>JAHYIO010000005.1:0-1230000 GCA_020543525.1 Coriolopsis trogii
GAAGGCCCGGTGCCAATTTGTGTGCTTGAGGATTGCGAGGGCCGCATCAATCTTTGTGGACGGATTGTCGACGTAGAGGTCGTCGGGTGACCACACGTTGTCCGTTGCCAGGTCGCGATGCGTTAAGCACATCCGAATGCCGAGGTAAAACGCCTGTCACAACAGTGTTCAGTATTCATAAGAGATTGGCGTCTTCGACGCCTCACGGCAGCCTGGCCTCGATGCGTCCAGGGATACGCATTGAGGGCACAGGATGGCATCGCGCGGGCGGCGTCAAAGACGCCCCCACCCGTGATTGCTCCTCGGAGGTACAAGGGACCAGGCTGCAACTGAGGGACGTCATAGCATGGAATAGAACTCACGTGCAGCTGTCGCACCCCTGCGCCTTCCTTCACCACTTGTTCCGCCAGCTGATCGAGAACGCTGCGCTCCTCCTCCGTCAGTGTCAGCAACAACGGATGCTCGTGATATGGGGGCAGGCCGGAGATTGGTTCGCCCTTCCAGTCGAGGGAGTCGATCGTGTGGCGAATGATGTGCTCTTGGAACAGCTCACGGAGCTTGTCAATCCATTCCTGGAGCGAGCGGTCGTACTGCGTTTCGTAGTCCTGCCTCTTGGTCTTCTTGCCTTTTACGAACGCCCGAGCGACCGTGGCTTCATTGATACCCCCGCTTTGCGCTCGGCACGATCCTTGCGCTTGAATTTATCCGTCATACGGCGGTATTCGTCGAGCTCGTCCGCGTCTTCCTCAAATCCACGGATTCCCAGGAAGTTGCCTATATTGACGAGATCCTGTAAGAAGTTAGTGTGATAATGGGTAATTTGTGCAGGCGGACGTACCTGAGGGGTTGACATCACCGGGGTAGCTGACATAGCGACCGTGAATAGTGCGCGATGCCGAAGCTCCTTCGCCCGATGTGGAACTTGTTCGGCAGGCGGAGCATATGGGCCTCGTCAAGGATGAAGTTGTCGTATTGACGCCCCGCCCCGAATAGAGTCTGAGCAGCGAGCCCGCCGCTGAGATTCTGCGCAGGACGCGCCCGGTTGTGTACCTCACGAGCAGATTGGTCGAAGAAGCAGTGCTGGGCATCCGACTTGACAGCCTACAAGTATATCAGTTCGTGTTCGGTGAGGTGATAATCCGGCTACTTACAGATATCGTCGCAACAATGATGCGCCTGTTCATCGGCACAGGAAGCTGATTGAACTCTCTCCAGAACGCGTCCCGATTCTGTTCCCTGCACGCGGCGGTGTACGGAGGACAGCGAAGGCTCCGAACATGAGAAAGCGATGCATCTCGGAAATGACCTGATCGAGGAGGTTCCCTGGGACGACGAGCAGCTGAGGCAGATTTCCCGCGTTCGCGGCCACAGACCCGAACTTGTCCTTCTCCGCTGTGAGAGAAGAGTTATTACTGCACCTGCAGGGCCTGGACTAAAACATACCAAACGTCCCTGGAAAATGCCCTAGTGTCGCGAAGGAGGCTTGATAGTAGACCGAGGCAGCGATAAACGCTAATGCCTGCCCCGTCTTTCCAAGGCCGACCATGTCCGCGAGGGCAGTGTTCCTCCCAGCGAACTTGTTCTCGAGGAGCGCAAGAACGCCCACCTTCTGGTGCCAACGGAGGCGAAGAGGGACGCCATTCCCAGCAGTCTGCATGGCGCGTCCCTCTGTGGACCACCCGTCGATGAGGCCGTTTGGATCGTCGACCTTGTTGAAGTCAGGGAACGTGTCCTCGATGCCAAGAAGTTGGTCTATAGCCTCTTCGTCGAGAGACGCGTATTTCTCGGTACCCTCTTTCCAATTCTTGAGGTCAAGTCCTGCGGCGGGCTCCGGGAGTGGAGTGTCGTCTGCGTCCTCCTCCGCGGCCTTGAGAGTCGCGCCCACGAGAGCTAGGATGCTTCTGACGTCCTCTTCAGTCGGGATGGTGAGCAAGGCGCGTCTGAGACAGAGGGGCAGGCCTGCGCACGGTTAGTCTAAGAGTCGCCCGCGTCACCCAGGTGAAAGAGATTACTCACGACCGGGGGGTGCCTTGTCACCCTCGATGAGCAGCAGCTTAATCTCCTCAGCCTGTTCGCAGTAGTGCTTCACGCGTTGACCACTCTCCGCGTCGTGGAAGAGCTTGAGCTTCTCAATGAGCGTGGACACCTGTTTCAGGTATTTGCGGACAGCGGCCATTTGCGGCGTCTTCGACCCCACTATCTCTATAGAGACCTACAGTTAGCACACGTAATAATGGTAGTAGTCGGGAGCCTGCGTACTCTGATACAATTGATCTGCAGCGCTCCGAGCCCTCTTGACATACCCACGGCGCGTACTGTAGGACTTGCGCCATCTGTGCCACGTGTGCGCGCAGAGTTGTGTCACGAACCGCGAGACCTGGTAGTGGGGCATTCCATCGGGCTTGAATCCGTCGGCGCCGAACAGCCTTGTGACAATGTCATTGAAGGCCATGCCAGCCCAACTCTCCTCCATGGTCATAAGCTGGCGAAGACAGCCTTGTAAGCCCGAGCAATTGTGAACCGTCGCACGCAGCTTACCGAAGACCCGTCGGGGGTAGCGACCGAGTACATAGTGCGCCCATGGGCGGCCATGGCCTCATCAATGATTGTGTTCACACCCCAGGATTTCCAGCGATCGCCGACCCATTCACGGAGCGCGTCGCGGCCCTCGAAGTTGGCTTCGGACTTCCTGTAGAACCTGAGACGTGCATCCGCGCTCGAGTGCGCGTAGTACTTGTGAACAAAAGCCCGGATGGCGGCGAGTTTGTCCTCGTCCAGGAGCACGTCCTCCGGATCGGCCTCGAGGACCCATGGGGGGTGTTGGACATCGGTGAGGTTGCGCCACTGATCCCAATACCAGGGGGCAGGGTGGTCAAAGGGATCTGAACCTACGCTCATGGTCAACGCGAGTTCGAGGAGCGCACATGCCGGAGGTGGGGTGGGCATCTTTGGACGGGCACACAGAAACGTGAAGAACAATCCTCACGAGACTGGCGATGGGCGGTGTAACGGTGACGGTGGCGGTGATCCGCAGAAACGTAAAGAACAATCCTCACGAGACTGCAGAGGGGGGAAGGGGTGGAAAGGTAAACTATGAGCTCGCCTGGCCCGTGGCCTTATATATATGTGTGTCGGGTTAGTACTGGCGGCATGAGATGGGACATTGTTCTGCAAGGTGATAGGAGGTGAGATATGGGCTAATCGCTGATCGCAGAGATATCATACCCACTCGGTTGTGGCTCCATCGAGACTACGCGACTCGGACCATACGATTTGCGGCCCTAGAATCCTCTGATGGAAAGGAAAATCGGTTAGTGTATGATCGGTGGCGTTGTCCAGTATGTTTAAGCAGCGGGTGGTCTTGGGTAGCGACGCGTAGATTGATGCGGGCGGTTCCTCGTTAGAAAGGCGGCGGCTCAGACGCCGCGCGCCGCGGGTCAAAGAGGCACTGTGGCCATAAACGTTGCGCACGGAGGCGTCTGTGACGCCGCCTGTCGCGGGGGACTACTTCTGCGCACTGAAGCCCTCGGGCGAGCAGCCATGGCGTCGGGAAGCGGCGCGCGGCGTCGAGGACGCCTCACTCCTGTGTGCGTGTGCGAAACGTGAGAACTTACCTAGTGAGAGGATCGTAATCTCGCATCAGAGACGTTGTGTGTGTATGTATGGCAGGGAATGGCGCCGTGACAATGTCGTCAATCGGGGGCAAGCCGGCCGAGCATAGGCTTGGCATGTTTGCGCCAGTTGCCGAGGGGAATGGTCGCCGCGCGTGGGCCGTCCAGGACGGCGAGATGGTGTGTCAAATCTGTACGCAGCGCCACAGCCGTGCGTGTTGCGAGGCGTCTTGGACGCCGTCAGCTTCGTCCGTGGGCCAGTATTCAGCCGCGGTGCTCAAGAGTCGGACAAGCATCGGCTCAGAGTTTACGGAATCGTTTGGCGGGAGTCGCTTACATAGTGGTGTGGTAAGTGGGTACTAGGGCTGCTCAATTCTTGTGGACGCTGGACGTTGGACGCGTTCAGAGCACTTTGACGTCTTGCTCCTCCCTCTCCTCCTCAAAGCTCTCGCAGCGAGCTAAACTAGCCTTGGGATGACGTCGGAATTCTTCTGTGTTCGTGAAATACGGCACCCTAGCCGATGCATGTGTTTCAGGGATATGCATCTTGCGGGAGCTGGTGGGACAGCGTTGACGCCACCGAAAGGGCAAAAGCGCGCGGAGGATGTCAGCTGTTCTCGCTTACACCATTGCGTCCATCAAAATGCTCTGAACGCGTCCAACGTCCAGCGTCCACAAGAATTGAGCAGCCCTACTTGAGTGTCTTGCCGAGATGGCTGACGTGTCAGCAGAGGTCGCCAGATTGGCCGAGACGCAGGAACGTGAAGAACAATCCTCACGAGGCTGCAAGAGAGTCGCCAGGAGGTGCCAGTTTTGCGCATGGTCCGGCGGAGAGTGTGCGGGACGGCAGCAGGGTTTGACCTCCCAAACACTTCGAAACGAAGCCGGCGCCGCGCTCGTCTTCAGATCCACCGGACGGGGAGGGAGGAGGAGGAAGAGGGAGGAGGAGGAGGAGGAGGAGGGAGGAGAGCACGTGTACACGGATAGGGGCCGAGATAACCAGACACCGAGAAAACATGGATACACCAGAAGAGAAAGGGTGCCGCAGGACTATTGTCCCGTGTCTTGCCGAGACGGTTGACGTGTCGTCAGAGGTCGCCAGATTAGCCCGAGACGCAGGAACGTGAAGAACAATCCTCACGAGGCTGCAAGAGAGTCGCCAGGAGGTACCCGAGACGCAGGAACGTGAAGAACGATCCTCACGAGGCTGCAGGAGGGGAGACGAGCCGAGCCGCGAGATGTCAGGAGTAGGCGTTGAGTATGAGTATGTTCAATCGAAGTCGCTTCGGTCCACGTGGCGATCTGAGATGCCATCTTCCTCACGTGCTGCGGACTAATCTTATCTCATAGAAGTCTAATCGCCATCTCCACATGGAGATCTTCATTATCTTCTTCGCACAGCCACCGGCATGGCAAAAGCCAAAAGGCCGACTTCCCGGCACAGCCACCCCCACCAAACAGCGCCAAACACAAGCTCGAAAATCGCTAAGTCCAACATCGTCGCTTCCACGTACCCGACATCTGTTCCGCATCCCTCATCCCTAGGTTTTGGAGGGTAAATCCTTCCATCTCCTTTCCCACTTCTCTACTCACTTCTGGCGCCCCCCCTTGCTCTTTGGCTCTGATCATCATCCCACCATCTCCGACGGTTCGCCACGTAGTCACCCTCACGCGACAACCGACGTTTCACCCACCAACTCGCCCAGTCGATACGGCTCCGACCACCATCTATCAAGTATCCAGTCCGGAACTTCTGCGATCTTTGTCCAACAAGATCCCCGTCTCCCCTCTCCTTCCCCTTGCTTCCGGGTTCTGTGAGGATTGTTCTTCACACCTCCCGTCGACTCATACATCTCCCTCTCTCTCTCCCACCCACTGTGTGTTGTCATTCCGGGTTCTGTGAGGATTGTTCTTCACACCTCCCGTTGGCACCTACCTCTCTCCCTCTCTCGCATATCTCGCGTATCTCGAACCTCTGGGTTCTGTGTGGATTGTTCTTCACACCTCCCGTCTCGCCCTCTGCCGATTTTCGCTGTTCGTACGTGCTTATCTCGCGATTCCATTGCCCATATGTCACATAGCTCACCTTGCTTGCGCACAGGATATTCTGCTTGTGTCCTCGTCCGACTGTCCATTTCCCTCGCTTGCTCATCCGACCATTGAAAATATGGAGCTGTCTACTCTGTAAGTTGCGACACTTGTGAGAATATATATCCGCATGCTAAACTGTCCACAGGCAAAACTACCCGCTCAAGCGCCTCTTCTTCCAAGAGGACAACTCTATGTTCGTCCTCATCAACCCATCCGAGATTGAGTCCTACCCCGGAATGATTCTCGAGTGCCCGTACGATGGTGGCGCATCAGGTCGAGACCTGCGCAAGGCCCTGTGGGTCAACAAGAAGTGCCCGGAGCTCGCATACATGCTCCGATCGTTTGACATCGAGAATCAATGGATGGCTCAGGTTGGCGTCAATGTCAAGAAGCTTGAGTTTGAGCGGTATGGGAATGGCGTGCGCATGAAGAAAGACATGCTCGACAACTGGGACCGCGTCGAGAAGGCTCTCCTTTGGCTCAGCGAGACTCTTTTCGCAGCCCTCCCGCCGTCCCCTGCCTCGAAATTCCCTCTCGATCCTTTCTGGCCCCTCCCCAGAGAGTACAAGTATCAATGGATCCATCCTCACGAGACGGCCGCGCGCATTGCAGCTGTGCGCGCGCGAGACGCCATGGGTGTGCTTGCAGCTCGGTGCACCCTCGCGATTGCCCTGACGAAAACCCTCCTCCCTCCTCCGCCTGCCCACTATCCTCCCTCCTGGGTACAAATCATCATGCCCAAGGTATCCGGCAACTGGCTCACCATTTTCCAGAACAGTTTCATCCCCGACCTATCTCCCGGCATCCGCGTTGGTGCATATTGCTCCATCACGAAAGACGAGCGCCGGTAACCCTAACCCTAACCACCTCCCCGTGATGGCTGCTGTCGGCCTCCCCATCTACATCGAGGTCCCCCGTTCCGAGCAATTGTTTGAGACACTGTTGGATCAGCCCTGGTTCCAGAGTATCTGTAGCTCTGGCCAGCAACACTACATACCTGCTCCTCGTCGTTTACCAAATGTCGACCCCGCCAAGGTCGCTGCCAATTCTGTGTATGGCTTGGCTCGCACGTTCCGCTGGGACCGGTTAAAACCCAGGTTCGATTTCCAACTGGCAGTTCCCCAGAGCAGTGAAGGCCCTTTGCCAGTCCCAGGCGACGCTCCACCCGCTCAAGATGCACCAGCAGTCGCGGACATCCCGCACGGCAAAGGACAACGGCCGGGGGAATCCTATGCGGAATTCTTCAAGCGACGAGAGGAAAGGGCAAAGGACATCATGGCGCAAGAGTCGGACACGGCGCGGGCTGCCCGCCTCGAGCGGGAGCAGGCGAACGCTGCGTTCAAATATCCCCCCCATAAAATTCCCATCTTCCTTTGGGTAGAAGTCGGCGAGATCGACCCGAACGTCAACCCGGACTTCCTTGAAAAGGATTATCGCCAACTTGTCGGGAGGCGCAAGCGAGAAGAAATCTGGCACCAGTATACTGTCAAACAGAAACGCTACGACTCTTTCCACAACGAGTGGGATATCTGTCCGAAGTTGTGCCCTGATGACGAGCTATCCGACGACCACTCCGACGACGAGTTCTACGCCCCGTTGACCTTCGCACCCCTAGCCCAGCCGCTCATGAATGGTCCTCCAACCGCGACCTCTTTTGTTCACCCGACGGCTCCGCCTGTGCCTTCGTCATCTCACGCTGAGCAGCCACTTCCATCCAACTCCAAGTCGAGAGCTGAGGGGAAGTCGTCGGGAGACATGTCTGCGCCCTCGTCGGTACCTGTCGCGGAGGCCACGGAGGAAGGGGAAATCCCTACCTTCCTCATGGCATCATTTGGCTATGACTTGAGCGAGTTCAGTCAGGCCGACACCGTCAACTTCCTCCCGAAGTTCGATTCCGCGTCCGAGCTCTTCTGTCAGCGCTATGGAGTGCTCCCTCTCGAGAATCCACCGGCTGAGTGGTTTGAAAACGACTACACCACCGAGCTCCTCCGCAAATCCATTGGGTACCTCCGCTCGGACCGAGAAGATGGTGGTGTTTTTGCGGTCAATGAGGCGTACATGATCTGCTTTGGAGCCTTCATCGACGGTCTCCTCAAGAAGCCTCCCGCAATCCCCCCTGCTGTCTGGGACCTCCATCCAGACAACGAACAGAACATCCTGCGCGCCGGGCTTATACATCCTTCCCTGCAAGTTACCAGGAGAGAACTGTCGAGGAATTCGTGGTACTTTCTACGCTACACCAACGACGAGGTCCTGCAACTGGACTGGGAGCTCATAGTTCCTCATGCGGCCACCGTGGTCACCCTCCTCCGTGTGCATAACATCGACAACCGCCAAGAAGCCGCAGAGTACCTCGTCAGCAGAGGTATTCCGTTCCGAACAATCTATCAGCCCGATCACAGGACACCGATGAACCTCAGGCCCGCCCCCCCAGTGACACTTGGATGGCGCGCAGACAGCATGTCTCTCAATGCGTACGACTACACGTTATACGAGAGGCGGGTTTACGACCTCCTTTCGGGTCCGAAAGGACGTGCTGCTTTGCTCCGGGGAGGCATTGTCTGGAGGATAGCGATGGAAGTCATGCATGGCGGGCTGGTTGACGCAGCGGTCGATGGGCCTTCGCAGGACGTCTTTGTGTATGGCGAGACGTTCCGCCCAAACAAAGGCGACGATTGGTACGACGATGGGCTCACCGCAGACGAGATTTCTCTCATTTGCGGTGTCTACAAAGTCTGTTCCAGTACGTATCCTTTCCTTCATTCATTCACTATCGCTAACGAAACGAATGTTCTCCTCTTATGTAGATGCCCACAACACGCAGACGTCGGATATGTCGTGGTGGCCCCAACCTCACTATTGGGACCGCGGCACATACAACAACGGGTTCTGGAGTCCCTGGGCCGAAGGCTGGTTCCTCGCGCGATTGAGCTCCATTCGCAGCAACGAGGCCAAACTGTACGGGTCAAAGCTATGGGGAAAAAACCTCAAGTCCGCCAAGATTGCAGGTCAGGTCCGGGATGCGGTGGAGGACGCTAGCGTGCAGTTCCTGACCGACCAACTCCGTGTCTTTGTGGTTGAATAGGTGAGGTGCTTTGCCTATGTGTTACCATTTCTCCATACATTCAGACTGATGATTGTTTCCTCGTTGCTCTATTATATCTTCAGCTAAGCATCAAGCGCCGTGCAGAGGTTGCATCTCGTGCTCGTGATATTGTACACTCGGACATGTATTCTCGAACATAATGTATCATAGAATGTCTCTCGACAGATTCAATTTGTGTGCTATATCGACAATGGCATCCTCAACACACCACGCTCGATGCTGCTCTGGGTTGCCTCACCTGAAATGCGGAACACCCACCAGCGGCGTCCAAGACGCCGCAGGTCCCGCATGTGTGCACATTGGATGCAAGGGTGCAAGTACCACTCCCAGGGGTGACGCGCAGAGTGCGTCTAGGACGCCGCGTGCCTCGCATGGAGCGAGGACGTGGGGGAGCCATGGCGGATGTGCCCGAGGGAGTAGAAGCGAAGCGCAGTGAGGGGCGTCTTGGACGCCCGGTTCAAAATGGTGTGATTCACACACATGCAATCCAAGCACACTGCCCGATCGAGTCTTACGACCAACTGAGTTCTACAGTCTGGGATCCCGCGTGCAGGCCCGCGGTGCAGGGCGTCCAGGACTCCCGCATCTCTGTGTGTTCCGCATTTCTCGGACCCCCGCGTGCCGGCCCGCGCTGCAGGGCGTCCCGGACTCCCGGATCTCTGCGTGATAAGATTGAGCAACTAGATAAGCGCGACCATGTCCCAGATAAGATAACTACAGTGTTAGAACCGCTGCATTAAGACATAAGAACACACTGATTACAATGTCACTCTATACAAGTAAGAAACAATAATCCTGCCATATTACTATATGAGTTACCTTTCAATGGTGTGATTTGATATGGCCGCTGCTTAAAAGTCTAAGTTTGGCATTCACAGTGACAGAATATCTATACACCAAAGCATGCAAGTTGCATGCTTTGGTGTATAGATATTCTGCCATACTGAGAATGCCAAACTTGGACTTTTAAGCAGCGGCCACGATCAGAGTGCAATGGGGGATTTATTGTATGCTGTTTGCCTATAACTGCTATTTCAATTCACTAACCAGAATAAAATCCCAGTCCAGTATATAGATGAACCTAGTGTATTTGAGTATATAGACATAGTAACTCAGTATAAGTTGAGAATATATGCCTATTTGCTATAGAGTGTAGATATGATGCTGCGTGAGATATTTAAATCTACATGAGTTGGTACCCATGGCTGTCTGTAGTATCTGTGTGACATACGTGGGACGGGGGTGGGAAAGTCTTATTTAAACCCTAAACTAGGGTTGTAAGACCCTACCCTAGGGTCTAATCTCAACCCAGGGACCCTCAGAATCTCTCATAACCCTAAACAATCAACCAACACTTCTTACAACACACAACTAATCCAATACACCACAAACACTACCCTACTGCCTTAGCCAACACTCCACCAACCACAACCAAAACCTAGCAATATTTAGATACCTCTCATCCTTGTTCCTACTCACCAACCATGCTGCAAATGACGTATCATTCGCCCAACTTATCCCAAACTCCCTCTCTGCCAACCTACACCACTCATTGGAGTAGTATGCCCAGTATACCATCGGCCCTATCATGTCCAGCCATGCCATGTTGCAGCTTGTCCCCTTGCCCTTCCCAGCATTCGTAGGATGAAGAAGATCTTGAAGGAACGGTATGTGGCACTTTGAGCACGCACCCATTGACCCATAGTACCTCAGCTGCTTCCTCCAGTCCAAGTACTCTCCACCAGTCCGCCGACTGTCCTCATTTGTCTTCTTCAGCAGCTCCACCATGGTTGGACAATGAACAATGTTGTGCTGATCTTGCACCGGGTAGTTCTTCGGCCTTGTAATCTGGCACAATCCACAGTGCCCAGAAAACTTGTCCAAAGCCTTCCTCCACCGCTCAAGTAGTGGCTGTAGTTGTGCTTCCCTATCTAGCCTTGCCCGTTTCGCAGCCTGTACAGCTTCAGCAAATGCTGCTCCACGTTGAACGTCATCCTGGGCAGAGTGGTGGCTGGCTGTAGCTGTGGTACTAGAAGGTCCTAGGGCAAGAGTTGTCGAAAGAGCACGTGCTCGAACTGCACCAACTTGGGGAGATAACACAGTGGAGGAGGAGAGCAGAGGGGCTGGAGGAAGGGTGGGCACAATGTTGGTAGACTCATTATTGACAATGGTGATCCATCGAGGTGGTCGAGGACTGTTGGACCGCTTAGCACAAGCAGGGCACCGCCAGTCAAACTCGCTGTCCAAGCATCCATGCTCTTGCCCATCCAAGAACTTGGTGAACAGGCTACGCCAACATCGATCCTCCGGACGCATCAGCACCACCTTCAGAGTAGTAACTCCGAGATGATCGGCAATTGGGCCAGTTAGATTGCTGAATCCTGGGCTGCTGAGGAGGAAGACTTGGACTGTGGCTTTGTCTCCATCCCGACCACCACGGCCAGCCATCTGAAGAAAGTCCACCACACCACGAGGTGCACCAACAAAGTACACCCAGCGGACATGCGGGTAGTCATTCCCTGGTCCAAACGCATCCGTAGCCACCATGACTCTGTCTTGAACCTTGGCCCCCTCCCACCATTGGCGAGCAGTGACATCCCGGTCTTGGTTAGTGAAGTCCTTGTCACTCGACCCTCGGTAGAACCCACAATCTAGAAGTTTTGCCAACTTCTTGCCATCTGCAATGCGCTGCACAAAGACCAAAGCACGGCTGCGAGGATCACAGCGTGAGCTTCTGAGAGGTAGCATGACCTCTGTAGTAATACGATGGGCAGCCTATTATTTTGTTTAGTATATTGTTGATATATGTAATATGAGGCAACTTACAGCATCATCAAGACGTGGCAGTGTTTGTGGGCGCATAAAATGAAGTTCTGGCCGGTTGGAGCTAGCTCGAATGACTTCAAATCCGGAGGTGAGATTGAATGCGGCAGGAAGAGAGTTGATAGATGTAGGAGCAATGGTGGCTGAGAGAAGCATGACTTGGAGATTTTGAACACGTAGCTCTTTGACCCTGACCATGACTTCTCGGTATTCGACCTCCGTTAGAACCAAGTGAGCCTCATCAAAGACAAGTCTGCACAGTGGAATCTCGGTTCGTAGACTTGCAATAGCTTGTTGCCAAGATACCGTGGTAGAGATGTCAAGAGAAACCAGGACTAGTGAATGTTGGTCATTGATCTGGCGGTGGGTAGAGTCGAATACAGAGTGAGGAATGTCAAGTGCAGTAAGACGCCGGTGCCAGTCTTGAAGGAGAGAGCGTAGAGGACACAGAATGGCAGTAATTCTGTTTGTCTCCAGATGAGCAATTGTAGCAGCAATTGCACTCTTGCCTGACCCAGTAGGTAGAATCACTACTACGTCTTTTTCCCACAAAAGACCTGCCATGATAGCAAGTTTTTGCCCCTCATTACGCCACTATGCCTGAGAGTTATGAAGAACCATACGGAGGCCTTGTAAGGCCTCGTTCTCAGAAGGAACTGTACAAATATATGTTAGCAATTAGTATTGTAGGACTCAGTTATGCTTACCTCTCTCTGGAGGTGGCACAATCGGTGTGGGTAGTATAGGTAGTTGTTCTGCATCTTTAGGAGCTGTGCGTGTAGTATTGATAGATAGAGAGGGTAGTATGGGAGGCGCTGGTTGTTCAGAACTTTCATGGTGTATAGAGGGTTGAACTGAGGTAGAGGGCGCTAGGATGGGAGCTGAGGGTTCAACTTGTTGAGGTATAGGGTCAGCATACAGATCGTCAATGTTATGCTCTGTTGTTAGAAAGTTAACAATTAGAATATATAATATATCAACTTGCACTATACCTTCATGGTGTTGAACAGATCTAGGTGGGTCAGCAGCTGGTGCTGCAGGTCTTGTGTTCCACATTTGTTGCAATTGTGTGAACATGTGTTGCAGATCTTGAGCAGTTGCCACTTCTCCAAGTCTCTTCTCCATTGCGTCCAGTCTAGGCTCAATCTTCTCCCACACAGCCTGTGCAACCAAGTCCACCTCTTTTTGCTTAACCTCACTAAGAAGGGAGCGAGAAGTAGGAGGCTGGAACTTGTTGCGGGTAGCCTCGCTAAGCATAAGACGCTGTCCACCTATATAATATATATTAGAACATTTATAGCAGACATGATAAAAACACAAACCTGGTACAAGATGGAGAACTTGATGCCATAGAACGGATGTGGTGAAAAAAGGACCAATATAATCCTCGGCTAGACCAGTTGAGGCCCGATCTGTGACCCCATAGCGTAAAAAGTCCACTCTATGAGAATGGCCAGCTTGTGCAGAGTCCACGGTGTCCAACTCCTCCTCCAACCACATCTCCTCCAGACCAGCATGTTCACGGCGCAGCGGAGTGGACACTTGGCGCCAGTCACGAACTCCCAGTTGTATACCAACGTACTTGCCTGTCCAAACCTTCATTTCATGGGACAGATTGTCACCAGTAAATGGTTTGTCATAGTTGACAAACAAAAAGGTCTGGTACAGGTGCTTGACAGTCTGGTTCCCAGGGTAAAGGATGCTTGCACAGAGCTGAGCAAAGGGGCGACAGATAGCCTCTTTGTAGATCATGACTGCACCCAGAGCCGCATTGAGAGAGTGAGGGATAAGACGATCATGGCCATGAGCTGCACGCATCTTGTGGTACGTGCGCATAAGGGCAATATGATCATCTATAATCCGCAAAGCACGTGGCATTCCACCTGTAGTGTTGATCCGAGGCATAGCAGTCAGCTCTGTGGTCCGGCCGGGAGCTCCACAGTTCATCTCCACCTGAACAAGGCAGAGAAGATCTAGGGTAGCATATTCTCTCAGCCAGTCAGCAAGAGCGATAGCGTTCCAGAGAGGTTGGCCATTGGAGAAGATCATGAACCGGTTCCGAAGGGCAGGGGTATTGAGAATATGCTGGGCCAGAGCATCTATAGGGCCAAAGACATGGGTGTTGGCACGATCAGTAAAGAGGGAGTAGCCAGGTGTGGTGTTGCCCATATCATCCTTGAGCTGTGTGAGGTCGATGTGGAAAGAATGATTGAACAGCAAGTCCTTGAGAACCTGGATGGTTCTGTCCTCCAAAGCCCCCTGTGAAAGACGCAGTTTCTCCAAACTGACTTCACCACCCTTGAAAATAAGAGCAGTCTTCTTCGATCCCTGCTTCCACTTCATGTTTGGCTCATTCTGGGTGGACATGACGAGGCTGGTAGCCCGATGCTGAAGAGAACGAATGGAGTGGAAGGTAGAGTCTGTTCCAACTGTGAAGAACTGGCGATATTGGAGAATAGTGTCCACAGGTGGTGCATCATTCTCCTCAAACTCCAGCATGGCTGCACCAAGGAATGATAGCCGCTGTGTAGTTTGATTAATCAACTAATAGCTAACAATCAAATACAAACACACCATAATGTACGTCAGCTTGGCCAAAATACCAGTCACTTCACGAGGATCCTTGAGTGTCCCATCTGCCTTGACCTGAGTGTGGATAATGAACCGGATAGTTGGATCAGGGAAGAGATTGTTGTGTGTGAGAGGCCACTTTTCTGTCCAAAGAGTAAGAAGAACATTCTTGAGATGTTCATCAAACTCGCTAGGATCCTGAAGATTGACATCTTCATAGCGGATACTTTGTGCAAATGTCTCCATCATTGCAACAAAGCCATCATTCCAGCCACAGTGATAGGTAGGATGAGTGGAAGCACGGATGAGAAAGGCAAGAAGTTGAACAGCGAGGCGGCAGTATGAGTTGAATGAATCCTGGACTTGATGTTGGCCAAATGGAGTGTGGTTGTAGTCACTACAAATTGTTAGTATCAAGATAGTTTTCAATCTAGCATGGCTTACCTTGTTTGAGTCTCCGTATTAAGAACCTGACAGCACAGTTCACCAGCTACTGGAATAAACTTGTATGCTCGATCAAGGAAGTGTTGGACCACAGAGGCTAGATTGGCCAGATCACTGTCTGCCTTGGGATATTCGACTAGCTGGACCATAAGAGCCGGGTCTTGAGTAGCCACCCATTGGTTCCAGCGAGTGCTTGCCTGCCAAGGGTTGACTTGACGATGGTCTATCTCGGTAGGGGCAAGAACTGCAGGAATATCCAACTCCTTGCGCAAGCCAGACAGATAGGTGGTGAATGGAGTAATAGGAGGAGGAGAAGTGCGATGAACACGGAACCAGGAGTGTGCATCAGGATGTTTACTGAGACGTTGAGCATCAACGGTGTGGTAACGGCCATTGGCTGATAGAAGGATATTGTGAACCTTGCTTCCATGTCGCTTCAGAGAGCTTAGATTGTTGAGAATGCTAGGACAAACTGGACAGCATAGGCCAGTAATAGATTCCAGACCTTGATATTGAATAGGAGTTGATGAAGAGGGAATTTGTGGCCATGTGGTACAGAGATCTTGTTTTTCAACAGCTCGAGCAATAGTTGTCTTGTCTACCTGAAGCTTAGCAGATTTGTGCTCCTTGGTAACATGACTGGGGATATGAGCTGGAAGAACAACTGCCTGACATGCTAGACAAATAAAGGCCTTGAGACGACGGTTAATCTGGAAACCCCAAGCAGCGAGTGGACTGTCTTCCAAATCATAGAGCTAAAAGACTAATATTGAGATAAAGCTTCTTATAAATATTCTGAGTTGTACCTCTGGCATATTGGAGTTGGGTAGTATGTCAAGCACCAAGGGCATAGGATCCAGAGACATATATGAGGACTGAGATTGAGGACTGTTGACTTGTGCAGATAAGGAGGGAGAGGCTATAGGGGTAATAACATTGGAAGATGGGTTCTATCAATAGTAATATAAGCATATATAAATACTACATATTATATAGCACTTACTGATTCATGAGCAGAGACATGGTCAATTGAAATGGCAGATAAAATGGGTGAGGCAGCCACATCTTGAGCCATTGGAGAGCCAGGATAATCCTAGCATGGATATGATTTAGTATTCAAATTGGTTTGCTAACTAAACAGCATACTTGGTTTGTAATTGAGTTATGGGAAGAGTCAGAGTTAGAATCAGAAGTAGTTGTCACCTGTATACCAGTAAGAAAATAATATCTTGCATAATAGTACTTCATACATACCAGCCAGATACAGTTAGGTGATCTAGCAAGATGTGCCCAGAGTACTTTTTGATTTTTGAAGGTGAGAGAGCAAGTTTCTCCTTTAGAATCAACACATCTACAAATGATTCTATCCTCTGCATCTCTTTCAATCTGAGTGACAGCACCCTGTTTGGTGAGTGGATGCTCATGAATATCAAAAAGATACTTGGTGCACTCTCTGAGATGCACAGATGGAGCCTTGGAGAAGGACTGCTGGCAGTATTGGTAGATAGGCATGTTAGAAGGTAGGAATAGCAAAATGTTAGGCTGGAAGATGGGCAGTGAGTGGGGAGATGAGAGGGAGAAAGATCAGAAACTGATAATCAGATAGAGCTTTATATATGAGAGCTTTGTTGATATTTGTTTGTTTGCTTGATGAGACTTGCCCACTGTTAGCAAGTTTAGTTACCTGACGGAGTATGCTCAGCTCTAGCATGACTATGCTACCCTCCATAATGTAGACATAAATGAGTGCTTTCAGATGACACCAGTCTCATGTCAAACCAATCATTATTGGTAGAGCTATGGGCAATACAAACTTGCCCAAATGCGGAAATTTAGACTGTGGTAGGACGCCTTTTTGGGCGCTTACATAATCATATTGTAGGCGCGGTTGTACGCTTTCTAACGGTACTAGTCTCTACTTAAACGGACTAGTATTGACTGGGCTAAGGGCAATATAAACTTGCCCAAATGCGGAAGGTCAGGACAGTTTGCAACGAGATTGCGCGCCTACGGGGGTTGCCACGTGACAGTCTGACGCTGCGTCAGTTTGTCACATGACCATGTCGCAAGCGCCGGGCACACGTGACAGTCTGACGCTGCGTCAGTTTGTCACATGACCACGTCACAGGCGCTGAGTACACGTGACAGTCTGACGCTGCGTCAGTTTGTCACATGACCATGTCACAAGCGCCAGGCACACGTGACAGTCTGACGCTGCGTCAGTTTGTCACATGACCACGTCACAGGCGCTGAGTACACGTGACAGTCTGACGCTGCGTCAGTTTGTCACATGACCACGTCACAAGCGCCAGGCACACGTGACAGTCTGACGCTGCGTCAGTTTGTCACATGACCACGTCACAAGCGCCCATGGGCGTTGAAGAGGCCCTGGGTTTCCGCATTTGGGTAAGTGTATATCGCCCATAACTCGGTCAATAATTGTCCTATTACTATGAGACTAGTAGCATTAAAAAGCGTTCAGCCATGGCTACAACATGCTTACATGAGTATCCTAGGTTGTTGTTTCCACTCTATCGGTACGGCGCTTATTTTGCAAATAAGCGCCCAAGCGCGTCTTCAGAGCAATCTGAGTTTGAATTCCCATCAACACAACTTGATCTTGAACCACCACCTTCCTCATTTGGTTGTACTCACTTCAGCTCTCACTTCACACACTATGGAGCTACAAACTGCTATCACCCCCACCTCCTACACCTCTGCCTCTATCCAGGATATCCAAACCTTGGTTACGAATGCTCTTCCCTTCTGTCTCTCATCCGATCTCACTGAGATCAAACAAATTATGGAGGCAATAGGCCGAGGGCCGTATCTTGCCTCTATTCTATCTTTCGAGCCATACATCTCTGAGCGACCTCTCAATAAGGACCACGTCAAAAAACTCCTTTCTAGCCTTGCAGACCTTGATCTTCGTATGGCATATCCTGCTTTCATTTTTGTCGACGACAACGAGTGGCTTCGCGCTTTACCTACCTATGCCACTCAGCCCCAAACTCCTGCTGCTTGCCAACGTTGGAACTTTCCTCCTGATATGCCTACACCTCCTCTGTATATCACTCATGGTCATCGCTTTGCGGCTCTTAAGCTGGGCATCGACGTTGAAGAAGACTCGGTGCATACGGCCGACTGTGTGGAGCGTTATACTGAAGATCTTTTATGGGTGGTTAAGTTTTTGCCACGTTGTGAGTAATCATACTTTTCTTATATCCAATCTATCTAATTTATATTATACAAGCACTTCTTACCTTTATTCCCCAGTCTATCTGGACGTCTTATGGGGTTATTGTCAATCAACGTGATCCTCTGATGCAGGAGCCTTCAGAGGAACAAGGCATCGCAGCTTGGATTATGCAAGGCTATCGCCTATACCGCCACACCCTCTATCCCCCACCTCTCCACTCTTACTCTCATGATCAACGAGAGTCACCCTCATTTGCTGAAAGCTGGGAAAAGATGAAGCTTTCCTGTGCGGGAGGGACCCGATTCCGGGGCGAGTTGCTTCTCACACACCCTAGAATCCTTGCTGCTCTTGCACAAGCTTTTGACGCACCTATGGCTCGAGACTATTTTGTCAAAAGGCGGTTTGAGGAGTTGAGCAGTGCATTTTGCTGGGTATGTATATTTGAGCTTCATACTGAAGCGTAGTACTAAGTAAAATTATAGCCCAACTCTGCCTATCTCGAACTTGCAGCCTATCAACTCCGGAAGTTCACCAATATGCCATGGCGTACTTGGGCACACTACACTGCTTCCAATGGCAAACATGGCAAACTAGTGTTCAAAACTGGTCGCAGTTACTCCATCGCCCACTTTACCAATCTGTTATCTGATCCCAACTTCTCATTCACCTTTGACGACACCACACTATCTCATGCTATGCAAGTGGAAAAGACCCGGGATCTTATTGGTAGTCTTTCAACACTGGACGAGGATGCTCCATCTGAACTTGTGGAACTTTGGAATACTGTCGGCAAATCATATCGGGTGCTTTCATGGTCGGAAAAAGATGTGCCAGAGGGTGAGACACCTATAAGTTCTCAATATATTTCTCCTATTGATATATTGGCTAATACTACTATTACAGCTCTTGTGGCTTTCATACAATCTAAACAAGACTCTGGCAAGCGACTTGCAACAAATAGCCCGTATTGTGTACATTGTAAGTTATTACTGTATTATGTCATGTATAATCATACTAATTGTGTTCTAATATAGCTTGTCTGGGTGCTTATGGGGCCAGAATGGTGCAATTGGCTTGTCTCTCACATAACAGTCCGGGGAAATGGCAAGAAGAAGGTCCCTGGTCTACTTCGTTGGTCGAAAAGCCCCGACTCTATCATCCTCCAATATCTCAAAGCCGCTCGCAATGCTCGCACAGCCTATTTGGCTGGTGGGCATGTTCCTCAGTTTGCTTTCTCTCCGGATGAAGACACGGTCGACAAGATGTATGCAGAAGCTCACACAGAGGATCTGAATCGGCTGTATCGAGTAAGTCTAATTTGCTTGATTTATATAAGATATATATAATAAGAAATTACACTATAGGTGGCTGGTTTCCTTCTCCAATATGGCACAGGCATGTCTCAGGAGCTTCAGGGTCTGGAGCAGTGGTTTCCCAAGAATACTCCAAAAGTATTCAGCACATTCCCAGGATACAGTCAGTCCGGAGCTGGGGACAACATCAAGGTCCATCACCGTGCTATCAATGAAGAGGAGTTCCTGATAGCAGTCAACAATCTGATTGTTAGCAATCTTCGTTGGCAGCAATTGCTCTTCGAGGTGCTTGAAATCGACCTACTTGCTGTTGATGGAGTTCCATTTCTTTTGAACACCGACTGCTACGTTTTCCGATCCAACTCCCAACCCACTCTCCATCCCCTTCCAATAATACAGTCCTCTCAACCAGTTTCTGAGCCCTCTCAACCTGCTCCTGGGCCTTCTAATCCTGCACCCAAAACATCTCAACCAGCTCTCGAGTCCTCTCCACCACTTGCCTCTCCACCAGTTGCAGCCCAGACTGCACTTTCCACTTCCTCTGGCCCTCAACAGTCTGTCCCTCAAGAATCTGGTCTATTTCCCCCTAACCCTTCCCCACCCTCCATTGCCAAGATTGCTACTCCTCCCCAGACCAACACGCCTTCAGAGAATGGAGAAGTAGCACCAGTTGAGGAAGCAGATAATGCTGCTATGGTGGAGCAGCCAACAACCCCATCTGAGTGGCCTGTCTCAGCCAAAAATACTCCACATTTGCAGTCTCATCACTCTTCCAGTCGTGCGGCAACTTCTCCTCTGACCACTCCACCTGCTACCCGTGGAAACACTCCGGATATTGAGCCTATCAATTCTGCCACTCCTCCACCTATCACCCACCCTTCACCAGCTTCTTCACGCCCTTCTACTCCACCCCACTCCACCAAGCGTTCTCAAGCTGAGGTTGATATCTCTCCACAGCGACGGGCATCAGCATCCCACCCACCAAAGCGCCCTCGCTATCAAGTCTATGTTGAGATTCCAGAGATGCAGAGGCCTAAGAAGAAGGCTCAAGCACCATCTCAATCAGTGGAAAGTGAAGATGATGATGCAGTAAATGTGCTGGTATGTAACTTATTTTGGCTTATGATCTAGTCTTATATATCATTGGCTATTAGGGTCCAGATATTCAGCAATGGAAAGAGGCTCTGAATGCCAATGCACAGCTTCAGAATGTAAGTATTGATTATTTTGTCAATAATGTGCTATATACTGAACCTAGTATATTATAGGCTGTTGATATTGAGCAAGAAACTAGAAAGCAAAATGTGGCATCAGCCTCCCAGTCTTCCCAAGTCTCCTCTGGCAATCCAGATTTCCCCAGTGCAATGCTGCGTCAAGATCCACAGCAGTTGTTGCAGTTTATGGTGGAGAACTTCCCTGCTGGTATCGCGGATCAAATGAGCCACACATTCCACAAGATCATGACTACAGCTGATCGCCTTCAGCGTCCCAATGATCCCAACTCTCAGGCTGTAGGGAGATTTTTAGAACTGATAGACCGGTATGTGGACTTGGTATCATTTGATGAGGCAGAGATTGAGGAAGAGGTGGACAATGAGGAAGAGGTGGACAATGAGGAAGAGATGGATGATGAGGATCTAGAAATGGGGTTGTAAGTAATAATAGAATGATTGTGTGGGTGATATTATTCTCTACACCATGATGTATATGATGCAATGAAGTTGTGTGGACCTATCAAGCTCTACTTCCCATAAACTGTGAACTTTTCCATAATCTGGTCAATAACCACTCTTGAAATTAGCTTGGCTGTATTGGCTACAATAGTGTCACCTTGTCATCATAGATCTGAGCAACAGACAGCTAGTAATCAAGCTATATAGTGTAGTATCTACCGCATAGCACTTAGGCATATAGGCAAGAGGTAACTCTTCATATCTCTATGAGAACCTGGTACACAGCCACAATTCATATACTGTTGGAAAGCTAGTCTTTGAGGCTACAATATGTCTCCCTTGCTACCACAGATCCAAGCAACAGGTGGGTGTCAACAGAGCCATGCGTAGTGGTTCTGCATAGTACTTACGCTCATCTGCACCAGGTGGCAAGCCATATCTCCATGAGGATCTGGTGCACAGTCACAATCTATATACCGTTGGAAAGCTGTCCTCTGGGGCTACAATTGGTCTCCCTTGCCACTGCTGATCCGACCAACAGTTGGTCTGCAACAGCCCCATCTTTCCCACTGATGGCAAACTCAAAAACTGTAACTCGGCAATGGGCAAGCTGATGAACTCTGAACCTGGAAGGCTTGGAGCGACCTGTAAGTCACACAAAGAGAGATCTTCAGTCAGTGAGCGAACGACTATATTGCATAGTTTAGTACCTGTAAGTCACACAAAGAGAGACTACAAGTACTAGTAAGTAAAGTGTAGTAGAGCATAAGTAATGAGTGAGACTTACTCTTCAGTCAGTGAGCGAACGACTGAAGAGCAGAGGGGCAAACAGACTGCCTTATATACTGGAGAGAGGAGTGCATGAGTAAGCGAATGAAGCAGTCACATGTTAACCATAGAGCGATGAGTAAGAGTCCGTACTCGGCGTATGAGTAAGAGCCGAGAGTATTCTGAGTAAGACATAAGGTCTAGAATGTTCCGGTGCATTGTAGAACGCACAGGAAGACAAGGGAACCATATGGTCATGGGAATGTACAGTAGTTTCGTAGAGAAAACCGTATATGGTAAGTAGAAACACAGCCTATAGTAAGCGCTATCTAAACATAGGTAAACATGACCATACAAAGGTTGTGTGCACAACTCCGGACCGGTAGAGCCGTAAATCCAGAATGTCAACACTCCCACTCGTTCAAGATGCAACGGACACAAGACCTATCTCCTCAACGAATTTGGCCTGATTGGAGTAAGGCACGTTCTTCGTGAGGGGGTCGGCCAATTGGTCCTCAGAAGCGACATAGTAGATCTCGACAGATCCCATCTCGACCTGTTCACGAATGAAGTGATAACGGATCTCTATGTGCTTGGTACGACGGTCAATGACTGGATTGACAGACAAGAAGATCGAGCCTTGGTTGTCGAGACACAAAGGCGTCGGATCAGTCACGTCATCTCCGAGTTCATTGCCGAAGGTCCTCAGCCATGCCAACTGACGACAAGTGTCGGAGGCCGCTTTATATTCCGCCTCGGTCGAGGAGAGCGAAATGGTAGGCTGACGCCTCGATGCCCACGATACAGCACCACCTGCCATCAAGAAGACAAAGCCAGAGGTTGAGTGCCGATCATCACGGTCTTCCGCCCAGTCCGAATCTGAGTACGAAATCAGACCGTCATTAGACGCTCCCTTGTAGCGCAGCCGGTACGCCTTTGTTCCCTGAAGGTAACGCAGGACATACTTGGCATAGTTCATGTGCGCTTCAGAGGGATTGGCATTGTACTTGGATAACCGTGTGACAGCGAAAGCAATATCAGGGCGCGTCCCGAGCATGGCGTACAAAAGACTGCCAATAAGACTCTGGTAGCGTTGCCTGAATGAATCGGAAGCGGGCTGATCGGTTTTCACCAAAACAGCACCAGCAGGGAGAGGAGTACGCGACGGTTTACAGTCTGCCATCTGGAAACGCTCAAGGACAGACTGGATATACTCTTCCTGGTCGATGTCGAGTGTTCGAGTAGAACGATCTCGAGTGATGCGAAGACCAAGGAAGCGCTTGACTGGTCCCAAGTCCGTCATCTTGTACTGCTTAGAGAGAGAGCGCTTGACGTGCTTGATGTGACTAGACTGATCGCCGATGAGAAGTAGATCGTCGACATAGAGTACGACAATCGTTACGTGTTCCCCCCTTGTCGCCGATATACGTAGATCCCGGCATCAGAATAGGTCCGTTGGAATCCCAAGTCAAGAAGCGACTGATGAATCTTCGCATTCCATTGACGTGACGCCTGTTTAAGACCATAGATAGCCTTTTTGAGCAGACAGACGTGGTCTTCCTTCCCAGGAACGACCCAGCCTTCGGGCTGTTCCATGTAGATCTCCTCTTCGAGATCGCCATTCAGAAACGCGGTCTTGACATCCATAGATTCGATGTCCCAGTCCTCAAGTGCAGCATGCGCAAGAAGATACCGGATAGACTCGAACCGCGCAACCGGAGAGAACGTCTCGTGATAGTCCTCACCCCATACTTGAGTAAAACCGCGAGCAACAAGACGAGCTTTATACCGCCCATCATGTTTAATGTCATAAACCCAGCGGTTTGAGACGACGTGTCGACCTTTAGGACGAGGAACAAGTACCCAGGTCCTGTTCTCGATGAGCGAGTCATACTCCGACTTCTCAGCTTCGCGCCACTTAGGAGCATCAGGCGATCGCATGGCCTCCTTGTGGGATTGAGGAATACCAGCTTTCGACTGAGCAGCAGCGAGAAAAGCGAGGAAAGTCTCTGCCTCCCACTGATCTCCATCCGGATCTGTCCGAGCGTCAACATGAACCGGGTTCTCGTCACCATAGATGTTGTCCTGAGTCCTACTCGGGTGGGGAATGCCTGCTTTGTCACGACGAGGACGGTCACGAGCAATGCTAGGCTGATTATCTCCCACTGGTCTGTTACGACCACGACGGTGAGGAGGATGAGGAGCAGGAACAGGCGGTGGTGTTGGAGGACGATCAGGGGCATTAGCTGGAGCAGGTGCTTCAGGCGCATCATCGTCTACAGAGTGATCAAGCGGTGGTGGGACATCAAGCGGAATGGGAAGGGAAATGTCCAGGATGTCGTTGGGATCGACCGAGTCAGAGTCGTCGTTCGAGGACTCATCCGACTGGTCATTCACAAACGGATTATCACTGGGGGCGACAGGTTGATTGCCAGGAAGTTTTCGTGCAGGGAAAGACTCTTCATCGAATGTCACATCGCGGGACACGACGATAGAGCGGGTGGCCGGATTCCAAAAACGATACCCCTTGGAACCCTGCTCATACCCCACGAAGATCATCTCGACTGCCTTCTTGTCGAGCTTCCCTTCGCGCTTCGCCTTCTGCACATGCACAAAGGCTTTGCACCCAAACACGCGGAAGTAGGAAACGTCCGGTATGGTACCATCCCACAATGTGATAGGGCATTGCCATTTGTGTCGTCGCATAGGTTGACGATTGTAGATATGGGGATGGGCAACGTCTCTGACACCCGTGGATGGCTTAGTCATCAGACGCCGGCACGAAATGTGGTCCTCTTCTAGCAAACGCCTTTTTGGCGCCCGATGTGTGTCCATAGGATGGACGGGTTTCTAGACATTCATGCACGAGATACGTGCAGAATTTCATGTGAATCATGCAGAAACAGCATGTCCAGCAAGGAATACTATGATATAAGGCTATCTGCAAGGAAAAGTAACATACACACTCCACAAATGCAAAGTGACCCCAAGCTATGACTTCGGAATGGCTGCAGACAGCGCAGAAACTGTCAACAGGGAGATAATTCTGCACAATTAAGTTTAAACTATCTATTGGCAATATACGCGACGGTCACATCATGTATGCAAGCCATGGAGCGGAAGGGGGCCAGTGCGTTAGTTGCGCGCGACCATGCGCGCGCGAAGTCGCGAACCACGTGACGGTATGATCACACACGTCGCGCCCCGCTCGCGCAGGGCGTCTGGTGAGTGTCCGAGCGTGCGCGAAGTTTTGCAGCATGTCCACTTGGAGTTTCACCATCAAAACACTTGCGCTCTCCGTTTGAGTACATAATCTAGTGCTCCGCCGTCGAAAATCCCGTTTAGTGGCTTTGTGAACACCAAATTCCAGGTGTAGCTTGGCGATTAGGGAACCTATTTCGATATTTTTACGGCCGATCACTAGAACAATACCTTTCATTCCAAATGCACCATTGAATGAGGCACTCAGAGGTGTCAAGCAAGCAGCATTCTTCGCGCACGTTTGGTACCACCTTTCACGAGCGTCTCATGACATACCAAATATGAACAAACAAAACTGGTCTGGCGGGCGTTGCCCATCCCCAGTAGATATGAACGGCTGCATCGATGGCAAGTTGCCAGAAACCGTGACTAAGTCCAGCCTGATGTAACATACACAAAGCCTTCTCGGTGATGGTACGGTTCCAGCGTTCAGCACGTCCATTCTGTTGAGGTGAACCCGCAACTGTCTTCTGGTGCTCGATGCCATGCGAACGAAGAAGCTCGCTGAACTCGCTAGACGTGTATTCCCCCCCTCGATCAGAGCGGACTTTCTTGATCTTTTTACCGGTCTGAGTCTCAGCCCATGCCTTATAGTCGAGGAATGCTTTGATAGCATCCGACTTGTGCTTAAGGTAATAGGCGCGAGCAAGACCAGAGTAATCGTCAATGAAACCGGCAAAATACTTCCATCCTCCGATAGCCTGAGTACGCATCGGTCCATCGAGATCTGTATGGATGAGCTCGAGAACTTCAGTCGCACGCTTCTCAGAAGGTGGAAAGGGGGCGCGAGTGGATTTGCCAAAGGCACATCCGTCACATGGCTCTTCATCCGCAGGATCAACGGCATCAACTCCCTTGGTGTTCTTAGGAAGATGACGCAGCACGTCCTTGCCCGCATGACCAAAGCGACGATGCCAGGTCTTGAAGCGACGGACATTGAGGTGGACACGCTGACCATTACGGAGTTCGAGGAGCGTCCAGTACGTGTTGCTATTCGGGTTGTACCTCGCTTCAAGGATCTTTCGACCCATGATACGAATCGTCGAACCATGTTTGACAGCACCATCAGGTAGCTTGTCAAAGATACACATGCGACCTTCGCCTTGGAACAAGGAATAACCATTGCGCTCGATGGAGCCCGTCGAGAAAAGACGACCTTCCACATGCGGGATGTAGTAGACGTTGTTGAAGGTGACAGGGACCTTCTGATTATCGATGTAAGTGAACCCTTCAACCGTTCCCGATCCAAGCGCATGGATAACACTACTTTCCCCTGACGCAGCCGTTCCGAAAGGAACAGTGGTCTCGAAAGGCTGGTAGGTGGAGAAGTCAGACATGTCGCCGGTGATATGTTGAGAGGCTCCTGAGTCCATAAGCCACATGGTCCACTTCGAGCTGTCCGAGGCCATAGCCTCATCATAGAAAGAAGCAGCGATGTTCGAGGGACCCGAAAGTACGTTTACAGCAGATACAGACTCAGAGACGACATGCGCATGACTATGAGAAGTAGTGTCCTTGTTCTTCCCCTTGTCCTTGTCCTTATCCCTCTCCTTCTCCTTCTTCTTGCCCTTGGGACGCTTGTCTGGATGCTTCTTATAGCAGTTGGACTCGTGGTGAGAACTACCGCCACAGAAGGAGCAAGGACCCTTAGGCTTCGGCTTGGTCTGGGAGACCTTGTTGGCGGACTGTCCGTTCTTGCGCAATGACTCCTCGGCCAAGGTCTTCGACTGGATGTCGTCGAGGGTGACCTTGTCGATGTCCGTAATAGCCATTAGCGCAGAAACCATGGACTGGTAGGACTCGGGGACCTTCGACAGCAACAGGAGAGCCTGCATGGTCTCGCTGAGCTTGACGCCGTTGCTATCGATGTCGCGAAGGCGGTTGATGATCTTCATCATCTGGTCCTGGAGAGGCTTCGAATCGTTCATGCGAGGCTCTGCAACGAGCGACTCGAACATGCCCCAGACGTGAGCACTGTTGGGCGTGCCAAACTTCGTCTTGATGGCGGCCCAGGTCTCAGCGGCTGTCATGGTACGAGGAGCAGCACCACCTTGACCCAGAACCTTCGCATCGAGGACGTAGTGGAAGTTCGGTGAGACCCGCATATACATCATGCCGCGAGCCTGCCCATTGAGCTTCTGCCATGCCTCTATGGCGACTAGTTCCGCCGCAGTGGCAGTGGTACCGGCAGGAGAGGGCTCAGTCTTGGTGCCTTCGACAATCTCCCAACAGCCCATGAAGATGAAGTACCCCTTGAGCTTTGCAGCCCAGTCATTGTACTGGTTCGCCGAAGAAAGGATAGGGATCGAGTCGATCTTGACGTCTCCCATGATTGAAAGCAGGTACTGAGAAGAGTGGAGATAATCCTCGTCGTCGAAGTCTAGAGTGAAGGATATAGGCGCAACAGATGGAAGCGCAGTGACGAGAGGAGGAGGAAGAGTTTCGATTGGAGAGAGATGCGGAGATGCGACGAGAGGGGTGTCGTATGGGGTGTTAGAGGCGAGAGGAAGCGCTACGACAAGTGGTGTGTCGTAGGGTGTATCGGATGCGACTGGAAGAGCTGTGTTGACTCCAGCAAGAAACTCCTCGTCTGCTTGGTAGGGAGAGATAGGTTGCCAAGCGAACGATGTGGGGTCTTCCGGTAAAGCAACGTTGTTGTACCGATGAGGACAGGGGCTCACTGCACAATTGTACCAACCGTCGCTTTGAAGGTGGGCGTCAACTTGTTCGTCAGAGTCCCAAACGTGTGGAAGATCCTCGCAGGATTCCTCGTTGCCTGAGCTGTCAGAGGATGCTTCTGTCGAAGTATCAACGATGTCCTCGACTTCAGACTCAGAGGAATGAGGAGATGCTGGAAGAGTCGGCTCCAGAACGGTGGTTCAAAGTATACGCGATGATTGACGTGCCACGTGCGAGGAAGGTGGACAGGGGCACCTTTTGAGGTGAACCAGAGAGCCAGTAAGCCGAAATTACCGACAATCCGGGTAGAAGTCGCCAACTGTGCCCAAGAAACGCTATAGTAACTACCGAGGCAAAAAGGTATCGTAAGGAGGGTCCGAACGGTTGTCCTCCGGTCCAAAGGTGCTAACCACCCCGGGTACAACAGCTGGCGGGCGCAAGTGCGTGGCCTGGCTGAGGGATGCCTGAATCACCCAGGTGCCTCGAGAGCACAACAGGTGTTACAACGATAGTAGACTAGAGACTGACTACGAAGCGCTCAGGGCTGCGTCACGAGCGCAGAAATGTCCCCCTGGCAGCAGTGTCGGCGGGCACAGTCAAGAGAGTAGGAAAGTGGGATGCACGGGCAGAGAGTCGACGTACAAAGAGTTGCGCGCAGAGGTGTCGACAGGGAAGCAACCGATTAGAGCGCAGGGCTCATAACCTGATGAACTCTGAACCTGGAAGGCTTGGAGCGACCTGTAAGTCACACAAAGAGAGATCTTCAGTCAGTGAGCGAACGACTATATTGCATAGTTTAGTACCTGTAAGTCACACAAAGAGAGACTACAAGTACTAGTAAGTAAAGTGTAGTAGAGCATAAGTAATGAGTGAGACTTACTCTTCAGTCAGTGAGCGAACGACTGAAGAGCAGAGGGGCAAACAGACTGCCTTATATACTGGAGAGAGGAGTGCATGAGTAAGCGAATGAAGCAGTCACATGTTAACCATAGAGCGATGAGTAAGAGTCCGTACTCGGCGTATGAGTAAGAGCCGAGAGTATTCTGAGTAAGACATAAGGTCTAGAATGTTCCGGTGCATTGTAGAACGCACAGGAAGACAAGGGAACCATATGGTCATGGGAATGTACAGTAGTTTCGTAGAGAAAACCGTATATGGTAAGTAGAAACACAGCCTATAGTAAGCGCTATCTAAACATAGGTAAACATGACCATACAAAGGTTGTGTGCACAACTCCGGACCGGTAGAGCCGTAAATCCAGAATGTCAACACAAGCCATTTCTCCACGGGGATGCGGCGTACAGCCATGTATCATATACCATTAGAAAGCTATAGACTGGGGCTACAATCGGTCTCCCTTACCACCACAAATCTGACCATCTGTTGGTACACTACAGCCCCATCTGTTCAAGAACTGCATAACACTTGGGACATACCTGCGTGAGGTGGCAAGCCATTTCTCCACGGAGACATGGCGTACAGCCATGTATCATATACCATTGGAAAGCTATGGACTGGGGCTATAATATGTTTCCCTTGCCACTGCTGATCCGACCAACGGTTGGTCCGCAACAGCCCCATCTTTCCCACTAATGGCAAACTCAAAAACTGTAACTCGGCAATGGGCAAGCCATATCTCCGCGGGGATTCATGGTATGGCCTCAGGTAAGGTATCGTTCGATTTGTATGCTTTCTAGCTACAATAGTGCTCCCTTGCCACCGCGGATCCGAGCAACGGATGAGCCGCTATGGCCCAAAACAGTTTGCCACCTGGGGGCCTTGGGGCAAGGCCCCCGGCGCATAACACTATGTCGTGCGGTATGGTGGACAGGTGCTGATGCGTGTTTTGTTATGTTTGCAGGTGTTACACACTCGATTGAAGGTCACAGTGGTGGCAATGTTGCAGATCTTGTGCAGGTACTTGAGGATGTGCATGATACCTGCAGGCAGAGGAAGATTGGCTAATGGTCTGCAGAGTGCATTACACATTTCTATCATTGACGAGCAAGAAGTGTACTGATCAGCGGTCTGATATGGTTTGTGGCTCAAACACTTACCTGGAGGAAGGAATATGGGCATGCCACACTGTACTCCATGTCTGCAGAGAAGGTGAGTCTCCGATCTATCGCTTCAATAGTACATCGTACAAGGCAAGTCACCTCAGCTATTGTTATTTGGTTGCAAAGGCTGCAAATACTTCTACTCTTACTGGCGGGCCCAATGGATGCTGACTCGGACTTCTGCCTAGGTCCCAGAAAGTTCACGTTGCAAACCTGAAACCCTCGATGCTGCCCAATGTCGGGATCACCAGTGGGACTAGAAAGGAAGTTCAAGCCCTGCCATCTCTTTGTACTGATAGCAGTGCGCCGTTCACTTCACAGATAATCATCACAGGTATGATCAGCAGCCATCCTCTGTGACGCACAATGGCTCTTCATCATGTGAGTGCTCATCTCGCATACGCAGAGTCACACTGCTGAAGTATTGTTCCGCCAAACATGGATCCACTCTGCACGTTTGGACACCCTCATCACTGTGCGTATGATGTCTCTTATACTGGCGTACTGCTATACAACTCAGTCAAAGACTGTCACATTCAGAATGAGGCAAACCCATCTAGAGATGAGCACAAGACCGACGAACGAGCGGCACAGAAGGTACAGTATGTGCGACGAAGGAGCCCCAGCAGATGGGGGAAGAGCAATGGGGTATGCTCTCTGGACAAATAGATATGCTTTCACAGCCTGTATGTACATGACTAGCTGAATACATTTTGTTGTGCCAATTGCGCCGGTGGTGCCGAGAACGAGCCATTTCGAACCGGTGGAGGAGCTGCATATGGCAAGTCAGCGCTAGCCGCTACTGGACGTGAGCCTAATTAGGGATACACCACGTGGCTGGTCGGTGTATGCTGGGGTCAACCTGGTGCCATCCTGAGGTTATGATCTTACCGACTCACCCCTGGTACAATACTTTCAAAATTGTGCTGGTCATATCCCTGCTTCAACCTCTGGTTGTCCCGGGCTGGGTGAAGCCCTGCCTCGTGATTTCCGCCCCGTGTACTGTGCTCGTTCAAGATGAACATATTATAGGCCTACGCATGCGGAGGATTTGGGAACGGACCCCTTGATTGTGCGCTCGGTCCTCCATTGCTCTAGCAGCTGACGAAGAGTCTCGAGGGGCCGTGTTGTGTACGGTCGAGACCCTGCAGAGGATGGACGTACCGGTAATCGGCTGTTGTCGCTAACGACACGGAGATGAGGAAAAGGGCAGGAGACGTACGAGATGATCAGCGAGCGGTACATGCCGACGAGGAGGATTCCAGAGACAGTCACTGCGTGGCGTAGCAGCATGTGGCGCAACGTTGGGAGGGCAGGGCCAGGCCGACCCAGTGACGATTTTGACCGCTCGCTGTGCGTTATGGCAGCGTTCAGAATGGCAGAGAGACGAGGAGAGGGTATAGATTTGCACCAGAGTGTCCGGGCCCAAGACAGCTAGGCAGACGATTTACGGACTTATTGGATGGAGGTCCTCAACAGACAGGATACGGTGAGGATGGCAAGACGTGGTGAAGAGCGGCGGACGAGCGAAGATGAGAGGGATGGGGAGGAGGGTACTGGCAAGGACTGGAGGCGGAGGTGGCGGCGATGGGAGCGGGAGAGCGAGCCGGTGATCCGGACACAGCCTGACCCTAACCTTGTCGCTTCCGCCTCTCCTCCCTCTCCGCCCTCACCACCTCCGCCCTCACCACCTCCGCCTCCACCACCTCCGCCTCCACCACCTCCGCCTCCACCACCTCCGCCGCCTGCTCACCATGGCCGCGATGACCGCAAAGTCGTTCTGGACGTCGCCCGACCCCGACGACCCGCTCTCGAAGGCCTTCCAGCCGCCGATCGACGAGACCCCCGAGGAACGCGCCCTCCGGATCCGACAGTACGAGGACGCCGCACGCGTCTCAAAGGAGATCGACGACGAGCTCGCCCACGCAAAGCGGGCCTACGACAGACGCAAGAAGGCCGTCAAGATCCTCCTCCTCGGTCAGTCCCTCCCTCCCCGCCCTTCCACCTCACGTTCACCCCCACCAGGCCAGGCCGAGTCCGGCAAGAGTACCACTCTCAAGAGTCCGTCCCGACCGTCCCCTCTCTCTCCCTCAGCTCACGCTCTCCGCACAGACTTCCAGCTCGCCTTTTCTCCTCAGCACTTTCACAAGGAGCGTGCGGCCTGGAAGACCATCGTCCAGCTCAACCTCATCAGGTACGTCTCCCCACCTCTCTCTCCCGCATCCCCTACAGCCCCGCCCAGGAACGTCAAGCGTCTCCTCGACGTCCTCCAGGAAGAGTGGGACTCGTCCATGCAGACCACCACCGTCTCCTCCATCGCAAAGGGCAAGGGCGTCGCTGGCCGCACCCCCTCCTCCCCCGGCGTCCGCTTCTCCACCTCTCCCCTCACGGACAACCACAAGCGCATACGAATGCGTCTCTCCGCCCTCATTCCCATCGAACAGGAGCTCACCAGGAAGCTCCACCCCGACGGTGCCCCTACGGACAAGGACGTCTGCGTCCGCGCAGGCTCCGGATGGAAAGGCATCCTCACCGCCCTCAGCGCCAACACCAGTACCGTCCTCGCAGAAATGCCCCCAAAGAACCCGCCTCTCGTCTCCGCCTTGAAAGGCGCCTCTCGCCCCAGTACCGCAGACGCCTCCAGAAACAAGGACAATCCCGCCGCCGTCCTCGCCGCCTGCAAAGACGACATCGTCACCCTCTGGGAGGACTCCATCGTCCGCTCCGTCCTCAAGAAGCACAACGTTCGACTGCAGGACATGCCCGGCTTGTGAGTCTCGCCCTCCTGTGCGCGTCCTACCAATTTTCACGCTCCGTAGCTTCCTCAACGACGCTGCCCGTGTCGCGGCCCTCAATTACGAGCCCACAGACGGTGAGTCTTCCCCTCGCCCTCCCCACTCGCACACTCACTCTCCCAGACGACATTGTACGAGCACGAGTTCGCACGCTCGGCGTCGAAGAACATCACTTCACCATGGAGAGCGGTACGTATGAACCCGAACCGCATCCATTCGGATCTTATCGTCTTCTCCTGTGCAGGTGCGCTTCCCGGAACAGAGTGGTACATCTACGACGTCGGCGGCAGTCGAAGCTCTGTCCGTCTTCTCTTCCCTCTCTGTTTCGCTCTCCGTTCCTGATCCCATCTCCATTCCCTCCCTGATCCACAGCGCCAACACTGGATACCGTACTTTGACGACGTCCAAGCCATCATCTTCCTCGCCCCGCTCGTCTTCAACCAAACGCTCGAGGAAGACCCGAAAGTCAACCGCCTGGTGCGTGCATCGCCCCCATGTCATCGACATGCGCTCCGCGCTCCACATTTCCCTCAGCGCGCCCCTCTGATCCTGATCTCGTTCCGTAGGAGGACTCGATCATGCTCTGGCGGGAGGTGTGCAAGAACCCGCTGCTCGCAAAGACGACGCTCATCCTCTTCTTGAACAAGGTCAGTCTCCGCTCCTCTGCGAACGCATCGTCACCCGGACTGGGCGCACGCCGGACGTGGATCGTCCTTCCCTTCCAAGTCCTGCAACGCTCGCCCGCCTTCCATGCCTATCAGCACATCAGACCCCCAAATGCCCCGTGCACCGCATACCGCGCTAGCTACTACTCACGCTTCGGGCGCATGTTCTCGTAAAGCTAGTCAGGCAGGTTGCCATGGCTGTGCGACGTCGCTGTCGTGTTTGGCAGCTCTGCCTGATGGACGCGCGCGCGCGACATGATAACCCCCGTGTCTTTGCTCTCCAGCGTCTGTCGTCGAACCTTGCTGAGGCTGCGGTGCGCGCAGCACGGGTGAACATACTGATTTGTCCCCATCTTCCCTCCTGGGTTTTCCTGGTGTGGTCCCTTCCGGATGCTGTGTTTTCTCCGCCGTGGATGAGCGTGCGTGCTGACTACCATCCGCAGATGGACCTCTTGCAGGCCACGCTAGCCGCAAACATCCAGGTCGTCAAGTACGTCCCGAGCTACGCCGGCCAGCCAAACGAAATCGGGCACGTCACGAAATGTACGTCCGTCCGCTCGCCTGTTCTCGCAGACTGTGGACGCTGAGCATGGCACAGACTTTAGGGATAAATTCAGGGGATACCACGTACGTCATGATCCACAGGGACCTCTCCTCGATCGTCTTTGTGGGTGCGAGCTGACGAGTGGACTCGTTTCGGCTGGCAGAAACGACTGTCGCCAAAGGCGCGCCCGTTCTATTGGTACGAGACCTCTGTCATCGTGCGTCTCTCTTCCTTCTTGCGTGCATCCGACATAGCCATGGCTAACTCTGCACGTGGACAGGACACGCGCGCGACGGCCGCGATCCTTGTTGGTGGTGAGTGCACGCACGGTGCCTACGTCGAGTGCCGTCTACTGATCGTGCATCTGCAACCGACCGCGCCTTAACACGAACGGTGCTTCCTACACTCAACTGTCCGCGATCTGCAGTACGCGAGGGCATCTTGCGCGCCCATCTTCAGAGCGTCAGCGTCATCTGAGGACGCCCTCGGCTGCCGGGGAGACTCGTCGCCCGCTTCGGACGCCCCGATCGTTCCACTCTAGACGTTGGCCCTCGACCCAGGCTCTCCGACGCCCGCCCGTTCCAACGACCGACGACTCCACGATGCTACAGGTGCGACGCGCGCCGCACGTCGCATCACATACCCCCACCCCTACACGTATACCGCACACCGCACACCGCACACGCTCGCATGCATCTCACGCGCACACACTGAGGAGGGTCCGGACGGAATGCAACCCCCTCGCTGGAACGATTTGTTGTTGTTGTTGTTATAGTATTCCTGCTCTTTGCTCTCGCGCCCATGCCCGTCATCCCCCTCCCTCAGACACATCACGCCGTTCTCGCCGGTGATATATCGTTACCTTGTATAATCGACCTGTGTCACCTGGCGGCGCGCTCTCTCGACTCGCGCGCCGTGCTGGCCCGATCTGACACTCGGGATGCGCCTCCTCGGGCGGTTCGACGGGTGGGTGGATGAGTGGATGGGAGCGCTAGGAGTCGTCGCGCGTGCGTCCCTCTATCTATCTGCCTCGATCATGCCTTCGCCCGTCTCCGCACGCGCACGCGTATCCTCGCTCGCCGCTCCCGCTTCCCGCTCTCCGTTATCCCCTCCCCCCTGGTCGCGTCCCACACATCACCCACACAGACCCGGTCGACGACGACGACGACGACGATGCCGCCAACATAGATAGATTGCGCGCTGCGCCCCCCTGGCTCCTGCTCCTCCGCTCTCCCCACTCCCGCTCGCGGTGTATCTATATAAGTATAGTGTGCGTCTTGCATGTCCACGTCTACCGTACGCTTTGGTTAATATCGGGATGCGTGCTCGGAGCTGATCTCGGTTTGACTTGCTTCGTGAGCCTGGGCGGGGAACGCGCGCTGAGGTTGCTGACTAAGCAATATCTGGGAACTCGGGAGCGTTGTGACCTTTGCCTCGTACTTATACCAGCTGCCCTCGCTCGCTCGCTTCGTTCGGAGACACATTGGGTATCTGAATAAAGTGCCCGATGAGTTGCCGATGCGAAGCCTGGCTTGTCGATGGAGGTGCGAGGAGGATATGAACTCGTCAGGTAAGTGCACACTCATGCTGACTTCGAGGAGCGGTTGGACAGAGATAGCAAGGTACGGGCAGGCGAATACTCACTCTCCTGCATCCCTCCTCGACCGTTCGCAGTCTGAGCTCGCGCGCAGAGGGCCAAAACATATCCAGCTAGCGTTTGTCACCTGATACATCCCCATTCATGGCGTTCACTCCCAGGCTCGTCTGTCCACCTCTTATCGCATCTCCTCCCTATCGTCCGTCTCCCTACCCACCTCCCACCTCCACCTCCACCTCCATCGCGCTCGCGAGACGATGTCCATCCACGCCGTCAAACGCTCCCAATCCCATCTCGTTTGGGACAACAGGTATGTCTCTCGCCCATCCCACTCTCCCTCCGCGCCTATCCTCCCACTCCCAGCATCCCACCCGTCCTACACGTCTCCTCGGGCGACACAGTCACCTTCGACTGTCTCGACGCCTCCAACGGCCAGATCACACCCTCCTCCACCCCCACCGCCCTCGCCAACCTCGTCTTCTCCCAGCTCGACCAAGTCAACGGCCCCGTGCACGTCGCCGGCGCCCACCCGGGCGACACCCTCCAGGTCGACGTCCTCGCCGTCGACACCGCCGACTGGGGCTGGACCGCCCTCATCCCCGGCTTTGGCCTCCTCGCCGACGAGTTCCCCCAGCCCGCGCTCAAGATCTGGTCCCTCGACCGCGCGAACGGGTGCGCGTGGCTCGACGGGGACAATGGGCAGAAGCGCATCCGGATCCCGCTCAGGCCGTTCGCCGGCGAGATGGGTGTCGCCCCGGGCGAGGATGGCGCGCACTCCACCATCCCGCCCTATGCGACCGGTGGGAACGTCGACACGCGGCATTTGTGTGCGGGCTCGACGCTCTATCTGCCCGTGCAGGTTGAAGGCGCGCTCTTCTCCATCGGCGTAGGCACTTGTGATACAACGGCCCTCGTGCTCATGTGTGTTGCGTAGGACGGCCATGCCGCACAAGGTGACGGAGGTACGTCTGTCCATTCGCTCTTTGGTGAATACGGCCGCTCAGCCCTGTCCTTGTCCTTGCAGAGGTCTGCGGTACGCACAAGTGTTTCGTTCCAGAGAGGCCACCAGCTTGAGCTTCGTGCCGGCCGTAGGCACCGCGATCGAGACACCCATGAAGGTGACCGTCCGGCTCACGGTCGTCAAAGACAAGCCATACGTCCAGACCCCGCACTTCATCGCCCGCTCGCCGCACGGAGAGACCGAAGAGTTCTACTGCACGACCGGAGTGGACCCCGGTGAGGTTCAGCTCGGTCGACGAGCTGCGCGTGACTGACCAAGGTGTGCGAAACCCGCCAGACATCCGAGAAGCGACGCGGTCCGCGGTCCGGCACATGATCGCCTTCCTCGGGGCTGAGCACGGTATGAGCTCCGTCGACGCGTACATGCTCTGCAGCATCGCAGGCGACCTGCGCATGCACGAAGTGGTGCGTGTCCGCGTAGTATTCTTGGCGAACACTTGATCTGACGTACGCTCTCAGGTCGATATGCCAAACTATGTGGTGAGCGTCATGAGACTCTGCTGCCGGGACGGGATACCTGTCTCTGACCTGCGCGTCGGCTGGTTCTGTTGCAGATCGGGATGATGATGCCCAAGTCTATCTTTGTACATGCATGAGTGCCCAGCGAATATAACATCGAGCGCAGTAAGCTACTCGGAAAAGTCCGCTACTTGCAACCTCATGATCACACAAGCGCATTCTCTGTCGTTGCTCTGGACTTTACTCCAAGAATATCCAACAATGGACTCTCCCGCTCACCTCAGCTCAAGGTCTGTTGTCCGGCGTCGCCCAAGCCTCCTCCCAGCAGCGCCATTGTCATTTGCTGTTCACCCCCTGCATGGGTGCTCTGACCCACGTTCTCAAGCATTCGACCAAGTTGTCCACGTATCTCTCGTGTCTCCCATCTCTCGTCGCTCTCGACTCCGCAACCGAACCACTAGCACGTATGCCTGATCGTAACCACTCGCACGGCGTCTGCAACTTCCAGGAAGAGTTGTTCCTTCATTACGGATACGGTATCAGGTGGGGTATCCTACACACCGTCGACAATCATCCATCCTGGGGTCTTATGTAGTCAATCATATTGAGGTTTATGGCCGACCGCGCGTGTATGGATTGTGGAACAACAGATCGTGTGTTGGAACTCCCCGGTAGCTAGTCTCCGTTAGCACGGCCGTGCTCGCTACTTGGTCAGTTTGACTCAAGCTTCAAGTAGCACAATCAGTTTGGGGAGCACAAAGGCTCTCAAGTTCGTTGTGCTCAAAGATTGGATCCTGATGCGTGTTGGTCGGCGCTTATGAGATCAGCCTAGCGCCCGAACCACGGTGGTCGGGCCGCAATGAACTTCATGAAACTCGAGTCACTCGACAATGTCATGTTCAATTCAGCTCAGAATTTCCACAAGTGTGTTTTTGGGCATAAGAAACCTGCATTGGAATTCTCATGGTACGAAATGCATATGCCAATCTGTCGTAGACCGCACAAGTCTAGAGCGCTTCAATTTAGTGTACTCATTGTGAATTTTGTACATGTTTATTCCCCGCAAAGTGCGTTCGAGAGCCTCCTATGTATAGTGGGTATGATTTATTCGCTCGCAATGACCCGTATGCACCAACGGATCGTTCTATATGTATATGACATCTCGGCGGGACACAGCTACCAACACACTCCTAGAGACGTACCCCTTCGGGAGTCACTCGCTGACGGTCACCTCTTCCTTCTAACTAAAAAGATCATCGCAACGGTTAACAGCGACAACAAAGAGCTACAAGCTTAATATACTCGGATGAGGGGGATGCAAGTGGCTGCGAGTGCACGTGATGGAACCCATAAAGGCGCGGCAAACAATGGACGGCAAATGTTCAACGTTCAACTTGAACTCACACCTCAACGTCTCCAGCTCGTCTTTGCTCATTCTATACACCCGCCGCCGACTGCCCTAACTCATGGATCGCTATGATCGCGTGCTTGTAAGTGGTATACTATAGCTCATGTTCGCTTCAACGTGTTCTTATGCGTCTGTGCTGTAGCCAACCCCTCCAAGTTCTTCTCCCCCGCACCCTTCAAGTCCTTCTGTCAGACGGTCTTCACAGCCTGTCCGGTCTCAGCAACCTCAGGCGCACTGCCTGTTGGACGAATACTTGTTGACCGTGGAGCCGAGGTGGAAACCGCACACAAAGGGGCAAGTGCAGGAATTCCTCAGGGATGCGTTGGGCGCGACAGATGCCAACATGGCCCAGTATCTAGGGGCATATAACCAGGCGATGCAGCAGGTTATCGACATGGGAGGAGTGAGACCCATCGGGGTAAGTTCCTTACATGCTTTCACTGCGCCTCTGCCAACTGAGTACCCCTCCAGCGCAAGCCTGATGCCAGCGACCCCAGCATTCATCACATTCCCATCCCCAACTCGCCCTACGCTGTTCGGGTATGGGACGGGGGAATGAATGCGTACGGTCAGTTCTGCCTTGACTTCTTCAACGTGACCCGCCAGACGGCTGTCAATCTCCCCGCCGGGTACTCTGTCCATTCCGGCATGCCTCCACCCTATGGGAGCCATCCCCAACTCCATGCTCCTGGTGCTCCCTCAGCGTTTGCCCATGGCTATGGACCGCTTTCTGTCCCTATACCGATGTCCGGCTCATTGCTCGCAGGCGAGTTGGGTTCATGGGAGCGTAACCTGGGTATGTCCGACTTCCCGGACGGCGAGGAGAAATGGAGTGTCCCCGAGGGCTCGTTCATTGCCGTCAAGCGGTCTGGCCACCCAGACTTCTGGTTCCAGGTGCCGGTGAGGCCAGTGCACCCAAGCTTCAACGTCGCGCAGATGCAGAGGGGTCCGTTATGCTAGTCTGCGTCGCATCATGTCAGGCGGATCTGTTACCGTTGTCGCCTCATCATCTGCCACTTTGCACCCAGCACCTTGCACACCTACGCTGCTATGCTGGCTCAGATGATTGGTAGCCTGCATGCGTCCTCTCAACGCCGAACGGGAGGGACTCTATGATTCGTCATATGAATGTAGTACATGCCGACGATGGAGTCAAGTAGGTCCGGAGGCGGCAGAGAAGTGTGAGCTGTCTATGTAAGCTACTCGGAACGAGCAGCGAGGAATGTTTGTATATTGCGTGTGCTACTCGGGATCCACACATACTCTGTCCTGCTGAGAGCTCGCGCAGCAATAATCTGGGTAATCACCTGTACTTTCGACTCACTTCGAGCCAACGCGATAAGCTGTGCGCGAACAACTATTGCGACAGCCGTGACACGCAGAGGGACAAGCGTGCATGTGCGCAATATTGACGCGACGGCGACGACTGTGGGAGCCGAATGCTCCGCCATGGCTCTCACATGCTCGACCTTGCACCGACGTGAGGTGAGTGAGGTCAGAGGCAAATCACTGTCGCCCTCAGGCTGTCCGACGAGCAAGCCCTGTTGATCTGCCCAGTCTCTCCGGACGCCACCTACTCCTTAACACGGGTCGTGCATGAGCATGGAAGGCAAACTGCTGAGGAGAACTTGCAACGCCCACGACATACGAAGTTCGTACGGCCGAGGAGGTAGGAGCGACACCCGTCGAGTCCGTGTCTGTTTGCCTTTCCATCTTCTACAAGATCCTCTACAAGCGGGACGTGACGCGAAAGCGGGCACATCAGTCACACGTCGGGAGGAGGGACGAGGAAGAGCCTTGCTATAAACAGCATTCACGCACCTCGAGATCCTCCGGAGGCCTGGTCCTTCCCGCTTGTGGAATACCTGGAAGCCAGGAGAAAATCGTCTCCTCTCGTCGCCCGAGCGACTCGAGAGCCCGAGAGAGCCATGTATCACCTGGCTCTAGGACCGAAGTAGTAGCCGTCACTTCCAACGACTTCTCGGGGATTGACTTGGGGTCCAGGTGCTACAAGAAGAGGCCATATTAGCAGCGGGCACGCTCTACAATATCTTGAATGCGGAACTAACAATCATTCTCATCCACCTTTCTGCAGGATCGTGGCCGAGGTTGCGTGGTGCAGCTACACAACCATGGCCAGATCGTGTGGAGGCATAGGAAGGGCCGGATATGATGCTCACCGATTGAATCATGTTAGTAGGTCTGGAGCGGTGACGGAGGAGAGTAGACAGATGGATAGCAAGTTGAGCGTACCGGTTACGAACATATGGTGAGGACTGTGGGACTTGTTGTCGCTGAGCGGGTCAGCGGCTGATGTTACGCACTTGTCGCATTGAACCACACACTCAAGACTTTGTTCGCTTTGGATACAACGACAGAAAACGACGAATGTGATGCAGACTAGACCAAAGGGCCGCTCTGCGCCTGGGCGACGATGAAGGCAGGATGCACTGGCCTCACCGGCACCTGGAACCAGAAATCCGGGTGGCCAGACCGCTTGACGGCGATGAACGAGCCCTCGGGGACACTCCACTTCTCCTCGCCCTCTGGGACGTTGGACATACCCAGGTTACGCTCCCATGAACCCAACTCTCCAGCTGCGAACGGTGCGCCACCCATCGGCATCGGCACAGAAGGCATCCCGTAGCCGTAGCTGAACGCAGCGGGAGCCCCAGGAGCATGGAGCAGCTGCTGGCCGCCGAATGGTTGGGGCATTCCGGAGTGGAGGGAGTACCCCGCGGGGAGGTTGACGGCCGTCTTGCGCGTCACGTCGAAGAAGTCGAGGCAGCACTGACCGTACGCACCCATCCCGCCTTCCCACATGCGGATCGCATAGGGCGAGTCTGGGATGCGGACATGGCTAATGTTCGGGTCGGTCACTTCAGGCTTGCGCTGGAAAAGAGCTCAGGTTGGAGAGAGCGTGAAGAGCGTACCGGCAACGTACCCCGATGACTCTCACTCCTCCCATGTCAATGATTTGCTGCATCGCGTCGTTGTATCCACCTAGATACATGGACATCGTTGCATCCGTTGCGCCGAATTCTTCCCTGAGGTATGCCTCCACTTCTTCCTTTGAGCGCGGTTTATACGCTGGCTCGACACTCATCAAGTGTTCGTCCACCAAACAGTGCGCTTGACGTTGTTGCTTGCTTCGTGCATGACGGGAGGATACGGGAAGCGACATGGATATCTGGGATAGCGATGGGGGCGAGAGCGACGACGAGTTCGACTTTAAGACGGAGTTCAACAAAACTCGGACCGGGCCGACGTGCCCGAGTGTGGCCCCGGGCGCTAACAGGCCCATAGGCTCCCGTTCTGCTTTGACGAGTAAACCTCAGCAGCTGCGTACGTACTCAAGCTTTCCGTCATCAATAGCTTTCGCTCACGTTCACGCTATATGCGATAGTTTGTCCGGAACCTATACAGCACTGCTCGCGTGTCCGAATCTGCCCTCGCTCGGCATACGACACGACGGCGAGCCCACAATAGACCCTCTGTCGCCCCCTTTGTTCAAGTTCCTCGAGAAGCTGACCGAACTCCTCGACCGACCCAACAAGCCCTTCTCAAAGCTCGAGAGGCTCTGCTTCGCACTCGTCGCGACAGTCGAGAGTCTGGAGTCTTGCAAGGACGCATGGGCTACGCTCATCAGCGTGCTCGCCTCGAAAGACAGTATCCGCAGCTGTCCGCGATCGAGATCGAGCTGGAGGATCTGGATGGCGGTCCTCACCTACGCGGCCAGTATGAGCCCGAGGAGAGAGCTGCGAAGATTCGAGAGATGCTGGGGCCATTCACGTCTGTGCGGGGCATCCCCCTGCTGTCCTCGGCGCGTCGCAGCGGATGTTCATGATGTAGCTATCGTACTGCCAGGAGCGCTGTACTGTTTCTGTATCAATCTCACGGACATGAGTAGCATTGCCTCTTGCGACGACGTTGTCAACATGAGGCGGAGTACGCTGACGCATTCCTAAACCCTCGACGCTATTAGGACTATTGAGATCCTCGCATGCCCTGTACCATGGTCGACTCACCATACACTTCAACCTCGTCTCTCATATTCGCTGCTGCAGTCAGGCGCTTCAGTCAGTCTGAATATGCAGGCCATACGTCCTCTACTCGCTAGTGAACATATGATATCCCTTGCATGGCGTCAGAGCATCCGCGGCAACGCAGACCAGAACTACAGTAACACCAACACGGGTCAGAAGGAGCGGGCGAGCGAGGCCGTCGGAGAACTCAAATTCCCTTCTCGACGCTCATCTTACGCCCGGTTGAGAAGCTGCCTGTATTTGTTGCGCTTGTGAACCTAGGATCGGCCTGCCGCCATGGAGCGGTCGAGGGTTCCGGACGCAGAGAAAACCGTTCGCGCAGTTTTGTCGAAGAAAACGTGCATCAAAGAAGTGGAGCTGAGGACGGCCCATGGGCGGTTTCATACGTAACCCTCAATGCGACACATTGAACGTGGTTGCCCGCCAATCGTCTGCGGAGTCCATGGAATCTCCGTCAGCGCCTGATATTGTACGAAGTGCCGACAGCTTGAATTGTGAAGCTCTATGACGTCGCAAGATGATAGTGCTCGAACGTGGATCAACGGGCTAGCAGCTCTATGAGTATGGCGGGTAGGTTATGACACTCACCCATCTACACGTACGTTCACACCATACGAGGCTAGACGCAAGAGTCATAGCTATCGGGAGTGGATAAGTATTATTGGCAAGTGTGAGGTACAAGATCACGACCTTTGACTCGATGCGACCTGGTCGCGCCAATGTGTGCCATGTGGACGTTCCGTGACTGAGCTTGTTACCACCACTGGCAGACTGCAGGCACAGTGATTTTGAATTGAACGACAACGGGCCAAGCCCATGCTGATTTGCAATGACGGTATCCGAGCAGCGTACAAAACTGCTACCTGCGAAAGACACAAGTACACAGACGTACCTGTCCAGGGCCTCAACCACCACCACTACCAACACTACCGTCCGCATGCCAGCTCTCGACCTCACCCTCCCTGCCACCGCACCCGCCTGGGCCCCATACCTCGACAAGCCCGGAGACGGGCTACCCGCGGCGGTCTATACGCTAGTCGACCTCTCGGACGCCGACCTTGCAGAGCTCGTCGAAGCCTGCGAGTCAGGCTGCATCGACACAGGCAGCGACCCCGGGGACTGCGTCAAGCTCGCACCAGAACCACGATTCGTCGGCCGCCCGCTCCGCGACGTGTTCGACGCGCACCTCGAGCTCGTCCCAGAGGGAAATTATGAGCCCTTCTACTTCATCGTCGCCGTCGACAAGGACTGGAAGGAGAAGGGCGTGCTGCTCGTCGGGCATGACAGGGACGATGAGCTGTACAAGTGCACGGTCGATTCGTTCAAGATCAAAGCAGAGGACTCGGGGCTTGCGATCGTGAACTTGCAGATCGCGAACGTAAACTGGGGTGAGGAGAAGGAGAACGCGTTGGAGGGTGCGGACGATGAGGACGATGAGGGGGACGAGGACGAATGAGCAATTGCCGAATCGGGTTCGGGTCTGCTGAGTCATCCACCAACCTTGATTGATCCTGCACTCCAACTTCACTTTGACTGTACCAAACGTTTGCGATTGACGGACTTCAGCAACATCAGATGCATTCTCATGAAGGTCGGGCTTTACATCTCAAGGCAATGTCAACGTGAACATGTCCATGTCGTAGAAACGAGACGATAGAGACAGATCAGAGCGCGGCGGGCCCCGTCCGATTTTACAACAAAAGTTGGCTTCTGGGACGCGTCCAAAAGACCAGAGGGATGCCCCGCACAGGTGTGAATGACCTCACGCCCAGCATCTCTCAAATCTTTGCAGCCCTCTCTTCGGGATCATGTCCCTCGACAGAAGCAGACCGCCCGCGATAGCCCGGCTTCTCCTCCAACTTGACCTCGATCGCAGTCAGGGCCGGATACTTGTCCTTCGAGTCAAGCACGCTGACGAGCGCAGCCCACGCGTCCTTGCACGTCACCAGACTCTCGAATATCATTAAAATGTCCAAGGTAAGCCTCTCGAGCTTCGGGAAGGGCGCGTTGGGTCGGTCGAGGAACTCGGCCAGCTTCAGCTGGAAGAAGGGCGGCATAAGGGGGCAGGGCGGCTCCGAGTATTTCTGCGCCTCCGCCTCTGCCAACGCTTTCACGAGTGTTGATCCACCATCGTACCCGATGCAGAGCGAGTGCAGGTTCGGACACGAGAGCAAGGCTGTGTAGAATTCAGATACATGGTCGCCTAGTGACGGTGCGAAGGTGAGCAACGCGTGGTGGTCGTGGTAGGACTATCGTACGTACGTAGCTGCTGCTCACTCTTGTCCTTGTAAATCCCACCACGAGGGTATACCGTGACGTCGTTGACGGTGATCGCCAGGTGTCGGAGCTGAGTCCCAATCAAGGGCAGAATGGGGAGCCAGGTTGCGGTTACATCAGGGCCGCTGAGGAGCTCTCCCCTGATTGCCAGACCCTCTGCGGGAGCAAACGACTCCGTTTGACAAGGGCCGAGGCGCCCCCAGAGGTCTTTCATGGTGAGGCTTCTGAGCCTCGCAGTGGACGATTGCCTACACGGGTCGCGGATTGAAATTGACACCAGGACTCGGCGGGGTCCAGGTCGGCTCAGGAATCAATTTGGGAAGAACTAGTACTGCCCGAATCAAGACGAGGCACTCGAGGGACGGGAAAGTGGCAAACACCGCAGCGGTAGTCGCCATCAACGAGTCGGTGAAAGACTTCGTAATCGTCATGGAGCGAAGGTTTGGGAATGTCGAGGATGACAGGGAGGTGGTACTACTCGACGGCCCATCAGCCTGTGAAGCTCGGTGTGTCCTTACCTCAAGAATGATTGTATCTTCATTCTATCGCCGAGGGAACATTCCTGTGCTCCAGTCGACATACAGTCTCGGTACTTGTATATGTTCAAGGAGCCCACTCATCTCCGTTCACGTCGTCGTCTGACTGATCTATCACGTCCAAAGTATTGTCGGCATAGAGACACGGGTCATGAATCAAGGACTCACCGGAAGTGAACAACGTCCAGGAGCCGTCCGATATCCATACTCAGACCTCAAGATCGACTGTCGTCAAAGTGCATAGCTCTGCTACAGAAGATAGTATTCGTGGCGGGACACCACGAGACGTAGCACCGGCGCAATGAGGAGAGGCAGACTACGCAATTCTGAGACGACATCTCCACAACGAACGGAACGTGACATCGCGTCGCATACGTCCGGCTGCCCTCCTCACACCTCCGGCACCAGCAAGACCGTCTCGTCCCCCGCACCTCCTATCACGTCGGAGTACACCTCATTCTCGCACGCCTGAGGCGTAGAGGAGGGCACACTGGGCTCTATCGACAAACGACGCCGTCAATCGCGCCGTCGTCCATCCACGCCCATCCAGTCAACAAGACACTCACCGAACACAACATCCCCCGTCCCAAACAACACCTGGACAGGCCCATATCCCGCGCCCGCGATCCACGGCAGCGCGCTAAGCTCCATACACTCGAACCCCTCCTCGTCCCACACAAGCCTGTTCAGGGCGGGCAAGTGGTGCGCGGGGTACACGAGCGTGCGCGGAGGATGCTTCTTCCCGAGCCGTGACACACGTCGACGGGCGGGCTTAGCACCGTTGCCAGACGGCGTATCAGCCACGGCCTTCCCTTTCCCTTTCGTCTTCGTCTGCTTTTTCGCCGGTATCGCAGTGGCGCCGATGCTTGTGGTCGCGGTCGTGGCGTCGTCCTGCTCCTTTACCGTCATTTTCTCGCCACGAGTGGCCCTCGCGTTCTCACTCTTACTGTTGCCCTTCGCCGGAGCAGGGCTAGGCGTGTCAGCGACGCCCCAACTCACCACAGGCACGGGCACAAGCACGTCCGCCTCGACGTCCGAGTCCTCATCCTTCTCAACAACTTGCTCCACCCCCCTCTTACTCTGCACTTTCTTTGTCGTGACACGAGGCTTCTTCGCCTTCGCCTTTGCCTTCCCCTTCGCAGCCGGAACGGCGACAGCGTCCGCGGAAGCCTCGGTTTTGACCGCGACATCACCCGCAGTCGCGGGCGCAGTCTTCTTCTTGCCCCCTCCGCGCTTCTTCGGTGGTTGTTGTCGAGTGGGTCTCGATATCGACGACGCTATCTCCAATCAGCAGATGCCTCGTGGCGAATCAACGGAACCCACCGACCTGGGACGTCTAATCCATCTCTCGCATTATGGATCGTCACGGCTTCTTCGGTCTTGACGCGTGCACGTCCTCGCCGTGCGAGCACGACTGCGAGGGGCTCTTGTAGCCGAACCGTTCTGTCGTTGAAGTACGAACGTCGGGACAAATAGCCAGCCGTACTCACCATCGTCTTCATCATCATCCAGAACGAAGACCTCATTCGCAACAGGTACGCTCAGCTCTTGCAGCTCACACTTGAGCAACAAGATATCCTCGCTAGTAGGCGTACTATTCACTGTCTGTGTAACAAATGAGTCACAGCAATTCCATTCCAAACGATGAATAGCCGCTCAACGCACCTGAACGCGTCCACGCTGTCTTACGACGTCTATATCGTTGGCCGAACCATGGATGTCAGAGACACTCTCCTGTGCCTCTGTCTCGGGCCGTCCTGGACGACCGGGTTGCGGGGTCCCCGATCGGCTTGGAGGCGGATGCCCATCGGGTGACGGAGGCGAACGGGCCCGGGGCGGAATATCTTCAGGAGGCGGAAGATGCCCCGTTATGGGGCTGGTAATGGCCGAGGCAGACGGCCATAGCGGTGTAGGCGCGATAGGAGGCGGCAATATGTGCTTCAGACTACGCGGGTCCCCCTTGGTGGGCGACGAGTAGCGAAAAGGAGACGTCGGAGGAGACGAAGACGGAAGAGCCCTCTCATCGTCTGAGGACGGAGATGTCGAACGAGGCGAGGGAGAGAAGAAAGTGGGCGAGAAGAACGAGCTCTCGATCTTCACTCTCGGACTTGGGGTCCGCGGTGGAACCGAAGCGATGTTGGAAAGAGGCACAGGAAGTGGACGGGCACGATCCGTAGGAGTGTGCAGCAGTTTTGCGCGTTTCGGTGAGGGACGGAGAACTGGTACGTCGAAGTGACGACTTGAAGTCCCGGAGGGCAACGGTAAACGCGAGGCACCGCCTACGGCCGGACGTTGTTCGGAAACCTCAGTCGTCGACAGTTCCACAGAGACAGAAGAGAGCCCCATGGAAGGGAGAACAGCAGGGGCAAGAGACACGTTTGAACGCACAGCAAAAGTCGGAGCCAAGACACCAGTACCAGGATCGCCAGACGCAGTGGGAGTAACAGGACCAAAGTTGCCCGTTTGCGTTTGTGCAGCAAGGAGAGCAGCGTGCTTGCGCTTGAAGCGAGGTGGAAGACTAGAGACCGACTGATCTTCGACGCCGGACGCCAAAACGCGGGTATATGCGCCTGTACTTGGGGTATCTTGAGCTTTTGGCTGGGTATATGCGCGCGGAGACTCTCCGACGGCTCCGTCAGAGAAGCGTACCTGGCGAGATCGTCGACGAGCAAGCCGAGCGCGCGAGGGTCGCCTGAGGACTGATTTGAGAACAGGGCCAGCAGCAGAGATCCTACCAGGATTCCGAGCAGGCGTCGGCGTCGCTGTTGTCGATGCGGCAGATAGTTTCTGTGCACAGGTAGGACAGCCAGGCTGAGGAGCGGAGTCGTGAGCGCGGGTATGACGAGTAGACGAGGCCTTCTTGGTGGATGACTGGGAATCATGCGGTTTGGCGCGAGTCTTGATCCTCTTGGTGGGAGGAGCAACGAGGGAGGGAGACTCGGCACGTTCGCGCTTGACGTGAATGTCGTTGACGGGCAGCTCGCACCGTAGCTCTTTCTGCGTCCCGCCTCTGTCTCCAGACAACGCTGTATCGGTACCAGGAACGACATTCTCCTTGCGCCCTCGGCCGCCTGTACGTCGTCGCAGCCAGTCGTCCACTAAGCGAGGGTCCACGTTGTGTGTTGCAGACCAGTTGGCGCAAAAAGAGGTGGTCGGCCGCAGCGCCCCAGTTTCCAAGAGAGTGTTGAGCTCCGCGCGATGAGTCCGGGAGATGGGCTGAGTAGGCAGGCGCTGGATGACGGGCTTGACATCCTCAGCATCGTCTTGCATCGAATGACCTTTGCGTCTCCTCGAGGACATGACGCCTAGCGTTGCAAGTGAGGGCGAGGCGAGGCGAGGTGACGGTCAGGAGCACGAGTCGTCGTCGTCTAGCGCCCATCATCCGTCACGGCAAAACGCGACAACGCGGCACGTGCATGTGACGCAGCGCGTGTCCCCACGACTGGGTGTGGAAGGCGCGTTGTGCAACTGACCCAACTCCAGACTGCTGCTGCCCGGAAGACTCGATGTACGCGTCACACCACATCCACAGAAGTAGCAGGCATCGCCGTATGCGACGAGGGAGGTGCAGCAGGCATCCCGTGCCAGAACGGCGGCGCGGTGCCTTAGGACTGCGGGCCTTGCGCGGCCTCGCTGCGGTCTCTTCTCATGAGCGAGTATGTCACCAGGTATCATCCCCAACACTCTCTCCGCCCCAATTCAATTGCACCCTCGCATGGGAGCGCAGCGGACCGCGGACTGGCCCATTCATCCTGATCGCCGTGCAGAGCTCGGCGTATTATCTGGTGTGCTCTATGACGACGACGTGAGCTCTTTCGCGCTCGTGCATGTGGAGGCGGCGACAACGTGGCCGCCTCTCACCGTCAAGAAGCGGCGAGAATATATAGACCTCTCGACACCGGTACCCTCGGACCATCGCGTGTAGACCGGACCTCCGTCGAGACGAGATGGACCATCTGATACTATAGATCATGATGAGGAGTTTTCAACACAGGAACAACTGAGAACTTATCGACAACAAATAGACGTTTCTACCTCACATAAGGTATACTAGCCCGCACGAGCGATGCACCCGAGTGTACGAGCGCATTCGTGGGTGCACATCGAGCTTGCGAGAGGTGAAGTGTGTCTATGACTGGTTGCCAGCACCCAACCATCTCCGAGGCGGCACATTAAACCACTCAATTGCACGCGCGGAGATTAACTTCGCGAAGCAAACTCTGCGCAACCACGTACGTGCTTCACCCCAAACGGGGAAGAGCAGCACAACCCAATCAGGCATCCATGGTCCTCACAAGACCCATGCGTAGAGTCTGCGATCTCCACACAAACACCTCGTTCCGAGCAGTCGCGGATCTGCCCGCCACTGGCCAGCATATTTAGGCAGCCATGACCATGGAGTTGGGGACTGTGTCGCCACCGAGCCCCCAATACGCCCATCATGAAGCGACACAGACCACAACCACCGCTTGTTATGCTTTCGCGCATTCCAATCCTTGTTGCCGCCACCTCCACGCTGGACGCTCCCGAGAGCATGCCACTCCGGCGTTGCAGCCCAGATCGTCGTAGATCCGGCTGGAGCAGACGTCCCCCATAGCCATACAGGTATGTACCCATCCGTCTCTGCGTCATCGCATACTAAGCACGCTCGTATAACGCACAGCCAAACGGGTGTATACGTACGTCCTTGAGCGCAACGCTATCCTCGTGAGGAATTGACGTGTACTCACCGCCATATCTATGACAGGAACTCGCTCCGTGCCGTTGAGCTGTGACTCCTGCGCTGATTTTCCGAGAACTCTATCCCGCCGTCGTCTGCATATGTCATCAGCTTCCTTTCTTCGCACAACATTACTGACACTCACTTACGGACACTATACTTCCCGACCGCCATGCTACCTTCGACGTAAGCTTGAATCTTGATGTACCATATGACATGTGTCGTCGTCGAATAGAGCCGGTATGGAGCTTCATGGTCAACGCACAAGAGTGGCGTCTATTCCTCCTGCACCTGGGCGCCAAGTGGGCATACATGAGCTTGACGATGACGACGACCGCCAACTTGACGGTCATACTTTTGAAACCGCGCTGACCCGGTTATGTCGGTAAGCACCGTAAGTAGCATCTTGGGTGCTGTCACCAGCCGACTCTATGTCTCCTCATCTGCTCTCAGCTTCGACGTCCTTGCTCCTGCAGGCTGCATAATTTTGAGCTGGCCAAGCGCACAGCCCATGTCGAAGACAAGTGGGTCTACTAATTTAAATACAAACTGACTTTGAACCAATCTAGCTACCGTTGGCCTCTAGTCATTCAATTCACACATAGTACCCGCCTCCAGAGGAACACCGCGACCCCTGTCTCGACCGAGCCACAGCCCGCCTGTTACGACTCTCGCTAGATACGGCGACAATGTGCCCATATAACGCATACTGCAAGCCCGGGGCGTTGTGCACGCGGTGCATGCACTGACAGAAGCCAATCAACGCCAACACTCATTGCGGACACAGCTTCTCGTCTTCGCATGGCTGGCTACTATCTCAACCGCCTCCCTTGTCTCATCCTCCTCACGATCTCAGCATACCATGGGAGCCTGCATTTTGCGCGAAGCAAACGTGCCAGGCGAGAACGAACAGTCCCCCGGCGGACCGAACGCGACAAACCCAATCGACAGCTTGCAGCAGGTGAGAACATCTCGACTCGGCAGCTCACCGCTGATATTCACTCCAGATCCCTTGTCTGAAGGATCCCAAGGTCTGTCAGCCTATACTATCTCCATAGTCTCAGATTTGAAGCCCTGAAAAGAAAATGAAACTGCAAAAAGTTTTTCCGATAAATCCTCCTCCTCGGTTCCAGCAACTCCGGCAAAACCACCGTCCTCAAACAGCTCTCCGCCTGTTGGGACGGCGGGACATGTGTCCTCCCAGGCACAGACTCCGAGCTCCGCGAGCTGGTCTTCTTCAGCCTCATCAAGGGCATCCGCGCCGCACTAACCATCATAGAAGACCTCGACCTGGACACGTTCGACCTACGGGACACGCTCGCTCACCAGGTAGAGGACGAGCCCGCGACGCGGGCGTTTCGCGACAGAGAGCCATTCCCGGCGTTGTATCACCTTCCTATCAAACGTCTCTGCGAAGCGCTGCTCGCCCATCGGGTGCACTACCGCGCACAGTCTGGGTTCCCTGATAAGTGAGTGTGCCTGTGTACGCGAACAGCCTTCTGCCTATACGCGCAGTCTGACAACCCCCTCTGACTACAGCCTCTTGTACTTCTATCGCCACCTCGACCGTCTGTTCTCGGGGGTGTACGTGCCCACAGCCGGAGACATCGCGCACGCATACGTGATGACTACGGGGATGACCAAGTCGTTCGTCCCGCTCGACTCCGGTGATCGGAGGCGGGGTGACTTTTGTCTTGTTGACGTCGGCGGCAGGAAGAGCGAGCGACGAAAGTGGATGCACGCATTCCAGAACGTCAGCGCGATCGTCTTCGTAGTCAACCTCAGAGGCTACAGTCGCTCTCTCGCCGAAGATCCAAGCGTAGTGCGTCGTTTCCCTCATTCTAAATGAAGATGCTCTGATTGTGTGGTGACGTTCGTTCGCCTAGAATGAGATGTCAGATGCGATGGATCTCTGGGAGGCCATCGCCCACTCGAGGTTGTTCGAGGACACACCGCTCGTGCGTCGCGTCTTTCCCCCTCCCTATCGCAAGTCAAGCAATACAGCGTTCGCGCGCTGAGCTGCATGTATTCAGATACTGCTACTAAACAAGAACGACCTCTTCGGGGACGCCATCCAACACGTCGACATCCGCGACCACTTTCCAGTGCGTTCCCGTTCCCGCATTATCCACCAGGAGCCTTGCATACTCACGTGAGATATCACAGGACTACGATGGAGACCCTCGGGATGCAGAAGACGCACGACGATACTTTCTGAGACGCTTCTTTGACCTCATGCCGAAATACGTGCAGTCGCCGTCCGAAGACCACACGGAAGACGGACGAAGAGGGAGGACTGTGTACTGCCAGTACGTCATCCCATCCCTTCTCTCTCTCTCCTTTCCCTCCTCGGTTTGCATGATGCGTGGTGTCTGACGCACGGCCCGCCTGACCAAGTTTCACCACTGCTACTGACGCTGCCACGTTGGAGCCCGTACTCGCGTCCATCGAAAGTGCGTATCGCCTCTCCAATCTGTACAGTCCCTCTCGTTTTCTCACGTGTTCAGCAGGGTCAGTCCTCATGGAGCGTGTGTCGCAGCCGAGCTGACTGTGTCCAGCATCCTCCTTTCGTCGTCGGACTTGAACAGCACGGACACTCTCGTCTAGGGATTGTATGGCTTGTTGCGGTATACCCTCTGACAGCGGTGCTGGGACGCCGTCGCGGTACCACGTTGTAAGACGATGCAGATATGGGTTGGAAACATTGACAACGCTGTACAGTAGTCACACGGAACAGCCTGGCGCTCAAGATACTATACCCATCCTTCGGCCATTCTACACACACGCGCACAGCACGTTCCAAAGCGCGAGTCCACGAAATCTCGAGCCGAGACATTGACTCAAACAGCGGGCACATTGAGACCGCTGAGCTTCTCCCAAGCCAGTTGTGTTATTTGCCAATTCTTCATGTCGGTGCCAGTGTCCAGCGTCAGCGCCTCAAGTTTCCGGAAGTGCTTCTCGGACGGGAGAGGAGAGCTCCGAGAGTGTCTCGATGAAGAAGGGGGAGATGACTGGCTGGGGATCGGTAGCGTTCTCAGCAAGGGCTGCGTAGAAGGTCGGCTTGCCGTCGTACTGGACAGCGAGCGAAGTGAGGTTGCGGCACACGAGCAGACGACTGTAGTACGTGTTGTCGATGCTTTCGCATACAAAGTAAAAAAGAAAAATTCTCAGCGCATGGACAGATGTAGCAGTGCGTATGAACGTACGGAGTTGTTCTTTGCTACGGTCCTTGCAGAAGCCAGCTATGACGTCTGATGCCAATGTCATAGTCGGGGCCCGAGCGCAGGAAGAAGCGGGAACCATGTCTGTGACACGGCGGGTCCGCTGAGTACCCCAAGGGACGAGAGAGAAGATAGATCCCCCAGAGGCTCTGCCAAACCCTTAGCGAGCTCCCATGACTGCCATTGCGCATGTCCGTCGTGTGCGAGAAGCGACCTGATGGAGAGACTCTTCAGTGTCCTGTCAGCCGACGGTACGCACAGAGGCGGATCAACGGGGATGTTCTCATTTGGGGCCTCCCAAAGCACTCGTTCCAGTTTACGCTCGCTCGGTAGGGCGATCTGGTCGAGAGCGATAAGTTTGCGCAATCAGCGAGAAGGTCTCGAAGATCGCTCCGGTATCTGCCAGCAAGTCACGCGTGCAGAAACGGGCCAGCGACAGCGAGGTGATATAGGGGAACATGGTCATGCGCTCGAGGTGCTCGGTCTCAGGGCCGAAGTCACGCTCGAACCTGTATGCGTCTGATTCGATGCTTGAGGGACCGCACGTATCAAACACTGCGCGGCCAGTCGCGTTCGTATTTTCGAGTAGATCAATATGTTCTCCGGGGTGTAGGAAGTGCATGCCACATGTTGCGGTAGGCTCGGTCGGTCCAGTCCGAGCCAACCAGAGCACACGCGCGAAAGCTCGAGTGCCGTCGTGGAGGTAATCGATGATCATGTCAATGATTTCTGTTGGAACACGTGAATTTTGCTCGTTGAACGGTTAGGTACGTCAATCCAGAGACGCGATATTTAAGCTCACCGCAAAGACTCGGCGGCGGCCTCGACTCTAAGTGGAGCGCGTCGGTTCGGACGCTTAACTTTTGACTTTGTGGCGCTTTTCTTGCGGGGCGGCATACCAGATATATAGAGCTGTAAAGCTGGCCTGTGTATGTTAGCTACAAATGACAGCATGGAGGGAGTCCGAGACCAGTACTACTGCGAACCTGTGATGATGACCGTACCACTGGTTGGGCGCAGGAGCGCTGACTCGAGGGACTGATATGTCCCCGGGAACCCGGGCCGTGACTGATGATCGGGAGATCCCGGCGGCTCATTTTGTTCTCAACTCTCAACGTGAACTTGTACTCATCCTGCAATGTTTTCCTTTCATAACCGGTCAGGCTTTTTTGTACTACGAGCATGATTCTGACGACGATGATGCTAGTTTTCACACAGTTGGCTGCAAAGGCCCTTAGCAGGACCGTCCAACGCGCGAAGAGCTCCTTTGCAATTGCTAGACGACCTCCGCTCCTCCGCTACGCGCCCCGGCATAGACTCATCCTTAGACAGACCGCAGCGTACATCCGACACCTTTGACGGACTTACGTTTTGTCATGCCCAAAACATGGTCTTTCAATAGACTATCGCAGATGATGCCGCATGGTCTGCCCCCAATCGGCCGCTCGTTCATTCTTCTAGACCGTGCTCGCCGTCTGTTATACCGTCCGTGAGTCCGATGTGTGTCAAAGGATTGCATTTCAGGCTGAATTTGACGCCTGCATGTGGTGTATCACCTCCCTGCCTGCAGGTCATACGGTCATTGTAGGCTATCGGGGCGTCAGGTTGCCTACTCTGTGGTGATCACACAGATAGGGACGACCCTGCACCAGAGACGTCTGAGGAACATAAAAGCAAGCAAGGACCCAGCTATTATCTCACCGTGTCAGTATCCGAGTCGCAAGCAACACGCTCACCATGAAATCCGCTCAACTCCTCTCTGTTCTCCTCCTTAGTGTTCTCCTATATGTCAGCCAGGTGAGCACATATGTGCAAGCGGAGCACGTTGAGGTTCTCAATGTGTGCGTTTAGACTCGAGCCCTCTATACGTCAACGTACGTCATCGTTCAAGATGATCCCGAGCATCAGGAGCACAACCATGTCTGGGTCATCGGCGAAGACGAAGAACGTAGGCTGAGCGAGCTGCTCGAGACCGACGTCAGCGAGCTCGACTTCATGGGATTCTGGATGAATCGTCCTCCGCAAGTCTGCGGCCATTGCGGGAAGCGCACCGAAGTCATTGACTGGTGAGCACAAACCATCGATCACGGACCGTGTGCTCGGCCTGGACATGCGCTCAAAAACCCTCATTGACACGGCCCACAGGGTATACACTGCTCTGAACAGAGGCGTCCACTCGAAAGAGTGGATCGTAAACGCGATCCGCGAAGCCCGCATCTCGCGAAAGGGCTCGCACGATGTCTACTGCTCACGTTGCGGCCATCTGACCCGCTTCCAGGACCATTCGGGCGCAGAGGGTCTCGCTCCTCACATCAGTGAAGCTCCGGTACATATCGCTATTCCATTCTTCCGTGCGATATACACCCAACGCCATCGCTGACGCTCCCGTACGTCACATTGACCATCTTAGCGCTTCAACCGGGCGACAAAGTCGTTCATCAAGCGCGACGCAGTGAGTACAGTGTTTACACCTCACTGCGAATGAGCCTCATTGTACACGATGTTCGCATCATGCAGGAGCTTTCAGAGCCCGTGCCCGCGCGTGAACCAGAGTTCGAGAGTGAGGACGCACCCCTGCAAGGCCAGTGGGCCAACTCTGGATGGCTCAAACGCAAGTCCTCTGCGTCGCACGCTGTCAAGGCATGTCCTTCGTGGCCGCGCGCTCATCACCTCACGTTCATCCCTGATCATATGACACCCAAAACTAGGATGCTATCGCAGACATGGAGGCGCGTGAGCCCGCCATGGACTCGACCGACGGCGCCCTCAAGGGCGAGTGGGCTAACTCTGGATGGCTGAAGAGGAAGTCTACCGCGTCTGATGGCATGAAGGTGCGTCGTCCTCTGGAGCCTCAAAGTCGCTCACCTTTGATTCACAACCACCATTCACACGCATGAACTGCGCACTATTCAGAGAGAAATCGCGGGCATCGAAGCACGCGAGCCCGGACCGGACACAGACAGTGAAGCCGGCGAGCTCCAAGGACAGTGGGCTAACGCCGGCTGGCTCAAGCGCAGGTCTAGCGCTTCTGAGGGTTTGCAGGTGCGTTCCATATGGCATGCTCCCGCCACAGCGTTGCTCACCTCACGATGGGGTCATCTCCTCTCCTCTATTTCTCTTATCAGCGAGAAATTCTCGAACGCGAAGAGCGCGAAGCTGTACCAGTGGCGGACACCGCCGATGGCGAGTTGAACGGGCAGTGGGCGAACTCTGGCTGGTTGAAGCGGAAGTCCACGGCATCAGAGTCCGTAAAGGTGCATCGTCTCCGCTGTTCGTCACCCGACTCTGATATCCTCACAATTCGTCTCTTGAAGAGAGAAGTCGCTGATCTGGAAGCACGCGAAGCCGTACCCGGCTCAGACAAGGACGACGGACCGCTTCAAGGTCAATGGGCCAACGCGGGCTGGCTCAAACGCAAATCGAGCGCGTCGGAGTCGTTCAAGGTACCGCGTCCTGGGCATGACCTGTCTACGTGCGCTCAGTACCGACCCGTGTTCCTCTTCTCTAGCGATCTGTCGCGGAACAGGAAGCGCGTGAGGCGGCACCCGAGATGGATACGACTGACGGCGAACTCCAAGGACAATGGGCCAATGCTGGCTGGCTCAAGCGCAAATCCACTGCCTCAGACATTCTGAAGGTATTGCTCTTTCCCTCCTGTCATGCCCAGGGCGCTGAACGCAACGGCTGCCTCGGGCCATGTGCCTCTTTCATAGCGATCCATCGCGGACTTGGAAGCGCGTGAAGCGGCCCCCGAGACGGACAATACCGACGGGGAGCTCCAGGGGCAGTGGGCCAACTCCGGCTGGCTCAAGCGCAAGTCCGCTACTTCGGGTTCATTCAAGGTCCGCAACCGCACTCTGTTCTGGAGACGTGCAGTCCATTGCTGACTTGAAATTTTTGTTGTGGTACATCGAACTCAGCGAGTTATCGTGGAGTTAGAAATGCGCGAACGTGCCCCGGGATCGGACAGCGCTGACGCCCTGCTGGAAGGGCAGTGGAACAATGACCATTGGGTCCTTCGCAAATCCGCCGCTCCGGACGCCGTGAAGGTATGGCTCACTGTCTTCGGTGCCGTCCGTCGCAGCCACATTTGTTTTCTCACTGCTGCCTTGCATGCTGTTAGGGGGCTGTCGCGGACATTGAAGCCCGCGAGCCCAACGACGACGAGGAACTTCGCGGCGAGTGGAACAATGTCGCATGGCTGCTGAGGACGTCGGCTGCTCCTGAGTCCGCCAAGGTTCGTCCTCACACCCATGTCTTAGACACAGTGATTCGTCAGCACTCTGGTAGTAAATGAATCTACTGACGCACCGGAACGTTCTGGGTATCGTCTAGAGGGTCGTAGAAGCCGACTTGGATCAGCTTGATTGATGAGAATTGACGGGCGCGGCACGGTTCCTCTCGCAGCCATGGCGAAGGTTCTGTCAAGAGTGAAGACGGACGTATAGCTTGTACGACTAGAGTTTGTGTGAGCACGCGAGTCCGTCGACTCAATACCATTGCTTCTTGAGGGAACGTACATATTCGATCTCGTGTCTCGAGTCGTACAGTCATGCGGAAATAAAGAGACATCTGTTGGGGACTTGAGGTTGCCGAACTCAGTACAACACGACAACTCAGTGCATGCCATCGCAGAACGCACCCATAACTGTATATGAGAAGCGGTACCTGGATGAGCTTAAGGAAGCATACCTGTCAGTGTAACAATACGCCATCAGTCCGGTTGTGGGAGAGTGCCGAGAGGTCTTGTACAACCGCGGTGAAGCTATTGCGAGTGCGGCGGCCCTGTGACCGCTCGGCATCGAGTCGGATGAATATGTGTACATCTGCAGAGTGCATTCCTGACCGACAGCAAGAGACGTCATCTGTAAAACATGGTAACTTCCAGAGAACTCACCAGAGTCGAGGGTCATTGGAGATGACGTCGCGTGCGCGTCATGCCAGGTTCTTCGAAGATGTACGTGCGTTGGGACTGTCTCAAGGGCAGTATCAGGTAGTCGTAGGACCATTGGAGGAGTACTTCTCGTTGGGACGAGCGTTCCATCACTCAATTGAGACGACTCTGCTTGGAGGTCGTAGCCGGCTGCCAACGCCAATCACCTGTTGCCAGTGAGCGCCCCACTGTCCGCAGTGGGTCAATCAAACTTCGGCCAAGTAAGATGGATGTTCGCTCCCGAGACATCGCGTGAGCACCATCCATGTACGACGCTCACCTTTGATGAATTGGTGTACTCGCTGAGCTTGTTGGTCCGACTAGAAGCTCCGGCTCGGGTGGCGAGGGAAGCCATATGAGAACGTGTATATTGAACTGTAGCGGCTGCGAACGCAACGTGCATGATTAGTTTGAACGTTTGCGGTCAATTCTATGGAGTTGTTCGTGTTGCCTCGCTAGTACGAGGTACGATGTTCTATATTGAGGGAGACGGTAAGGGCTTACCTTAGGAAGCGCTGTGAGACTGTTCCGCACCAGATGTTTTCCTTCATGATACATGTGACGCCATTGGAAATACCACGTTGGTCTTCATTGTATTGAGGACTTCCAGTATTCGGGTCGGCTCTCGGCAGTGGCGTTTGGAATATTTCGGCAGGTCAACATAGACTGACGGATGCGCAAGGGGTTGCGTTTACTTCGACAAGTCGGTGACGAGCGCGGGTGAGCGAAGGAATACTCGCAGAGGATCTGATTTGAAGTGCAGCAGTTGGCAACGCGGCTCGTACTAGAGCCCCTGAGAGCGACAGTTGGAGACTAGGAGCAGCATATTCATCGCTGCTCAGGGCCGCCGAAAGCGAGGCGAGGCGGACCCACAAATGTCTATCAGTCATACATCCTTCTGCATGCGTGCGTGACTTTTCTGTGCGACACAGGAGGGAAGAATGCAAACACAATTGCCTCTAGGGTCAAGCTCAGTGACGGCGAGCGATACACGAGGATACTAACCTTTCGTTGGTGCTTGTCGTGCAGTGACGTATGTTTTGACGAGGTTGCGACACAGGAGGGAAGAATGCAAACACAATTGCCTCTAGGGTCAAGCTCAGTGACGGCGAGCGATACACAAGGATACTAACCTTTCGTTGGTGCTTGTCGTGCAGTGACGTATGTTTTGACGAGGTTGCTGCGACGTAGTACGCAGAACCCAAGCAGATCGAAGAGCAAGGAGAAGCAATCCCAAGACTCACTAGAGTGTTCTAGTCCAGGGCACAACAGCTGCACATCACAGCAGCTTTTCTGACAATGGGAGACGGCGTTGACATTGGTGCACCATGTCGGCGAAGGGAGCTCATATGACACTGCATCCACATGTCAACCTGTTCGGGGGGTACTCGTCAGGTGTTTGTTTTACCAGTGGATTGAGTGAAGGACATACTCGATCTGTATATGTCTTTCCCATCCGTACGCTGGTGAGTATAAAGAGGAGGGAACGCGATCGTCTCTAGCAGCAGCAACAGCACACTCGCTCAGCTCTCTCAATCGCTCTCTTTCGTACTCCCAAACGTGAGTAAGGCTCTCATCAGACAAACGTATCGACTCATCTTCCTGTTCCCCAGTCTTCGCAATGTACTTTTCCACCTTCTCCAAGATCGTATTGGCGGCCGTGCACGTCGGTATCGTCACCGCCAATGTTCTTCCCGTCGGCAGCCGACAGTTGCCAGGTCTCCCTTCGATCATTTGCACGACGGATGCGGAATGCGGATCGCTGCCATTCAGCGAATGCGTTTCGGTCGACACGGTCAAAGACATAGTCGAGCAAGTGCCGGTCCTGGGTACCTTCCTCAATCCACTCTTGGCTGCGCTTCCGGTGCCGTTGCCAGAGAACGCAGTGAGTATTTTATGCTGTACGCTTCCGCATGCCAGGGCTGAGCCTGAGCAATCTACAGGGACTCTGCCTTCCCCTCGGGCTCACAAGCGTTCTGGGTGGAGGGCTCTAACTTTGCCTTCTCATAATCGCTGCCCTGAGCAGACCTGCGGCGCAAATCAGGCTAGTAGACTGGTACGGTTGATGTATGCTGAGTGAACAGAGGTGGTTCATGTTGGTGTCAGCGAGTTTGTAGTGGATACTAGTATCGATGTCCGGTGGCGACCGCGATTTGAAGTCTATTCAGAGTGTGAGCGTTTCAAGTAGAAGTTTCAGTTGTCCGACCCCAAGTCGTCGTGGAGCGGCGGGGCGCGGCCAACCGGGAGCATCTTCAGTAGGATGGATGCATCCCAGGACGGTGGTGTCCGTCACCACGGATGCATCCCAAGGCGCATGCATGTCAGTGAAATTTATTGTCCATGGAGGAATTCAATGTATGTAGTCATGTAGTTTGCGCGATTCACAAAATGAGTACATGAACAGAGGGAGATCAGAGGTCACAATAAGCAGTGCAGGGAGATGGCAGAGAGGTACATTGAACATGACGACAGCATGCATTCAGGACACATACACCGATACACCAATATACGTAAGAAAAGTAGAATACATATTGTCAGCAAACCGCACGCCAATACCAAGTCTTAATCACATACTGAGTGCTGTCCTCCCGCCGGACGCATCCAGGATGCATCCGAAGGTGACGCTCACTTTAGGATGCATCCAACTGCGGTCCTCCGCCGGTCGTGGCCGTTTCCAGTGTAAGGGAAATCATCCACGGTGATGTACTGAGTCGGCACGGCGTAGGAAGGCTGCACAAGCGAGGCGGCAGCAATCGCCGCCGAAACACCATCCAGTTCTACACGGAAGCCCTGCGCAGCAATTGGGAAGCTTCATCGGTGCTTCTAGTTCGTCGTCCCGCGATGACTGACGTACCTTCACCTCCACCTGGTCATCGACTCTGCCCAAGTGCTCCAGCTCTCCATTCTCGCGCCATCTCCCCAGGTCTTCCGTGTTGAACATAAAGCTCCTGCGACGTGAGACGAGGAGTCATGAGTTTGCTGCGCAGTCCCAGACGAGGGGTGGAGCGGAGCTACTCACCCGTCGTTTGCGAACGGATCGAGCTTGTATCTCTCGGATGTTTTGTCGGGAAGGTTGACGTAGCCCTTGCTGACGCACGATCCGCCGGCCCACATTACCCCCGGCCCGCCAACAGGAACAGGCTTCATGTCCTCGTCCAGAACATAGACATTGGTTTTCGGTACGGGCGCGCCGATCGTGAGGAGTTCACCTGGGGTGTGCAAGCGCACGGTGTTCACGATAGCGTATGCGCCTGCGTGTGCACGCCGACGGATATAGGGGGAGAGCGGAAATCGATGTGCCGCAAGAGAGTATGAACGAGAGGACGAGGTCCTCAAAGTGCCGCGGTGGGTGCGGCCGTGAACGCAAGCGTCGGGAAGGGCGTACACGAGGGCATGAGCGGGGATCAAACCCGACGACAGGCGAACCGTGCCCGTACGTCGAGTTTGCGTGTAAGGGTCAAGAATGAACCAGGAAGGGGAAGGTTTTGCGAACTGAAACTGTCCGGTGACGAGGTACCAGAGGTTGTAGCGAGTTCAGGGACTCGGACATATGAAAGGTGTAACATGGGTGTGGGGCAGCGCACGGGGGGAGGAGACCAAGTTCGGAAGGGATCTGATCTACAGTCTGCAGGAGCGTCAGTATATCCTAGTAAATAGGACGTGTGCAACGTACTCAATGTCGTGAGAACGTCACCCCATTCGTTCTCGATGAGCTGTTCGACTCGCTTCGGGAGAGCGAGTATGGGCTCGCGACGGCATCTGGTGAGGCGGAGACCGTGGCCGTCGTGATGGCTGTGGTCGGGTTCGAAGGCTTTATGGCGGGCGTGAAGGGCGATGGCTCAGGACAGATGGTAATGTTCGAGATGGCAGAGATCTTGCGCCTGATGTACGTGTCCACCGGGGAGTCCCGCTGCGCTCTCTGCGTGATGAGCGAGTCAGACGGGAGAGTGGGCAGAGATGGAGGAACCGCCAGTGGAGGGAGCGGTCGACGTTCGGGGAACGCTACATGTGTCGATCGAGTCGCGAGGGGAGAAGGGAGAAGGCTTGTAGTCGCCGGCGTTCATATCTTCCTGGTTGTAGGGGGACTTGAAATGCTCTCGCTGTCGCTCTCGGGGCACGTAGAGGCGACGGGTGGCAGACGTGGGTGCGGAAATGGGCGCCGATTGTCGTACAGTCGCTGGAGTCCCATCGGTGACGTCAGTAACACTACGTCCTTCACTGCTCGAGTTCTGAGAGCCGCGTAGGTTGGTCATCGAGGATCCTGGACGAGAGCGTGTGGTGCCGTTGCTCTCCAGGCTGGATAACCTCCATAGGAGTCTGCTCGTGTCCCTCCCCGGCTCCCAACTACGTCTCGACTCGTCGAGCGCACTTGGGCAACGTCCAATGCCCGGGCGGAGAACAGGACAAGGCTTGCCACGTCCACACTGCACGCATGGGGGGCAGTTTGGGACGTGCGCGAAGGCGAAGGCGAGGGTGGGAGCTCGGGCGATCTCTGGAGGAGAGACAAGGAGACGAAGCAATGGCGAGCTCGAAAGCTCCATTCTGAAGGGCCGTCAGACTGCCGACGAAGGTTCTAATCTGTAAAGACATCAGTCGTGGTCTCGCAGGCCCAGCAGATACTCAAACGCACCACATTCGCCCAAAGGTGTCGGATTGCTCGGATACCAGATGTCTTGTCGACATGCTCACACCCCAGTAACGTGCGGAGATCGTGTAGGCTATCATTATATGCTCACTTCAGCACCACAACACATCTGGATCTCGAGAAAACACGTACCGGCCCTCCCTTTTGCACTCCAAAAACGCCCTTTCCTCCCACTTACCCCAAGTGTTACAAAGGCTGGAGCACGTTTCGATCTAAGTACATCAAACGTTCAAGAATCCTGACCACTTCTGAATTAACGGCAGTATCACCTTTCTCCAAACTTCAAGCGGTCCATCTGTGCCCCTCGCGTGGAATAAAAACTGTTCACGGTGCCTTCGTGTGCCTGAGAGGTCGTGTACATGTTAGTAGGGAGTGTATGGTCTGGATAGGATCGCTCACAATCGGGGCAAGTGTATCTCAGATTCGTCGCGAATTTGGCCAGATTGAGGTGGACCAGTCGCTCCAATCGATGAGTGTTGGATGTTGGTCCACCAGACGACGGCCAGAACCCTAAGAGAACTGGTCGCGTCGACGGGCAGCTCCGCTTCCATTCGCGCATGCGCCTTTTGACGTCATTAGTCCGGCCGACCTTGATGATATGAGAATGCGACCGGGACGTCTCTGTTGTACATGAAGTCAGACAGCAACCCCTCCTCCGAAGCGCAATAGTCCTTACTTGGGATGGCGTATGAGTAAATGTATCCATCCGCCTCCGCAAGAGACAACGGCATGGACTTGGTTCGCCTCAATAGGTGTTGTACGCTCTTCTTGCACCGAGGACGCGCGATACTAGTGCCTGAAGAACGGGTGAGGAATAGTCATTCAATGCAGAACAACCGTCATTTACGTTGCCGTGCCCTCGCCATGTCAACTTGTCCTGGTCGTGAGTGATGACTTACTCGGAACGCTTCAAATTCGCTGACAATTCAAATTTCCGAATGTACTCGTGAGCATAGCATGAGAGCGACCACATACCGTGTCGCAGTACTCACAAGTGAATGAAATAACCCAAAAGATGGAGTGAAGAGTGTCCTTGGAATGTGATGACAGGGATTAGACAGCAGAAGACGGTCAGGGTGAAGTACTCAACTAGCGTCAGCGCGAGAATAGTCTTGTCGCGCTAGTCTTCTCTTGAGCAAATTGCTAAATGCGGAGTGTTCTCGCGACGAACGTGAAAGGAAGGAGACTAAACCCAGCCCCAGAGCCGTCTGGTCGCTCTTGCTGATAGCTCGGTGTACTTCGATGGCAAGCACCGCTATTGGAAGCGCGAGCTCTTGCTCACACGGTAGACGAGTAATCGAATCCATTTGCTATCTAACGCAATACGTGCAGTACATCTGTCAAACGCCTAGTTAGTGTCCGTCTTGTGCTGCCCGTCAAGCACACTAACGTACCAGATAACAGAGTTCATCGTTCTTCTTGAACGCGACTGCCAGATTGCTGTGGTCTCCACGGTCACCGAGACGCATACAGTTGACTACCTGTCCAGCACCTCAGCGAATGCAAGAAACCCAGACGATTGAAAACACGTACTCGTCATTTTCTGGAAGTTTGAACCGTCCTACCCTCGCCCACCAGACACGCACTCAGCTATACAGTCCATCGCGTCCACATTCGCCACTTTCATCACACCACTACGCACTACGCCGCCACTTCACCAAAACCAGCCGACCGCGCTCGTCTCCAATTCTCAGCACGAGACATACGCACCACCCTTGACTCGTGCCCCCGCATCACCCTCGACATGGCGCAAAGCCCGTCTTGTCGAGGGTGTCTCTGTAGGCAGCAACCCTGATGCTCTCGCTTTCAGAATCTGGCGGTGAAGGGAACATCAATATACGCAACACATCTAGCTCCGAAACGAAACTCACCGCTATCTCCCGCAAGGAGTCCATATGGAACCATTGACAAGTTCTAAGAATGTGAACAATTGTAAGGGTCAGTGAAGAGGACAAGGTCCAAGTCGTGTATCACAAGAAAAGATATGAAGTCACAGAAAAGTGGGAAGCGTATGAGGATCATAAAGGAAACGTCTGCGTAGCAGTTCAGACATGATGTGCAGAGACTGAGACGAGACCCGAACCTGACTAGTAAAAAAGACGAAGATGTGCGGGCTTTTGTCCAATTTTTATCGAGACCGAGAGAAATCTGAGACGTAAAGATGACAGTATGGCAAACCAATATATGTATGATTTTTCGAAGTTTAAGTAAGGAGCTTGGAGACAGGAAAGAGAGACGAAGGGATGCGGAACAGACTCTGGATTTTATCGTATTTCAAAATGAATATTTCTGGAAGGGACACAAGAAGAAGAGTACACGCATGTCAATCAGAATAACACAAAGAGAGAGAGAGAGAGAGAGAGAGAGAGAGAGAGATAGAGAGCTGCTCAAGTGCGTAAATTCATGTTCATGAAGGCTGAGCAATCGTCACGCACCTCTATCATCAAGCCCCGTCGGGCTTGGTCGTTTACTCGTCCCGAGGCTTGCCCTTTCCCTTCAACTTGGGGTTCGAAGACAATGTGTGACGAGACGATTGCATAGGTTGCGAAGGTGTCGCACCGGCGTTGGCATCGCTGACCCGACCCTCACGTTTGGGCCTCTTCGAGGGACGGCCTTCCCCGGTTGAAGCACGTCTGGGAGAGCGCACCCGCTTCTTCTGCACGGATGAGGACGGGGCCGCGGCGGCGGTGGCGGTCGTGGTTCGCTTCCCTGTCGGTCTGGGAGAGCGCACCCGCTTCTTCTGCACGCAGGAGGACGGGGCGTCGTCGTCGACGTCGTCGTCGGACATCACGTTTCGCTTCCCTGTCGGTTTCCGCCCTCCAGTGCTCATGGCGACGTGAGTCCTCTCCGGGTGCCTTCTCCAGAAATCTCTAGCGAAGGCACGGTAGAAGGTATCTTGCCGTACTGGAGGCACACCTTGCAGACGTTCGCCGTTGTCGCGTTCACCATTTGTCGGTCCGGGGGGGTTCGCATTTCCGTGCGCGACAATTGCATTACTGGAACCTTGATCGGGTGCAGCGGACTCTTGCTCCATGCGGGGTGTCAAGGTGGGAGCAGGGCGAGCGGAGGTGTTGGAGTTGGGCGACGGACCCAGGTTGCGGTCGTCGACGGTTGTGGTAGACGCCCCACCGCGAGCGCTGGCGGCCACAGTCTTTGTCGACCCATCGCGTTCCCTTCGGAACGTCGGAGCCTCATCAAGCGCGGGCGTCGAGTTCTCGACGTGAGGAGAAGGGGGAGAATTGTCATCTTCTAGGGCCTCCAGTGCTGCTAGGAAATCTGGACATCTAGCGACACCTGATGCGCGGATGAGGAGAGCTCTACGGCCTCCCAAGCTCACAGCAATAGGCCGATAGATGGTCTGCTGTGCCCAGTTGGTGATCGACTGGTCCCAGACACCAATCTTATATATACGAAGTTCATCGAAAACCCGCTCCAGCCGTTCGACATCGGCGAGAACGACTTCATATTCATCAGACGGGATCGAGAGGTGCACGATCTTCCGGGCCCGATTCTCCTGCGCGGTCGAGTGAGCTCAGGAGCACCATGCAGCAGCAGTAGTGAACGTACCACAAAGTATATTTGAATCTTGCAGTACCACCTGATTCCGTCGCTGCGAGACTCAACACCAGGATTCTCGTACCACAGATCGGGAAGCTGACGAAGCACTCTCTCCGCTCGGTCCTCCGTTGTCTCCCGTGAAGGATCAGCTGGGATAGTTGGGACCGTAGAGACACGTGTGAGCTGCGGAGACCGTGAGGTGGCAGGGACCTCTGCTACGGCGTCCTCCATCGTTGCAGGTGCAGTCACAGGTAGATGTCGCGACGACTGGGGGCCTTCTGTTGGAGAAGGTCCAACAGGCGAAGGTCCATCTTCACGAGCATCCTCGTCGGAATCCCAGGGGGCTCTCGCATGCTCAGTCTCCTCCACGACCGGTCGCCACGGACCCAACAGCGTCAAGGGATGGATGACTGCCCGTTCCGTTCTGATGAGAGACCTCGTCCGAGCAGGACGGAGTGGGAGTACAGGGAGAAGCGTGTTTTTGGTAGCAACAGCTTCGCGTCCAGCCTGCGTGACGTGTACAGAGCATCTTGGACCTTCAAGGTGGTCGTGTTCGTGTTCGTCCTCCTCGTCTGACACAAAATCATCTGTCATTAGGTCGGGGATGTCATCGGCATCGTCACTGTCCTCAGCAGCGAACAAAGAGAACGATGACCTGCGAGAACAGTTCGAGAAGACGGAGTGGGCATCAGACGATCCGATATTGGAGTCGACGAAAGGATCTGACGGAGGCAGCTCGTCGTCGTCATCTTCGGGTACGGGCAACGCGGCAGCAGCATTTGCGTGCCCCACCTCAAGTCGGAAGGAGGCCTCGAGGGTGGATGGACCATCGCTGTCTTGGTCCGGGGTTCCCGGCACAAAAACATGAGTCACGTCAGAAAGAGGAGCGCGTTGGGCGTGCTGTCTCTCCATATCTGATACTGTAGGCGAGAGTGCGTTGTCGGGCTGATGGTCATCGAAGTCGGACGCAGTCGGTGACACGACCGGGGCCGGGGACGGTGTTGCAGCAGGACGCGCCTGGGCAGCCTTGTTCTCCCTGGTGCTTGACTGCAGACTGGAGGCCCGCTCCGAGTCCGAGAGAACTATCACCTCCATCTCCGGTGCTGTCCGGTTCACGGGAACCTTGCGCGGTGCTGGGCGCATCACCTGCTTGTCAGAGGAGCTGGCGGTCGGGACAGGTCGGGCAGCGGTCGCGGTCTCCGTGTCTGACAATACGAGCTTGTCCATGGCTTGCATCTCCTTCGCCGTCCGCTTGACGCGGACTCTCGACGGCGCTGCGCGGACTCTTGATGGCGCTGTGCTGTCTGCCTTTGCATTTGAGGATATCGATGTCGCGCTTTCAGGAACGGGTGACGCCACGGGCCTCGGCTGCTTGCAATAGTCAGACGTGGCCCCTGAACGACAAGACACAACATTTACCTGTGTGCTGGGAGGCTCAGGCGGGGAAACAGGCCTGGGCTGTGGATACAATCAGCGGTGTAGCTAAAGAAGAAGATGTTATGATTACCTGTGTGCTGGGAGGCTCCGGTGGCGAAGCTGGAACATGGGCCACAAGAGACTCTCCCGTAGATGAGCCAGGTTCGTCCTGCACTGGTCTCGACGAGGTGGGGGGCGCATCTGCTGTGGCCAGCCGATTCGTAATAGGCTGCGCGTTGGAGCGCTGAGGTGTCGGGCTGACTGGAGTCTGTCGCCTCATCGGGGCCTTCCCCTTCTTGTTTGATGGAATGTCGGTCATGGGTACCGTGCGGTCAACTTCTCTACTGGACCCACACATGAAGTCGTAAGATAAAGGGAAGGGCTGTAGGTCAGACGTCCTCGGGATCGTGGTGGGAGGGGGCATGCTTGTCGACATCGTGGTTGGTGCAAACAAATCCACATCGTCGTCCTTGGTGTCGACTGCCTTAGGCTGCTCCTGAGTGACCGTGTCATCAAAGGCCTCAATGCAAAAGTCAAATTATGTAGAGATTGGACGTGAGCGCTCAAGACGTACTTTGGCGGCCCAATCTCTGAATTTAGGGTTCGTTACCCCTCTAAGCCTGTCCTCCTGCTCGTGGTGTTCTATTAGATGCGCACCGGACGGTACAGCTGTGCAGTTCACATACCGCTTGTTTCTGTAGACTTGCTGCCTGCAACGGGGCCGAAGTATCGTTTAGTGAAGAGCATGGTCTGAACGTTAACACTCACCTTGGTGAAGCGGTCCGAAGAGTCCTGCGAAGAGGTCTCAGGCTAGACGTGGAGAAAGATTAGCTGCACACGTCGACGGGTGAATGGTATTGGAACACACCCCGTCGTTTACTGTCCCAGAATAAAATTCCGCCTGCAGAACCGCTGCCAATTCCTCATCGTGCGAACAATCACCGAACTCGTCGTCTGAATGCTCAAGGTCCCACATAGTCTGGAAACGTTCTGCGGTTTCACGGTCGCGCTCAAGTTGGTCTTTCGGAGTGCTTGTGTAGACGAGTGTCGAGGAAGAAGACGCATTGTCTAGGGTCACCGCAGATGAGGACGCCTATCAAGCACATGTTAGCAAGGACAAACCAAGAATGAGGCGATAGCTTTCCGCACTGTGGGAGGGGTGAAAGGCATGTTCGCAACGACGCGATGAACCGCCGGACCATTAGAGTGAACAGGTGTCGCCAGGGGTGAAGACGAAGACGAGGTCGCTGCTTCGTGAGCGGCTGGTATCGAGCGGGCCAGGCGAGGTGGTATTGCTCGGGACGGTCCGCCTTGTCTGTCGGTCTGATGGGGCGGGACAACTGGAGGAGCTGGAGCTGGAGGTGGGGGGGCTGATCCCGTTGGGGGCGTAAGAGGAACTACTGGAGCGCTAGGCGGAGGAGCTCCTGATAGGAGCGGAGGAGCTGCCGCAGGAGCAGGAGGAGCTGCTGGGGGAGGCGGAGGACCTGGCGCGCCGCCTTGACCTGCGTCGGGAGGAGGTGCATGCTCGTTCGGCAGAGTAATCTTATCAGGGTGCTTCAGGCGTGCCGCTTTGATGCGCCTAGCTAGCTGGGAAGATGGACCGGTCTGGTTCTTTGGGAGCGTGTACGCCTTGCATGTCTTGCACTGCGTGTGCTTGTGAGTGACTGGGACACACGCGTGCAGTCCTCGTTTGGAATACTCACTATTCTGTACCACTTTCCAGCATTGGATCCGCGGTATGTGATACCTGTGAAGAAATCGCCGACTGTACCGCACTTGCCACATCGAAGGGTTTTGAGATCCTTGTCGTCCGTGGGCCGACGGTCTTCCGTGCCTTCATGGCACAGTGCCTTCACAGAGGGATGATACTCCCATCTGGGCTTGGCAGGCGCCATGCTCAGAAGGAGACGAAATTGGATGCGACTGGGCGAAGTGTAGTGCGAGAGACGAGTGTATTCGGGGGAGAGGAGAAGATGAGGGAACGAAGGAGAGAGGGGGAGGACGAAGGACTTGCCAGATTGTCGTTCCATGCCCTCTGCTCCAGCATCGGACCTCGACCAGCATGATTGAACATCTTGAAATCGGGGGTTCCGAGCTACCGGCTGTGTGTTGCAATCGGAAATGTGCCCGTGCCTCTCCGTGCTCGGACAGGGCTCCCGTGTCCTAACGATCCAATCACCGATTTCATCTGCTAGGGAGTCCGGTATCGTTCTGCAAATGCCATTAACTTAAATTTCCTCGATATCCGGAGACGCGTCTGTCAAATTCAATTCAGCCGAGCAAAATCAATTTCCCCAAAAACAAGGTCTATTCTACTCTGTAGCTACTATGCGGAGCGATCCTTCCGTGCCTTCTTCTTACCGTCGTTCCCGGTGCTATCTCCCCCTTCGCCGTCACGTTTGCGCTTGCCTTTAATGCTACATTGATCAGGAGCTTCTGGGGGACCCTTTACTTTCAGATGCCCCAGAGCAGAGAACTCGCTGCCACCCAAGTTAGGAAATACCAAGTCGCAAAACATAGAGACGTACAGAGGGTCTTGGTCGAGAACTTTCCACGTCCCATTCTTCTCACGTACTGGTCGACCGCTCTCTGATTTGCGTGTACCGGCAGGAGTCTGGAGCTGCTTGGATGCAGCTTGAGGCCTCGGTCGAATCTTGATGGTAAGGCGCGCTGGGAATTCGGTCGCCTGAGCAGACGGCGCGCTCGACGGTGCATCAACTGTGGGTGGACTGAGCGCATCGTTAGAGCTGGACACATCAAGACGGACGGCACGCACGACTTCGTTTGCTTGGGAGATAGCGACTTAACATGCTTTACCAGGCGCTTCTTCGCGGCTGTGGAATGCGACTTTCTTGACTTCCTGCCGCGCGCGGTGGGTGAGACAGTCTTGTGGCGCGTTGGGGCGACAGAAGTGGCGGATGGTCTGTCCGAGGGCTGTCAGCTCTGCATACTTCGCAGGATGCTTACACATGCACTTACATTGGCAGCTTGGGAACGAGCTTGGGTGGTGTGTACGGATGGTGTACCGATAGCTCCACAAATGATTGATCCAAGTCCTCATCGCTACTGGTGTCCTGTTGATCCACATCCACGACTGTCACCAATGCGGAAGGCGACTCCTTTTGAGCGACCGCTGAAGACGACTCATTTAGTACAGCCGAAGGGGTTGTGACCAGCCGAGTTTCCGATACAGACACAGCATTGGCCTCTGGCTCGCGTGCTGTCTGGCATGGGATATGGGCTTGCGCGGCCGGGCGATTCGTCTCTGGAACAGGAGCCGATCGTTCGCGATTCCAGTTCTCTGGAGCTGCGGTCGCGCGCGGCCCGGTTGGAGGTGAGACGGACGGCACAAAGACACTCGTTACCGAAGATGCAGCGTCCAGGTGACCGGACATTGAGGCGGGACGATTGAAGTCGACTACTGCTTCCGCATGTGTGTGGTCGGGCGTCATGGAAGCGTCCAGCCGAGAGAAGCTTGACTGAGATATATTCGTGTTAGAGTTAGTCGCCGGTGGGGAGTTGACCTCAACAGCCGCTGAGACAGTACTTGTGGTCGTCGAAGATGCAACAGCAGGCGCCTCCGTTAATCTGGGCGTGGCGACACCCTCAGTTGGTCTGAGAGCCTTCTGCCTCGTGGCCGCTGGGGCTGTGTAACTGGTCAATGATCAATGGATTGGACGTCAGGGAGGGTGAACTCACCGTCGAATATGTCGACCAGCCATTTCTGCACGACCGCATCGAGGAAGCGAGTCGTAGTGCCACATTCTTCCGCGATTCTGTCAAACAAAGACAGCCCGTGCGCATCTTCTCCTGTGCTTGGACTGTAGAGCGTCAGAAGCGATGAGGTACTTGTGGGCACATGTGTAGACTTACTTCGCCCAACGAACTTCTCCCGCTGAGTCAAGACCACCGATGAGGCAGCAACCCACCCACCCGCTATGCATCTGCCATGTGTCCATGGTCGCAGGCACCAAAGACGGCATCTGCTCCGCACACCTGAGCCTATGTGAGCAAGAACTTGGGAACCGAACGGGGATGGCTACGAACAACGCTCTACGTGCCTCTGTTTGCGGAGGCTGTCTTCGAGCTATATTGACGCTATCCGCTCTCTGGGTAAACTCTGCCTGATCTTCGGGGGGGAGCTGGCCGAATGCCGTGGTCAACGCGCGGTTGTATTGGCCGACAGCCGTGGAGCGCGGTGTGTCTGGGTCAAAGCGCATGGAGGGTCTGGAAGGATGATCGCTCTTCTGGAACTCGCGCAGCGCACTAGTGGGTGGGATGGGTTGCATGGTGATGACGGGAGTATCTTGAGCTTCCCCCTTCTTCGCCTTACTTTTGCCGCGACTAAACTCCGGACTGTCACGCTTCAGTCTCCCGGTAATGCGCTACCACCAGTCAATGAACGAAGGATAAGTAGTAGACTTGGTCGACGTACACTGAGCACCGTCTTCAATCGCTCGACGCGCTGCTCCTCGGTCTCCGCCCTCATCCTCACCGCATTTCGGTCTTTGGCCTTTCGAGCAGCATAAGCCTCCTCACTCTCCTCTGTCAGTAACCCACTGAATCGGGTGAGATACAACTCGTATAACCGTGTCGCAGCCCGCTTTTGCCAGCCCCTCTTGCTTTTATCATTGAGGATGCCCTGTATTTCGTCAGAGTCCTCCTTCTCGCGAAGAAATTCCGTCTCGTCCGCGCGGAATTTCGAGACTGGCATGCTGAACCCACAGGTCCACCGATAATCATGAGAGTCAATATGAGAAGTCGGTTTAAGGCTGCTACAACTCTCACCTGTCACGGACACCCACAGTCGGGATCCGGGTTGGAGACTTGTCGATTGCAGCAAGACACGAGAGGAAAGGAGTTTGAAGTCGTTCGAGTTCCGCCAATCTTCATGCTAGCTGAACGGTTACCGGACAGATTACCCTCGAAATTGGTGACCAAATTGATACAAAAACATAAACAATTGTACATGAAATAATGTAGCTACCAGCCATTCGTAGCTCTGCGGCGTGATACGACTGTCCAGACCAGGTACTCGATCAGGAACGACAATGACAACAAGTGAAAGGGAAAAACAACTTGCCTATCATCAGGCTGTTCCGGGACTTTGCTCAACGGCCGAGGGGTCGCTGGGAATGGGCAGGTGATCTGTCGGAAGCTTGGAAGACTCGGCAGCACATGGAGCCAGAGGGACTCGGCTCCGGACAGGTGGTGTGGGCAGCCTTTGGTATTTCGCGACAAAGACCCGCACATAGAACTCCACTGCGATGTCCTGTGCGCGCTGGAACTCTACTACGCCGCACTCTGACAGCCGCCCTGAGGCCACTTGAAGCTCCGGGGGACATCCAGGCCACCGAAGCAGGAGGGTGACGAACGCTTGGAGATAGGTCCGGCAGCTTTCCCAGCCTTGGTCCCTGTCAGAGGCCCAACAGAAGACAGGCGAGCTGCGCTCGAGATCAAGCCACAAGCTCAAGCCCGATCGGGAGGGCCCCCAAACCTCTGAGACATGAGCTTCCCGCATCCATCGTTCCATTTCGGGCCAGGAGTCGGAACCGACAACGAGTGCGTCGAGGGCGAGGAGTTCCGCCCGGAAGTTCGTCTCATAAACCTCCCAGATGATACGGTGCTCCAACTCGCTGCCTGCGGAGAGCATCTCGAGTTTTACTGGCAGGGAGCCCACCATAGGCTGCTTAGCCGGATCGTAAGACGGGAGTGTCGCCAGTTTCCCAAAGAGTTCGCGGAGCGACTGTCTGAGTTCATGCTGTACCTTGGCACGCTTCTTGCCACGAGCAGGGGCTGACTGAGAGCCGCTTGCTTCGGGGGCCGACACGTCGAGAGTGTAATCTCCGAAGAGAGAGTCCCGCCACTCAGCGATGGTCAGGGGTCGGCCGGCGACTGTACGATCGAAAAGGCGGACGCGGCAGAATGCGGCGATAGATAGGAAGTGATGCAAGTACCTGGTCCTTCGCTCTTCAGGCGTCACATAGCCATCGAGCCTGTCAAGCAAGAAAGGTGGAGGGAAGAAATACGTTACGGAAGCCGCAGGCTGAGGAAGTGGGCCGATGACGGCCAACGCACGAGACCAGGCAGGAGGGTGCTCCATGGTCAAGGACGGATAATATTGCCGAAAGGGGTTCATGACGAATTTCGATGCCTCACCACGATCAGGGCCCGGTTTGCGGTTGGCTGCTCTTGACTGATTCTGCGGTCGAGGCCCAGGTGTGACGGGCAGGCCGTGCCCCAACGTCTTTGCTTCGGCCGAATTGCGAACGAGATAGACAGGATGGCCGCTTCCGAGAGAGGAGCTCCACTTGTTGACAGCCTCTTCAGCGATCCGCACCCTTTTTGCGCTTCTTTGGGGATCGGTCTCAGTCTCGGCTTCGCGCAGCAGGCCAGGCAGCCGCGACGCGCAGAGTTGTCGATTGGTGATCTCCTTCATGGCGTGTGCCCACTCGCCGGGTGTGTTCAATGCTCCAGAGAGATCATGCAGCGCGAGGACTAGACGCGGATACGACGGTATGTTGGAGAATTGTATGGGTGGGGGACTGTGGGGCACGACCTGCCATACGGCGATCTTGTCCGAATACTGTTGTTGGAACCAAACCGGCACGCCGGACCAGTGCAACATCTGCGCGACGCTGGGGTCATGCGTCAGCGCACCCAATACTCCGAGGATGTTATGACGATGATCAAGCTTTGATTCTATTCGAGGGCGAACAACTCGTATGTACGTCGCCAGACCGGCCAACTCCAGGGTCAGGCGTTGGGCATGCGCAGCAAGGGAGACGATTATACCCCGCTCGGCGGGCAGGAGTCTCAGACGGTCCAAACAGTGGCGAAGGCAAGTCGTAAGGACCACTCGGATCCGACGGGTGCTGTCATGTGAATCCTCCAAAAGCTGGACCTCCTCGATCATCCGTTCGGCAGCGCGGTCCAGCTCATGCATCAAAGACGGCTGGAGCTGACCGCACCGGTTCACTCCCACGTCTTTCATGGTCCAATCACCAGCGTACCACTTGCGCCAAAGAATTTCGTCTTTCGGGGCGAGGTCGCAAGACCTGCGTGGAATACAGGCAACATGGATCTGACCTCGGTCGTAGGACTGCGGCCAGCGGGAGTACTCGTGCTTGCCCCAAAGACCGTCATCGAAGGTAGTGATTTGCGCGTGGGCTATGGCAAACTCGGGCACAGAATCTTGGTTGGGGCTGGTGATGACGGAGAATGACGCAAGGCCAGGAGCAGCGACGAAGCCGTCAAAGGTGCCCACTTGACCTCGGGGCGGGCCTATAACAAAACAGGTTACTAAAAGATCATGAATATATTCGTGCAAGCGCGACGTACGACTGCCAAATTTATTTACTCGGAGGCGGGGGAGCATAGGATTGAAGTCGCCGGATTCAATAGTGCGTCTGGACATGGACGTCATCGGCAGATTGTGTGGTAGTGGATTATTGCAGTGGAGTATGAGCGGGGAGACAGTAGGCTTAGGACCATAAGAAGTCAGTATGCAACAGCCATGAGCGGAGCGCGGGAGCGCGAAACGTACATAACTAGTCGGGACGTTGATTAGTTCGACCGGTCTTGCTAAGGGTTGGCTTGTGGTGGGATCGCGAGCAGGTCGTTCGCGTTGCGCGGTATTGGGTGGGGGATGGGGCTTCGACCTTTAGACGTGAGACGCGTCTAAAAATTCTCCTACGTTGACGCGTCCGGGGAATGAGGGCCTTCTGGCGGGGAATTCGAGCGCGGTGCGAAGTCTTGGTCGGGGCGGATTCTTGACCTTGGGATTGGACGTGAGACGCTGTCTCGTCCGGGATTTCACTGATGCCTCAGAAGTCGGGACGTATATCCCCTTCCTTTGGCGTGAAATTTGTCGACCTGGGATGTCTTGAGTTATGGCGAACGGAGAGTGCAGTGTGAAGGTGTAGTGGGGGGAGGAGAAAGGACACGACGAAATCAAGTAGACGCTGATGTGACGGGTTGGCATGGCGTGGGAACCCCGACATGTCTGTTGTTGTCACGTGATCGCGTTTCCGCGTGACGAACGGACTTGGCAATTTCGCGTCAAGTCCAGGTTCACATAGTGCCGCAATGAGAACCATGCTCATCCCTCTCCGAAGGCTCCCTAGTATTGCTACACCACAATCAGTCTGTCTCTAGCACTATGGGTGACATGCAAACCGGCAGGCCCATGATGCGCGAAGGAAGGAATTAGTACCAATAGGTGCGCACATGTAATGATTTTTCTCGACTTCCCAAACCCTCTCGATGTTGCCGGATATACGTCCGAAGCACATGGGGAGTGGTCTAGGCTAGGTGAACATCCGGTCTGGCAGCGCCAGTCATCGGAGTCGCCAACTTACGTCCTCCATACACATCGACAGCGACACCCCCTCCACCGGCCTCCCTTGACCACTGCAGATATGACGGACGGACCGGCGTGCGCGGTGCCGAACGACTCCAGATGAGGCATCGCCTTGTTGGATAATGGGAACGCCTGCTTGTCTGGAAACTGCGAAGACGGAGCTCGGTGATGTTCGGCTGGGTCTTGAGGGTTCAGGGAGCTTTGAATCGCAGCGGACGGAGGTCCCGAGGGTGTTCAGGCGAGCGTGGACGCCACGGAGGACGTGAGACCGCAATGGTCGTCGTGCGGGGAAAGATTGAGGCTGATGTGTTGGAGAGACGTGAGGTGTGAGAGAGCATCTCGGAGGAGACGGAAGAGGTTCGCGAAGATGCTCTTCTGTGTCCAGTCTATGGAGAGCTTGCAGACGAGAGCCGCATTCATGAGGGATTGGGCAGAGAACTTTGAGGCATGCACTGCAGCGTCTCATGGGAACCTCGGGTATGATGCGGTAGGTGGCCTCCTCACGGCCCCGCTCGGCTACTCCGGCCCAGAACGTACAAGACACGCGCGCAAAAGGGCTGATGCATCAATACAACACTCTATGGGAGCAAACTGCTCGGCTGAGGCGCTGTGGCCGTTGGGTCAAAGGGAGCTCTAACCATGGCCCCCGCGGCTCCCTCGGCAAAGCGACAAAAGGCCCCTTGTATCGGGGGGTTGAATGCTATTGTGACAATGGTGACACGTGCTCTCCAGCAGGATATAAATGCCCATCTTCTTCGCGACATCCCTCCGAGTCCGCACCCGAACAGCCCCATCTACACATATTCGCCTTCCCTGTACGCATAAGCAGAACCTGTGTATCCGCCCTTGGAAGCCTTGCTCTTGCTCTGTACCCACTACCCTCTCCAGCCTGTGTATCCGCCCTTGGAAACCAGCTGCGAGTATCGTGTCTACCAGCCGCACAACGCTGGTTACACCTCAAACTCTGCAAAACCATCGCGCGTTCGCTCCGCGCCCCTCTTGCCTCAACCACGAAGGAAACCAAGGCATTCGTCCGCGCGCGCGAACTGAACCTCAGCTTCTTCACCGTTGGCGCAGTGTAGTTGATCCACGCACCCTTGGTTAGTCCCTCCGAATAGCCGCCCCCCAGTCATTCGACGCGTTCTGTGCACCGAGTCTTCTCTCGCACATTCCATCAAGCTGAGATGCCCTGCCTTCGACGTACGGATTTGCGGCTAGGTACGTCATAAATGAATCCCACTGTGACAAATGCTGATGTCCCCTCAACAGTGTACCATGACGATGCCAGTCGCCCCAAAACGGTCAGTCGACGAGTATCAATACCACCTATGTCCCAACTGACCACATACGACTGCAGACGCGTTCCGGTCTAGTGTACGACCGTGGCGCGCTCGTAGTAGAATACGACGTGGCTGCCATGGCCCTAGCTGCCCAGGAGCGTCACGAAGCCTACTTGGCGGGGATAAGCGACGACGACGACGATCCTGTCGTCGCTGAGTGTTCTGTCCCTGTTTGGAGGGACGCTATGCAAGACGATGGCGCTGCTGCCCAGGCGAAAGGCCTCTCAAGGCAGAAGATGAGGTTCAAAGCGAAGAGGAAAGAAGCTCGGGCCCGGACAGCAACGAGCCTCCCTTCAAAATACACCACCCGAATGGAGAAGGCCGTCAGCAAGAAGCAGCGGCAACGCGCTCAGCCTCTGCAGACGATATTCAAGCTTTCGACATCCCTCAAGTCCAACAACGTGGCTGCTAGCGCGTTTGTAGGCCGTCGAGTGACGCAGGAGGGCGGTAAGGCGAGAGCTGACCCGATGTCGAAGGATAAGGCGTTGGCGATGGGCTTGGATTTATTCAAATGGGATGGGCGGTGAGCAATGGACTGAGAGTTGGTCTCTCGACGTACTGACAACCTTTTGCCAGTACCCGCGTTCCGATTGTAAATGCAGAGGGCATGATTGTGGCGGTGCTGCACGGACAGCCAAACGATCCTAGTGGTTGGGGACAGGTCGTCCGCAGTGCGTGCCGTGTGTACGAGAAAGCAAAGACTACGTACCACTTTAAGGACTCTCAGCTGGCACATCGCCGTGGCGAGTACCCAGCCATCACAACAGGGATATCTTACGGCGGAGGACAGCAGGTGAGCGACATCATTATGGGTCGCGTGAGCAGTACTGATTGCATTCTATATACAGAAGGTCAGCTACCTCTCCGACAGCCGTCACAACCACAAGATCATCCAGGAGCTGGTGCACGATCCTGCCATCCGCAGACTTGCAGGCTTCGCTGACTGTAAGGTCAAAGGAGTACGATATGCCTATACAATCGCACTGACAAATTCACAGCGGCATTCCTCTCGGACGCACCAGCCTTGTATCAGTTTTATGCCGATACACTAGGCAGCATTGTCGAGAGCGACCCGAATCTCGAACCTGCCTTTCGCGAGAGTGTCTTCGCGGGCGTTACGTTCAACCTCGGGCCCAACGTGAGCACTGTGGAACACACCGACCATTTGAACTATCCAGCTGGATGGTGTGGTATCATTGCCCTTGGCGACTTCGACCCCACCGAAGGAGGACACCTGATTTTGTGGGACTTGAACCTCATGATCGAATTCCCCCCAGGCGCCTTGATCTTCATTCCCTCAGCAATTCTCCGACACTCTAATGCGACAGTTCGTCCTCACGAGAGCCGGAGCTCGTTCACACAGTACAGCGCAGGCGGCCTATTCCGTTGGGTTGAATGCGGATTCCAATCGCAGAAGGCATTCTTGGCCGCAGGAGGTCGCATGCGCAAGACTGGCCAGCAGCGTTGGGAAGAAGGTGTAGCACGGTTCAGCACACTAGAAGAGTGGTTTAATAACTAGTGTCCATTGGGTTTTCTGTTGTATATGCTGTTGTATATATGCCTGCCTCTGTACGGTATGTTTCCCTCTTAAGAAGTGTTGCGTTCCCGATTTGGAAAGTATGTGGATAGAATAGACGCCTGTCACTTTCGCCTCCTGAACCCCACCTTTGTTCCTGCTGACACCCTCTTCGAATCCCGACGACTCATCCGGCCTTTCCATCTACGTCGGTCAACGATGAAGAGGAAGAAGCATGTAGGAAAAACGAGCGCCCTACAGTCTTCGGGCACCTCGGCGAGGGCGGCAGCATCGACAACGCCCCTATCCAGAGAACGCGACCCATGGGCGGCGGCGAAGCTGGCACAAGCCAACGCGGAGCGGAGAAATACAGGTTTACCGGGAGGTGCGCCGCATGTAGAAGAGACAGCGCTGCCGAAGGAGGCGGAAGTTGAGGCTGCCCAAAGCTCCTCACTGGAGGACAGCGGCAAGGCGGCGCGGGTTCGGAAAGGCAACAATATTGTGAGTACCATCACACGGAACGCTCGACGGAGCTCTCAATTTGAACACGTGTAGCTACCATCGGAACGCATGAGAGAGTTCTTGTATGAGTGGGCGCGGAAGTCGCAGAACACCATCCTGGAGCGCGAGGCAGGCCCCAAGTTTCCTGCTTCTTGCGATACCTGCGGCGAACCCTTCTCGACCCCCTCCGAAGAACACATCTACAGGTGCTTTGACTGCTATGAACCGGCCCTGGAGTGTGTCCGATGCATTGTTCAATCCCATCGCCGCAATCCCTTCCACCGAGTCGAAGAATGGGACCCTAACGAACGCTTCTGGAAACGATTGTCCCTCGGGGAGCTACCAGACGGCTACCAGCTCGTATTGAACCTTGGGCATGGTGGCGGCGCATGCCCCTTGAATGCCGGTCCTGTCAAACGCAAACTAACCGTCGTCCACGGCCATGGGATTCACACCTATCCCGTCCGCTTTTGTCACTGCCCCCAGAAGCCCACGTATGACTGCGTGCCATACCCCACTCAGTTGACACGCTTCGGACTCTGGCCAGGCTCGTGGAAGCTGCCAGAGACGGCGTACACCATATCGGGTCTTCGTGACTATCAACTCCTCAGCTGGCAGTGCATGATATCTGCGCACGACTATGTCCAGTATCTAGTCCGTTCTACAAACAATGTATGCCCGGAGGAGGTCCCGGTATGTTTCATGACCTCAGGGGTGGTGTCATTTACTGACAGGTAGCGCAGGATCGATATCGAGAATTTCTGACCGCCGCACGAGAGTTTTCTTTTGCGCGCACCACGAAACGTGCAGGCGTTCCCGCTGGGCCCAACCTTCCTGCTGGCTGCCTTGCGGTGTTGTGCCCGCCGTGTCCACAACCAGGCATCAACATAGACCCGCGTTATGAGGATGGTGGACGTCCACCAGGAGAGGAGTAAGTTTGACCCGGTTCGCATTTACCAAAACGCTCACGAAGCACAGATATCTGGACGGACATTACCACAACTGCGACGGAAACTTCCAACAGACGCAGAAGGATAAACCGCTTGACGAGAATGACACCGCGCTGACCGCGAATGCGGCTTACATCGTGAACCAGTTGGACTTCAAGACTTTCCAAGCCAACAGGCCTCGAGATGTGAAAGAGGTGATCAATCGCGTATCCACCCTCTTATGCTACTATTGACGTCGTATTGCACAGAATACAACATGCAACAAGTTCGGTGCGATGGGTTACTCACGGTATGCAGGGCGTATCACCGGTACCATGAGTCTGTCATGCTCTAGACACATGTTCGCTCTCCCGAATGGTTCATTAGATATGGATCAAGGCGAGGCGTAAGTAGCGCTACTGCATATGCGGCCATTGTACTGACATGTGTGTGCAGCCACGCTTTTGCGGACTTCATCCACTGCAGCGCGCTCCAGCGTTACTTCGCCTGCCCTATCTTCTTCTCCGGCTACGACATCAACTGTCAGTACCGAATCCACTTCGCCGAACGCATCGGAAACATGAGGCTGAAGTTCGGTGGCTTGAGCTCTATCCCAAAGAAGGACTTTCCGCCGACGATCTGTGCGGTTGGGAAGTTCCATCTTCCGGCACACATCGCGTCGTGTAGATACAAGTTCTCCTACAACTTCCTGCCAGGATCGGCTATGACAGACGGAGAAGGGCAGGAGCGCAAGTGGTCTGTATGGAACGGATTGGCTCTACGAACCAAGGAAATGACTACCGGGCACGCGCATGATGTCAAAAACGACGTCGAGAACGATATGAACATTCGTCGAGTACACAACTTGGGTGAGTGCAAACAACTTGAGTCCTGATATCACAACTGACACTTGTGTCGCAACAGCACGGGATCTGTCCAAGAAGTTCCAGAATGCCATTAAGCAGCTTGCACAGGTGAAGGCTCACTTCGAAGCCGTGCGAAAGAACTTTACGCCTGAAGAAGAGAAGGCGATGGAGGAAGAAGAAAAGGCCTGGCTTCGAGACGTTGTCGACATGAAGAAGCACAAAGGCTTGAACAACATCTATGAGCAGAAGGCTGAGCGAGGTGAGTGCAGCGCATTGAGTCTGCAAATATCCGGCTGGACCTGTGGTAGGTCTCACCACGAAGGACCTTCTGGCGGACCTGGGTAAGTCTCGTTCTATGACGCAAGGAGACGATCCTGCCCTTGCTGTCTTGGACGCTGTATACGAGGGGGTTGAGTTGCAAACCATGCGGTGAGTGTCATCCCATTCACACAATGCTTCGCTGACACTGATCCAGAGAGAACCTCTTGGATGCGATTGAGGAAGACGATGGCAGCGAGGACACCCGTCAGGCTATAGAGCAGGTCCGGAAGGAGTTTTTTGAACGTGTATCGGCTTGGACGACCACGTACAACACATCCATTCAGCCTCCGCTGGATGCCGCTGCGCAGGAAGTCCAGCGGGCGCAAGCTGGGAAGGGGGTGTCCACAAGGAATCCACGATTTCCTCTCAGCGATGAATCAGCGAACCAACCCGACGTGAAGGCGAAGGCGCAACGCAAGTCGCTGGGCTTACCAGCTCTGCGTGATCCCGTCAAAAAGGGTGAGACTTGGCAGGACATCTTCGCAATGCAGATTCCGCTGCCTTCGTCCTTTGACCTTCAGCTGCTCCGCACGAATGTGGCTTCGACTATCGTGAACTGGGAGAAGAAGGTCCGAGAGGCGCAGGCGAACGACGCCCTGAACAACGTGCGCACGCACATCATCACGTCGGAGATGCTCAAAATCAAGAAGATGGATGCGGTGGGTAAGATCGCGACAACACGCGTAGGGAGGAAAATACAGCGCAAATACGATGATCTGAATGCCTCTGCGGAGGAGTACAGGCGGGCGCGAGTAGCTCTCTGCGCACTTGGAATGGACGATGCGGATGCACGTTTCCCCCGTCTGCGAACTCAGGACACGGTCAAATTCCCGTTGAGCACTACCAAGGATGAACTGGGACAAAGCAAACGAGAGGTGTCCTGGATCTGGGAAGATATGTCCTTCGTTGACAGACAGCAGGACGGCAAGTTCAAAGAGTTCTACGAGGACGGTAAGCGTCGAGTTCTTCAGAGTGGATAGCTCCTCATAACCAATGCGGGGTTGGCTCGTGCAGTCCGACGAGTACACTGGTTCCGATCGAAAGCTTTGCTCCAGCGATGGACGGAAGAGTACAAGCTGCTCGGTGAGGAGATGCGACGATGCATTCGTTTCTTTGGTCATTTCCGGAGAAAGTGGCTGCAAGACGGTATCGCCTTCGAAGCTCGCGGGGAGTTTGGATGGGCAGCGTATGCGCGCAAGTGAGTCATGCATTACTTTGCCACCTGCTGAGGTGGGCTGAATGGTGTCGGGCATACAGGCAGGCACATCGTCATGTGCATCTGATGGAGAAGTGCCATACCGCCTTCAGCACTGCTGGTTTAATCATTGTAAGTGGTCCTTTAGGTAGGTGACAACGCGTATTGACATGTCAGCAGGAACAGAGCCTATGGCAAAGTAATCGCCACGACGTGTCGTTCCTGGCAGAGGTAGAGTGATGGCGAAAAGAATGGAAGACGTCTCTGTATAACTGCTAGTGTGGACCGTAGTAGAAAGTGCAATGGATGCGCTCGAAAGGACTACGTGCGGGTGCAGGTGGGAGTAGCAGGTAGTTGGTGGACTTCATGCCAGTGGATTTCGCGAACAGAATAACAGGGAGAGGACGTGCGATGTATCAGACGTCTGCGCTTGTACCTCATCAGTACTCCAGTCATGCAATACTCCTGACCGCCGTCCGTGACACAGCGGACTTGAGTCCTTCTCGTCCGCCTTTCTGTGCGCTTTGCGTCTCCGCTCTGCCTGGCGCATCCTCCCTGCTGACCGACTTCCGGATGCACTTGACGACCTTGATGTACGCGCTCTCCTGGGCCATGCAGCGGCCAGCTGAGATGCCCTTTGCGCTGCTGACCCTCCACGCCCTCATGCTCTCAATTGAGGGACTCTTGAAGGTGAGGTCGCCCCAGTAGACAAGCGCGGTGGCGAGTGTGCTCTTGGTCGTGGGCACCTTAGAGCGGGATCTGGCGCGCCCGCTCCTCCTCCGCGAAGAGGTTGATCAACGCGCAAAAGACGCGGTCCTCAGGGACGATCGCATAGTACGTCCGTCCGTCCTCGTCGTACGGATGTATGATATCCGGGTGCCCGCTTCTGATTCTGCGGCGGCGGCCGTGGCGGGAGAAGCTGTGGAGGAGGTCTGACATCGGGGCGGCGGCGATCGGATCCCCGCTCGACCGCAGCGCGCGAAAAGGCCTGCCAGACTACTCTGAGCACGATGACGCCCGCGCGCTCGCACCGCCAGAAGCCGGTGATGGTCGTCTGGACATGGGGATGAAGGAGCTCCGCGAGGGCGTCAAAGGCGTCCTGTATCTCCATCCTCTGCGGTGCGCGCTCTTCGGTAAGATGCGTCGGGAGGAGGGGGCAGAAGCCAAAGTAGGCGATGGCGACCATACTTGCGCGCGAAGCAGACGGGCGGGCGGCCTTGAGGAGGATGGCGAGGGACTTGGAATCGGGCTGGAGGCGGAAGACGCGGGGCATGGTGTCCCAGATGTAGAAGACGGTATCCGTGCATGCGGTGTGAAGAAGGGAAGTCATGAACGAGTTGATGGCATACATGTTGATTCGACTAGACCTGGGTTGAAGCCGAGCGGTATGTTCAGTCAGGTTTTTTTTTGATATGGATTCGGACAGAAAACTAAATGGAGCAGAAAAAGAAACGCGACGTCGTAACGACGTATGGCGATGAATACTTGGACCGTGAGAGTGAGTTTGGTGTCGAAGTGTGCCAGACGTCAGCTGGCAGCTTGGTACCATCGTGCTATCCCCATATACGCGTTTGCAGCACAATTGAAAGGAGATGAAGATGAGATTTGTCAAGGACCCCGTGTGGACCAATCTGTGAAGTTGAGCGAGGTACATACATTGTTGTGGCAGTTTGGATTGGGCGCCAACTGCGGTCCGAATTAGGTTGAGCGCCAAAAGCGGCCCGACATGCATGCGCCTTGGGATGCATCCGTGGTGACGGACGCCACCGTTAGGGATGCATCCAACCTACTACATATCTACAAAGTAAAGCCTCGACATTGTTCGGCGAACATTGTGATCCTTCGAGTCGTCCATGCAGCATATCCGGCTAATAGTCCCATATTGCCGCTCAACGGTCTATGGCTCGTCATTCGTCTCAGGAAGCCTCACTCCGCCCTCCTCACCCTCTCATTCCATCCTGTCCCCATTTCCTCGGTACTATGCAATGCAGGGTCCTATCATGACTCCTGTCGATGGGCCGGGGCCCATATGGGTTGTAGAGAACTTCTTACGACGATAGCCCGCCGCATCTGCTAGACCGTACGACAGTGTCTCTTCCCAGAATATCGTCAGTTTCTCTCCATTCGTCTCACACGCATATTTCCGATTGAGGGACCCGGCCTGCTATGCGGTACTACTACCAGTGTTTTGGCTTTTGCGTCTTGTCGTCTCTACCATATGGCACAGTCCTAATTATTGAGCATGCTCCACGTACCCTTTTCCGAGTTCGTGTTCGCTCTGACTTTCCTGATGTCTTGTCACAAGCTCCGTCAGTCTCGGCTACTTACGCGATAGACGTCCGTATCTGTCCGTGAGCACGCAGAAGAGGACTGGCTTCAATCCATTACAGATCGATAATGTATGCATTATTCGTACACTCACGGGCGGCTCAAAGCCCGCACTCAGGCTCAGGTACATGTAAGCGCTTGCTCCCTTGACGAGAACCGGCGCCTCACTGGTCGGATTGCTTGCCATAGAACCACGACCTCCAACGCTGCTTTCCCGGCCCTGTTTCTTGCCTGCACCAGCTGCGGCTGCGCTCTGCACTGACCAGGCTGTATTCTGACAGATGCTGCGTGGGCATCGGGCATCCCCGCAGCAACTCGAAACTGGAGGGCGGTGATGTGGTATTTATACGTCGTTGCAACCTGCTTCCCATGCTTGTGTAGGCTCCGCGTGTCATTCGCTGTCGAATATAAAGGACGGTATGTTCGCCATCCTGCCTTGTCCTTCTCTCCTACCGCCCCAATCCGACTGTCGTCTCCTGTCCCGACACGAGGACTGCCTGCTTGCTTGAGTTGATACTGGGTGCTGTGAGAAGCGCACTTCTGACCATTTGTTTGTCTCGAGGAACGACTTCTCTGGCGCTCGATCTCGACAGGTCTACGCCCTTATAGCTTATACAGAGCCCTCGACCGTACGCTCTCCTCTTACTCTCTGCGCCCACCATGCATACCCCTGCAAGCCTCGTCTATACCCTCTTGCTCGTCTCTGCGCCCTCATACGCCGCATACAACCTCCTCAAGGAGTACTCGGGCCAAAGCTTCTTCACAGGCTGGGACTTTGAGGACGGCTTTGACAACACGACGAATGGTGAGTCCCACACGACTTGTAGCCCTATGCATGCAGTCGTGACTCGAGGGCCTGTGAAGGCGCGGTCAACTGGTTGAACCAGAGTGCGGCGACCACTGCTGGCCTCATCTCCGTCAACGACAAGGGGAACGTGATCATCAAGGTCGACGACACGACCAATCTTCCGAACGTGACCGTCGTCACCGACCAGCAGAAGCGCGACTCGGTACGTCTCGCTCCCTGTTGCCCACCCATCCAACACCCGAGCCCCCGCACCGCCCAGCACCCGCGGTGCAAGCTCCGTTCCCCACGCGCTCCTCGCCGCTTTTGTTCACACACGCGCACAGGTCGAGATCAGCACGCACGACTTCTTCCCCATCGGGAGCGTGTTCGTGTTCGACGCTGTGCACGTCCCTTTCGGCTGCTCCGTCTGGCCCTCCTTCTGGACGCGCGGCCCGAACTGGCCAAACGGCGGCGAGATCGACATCCTCGAGAGCGTGAACAGGATGACGAACAACCAGATGGCCCTCCACACCACCCCCGGCTGCACCCAGCCCGCAGACGTCACGCAGCTCAGGACGCCCAAGGGCACAGACTGCTCGTCTGGCACGGACTCGCGTGTCGGGTGTGCGGTGTCGGAGACGCAGGATAATAGCTTCGGCGAGGGGTTCAACAACGCAGGTGGAGGCGTGTGGGCCGCGCAGTTTGACACTACGGGCATATTGTAAGTCCCTCTGATGATGCTGCGAACACCCTCGCTCATTGTATGCGTGATTGTATAGCGTCTGGTTCTGGACGGTGAGCATATACCTGACCTTGTCGCAGGGTTAGCATCTCATCGAATTCACTTCGTAGAGGGACAGCATCCCCTCGGACGTCTCCAAGACGTCCAAGTCCGTCGACCCCACGACATGGGGCACCCCATCCGCAGCATGGCCCGCGTCGTCGTGCAACATCAGCAACTTCTTCACGCCCCAGCAGCTGGTCATCGACGTGACCCTCTGCGGCGACTTGTACGTATTCCTTACGCAAAAAGGGCCGCGTCCGGCGCGCATATACTCACACCTCATGCCTCCCCCAGTGCCGGCCAACCGAACGTCTACCAGTCCACGTGCGGGCAACCGGGCGTAGATGTCGGACCGAACACTTGCGTACGTCCTCTCTCCCACACGCTACCCTGCGCCCTGCCCAGAACTCTGAGATAATAAATGCTGGATGCTGGCTCTGGATGATGGATGATGGATGCTGACTCGCCCGCCCGACAGTACACGGAGAACGTGAACGGCACAGGCGCAAACTACGCCGACGCATTCTTCGAGATCTCCTACGTGAGCGTCTTCTCGCTCTCGGACACCGTCCTCGCTCCGTCCGTGTCTGGCACGGTGACCGTGTTGAACACCGCCAATCCCTCCGCGACGTCTTCTGGGAACGGGAATGGGAACGGAGGCGGGAACTCGACGACGACGGACGACAATGGGGGCGGGAACGGGGCTGTGTCTGCGAGGAGTTTCGGAGTGTCCGCTCTGGGTGTGGTCGTGGCGGCGTTCGCGTGGGCATTGATGTAGGTGCTGGTGCGGACAAAACCTTAGACGCCTGCCGCCTGATGCCAAAGGCCGTGAATGCTCGATTGAACTTCTTGGACTGGATCCGGACGGACCGTATCGGTAGTCGTAATACTTCGACCCACTATTCTCCGCGTACGTTAATGTTGTGAATAGAAGCGTGTAATGGTAGAGCACTGACCTTTCTATCCGAGATAGCGGTTTGCGATATTACGAGCGCCAAACCGACTTGAGCCTAGGACAACTCTTTATACTTGTGCCGTAACTGGCAAACACACCGTTGTAGACGGATGCTCAGACGCATCAGGCGCCAGACGCGGGTATTTTCAATGCCTGGTGGTCATAGGGAATGGCCCTCCGTGCGGTCCTGAACACAGTAGTGATGCGAGATTGATGCCGGCGGTGCTGTGAATCAGGAAACAATAGTGACTCGCATTCAACACGCCCATCTTGTGGCCCTCCAAGGATTGCTAGTATTGTCAGTAGTTTGCTCTAGAGTGTGGTGTTTCATCAGGTCTTGTTCAACTTTGTAGGATGCGTGCGCGTTTGTTACTCGTTACAGTTGACTTATGTTCTACTTTTATTGAATACAATCGTCTACTTATATATTTAATACAATCTATTATTTGAGGAACAATACAATGCGGCTATTCAATACAAGCCACTATTCAATACAAGCCACTATTCAATACAGCCAGATCAATACAACAATACTATACAGCACGAATTACATTTGTGCCGAATCCCTTTAGTTCCATGCAGGCCTGCTCTTCTCCATTACTCAGGCATTTTTCATAACTTCGCGTTTTCGTCAACGTAACCTCCTGCAACGTATAAGGTGAGCGAGTATGGCTTCCCATATTGAATCTTTCTGAACTTATCTATAAATTCTACCAGTTGCTCAGATCGTTCCAATCCTTGTGGCCACCACAGTCCTCATGTATAGTCCCCCTATTTTGATACTCCATCCATGCTTTGCAGTGGCACCAGGTAAGCAATATTGCTGAGGAGACAGGGCAAGACTGATCCAGACATTAGAGTCATACTGCTCACGTACTCAATTCGCAATATTTGTTTTGGATAGTCATCTGACCATGACGTGATATTCTCGCTGTACAAACAGCTGCAAAGTTGTCATGTTATGTATGATTGTCACACGCTTCCTTTTGTATATAATCCATGCTGGTCACTGGTCCAAGCGTTCACCCCCATAAACCTGTTCTCCTCTATCGCTTCCAACTAGTCTGTGTTGTTCATGATGGCTGCTGCAAACGATATAGCACCTCTTCCCCCTTTGCCTCACCCCCTACTCAGCCTCAGGCGTATCGACTTACCAGCATGTGGTGTCTGTGGGTTGCCCTGCCTGTTTAGGTGCTCGTCATGCACCAATGGACCTGCCTACTGCTGCCCCCAGCATTTTATCCTGGTATGTATCACATATCTCACAATAAGCTCCTATGCTTAGAGCATGCTTGTTAGGGTTGGATCACGCATGGTCCAGTATGCGATGGCTCTGCTCTTGCCCGTCCAGACAATCGACCCACCCTTCTTCCCTTCCACCGCATGGTGGCACACGATGATGGCCCTCTCACCATCTCTGTGTCCCCGCCAAGCCACACAGAGGCCGATAGTATAAATTTTGGAACTATCAAGGCTATGCTTGCCCATCCCAACTCTAGTAAGTACTACTCAAAGTGTGTTGATTTACATGCAGTTTGTAACACTCCAATCAGCCACCCCTATTATTGTCTCCATACCCTTAGAGCCACAACATGAGGGTGAAAGACGTTGCCCTGAGCCTATTCTAACAGGGATATTTGTTCCTCCTTACATTGAAACTCTCGTGCAGTTTGGATGGGGCATGAAGGTTCTCAAGAATCCTTTGCAGGTTTTTGCGGGGGAATCGGTCCAGACTGACTGCGAGTTCTGGAATCGTTGCGTGGAGAGTATGACAAGTGGTGCCTTGGTTCATTCTTTACCATGGGTGGGACCTGCTGTTGCATTGAAGTTTGCTTCCATTGCTTGCGATGCTTACGTCGATTTTGAGCCAGCAGACATTACGCATGTTCGGGAGTTCTTTGCAATGCGTTTGTAGAGCGTAGTGATCATGTACTAGTAGCATACTGCAGCATCCATCTTTGTCTTCTTGGAGTGCTTGTCAAGCATATTCATGATGTGTCAATTCCAAGGGAGTACGGCAATGCACCAAACTTCTGTGAGATGCCAATATCCAAGACCAAAGTGTCAAAGCGAGGGTTAAACTCCTTCCTTTAACCAGTTGCGCCAGATCCTGTGAGCAAAAAAGGCCACAAGAAGAGTCGAACTCCTGTCCATAGTAGACATGCTACAAGTGTGGTCAATACGCTACTGTTGTGTTACCGTTACACCATGTGGCCTTAACACGGGATACATATTTTTCAACTATACTTATATCCTACGCCCCAGGAACGTGGCAACCCGATCTGCATACCCACGTCAAGGTCAGCAATATGCATCCTGTTTCTGCCACTGCGGATGCCAGTGAGTCAGTTGTCTTTGCTATGTGCCAGCTGTTTGCAAAATGATAGACTGCCCCGGCCCGCGTGACAACAGCGTGCCTTGTTTGGCCGCCTTTGGCCAAGTCTTGGCAATATCAACTCCACTCCTTTACACACCTGCTGCAGCCGACTGCATGCCCACCTACAATACCTACGACCCTCAGATCTCAGGTATTGTCTTGTAGGTTGCGACCATAGCGTCAGACATAGTTGTGGTTGTGGTGGAAAACCTCCATGACTGAAACACTATCAGATATGTTCTTATCATGCTCCCTAATCTTCCCGACTCGACGATCACTCTCACCACCCATGATATCTTGAATGCCACAATCCATGACCACCCTATCCATGAGGGCCAGTTGCTGGTCCTTGTCCCAGGCCACTGAGTGGTCTTCCCCCTCGAGAGCGGCCCGGATTCCCCCATTTTTGCACTGTACTACTTCAAGGCCATGCAAGAAGAGGAGAGCAGGAGGCGCACTGCATGGCCTGACATGGGATCGATGGTTACGGCGATCCAATGAAAGCTTCGATGGAACCCAACCGGGGAGGTGCGAGCTCTCAGTGAAACCTCCCTGACGCCTTGTTCGAAGGAGACCCAAGGATAACCCAGGGCGAATGGGGTAAAAATTTTCTGTATGCAATAAGCAAGAGTGGGCACGTGGAGAAGAGGCACATCGCACGCCTAGGCAGGTCATCTTGGACATGTGGGGCAGCGGTCTGGGCCTTTGCGAACGACGTCAGAGCTGTTGTACCTGTATATACCTGTATAGTCTATATGCCAATGCGAGGCTGTCTTCTTGACGCAATGGTGTGCGAGGATGCTCTGACGATGACCGCAGGTGCTGCAGAGACTGCACTCTGATACGGGCTCGGCTAGGGGTCCATGACTTTGGTCACATCAGGTCACTCGGCATGAGTCGGCAGTCATGCTCAGTAATGTGGGTTTGGTGTCGAGAACTCAGCAGCGAGAAGAGTGGCACTTAGAGCATAACATTTGCAATGTCTGATGTCTCTTCCATGCAAGCCCTACCTGTTCTAAAACTCGAAATATGGGGGGGCCCCCTCCTTTCCAATTTTGTGAATGGTTTCTGAACCGACATCTTGCTCTCCTACATACCTACTATCGCTCCCCTAGAGTTCAGAGGTTAGCTGAGGAGTCTGCTATATTTTCCCTCCCTTACTGCCGATAATGCTGACATTTGGTACATTAACGAAGCATAGTAAAAACAGCGAGCCTGCAAAGTTTGGTGAGAGTACAACAAAAAAGTGAGTGTTTGAACAAAGTAAGAGGTGCCCTCCCCTAGTGTTCAGAGGTTTCTCCGTGCGCAGTGTCACAATTAGTCACACTGCCAAAGGGTGCCGGTTATGATCTCTAACTGATATCCCCCTGTGGAGATAGGCGCCACATGCCTTGTAACCTAAACTAGCACTCTTGAAAGTCACGCTCGAGGACCTTGAGGACATACTCTCTGCATCTGTCCCATACACAGTATGTAGAGGCTCGGAGAATTTAATCTTGGACTGGGTCACAAACGCAAGAGGGACCCATCTTCGGAACACTCTTTGCCCAAGATTGCATCAGCAAAAAGGGCAGTCGCCGACCAAAGGCGGCGGTGGTGGCAGTGCATGACAAGCGCCCCAGCGACCTGTCGGATGGTGGTCGGATATGCTCAGACACTATCGGACAGACGGTGTCTGACTGTTCCGCCTCTGACGTCTGACCGAAACCACCTCACACGGCCGTCTGACGAATGCTCACGGTCATACAGAATACACTAAGCCCCCTTACAAGATCATTCTTAACCATTCCCTGCTTGCTGTTTGGTCACAGGTGAGTACTGCTCACGGGAGCGATCAGTGCATGAATATTGTCCCGGGGCAAGGGAACATGAGGGTCCATGTGCACGGTTTACAGCTGAGCACACATGCTCATAATAGTCCACTAAGTGCATGCCACTCATGCGCCATGCATCCGAGTCCTTAGGCCTCAATCATCCCCCGGTCAGGACCATTACCCGGTGACCATCCTGAGTCCTCCCTTCTCCGCCCTACTGATAGCCGAAGGAGATGAGATAGCAAGACACTGATGAAGTCGGCAGTGAAGCGACGAGGGCCTCCGGGGGACAGACGCCGATGGATGATGTGATCAGACTTCTTCACGTGACCGGATACGCGTTCATGACGCATCAGTGACAGTGGACACATCGTCATCACTCATATCCGTACACACCTCTATGATTGACTATGACTGGTCACCACTCCCTGCGGTATGGTCGTCAATGGTCATCAATGGTCAGACCCTGACCAAGGGCTGACCATGTGCGCGCGCCGCACCGTGAGAGACACCCATTCGTGACCGCACACGATCAGGTCTCAGGGTGCATCAGAAAACGCAGATATCTCTTTTGGCTCCATCAGGCTCCTGACGGAGCCGGAGGAGCCCCGGATATTTCCGATCCATCTTGATCCTGCATCTCCTGCCGGGTCCTCGACAGGAGATGGGTGGATCCTGCAGGAGATGGAGTTCTCCTTGCGATGTATGCAATCACAGTTGTACTATTGTGAGCTTTGTGACATCTCTTGAGAGCTAGATAGTGGCACATACATACAACATACATAACTAGAGTCTATCAGAGTGTACCTGTCCACCCCTCCGGCCTCGAGCAGCACCCTGTCAACACCAACCTCCGCCTGTGGAATGGCAGACTATTTATAGTGACATTGCAACAATTTACTACCAACCACAGGAGCACCGGTGTATACTTTACTGTGTACATGGCAGCATGTCCAAGTCTCTGGCTATGGCGGAGAGTATCATGGAGATATGACTCTCCTGCAGGATACACATCTCCAACGAGCTCCTGCAGGAGATTATACTCCTGTAGGAGTTCGACCCTCCCTGATGGGGCCATCGGAGATGTCAATCTCCCTTCGGATCAAAAGGAGACCCGTCTCCTTCCGGAGTGGGCGCTGTTTCCTGATGTGGTCCGACCGTTCAAGGTGCGTCTGGCAAGCTTCGTAACCCTCAGACAAAGACAGCCATGCATTACGAAGGACGACCGCATGCAGTCACCTACATGTACATTTTGCTGATGCGCAACGACCTCACCTCCATTTCATCTCGTTCTTGTTTAAATACATTACTCGTATCTGTGCCCACATATTTGTATAATTTCAGCATTCTGAAGTCGTAAACAAGCGAGCTACACCCTTATCTCCGAACACTAGGGCACCTCCGATGTAACGGTCTAGGTTATAAGTGCCGGAACGCAGGTCAAGCCGAGCTTGACATTGTGGCCTTTTGGTCCAGTTGACATCACGTCTGATTCCGGCAGCGTGACCGTTACATCCGAACACTAGGGGAGCGATAGTACTCGTTATGGGAGAAAGCGATGTGATGACACGTGGGATGACGCGTGAGAGCAAACGTCCCGGAATGTCCTGCTGAAATACGAAGCCACTAGAGCGCCGTACGTATTGCCATTTATATCTAATTTCCCACCCCAGATTGATTCGACATTTGTCGAGGGGAGACCTGGACCCTAAAGTGTCCAGGAACCGGTCAGACCGGTCATGGTTAACGTCGTCCTGAGTCTATGGCGCGAAGAGAAGAGACTCCATTGTGAACGTCCCGCGGATACTGTCGAGAACGGGCGATGCGTCGCTCCTTCAAGTCAACGAAGGTGCCGACGTAGAGTGAGCGGGCGCGAGTCGTGACCTGAGGGAGATGTATGTACCAAATTCAAGAGATGCCGCTCACACACTGGCACGACCCGGAGATATTGCTGTGTGTGCTGAGACCTTCAGGCTCCGCCGGACCTTGAGGCCTCATGGCCGAAGCTGCGTTTCTTACGCCAAGCATGTCTGCCAGTGTCAACTGACAGGATGGACTCAGCACTTCATGGTAGTGAGCGTGCAGAAAACGGGAGTAGCGCTCCAGACCCGCTGTGACCTGTGTCCTTCAAGGTCCTGCGATGTCAACCTGCAAGAGTCTCGGAACGCCGCCCCTTCTCTGAGCTGTCATTCTACTCGTACCAAGTCACTGACTCAGGGTATTGAACTCTAGGGCGTAGAAGCCCGACATTAAAAGCGCATAGTCGTCTTCCGTATGAACAGTCTGGCACAACATCGTTCTCGATGGGATGCCGACCTCGTTCCATTGCATCGAAACGTCCTTGCATGTTATGAACCTTTCCTCTGTTACGTTCAGAGGTCTTCTCGACTTTGTGCTCAAGAAGGAACACTACCGCCCCCGGTGGCCCATCAACGGGACCGAGCCCGCGGGCGACTCAGCGCTCAGGCGCTCATTGGCAAACTCTTTGGACCTCAAACCAGGTTCGCTCCAGCTTTTTCCCCTAGCAATGTCTTCAACCCATCACAATTGCATATGCAGGTTTTTCGTATGTCGACAAAACATCATCGGCTCAGAACGCTGATTCCTGAGGCGCCGGCCCCAATATGTAGTAGACGGTAGTGAGCATGCCACTGACCGCTCCACAGACATCAGGAAAACTCCCCCTGGCGAATGAGCGCTCAATTAGTGCTACTCAGGGAATATTCGTGAATAACCCGCTCACTGCTTGCTAATTTGTGGCTCGTGCTTGCTCATTTCTGAAAGAGAGTCTACAGGAGTGAATAACAGATGAAATACTTCTCTTCCAGGTCCAATTGGTTGGTACAGGCATATCACACATGTATTGGAACACATTCTCATGTATATGCGTCTACATTCAGAACATGTCACACGTTTGGCTAGTACCACTCTACAACAAAACACATCGCTCAATGGTGCATACTGGTGCTTACCTGCCCAACATCTTCCACCCCTCAAAGACGCGATCCACGTCCTGGTCATCGAAGTGCGTACGCCGATCGGAGCAGGAGCTGTTACAGGAGCTGGGAGAACTTGAAGCAGACTCGGGCTCGGGGAGAGCCGTAGGACGAGTTTAAGACGAGATGAGAGTCAATATCAGCCAAGGACTGGAGGTTTGTGACCCACTCGGGTACCGCGAGCAAGAGAGTTGGAGTCGGAGGTGATAAGTCGACGAGGTCACAGCGAGGCTCAATGCGGGCGCTGCTCCCTCCGGCAACACCCGGAGCATTGAAACTCCGCACAGGTGATGACGCGTCCTCTTCCTAGCCCTCACTTCATTCCTCTTGAACTTCATATCCCCTGTTCGAAGGATAGCTTGGACCCTCCTATGCACGGTGCTTAGTGTCTGCTATCACATCTGCTTGTCTCTCTTGGCCTTCTGACTATGGCTATCTCGAACTACGGTCATCTCGCGCCTGTCTAGCCGCCGCGACATCACTGCCTGATCTGTCGACAATCTAGCCTGTCAAAGGTTGTGAGTTTGTCCCCGTCTATATGCCCGACATCTCGCCATACACTCACGATATCCGTTCCATATCTACGGACACGCTGGCAGCTCCTTTAGACCGCTAGTCCCCTACTCACACCCACATAGCAACATGTTAGGTGAGTAATCGCTAGTACGCTGTCGCTCCAGCAAATCTATTGCGGAGACTACCGCAGCTATGACGACCCATGATACCACTTCATTGGCCGTTACGCGACCACCACTGCTACCAACGATACGGCTACGACCGAGACGACCACGAATGCTGACACAACTGCTACAACCAATGCTGCACCTTCTCCTGATTCCACCACCAGGACTGCTGCCGCATGCCACGACTACAGCTAACACGGCTACTCAACCAAATGTGAACTCGGACAACACAACAGTTGCCGCCACAGCGCAACCGTGGTCTTTAGCGACCGCTATGACTCTGGTGCGTTGATTTGATTCTGTTCGTGCATTCTAGCCAACTGATCATCTTGTGACATGCACGCCCTACATGTACGCCCAGTGAAAGGTGCATTGTCGCCATTATCTCAGCTAGGATGAAGGCTTGAGACTGATGTTTGATCATTGTATGTTTGCATCCTTGTTTCACAGTATCTCTTCTGTGTCGCTGATCCATCTGTTTGGCGCTATGTTATCACCTCCTCAGTATGACATCCTTGTCCAGCTGCTCCACTGCCATGTATATGTACTGTAGTGTACCAGCTATCAATATATTTCATGCCGGCCTCATTTTGTTCTGTTCTGGTGCGATGAAGGCTATCCTTGAATTGGCCGTTAATGATAGGTAATGTCAGCTACTATTGGATCTAATCCCAGCTAATCTTGCCAATTAGCCAGGGACGTATCTAATGAGCACTAACACGGTAAATCGGATTATTAGCGCAATTTAGCGCTCATTTTCGAAAATTCGCTAGGGGGAGTTTCCCTGATGGAACCGTTCAATCAGTAGATGACCATGCCGCTGAGGCGCGGATCGTCGTATAGTATGGTCACATACTGATGGCAAATTGCCACACAGAGGACAGTCACTGAAGGAGCGGAGAAGGACAATGTCGTTCCATCAGGCTACGTCAAGCCCAAGAACCTACATGCAATCGCCATTCTCAGAGTATGCTTACTGTCTTATCACCGTGAAGCACACTTTGCCGCATCTTGCGGGAAGGAGATAGGTTGCATAAGCAGGAGTATAAAGGCCGGGGACACAAAGTTGACGATTCACCGAGCCAGACCACTGGCACCTCCTGCATCCGAGTCCGCCATCTCAGGCTTGGCCGCTCAGCCTTGTACCATGCCAACATTCATATGCCTGCCAGACACCATGGCAGACTGGCCACTGCCGCGTCGTATCTCCCCCTTCTACAACTCCGGAGATGTGGCGAAGGAGCGTGCGGCATGGCTGAGATCGTTCCACGCCTACACACCTGCTGCCCAACACGCCCACGACGCGTCCAAAGTCGGTACGTCCGAGACCTCAGACAGTGCTCTCATGGAGCCGCCGTGGTCGCACACGCTGAACCATACAAAGAGTTGCTCGCCGCGCTCACGTACCCGGCTCATACCAAAGGTGAGAGCCTTCACGGTGACCGCACGGTACAACTTCGTCATAACGCTGATATGCGCAAGAGCAATACAGGGCGGCGTGCAATCTCATGCATGTGTACTTCGTCTTCGACGAGTATACGGATGTCCTCGACGAGGCAGAAGTCAGAGCCCTAGCAGACATTGCTGTTTCCGTGGTGCGAGATCCATCGGAACCCCGTCCCGAGAACGAATCACCGATCGGAGAAATTACAAGGCAGTAGGTGACAGCCTCACCCCTAGTACCCGGGATACTGAACGACCTTCATATTACCTGCAGATTCTGGAGTCATGCCAGTCAGCACGCCACGCCGACATCTCGTGTTCGCTTTGAGCGCACCTGGAAGGAATACACGGATGCCGTAGTGGAGCAGGCCCGAGACCGAGAGCTCGGGCGCTGGCGTAAGTACTGTGGAAGAACATACGGCTCTTCGTATGTTCACCATAGGGATGGCGCCCTCCAACGCAATGGCAGAGCTTGGCCTCAACCTGCCCGACGAAGTGCACGCGCATCCCTTGCTCGAACTCTTACGGAACGACGTCACCAGGCTCGTAATATATGATAACGTGGGGCGCATGGGCGTTCAGAATCTCACCGTGGTATTTCTATCTGACGGACGTCATACACAGGACTTTGCATCGTACAATAAGGAGCAGGCCGCAGGCGACGACCTCCACAACATAATCACTATCGCCATGAACGAGTACGACCTCAACCTTGACGAAGCCCTCGCGTGGCTCGCCGCGCGTCACAAGGAGTGCGCCCATCGCGCGCTGGCGACCTGGCCGAAAGCCCTCGCCTTGTCATTTTCGCCCGAGATCAACAAGGACCTGGCCGTCTACCTCGATTATCTCATGAATTGGCCACGCGGAAACGATTGCTGGAATTTCGAGTCGGGGAGATACTTTGGGGCCGACGGTCTCCGGATCCAGAAGGAGAGAGTGGTCGAACTCTTGCCGCCGAGACGTCCATGCTGATCAATGCGGTCCAATTTGTATTCCGAGCCGAGCCTGTATGAATGAATTCACGTTCTTGGTGAGATGTGTCTTTTATCACGATGTGGGATGAGCGCTGGACTCGGCACGCTAGGGAGTACGTCGCGCGATGATGGTTGAGACATATGGACCTGAAATCATATACACGGGGAAGCGGCAGGTCCAAAGTCTGTTCGGCAACTCGTTCCCCGCATGTTCATGATCCAGTCCCGATTGGTCGCGTTGAAGTACTTTGTGCGCAGGGTGGTCTCGTACTCGTCAACGTACGCAGGCAACGCTTCCACCAGTATCGAAGGGGGGTCTTTCGCAGTAGTGAGGCAATGCGAGTCCGAGGGTGTGTGCATATGCGTACGGAGGATGTCGAAGACGTCGTCGATCCAGTACCGCACCTCCCTCCTGTCTTTCCACGTCGGCACACGCACTCGCCCGCACAACAGTACATGGAGAACGTGAACGGCACAGGCGCAAACTACGCCGACGCGTTCTTCGAGATCTCCTACGTGAGCGTCTTCTCGCTCTCGGACACCGTCCTCGCTCCGTCCGTGTCTGGCACGGTGACCGTGTTGAACACCGCCAATCCCTCCGCGACGTCTTCCGGGAATGGGAACGGAGGCGGGAACTCGACGACAATGGGGGCGGGAACGGGGCTGTGTCTGCGAGGAGTGTCGGGGTGTCCGCTCTGGGTGTGGTCGTGGCGGCTTTCATGTGGGTGCTTATGTAGGTGCGTCCAAAGGGGAAGAAAAGCTTGCACGCCTGCTACTGTCGCCTGTGGTTGGAGCTGTGTGACCTGCACGTGACGATGGACGCCGCACGCGGGATCGGACTTCTTGGACTCCTAGTTGAGCGTCTGACGTGGTGTGCACGAGACGCCTACGAGCGGCCGGATGAGACTTTGCAATCCAACTTGTCTCCTGGCAACTGAACCACTGGCAGTGAGTGAGTTGCAAGAAGTTTTGACATGCTCGGGAACAACGAGCTGAACAAATTACTGAACGCGACGCGAACAGCGCGTCATCTCTCAGTAATTTGCAGCTAAAGGCTAGACACCGACAACTTCGACGCTGATGGTATAGTGATTAGGTTACGTCCCGAGGACCGAGGTCGCGCACGCTCGCGTGTTGATTAGGTTCTGAGTCGCAGGCTTGCTTTGTACACGACTCATTGTGCGCCACTGGAGGAGAGCACAGTGAGGACTTGCTCCCGAGTCTGCGCATACTCTTCTGAGCCTGGTAAAGTGAGTACTAATTCCTCATTATTATTCCGTTCGCATGCTCAAAATGGTGCCAAGGCCCAACTTCCATGACGCCTCAAGCCTACTCAACATCATTGCTTTGGAGCATCGGTCTCGCGGGGGCTCTTGCCACTCTTGCAGCCTGGCTTGTCTACAGGGATACTCTGGAGGCCGGTAACACAGAGCCCCGGAACGAGACACCGCCCGAGGGAGACAACAGTGAGTTCTTGCACAATCCATGCTTGGAGCACGGTCGAGCGGTAGTGAATATCACTACAGCCTGCTCGAATCACTCGGGGTCCAAGTCCAGGACCACTCAAAGTGATCCAATATCACCGGAATCCAGGAGCTCCACACATGACATTGTCGTAGATGTTCCCATTTCGACGCTCAACGGACTCACCGTCAAGATGAATGAACTGGCCCGCCCAGAACGATTCCGTCTCCTCGACTGCATCTCCTTCCTCGAAATTGGTATACTTCGTGTCCTCCAGTATACCGAGTTCGCTCCCGAAAATATCTCGTACGCGGCCATTTCCTACCCCTGGCGAGACCTCCAGCTCTCCGACGGTGCACAAGCCCCATTGGGGAGGTTCAGCGTGCATGGCGCGGAACATGCGGACCACATCAGCGTGGACGTACTGCGCACGGCGTGCATCGCAGCGCGCCACTTTGGAGCGTCGTTGCTCTGGCTCGACCGGCTGTCGATGATGCAGTCGTCCAAGGTCGACAAACGGTGGCAGATCCAGCGCATGTTCGACATCTACAAGCACGCGAGTCCCTGTCTCGTCTTTCCCGGCGGTCTTGTCCGCCTCGCTCGCCTGGACGAGCCGACGACGTGGATTGACAGGGCCTGGACGTTGCAGGAGGCGGCGGCAAATCTAGATCGCGACTGTGTAAGGTGTGTTTTCGAGTTTCCCTACACAACGTTCGGAGAGTTCTTGCACACGCTGCCACGCTTCATGGAGTATTCGCTCGAGTTCCGCAAAACCCTCCTCCGGCCCATCTGGTCGGACGCATACACCAAGCAAATTATTGAGCCCGGCCGTTCCGCCGCATGCGGTCTTCTAGATCTCTTCACCCAAATCTTCTTCGGTCTGGAGGCATTTGAGCACGAAGACCCTACGCTCGGGAAGGACTACCGGAACTTTCCTGTCCAGATCATCTCCCCCCCTGCTGCCCGCCTCCTCAGCAACGCGCTCATCATGAACCGCACCATCAACCACCAGTTCGTGTGGATCTCCGCGTTCATACGCACCTCCTCCCGTCCCGTCGACATGATCTTCAGCTTCATGGGTCTCATGGGCGTCCAACTCCCCGTCGGGCAGTTCGACGACGACGACCGTGTCAAGGCGACGATCAAGCTCATCCAGGCGCTGCACGAGCAAGGGCGGCGCGCTACCTGGCTGTTCATCGCGCCAGAGCTGCCCCCTTCGCCAGAGCTGTCGACGCTCCCCGTGTTCCCCGAGACGTCCGTGTCTGGACGGGCGATCGTGCAGACGCCCCAAGGTCGCAAGTATGCTTTTGAGGAGATTGGCACGAGGGAGCCGTGGAAGCCGGACAACGCCCCGAAGGGCGTAATGTCGGACAGTGGCTATTTCACTTTCACTGCAAGAGGTGCGCGGGTTTTGCAAGGTCTGTACTATACGCATGATCATGTACCATCGCTCTCGAGGCTGACAGACTCTCTCGTTACGTTACGTCGTCGCACAGAGGAGAACATGTGGGCAATCGAGGTTGGACGGCGGCGGGAACACAACCGCGATCCTGCGACCGGGCGCATTTCAGTCTTCGACCCCGACAATCGCTTCCCCGTGATTGTAGAGCTCACGTTGATGTTCGCAGAAGGTCATGGGCGGACCGAGGTAGATGGGAAAGCATTGTTTCATCGTGTCGGGATGGAGAACATGATAGACGAGAAGGCGACTGCGGGGTGGGCTTGGGTAGAGCGTGAATTCAGCGTCGGGGGACAAGGAAGAGGTGACAGAATACGCTTCACCGTAGACTCAGCTGGTCCCATGAAGTGTCGCCAATAGTACATTCGGGTAATTCGTAGACTAATGTTATCTAGATATACCGAGAGCATCAGCATGGCGCACCTTCGCATCTTACTACCAGAGGTATAACGCTCTCAGGCTATAGAAAGTGCGTGCTCCAACAAGAGACGATCGAACACAACAAGTTGCTCATTTACATGACTACATCTGAAGATCCCCGTCCGTACACGTCAAGCGAGATCTGCTGGTCTGGTTCAGGTGCGCAGACTGGCGATCCACTCCCGGTTGTCCGGGTTGAAGTACTTTGTGCGCAGGGCGGTCTCGTACTCGTCGACGTATGCAGGCAACGCTTCCATCAGTTCCAAAGGCAGGTCTCTCGCAACAGTAGTGGGGCTATGCGAGTCCGAGGGCGTATACGTATGCGTACGGAGGATGTCGAAGACGTCGTCGATCCAGTACCGCACCTCCCTCCTGTCTTTCCACTTCGGCCCGCGCAGGAAGGCTGTGAAGGCGAGAAGGGTGCGGACAAGAGCATCCCTGCATTCATCACTAATCGCTCCAGCGACCCCGGCAGTCTTCGTCGTGGCCGGAGCCGGCAGCGTGCGCACTGGCAGGGGGACACAGAGGAGCATGATCCTGAGCGCGTCGCGCGAGTTGTCTGAACCACTGGCCAGAGACTGCGAGTCAGTTGTCGAGAGCAGAAGCTGCTCGCGGAAGATCCGCTCCATCGCAAAGACCACTGCCGAATGCACAGTATTGTCAGACAGATTTCGCTAGCGGCATGCGGGCACCCACTGAAGAGCAATGGACTTACGAGAGCGCCGCACGTCGTCGTTCAGAGGCACCGCGTGCGCAGCCATGAACCTCATCTTGTACAAAACCTCGTTTAGCACGAGCGTGTCGAACCCGCGCTCGGACCACCATCTCGGGTACGCCTCCAGCCCAGCGAGCGCATGGGCGAGGTTCGCGAGCTGGTAATTGAGCCGCACCGGATCGAGGCTGGGAGTGTACGAGTGCTTCAAGCTCTTCGGGTTGCTGTCCCAATACACCCCCCACCCCAGCTGCCGCTTCAAACTCTCCAACTGCAGCGCCCACGTGAGCGCGCGGTCATCGTCGGCCTCGAGCAGGAGGGCAAGAATCACGTCGCTGCTGACGTCCGTGGGCACCTGATCTGTCCAGTGCCACTCGTTGACACCCGAGCCGTCCTCACCGCCGCGGTGTCGGGCGTTCGCCCGGTCGATGTTCTCGAAGTAGTGGATGATGTCTTGCGGGGAGAGGTCGACGAAGCACGCCGTCGCTTTCTCGAGGTGTCCGAGGTTCATGGTCGTTGTGTACGCCGTGACGATGATGTCCGAGTCGAGTACCTTGCTGGACTCAGTCACCAGCGAGAGCTCCCTGGCGCGCCATGTGAGCGCATTCTGGCCGATGGAGACTCGCAGGAAGGCGGAGACGCGCTCGGAGAGAGGGACAAGGAGCTCGGGGAGATCGTCCTTCATCTGAGCCAATGCGTCAGAGATCTGACACCGGGCATGTACCAGTGCGACTCTGATAGGACGCGCAACAGCGTTGAAGAGTGCGAGGGAAGGGAAGGATAGGTACGGACAATCGTCCTTGAAGGAGGGAACGACGAACGTGCCGAGCGCGAAGAGCGCCAGTGTGCCAATGAGCGCTGAGGCGACGATCGCGACAATGCTGTTCAGCTGCCACAAAAGGATCAGCAGGCCCGCGAAGAAGAGCGCGAGTGCAACCTGCAGGAGCACGGGGAGGATGGCAACGATCGCAGCCACGCGCCATTTGATGAGGCCGTTAAGACGATGCTGCCGGAGGCGGGCGGTTTGACGAGAGCTGCCGGAGAGACCTGAGCTATACTCGTTCAGCCATTGCTTCACCATGATCCCTATCGACGCCGCTGACAGGCTGAATATGAGGCTTGAGAACCATAGAGCATTGAGCCAAATCGCCCATCGCGGCGGAGAGGTTGAAGAAGAGGCGAAGGACGATGTCGAAGGGGTTGCAGGTCGGGTAGCATTGATGAAAGAGCCGTGGATGGAGAAGCTGGTCATCTGGGTAGACATATACTGGAGGGTCTGTACGACAGGATCTGGAGGACTGGGCGTGAGAAGAGGGTACGACTGGACGTTGAAAGCCGTGAGAATGGCAGAGAACAGCCCGGCCTGTCCAGAACGTTAACGTATGAGGAATCAGCGATGGTTGTCTCAGAAGCAAGACAGACACTCATACTTACATAAACGAGAAGAGTGTCGATTTCGCTGTTCCAGCGCTTCACCGTCTCATCGCTGTAGACTTTGACAACCCCGGCCATTTCAGACCACGCAGCTTTCTTCTCATCCTCGGAGAAGTCGCTTTCTCGCTGGTCCCAGCGAGTCTGATCGTGCTGTCAGGAGATTATATCTCAAGTAAATGCATGTGTTGCCTCACCCGGAGATCAGATTCCTTCCACGGTGTCGCCGTTTGGAGGGGTAGTTCGGGAACGTTTGAGTCAGGAGCACTCGCAGCCTGTATGAACACGAAATATAGTAAGCTCAGGCTCGGCTTGGAGGCCGTTATTAGCTGCTCTGTGAGGTGACCATTACCTTGGCTTCCAGGTTGTTCACCGCCTGGCCCCAATCTTGCGCATCTTGATGCCATGTCTGTAGTCCATTGATCCAGTCCAATGACATCAGATCGTCCTTTTCAACGAGTAGAGCGGAGGTTGAGGGGGACATAGAGGTCGTTCTATGCACAGAGAAAGACACGGGCGAAGTTACAGAAGTTGAAAGACCAACCGTGGGACGCTTCTCACCAGAGGGCCCGCACGTGAGAATTCGTTGATGCCGGCACGGTTTCAAGTGCAAGACACCGAGTCAAGCTGATTTGAACAGGACTTGAAGCTTCGGCAACGCGCATATACCAGCGCCATTATGCAGAGATATTATATTGAAATCTGTTGACTACAATATGAGAGTTGTGCGGCCACGCTTGCAAGAGGCCGGACAACTTGTAGATATAGATGGGATGTTGATATGCAGTGTAGTGAGACCTACCTAAATGGTTTTCCACGTCAACGTGCCTTCGGACGGATCTGCGCAGTGCGAAGCAACGGTCAGCACTGAAGCTTGTACAAAACCAGTATATGCACAGCGCCCCTCATACTCGATGATGCTACAGCATAAGACGCTCTGCCCTGGCTGGCGCAGTCGGCGGTTCGTCGAGCGAACGCGCCCACCCGCAGCTATAGAGCTGCGAGCGGCTCCTTCCCATGATACATGATCTTGAAGAAAGAGCGGTTAAGTCGCAGGAATCCGCAACGTTCTACAAGAGGCGAACACCTCTGTAGCTTCCCACGCCCCGAGGACAAAGTTGCCCTCCAACAACAAACTCGTCACGCATACGCGCAACGACGAATGTCAGGACAACCCCTTATATGTTGGCAGCGATTACGGACAGGGGTCCAGTCTGTCCGCCCATGGGTGACCGATGGTACCCATAGATCGAGCGATAGGGCTTTGTGTACTTTACCATTTGGCTCGCTATACAATGGAGAAGACATGTTGTACTCACATCACGTTTGGCATGCTCCTCCCGAGAATGTGCTAACAAGGACTCGCGAGCTGATGATCACGGCCTGCAACGAGGATAAGATGTGGGACTATGAAAATGGTGATCAAACGTTGCCAGTATGAGTTGTTGCTGGGAATGGTCATGGAGCCAGGATGCACAGCGGTCGTTTTTTTCTGAGTTGTTCGCTAGTGAGGTTGGGCGGAGTTTGTAAATGTCGTCGGAGACGGACGGCATGTTCCGCGGCTGAGAGCGCCCGTTCAACGAACCGCGGCGCACGTCAAGTTCAAAACATACAGCACCTTACGGAAAGTGAGGTCGACGACAATATGATGGAAGATCATACGTATCAGTACTTTGAGGCAAATCTCAGATAAAGGACTCAACCACCGCATACGAGAGTGCGTCATGCTCCTCCTATTGAGGTGGTATATCCGGGAGCCCTCAAGCGACATTCTAGGTTGGGCAAGTGGCACTACCTGTAGCGCGAGGTAAGCAATTCATCGGAGGTACAAGATGTACGTGTATTGCGCCAAATCCGCTGGCGACTGTGAAGTTTGAAATCGTCGACACTCTTCCCAGACTGCATTGAGAACATCCCGCGCGGCCCGGGTAGGAACTAGTATGTCAGCGGATCCACAGGTCTCTCAAACCAGTATCGGATGCACACCTTGTGACAGTGAAGAGAACGTGGTAGCCCCACGTACTTGCGGCGACTATTTGGGCTTGGAGAAAAGAAGACTTCTCAGAATGACAGCGTTCAAATGATCTCCCCAAAGCGGCGCCGAGTCCGACATGATTTGACCTGTACTATCAAGCCCTCTTCGTCTTCTTGTCCAACAGAATGCCGTTGGACGGAACACTGTATGAAAGCTGACGTTGAGGGTACGTTCGAACAGGTCACCTCCATTCTATCCAACGCGCTTCGCATGTCAATCATGCCAAGCGTATTACCACTTCTGGCATGCGCAGATAGGATGGCAAACTGGCGACTTCCTAGCCGTCTCTTCCCCCATTCTGACTTGGGCGAGGTATAGAAGGATCATGAAGCATGGATGAGGCCGTTCCACGCCTACAATCCTGCGGCATGAAAGAAACACGACCGGAATTGGTACGTACTTCTCAAACGCGTAGAACATGCTCAATATGCTTTAGACATACTGATTGCGCTCACGTACCCGGCTCATACCAGAGGCGAGGTTTCTCACAAGCCTGCCATGGCACGACACGGTGGGACTGACCATAAACAAGAGCAATGCAGAGTCGCGTGTAATCTCATGCATGTTTTCGTGACCTTCTCGGAGTACTGACTGCTTCGACGGAGCAGGGGCTGGCAGAGCGATGGGATCTGCTGACTGTAGTTCCGAGTCGGCGCCGCCTCATACGTCACCATGCGACAGTGGGATATCTTCATTCATTCCCAATCGATATATAGCAGGACATGTTCACGACACAAGCAATCAGGCCAACTTCCCCCAATCCGTCCGTCTCCCCCCTATCATGTCACGCACAATACGTCTTCCAGTCACTATGGCTGACTGGGAGCATCTTCAGTACGACGGATGCATCCGACCACGGAGGAGTCCGTCCGAATGGATGCATCCGGCCCCCGGGAGGAGGGGCATGAGGTCAAAAACGTCTGTTCTCACTTCCGTCTTCCTTGAGACGTCATGATATGATAGATGCGGAAATGAGGAGGCGAAGTACAGAGAAAAAAGGACAAACAGAGACGGAGATGAGGACGAGGATGGCACTGCTCACCATCCTGACCCTCGTTGTCTATGCCGCCTCGTCTGTCACTGTTACTAGAAAGAAGGGTAAAAGACGGAGAGAAGAGCAACAAGACAAGAGATGAGAATGGGAGAGAGACGCAAGGCACGAGAACGTACCCTCCTCTCAACCCTCGTCACCGATCTCATCCCTCCCCCCTCTTGTCCTCTTTGCTACTCTCGCCGTCCGGTCCATTGGCTTGCTCGCCGTCCGCATTTGCCTATCGTGACTTGCCACAGCCACTCTTGCGGCCCTGCGCTGTTGCGGCCCTCGTGTTCGTCGTCGTAGTCGCATTCAGCCCTATTGTTGTGGTTTCACGGAGGCATTGTTGCAGTAGCCAAAGCAAGAGCAATGCGGCGGGAGAGGAGAGAAGGCAAGAGAGCAAAGGAAAGCACGACTTAGGGTTTAAGACACAGAGAGACACGGAGACGAGGCGACACACTGAAAGTTCAGCCGACAAGGTTTGAAGCGCCCGGGTGACCCATACAGATCACGTGGAGGACACCCGGGCTGGTCCACATTGTGCGGACCGGCATCCGTAAGCGGATGCATCCAGGCGGACGGACGCCACCGTCTAGGATGCATCCATCCTACTCCAATCCTACCAACCGGGTAGTCGAAGGGGCGGTAGTATGACTCCAGATGTCTACAATGTCAACATCCCACCCACCCTAATCCAGTGCTTCAGTTCGGCAGCAGGTTGTCTGCAGAGAGTCAGGCCACTTGTTAGCAACACACTAGGTGTGTAGTAAGCATACAGTAAGTAGTACGCCGTGGCAACGAGGTCCAGTCCTGGGCCACACCGTCAACAAAGACAAACAAACCCCCTGTGTTTGATTTGCTCTTTTGAATGTGTTTGACTTGCTCTATGTACTTACTGATGCCGCTTGAAGCCCTCTCTTGTCAAGGAAATAACCGACATTGACGTCTTCACCTCGCTCTCTCTCCCGCGACTCCGGGATGTGACACGGCTGCCTGCAAATGCCGCATCTCGACGGTGAACACGGTGCTCTCTCCTAGATCAGCTTACATTGGCTTTCTGCTATGATCAAAACTTTGCAGATGCTCTCCTGTTTTGACATCCACGTATTCACCTTATCCCTCTTTCCAGTCAGCGATCTGATCCTCATGGATTCAACACTCCGTCGCCTGCATGGGCAGCGGGAACTGCTTGACGATGCCAGGTTCACTTGCCATGCCTGCCCGCTCTGATCACGAACCGGACCCGCGCGCATGTAGACCTGAATACTTTGGCACAGGATGACGGGGTTGTCAACGCTCGTAACGCAGCTTTTGGGCGCTTTATGCGCAGCCTTAGCATGCCCGACACACGTTCTGCGGCAGGTACGTCCTACGGTTGCTGGAACGGACGGCTTGTACTGAGAACCTGTCTCGAAGGCTTCCATGGCGCGCATATGCAAGGTCTGTGAACTCGGATACAACACATCTCGATCGAAAGGCGTACCGAATACATTGTTCGCGCAGCACACCGTGTTCAAGGTGCTGCAGGGGAAACATCGATAAGCGAAGACGCAGGAGTAGACGAGTGAATGAACAGAGTGAGACGTACCAGGCACCGGTACCAACACCGATGACGGTAATGGGGCTGCAGGCAAGGCTTACAGGGAATATCTCCTTGGAGGTGTCCACCCTAAGAGTATCGTTAATGTGATTCGCGAGGCCAGTATTCTGCGCAAGGACTCGCACGACGTCTACTGTTCCCATCCGACCTGCTTCCAGGATCATCCCGTCTCGTTCCTCATGTCAGTGACGCTCCGGTACGTATCGCACATTCCGTTCACATGTGGCCGCATGCTGTGTGAGATACCACGTTACTCTTCATTGGCTTGAGGTCGTCCGGTATTCGGGTAGGCTCCCGGCACAGTGGTGCTTGAGTACTTTGGCAGCTGACGTCGTACCAGGTAACAAGCAGCAGACGAGGCAGACGGCTCAGGCAGGCAACTTGGAGCCAGCAGGAGGGTGGACGTCTCCCCCGGCGCCGCTGTGGACCTTCCCGCTCTGCGACTCTCGGGCGCGAAGACAACCACTGAACCGCATCGCACGATAACGATGGGAGGCGTCCCTCGGGGTGCGCGCGGCGTCGCGGACATCGAACCCAGCCTCCCATCGAATAATTACTCGACACTAGTTGCAACGGTCCAATCTCCTCGTGCAGCGATCTGGCCACGTACCCCCCAGAGCCATTTTGCCTGGATCGGCTAGGTGCTCTCAAGTGTCCGACTCGGACCTGTGGGATGCAGGCCGAGACGGTCTCGCGTTGCCTCCCCATCTGTCTGACTTGTTCGCTGCACCGTGCCGTCCATTGTCGGCCTCTGGGAGTACTCGAGATGCAAGCAGGCTGTCTGTGTTGTTCGCATCCGGGGACGCTCTCACCCGCTCGTCTCGTCTGTTCAACGCCACATGCCGCTTCCGCCACATCTCTAGGGTCTTCAAGCCCCTCGATGAGGACGACACACCAATAGTTCTCTTCCTTTCTCTTCTCCCGTAATCGTTTGTTGTGACTTTGTTCTGCTCGCCTCCCTCTCTGCATAGATATAGGTACTCCACGTTTGTGACTGGCCGCGATTACGTGCTTGGTTCACGGCTACTGCGCTCATGGTCCCCACGTCACGGGAGGGCAGTTCCAACCAGTACCTGCACTCGTACTCCGTCCGAGTAGGCGAAAGCACAAACGAAGGGAATCGAGTGGCTGATACTTTTACGTGTACTCCAGTCTCTGAGAGCGGCATACGTGGGAGTAGTATGAGGGGTACATTCATCGCTGCGCAGCGCCGCCGGATCGCGACTCGGAGGTGAACCCCCAAACGTCCATTGATCATTTATCCAGCGAGTTCTGTGTCCTATACAGGAGGAAAGCGTCCAAACACAGCTTCCTCTGGGGTCACGCTCAGTGACCACGGCCGATTTACGAGGACACTAACCCTTTTTGGTGCTCGTCGTGCAGCGATGTACGTTTCGGAGAGGTTGCCGCAGTGTAGCGCAGGACCCGGGACGGCAAAGAGAGCTCCTGCGACACTGCATCCACATGTCAACCAATTGTGAGGTGATCGTCCACGTCAAGGACATACTCGATCTGTACATGTCTTTCCCATCAGCACGCTGGAAAGTATAAAGAGGAGGGACGCAAGCCCCTCCAGCAGCAGCAAGAGCAAATCCGCCCAGCACTCTCAGTCGCTCTCTATCAACTCTCTCAGTCGCTCTCTATCAACTCTCTCAGTCGCTCTCTTTTGTTCTCCTATAAGTCAGTAATGCTCTCTTCAGAAAACAACGCATTGGCTCACCTGTCTGTTCCCTAGTCTTCGCGATGCGCTACTCCAACCTCTTCAAGCTCGTGTTGGCGGTCTTGCACGTCGGTATCGTCACTGCCCATGTTCTTCCCGTCGGCCGCCGTCAGGTGATAAGTCTTTGCAAGACGGATAAGGACTGTGCATCAGACGACAAATGCGTTTCGGTCGACGCGGCCAAAAAGCTAGCTGAGGAAGTGCCGGAGCTTGATGCATTCCGAGTCCTCGCTCCAATTTTAGCTCAGACTCGGTTGCCAGTGGGTCAAGTAAGTGTCGTATGCTGTACGTTTCTGCATTCCAGGGCTGATCCTGAGCAATCTACAGGGAGCCTGCGTTCCCCTCCGGTACATACCCGCCGGAGCCTGTCTCTGACTTGGCCGTCTTCAAAGTGATTGATCGCTGCCATGAGCGGGCCTGCGGCACATATCGGGCTAGTAGACTGGTACGGTTGATGTATGGCTGCCAGTGAGCGAACAGATGTGGTTAGTTCACACTGGAGTCTGCGAGTTCAGTGTAGTGGATGGACCAGGCTCAGGATATCGATGTCTCGCGTCAACCGTGGTTTAATACCCAATCAGAGTTCGAGCGTTCCAAGTAGTAAGTTTGAGGTGCACAATTGAGCGGAAACGTGTACGCGCCAGGACAAATTGCCAAGTCGTCTCTGAATCGCGGGCACAGCCTGAGCCTCCAATGGTAGTCGAAGGTGAGCGCGCTGTAGTAAGTGCCAGATGTCCATGTCAGTGGTCGGATCGTGATCTAGTCCGGTCCTTCACTTGGGGAGCAGGTTGTTTGCAGAGAGTCAGACTGATTAGGAGCCTCACTTTTCGTATAAGGCGTATCAATGATACGTAGCGTGCCCTACACTCCCTCGGACGCGTTCTACGTCAGGTACTCCTTGCAGTGCTTGGAACGTAGAGCTTGTATCACGAATCCGTCTCTAAGGCCTTCGTGGGGCGCGTATGCAAGGTCTGTGAACGATACATTACAATTCACATCTGACTGACACTGATCGCCCCTCTACCATATTCCAGGCTTTGTTACTTGTAGCTAGCGCATTCGCTATATCCCTTTTTGAGCTCAGATGACGATTGGCACGCATCCGATGGAGATCAAATCCCCTGTCCGACATGTTGAGAGTCCAGTGGTGAGTCGCTACGAATGGATACGGCACATCTTTCCGACAGGAGCGACAGGCGTACCGAACGAATTGTTCTCGCAGCACACCACGTTTGAGGTGCTGCACAGGAAGCGTTGATAAGCGAAGGCGCTGGAACAGACGACTGAGTGAACAGAGTGAGACGTACCAGGCACCGGTATCGACGCCGATAACGGTGATGGGGCTGCAGGTAAGGCCTACGAGGGTCTCGAGGTCCTGGACGACGACATCGACGACATCGATGGAGCCGAGGATGCTCGTGGCCGTCGGGTTCTTGACAGGAACTAACTCCTTACAGCACTGGATGGCATCGGCGCTGCAGCTATCGTTCGCAGATCTGCCTCGAACTGGGGCAGGAGTGGCGGTAAGGACTGTCAGTGAGGAGAGGAGGATGAGCCTGGATTACATGATCATAGGAGGCGGACACGCTTGGTGAGTGATATGTTCGCTGCAATGCGTGCGTCGTGTGCTGAGCTAAAGGATTTATAGACAATGGCCTGCTCAATGCGCACCTTCGGTGACTCTGAGTGGCAGATTACCATGACTCTTCCTATTGGCCTGCTGGTGTGTCCTACTCCACCATTACCCCTGGATCTTCAACACTCACGCATTCGTTCAGAGTCACGATATGCATCAGCACTCTCTCCGGGTCCGCGTTTTGAACAGGCATTGTCTCTATGTCCTCACCTGATATCTATCTTCAGGTCCCATGCCCACGCACCCGCCACTCATGATCATGACGCTGTAGCGTTCTACGCCGCTTTGACCTCGTCGGAACACCGGAAATGAAGAGAACTTCTGTGGTTGACGCTCTCTCTCCGCTCGAAGACGTCAGTCAGGCTCGCATAACGTCGGCCATGCCGCGTTATGAACGTCCGCACGTTCGCAAGACACGGGATTCAATGAGGTCATGGACACTGACTTCTTAGTTTGCTAACGCAGATTTTCTGCCTGGAAGAGGCATACTAGGACGACATACCGCCGTTAGCCGGTCGGTTGTCCGTAAACTCGAAACAGAGTATGCCTTCTCGCTGTACCTAACATCATACATTCAGTGCTCGCACAAGCTGAATCGCACTTTGAATACATCCTTGTTGTGCTTGAGCACGAAATCCGACCGCTCCTTCGTCAGCTTCTCTCGATCCGCCTTCGCTTCGTCTAGGGTGATGGTGTCTTCGAGGGCATAGTCCGCGATCATGTCGAACTCGGCAACGCGCGCAAGGCTGGTATCCGTGCCATCTCGTCAAGATACCACTCCCTCTGCTGCGGCGGAATCGTCTTCGTTGACAAGACTCTGTTCCAAGGGTCAACGAGGAAGAAGCAAAGGATCTTGCGGTGCCCGGGCTTCGACTTGTCGGTAAGCTCGAAGGGCTCGACACGGTGCTGATATATGTTGGGGAACGCGACGCACTTGTCCTCCACCGCGACGGTGTGCCCGATCTCCTGGACCATAGCTTTTTCCCCAGAGAAGCCGAATGCGCCGCTCCAACCCTGGTGATCGTTGTGCTGGTACGGCATGTTAATGCTATCGGCGTCGGTGCCGACCTGCATGCGGAACGCGAGCCGAGACTCGGTGATGTTCTCGCTCGCGTAGTAGTGCAGACCGGTGGCGACGATCCGCTCGTTTGGCAGCATCCCCTCCACGTGCCACAGGGGTAGGAGCTGTCTCGTAGAAATCTACGAACGACCGTTGTTTCTTCATCCCTAGAGCGAGTGAATGCGATGTTGTAGCCAGCACTGAATGTTCAATGCGTGAATGATGCACGCAAAGACAGACTCTCACGTGGACGTATGAGCGACAATGCGACATAATGCATGTTGCGGCCGAGAGATCGCGCGTCCGATAGCATCCTCGGGCGTCAGAGCGTGCCACTCTGAACTTGCTCTCCAACCACCATGTCGCCGGCTAGTCTGCTTGACTTGCCTCCAGAAATCCTCCTTCAGATCGTGAAAAATCTGTCAGACCATCCCTACGCCCTCCGAAATTGCTCGCTTGCCTGTCGATCCCTCCTCTATCCTTCCCGTGATCAACTCTTTCGATACATTCTTCTCGACAACAAAACAACCCAGCGATTTCTCCCCCTCATCCGCCATAACCCAGCCATTGCGGGATTTGTGCAGGAGCTCAAGATTTCGGGTCGCAGTGCACCTGTGGACGTGCAGTCTATACCTTTCAAATCGTTCCCGAGGTTGCGATCACTCGCACTCGAGCACCTCTCGTTGACCATCGACGATATCTTCGCCATCATGATCGACACACCCATCTTGGAAACACTCGAATGCTACACACTGCTAGAACCGTCGGCACCCCTCGGCCTACAGCAAAAACCGGAGGGTCTGGGTAGCCCTGGCACACTGCCCGTCCTCAGATCCTTGGTCGTTAAGTACGGGGAGTTGAACCAGGACAAGTTCGTAGAGCGCGTCCTCGGGATGGATATCTCCGCCGTGTCATCATTGCGTGTCGCATTCGGATCCACGGATCAGCACCTCTCCTGGCTACCTGTCATCCGGGCGAGCGGCGCTTCGTTGCGCCAGCTGAGTATTGCCATGAGCGATCCATCCGGTGATCTGAGTCCCGGTAGGTAGTCCAAACATCCCAAAGTCCTACCATGACTATATCTCATGCGTTTCTTCTAGGGAACCCCCATGCGTTGGTTCTAAACGCCCTTGCATCCGCATCCCAGTTGACCTGTCTTGCTCTATGGTATCAACCCTCCCGAAGCATCCACCATTCGGGCTCTCTCGCATTCTTCGAATCCGTCTGTGGGTTCTTCGAGCGGTCTCCGCCTCCCGTACGTCGGATCGCCCATCTGACTCTATCGGCACCCGATCGGGGAGAGAACTGGGAGATCGTGAACGAGGGACTCGCCAATCGTCTTGCCGAAGCGTTACTGGACGTCGAGCGCTACCCATCCCTCTCCCGAATGGACGTGACTGTGCGAGTTCAGAGGTGGCACGACCCTTGGTCGAAAGGCGGAATGTGGATTATCTCGGGAATCCCCAACCTCGACAAGCATTTTGCGGAGAAAAGGTGGAGACAGACCTTCTCCAAGTTCGCGAATCGCTCAGATCTTACTTTCAACCTCTACCTACTCGAATATCTCGGCTTCCGCTGACAGCTCTTTGTTCATCTGCGCTCGCATGGGGGAGATCTCAGATGATACAGAGACGGAAGAGATAAATACATCTTCCTCTTTTTGCTTTGCTCGAGGGTCTCGTTACATGTAATAGCACGATCAACTGCATACGCACGCGTCCTTGCTCCACGTCCTCGGATTACATTCCCGTCGCTAGCCGTTGTCGGGGAAGATACCTCACGAGGCCTCAGCATCGTCTTTGCCTATCGCCAAATTCTCCCTAATCCTTCCCCTAGATCTCATAGATCGCGCTTGAGGGCACCATCAGTCCGGCACGCTTTCATCCCCGTTTCGAGACACACGCAATAGCTGTCGTTGTTCACGGTACCACTCGTCAGCGCCGGTACCACAAGGGCAACAATTCTTCGACAGGGGCATCTACTCTACGTACAGAAGTGGAGTGGAGCTCGCCGCAAGAAATGCGTTGAATCAACCCTATCTTCCGCCGGTCATAGCAGCAGGGTATGTCGGCGGGAATGTATGACCCTGACTACGTTCCTTCCGCAGAGTCAATAGCAGCACAGCCTATCGTAATGACAGCTCTTCTTCTGGAGAAAGATTGCGGATATGTGAGAATAGAATCGGAATGCTCCTTGGCACACCAGGGTCCCGTCTATCATCACCGTGACAACATGCAGTATGAGGGCTCAGTCGTTTTCCGCCTCCTCTTCAGACTCTTCAGCGGCGTCGACCTCGACGCCAATGTCGACAGTACCCACGGCCGGGAACCAGCCGTACGTTCTGAGATCGACCTTGAACTCTCCCGAACGACCGGTATTCACGTCCACGCCCTCCGCCACGAGCGCATTGCGCTGACGTGACGCGCCGTCTGTTCCGGGACCACGCGAAGAGATTGCGCCTGAGGCGGAAAGGACTCGATGCCAAGGTATAGGCGGGTTCGCGTCGGGAGAGAGAAATTTCAGGGCTGAATGTGGTGCGGGCGGAAATGAGCGTGTGCGTGGCCGCAGTCACCGAGGAATGTGGGTGGGAAGCATCACCTTGACCGACGTGTCGAGAGTGAGCTGGCATGCCGATGAGCTTCGCAATATGCCCTGGAATATGCACGACAGTGCCCTGAGTTGTGGTAGACGCGTCCAAATCTTTTGGGACGGGCACGCGCACCGTACGAAGTCACCTTCTGCGGTGGGATCTGCCGGACAACATTATAAACCTGTGGACATGCATGGTCATGGGGTCAGTCATTGCGGACCTCTTGTATGAGGAGACCCACGGCGGCATGGAACTGATCTGCATCTAACGGCATGGTAGAGTGTCGTTGAGTGCGAACTGCGACCGTCCACTGTCCAGTAAGTACTCCTTGATGACTAAGCAGATCCTGCCAAATGCGGCGTCTCAGGGCCCTCGTCGACCTCATTCTCAACTTCAACGTCCTCGTACTTCAAGCCACAATATTCCTCCTCCTCATTCCAACCCATTTATGTGAGCTGCAAGTTTACGACCGCAAGCCCGGACTCCCTTGTTGTGGCCCTGAAGTTTGAACGCATCAATCTTGCACTGGTATGTTCCCTCATCAAAGTCGTGCCCGACGAGCAGCACCCCTTCCTTCTCCCAGTCCCTGTCGTTTGCGGCGAGGAAGTAAAACCGGGTGTGCGCTGCGAGTTTGGAGTGTGCGTTCAAGACGTCGCGGAGTGACCGGCCCACGAAGTGCGGGCGCGAGCTTGAGACAACTCCCGGGTGCGTTGCCTGTCTCGATGTTACCCGTCTCACAGATGTCGATGAGCTGTCGCAGGGAGCTGTACCCTGGCGCTGACGAGGGATGGGGCCCATGCCGGCACGGCACCGGGAAGAGTTAGGTGGATGGCCGACAGAGCGGGTAGGGTGATGTATGGGCACAAACGCGATGCTTGAAAGGTGTGTACCCGCGGTCCCAAGCGAGCAGGTAACAGGCTGGAGGAGGTGATAATCTGGTGGGGATGATCAGAGATGAGAGGGTTGGTTTGTCACTTGTTTGCTCACTACGCCTCCGGTGTGGGTGTGAGATGGCAAGTGAACCCGATCCGTCTGCCTCGCCGCTCAGTGCTCTGGGCACTACTGGCACATGATCTTGCTGCAGACCTGCCACAGATGTGCATCGAGATCACTTGAGTTGTCATCGCTATGTATACTCCTGGGTAAGTAGTGTGCTATTGCTCTGACTTTTCCATCAGGCGTTGTCCCCGGATTGGGGTCCATACGTCGTCGAGTCGTCCACCACAGTCGCGTCAGGGAGAATCAAGCACAATCTCTTCGCTCATCCTCCAGCTTGAACGGTCCCCCCCGGTGCTGTCATACCTTTGTGTATGCGTCGCACCTGCGCACTCTGCATCGACGTGCCCGGCCTCCCGCACGAGCGGTATCTCGCCCGCGAACCGAACGCGCCTCAGCTCTGGCGACAACCCTGCTTGCAGACGGCGATGTCCAACTCTAGTATGTTTGCTAATTTCGCGGTAACGTCCACGCGCGTGTGGTCACAGCGCCGGCCGTGCAACGACGCGCTCATGCAGCATACCGTCAATGTGACACACCCGCTCCGGTAGGCTGGCCTGGAAAATTCGAAGATCACGCTCGTAAACTTGCTCACTTGGGACATTCTGAGGGACGGGTCATAGACAAGAGAGCGGATATTTACAGGTTAATAAGGTCTGGTAGCCGGCGCGCAAATCATAGTCAATGTTACTTCCAGGTAAGCCGCAATCCGGTGGATCACGACTATTGGTGTCAAAAGTGATGAAGGGGATATAGATGTGCTGAAAATTTGATAGCGGAGAAAAAAGGATATACATATGTTACACAGCCAACATGAAGCAGATGAACATATTCTACACGTCCGTAGCAAGTGCACGTCCGCGGTTCGCGCTCACAGTCGTCTCCCCCTCGGTAGTGAAGGAGGTGCTCGTGCGGGTGGTGGTGATCGTAGTGTACGACGTGATGGTGCGCGTGCGAGTGTTTGTGACGGCGGTCGTTACGCGGCTGGTCGATTCGGGGCGGGTGATCGTGGTGGTGGTAGTCTCAAGGACGAGAGGGCCAGGGACAGTGGTCGTAACAGTAGTCACACCGTCCGAGTCGCCGCCCTCACCATCGCCGCCCTCACCATCACCACCCTGCTCTTCGCCACCCTCCTCGCCGCCCTCCTCGCCACCCTCCTCGCCGCCCTCCTCACCACCCTCCTCGCCGCCCTCTTCGCCACCGCCCTCCTCATCCTGGCGCTTGGAGGGAGCGGCTAGCCTGCGGCGCCTTTCTGGCTGAGGCGCGGAGGTGATTTCATCGAGGAAACTAGTGTCGGTGCCAGTGGCGAGGATGGTGTCCAAGAGTGACTCGCTCGACGTCGGAAGCACCGTGTCGGAGAGTGCATTGCTCACACCCTGTCCAAAGATTGAAGAGAAGGGCAGGAAGCCCCCGAAGGCGCTGTAGGATGAGGCGATTTGGGATGGGAGGATTTCCCCTCCCGAAGAACCCGAGTCGACGGTGATGGAAACATCGCCTGTACGCGACGTGAGGATCTTAGCTGACCGCATAAAGCGTTGAATACGTACCAGAAGTGGCTTGAACTCCGCTGCAGGCCACAAGAACCATGGTGGTGAGCGCGGCGAACTTTGTGGCGTACATGGTGCACAATGAGTGGATGATGGGAACAGATGTGGATGGGTGGATTGGTGTTAGAACCAGAAAACACCCGAGGCTATATACCATGTGGCCGCGTCCCAATCCGCGCAAGTCTTCTCGGCGTCCGTCCGCACCGTGACTCTGCACAACACAGTCCACTCCAGAACGTACTCTGAGGGACAGCCTGGTGAGCAGCGCAACGGAAGCAATGTCGCGTCTTGCGTCATCACCCACCCTGCCGTCCAAGGATCGACCGGGAGAAGGCGTACGATCGCTCCCAGAAACCTTCGGATGCCACCCCCGCGGCGCCTTCCGGACAGCGTTGGAGTGTCTCCCTAGGTACCGCGATCCTCCTATGGCAGACGCCGATGCGCCGAAGCTTCGCGGGCGGGGTGCACCATCAAGGGCGGAAGCAACGGACCTGGTGTTCTGTCCCTCGCCGAGACGCAGGAGAGTGTCTGCAGAAACGTTGCTGCCGCGACCGAGGTCGTCGACTGACCTTCCGAGGAGATTGCCATCGGGCCTGGGCGGGAATGAGGCCATGAGCGAGTGCGACTGCCATGTTCAGTTGCAGACCGCGACCTGTGAGCGACTCGCGGATGTGCCTGAATAGGAAGGTGCATACGGCGAGGCGGCGTGCCAGTCGCCATCTGGTCATAGTATTGATTGTGAAGCGATCTTTGGGTCGGCGGCTTCCGGTCGCTTTCACGATCATCTGTGGTTCGCGGAAACAAACGACGGCTGCTGCTGTGCTGTGTCGGGCGGATGCATGAGCTATGGGGCACGATGGTGGAGGAGAGCGGCTGTGCACTGGGGAGCTATGGGCGGAAGAGCACTTGCGATGCTGAGAGGCTGCGCCTGCTTGCGCCATGGGGGAAGTAGGTGGGATGCTATAAGAGTCGAGAGTGGTCAGTGGTTTCCTTCATTCGCCAACACTCTTGCATCCAGCCGCTCTTCGCACATCACCTTCCAACGCAGACGCAGTTTACTCGCCATGCACTTTGCGAAACTTCCGACCATCATCGCCCTTGCGCTCGTCGCCTCCAGCGTCGGTGCCAATGGTAAGTATTCACCCCATTTGAGTTGGCCGTCGCTCACACACATCGCAGTCATCCCTCGCCAAGTGGACACCACATCGTCCACCACTGACGCCACGACGACAGACACGACCACGCAGTCCTCCACGACGCAGTCCACGACGACCGTGACCGAGACCGGCGAGCCGACGACGTCCACGATCACCTCGACCGTGCGCGAGACGCCGACGGTGACGAGCACGCGCCTCTCGACGACGTTCACGTACACCACCACCACGGTGACGCGCTCGCGCGCCGCATTCACGACCGTGACCGAGACGGACACGGTCACTGTGCCGACGGTGACGGCCACGCCAGGGGGCACGCGCGGTGCTCGCCCTACACGTCCCGCCCGGCCCAACTGAAACATACCTCCTTCACTTACCCGATACCGTCATGTTTGTCTGTTGTATGCGTAGTTCCAGCTTATATCATTCTCGCCTCGTTGCCCTCGTATACAATCTGTCATAGACCATCCATGAGCTCAGACTTTGCCATGCTGATATGACTCACAGTGACGCGCAGTTGGCAACCCTCGACACCGCATTTGCTGACCGGCGATGCGGACGAGCATGCCATATTTCGAACAGACAGGGCCCATTGTGCGAGGGCGGGCGGGCGCGGTACGCCAGGGTGGAATTCCTCTCAAAAACCCGCCCTCGGCAACAACTCGTCATCCATGACCAAGCAAGGCTGTACTCATGGTTACGTAAAGTGTTCGAACGCCTACAGTTAGGCGCTCGTCGCGAACACAGAGATATTTGTTTGTACTCTCAGCTACTGAGATTAATACTATCATACTGGTATCAAAGTGTTGATGTATCTGTCCTCTACGAGTATGTATAGTATAAACTATGATTCAATTGAAATGTCTGCCTTGACAGCCACAACATGGCATGATGCACCCTGACCAATTGTCAGTCCCCTGGCCATTCTCATATTTGAGATTCTGGCCTAAAAATATGTGACTGTATTCTTAAGATGCATGAGTACTCTGTAAAATATTCTGATGAATATCCATGGTCATTTGACCAAGTTGTGACACATACAAAGTTGAAGAGGTGCAGGGACACATGTCCCTATCTGGAATACAGCTGCATCTGTGCCACAGTCTGCTCATGGAATGACCCTACTCTTGACTATTTAAATTCTACTGTGCTACTGCTAATATATGAGTGAAAGCCAAATGCAAGTCTTAACCCACAGGTCCACAAATGGGGCTTCAGTTTGAACTATGCCAGACATCCCTATGTCTTTTCCAAATAGAATGAGTCACAACTTGGTAAAATGACCATGGATATTCATCAGAATATTTTACAGAGTACTCATGCATCTTAAGAATACAGTCACATATTTTTAGGCCAGAATCTCAAATATGAGAATGGCCAGGGGACTGACAATTGGTCAGGGTGCATCATGCCATGTTGTGGCTGTCAAGGCAGACATTTCAATTGAATCATAGTTTATACTATACATACTCGTAGAGGACAGATACATCAACACTTTGATACCAGTATGATAGTATTAATCTCAGTAGCTGAGAGTACAAACAAATATCTCTGTGTTCGCGACGAGCGCCTAACTGTAGGCGTTCGAACACTTTACGTAACCATGAGTACTCTCTGCTCCTCGTCGCGCGCCTGGTTCTCAGGGCCTCAACTTGAACATCTCATCTTCCGTCCTCTTATGTCATTCTAGCCCATCCTCGCGCCCGCTCTTCAAACCCACCGCCAAAGGCTCGTACGCCTGCATACACGCATCGGACGCAACGCACAGCGCCGCCTCCGAGTCGCTCTCCCAATCCCTACCGAACCCGATCGCACCCAAAGCAAAACTCTCGGACCGCGTCCTGTGGCGCGTGCTCGATCGAGGTGCGCGTCCGAGACGTCGCGCAGTTGAACCTGCGATGGCTCGGCCTACGATTCACGGGCGCGACTCGCGCGCTTGCCGGTGCGATGCAGCCCGTCTCACAGGCTCTTCGTCCGAGACGTCGTCGAGGGTGCAGAGTGCCGCGGGGAGCTGGATGACCGACGAGGCGCGGTGATGGCGTCTGGGACTCCACGGGGGCATGGCACGGGGAAGGGCGAGGCTGAGGCCTCGAGGGCTGGCATGTGAGGGTTTAACATTCGTGTGAGAGCGGACAGCGATGCTGGCAAGGTGTGTGATATGCTGCAAAGGAACGTTGTGCGGTGGGCCATAGGCTGCGCTTGCCTGTCTTGCTGTTCCGGACGGTGAGAGGATCCTTCGCATCTCGCCCGTTTGTCGCCCTGAGCTCCCGAGGATGTGACCCTTATCGAGCGCGCCTCAGTCATCGTTTCGTGGACACCCTCCAGGGACACTCCGCGACTGCTCTCTGTGACGAGCATCTCGAGTCGTCATACAACATACCCTCTTTCTTTCTTCATCCATCTCACGCACATAGAAAAGATTCGTATGTATGCGCACGGTAGATCCCGGTATCATCGGGAGAACGAGCCTCGCACCGCCACCAACAGACTAGGCAGCGATCGACAGCGGTATCTGACAGAACCTCTCAGCGTAGCCGACCCTGTTGGCCAGGTCTCTACATAAACAGCCTCCCCGCCAGCCTTGAGCGCGAGCTCGAGCCGACGACCGCCCGCGGAGCGTACGATTACAATCCACCCTCGCTCGTCCTCGCTTCATGGTGCAAGGTTCGGGCGATGCTTACTACCGTTCTTCGAGAGGAGGTTCCAGGAAGGGAGCCTCAGGAGCCCCAGGAATTCTTCATGTCGAAGCAGCTCCAGCTGAGATGGTGAGCTCGACCGGGAGGGGATCGCCAAGGTTTCGCGGAGAGATGAGGGAGGACGAGACGATGAGAGGAGGGGAGCTGACATGAAAGGGTGATGTGCGCGCAGCTTGACTATGTACAACTTTGCCACCGCGACGAGGACGACTGGCACAGATCCACGTCCGTCGCTGGATGTGAACGAGTCTGTGGTGGCGGAGGACGGAGGGGAGTGTTCGCGGGATTGCGGTATCGGCCGTTGCCGTCGCGGATGGGTGTTGAGAGCGGGAAGACGATAGCAAGTGAGACGTGCCAGTCGTCTGGGCAGGGTCTGGTGAGGGTGACAGGAGTTATTCAACGCCACAAGATCGGACAGGCAGATGGCTAGAATCGGTCCCGCCTCTGCCCTGTTCGCCTCCTGCGAGAGGATTTGAACGTGCCCGCCGCCCTCGTCCTCGACTTCGACTCTCTCCCTCCTCGTCCTCCCACACACTCTACACCCACCGCCAGCAAGCACCACTCTCCTTCTTCCAGCCATGTTCCCCTCTCTTCCTCGTTTTGTCCTTGTCGCCTCCCTCGCCCTCGCCGCACTCGCCGCCCCAGACGCGTTCAAGCCCACCCGCACCGCACGCGACCTCGCAAACCCCCTCAACCCCATCGACATTGTCGCCCGCCACGTCCCCCTCGCCCCCCGCGTCCATCTCACAAACGCACAACGCCTCGCCCGCGGCCTCCCTCCGAACCGCCCGCGTTCTCGCGCCAACCGTGCCCTCAAGGCCCGCCAGTCTTCCACTTGTCAGCAGCGCACCGGTGTCATCACCGTCGCCATCTCTCAACCAGACGGCTCCGTCCGCAACGCCTTCCTCGGCCCTCCAAACGCCTTTGGCGAATTCCAGCCTACCGACTCCCGCGACGACAGCTTGTCCGTCTCCTTCTGCATAGACCCCACCACCACCTACTTTGACATCAACACCCTCGTCCGTCCTCCATCTCCTGCCTATCTTCCCCGCACTGACCGTCCATCACAGAACGGCTTCTCCGACTTCCCCGTCCTCGCCGCCATCCTCGGCTTCGCCTCCGTCGGCAGCGACCTCGGCCCAGGCTCCCTCAACTATGCCTACATCGGCGCATCCACCACCAGTCCGTCTCCGCTCTCCCCCACCCCTCCACATCGCACTGACCCCCGCCTCCCTCCACAGCTCCCCGCGGTCCCGCCGTGACCCAGCCAAACTCGTTCTCCGCCGCCGCCGCCGTCCCCGAGGGCGTCGAGACCCCCATCTGGCGCATCGAAGACGCCCCCAACGGCAACGCCCTCGTCCCCTCCTGGGTCAACCCGGACGGCTCCGAGCCCACCCTCGCCTTCCTCTACGTCCCCAGCGGGAACGCGTTCGTCATCACCGGCGACGCCGCCGCCTTTGCCGCCAACTTTGGCGCGGGCCAGCCTGTGGTCGGTCTCCGTTTCCGCCTCTGTCCCTTGCGCTCACTGACGCGGCGTGCGCTAGACGTTTTCGTTTTCGACGAACTAGGCTCGGTGGAAGGCCGACCGCCGCCTGACGTCCCCCGACTCATTGCGCTTGCACGGTCTCGTCTCGCTCGGGGTTGAATAGCATACACCCACACCATGTCCGGTTTTTCCTTTGGTGGTAATTCACTCTACGTCTCGGTTTTTTTTTTCGCGTGCGCGATTTCCAAGCCTCGGGGTGTGAATTCCAACGGTCGGATACGAGGTGCGGTTCACGCTTCGCAGGACTCGCTCGCCTCTCGAGCTCTGGCGCGCGATTCCTGGGCAAACCCGGAACACACACACACACCCGGCGTGGTTACAAAGGAGGGTCTGTATGACAGGCAGAGTAACTTGCACTATGGTCGTACCCGAACTCGCGTGCGCCGTTGGAGTATGTGCGGGGTGCGAGCAAGTCCACGGGCGCGACACGCCTGATCGGTGTCGAGCCTGCTCCGATCCGAGTCTCCGAGTCGGGCGCATCGAAGGTGGGAACCTGGGCGAACTTGGACCTTGGAGGGAAGCCCCTCCCGTCCCGTTTCGAAAGTCGAGGCTTTTCACTCTTGTCCACTCCGAGCACTCCACTGCATTCCAGCACCCCGTTCCATGCCGCTCGCTCAGCACTCGCTCAGGCCGTTGGCTGTTTGTTGGGGGAGTTGGGGAAGTTGGGGGAGGCCCGGGGGTCGACGGTCGGCTGGGCCCTCGTCCCTGGCGTCTGGTGCGACTTGTGAGTCGTGGCCGACTTTAGGTGCAGGCGTGCGCACCGGCCCGACTCGACCGGCCAGATCAGACCCGACCCGACCAAGCAGACCCGACCAAGCAGGAAAGGCAGGGCGGTCAGAGGCAGGGAAGGTGTCCGTGCGACGTGCGGACGTGCGGACGTGCGCTTTTGGCGATCGTATGCCCATTGTCCACTTGGAGCTCGAGAATTGTGACTGGCGACGGGCGACGGGCGACGGGCGAAGAGCGTCTGCTCCAATCCTCGTGCCATGTAGAGGCCGACCCTCAAGCTCAAGCCTGAGGCCTCAGGCTATAACGTCCCGATCCAAAGGCGAGCGCTGAGCGCTGAGCTTCGAGCTTCGAGCAAAGCAGCGGCACGGCGCACAGTGCACGGTGCACGGTGCACGGTGCAGTCCGAGTAACGCGCACGCCTGTCCAGCCGTCCGTGAGCGCGCAGCGTCTCCGCGTCCACCGTGCTCTCTCACTTGGCGGGCGAAGGGTCGGTCACCGTGGCAGATGGACCGGCGGGCCCGGCGGGAACGCAGCAGCGAGGGCGCAGTGTACATGACAGTGTGCCAGTAGATCGTCGCCGGCGTGCGCGAGACCGAGACCGAGACCGAGACCGAGACCGAGACCGAGCGGGCAGCCACAGAGTGCGGGTAGGAGGAGTACATGGCGGCGCCTTGGTCCCGGGCGAGGGCCAGGAGGAACGCTTTGGCAGGACGCATGCAGGGGTGTCGGAAGTGCTCACAGGGACTGCGATCGCTCGACGGATCGTTCATGGAGATGCTCAGCTCGCGTAGTGAACCGCCAGTCACCCACCGCTAGTAGCCATGAGAGCGATCTGCCTGCCAGAGGCCATATACAGCACGGTCATTGTCCGTCTGGAACACCTGTTGCACAAGATCGTCTGACACGTGTCGGACCTAGCGAGACACTCCAATGACACAGTCAAGACCGTCTCTGGCGAAAACACACCGGGAGAGGGACAGAACACAGGAGAGAGGCAAGATCAACGGACCGCTCTGCGCGTGCGCGACGGTGAAGTAAGGCTGCTCCCACGAACCCGACTTACCGGCTGCGAACGGGGTCCCACCCACACCCTCTACAGGCATCGTAGCCATACTGAGCTGCTCGCCCCCGAAGGGTGGGGGTGGGGGTGGAGGGAGTGGCGGGAGTACCCGGCGGGCAGGTTGACGGCCGTCTTGAGTGCCACGTCGACACAGTCGAGACAGAACCGAACCGCACGCGCCCATCCCTCCTGTCCGTCCGCGTCCGCGTCCGTGCGCGTCCCGTGTTGATTTTAAGCGGTAGTGCGCGGGTTTAGTGCGCGTTCCTGACGTTGCTGTCTCACAGCCAAGGCCAACCGTCTGAGGCTCAAGCTCGATTCGCCAGGGATCAGCGTGATGCCTCGACCGTCCGCCCGCCGACTCTGGACGAGAAGAAATGGACAGTCCTCGACAGACGATATCCGAAGCTGTGACTGACAGGTCACTCCACGACATCACGAACACGCACCTTCCGCATACACCGAGTGTGCGTTCAAGCACGCCGTGTGATCGTGAGCCTGCGGTACTCCAGAACGAGGACATGTGATATTGCGGGGCAAGGGGACCAGCAGGGCGATTGGAAGCTCCGAGCTCCGAGCGACGATGCTTCGGACGAGGGATCTGCTACAGTGCGGGGTGGGCAAGTGTTCCGAGCCGGTGCAATCAAGCAAGCAGTCGAGGCATGTCCCGAAATGATCACTGGCGCTGTCATAAATGTCTCGGCTTCCCGCAGACATGTGCGTCCATGGAAGCGCGGCTACGACGCGTAGAAATCGTCGTCGGGATGCCCCTCGCCGGCGTGAAACGCCCAAAGAGCTCTCGCGCAGTTTCGGCCCTGCCGTGCGCGTCGTACGCCTCGGGCTCCACAGACCGGCAGTACTCCATCATCTCCTCGAGGTCGATTGCGACGAGCGAGAGGAGGAGACATCGGGCCTTTTCCTCGCGTGATTCGACGAGCGCAGCCCACGCATCCTTGCAGGACGCGAGGCTTTCGATGGTGGCGAAAAGGTCGAACGCGATTCGCGTGAGTTTGGGGAACGGAGGGTCCACGCGGGAGAGGAACTCGGAGAGGCTCTCGAGGAAGAAGGGGGAGATGGACGGGCGGGGATGGGTGTGGTTCTCCTGGAGCCCTTTCTCAAACCGAGGGCGTCGACGCGCCCACCGGCAACGCGCTCGTCCCGTCCTGGGTCAACACGGACGGCTCCCAGCCCGCCCTCGCTGTCCTCTACGTCCCCAGCGCGAACACGTTCGTCATCACCGGCGACGCTGCCGCCTTTGCTGGAAACTTTGGCGCCGGCCAGCGCTCGTCTCGGGCTCGGGCTCGGGCTCGTCGCGCTCTTCTGGGCAACCTTGAACTTGAACTTGAACTTGAACTTGAATCACTTACACAAGCACACACACGTGAGTTCGAGCATGGTACACACCGCACTACCCCGAGCTCGGAGGTCGGAGCGAGCGCCGTTCGAGTCGGCCGTCGAGCGCAGGTCCTTCGCGGGCCGTGCCGCGCTGTGTCGGGCCGCCCACTGAGGAAAGTCTGTATGAGTTCTGGAAACCGTAGACTGCACGTGTGTGGGACCGAGCGTGCGTGCGTGCGTGCATGATACGGTGCGGGGATGCCTGAGCCCCAGGTTGAGGTCGTCCGAGGCTGAGCCGTGGCTGGACCCGAGTCGGAGTTGGAGGGGCGTATTGGAGGGGCGAAGTGGAGGTGTGCCGTATACGCGAGCGAGCGTCAGGCGCGAGGCGCGAGGGCAGGGAGGATATGGGCGGGGAAGCCGATTGAGGGTCGTCGTGGACGAGGGCGTGTTTGGATTTGGGTTTGGGTTTGGGTGCTTGGGACGCTCGAGTTCGTGTTCGTGTTCGTGTTCGTGCACGCTGGCGAGTCTGGGGTGTGCTGTCTTGCGTTTGGTGCGACTCGCGCTGCCGCCCGAGTCACTCGCTCGCTCGCTCGCTTACTCCGGGCAACTGCTTATCCCTCTCGCGGGCGGACGGCTCGACTGGCCCGAGTCCGGCAGGCGGACGGGCAGGCAGCTGAGCGGGATGGGGAACGTGCGTCGACGGCTAGACCTTCAGGTATAAGTGCTCGCCTCGCTTGGGGGATTCCCGACTTGACTTCTGTCTGCGACTGTGACCAGGCTGGCGACTGGCGACTGGCGCGGGTGCGGAGGAGCTTCTTCTGTACGTCCTTCCAGCTTCCAGCTTCCAGGTCCGAGTGTCAGAGGAGGGCTTCCAGCGTCCGGCGTCCGGCTTCAGTGCGCAAGACTTTGAGCTTCCGCGCTCAGGCCTGGAGCCGCCCCATTGCCAAGCCAGAGTCGGAGTCAGAGTCAGAGTCGAGGATGTTGGAATCGCATAGCGTTCACGTTGCCTGTCGTCCCAGGGACTACCTGGATGATGGGGGTGACCAGTCGACTGCCTGTTGGTGCCCCTCCCCGGAAGAAGGGAGGCTTGAAGTTGGGGCTCACGAGGTCGCCCGCCCGGTATCCTTCTCGGAGACGTGCGCAGACGGAACCGAAGAGATGCAAGAGCGCGGGAGGGGTACGTACCAAGTCTACGCCCGGTGGATACTCGTATGGCAGGTTGAGAGAGGTCTTGAGCGGGGTACGGATGCGAGGGCCTTCAGAACCAATGCATGAGCGTTCCTTGATCCATACGCATGAGATGGGGGCAGGAGAGTACGTAGGGAGGTTTGCGCTCACTGGTAAAGTTGAGAACGCTTGGCGATTCGTTTATAAGATGATGGGCTGGTGTAGTGAAGCACTAGCCACCCACGGCGACACAGTCGAGGCCCTGTTCGGTCACGATACAACGGCGGAGAGAGAACACGTCGATCGTCTCTTGAGCGAGGCGTCGATCATTTTTCATTCTCTTCTCCTGTGCCAGAGAATCCAAGAGGCCACCGCTACCACCTAAGACTTGGCAGTACTTACGAATGATGCTGCCTCTTCTGCCACTCAGATTCAACAAGTGAATATTTCGCGTCAGGTATGACAAGCCTCAGCGAGATGCAGGAGTGTTTGTCTGTGACCACCACGATGGGTCAAGTACTACGCAGACGTAGACGAGACGAGGAGCATGGTGGCCGTATTGCTGTACAGCGTCAAGTAAAATCGGAGATAAAGTATGAGTCAGCGGTCTATCAATGTATTTCAAAGTCCGAAAGACTGAACAAACTCAGCTGTGACATTACTCGTTTGCCATCGATTTGCGTAGGCTCCATCCGACCGAAGGGTGACGTCGACTCTCACCACTTCAGAATCCTTGGACACGTAACGTGGAAAGAGAGATTAGACCATGGACGGTTGGTAGTTCACCTTTTGTTCCACTTAGGCTTCACTCACGCGCAACAACCACAGTCCAGACGTCTGCGCAAGCGCTAGCTTCTGCAGCGGACGAACTACTCCGTAAGAGCAGAGCGCTCATGACATGTCCCCGAAGAACCGAAATGAGGTATGTTTCTATCTACTTTATCAGCAAAGCAGACAACGTGTCCTCATGCTTCTTTTACTAGCAAAGAAATGGTGTGTGAACCAACCTCACTCAGGCTGCGCTTGACTTGGCGACGAGCGGCGAACTGAATGGCTGACGGGTCCAGGCCTGGTGCAACAGATGCAGAGGATCGAACACACACTGAATCTTGCCTCAAGCAACATCAGAGAGTGCTACAATCACACCTCATCGGACGTCCTGATACACCGGTTACACCCCGATATTCTCGGAATGATTTTCGAACACATCCGTCCTTCTCCAAGGGTCCCGGATACCCATAAGCACATCTACCGCTCTGGGGCCGTCTTCTATTCCTATCGACCTCTCATCGCGGCTATGCTCGTATGTCGCACATGGCACAGCGTCGCATCTCAACGTCCCTCCCTCTGGAGCCAGGTCGACTTCGTCTATAAGTCAAGGCAAGCACTACCTTTGCTCGCCCTGTCCAAGGCCGCTCCTCTTCATCTGCGGATCAAATACGACCACGGCAACGCCGACTCTGTCTCGTCCATAGTGCAAGATAGGTGTCACAACATGCTCCACCTCGACCTGTGGGTGGAGGATCGCCCTCTCCTGGCGAGATCCTCCAAGCTTTTCGAGGTCACATTCCATCAGCTCCGCTCTCTCCACTTCTATGCTGATTACTCGGATGTCGACGAGCAGCAAGGTGCTGAGTCGCGCCACTCGATTCATCTGCCAGGTTGTCCATCCCTACACGCCATGATCATGCAAGGTGTCTTGCTGCTTCCCTCCACGCCGCTCCCTCTCCTTACTCACCTTCATCTCTCCCATACCAACATGGATCTCGGCGACCTCCTCTCCCTACTCGGACATACCATTGCGATCAAACTGCTCGAACTAGGCTCAGTCCACATTGTCGTCGACTCTATCGCCTATCCTACCCTGAACCTACCACGTTTGCACACCCTCAGAATCGAGGCGTGCCACGGCTCGGTTGTACCCCAGTTTCTCTCTCATGTCGTCCCACCAGCTCTGTCGACCGCTTCGATTGACGTCAAACTGCGAGAGCTGCCTACGACAGCGCTCTTCCCCCCTACCTTCCCTTACCGAGGATCTTTCCGGCGTCTCTACGTTACCCTTACCGATTCAAGTTGGCCAATGTGGATAGGGCTGGACGACGGGGATGAACACAAACTTAGATGTTCATTGACCTTCGAGTGCTTAGGACCCGCCCGCGCTGCGGATCCCGTCACCCTACTCCCACTACTCCTCCCATCGTTGACTGGCGTCCACGAACTTGGGCTGACGGCCTGCCAATACGTTGCCTCCATTGTTTCCCCGCTTGCAGCACTCCTCCCAGAGCTGCGGAATGTCGTAGTGAACAGCCCGAGCAGTAACCACCTCTTCGTGAGGAGGGAGCACCGAAGAGAGGAGCTCGAGATCATCAACCCATGATTGCCTCCGTGATCCAACTTCTCCACACCAATGAATCAGTCCTCTGCCCCCAACTGGCATCCATCGCATTCAACACACTGGGCCTGGTTCACACGCGGGCCTGATGGCGAGATAAGCAGCGAGTCGCTCAAAGACCTCGCCGCGGCGCTCGCTCAACGGTCTGAACTCGGACATCGATTGCAGAGCCTCTCGTTCAATGCCTTAGACGGCCTCAATACCCTCGATCGATCCGTAGGCTTCAGCGAGAGCGGTATCCGCGACGCCGTCGATAGCGTGGGTGCAGGAGTAAGGAAAGAATGGAAGTCTGCTCCGCTTGACCCGAGGACCAAGCATGACTACTGGCAGTGACACTCATAGCACGTATACAGTGTTCGTTAGGCATATTGGCCCAGAAGTGGTCACTTTGCTGAGCGTGTCGACTGCGATTGGCAATAGTCACGACTTGTTACCGTACTGTTTCACAAAGGTGCAGCGCAGGGAGGTTAATGTGTCAACATTGATCCGCAATAACAATGCGGGCCTTATGTCACAACTCTGTTCGCTCCTGTGCCGTCTGCACAGCAGTCCCCTCACGTTTGTCCCCATGTGAACGCCATATTGAGATCTGCTGCGAGCTTTCCCAATTTCTTCGCCCCTTACAGATCGGTAAGAACCCAGCATACGCGCGCGGCGAAGGCCGGGTTTGTGGTATATATGCTCCATTGCTCCCTTCAAACAGAGGCGTGGGGTGGTCGTGGGACATACGGCGCGAGCATGCGAAAGGCCAGCTTTACGCATATTGATATCCTCATCTCTGGAAGTACTTATGATATGCCGACGTATATCCCTCGTACGATCTTTGCGGCAGGGGGCTGATCCTGAGGGAGGGGAATGCGCATCAAAAGTGATCACATCAAGTTTAGTGATGCAGAAGTGTCCCGTTCAGCTCAGTTGGTTCTTCGCTTTGAGCAGCTAGCGCTTATGACGGGGTCAGTCGTTTGGGTCGGCTAATGGGAATTCGCAAGTTGTGGTTTGTTTTTGTTGATTGATTGTCACGGTTGCTGTGTCACAGTGTGTGCAAGTGCTGTCTACGCCGCGCGTGTATGGCGCTCATTCAAGTTCAGACACTGATATAGTAGTTCCAAACTTTGTACGGGAGCCCTGATGCCGCAACTCCGCATCCGGACAATCGACGAACGACGTAGCACGATACTCCCGAGTTGAATGTCCCTAGCCAAGATGCGCAGACGTGGTACCCATGAGGACCTGCTAGATGCCGCAGGAGAGTGTCCCTCATCATCCTTCATGTCCGCTCCCTAAGTCAACCCTACCTGAGGATGTAAAGCCAGCTCTTTGAGAGAACTGGACATGGTGAATTAGTCTGTGCAAAAACAATTCCCATTAGCCGACTCGAACGACTGACCTCGTCATGGCGCATGTGCATATGTACTAGTGACGCGCTCTACCAACTGAGCTAAACGGGATTATACTCGGTTTTCCAGACATAGATGTATAACTCGCGTAATCTCTTCTCTCACTCACATTTGCATGTCCTCAACGAGCTACGTTACGAGTTGCACTCTGCCATGGCGTACCACAGAGCCGCTACAAGGGAGTTGTAGCCACGCAAAACATCTCGATCACGTGGAGAGAGACCCTTCGGCCAGCGACCGCGCATGTTTCAACGCGAACTCGAAATGGAAGATCTCCTTGAGACCTTGACTGCCGATCTTTACATAGATGATCGGTATACTAGCCCAACTCCGGAGCGGATTCCATACGAAGCTCGCGATTGTCTCTCTCCCGATGCAGGCCGATGTATGGACTGGGATTCCCAGTGACTCCCTGCTAACATGCCAGGCCTCCCTCCAAGCTCTTCAAGGCGCTCAAGAGGTCTGTCACGTATAAAAGTGTGCTGAAGGAAGCGGGAAAATAACTGTGCAAGAGCAATTCCTCACAAGCGCCCGTTGGCACTACCCAGGCCATATAAGTGGCGACTTGAAGACGAATGCACTCCCAGAATGGGCTTGGGCCGTTGTCGGTCACCGTATTGCAGCTTTCAGGTACGTCCTCCTGCTAATCGTTGCGACGCACTCTTTCATGATGCGGCAGCTCCGTCGATGTTGCCAAACAGCACGACACTGGCGCGCTCAAGCCGGTCGTGCCAGAAAATCAAGATATCATATGCGTTCGATACACAAGTCACCAACGAGAATGCTGCGGCTTCCGGTACACTCACCATCGGTGACAGTTTTGGTAACGCCTTGGAGTCCGCTTCGATCAGCCCTGTCGACGCGCCGCAGTTATGCACTGCTTTTCGGGGGACGACCAAGGCGACTTACAACGCGCCTCTGGAGCCTCCGCGACGGGTATCATATCTGGAAACACTGGTACGTAGCTAGCTGTCATCAACTAGAGAGCGGCTTCTAACGCGGTGATCACGGACCTGTTGCGCAGACACGCGTTACTACTGTGTCTCAAACCTCACATTCATTGCTACGACCATACGACCTTGGAAACGGCACGGACGTGAGTGAAGGAGCGCATACGATCAACGAATGTGAGCAAGGCTCACGGCTATAAGAGCTCTCAAGAGTGACTAGTGTCGGCTGCGTTCTTCGGCAGTCATGTATGCCGACGGATTCCTGGAGATGATCAGGTCCCTCACCACGTTGCTGATGAACGCTGACAATTTGAGGAGTAATGACCGAAAGAAGGGATCACTTAGTCTACGTGTGTCTGGCCATTGCTTGTAGTCCTGCTCCCTCGACCTCGAATGACCCATGTTGGCGACTGTGCACTGTCGTGTCGAAACAAGGAACAGCTAGAGCCATGTCATACAGCGTGCTGTGACGATCCGAGAGGCGAATGAAATGTCAGGCCGGCGGACTGTGTCTATTGTACTTAACAGACTAGTATGTAGGGCAGAGCGTGAGCAGATGAAATGTAACATGCTGCCCACTCTTTCATGAAGCGACACTAGATATGGGACTTTGTGCCAAGAGCGACAATCGCGGGTCGGAAGCCAGATTTCATCATTGTTCAGAGCGTCAGCGTGTTGATCAGCGAGAGGCCTCGAGCTTCTCCTCCACCACGCGTGCCAGCAGCTGATGCACTCGGGCCGTAGGATGGGCAGTGTCTATGCAGCAACGTTGTCAGACAAAGCAAAAGGCGAGACGGTCGGGTACCCACTAAACCAGAAGAACGATGGGTCATTGCATTCGCAGAATCTAGGCATGTCGAATTCAACATTCCAATAGTATCGCGAGTCGGCCGTGCACGCCACTCACCCAGTGATGTTTGTGAAACCATACTGCTCCGCATTGTCCAAGATGTCGTGGAACCATTGGTGTGCGTCGAACGTCATCACATTCACGTCCGGATGCTCGTGCGCGAACCTTGCGGTGTGCGAGATGAGCGCGCTGTTGTAGTCAATGATGTTCTGCCTGTAGAGTGGCGATACCGGGTTGTCAATGTGGTCTGGCGAGCGCTCGAGCGGCGGGAGCGTCATGAAGAGGTATGACCCGCGGAGGTGATGGTCGTAAGCGTTTTGCTTCGAAGGGGGTGAGAGAGCGCGAGGGGCAGGTCTGGTGGTGGCACATACCACAGCTCCGAAGAGCGATTGCATTTCGAGCTCCCAGAACGCTTTGTAATCGAGCTGATACCGTCAGTCAGATAGACGGCACATACGAGGCAAGGTCGATGAGCACGTACGGTAGTATTCTGGAGCGTATCGCCAGTGTCATTAATTCCAATCCAGAACGTGGTGAGAGTTTCCTCCGGGGGATGTGGGACGACGTGCGACCCATACTTAGCCCACTCTCGGACCTGATCCACTAGGTCGACGTCCCACTCGTGGTGCAACGGGAGCCTGCTGAACTATAAGAAGATGAGGCACACTAGACACATGAAGTGACGCACAGAGCCTTGTCCACATCAGCGCCGGAGAACGCAAAGTCCCATAGCTGGTGAGGGGCGCAGTCGGAGGGCTTGCCCTGGAAGCAGCCGGTAAGGTACTCGAGCTGTAGCATACTCAGCAACCATTCAAAGTGTAAAGCGAATCACTGGCATACCCAGTTCGGCCCGTCCGCTGCAGTCTGGGACGAGTATCACGTCATAAACCTCTGGGGGACGCTCTGTACATTGCACTCACCACGTTCTGTTGGATTTCATCTGTGAGCAGTTGTTCGGGTGTGTACGAGAAGTTGTCTGCACTCCCGATGAAGCTGAGCCCAGTCAGGGTGTCATAAGCACATCGGAGGTCGAGTAAGCGCAAGCAAGGCGTACCTCCATCTCGCCATGCCGTTGGTTCCGCTGACGAAGCTATACGAGTCGCCAAACGCATATACATACTTTGTCCTCTTCCAGTTGAATCTGGGCCTGAGAGTCGTGCTTGCGGGCAGAGAGCAAGCGCACAGGGCAATTGCGAAGAGAACTAGGAAACGAAGTGGGGTGAATCCAGTCATTGAGGGCTTACTGACGGCGAGAAGAACCGCACTCACCAGATGGTATGTATAGTGCTCGTACGCAAGGGACTTCCGTAAATTGTGTATCAGCTGTCCGTCCTTATGACGAGGTTCGGTCTCGTCCAACGCGGTCCGTGCGGGGATCATCGCCTATCTATATCACCATTATTGACTCTGAGCTCGAGGAGGAAGCATCGCTCACGAGCCCGCAAGGGCAGTCATGAGGTAAAATTATATATAGCCTATCCCAGTCGGCGGGCCGAACGAGCATGCGGACGAGCCCGAGTTCACTGGATCTCAGAATGGGGTTTCGTCAACCGCTGAGCTGAGGGCTACTGTCGTCTGTGTATATCACTAGGCACAAGAGGAGGTGAGAAAAGCGGAAGGACAGACTAAACCTGAGTAGGCATTTTGTCGGTGCGGTAGGATCGATTATACACATTGGCAGCTAATCTCGCATGTATCTCTGTGCATCACTATCTCCCAGAGTGTGTTCGCTATGATTGCAAAGGACGATTCAAGTCATGGATGAAGTTATCATGGTCGACAGTTGAACTTGGGTGAGCGCCCAATGCATCCGGTTCGGCCCGGTCGCTTCAGTTCGGTTCGACCGTTCCCACGGTCGTGGCTTGAAGCCTACAGGGACGGTTCGCGACCCTTGTCCTTTGTTGTCTCAAACCGCGATCCACACCAACAGCCTAATCTCATGCTGAGAAGCAGAAAAAGTGAGCTGAAGCTGTTATGCTACTGTGAGATTACACTGACACCCTCTTATTAGCACAGACTACCTCCGCGACGCCTTCTTTGTACGGAACGGTCGTCCAGCGCGTCCTAGCCGTCCCGGAACTGCTAGAGCTCATCTTCTCCTTTCTGGAGGAGCATGACAACGCATCTAATGCAAGGGTCTGCAAGAAATGGTCCAGCGTTGCCCTCGATATTCTGTGGCGCAATGTGGACTATCTCCCTCGCCTCGTCTGGCTTCTCGCCCCGACTGAGAGGCATGGGTTCACAACGGTGAGTTGAATTGAACACGTCCGGTGTATCACATAGCGATGGAAGCGAGATCTTGCATACTCAAGTTACTTTGACATGCGAGGGCTGGGTCTCACTATAGTCGATAGCTCTAACCTTAGGCTACGGGTATAATGAGAGGGACCCGACCCGTACCCGCAGCGGACCCGTGCCCGAATTCACGGGTGCGGGTACATGCGGGTACGGGTGTTTGTACGGGTGGCCCGACGTGTGCATACACGGAGATGCAATGTCCAGGCTTCGTTATTATGGAGGCATGATGGAATGCGATTTCTCTGCGTTGTCAGGCACCAAGGTCTCAGTGAATTCAAGACTGGGGGGCTGTGAGCCTTCTTAGGCGTATACAACCATAGTATAGCTTTGGAACGTGAACATACAGAGACTCTTGCGGGTACGCTTATACGTGGCTACGGGGACGGGGTTGTCGCGCGTTGCCCATTCTTCGACCCGTGCCATGCCGTACTAACTCAAAACATGAAGCATATGCTGATAGCGCTTCCAGTTGTTCACCAGGCCCCTAGAACCGAGCGATTGGACACGGTTCATGAACTACGCCAGCCGTGTCCGCTGCCTCACTGTCGCAAACGACGTGGACGACGAACTTCCAGGACAGGACGTATTCGACGAGATTGCGCGTACGAGAACGAGCCAGCACATTTTCCCCAAGTTGACATCGTTCACGTGGGCCAGTGAGCCGGGTAACCGCCTCCGGCTCTCGCTCATGTTCATGCACGAGAACATCAAGCAGTTCGCCGTGTACCTCCCATATTTCCCGCACACAACCTACTCGGCCAGCGTTTACTTCCAGGAGATAGCGCTTCGGATGCCACGGATCACACAGCTCGACTTGCGCTTCAGTTACTCGGTCAAGGAGATCGAGTCGGACCTATGCAATCTGTTTGACTCGCTACCGAATCTGCAGACGGTGATCATGCCAAAGTTTACGCTCACAAACAAGGTCATCGAGACGCTGTCGCGCAAGGAGAACCTGGGAGTCGTACAGTTCGAGTTTCTCTCTCCCCAAGGTGGAGGCGACCCCATAGATGTTGAGGACTGGCCTCCCACCCTTGAGGAGGGTGCATTTCCTGCTCTGTACGACCTCAGCATCTCGGTGCAGCTGTCGCAGATGCTCCGCTTCATGCGCGCTCCCTTCTTTCCCACCAACTTGCGACTGCTATACCTGCACCTCACCCACATCCCATCCCCCACGCAGGTCCGCGAATTCCTCACCAATCTTTCTGAAGCCTGTCCGCTGCTCGCCGAACTCTACCTGGACTACAACGGCGACCCCAACTCGCTCGTGTTCCGGAACCCGGTCCCCGACAACGAACGACTGACGTGGGACACCCTCCGCCCGGTCCTAAAGTGCGCCCACCTGACGACGCTCGAGGTCAACTGGGACGTACCGCTCGCGATCACCCAGTCGGACATACAAGAGCTCGCAGAGGGATGGCCGTCGCTCCAAGTCCTGCGCTTCGCGTGCGAGCCCCTGCCCACCCCCGAACCCGACGGGCCGCACTCGCTGACGCTCGAAGCCCTCCTCCCCTTCGCCCGGCACTGCCCCCACCTGCGCGAGCTCGGGCTCCACCTCGACGCTCGCGCCGTCCCGCCCTCGTCCCTCATCGCGAGCGCGCTGGGCGTGCGAGAGCCGCGGGACTCGCGCGCGTCCAGCCCGTTCGCACGCCTCCGCGAGCTCTGGGTCGGGGCCTCGCGCATCTCCGACCCGGGCGCGGTGGCGCTCTTCCTCAGCCAGCTCCTGCCCGCCGCCTGCACAGTCACCGCGGGCGTGTCGTGGCAGGCGGAGCAGACGGCGGCGGAGACGGTCGAGGACGCCGTGCTCCTCTCCCGGCTGCTCACCGAGGCGACGGTGTGGATGCAGCGGTGGGGCGAGGTCGACCGGGTCCTGCCGCTGCTCGTCAGGCTCCGGGCGGCGGAACGGGCGCGGAGGGACGCGCTGGAGAGGGAGGTGGAGGACCTGAGGGTGAGGTGCAGGTTGATGGAGGAGCGGCTTGGGATGGGGGCCGGCGCTATGGCGGACAGCGGGTGTGTGCTGTTGTGAGGCTGGCCCTGGGTTCTGGTGAGGAAGCTGCCAGTGCACGACGTGTTGGTTGACTAAGGCCGGGTTGCGGATGCCCTGCCGCGCTCTGGTGCCAGCGAGCGCATGACATCGGGTATGGTCCGTGTAGGGTGGATTGCTGGTGCTGGCAGGTGTTGTGACTTGTAGTGCTCGTGGTGCTCCATATTGTCGTTCTCATTGAAATGGTATGATGCGTTGATTTTTCCTCATCCACGAAAGCAGCATATGGTGGCGGGCGAGTCGTAAGGTTCGCGGTATGTGCGAACTGACAGTACACTGGTCCATGCGTGTCCACTTACACTATCTATCCCCGAGCAGGCCTAGGACTACCGTGCGGGGCTAGATGGTGTTGTCCGAGCAGAAGTCCCTCGTCACGATCAGTCCGTGGACAGCCTGTGCTTGGCCGCCCTTCTTGTGATGCATACTGCAAGTGTTGACGTTCACATCGGGTGTGTCTGATGGACTCATCCACAATGCACTCTCGGCCCTGTTCCCATACCCGTCGGCGGTCAACGTTCTCGTCTATCTGTGTCCCCACGCGTGATGCACGAATGTGGATTGACCGGTACCAACACATCGTGCACTCGTGCACATGTCCGACGCTCGTTCGTCGATCTGCGCAGTCCTGCGTGCGTATACGCTGGACTGTCGACCGTTGAGTGTTGGCCGTGAACATGACGGACGGGATCCGGTAACTCAGTTTGAGTTGCCGTTCGGCTCAAAGATCTCAACAAGACGCAACCAGCGCCGTCGAGATGAACGACACAGCGCGCGTTCTGGGCATGTGTGGGCGCGGTGAGTATGCCGAGCACTCCAGCTTACCCAATGAGCGCGTACAAATGACCGACCGAGCGCCCTGGGAAGTCGCGTGTGTGCGCTCGCCGGTGACATGACTTGGTCGCCGGGGATATGTGGTCGAAGGTGATGAAGTGCGCGTTGTGCGGCCTTGTCGCAGCAGCCGAGGGGGCGAGGACGCGGATAGGCTTAAGGAGAACGAGAGCCCGATGTTTTCGGACAAGGGATCGCCGAACTCGTGCCCGAGGATGCCTCAGCAGCCTTTGCAAATAACGACAGACGCCGGGCGAGAATGGCGGACGGTCCTCGTGTCATTTGCCCAACGAGCTTGATTGGCGGTCGAGAGGTGTTTGAGGCGGATTGTGCTCTTTGCGTGATGTTTCGCGATGAGGAGGAGCCAAAGCTAGAATACGGGCTGTGAATAGATGGCGTGTCGGCTGCTGTTTTAGAGGCCGACACGTTGAACGCCGGGCGGCAACAGGTAACCACGCGATGAGGAGAATCACACGGCGCACCTCGTCCGGCGTTCTATCCTCTGCCTCTCGCCGCGTCGTGCACGGAGCTCCGCAAGAGACAGCATGGCTGGGCTGGGAAAGAGGGTGTCGAGGCTATGACGGACTTCATTAAGGGAGCGGACCTGGATCGGTATAGGCCGGAGTGCGGATGGCAAGTCCGGGCTCTTATCGGTCTCTATCCGCGAGAAGAACACTGACTGCGTTATATACTCCGGCAATTTCTCTCCGCCACTCCCTCCCGTCCTCCTTCCCCCTCCTCCTCGGTCACGCCCTCCTACACGCTCGCCACAGACGGCGCCCACCACTCTCCCGCACGACATGCAGCCATCGTTCGGCCCCAAGCTCGCACAAATCGACGAGCTCCTCGTCATGATCTTTGCCTACCTCGACGAGCGCGATCTGCTCAGGGCCGCCTGCGTCTCCAAACATTGGTCCGAAATCGCCCTCGACACCCTCTGGTGCGACGTCCACGACCTCAAGAAGATACTCACCGTCCTCGCTCCCCTCGCACTCAAACCAGAGCGGGTCTCCATTTCGTCGGGCAGATTGCCTGGCGCTTATGTCAGTACATTCTTTTCACACTCGTAGTGGCGTAGCCATCAAAGGGCTTCGGTACTCGTCTCTGTACCCAGTGGCTCTTCTGGGTCCCCGGGTGCCGACACGAGACTCCATGGGTCCGAGCTGGATCAATACGCCCAGAGCTGTTGTGGCTCCTGGCATCTTCACGTGCCTTCTCCTTGGGCGGGCCTCGAGCCATATACAACCGAACGCCCTTCCATATCAGGCAATCCCTCACAGCAGGCCTGCTCAGCATGTATACGATTGTGACGGAGGATGAACACCAGCGGACTACATGGAGTTGAGACATGCATGTCGCCGGGGTTCAATATACCGAGGACATGCAAATTCGATTGTGTAGCCTTCGGGCCTTGTCATCACTGTCTCTCCTCGCACGAGTATACTGCAGGACTCATGCGTGGGGCCGTATTGGCACAAAGCGGCATGGCCCCTCCCGCAGTCTTGGAAATACGTCATTTTGACGGGGGCCTCTATCTCTGGGACTCTGACCATGCATGCTGTCCTCTCGTACAGCGATAGTGGTCTTTGGAACCTCGAGAATGATCACGTACATTGCACACGAGATGCGACTCGGGGAGACTACCACTCCGCATTGATCAACCCAGGCTCGGCGTTCCATGTTCGTCTTCTCACCTACCGATTTGCAGGCGTTCAAGCGGCCTCTGGAACCGGACGACTGGATACGCTTCCAGCGATACTCGAATCGTGTCCGACGACTTCGTCACGATCATCGCCACATACGCACCGCCGTCGACAGATCTAAACGGCCCGCGCTTCTGCACGCCAAAGTCTTCCAGGACCTGCGAGCAACCTGTCCGACACCCGAAATCTTCCCCAATCTCCAATCCATATTTTGGTATCCATGCGCACCGGAGAGGCAGCATCTCAGTCTTGTCTTCATGCATCGGCGCGTGAAACATCTTGCTCTGCACCTCTATCAGTGCGAGCTGCCTTCCCTCACGCAGTATCTGCATGATGTCTCTTCGCGCTGCACGCACGTCACACGCCTGGAAGTCTGTCTCGAAGAACCCATGTGCAACTTCGAAGACAATGTCCTGATCCTCCTGAAAGGCCTCCGCTATCTGCAACACGTCTCGGTGCCAATATACGGACTCACCCCTCGCCTTCTCACGGCGCTCTCGCGAATGAAGCATATGGAGACGATTGCTCTCAGCCATCCCGCGCGCGTGGAACCAGGCAACCGTGCCGACGTCGCTCACTTTGTCCCTGCCATTGACGACGACGCCTTCCCTTCACTCCAGAGCCTATCATTCAGCGCACAGGTAGCCGACGCCGAACGACTTCTCCGCACCGCCTTCTTCCCCGCGCAGCTCACGGAGCTCCATTTCAAGAGCGTGGTCACTGCGACGTCTCTCAGACTGCAAACCTTCTTTTCCGCCGTCCGAGATCGGTGCACGTCCCTCGTCGAGCTCTCGGTCGACTACATCATCGCCCCCGACTCTCCACTGACGTCCCCGCCTCCACCAGCGCACGAACGGCCGTCCCTCGCCACGTTCCGCCCGCTCTTCTCCGCCCGCCGGCTGCGCATCTTCGAGCTGCGCTGGGACTACGCGCTCAACCTCACCGACGACGACATGGACGAGCTCGCGCGGAGCTGGCCCACGCTCGAGAGCCTCCAGCTCAACGCGGAGCCCGTCCCAGAGGACGACGGCGGGCCGCACCTCACCCTCCGCGCGCTCCTGCCCTTCGCCCGCCACTGCCCTTACCTCCGCCACCTCGGGCTGCACATCGACGCGCGCACCGTGCCCCCGCTCACCCCGGCCCGCCGCACGCCGCGGCAGCCCGAGCCCCCCACCCCAGCGCCCCTGGTGCCGCGGTTCCGACGCCTGGAGAGCCTCGCGGTCGGCCTCTCCGCCATCTGCAAGCCGGAGCCGGTCACGCTCTTCCTGAGCCAGCTCCTGCCGCTCGGGTGCGCGCTCGGGTGCGGGCTGCGCTGGCCGGACGCGTTCGACATCGCGATGGACCACGCGCTCATCCCCGTCGGGGTGCGCGCGGAGATGACGGGCTGCTACCAGCGCTGGACGGAGGTCGCGAAGCTGCTCCCGATCACGACCAAGGCGCGGATGGAGGAGAAGGCGCGGTTCGACGCGCTCGAGAGGGAGATGCGCGCGCTGGAGCTGGCGAGGGACGAGGAGCGGAAGAAGCTGAGCTGGTTGGAGCGTGAGGTGCATAGCTTGCGTGGGCGCGTCGGCGGCGGGGGGCGGTGATCACCGCTGAGGTCGAATGGCGTCCGTCTTTTTCTTTCCTTCTTGGGTTCTTGAATGGCATTTTCGCGGCGGCCCTACGGTTTGGGTGTTGGCCAGTGTGTCAAGCGCGTGGCGTGATCACCCACTGTGCATTGAGCTTGGGGTTGGACTGTTGGCCAATACAGTCGTATCATGGTAGCTGAGTCGACGGTACTTGCCATCTGCTATCTCGAGAAAGTTGTCGAGTACGGTCAAGGTGGACTCCTCTCGGTGATCGCGAAGAGACCGCCGTTCGCTTGCAACTCACTCTTAGGCGTTAAGCAGCATACATCCCCCTTGTCATCCGTTCATCTGTTCTTGTATACAAAATGTACAGCTACACTGACCGTATGTTCCTCTTACAACGTTACACTACGACACATCGCCACATCTCTTTGTCTCTGTGACCCCCTGCCGGGCACCCCAACTCGTTCATCCAAAATGTAGGCGTCCCTACTTCTTCGGAGGTGAGGGAAACCGTGAAGGGACCGATTGGCCATAGAAGTGCGCCATGATCCCGTCCGAATGGGTGACCGTCAAATTGAAGAGCGGGTGCGTTGCGTTCTAAGCGAGACAGCAAGATTGACAGGCAGACATTCAACGACACACGCGGCGGGGAAAGCATGGGTCAGCGCCGCGGCATGAAGCTCAAGGAAGACAGCGACCGATGCTTACGACGCGGTTCGCCGCTCCGCCGACGTACACGGCCGTGCCCTCCTCTTCAGCCCAGGAGAGGGCGTGTGCGAACATGCGTTTGCGCAACTCGTCGAGCCTCTCACGCTCTGCGTCCGAAGGCGCCGCGTATGCCGTTCCTGGGTGGCCGAAGGCCAAGTCCGTCAGCTCATGGGCGCAAGGGGTCAGGGTGAAGGGGTGATGCCGGCATGGCAACAGAAAGCCGTTCCGATGGAACTCGATAATGGGGCCCTATCCTTGAAGGCAGGGGGAGAGTAGGGTGGGTACTGCAGAGAAACATACCGTCTTTGGCACGAGCTTGTCCTGGATTCCAGGTGGACGTGACAGCCTTCTCGCGCGCCTCGGAGGGGATGACGCGATGCTGAGCTGCCGACAGGCCAGCCGTGCAGTAGAGCGTATGGTACGCGTCCGCGGGCCTGGATAGACGTCATTCCAGGGTCATGAATGCGTGCGATGCGATGGACGCTGTAGCGCAGGTAGAGATGCGGTGAACCAAGCTTACTTTGGGGGTTTGTCTCGCAGGCCGCCGGCCGGGTGCTGCGCGGCACAAAGGATGTATTCTTGGAGAGCCGTGCGGTTGAACAGGGCATCTGTTGTCAAAACACGGTTCGTGAACGGAGAGCTCACACATTGCGACCATTGCTACCGCCAGAAACGTTCGATACGGCTTACCATCGGCGTCATCCCAAGCCTTCTGTCCTTCGTCGTGTTCTTCGGTGTGTTCCTCGACAGGATGGTCTGATCGCGTGGTAACGCCAAGGAGTGTCTCCACGAGCACGACACACCCGCCAACCCACCAACTGTAGCAGCCGTCCACAAGCTTGTTCGTTCGCCCTCTGAATCCACCAAGCTCAATGGGGAGGCCTTGCATATTGACGCACCATCGGAGGAGTGCACGTGTGTTGATTGAGGGTTGATGCGAGAGGCTAGAGGAGGATATATATAGTTGGATGTAAGGCTGTAGGAGAACCCACGAGGCGGTAGCGCAGAACGTATAACCACCATGAGCTTCGCTCAGGGGAGGGCGAGGCGCCAAGGGATCATATGACATCGTAGTAGGGCTCGTTGTCTCCGGGTCATCTGTAGCGAGACATCAAGAAAACGACGCGAGGGTACGTGTTCAAATAACACACCAGCTGCGAAGGCCCATCCTGGAAAAGAAGCATTACAGAAGCCGCCTTCGTATGTCTGGCATGTCGCCAAGAATCCGGGAATGCCGTTGAGAAGTTCTGGGGTGACAATGTTCAGAAGAGTTGCTACCGTGAGGAGGCAGTAGATTCCTCTGGCACGCCACCTCGTAAGCCCGTGCGTCATGACCGACATGGCAGACAGCTTGCCTGACATCGACCTCGCCATGATGGCTTACAAGGAAGGATCCGTCGGGTTGTTTCAACGACATGAAGAAGTCGTACATGCTCTTCCTGTGTTGCCGCGCGCACTGAAGTTAGGCTATACCACGGTCGGACGTACGAGTGGCGTACCGATCGATGGCGTCCCAACCACCGCCTTCTCCCGGCCTCCCGACAATAGCAAACGAGCAGATGGAGGCGTAGGTAGGAAGTAAATGCGCAGCCTGGCCAGGACCACCGGCGAAGCCACCATCAGGGTGCTGGAGAGCGAGTAGAGTCTCTATCGTTCTACGTATGCGACATTCAGTTTTGGACTATGCAGATATCCGAGCAAGCCTTTCACTGACCTCTTCTTAGTTTGATCGTCGAGACCCACGCCGAGGATACTGAAGGCGTGGAGAGTCCAGTAGATCAGCCAGGGTTGGCTCGCATCTTGCGAGGTGTAGCGTTCAGGAAATCCCTGGCGAAGATTGCGAAGGAGAAATTCAAAGTGTGCCTTCTTCTGCAGCTCAAAATGAGCTGTACTATCAGGAGGTATATGTTTCTTGATCGTGTTCTCTGTATCCGCTTGCAATGCGGATGTTGCCGTGCCGTAGCCATCAATGGGAGTTGGTTCGTATGCAGCAGGCATGCTTCCAATGTGGACTAGATTGACCGATGGTCAAGAGTGGTATTCCCATGCGTCACAGAATAAAATGTATATCACTCACATCGCTTGCAGAGGAAGTTCACTGTTCACGGGATCGCAGTATGCATCAAAGACGCAGTGACACAAAGGGGACTATACAACATAACTGCCCCAGAATCCATAATGTTGCACGAGGCGTCAGCGTTATATCCCGTTTAGCTCAGTTGGTAGAGCGCGTCACTAGTACCTCCACCGAGAGGGTTATGACGAGGTCAGTCGTTCGAGTCGGCTAATGGGAATTCGTTTTTGAACCCCTTCTCTACATTTGGCAGCGACCACACACTTTGGATCATCTCCACCTTTCAAGACGTGCACGGCAAAAGAAGCAGACCGTGAAAGGCGAGTTATCCCGCGCAGTTTCTACTGTCCCACGACATGATTTCATACAGCTGGATAGTATACCATTATCTCCAAGTTAGTAGGAGCACACAAAAGGAGACCTTTCATACTTGCGAGCTACTGTGGTTATCAGCCGCATCTTAGAACATCAGGGCGCGGTTGCCGGAGGGTGAAATGCCTGTTATTGATCCCTTCCTAACCTCCGAAAGAACAAGTTCATTCTGAGACGACATCAATAATAATGGGGTCCTCGTATGCATGTCCCGTTTAGCTCAGTTGGTAGAGCGCGTCACTAGTACGTTAAGTCGTGCGGTATGACGAGGTCAGTCGTTCGAGTCGGCTAATGGGAACTAAACTGTACTTCAAAGTTGATTTTTCGTCCCTATGGTGGTTTCTTTGCCACTTCGAGTCTCAATTCCTTTCCCGCGTGCCACTCCGGTCATTGCCCCGCAGAATCAATCAGCCCAAAGACGAGGTAGATGGGGCGAGTACTGATGGCTCGTGGATTCACTGGTTACTTGAACAAATCGGTCGTGGATGAAATCGTACATATCTCATTTCATCCTCAATCAACCAACCTTGGGAGGGGAGTGACTTGCCATGTATTGGAGAGAAAGCAAAAGTGTTCTTGGGCTCAACGAGCTCTGTATGCATGGGAAGGAGTCCATGAATGCTGTTCGAACTCCTAGTACTTTTATTAGTTTACGGAGTGTAGCTATGAGATATCGATATATTGGATCGAAGTCAAGGGCAACGGCCCGTCACGCGCCTCAGCGATCAGTGCTGGATGTAGCCCATCCGTCTGGCGACATCAAGGCCTCGCCGCTAAGCCTGGCAGACTGCGAAGGCGCTGCCGCTCATCGAGCTCAGCACTGACATGTACAAATACGTCGAACGCGACTTCGTCGTCATTACAGCCTTTTCTACTGTACTTGATTGAACGCGGCAACAGTATCCACACAAGAGGCAAGCTCTACAGCTGTCAATGAGGCAAGCAACCCACCAACGATATCCGGCGCCTCTAACGCTTCTGCTAAAGCCTCGAACGTTTTAGATAGTGTTGTCAATGACACTGTACTGGGCACAAGGGCGGTCGAGATCGGGCCCGTAGAGACATCGCACGTCCCGCATTGCGAGGTTCGGAAGAGGACATCGCGGAGCGCGTGCTTGGTCGCATAGGCGCAGTCCATTGCTTGCCCAAGCTGAGCGGATTCGGGGTGCAGTCGCTCCCACTCCCTGAACTTGGCTTGAAGGCGCTCATAATGCTCGAGGAGCACTGGTACTTCCTCGTTCCACTTGTAAACCCTGGCTTTGGTCTCCTCGAGGTCCGCTTGCACGCGGTGGCACTGGTCCTCCAGACCAGACAAGGACTCCTCGTAGAGAGCATTCGGCAATGACAGCGCGAAGAAGTCGAGCAGCGTGAAGACGGCGGAAAGGACGGGGGAATAAGGGACCACGAGAATACACTGTGTGACATGAGTAGTGTCAGGGGAAAGCCATTTCGGTCGCTTGTACTGCTCCACTTACGGCGGTACGAACAATGTATTGGATACGAGTCCTTCGGCGCATCCGCTCCACGCGGACTGCTATAGCCTCTACGTCGGAGTCGATGGATTGTAGCTCCTCAGCCTCGCGCTTGTAGACCTCCTCTGCCTGGCGGAGTGCGTCCACATACGTGCCCACGTCACGGTGGTGAGGGCTGCACTTTCCGCACACGTAACCCGGGATGTTCGTGATCATGACCATGACGACGTCTATGCTCTACCGATGCTGTCAACACCATGATCTTCACGGAACGAGCTGTTACAGCGCTTACATTCATAATGTCACTCCGGTACGTGTTGAAAGACTCCTGAGCCTGAGGAGAAGGGAGAGTAGATGCACTGAAATCTTCATGATGATCTCGCACGAGGGCGAAGAGGGCATTCAGAGTTTGGATACAGCGCGCCACTTCGTGTCGGATGGGTGATAGGAGAGTGTTCAGAGGCAATGTCTTCGGCCACCGTCTCTTCTCGTCTTCGATTGACTTCAATCGCAACCCTATCATATTTCGGATAGCGATAGTCGAATCAGCTCGGGTAATCACCGTGAACGGATTTCTTACAGCAACGGCATTGGGGATAGTCGTCATCTCCTTTGTTACGCGGTGGCAGCAGGCTGTTCTCCAAGATACAGCCCATAGACGTATTCGCGCTTGTATTCGATTCCATGTGCGAAGTTGTCCAATGTTGGATACAATCCAGACGGTGGTGGTATGAAGACAAGTTGTTGAGTAGTGAAGCGCGCGCGCGCAGCAAGCGGCCAGGCCAGAGGACTGACGTCTGCCCGGCCCGGGATGTTGCCGGTCACACAAGCGAACAGCTCTTCTTTCGACTCAAAAGAGTTTCCATGCGCCAGTACGTGCAGCACTCACACTAACCAAAGGCACCTTGCGCCACAGGGCCATGCTGTAGATGCAGACGGCTACCAACACCGGCTTGACAACCTAAGGGAGTAAAGGCTCACGCTCAAACTCACGGACGACGGATACAAAACGTTTTTCTTCGGAGGAGATTACATGAACCACAGAAAAATTCAGCAATTTACCATCTCTTTGAAAGTAGAAAGAAAGGAATCGAAGCGGTCAAGCTCTTCATTCGTCATAGAGGCCAGGAGACCACTGACGATATCAGGGGCATCGAGCACCTCTCCCAGAGCGCGATATGCCGCACATATCACCCGTAGCGAGGCTTGAGTTGATGGAGACGAAGCTGACGACGAGGAGTCTTTGCAGGGCCCGTGTTCCGTGTTTGGCCTGGGAAAGAGGGCGCCCCTGAGGGCACGTTTCGTCGCATAGACGCAGTCCATAACTTCCCCAAGCTTAATAGAATCGGGGTGGAGTCGCTCCCACTCTTCGCGCTCAGCTTGGAGGCGTTCAAGGTATGCGCGCGCCCTCGCCACCATCTCCGCATGCTGCTTGACCAGCCCCTTCATGCGCTCTAATTTCGCTCGAACGCGATTGAAGTCATCCTCTAGCTCCTGCATGGTGCGCTTTGCGAACGCATACGGGAGTGAAAAAGCGAAGAAGTCGTAGAGTGTGCAGATCGCGGAAAGGAAGGGGAAATGCGGCAACACCAGAATGCCCTATGTGGTACGGTCAACAGCACGTCAATGGAGACCAGCATCAGCGAAGCCTCATATCAATACTATGACTCGGACTTACAGTGGTGCGGATGACGGTTTGTAGGTGTTGCCTTCGACGCAGCTTCTCCATGTCGATAGCGATCGCCTCCACCAGTGGGGTGTATTCCTGTACTTGCCCGACATTGTTCATGCAATCCTCCTCCATAGCGCACAACTCAGCCAAGTGCATACTGATGCTTCGGTGATAAGGACTTAGTCTTCCGCAGAAGTAGCCCGGAGTCTCCTTGATCATAGCAGTTGTGATGTCCAGGCTCTACCGGCACCCTCAGCATCGCATAGCTGGCATCCGAACTGCAAATCCGGGCTTACGTGGAGCATGTCTCTCCGACATGCACTGAAAGCATTCAGTGCTTCAGTGGATGTGAATGGCGGGGATCCTGGGGTGTCATGACGATCTCGCAGAAGAGCGAGAAGAGCGTTCATGGCCCCGACAGAGCGCGCCACTTCTTGCTGAATGGGCGGCAAAATGTCGGCAAAGGAGAACGTCTTCGGCCATCGTTTCTGCGCCACTAGATTATGGATGGTGCACAAAAGAAAGTCAGCTTGAATGCACTCTGTGAAACTATACTACAATCAGAAGAGCCAGCCTTACAGCACGAGCAATCCGGATAATCGTCACAATCGCCCTGACCAACGCTGCTCGGTTGCATGACCCTTTCGTTCGACGGCTTCGAGTTTTCTGTGGGGGTCGTGATGTGGTCCGCCTCCATGAAGAGACTCGAAATCGATAGTCACTGAAAGTGGTGGTACGAAGTCAAAGAGATGCCTAAAGGCTTGGATTCTTCGTGCGACCTGAAAGCTTACGCCCGGACAATGCCGAGCTGCACGCCTTCATCAATTGACTTGCAATTGTAGCATCGTGCATAGAGAGACCCCCTGCGCCTTCTCTATGCACGTCGGACAGGCATAGGAGACGAGTACAAGGTGATCACATTCATCAACCAGACGGGTATATTCTTACATACATCCGATTTCGTATACCATTCATTCGCACGCAAACCCTCAGATGTAGATCGGCAAGGTCGGGTTGAGGCCGTGCCACTCGGGTCCCTCGACGAAATCGTCCTCCTCGATGAGGAAGTCCATCGGGCACTCCACAAGCGCGCCGCGAACCTCCGAGAGCCTGCTCTTGACCCTCTGCAGGTTGATACCAGGCACAACGTGGCCTGTCATCACGTTCGGCACGTAGGACTACACCCAAGGTCGGTCAATCAGCACGACCGTAGGATCTCCGCGATAGCACACACTCACGTCGTAGTCCTTCCAAGAGCGAATGAGGTTCGTCGGGACGGGTCGGAAAATCTCGGTGAACACTTCGCGGTTCTTGCGCGCCGTGTTGTTCCAGAGGTTGATTGTATCGTCCGAGATCGGGTCCCGCACCATTTCGTCCTCGCGGTCTTCAGTCTCATCCGCGTTCGGGTACGGTGCAGGGCGCATGAAAGAGTCGGGCCGGTCCTCAGCCCTGCACCACTGGGGCGGGATAAGGCCAAGATGCTCTGCGCCAGGCAATTGTCAGCAAGGTCGCGCTTCCCAGGTGAGAAAGTGAGACAAACCGCGGTAGAGCTTGCGGCGCAGGGTCGCCGCGAAGCGCGCAGCCTGGTACGGTTCGCCGTCCATAGTGGATTCGATCATGTCTTCGTCTTCCACGACGAGGGCGATTTCAGAGTCGCCGTCACCCTGAATGAATCTGATGAGATATGGTCGACACATTGTGATACTCTTCGGTCTACCTTCTGGCTACGGTCGTTCAAGTTCGCCGAACCCATCTGTGCGCCGACGAAACGGTCAGCAACCCCGTAGATAGGCAACCATAGCGGAAACTCACGATAACACGCCTGTCATCCACGATCATGACTTTAGAGTGAATGTAGAGCAGCTCAGAAACATAAGCCTGCAGCTCCTCCTCCTCCGTTCCCAGCCATTGCTCGTCCTCCAAGCTCGTGCTGTCGCGCAGCATGTGCTGGACGACATTGTCCGACACCCGTTCGTCGCTCCGCAGCTCGTGCGCGGCACGGCGCCAGCGGTCGATCATCTCCTTGGCCTCGTCGATCGTCGCCGGCAGGGGGTACGTCTCCGTCTTCATCTCTGGCTTCTTGCCCGACGTCGACTGCTCAGCGAGCGCCTTGCCCGTCGGGATCGATACGGAGACTTGCTTCGGGTCTTCCGGGCCTTCACCGTGGCCAATCCAGAGACGTGCGAGGGCGACGTTGAGCTCGTGGAACTTGATACCACTACGCTCTTCGATATTCTTCATGTAAGAATCTGGGGAGCGTCAGCTAACGAGAAATATGAACATGCGCTCCACGTACCCCAAGGAGCGTTGATACGGTCGTAGGCACGGAGATGATAGAAGCGAATGTAGTCGGAACTGCTCGCATCCGGTCAGCTGTAGCAGCTGATGGTAGAGTAGTGCAACATACGGTTCGTAGCCTGCCTTACGGACTTCCTCGTAGATACTGTGTCCACCACGGTTCATCGTGCGATATTGGGCTGCCATAATCGTCTTCACCGAGGTCTCGTCCTTGACTGCAGTACGCGTGAGTAGGCGTGTCCCGCTATTTGCAAGGTGGTACTAACCTTGTCCGGCAAAACCCGGAACCTCCGGGATGACGACGACAACGCGGAACTTCCTGCCTTCCTGCCCGGCACGGATGATGCGCTGTACGAGCGCCTGTGCGATTAGGTTCTTCACAGGACCATCCTCCTGAGTGTTGGATATGCTAGGGAACGCGCGTGAGACCCAACTACTTTAATATATTTCCGTCTACTCACAAAAATTGATTCTCTGCAAGCGAACGATAGTGAGTAAGTAACACAGGGTACGACTGACAAGTATCATACTCACCGATGTAGATGAAATGCTCCGCTTGACGGATCAGCTCAATATCTGCAAGCATTATTTCAGGATCACGGCACAAGAACAGGTACTGTCTGACATACAGGCATTCTGAATGCTGCGCTCTGTGAGCACACCATGGCTCCAGTCGGAGACGCTACGGACGACCTGGACGCGACAAGTGCCGCGGGCTGCAGGACGCTGCCCATCGTAGTCCTGGACATCGCTGTCATCGCCGCTGCCGAGATGGAAAGTATTCTTGAAGTGCCTGCCTATCCCGTGCCATTGCTCGCGATGAGGATGACCTATGTACACATTGTAAGCAAGCGTGTCCAGATATGAGCGGAAGACAAGGGACGACATACGGGCGACTGCCTCATTGGGCGCGACCTCGACGTCATGGGGCAGCGCAAGCCAGTCAAAGCGACTACGCAGGAACTCATCAGCAGGGGAGTCGAAGTGGCACCCCAGGCAGCAATCAACTCACGTGTCATCACGGTACTAGAGGAAGGAGGGTCAATAATAGGAGGGGAAATGTAAACGATAGGCATACCTTGCGCTTCTTAATTTCGTTCCATCGCTCGACGAAGTGCTGCACGATATCAAGCACGACTTCTCCAGTGAGAGTCATGTGCACGTCATGCCAGGGCATGCGTCCAGCTTCGATGGAACTCAGACCGTTGCTGACATAGTTCGGGACGTCCTGGAAGTCCATGATACGCGCATTGTTATAGTCCTGGCCAGGGAAGAGCGTTGCAAAGGGGTCTTTCGGGTGCACGTCCGCAAGTGGGTGCGAGTGGGTATCCCAACGGCCAAAGCAGAGGTCCAGGCCGCCGACGCAAGCGTAGTGGTTGTCGACAACAACGACTTTCTCGTGGTGGGACCAAAATTCGACGTCATCTGTAGAAACCGTGAGAGCATATCTCAAGTCACACCTCGGAATGCGCACCCTTGCTGCCGATGTGGTCCGGGTGCCGCATGCAAGCGACGTTCGGGTGGAGAGCGTCGAGAGTCTCCTTGGTGTGGTGCGAGCTCATAGTCATCGTCTGGGTTACTTCCTTGTAGACCACGACGTAGACTTTGACACCCTGTTCAGCTTTCCGCTTCAAGATACGGTCCAAACGGTACTCGGGATACTTGGCCGGCGGGCGACGAAGATATAATTCGGGTGTAAGCCACCAATCCTAGTACACAAAACAGTCAATATGACGATTCGCGCTGCATACACTTCCTTGATTCGAGACGAGCGCTGAAGCCTACGTGAAGTTGGCAAGAGCTTTCCCCTGCCCGGTGTCCGCGTTTGACAAACGCGTGTCGCGTCAAATGTTATATGGGGATTCATGCGCTTGCCGGAATGCCGACTGCGCAGCACTATAAGAGTGCATCGACCCTCCGGTGATATCTCTGACCGGCGTTGGCGTGGTTCTTATCTTACGTGGACTTGCAGGCAAGACAGATACGGAGAGGGGAGGAGAGGGCGATGCATGCGTACCAGGATGAAGATGGCCTCTTTGGCATTCTCCAAGAGCTCAGAAACAGCCCACATGTAGTCATGACCGTCAATATGCCTGTAGAGAGGGATTGGAAAGGGGCAATTGGACGCCGACGCTATGATGACTTACCATTTCACAAAGTTCTGGGACCGCTCAGTCGCGAAAGAGTGGAAACGGTGTCCAGACATGATCTCAGCACGAATCATGTCGGCGCGCTTCTCCTCGGGATCATCATGGCGACCTAGTATTCATCAGAATCCGCGCGCGAGCACAAACAAGAGGATGTACGGACGATCCGGATTCAATAGACCTGGTTAGATAAAGTGATTCAGTTTAGCAGTCTTCGGGATCTGCGAGAGGTTGCCCACGCACCAATTGCCGTAGCCCGAGCATGTCCGAGACCCTCCGGAATCTTATCCACGACTTTCTCGAGCTTTTTGAAGAAAGACATGGTGGTCGTTGTGGTTGTTAGCAGAGAAAGGATGCAGGCGATGCGGCTGGACCGGCTACAGTAGTGATGATATGCCGGCAAAGTCCGCTGGATACGGGGAGGCAATGACGATGCCAAGTGACGCGCGCACCAAGCCGCTCGGCATGCCTGAGAGCGAGCGCGAGTCGCGCGTCGAGCAGCGAGGATCGGGGCACGCTCGACGACGCGCGCGATGAGTTAACATCAACGCGAGGGTGTTCATGATTGGAGAGAGCAGAGAGCGCAACATGCGCGCCACCGACGCGCGCGTCGTCGGGGGTGGTAATGCCACGTGGACATCCATGAGCCCGTCGCGCAGACGGCACAAACTTCTGCAATCAATGACATCCTCCGCCATCACGCTGCTGTATGTGAGAGAGAGACAATCTTTATATTTATACTGCGTAAGCAGGCGAGCGTGCGCCAAGACACAGTTCCTATGTACCTAACTATAGGAGTAAGTAATGCGTATCTGATATTACTAAAGTAAAAGTTCCTTGTCTCTATGAGACGTGGGGGGCGGAGTGTTAACGTTATCGTAAGAAAGTCTAAGTGCGTGCGTCCGGTGTGAAGTCTATGAATGAATTAACCGCCTATGCGTCGTGGTCTCCTGTTCCCGCGTGGTCGGATCTCCTGTTCCTCCTGGTTTGTGTGTCGGTCGGATGTGCGGCAGTGGTCATCCGTGGTGAGCGCGATGGTGGTGTCCCCAGTCTTGGTGAATGCGCCTGTCGCGGCAATGAAACGCGCTAGGGCGGCTATGCCCTCTTCGGTGCCAACGATGTCTTCGACCGTCATGGGATGCCCGTCATACTGAAGTAGGTGTCGGTGCGAATCGTAGCGTGGGCAGTCGAGTAGAATGTGTCGTCTGGTCTGGAAAGTCGCGCCGCATGGGCACGACGTGGGTTCAGAGGAGATGAAACGGTGGTAGTACTCGCCTAAGAAGGCGTGGCCGGTCCGGGCTTGTAGCGTGAGGCCATAGACGCGCCGATTTGCAATCTCGAGGAAATGGGGTTGGGGCATGAGCTTGGGCTCGAAGCGATCCGCGACCAAGTACAGGTTTCCCCGGCGCGTCGTCTCCTGTGGACCCGCTGTCCTCCTCTCCCTCCATTCTTTCTGCCAGGCTGCTAACACATCCTCCTTCGCCCGCCTGCGCAAGTACGCATATGTCGGCACATTTGTCGTAGAGTGGTGTGTGACGTTTCCTTTCGCCGCCTCTTTCGCCGCCTTATCCGCCAGCTCATTGCCCTTGATTCCTTTGTGTCCCGGTGTCCACCGTATGACAACTCGGTGCTGGGGATTGACCTCCAGGTACTCATTAATGATGGCACAGAAGCGCTGTGAAATGCTCTGCCCGGGGTGGCCGTGTGTCTGCGTGATTGATTCCACTGCGGAATCATTGTCTGCGCAGAAGACGATTGTCCTCACGCTCGTGTCCGCCGTCATCGCTGCCGGGACCGCTGCTGCCGCTCCATCCGCCAGGCCCCACATCTCCTCATCATATACCTCCGCTTCAGCCCCAAGACTCCTCCTCACCGTCTGTACTTCTCCGCCCCCCCTCAAGAGAACTGCCCCCGCTCCTACGCATCGTCTCCCTTCGTGCTCCAACTGTGATCCGTCCGCATAGACAATGAGCACAGACGGGTCCGCTGCCACATCCCGGTACCACCTCTTGTGAGTCCTTGCCGCATCTTCCTTGCTGACCCCATCCGTCTTCGTCCTCACCTCGACCCGCTCCCTCAGGTCCTTCCTGATGCCGTTCGCTTCCCAAGGAGGACAGGCGAGGATGTCAATCCGTTCGCCCTTTGGACCGACGCGTGCAGCCACTTTCTCAAGACGAGTCAGCGGCGGTGTTGCAGTTCTACGTGGGCGGTGCGATGGGAGGGGTGGGGGGCAGTGTGGTGTGGCGCCGTTCCTCCATGTCGGTCCTAGATGTTGTAATATTGCATGGTGATCGTCAAGCTTGTGAAACCGTATGGCTGCGTTTGTTGAGACCAGGTTGAGACGTTCTGCTGCGGGAAGCAGGCCAGCTTCAACCTGCAAAGCCGTCACTGGTGTGGTCTTGAAGCAGGCGCAAATCAAGCGCAGTGCCTGATTCTGTACCTTCTCCAGAGCTTCAGCTTGCCATTTTCGTGATGTCCACCAGACCGCGCTCGCGTACATAGCGACCGGGAGGACACCACCGATATAGAGGCGTCGTACGTTGAGGGGTGAGAGGCCTCGAACCGTGTTGGCCAACATGCTCAGGCTGCCGCATGCAGCCAGAGCCTTCGCGCAGGCTGTCTGGACGTGGGTGTGGAAGGTCAGCTTGGGGTCGAGGTGGGCGCCGAGCCATTTGACGGTTGCCCTTGGACAGATTGTCGCCGTCCCGCCCTCGCCATCTGGTAGTGTGATCCCGATCCTCGTGCTGTCTAGGCGGCGCTTGCGGTGGTAGTGTGCTAGTTCGCGCTTCGCCGGATCGATAGTAAGGCCACGCTCAGCAAGCCATGCCTCGACTATCGTGTATGCTTCACATAGCCTCTGGACGTTGTACGTGGGGTCGGTCGATGAGAGATACAATTTGCCGTCGTCCACAAAGGAGATGGTTTGCATGCGTGTTGCCTTCATGTCGTGATCTGCTCTTGTGCCCAGGGAGTAGTCAAAGAGCCGGTTGAGGTCAGCGGAGTAGATGATTGCCAGTATCGGGGATGCGGGTGAGCCTTGGGGAATGCCATTCTCGACCGGTGACAACTCTTCGCGAGAGCCATCTAGACAGACCACCACTCTCCGGTCTGAAATGAATGACGCGGTCCACCGCACCACCGGTAAGGGGAGACGGAAGTCCCGCATCGTGCGGAGCAGCTTGTTGTGGTTAACATTGTCGAAAAAGCCCTTGATGTCGAAAGTGAGCGCGCTAGTGACTAGGCCGTGATCCCACGCAGCTTCCACGTCGTGCGCAAAGGTGAGGATGGCATCGGTGGTGGATGCCCCCAGCTTGGCGCCAAACTGCGTCGGAGGGACAATGTTGTTCGCGACCGCCCAGTGTGCGAGCCGACGGGCCTGAATCTTCTCGAGGACCTTACCCATGCATTCCAGAAGCTGTATGAGGCGGTACGAGCGTGGGAGGGAATAGTCCTTCTTATTGGGCTTGCGCAGGGCAATAGCGATCGCATCGTGCCATGGTCGTGGGTGGTGTCCGGTCCGCACGCATGCCTCAAGGAGCTCAAAAATGGCGTCCGCATCGGCTTGCCATGCCCATCGTATTGCGAGCGCAGACACTCCAGATGGTCCAGGGGCCTTGTGCGGTGCGGCGGAAAAGATTGCATGTGCGCACTCTTCCCTCGTGAGCGCAGCATGTGGGATGTCGTCGGGGTGGGGGTTGTGAAGATCAGGGGGGGTGTTGTCAGGGAGGAGAGGAGGGGGTTGGAAGAGTGTCTCACGTAGCGTGCGACACTTGTGGAGGTGTTGTACGGCCGGTGGGAGGTCTGGACCTCGTGAGATTGCTGGGGATGGGTACTGTCGGCGACCCTTCATCCACCCGTTCACTCTCCAGATGCCTTCAGCTTCGACCTCCTTCAGCTTCGCCTCGACCCACGTTCGCTTCGCTCTCTTGATTGCACGCGCGAGGTGATTGTGGGTAGCCCGGGCCAGGTTAGCCCATTCTCGAGCTGTGTCGTGGTTGCCCGCTTGGAGGTGCGACCGCGCTTGTCTGCGTTGCGACGCGAGCAGATTTTTGATGTCCGTGAGCTCACGCGTCCACCATTCCTTCGACTTCGAACTGACCCTCCGCACAGGGGTCGTCCGCTCTGTCGCTGCAACCATAGCGTCATTGAGTGCTTGGGCGGTCATGTCGAGTTCGTCGGTGGACGGCTCCTGTGCGCGATGCAGCGGAAGCCAGTGATGGAGGCGGGTCGCTAGTTCCTCCAGGTAAGCGGCCTTCCATTCATCCGGGTCCGTCATCTTGAAGTTGAATCTGGCTGTAGACGGGTTATTGATGGGTGCTGTTCCCTGGTCGACTGTCCACCGGATGGCAAGATGATCCGAGCCGCAGGCAATATCGTCGTCGATACACCAGTTACGGATGAGATCTTGTTCGTGGGCTCTGGCGTTCACGAAAGTCAAGTCGAGGACCGAGAGGAAACGTCCGTCATGCGATTGGTACGTCCATTGGTCGGGGTCGTTGACCATCGTGAGGCCAAGGTCCGCGCACCAGTCGACAAGCCGGTTGCCTTGCTGATCGTTGTCCCGGTTGGTCTGCCACATACGGTGGTGTGCGTTCCAATCCCCTGTGAAGATAACCGGATGGTCAGTGGTAAACGGTATTGTGCGTAGGCGGTCAAGCGTCCAACGTCGCTCGCCGCCTTCTGTGCCCTGTTCCGCCTCATTGTACACCCCCACCAAGAGGAAGGGTGGATGCGGCGCCTGGCGGACTTCGAGGGCCAGGATGTCGAGGTCTTCGGCAATATCAGATCGTAATACGACGCTGACATCTTCGCGCGGGCGGGCGACGTAGCAGAGGACTCGTGGTCGCAGTGTGTTCGGGATGTCTTGCTTCGGGCCGGGAAGGATCGGCTGCCAATGCGCATGGGCCGCTGAGCCCCTCGCATTGTTTCCTATATGGCCAAACCAAGGTTCAGTAACCAATAAGATGTCAATCTCACCAATGATCGTGTTCAGAAGCGTGTGCATGACGTCGTTCCGCCGATTCGCGTTAATGCATGCAATACGTATCGGCCTCATGCTGGAGTGGTGTAGCGGATTCATGGGTGTCGCTGCGCCGCGGAGACGACGAGTGAAGAGACTTCGAGCATGGACCGAAGCTCAGAGCTCCTCGTCGGGTCGAATGGGGGTAGTGCGGGTGAGCTGGACGTCTCCTCAAACCACGAGCCTAGTGTTGCGGGGGGGTAATTGTTCACGATGTCCTCCAGAGACGGAGGGAGGGAGCCAGGCGGCGCCGCGGGCATGATTCCGGGTGCTGTGTGTCCGAAGCCAGTCGAGTCGTCGTTGCGTGCGCTCGCGTCGGCTGTGTCTCGCCTTGCGTTGAGTTTTTCCATCCGCTTCCTCAGGGCTTTCTTGCTGGGTTGCTTTCCGACCTCTCCCAGTTTCCGGGGTGCCGACCGAATCGGCTGCTGTATGTGACCTCGGACCGTTCTTATCATTCACATTCATACTGGCGACAAACAGCACTTCGTGTACATTGCTCAAAGCATCACGGCCGCCATAATGCTATGAAGGCGTTCTGAATCTCTACGTTCTGCGCACAAGAGCGTGCTCGCATAGTCCGCTATTGACCGCCCGGACCTGACCACCGCTGGTGTTATCAGTGGCGGGGTGCGAATTGTCAACTTGTTGAGGTATTGCTTCACTGCCCCCATCGCTCATGTTATGTCAGCGGAAGCACTCTGGTGTCGAAGCGACCGTGCGCGTTTTAGCAGGTTGAAGAGCGACCACCACAACTCGGATGGCACTCCCCCAGGACGTTGTCGAAGATATCATCGATTGTCTCGCGGACGACCGACATGGACTTGCCACATGTGCCCTTGTTAGTCGCCACTGGATACCCCGCTCACGCTTCCATCTCTTCTCGACGCTCGGATTCACGACTCACACTGCGCTGAACGTCCGATATCCCCACCCCATGACTCGCTACCCCAACAGCAACACGAAAGCGTCTACGGATGACTCGTGTGGGATTTGGGAAGGATTCGCCTCCCTCTTAACATCGAATCCCCATATCAGCAACTATGTTCGCTCTCTCACACTCGAGGCCGACCGGTCCAGGGGACCACTACTCACCCTTTGGCATGGTCGCAACTCATTCAATCTGGAGCTATTTCCCAATCTCCGATCCCTCGCTCTAGTCTCGGTATCTTTCAGCTCTATGGCGAATATTGCCGACATCATGCGATCTCTTCCCTGCCTCGAGGATTTCAGATGCGAGAAAGCGAACTTCATCTTCTCTCCCCCTAAACAGTCATCCATGTCGCGTCGACTCCGTCACCAAACGCCTCATTACATAGACTCACCGAAGTCCACTCGTGACGGGTCACGATTGATTAGGATCGAAGACAACCTGCGTCGCCCGCTACCTAGGCTCAGGGAACTCAGGTTCTCCACTGCTGAGAGGACGTGGCTGCCCACAGAAGAACACCGTCAAGCCCAGGCGTTTGCCCACGAGCTGATGGACGATGGACTATCCAGCAATCTTGTCTTGCTGGAGCTCTCCAGCGTGCATACGACACTTGGATGGCTGCCCATCTTGCCGATATGCGGGCCTTCACTACGGCACTGCGCGTTAAGCCTCGCCGAGGTCCTTAATCTGTCAGGAGAACCCTTCGAACATATGCGTGAGTCATTCCGTCATACTCTGAACTGGGCCTGACATCTCTGTACGCTATGGTCAGGCGAGAACATATTCGCGGTGATGAGTGCCGTCCGTTCTATGGCATCCCTTCGTTCGCTCTGCGTGGAATACGACGGATTGAGTGCCATGAAACGTGTAGCACAAGACCCATCTCGCGCGTCGCTTTCACCATTATGCCTCGACGCACTTCAAGACGCACTATGCCGCCCGCTGAATATGTGCCTGTCCATATCGCGACCAGTCGCGGAGGCTGACTTTCCATGCCCTCTCCTCGAGCATCTATCCTTCAGGGTTACTGCCACCTCGCAGAGCCTATCTGGCTGGAGGCTGACATGCGCAACGCTAGCGCGGTCATTGCTTCGCCCATCTGGTAGCCACAGAGCGCGAGCGTGTCCTCAGCTCGCGCGTGTTACCGTGTTGGTCGAAGAACCGAAATTTGTGGTGCAGATGTTGGCTGGAGCACCAGGATTACCCCTCGAAACTCGAGTCACTAGAGTAAAGGAGGTCTTTCAACCCTTCGAGGATCTCGGTGTTGCTGTTGACGTGGAGATCAACGTGTCGGACCGCGGACCCGTATGAAGCGAGGGATAACAGTATAAGGTATGACACAGCCACATTCTGCTCCTTATAGTCTCCAATCGCAATCACCGCTCATAGACATCAACGACCATGATCTCTCCACCTCGAGAAGTGCCTCTCGAAGTACTATACATGATCCTCGATGCTCTCGGAGACGACTCCCAAGCGCTTTCCCGATGTACGCTCATCTGTCATCGCCTACGCTCCTATGCCCGTTCTCGTCTTTATCGAACCATTACCTTCTGTGGCGAAGACATGGCTCACAAATTCACCACCACATTCGAAGCTCTCCCCGAAATACGCCCGCTCGTTCGCAATGTCACTCTAACCAGCCTCAATCGCTCCCGCGACCGCATCGTTCTCCCACTCGTCTATCTAACCATGAACCTCCTCCCCTTCATGCGCCTTGTCGCCCTCCGCTCGCTAACCCTCGAACACGTACGCATCGACTGTTCCGGAACGCTCTTTTCTGCTCTCTTCCTCCTCTCCAATCTCGAAGAACTCCGCTTCTTGGAGTCCGACTGCACCAGCGACGCATCTTCCAGGATTGCCAACAAGATCACGCACATCCACAGTTCGGCCACATTTCCTTCCATCAAGAAGCTATCCGTGTCGCACTCTAACTCGGACAGAGCCAACCTGTTCGTGGGGGGTCTGCTCAAATTCAGGCAGTCCATCTGCATAACCACACTCGATATCACATTTTCCCAACGTATCGAAGTCTGGCTCTGGACGTCGTTCGTCCTGGATGTCGGCTGGAAGCTGCGTCACCTCGCCTTATCTTTCAATTTCGATACTCCTAGTGAGTCATGTTATCTTCATGCGTTATGCATCGCACGCGCAATGCTCTAACCAGCCGTACTGTGCCTCCCATTGCAGGGTGTATCTTGAGGCGGATGCTCGACGCCGTCGCCATGGTTCCCCTGCTCCGCTCTCTCGCTCTCACCACGCACTCGTTCGAGCAAGCTTCCGACTTCACATTCACCCTCATCTCCGAGCTCTGTCGCATGCTCGAGAAGCGTCCCACGTCACTGACCTCTCTGGAGCGCCTCCAGCTTGGACTCATCGAGCGCAACGAGCTCCCGGTCGGGATAGACGAGGCGTTGTGCGTCAGGCTGGCGCACGCTCTCTCTGCGGAGACAGTCACAGGCGTCGGTAGCAAGCGGGCCAAATCACGACGCTACCCACGTTTCGGGGTCCTCGATGTTCGCGTGGACATATATTTTGACATGGACGAGGGAGCAGAGGAGCGTGAAAAGGCGATTAGGAATGATAAGGAGGCAATGCTGACACGTTGGGGAAGGGCGCTCGAAGCGTTCGAGAGGGTTGTCACTAACGGGGTGCGGGTTGACATTGACTGGCAAGACGAGTCCTAGCCGTCATGTTTACTACCCAAGCACTGTTAACTGTAGATGAGGCTTACCGTGTACTCAATACGTGACGTGGTACGAGTGCGTCTTTGTCTAAGCTCATGATACTCGCTCTATGAATAGCAATCTTGCCAAAGCTTGCGGATTTGACACGAAGAGCATCCTCGAGAACTGCATCAGCCAGCCCCCTGGTGACTCGTGAGTTCATTCCCTTCACCGCGACATCCAGCGCTCAGAGTGCGTCAGTTAACCGGCCACCTTGGGTGTGCCTCCCCAGCGCGCACCTACAAACCGCTTTCAAATTTCAGCGCGATCGGGGAGGCCCCTCTTCTCCGTTTCCTCTCGCTCACCGCAAATCGGCCTGGTTCCGATCTGAAGAAACGCCCTCGGACCTCATTGACGCTCTGTGTACCATGCATATGCTCGAGCGTCCTACCCCGTCCGCCTTCCTGGGAACCATCTGACTGGGCCTCGGAGAACGGTATGGCCGGCCGATTGGCATCAACGACGTCTTGTGCACCCGGCTCGCTCGCGCGCTCTTGGCCAAGTGCATCACATTCCCCTCGGGTACGCATACGACGCTCTATCCGGGGTTTGGACGACTAGATGGTCGCGTGGACATACAGAGGAAGTATCTCGTGGGCTATCGCGTAAAAAGATTTAACGGGCCAGAGCGAGTGAGGGTGGCGGCGCTCAAGAAGGACATGCAGGGCATGCTGGTGCGGCATGCGTTGGGGAAGCGCGTGAATCACAGTGAGAGTGAGATTGAGATTCAAGCAGTAACGCCATTGATCAACACTCCTTCTATTGACCGAGACTCATGGTACAGATCGGTAGCATCGGAACACAGCTCGTAAGCATGATCTATAAAACCTCAAGCGAAGCCCAGAATCTACTCCTGGTCGAACACCAAGGCGCGGACCTCAATCGACTCGCGCTGCGGCGCATCCTTCGGGCTCGTCACGTCCGCAAAAGCCGAATGCGGGGTCAGGCGTGCCCTGTCCTCCTCCGAGTCGTAGCACTTGATGAGCGTGACCTCATCCGGGGTCTGCCCAGACAGGTAGTACCACTTGTGGTCCGGGTTGTATCGCACGCTATAGGTGCTGCCGGTACGGTGGGGGTAGATGAGGTCCACGGGCACGAGGTCCTTCTCGCTCAGGTGGCGCCAGTCAGAGACTGCGAGCGGCTTGTGGGCGACGGGATGGTGGATGGGCCGCCAGACATTGATGATGCGCACGCGCCCTTTGAGGAGGCGGTCGGCCTCCTCGGGAAGGTGGTACTTCACGCGCTCGCGACTGGCGTTGTACGTCTGGTCAATGTGGACGCGCTCCTGTAGAAACTATCAGAAGATGGGGCACAGTGAGGCCGGAGTGGACGTACCACTGGACCGCGGTAATTAGGACCGATCTTCGCGTTCTCATCCGGCTTGCGCCTGTGATCAAGGATAGCTCGTCAGGAAAGATGATGGAGTAAAATCGCAGACTCCCTTCACGAACCTGATGGTATGGTCGAAAATCAAGACCCTCTTCCCTCCAGCGACCTTCTTCAGGATCTCCTCCACCTCTGGGTAGTACCGAGCCTTGATACGCTCTTCGTCGTCGAAGTCCTTCTCCACGCTGGGCCACTTCACGAACTGAAAGCCACTCGTGTCGAGCGAGAACTCCTCCTCGCGGCCGCGCGCGTCGTGAATGGTGACGGGGTGGGGGTCGGTGCCGACGTTGTTCTGAGCCTTCCCCGCTGGTGCCTCGAACGCGTATTGGTAGGGCTCCTCGTCGCCAATGGGAGCGTAGTAGTTGAGCGTGGTGGGGACGTCGTGCGGGGCAAGAACTGCTGCAGTGGCCATTGCGATATACGAGACGTAGAGCTAGTTGTCTGTGTGAAGGTAGAGACTATTGCCGAGTACAGAGACTTGTTGGGATGAGACTCCTCCTGCACTCCATCAATCGTTTATATGTCCTTCTCACAACGACTCACTTTCCCGAAAACCGCCCATCTTCTTCATCTCCGACGGAGCACAGATGTCGGGATATCAGTCATCCAACTAGAGAAGCACTGACCTGGCTGCACTAGACCCAAACTCTAGCACCATCCGCAGTGAGAATAAGCATGACTTCTGTACCATGGGAGCCTAGTTCAGCGTTGGGTCTTCGCTTTCTAAGGATTGACAGGCTATCGCAATTCCGAAGTCTGGTGACGCGATGAAAACCGGGCTGTAAGCCCTCGAGCCCGAGCGACGTTACACATTTTTCTTCTACACGGCGAGAGCCAAAAGCCACGCTTTCCCATCTCGAAAGCCGCTCAAGTGTTCAGTACAGGGGCAATGTCGTCGTAGCGAGGTTGTTAGGAGCGAGAGAGGGAAAGACTCTTACTTACAATGCGCCAATCTGTCAATATTTGTCAGCAGAAAGCTCACTCGAGTGAGGGAAACAATTCAGACTTCGCCTGACATAGCACTGTCGCAGAAGTCAGATGAGTAAGATTGTCGGAGACGGTCGAGAGTTACACACGATCAACTTACACCATGAACATCGCTGCTCGCAACAGTGAGGCGACCACGTTGGGGTAGGGACTACTCAGTCTGACTCCGCACAACGTCCGATTCCGATATCGGGCTACGGGTAAGTACAGGAATGTCCCGTATACGCGTAGGGACGAAACATCGTCGTCTTACATGATGTCAAATAACGAGTCGGACGATGACCCTCTTGCTAGCCCACAATGCCTCGGGTGGGCGCTTGAGGAGGATAGAACCAGTTCAGAAATGGTCGAAATGAATGTGGTTAGTTTAGTATGGTCAATAGACAGAGCTAGCGTGGGCGGGTGAAGCAACTTGCAAGGTAAATCGGACGAACAATCATGACTCAGTTACTTATGTTCGGACACGGCACTCCGGGCCGCAATCCCGGGCGCTCGAAGCACTATGTCTGCCACTGCCAGCGCGGGCCTACTCCTGTTCACGAGCGACCGCTTACCTACTAAGGTTATACATACCTAGCTGCTCTCGAGTCCCAGCACAACTACTCCCTGCTACTTCGTGAACATCTGTTTGGAGTATCTCTGACGTGATCTATGACATTGGGCGACCATAGACATTCAAGACAGTGTCGAAGAGCAGTGCATAGCAGCGATGGTGAGTTAAGGCTTGCCGCTTGCTGCACCCTTCCATCCGTCTTGCAAGCTGCCTACTCACATGATCCACTTACAGGGTGTATGCTACGAGACGCTATCGAAATCTAATCACAACTTTCTACATTTGCGCTACGTTTGCGAATGAATCGATAATGGACGATTCCGATGGCGACGCCCCCTCTGCAATGTCTGTGTATTGCATTTCCGGTGAGTACTTTCCGATATTCCACCGAGCTGCATACCGGGAGTAGCGTGATGGGAGTAGGGTTGTGAGGAACATATATCCAGTCAGCCTGCCACGCCAACACGCGTACCTATACGAGGTCGCAATGCAGATCGCGCAGATCGAGGGGCAGAGGGTGCGTTTGAGCATCGTCAGACGTTGCGCTCATTACAGCGTAGTGACGATGCTCAAGCATTGGAATATTGTGTGTATGATGCGGCTAGCAGAAAAAGGACGATTTATACGATGACGAATTGGGTAATGGACAACGTGTTCTGACGGATTCGCATTGTGGTCTGACAAACTGCAAGGCCTATTGTACACAATGGTGACGATAGTTCATATTACGACTTCCCTAAGCATTCGTCTCGATAGCGCGACGACGGTTTCCGCTAACGGTAGTCTCGCCTACCGTAGTGAAAGTTGTGGACGTGCGAGTCGTTGTGACTGTGGTGGTGGACGTGATGGTTCTCGTACGCGTGCTCGTGAACGCCGTTGTGACCCGGCTGGTCGACTCGGGACGAGTCAGCGTAGTCGTAGTCGTTTCGACGACGAGCGGGCCAGGAACTGTCGTGGTAACTGTCGTCACACCTTCCTCATCGCCGCCGTCTTCGTCACCACCATCCTCGTCGCCACCATCCTCATCACCACCATCCTCCTGACGTCTGACGACATCGCTTCGGAGACGGAGGTTGGCGTTAACGTCGGCTTGCACTGTCGCGGTGGCGCTGATGGATGGTGTGCCGCCATTCTCGGTCGTGGAGAGGGAGGTAGGCAGGGAAATGGTACTGAGAGTAGACGATGGATGGTGTAGGATTCCGTGCAGAATGCTGTCCAAGAAATTGCCGCTCGAGCTAGATGTTGATGGGCTCGCTGAGGAAGTGCTGGAATGCCCGTCTGTGCCTGCTCCAAGGCTGACTGTGACGAGTTCTGCACTTGTGCGTCAGCGTGCAAGCATATGTCACTAACCGCGCGTACGCACCAGGATTGGCTTGGGCAGTGTGACATGCCACAACGATCAAGCCGGTGATAGCGGTGATCTTGGTAGCGTACATATTCAAGGGAGGCAGGACAGAGTTGAGAGGTTACGTCTGCACGAGATTCAGTGGCGATGTGATAGTAGGTTGATGCGCGAAGGTAGTAGCTACCTATATAACACCTTCACTCTCTGGGGTCATCCACGAGTGAAAGGCTAGGCTCTGGACAAAGCGGTCCCGGGCTTGGTCGTACAGCACACGACGGAAGCAATGAGCCTCTTTCATCATCGTCCACTAGATCCACGAAGGGAGCTGGTGATCGGAGACATTGCGATCGCACTCGCTCCTGCAGTTGGTCAGTGCCTAATACCCAGTGGGATGCCAAGTGTGGGACAGTTCCTATGCTCGAGGCAGTTCGCAGGAGCCGCAGTGGACTACAGTGGAGAACGGCTCCGGAGGTGACGCGCTTGGATACACAGTCTCCAGGCCGGGACGTAATTCAATGGTCAGGCCCCCGGCGTGTGTAGACGTCGCGAGTATGCGCTGGACACGACTCGCAGTCAGCCAAGTCCGGAATGAGATCATGGACGCGACTCTCATCTGCGAGCCAATGAGCAGCTTGCGGATGTTCCCAAGATGGAAGGTGGTAAAGAGGACGAGATCGAAGGATGCGTGAAGTTCAAGCTCTGAACACTCACGTATCACGAAAATGCTCCGACGTTGTCGACGGAAGTAGCGGATATGACGATGCACGAGGGGGGAGTGGCGCGATTCCCACTAACGTCCTTAGCCTCACGCGCAAACACAGACTCGGAAGTCGGACGCGCGTCCACAGAGTCACGATGCTTCTATAAGACTCCTAGAGGGCCACCCGACACTCTACAAAATCTTTGGACCATATCGTTCGTACAACCACATTCGCATCTTCGCTGGCACACAGCAGCCTTTCACACACAAACCCGCTCTCCAAGACATCTTCCGTTGGCATGCATTTCGCAAAGTTGGGTTCCTTTACCGTTCTTGCGCTCGCCGCGTCTGGAGTCGTTGGTAGTGGTAAGTGTCACCCGGATAGGTTTCGGGCACATGTGGACTCACCGACCATGAGCATAGTCATTCCGCGTCAGGACGATACCACAACGTCGTCTTCGACTACCACGTCTGCAACCACTACAGACTCCACCACGACCGTTACTGAGACGGGCGATCCGACTACTTCAACCATTACCTCGACCGTAAGGACGACTCCAACTGTCACGAGCACGCGGCTCTCCCAGACATTCACGTATACGACTACAACGGTCACGCGCACCCGAGGGGCATTTACGACTATCACCGAGACGGACACAATCACCGTGCCAACCGTGACGTCCACTCCCGGGGCAACGCGCCAGCCGCGCCCAACGCGCCCTGCACGACCCAACTGAACAAGGTGCTAGTGTCCGTAGAATTACTATGATAAGTTGTAGTGTGTCCCATTCCATGATTTACCATGATGGTTGTGCGAGCGATCGTAAATGTACAAACGTCGGGATCGAATCAACTACTCTGGGGATGGGAGAAGTTAACGAGTTCACACGTGATGGAATAGTAATTAGAGTTCAACGCGATGGATGAGTGAGTAATGTTGGCCAAATCCGCGAACTAAGACCACCACGTTAAATATATTGCATGCATTCGCCCTTTGGCCGTCGGTATAACTGCCATCGCGCGCGCGTTACGAATGACTCGTAAGTGAGTAGTTTGAACCTGAAGAATTTGCATTAGTAGTAACAAAGAGCGACCCAGTAATGGGACTCACCTATATTCCCTGAGGAAAGTCCATCGTGATGATCCTATCTTGCTCACGAGCAACGTAGAACCGTTGCCAGAATGCATGGCTTGGGACGGCCCAAGTGTACCTAGCGTTGAGCACTACCCTCAGCACCTGATGAAGATACCTTGGTTCCAAGTCGTCATAGGGCTCGGAGAGGCCGTGACCGAGTTTAAGCACTAAATCCATCAGAGGGAGAGCACCCAGTCGCTCCCGGTGTCGCAGACATGCCAGCAATTCCTCGAAGAATTCAGAAGTCGCCTTGATGCGCTCTCCCTCAATCCTGACGCAAGCGAGCTTCGGGAATACGGTAAGAGAGCTCGTGCCTTCCGCCACGTAGGACGCTGCGCGCAGGCCTTCCCACATGGCAGTTGCTTCGCCTTGCCCTGTGAGAGACAGATCCGTCAGGCAAGGAAACGCCCTGAACATGGCTTCCCACCCGGATGGCTGACTAACGCAGTAATGGTTACAATCGACGATCAGACGTCGCAATGATGAGGGGCGGCAGATCTGAATGAGGTCGCGGAGGATGACTGAAGCTCTGTCGTCCGGTTGTGAGATCGTCGTGGGGCAGTCATCGTAGCGGATGCTGAATTGAATGGCCCGGCTGTCCACAGTCTCTTCCAGCCACCTCTCTGGCGATTGAGAGTAGCCCGAACATCCAAACAGATGAGAGACTTCTTCGTCGTCGTTTATCACGAGCCATACAGTCTGCACTGTGTTGAGCACCGGTAGTGTCTCAGGAGGGCGGGGCGGGAGACTGTCGACGAGTGATACTCTGGTCTGATCCTGGGTGGCGCGATAGATCGATACAAAGACTATGAGATCGACATCTTTAGGAAGGATGACATGCGCCAGGAATGTCCTGATATCGTCTGGATGATCGGATTGAATAGTGCAACCCCTCAGCCCAGGGAGGACGATGGGGTCGCGCAAGGGGATATTGAGATGAGACTCTCTGCTGATAAGCGGAAAGAGTGTGCTGGATATCTCGAGTGTATGGAGTGCTCGCATTGTCGACAGAGTATCGAGTAATCCGCTAAGGGTAAGCCCTGTGCGCCCACAGCCCTTAAGAGTGAGAGAAGCGAGGCCACGGAAGAGCTGCGCGTCGTGGGGAATGACTTGTGAATGGCAAGAGAGCGAAGACAATAGGGGAAACCTCTGTCGTGTGATATCAGGATCTGGGGCATGCCACATGCCGTTCGTGAGGCAGCGCGTCATCACTTCGAGGGCGCGCAGGTTGGGCATGGATCGCTGCAGAAAGCGGACAAGGTCCTGCGTAGACGGTAAGTCTACCGTGGGCAAGCCCTCCATGATTTGTACTCTTTGGTGCTGGCAGACGCTCAACGCGGTGAGACGATCCGTATGATGCGCGACAATGTCGAGCATCTCCTCCGATGGTTTGGTGAGGTTGACTGTGAGCTGCAATATGCCGGAGCGATTGAGGCAGAGATTCAGCCAGGCCAGGTCTCTATGACCAACAGCATCGATGATCGTCCATAGCGCGGGCGTTGATTCGACAACGTCGCGCCAATGCTTGCATACGCGCATAAGCGACGACAGTGCCGCACGGGATTGGCCTTCTTCCACTTCGTGCCAGTCTGCGACCAGGATGTGAGCCAGTAACTCGTTCGGAAGACGGCCAATGGGGGCAGCTGGGATGCAGAGCTTCTCGGACAGACGCATCCTCTCCAGTCCTTCGGCCAAGTTCGACGCCTGGTTACGAGCGTTTGTGTCCATCCCGAGGCTTATACAGCACTACATGAGTCTAGTTTGTGGTAGTTCAACTATATAGACGCACCTATTGCAAAGTGTGGAGTAAGAGTGATCAATACGCTAGACGTCTTCAGCCCTCCCGAATGGATCGACTCGCCTCGGTTACGGCTACCACGTACGTGTGAGCAAGCACATCCGTGAAACCTCCAATGCATGAGTGAGACTACATACCGTGTAGGGCGTGGCGGCGGATGAGAGGAAGAGGTGGGACGCAGAAATTGGGCAGCGCTGAGACTTCGGACTGATATCGATTTGTCGGCAAATCCCGGTTCATCACGGTACCTGCACCGCACAGCTTGCGGCGGAGCAGTGCGTCGCGTCATCTCCACAGGTGAGTTCCAGGGTTGGTCAACGAATGCGGCCATTGGCGTGCTTCCGTGGAAGATTACGGACACTGCGGATTCTCCGAGCCTCGTCCGCCTGGGCAGCCAGAGCACGCATTCACGAGGTACTAACACACGCATCTTGAGGTCTATGGAGCCCACCACCCTGGGCACGGAGAGGCCGTCGGGTTTTCATCGTTGATCCGAGTCGTGGCGACGTCGAGGGTCGGCGCCATTAGGGCCTGCCAAAGAGCGACCCGAATATGAGACCATGAACATCGTAACCAAGCTCCGAATGACATACGTACTCCGCACAGAAAGGTGGAGGGCGGCGATGGAAGCTAAGATACGTAGGACTGCCGTACTTGGGCTGCTAAGGCCTACGCAGTCGGCGGCGTCACCCTGCGCAAGACCGACAGAGGAGGTGAACGTTGCGTCGCACTCTAGCAGCAGGGAGGATCGAACAGATCAGTCTATGTGGATACAGCACATACCTACAATGATACAAAAAGCTTTTGATACTTCATATCCAACACGTCATCCTCGCCCTCACAACACCTTCTCCTCCAAACCCATACCCATCTCCTCGAGGACCTCCCGGATCGGGTCACATATCTCCTTCGAGTACGGCGCAAGAATACCCGGCGTGTTCAGCTTCCCGTCCAGCACGAGCTGCACCGCAACACCGCACGGCACCCCAACGTACAGCGCCATCGCCGAGTGTCCACCGGGCTCCCCGTACGCCTCGAGCGTCGCCGTGATCGTGTCGGACGAGCCGTCCGCCCACTCGACGATGAACTTGTGCTGTAGCATGACCAAGTCGCGCTCCCCGGGCCCGTACGCCATGAGCGTCTCGAGCTGCGCGCAGAGCGTGTCCAGCAGGTTCCCGTCCCGGATCGTCGCCTTCTCGCTCGAGAAGAGGCCGATCCACTTCAGCCCAGAGAGAATCCGCTTCGCCTCGCCCTCGTCCGGGAACGCGCACAGCTCGCGGACCTTTGCGACGAGGGTCGCCTCCGACGCGTCCGATGCACTGATCGAGCGCTGGAAGATCTCCGCCCAGGTCATGCCCTCCTTGAGCCAGTCCTTCTTCTCCATGTTCAGCCACCCGAGCGCAACGAGCGCCTTGACGAACGAAGGGAAGCCCTGGTAACGCAGAGTGCCGCGCACGACGGTTTCAGCCTCGGGAATGTTGTAGTACTCCCGGAAGGGAACCGAGTTCCGGTTCGGGTACGCAACGAAGGCGAACGCGGGCGTGATAAAGTACGGCTTCGCCACGCTCATGAGGTCCACCCCGGGAACGTCGACCTGCTGGCCGTTCGCGAGGTAGGAGGCGTTGTTGAGCAACGCGAGCAGACCGCCACGCGGTGACCACGAGAACTTGTACCCCAGCGGGTTGCCCGAGCACTCTGGCGCAGGCAGACCACCGCAGTACGAGTGGAACTCCTTGATCTACAGTCGAAAGATTAGCAGGCTGACCCCTGGGAAAAGCATACGCGCATACCTTGCCACCCTTCGCGTGCACCTCGTCAATGGTCTTGACGGCGTACAGATGGTCGACACCGGGGTCAAGACCAATCTCGTTCATGACAACAATGCCCGCCTTCTTGATCTCCTCCTCGAGCTCGCGAATGCCCGGGCTGATGTAGCTCGTCGTGACGACGTTCGTCTTGCCCTTGATCGCCGCCTTGATCACGTTGACATGATGGATGTAGGGCACAAGGGAGATAACGAGGTCGTGCTCAGCAATCGCCTTCTCTAGCGCCGCCTGCTTCTCGGGGTCCTCAGAGCCCGCGTCGAGAGAGCGAGCGGTGGTGTTGCGGAGATCGCTAGCGAGCGCCTCCGCACTCTTGAGCGTACGGCACGCGATCGTAAGAGCGTTCTCAGGGTTGCGGACGACATACTCGGCACACGGGCGCGCAACAGCACCGCTTCCCAAGAGGAGTACCTTCTTGGTCGGTGCACCTGTAGCAGCCTTGGCTCCGAACTGGGGACGAAGATCCTTGCCCTCCTTGAGGAGAGAACGACCAAACTCAGGGAGCACGAACGCGGCCTTGTGCACCTCAGAGTTGTAGTAGCGTGTGTTCGGAACGGAACGCAGGGGGGTAGATAGATCGCGGCCAGCCTCCTTGGATGCGACCATGAAGCCGATCTGGCCGGAGGGGTACGTCGGGATGGTGGTGTACGCATACTCAGCAACGGCGAATAGGCTACGAGTTGTGGCAAGGAGATCCTTGATAAGGTCAAGGTGGATCCACAAGCACTCGCCCTGAGTAGATATGTGGCCGCCAGGAGTGAGCGCGTCGCGAAGGAGCTCGAAGTACGGCTTTTGGAAGAGAGAGGCGGCGGGTCCGACGGGGTCTGAGGAATCGGTGATGATAACGTCGTAGGTGGAGGTGTTGTCCGCGAGGAACTTGAAGCCATCGCCGACAAAGACAGTTACACGGGGGTCGTTCAGAAGAGAGGACATGTGAGGAAGGAACTGCTTCGATACGCGAATGACGGCCTGTTACAGGGTGAGCTTGGAAACACATAACATTCGAGTGTCTATATGCGCGCGGTACGTACCTCATCGATGTCGCAAAGAACAACCTCGGTGACAGTGTCGTGCTTGAGGACCTCGCGCACCACACCGCCATCACCACCGCCAATAACGAGCACCTTCTTCGGGTTCGGATGACTCGCAAGGGGGATGTGCGCGATCATCTCCTGGTACCTACAGCCCCGTTTCCGTGCGTGAGTGCGTGAGTGCGGTCGATACGGGAACTCAGAACGAAGCACGTACGAGAACTCATCGCGCTCTGTGCACTGGATGACCCCATCGAGCACGAGTACGTTACCGTATGTCTCGGACTCAAACACCAGCACATCTTGGTACAGCGACTTCTCGACGTGCAGGATTCGGTTGACCTTGAGGGTCATAGCCTGTCCCGGCCACTGGGAAGAGATTTCGCGGAACCAGCCATCTGCGGGTCGCAAAATCGCGCAGTGATCAGTACTGCGCCTTCGTCGAACAAGTCGAGCCCGACGTACCTTTGATCGAGGGGTGAGTGAGGGGAGCCATGGCAGACGGATGAGGGGGATGGAGGGAGGAGGAGGAAGAGGTGCTCTCGAAATTTTGGCCCTGACTCGGGGGCCCGTCGATCTCCCTTCAAAACCGTTGATAAGATAAACCCAGATCTGCTAGATCATATCGGGTGGCTCAGATCGTGCACAGGCGCTTCATATACGCCGCCTGCGATTCAAGTCCTAGGCATTGGTCAGTATTAGGGAACGTAGGAGCTAGCACCTGCAATTGATTTTATCAAGTAGTACAATGGATTACCTGAGGGCCTATGTGACGCGTCTTAGTCTGTGATAAAGAAAGTAGACATTGTCTGCATAGTTGTGACGAAGCGCGCGCAGAATATACTGCTACACCGTTGCCCGCAGGAGCTAGGTAGATTGACCAGACAATCTCCACGTTGGTTTTCCACACTGGCATGCCGAATGGTAGTCAATCTTACGGCGTGCGGGGCACTTGGCGAGGCGAGGGGAGTGAAAGAAGAGACAGATCAGACTCCGGAGAGGCGTAGAGGCTCAAGTCCGCAATTTGCACAGCGCGCTTCAGCCACAGGTCACAGTGCTTCTACATGCATAATTGTACCTTTCAGCCGACTTGACGAGATGGGGCGGCGAATTCAACATATCGCGTCACGAGCGCTTAGACGACCGACTGGCAGCGACAACCATGAGCCGAAGTCTCCATGCGCATAGTCGCCCAAAGACTTCGTGTATGAGCATGAAGGGCTGTGGGGTCGTAGAAAAAGATAGTAAACACATCATCGTCGTCGCTGGCTGTTCGATACTGGTGGTAGAAGTGAAAGAGACTGACTGGCGTCTATACTTCCTTTCCTGGACGCTCCTCCTTCGGCTCTCCTCGGCTAGCTTCGCCGCGATCGTTGAAATCTCCGTCAAGACCTGGAATGTATAGTGTGTGCACACATACTGACTGGCATTCGAAAGTAATCCCAGTTTTGATTCCAGCGCGCGCTCGAGTCTCCGCGATCCATTCCCAAAAAAGCCTATAGTACAACATAGAAATAGAATACAAGCAACGGCGTACACGAGCAACACCGAGTAAGGTCATGACATGTGCGCGTACGAGTCGTAGATGAGGTGCGAGAGATGCAGAATAGCAAGCGTAGTGGTGAATTGCTGGTCGTGATAGCGAGGAGGGCCCTACAGTATGGTATAACAGGGGACAGACAAACCGGACGATCGAGCCACACAAGGAGTCGGGTCAGACCGGACGTCAAGCTTATATCTTGTTGTCGATCGACTGCTCCGATGTCGTCTCGTGCCTGTCATGCTCGTGTGCTGTAAACGTTAGAAGACGTTTTAGTACACGACTCCGCAAGGACTGTGTTCAAGCGATGCTGACCTCGTTCGCGCCTCTCGATATCTGCTTGACGCTGGTCGGCCGTGACGGACCCGAAGATAACGTCCATCTCCTCGAGCGAGCGGCCCTTGGTTTCAGGAATAGCGCTATCATATCGCAGGGATGACTCTTCAGCGAGGTTCTTGCGAGAGAAGCGGGGACGAGTACGTACAGCGAGAACGTGGCCATAGCGCCGATGTTGATCGTTGCGAACATAAAGAAGATCTTGTACCCGAGGTCCGTGATGAGGTCGGGAGTGACCTTCGACAACACAAAGTCTGATAGTAGGTCGGTCAGAATGGGTCACCACCAGATAGGGAAGCTGACTTACTGAACAGCCACTGGGATGCACTGGCGGTGGCGAGACCGTAATGACGGGTGCGAGTCGGGAAGATGTCCGAGACATAGACCCATCTATCGGACAAAATTGTCAATCAAGCATTCCGCAGTATATCCGCGATTGCATATCAGTACGTACGGAAGTGGACCCCATCCCATAGAATAGAAGCACACGTAGATGTACAGCATCGCGGCCATCGCCTTGCTAGCCGGCGGTGGGGTCGCAACGTCGGTGGGAGGAGGGTGCGTCTTCAAGAGAGCGCCGATGATGAAGAAGAGGATGCCCATGCCCATGGATGAGATGAATAGCGACATCTTGCGACCCAGGCTGTCCACCAAGAAGAAGACGAACAGGGCGGTGGCGACGACCTTGACGATACCATAGATACCGGACGCAAGGAGTGAGTTGGAAGTGCCGGTGTATCCAATCTATAGTACCGGAGTGAGCGATACGACCCAGTGTTTCAACGATGCAACTCACGGAGGTGAAGATCTGGGGGGCGTAGTAGTTGACCGAGTTCTGGCCACCCCATTGCTGGAGGATGAAGATGACGACAGCGATGACGAACCGGATGAAGTTACCCTTCCCGAAGAACGCCTCGCGAATACCAAGTCCCTTGCGCGCTTCACGCTCCTCCTGGACTGCAGCCTCAATTTCGGAGATCTCAGCCCGGACATACTCGTCTTCGGGACTCATCCGGCGCAGGTACGCAAGGTTCAGGAGAGCTTCCTCGTTACGGCCCTTCGACGCGAGCCAACGTGGCGACTCCTTCACGGTCAATAGCCCGAAAGTCATGATACCCGCAGGAACCAGCTGGAAGCCGAAGGGAATGCGCCAAACGTTCGCACCCGACGTGATATGCAAGCTGACGCCCACTGCGAATACCATCAATATGGATTCATCCACCCTGACGGACGCTCTCAACTCACAGTTGATGAAGTACGAGATCATTACACCGACAGCCACCATGATCTGGAAGAGACCGGTGATACGTCCACGGACGTCCTTGGGGCAACATTCTGATACGAACGCAGGCGCGACCGCCGATATAGCACCGATACCAGCGCCAGCGATGACACGACCGGCGTAGATGTAGCCGATACCACGCGAGCCACCGGCTACTGTTTGGAGGATCTACAATCTGTCGTAAGCCCACGCCTGAAAGCTGAAATTGGCGATGTACTCACAGCGCCCACGCTAAAGAGGAGGGAGAACGCGAGCAGTGTCCATTTCCTACCAATAGCAGCTAATCATAGGAGTCAGCTCATAGGTTGGCGAAGAAAGCGCAAGACACGAGTGTAGTGAGCGTTACGTGAGAGGAGGGACAAAAGGAGATACTAGGGAAGGCGGGCACCGCCACCCCGCGTAGGCGAATATGACTGAAGCTTCTTCAAATTGCATCGTCCAGAGGGCAGCTCGAATCCGCCCCTGCTCACGCGGAGCACGACCAGAGGTCGGATCGTAACGCAGCGAGGGAGCGAAAATGCCGTGGATCAAGCACAAAGGGAACGACAACGCTGGCAGTGACCACATGACACAGTAGCGCGTCATGAGTTCATCGTCGGCGCCCAGTCGAATGATGGAACTCTCTTGCGCCCCTCCCCCGCCCGCTTCTGGTCCCAGTGAAAGAACAACGCTCACCTGAGATGGGCGCACTACCCAGCGCACCAAAGAATGCACCCGCCTGAAGCACCGAGACGACGTTGGAAGAGACCTCGTTGGACTTCTTGGTATTCGTAGAGCCATCAGGGTTCTTGAGCCCGAAGTGCTCCTTGAAGTAATCCTGGGAGACGACCCCACCGCCGATACCGCTATCGGAGACCAGGTTTAGCGCATATACGCCACTGGGAGCTCGAGAAGCCGAAAGACTCACGTATCGTAACCGAAGAGGACGATTCCCCAGTACACGATGAATGCGAGCCCTGGACACGGAAGAGGATGCTGAGTGGTCCTGCACGACACACGCGTAGAGGTCGAGTAACGCACAGTACACCCTGATATTGCGAAAGAGACCGATGGAGCTCATGACGGACGCGCAGACGTGGGGGGAAGAGACGACGGCGGCGACGGTGAGGGCAAGAGGAAGGGTGTCCTGGCCCTTGGCAGAAACGGACGGGGAGCCTTATAAGCCCCGGGGTTTTAGCTTCGCTACCCCGCGGGCCGCAGATCGAAATGCGGGGAGCCCATCAGCGTGCCTGAATATTTGATGGATTATGCTCCGGTCCGTACCCGGGCCGCACAAACCCCTCTTCGATGCCCCGCACGAGTCGAACACGCCAGCGACATCTTGGTGGCACGAGTTCAAGGACGGTCCTTGCCGCCCTCAGCACTCGTGTGAGAACCCAAGGAGAGAATCTGAATCCAGCAACTCTACACTTCCTCACGAGCCATGAGTTGGCCGTTGGCTTTGGCAGACTTGCTAGCCTGAGCGTGACTATTATTGTTGTAACGGGAGGGATGTGCATGAGGCCTGATCATCGGCCGACGCTGCTGCCGATGGAAAGAAGCTCGGTGACTAGTCTTCTCAGCACCACTCTCACCAACCGTAGAAGCTCTCCCTCGCTTCGTCTTCTCATCATAATCGCCGCGCCATCACACCGTTTGCGGCAAGCAGAGTGTAGCAGGTACGCGTCTTGTATGTGGTCTGCGGGCCGTGTCGAGAAACAACCCGAGATGCATCTCTCTTCATTCCACCATGTAGAGGAGCGGACATGGTACTCAGGAACCTACCACGCGCCTTAAAAGTGGACTAGCTGCGATCTACCCCACAGCCGCGGATCCAGCAGACGTTGTGATGCGGGACCGAAACCACCACCTGACATACAATTGAACACAGCCACTCACCTTGCGGGCAAGACGACGCTGTGAACTCGGAGGCTGGGACTCGAAGCTTGCAACGAGACTCTCACCGCACACACCATCTTAGTGCACGAACGGCCTTTGCTGCCCGCACAGCGATGCGACGGATTGTAGCGAATCAGACATAGTTCACGCACGTACCCATAGCTGCGTTCCCATACAGTGAGTAGACCCGAAACAGCAGCCAGTATGAGGTGACATGCCCCTCCCGGCCCGCAAGACCCCTTTCTCCCCACGGGACAATCGTCAGGAACGCTTCGCGGTGAGCTTGCGACTCACCCAAAAGGGCTCTAGTCAGTTTCACCCAATAGCCGTGCGCTGTTCGGCCTCAGCCGCAATGCATGGGAGCGGATAAGCATCGGGACTTGCAGAAGCGTGTCGCATGGAGCTTGCAGCTACTCGAAAGTGCCCGAAAACCTGACAGAGCAGACGCAGACGAACAAGGGACAAGTCATACGTGTTACTATTAGTCGACCGGCAACTTGGAAGAGCAGAGGAGACGCACCTCACGGTACGCTATTATCGTCAAGCCTAGGCCAGGTGTGATCCTGGTTTGTCACTGCTGAGCGGCACTCGGAGATATGTCGGTCTGATGAGTTTGGAACTCGAAAGCCGTGAGCGTTGCTCGTAGACACAACAAACCGTCCAGTCCTCCTCCAAGAAGAGAAATTCACGTAAAGGAGAGGGTCATTACGATCCCACCTCAACTGGTTCCCGTCACTGGTCGCGTCTGCGGGAAAAGGTCGCAAACGTTCATGCGTCAGAGGTAAACATGCACCGTGTCCGTGTCTTGGCACATAGTGCATCAGCGTTGATTCACAATTCACTGTCGCCCGCGCCAGCGGCGGACGTAGGTGATGCTAAGGATGGTATTGGCGCAGCCGAGAGGGGTGATGGCGGGAAGACGTCAACACAGGACTACCACTCTGCATATAATTGTGACAGGTGAACGGAGGTGCGGAGATGGGTCCAAGGAGAGATAATCAGAGTATTCGTACCGCTGAATTCTCGAGGATGTTCGCATGCAGCGAAGACTACACCTCCAGTGAAAGTGCCGAAAACAACACAGTGAGAACTCATCTGCGTGTCCGTGCCGCATCGTGCACATAACTCTCGCCTTTGAGATGTTCGTGTAGATGCTCGGAGTCGAGGATCTTGTTACTATTTAGTGTGAACGCAAGTCGTACAAGGTCGTGGCGGCGGAGTAAAGGGCAGTCAGGGGGGGGCGGTCAACGTTGTTGTCCGCGGTGTGAGAAGGCAAGTGTATAAATGAATCTGCGAAGAGAACGGGCAGTCATGTAGGTGGTCGTAGTATGCACGCTCATCGATGCCAATGTCAGTCGTACGTACCATGTGCCGGAACGACACCGGTGCTGTTCCAGGTCCGCATGCACCGGTTCATTCTGCCCATCGCCCCGCCGACTCCTCGTCAATAGGCCACTCGTACAGTGGCGCGCGAGGCCAAAAGTTGCATCGTTGTGTCCCTGGGACGACGTTCGCCTGAGTCCGTGTGTAGTTTATGGGCGAGACCGCTATGCCTGGTGGGCCCAGAAGCGAATTCCCGTAACGTGGCGTCGTAGATGCATATGTCCTGTCAAGGGACTTAACTAACCCAAACAATGAGACATCTGAGGGGAGGATAGCGGCATGGTCGAAAGTGGGGTATATGCAGTGCCCAGCGCCGTCAAGGAGAGTAAAGCATATAAAGCGTGGCAAAGCGGTCTGTAGCAGCCTCGAAGAAGACTGAAATACTCACTTTAGACCCTGCATCACCATGTCGCCTAAGCTCTTCGAATTAGCACTCTCCACACTTGTCGTTCTTGCTACCCCCGTTCCAACCCTGGGCCAAAACCCATCGCATTGCGATTCCGGGGACCTCCTATGCTGCAACAGGATACTGACTGCCAACAGCGTTGCGGCGGCACCATCATCAGGAAAAACCTGAAACCCTAATAAGAGATAATTTAGAGAGGTCGGCCCAATAATCCGAATAATACCTGATAACGTCTACTATCTCTTCCTGGGATGTATGTTCAAGCTATGAAGGTGTTTGTTGCCATCGTAAAGGTTACATACATACATCCGACACGAGAATTAGTGTCATAGTAGGTAGACTCGACATGAACTGACAGGCGACCGAGGCAAGCGCTCATGATTGCCAGGTTGTGAAGTGCTGTGGGACCTGCCCTAAACACATCCGGCCTTCTCCGAGGACCGTTCGGGTGCCCTCCGATGTTGAACTTCGCGGCTCTGCCTAGTACCACCGTGCTCCCTTGCCTCCTGCTGTCTCGTCTAGGGGCTATCTAGGCTCAGTTTCTGGACTTGGGCTTGCTTCGGGCTCTCGAGTCACGTCTGTGGCTTGCTCACTATCTAGACTGCCTCGACTGTGTTCTCAGTTCTGACTGGGACACCTACTGATGCCGGTCGGTCAAACCATCCCGGAGGCGTGCAAATGTGAAGTTCCGGGTGACGGCCATGGGAGTAGAGGAAGTTGGAGGGGCTATCCTGGTACTCGTGCGTGGTGTCCATTTTTTTCTTGGTCAGTCTCTGGTAGGGCGCCGGGAAGGGGGGGTCGCAAGGGTAGCATACTAGCATACAGGTGGCCGTGTTCAACGGGTGAGGTGCCAGGCCCATTCAATGTACGTATTGCTTCATCGCCCATTCACTCTTCCTGATTGTGACGTATAGTCTGTCTACCCTCTCGGTGGACGCCCCGAAGCTGAACTGTGGCAAGTGTGAAGCTAATCCTTGAAAGTGGGTAGCGGTCTGTTTGAACTTTGGGTTATATCGGCCACTGATGTGGGCTTGTTTGTTTGCAGTGATGGGCCGACGGAGAAGGGACACCTGATACTTACGACCGATAAGACTGGAAATGTGTGGGAGCGGTGGTTCTCGTACTGAGACGGTGCGTGCATGACGTGGACACAGAACATTGCGAACGCGCTAACAAGGTGTGACCTCCTGCAGGTTGTACGTGCAGGTTGTACGTGCATGTAGCACACTCGAACGAGGTTGAGGAGAATGATGTGATCAACCTGAGCAGCGTCAATGTCGACAGCTACATACTAAGTCAGCTGGAGGCACTTCCTCTGATGTCTGTCAATGCGTGACGGCATTTGATATGCGTTCACGTTTCCTCTTTCTCCACGAGGGGTTGGGCCGACATTTCTGTCTTTATCTCGTTGTAGCATATGTGTTCTTACTCTTAGCCCACTTTGTTAGTAGGTACTGGCAATATTAGTTTGTTCTCGCCGTTCATTTGTGCGCCTGGGTGCGTGAGTGCATGATAATCTGGATCTAAATAATGGAATATTCGTACAACTAACGGTTCACTAATCGCGCTTGTTATTTGGGGACCTAGCGAATTAGACTAATGGACTAATGTTCAGTATTAGTGATAATTAGGAATCATTACACCTAAATAGAGTTTTGGGTTTTCCCTGATGATCTCTTCCTGTACTGGGCATCGTTATCCAGGATATCCCCCTTGGATTCAACTGTCACCCTGACACCGGCGGCTCGGGGAGCTGGTAAGCCAGATTCACAAGTACAACGTTGGGGAGCTGACAGATATGAGCAGCAGTCTAATCCCCGTCTGCTGTACAGAAGACCCGTTCGGTAAGAGAGACAACGATTTCATTGTTCAGCAGCAGCGTGCATGAGGCGAACAATAACTCACAACTTTTCTAAATGGTCTCGTTGCCATCGGATGTATCCCCGTCCCGATCTGAGCGGTAGTCAGGCTTGGGCTTACACACACACGAGTTTGTACATCGCAACGAAAGCGAGTTCGAGATGTTGTTACAATAATTGAACGACGAGTTCGACGAGGCGACAGGGGTATCTGCAGTAGCCAGACACACTTGTACGATCAAGTGCTAGGCAAAGAGTGCTATGATGTTGAAAGATTGTACAGGTCAGCAAGTGGTTGTGTGTCTTGGACAAGAAGATCGAGCAGGCTTAGCGTTCGGCGCCAATCGCCTGTGACTACCGAGCCGGAGCCCCGCGACAGGAAAGATGTTGTGAGTTTCCCTGTGATTCAATACTTCGAACCTTACGTCCGACGACTCAGACCCATTCTCTTGACCATTTCCTTGTCACGCACTATTTTCCTGGATACCTCATACACGTAGTGTGCATGAATCAGGAAAATACGTGAGTGTAGCTCGTACTCGAGTAAGCTCGACTGATAGTCGCACATAGACGGCGTGATCGATACGTGGCAGTTCCCCTCGTAGGAAACGCAAATGATGCCATTTTCATGCGGATGCGGATAAAAACAATGTGATGATATGAATCATATATGGATACAGCTCATCAGAAAGCGAAACAAGGGGGAGCAAACAACTTCAAGCACTAGGGCGAGCGGGACGCGTAGGACGAGCACCGCGTGTACCTCCGGGGGTGGATGTCACCGTGGGCACAGTGATAGTGTCAGTCTCTGTGACTGTCGTGAATGCGCCTCGCGAGCGAGTGATGGTGGTAATGGTGGTCGTGAATGCCGTCGAGAGACGTGTACTTGTGACAGTTGGGGTTGTACGCACGGTGGAGGTGATCGTAGACGTCGTCGGGTCACCGGTCTCAGTGATGGTGGTGGTCGACTGCGTGGTGGCATCCGACGTTGTGGCATCCGTGCCAGACGAAGTGGTGTCCTCCTGGCGAGGAATAACTGTGACATCTATGAGCGACGCTGCGATCATACGTGTGTTAAAACTCACCATTGGCACCGACGCTGGATGCGACGAGCGCAAAAGCGATGATAGTTGGAAGCTTGGGGAAGTGCATGGTGACGGCGCTAATGCTGGACGGTATTGTCTGCGTTGAGTGGCTGAGGTGAGAGTAGGCTGCGGATGAGAAACGGTTGAGGTCGGACTCGTGTCTTATAGCATGTCACATATCTCTCACTTGACGCACACAGGATCTCGCAAAAATTCACCCACGCACGGCTTGTAAGTGTATAGCAGCTCTGTTCAACTCCTGCTCCTCATAGCTAATGCATCCGCCCTACACAGCAGTCACAGCCTGTTTCCGCAGACCACCGACGATCGCAGAAGCTACCGGAAGCCACCGACCCAACGATCACTCCTCAATACTGAATCTCTAGTAGCACGCTCCCTCGCCATGTGCACCTTCCTGTTCAAGCGCATCCGTAAGTCGCCCATAGGATGCCGTCTGGAATCAAACACAGCCGCACTCGATCACGACCTCATTCCGACCCAGGCCCGATTGCAATCTTCGCGGGAGGTCCGTTGACCACCTCTACTATCAGCCTCGTCGTGACAGCCTCGGCTTTGCACAGATACTCTCCTGCCTCTCGGTGGGAGGCAAAACACCAGATGCGTTGCTTCCGCCCATTGTGGACCCCTCCCGCGAACCTCCGTCGCATCGACACCTGCCATAGTAGGATTGTGGTCCCTCGGGAGACACTCCAACGTTGTTCGGAAGGGGCCGCGAGGATGGCATCCGAGATTCACTGGAGGTGATCCCTCGGTCGATCTTTCGATCACATGGTGGGTAATGACGCAAGTCGCTACATTGCATCCGTTATACTGCTCACTAGCGTGCGCATCAGAGAGCGCTCTGACTTTGGTTGTGCCGAGTGCGGACATGCGCCGCAAAGACTTCCGCGAACGACGACATCAATACGCAGTATATAGGCTCAGGTCTTCATGACCGAGCTCTTCATCCACCCTTCCTCCATCGCGAACTCTCGTGCTCTAACCCCACACATCAACATGTTCGCTGTCAAGTTTGCTACTCTCAGCACCATGGTCCTTGTGGCCTGCAGTGGTGTTCATGCCATCTCTGGTACGTTCACATACACGGGCTCTATTTCATATCTGCTAAGCCGCATTATAGAAGATATCTCAGTTACCGTTGGCTCCTCTGGTGGAGAGATAATCCCATCCGCTAGTCCCTCATCATACAGCACCTTCGGGGGCTTCCTCCCTTTCTCCTTCCCCTTTTTCGGACAAGGAACGAGCAGCTCAGTTTCCGACACGGTGCTCCCTACGGCGAGCGAATCTTCCGTGGATTCCATACTTTCTACTGGTATCGACACCAGCGCTGTCGGCGAGATCACCTCTATGCCCCAGTCCGACATGCGCCGACGCGTCACTTCCTCGAAGCGTCAAAATGAGGAAGGTGGTGACCAGGAAGGCGGCGAAGAGGAAGGAGGCGACGAAGAGGGCGGCGACGAAGAGGGAGGCGACGGGGAAGGTGGTGATGGTGAGGACGGGGGTTCGGATGGCGTAACAACGGTCACCACCACCGTTCCAGGGCCGCTCGTCCTTGAGACAACTACCACCACAATCACCCGTCCGGAGAGCACAAGCCGAGTCACTACCGCTGCGACGAACACGCGCACCCGCACGATCACTTCATTCACCACCATCACCACGACCCGCACGAGCACTATTTTCACCACGGAGGGAGAGACGACTGTTAGCGCTAACCGCGGACGTGCCCTTGCTACCGATGCATGATTGACTTTCTCCATTAACTGTCTCCATGTATACTATCACTGTACAAATCGTTGCATAGATTTGTGTCAATTTCCAATGAATTTTTCATCCAATCTCCCGACGTGGTAACCCGTATAGGGCCACCTCTTCTCGTTATGTGCATCCCCAAGCATGAAATATTTGCCAGTGTAATTCTTCCAATGACTTTGACATGCTATCTCATTTCCCGGGTTGGCCATTGGACAGCAGCAACAATCTGCGGCCCATTCTAGCAATACAATGTTGACCTGTCAGACCATTTAAATAGGTGCGGAGCGTGGCGTAGAATGCACTCTATACCTACGAGAGTGCAACACTCGAACATATTCGCGCACATTTGCGATGACGACACAATTATGCTAAAGCATAACAGCGACATGAGGTTGCAAAGATCCAGAGGAAGCGAACTCGATAGACTCGAGGAAGAGATCCTCAAGCTTGTGAGGGAACGGGGTAGGATAAGTCGCGCACTCAATCTTTGGCAGATAAACATAGAGTACACAGTCAGCCACGTAGAACAATTCACGGACGCCATGGAATCGCACGCACCAGAAACCTGTGCATCTCACGCCCCGCTAGCTGAGCAAGCCACCCCTTGCTCGGCTGGACTGTCTGGCGGTGGACGACGCGGAGGACGTTCACCTGGCGCGTATACGGCACGAACCCGGCGAAGGCAAACCGGAAGGACAGCTTCTGCGGGCACATCTCGTCCTCAAACGCGAGCGCGTCACGGCCGTGCATCTCGCCGAGGTCGCCGCGCGCTGCCCGCGCCAGAGGGTATGCAGGTGTGTAGTATACGAAGGTCGACTCATCCCCAACTCGGAGGGGGAGAGATCGCTTCTTCTTGCCCTTCGTGTAACGGACTTGGGGAAGCGACTGTAGGAGACCGCCAGATGAGTTCAGTGAAGCTGAATGCGTGGGCGGACTCTGATTAGCAACGACGTACGCGAAGTCGTTTCAACGGTCGCTGAGCGGACGCCTCGCTCACGGGCGAAAGAGATCCGGTCGCCCGACCCGTCTCTGGACGTGTGAGGAGGGCGTCCAAGATCGGTGCACGTATCTGCATCGAAGCGTACCCATTTGGCATGCGTACGGGGAGAGAGACAGACTCATGTGACGTGCTCCGGAAGGATCCACCATGTGTCGCCGGGGCATCCCGATCGGGCATGCCGGAGAGGTCCTTGTGCTCGGCTTTACGGAGGGGATACCATGGTTCGTACATTGCGATGTTTGTGGATGCTCTAGCAGAGAATTCAAGTGCGGGAGGGTTGGAAGGCGGATAGTCCTCTTTGTTGGTGCTAGGAATGTACCGAGTCTGCTCGAGTATCTGAGAAAGTCTGGTGAGATGGATGGAAACGGATGGTGGACTAGAGGAGTACAAACTAGGTATCGCTGACGAGTGTCAGGGTGGATAAGCCAGTCAAGTTGAGAAGCGCTCGGAGGAGGCAGGTTGACAGGGATCAGGGGTGGAGTCACTGGCAGGGTAAAGACAGAGGTAGGGGGAACACTCCCTGTAGTCAAGCTGCGTGGATCAGGGGCTACAGGCTCTGCCTCGAGGATAGGCAGGCTCGGCGTGACGCCCGCGGTGTTCGCACCCTCCAAACCACCGTACATCATGGGACCACCTGCCCGAACTTCCAGGGACGTCGCCCGGAGAGGACCATTCCTCGCTGAGTATACTAACAGGGGTGTGGTTGTGCCGGAGACACTATGCGAGGTCGGAGTGGGTACAGGAAGTTGCGCAAAGTTATTGAAGTGCGTGGATGCAGACGCAGAGTGTATGCTTGCCACTGGCCGCTGGGCGGAGTCGCCCCAGCCAGAGCTCCCTGGTTGGATGACCGGCAAGGAATTGCTATATCTCAGACACTGCTCCAAGTAAGTGCATAGGTTGTCTGGGGAGTGGATCAGCATGGGCGAGGCGCAATGTTGTGTACGGAAGACATACCAGGTAGGATGGAGGGCGCATGTCCCATTGCCGCCATGAATGATGAGGACGGGAAGGTTTCATACACATTCTCTCCCGCTTCGTTATCCTGCGCACGCGCCATATGCGCATAGTCGCGCGCATCCCAGTTCTGCATCAAGGGGGTGTGTTGGAGAGATACACCAGTTGGTGGCGGGTAGAGGAGGTCAATGGACACGTTCTCATGCTGAGGTATCCCGCCGAAGTCGGGGCAGATGGTTGTCGGGTCCATGGGAGGTACTGGTCCGCCGGGCTCTGAGTACATGGAAGTGGGCGATGCGCAACGGGCGAAACCTGGGTAAACTGAAGACTCTGGACGAACATCCAGAGACGCATCGGGTAAGGGGCTGAGGTAGGGATCGCGATGGACGTATTGCCATGTGACGCCGAGCCCATGGATCAATGGTGACCCTAAGTTGTACTGGACCCCTCCTGGCTCGTGGTAGGAAAGGCCAGAGTTCGTGGTCGTGGTCGATGCCTCCCCGGATGACGCGCGATGGGGTGGGTTGGGGGACTCTTGAAATCGGTCCGGCGACTCACCGACATGGTCAGTGAATGTGCCTGGGTATGGGTTGTGGGACATGTTGCGAGTATGGTGGTGGAGAGTGCGTACGGATAAGAGAAGGGAAGAGGAGGAACGAAATATGCAAGGGAATCGCGCACCACCATTTTATGTTCAAGTTAAACACACAGTACCGGTGTTTAGTCCACATCGCCGCCCCGGGCCTCTAATGTCTGCTGCAGTGTCGCCGCTGCCGTAACGGTGGATATCGGGATACATGGATAGGCAGCTAAAGCGTGTTATCCAGGCGTACAACGGACTGTCGGCATCTTCGAGCTTTGCGGCGCCGACCCGGGAGGCAAAAGCCAACCTATATGTCGAATATGGCCATGCAAACCGACGCGCGGCCCCTCGCCATTCTGGCTGCGCAACAGTGTGCATGAGGTGGGGACTGGAAAGGAGGGTGTTAGGGGAATGATGGTGTATACAAAGGGCGCCGGATATCCTCACCATGACCATCCACTTCTATGCTTCTATGAAGGCGAATGCGGCATGATCGCGAGAGCCTCGTGACAATCAATCCGGATACGATGAGAGCGTCAGAGACCATAGTCTGGTCGCTGATCTCTCCGAAGGGTGTGTGTCAAGGGAAGGGGAAAGATGCAAGCGAGATCGGGTGGCTCACTCCGCGATGGGGACGGGAGGGTATAGGACGCGCTCGGAAAACTGAATGCGGGGAGATATAGCTAGCATGTTGACGCGGGTGTCCCTGTGAGATCTGTCAATCACCTTCGTACCGGAAGCAGTGGCATTGCTTGGTGTCTTTGACATGGTGAGAACCTGCGCCCGGTGAATTTTTGGTTTTGAATGACGGCAGGTTGCACCGACATTCTGAGGGAGTATAGGTACGATACTGGTGTCCTTCGTGTGCACGCATTACCGTATAGACACGTATGCGACGTTCTGGCACAGCGGGCTGAGGCTACAGAACGGGCCTGGGTCTTGACTCAGGCGCTGGCGCGCACAGAACCTGATGTGCGACCATTCTTGCTGTCTTGGGAATGTGTGGAGAATGGTAGAGATACACGCACATGACTGGTTATCTGGATAGAGAAAGCCTATGATGAGGCGTCCTGCGTGCCACAAATGTCAGGCACACACGCGGCGGCTTGAACGGAAGCAGTGTTGTCACCGCCCGACTTCTTCAGGGCGGAGCCTATCGTTCGAAACGACTACCACAGTATACTGTGCTTCGGGGAGGAGAGTTGCGCGATCTGGCATGTCTCATCAACTCTAGGTGATAGAATAAGCAGTAGACAGACAGCGAATGTTCTTTCCAAGCGCCACTATCTGAGGAGCTTCACCGAGACTCGTATCCGCCTCTCCTCCAAGATCTCCAATTCCTCTGCGACCGTCGTGATATACGTATCCCAACGGTCACTCTCTCCTATAGCCACACGGCTCATGGTGTCCTCCAGGAGAGACGAAGATCGTGCGTGTCCGGGCTCAAATACCACGCTGACGTGGGCGAGAGAGGGACGAGACACCTGGAGAAGAGACCGTGATAGTGCGGAAAAGGGTCGGCGGTCGGGCTGTTCAAGAAGAACCTCCGCCGCGGAAGCCCGCAGGATGAGCGTTAAGCTCTCGAGGAGTGGGAGAGGAGGATGGGATGCGGCGTGCTGATCACCGGCAGCCTGCGGCGACAAAACCTGAGCGATCGCGTGCACGAAATTGTTATACGCCGCGACGCGCTCGGAAGGTGATAAGGGAAGTTGAGCAGACTGACGAGGATTATACCTGACCACCAGAGACCGGATCGAGGCGCATGATGTCAGAGAAGGAAGCAAACCATCTAAATCTTGATCGCGTTGCGAAGTGTTAGTATCGCAGCACGCGCCTTGCATACGGATCCCGTGACTCACCCTCGCTGCGGAATACGTCGTCCTGGGCCTCTTGCCGAAGAACAGGGTGGGTGAGTGTAAAGCTGGCCTGCTCCAGTGCACCACTGCTACAGGCTCCCCTCAGCCAACGCTGACATTGCCGACCATCGCGCAAGAAGTGGAGGTCGACTGAGCGAAGAGACACCAATGGTCCACCTTGCAAGATTGTGTCAGCGAGTTCGTTTGGGACTGATTCCTCCGTCAATGAAGAGGCGACAATGGATAGCATGCGTAGTCTTGAGCGCAGAGAGGCGGCTGCCTCGGTGGACGGACCCCTGTCCGGTATGAGGCGGCATTGTGAGCCTAGTAGCACTGCGCCGCGAGCGATGTAGCCGACTCTGTGGCACTCGAGTTCCCGTAGCTGGGGGGCAGTGCACAGAGTGTAACAGAAGCGACGTAGAGAGTCGACAAGGATGTTCGAGAGGGATAGTCTCGTGAGGTTTGGAAAGTGGCTGAACTCGATGAACGCGGGCAGCTTTGGGATAGCGGCGGTCTCGAAATTTCTGAGTGAAATGCAGACAGGGTCTTCGAGAATATGGAGGGTGTGGATGAGTGGGCGAAGATCGGGCTCTTCCCGACACACTCGGATAAGCTCGAGTATCTCAGATCGATGGCCAGGAAGCGAGTTCGAGACAGTTGTGCCGAGTCGCACCTGGACAGAGGATAAATGGTTCTGAGCCCGTGGAGAGAGCACCGATTGAGTAAGAGCACACGCAGCTAGTGCATGCCAGTCGTCCCGGAGACCGTCCACGATGCGATCCGTGAGTTCTGGAGGCAACTGAGGGGGCAATTCGGCAGATCGGGGAGGATGCGAGGTCATGCTGAGCATGAGAGGTGGCCTATAGGGGATTGGAAAAGACATAGAGCTCACAAGTTGGTATGATAGTCAGGCCTACGAGATTCACGGTGACTCTTGTACTGCGTATGCTTCCGGTGATGGACATGTGAGTCACCGTGGGCGTTAGTTGACGGCATGATCATAGCCGTGGGTTCAAGAGTAACTGTGTTCAGACGGTATCATAGTCGTAGTTGTAGCCGGATTGATTCAAAGTACCAAGCGGCTTCAGTCTGCCAGAGATAGATGAGGTGAAAGTTGTGGCCAGATGGATGTTCGAGTGTAGGAGTGGAGAAAGACGGCAGGTTGAAGCACCCGGTCCTGCCGGCCCAAGCGCCTGCAAGTTCCCACGCCGAACTCTCTACGGCAGTACTCTACTTCATAGTACTTGCCTTCTGTCACGACGCACGACGTGCGTCTCCTTCTAACCATCATCCGCTCTAAGAAATTCAGTCCATTTACTACTAGGATACTGCTGAGCTCTTCACGAAGTCTGCGCTCGACATATGCGAGCGTCTTGCAAATTCGAGTTCTCGCGAACTTCGGAGCCTGCCAAACGTCTCGTCACCACACCCGCTGGTCCCTGACCCTCAGATATCAAGCCTGATAAGGCACGCCATCACAAATGGCTAACAAGCATTCTGGTCATTGGACATGTCCCACGATCAGCCTACTTTACGCCACTTTTACACTCCGAGCATTGTCGCGGGCCGCCATCAGCGCATGACCAACGTACCAATATATTTAAACCGGTCAACCTCAAGTTCTGCCGTCCAACAGCCTCGGCCGCGTCAGACCTACCAGCATGCACTTCTTACTATCAAGTCTGCTTGCCACGACCCTCGGAGCAGTCTGCGCACAAGGAACTGTAGTTGAGGACAGGTCGCTATTCAACATCTGCTCACTCAAGCCACTCGGTCATGGAAAAGACGACACCGACCAGGTCTTGTCCGCTCGCATGCTTTCCATCTTCATATGTGACGTTGTTGTGCACAGGTGGAAGCTGCCATTCGCAAATGCGGTCATTATGGTACGACCGTGTTCGGCCCAGGACAATACAACATCACCAGGTATAGTCGAGACCTTCCCTCCACCATCTCATGCTCACAGTCGTTTCAGGAAGATGACCTGGGACTTGGTTGCGTCGCGTGTTGACATGTACGGGTACCTCAACGTAAGTACTAGCCTGAGAACGTGTGTCTGCCCCTCGAACTTTAATGCTGAATGCATGCCAGTTCACGCCGGATATCCAATACTGGCTCGACGCCGACAACACCTACCGAGTGGTCTTTATCCAAAACCAGGCTTCGTGGTTTGTCGTCACCGGTCACGATTTCGTCATTGATGCGCACAACGCTGGAGGCATCAACGGGAACGGCCAGACCTGGTGGTCGTACTTCGCTACCCGCACTCGGAAAGACGGGGACGGCCGCCCGATCTCGTTCACGCTCAGTAACGTCCAGCGAGCCGTCATCAAGGACTTCAGAGTCGAAGCGCCACCCTTCTGGTGCAACACCGTCGCTGACTCGAATGAGGTCGTATACGACGGCATGCTGTGTAACGCGACCAACACCGACCCGTTGTACGCGGGTACCAAGTGCGTATCTCAGCCTCATGCGTCACGTACATTTTTACACTGAAACGCCGACAATGATGGGTCTTGTCAGTATTGTGCCAAATACCGATGGTGCGTGTACAGTGCACCATCATGTCCGCGCGGCCCTCATATGATACTTTCTTGCAGGCATCAATTTCTATCGCTCAGATAAGATCTCGCTGCACAACTGGGATGTAAGTGGACCTGCAACCTGACATCAATATATGTCTACTCAGCCTCTTGTTGATCGTAGGTCACTTGCGGAGACGACTGCTTGGCTTTCAAGGGTGTGCGTGCCAAGAAGTGGGTTGTTATCTCCTCGCCGTACTCATCCATCGTGCAGAATTCGACCAACATCGCCATCAATGGCGTGAAGTGTCGGGGAGGGAACGGGATTGCGATTGGGTCTCTCGGCCAATACGTTGATATGGTTCGTCTCTCCTGCAAAGTCTACTATTGCAGACCGACTGTTCATTGACCATCGCCCAGCCCGACATCGTCGACAATGTTCTGCTCGAGAACGTCCAGGTTAGCGGCCCTTCTCCCTCGATTACAACTGCAGTGCTCATGTCAATACACCCTACAGCTTATCCGGCTCGACCCGCAAGTGCAGCCGAACATGAAGAACGGCGTGTACTTCAAGTCATGGACGGGCACCGTCAACGGCGAACCCCCCACTGGCGGAGGCGGAGGCGGCGGACACGTTTCCAACGTCGTTGCGAGGGGCATCTCGCTCGACGACGTGAACGTGCCGGTACATCTCTACCAGACGAACGGCGGCCACTCGTAAGTCCACCCGTCCCGATTCGCTTCCGACCCTCGTTGATACCTGATAAACGCAGGCAGGACCAGCCGTCGAAGCTCCAGTTCAGCAACTTGAGCTTCATCGACTGGACCGGGACGTCTCTGACCAGCCAGCGTACGTGTTCTCACTTTCAGGTATCAGGCCTCGGCTCCCGAGCTGTATGCTGACAACGCGACACTGCGGTTGTAGTGGTCGACATCGAGTGCAGCTCTGCCGCGCCATGCCCGAACATGCGCTTCAAGGACTTCAACGTCGTCCCCCCAGCGGGGACCAACGTTACTGCCAAGTGCGTGAATGTCGTGAGCGTCAGCGGGATGCCAGGTGGGTGATCGCGCGAGTCTCGAGCGTGTAGTTGTGGGATGGGCTGATGGGCGCGTGTAGAGTGCAAGCCTGTAGGCTCGACTTAGGCAACGCTCCGTCCGCGAAGGGATGTGTGCAGAGCCATAGCGAGGCCAACGGATGGGTGAACAAGGTGGATTCTGGGAGCGAATCTTAGCCGTCATGAGAGTTCACGATCAGGATCGGCTGGAGTCCAAGTATGTCAGTAACTTGACCCCCTAACTTGGAAGACATTCGGGATCACGAGCGCTCGGGAGACGTCAGCCCGGGAAACATACTTACAGTGACGGCCGTTATTGATGCAACCCCCCCTTTTCGGAAGGTCGTTCCCATCTGCCAAAACCACCACTAATCTTCATCCCGGCGCTAATTGGGCAGGGCTCTGCTTGTTCACATCATACAGGCCTATTTTCCTGGCGTTTGTCAGCGGAATCTAATCTCTATACACTAGGCATTACTTTACGAACAAAATCGACCCATCAACAAGATCAATTGAAGCTGTATTGAGTAATCCTGGACTCTAATTCTAGCACCTCAAATATTAGCTGGAAAATATCACTGCATCATAGTAGAGTCATGTATTGTCCATGCTAGGAATTCTGAGGGCATTTGACAAAAGGCGGGCTGAAAACAAGACAGGCAGCATCAGGATAGCGCTGGAATAGAGGCAATTCTGGCAGATGGGAACGACCTTCCGAAAAGGGGGGGTTGCATCAGTACCGACGTCAAGTTGGAGCCGCGACACGTATGTACAGTACACAAAGCGACATCTATACAAACAAGTACGGATTTTTGCGAACTGCTCGCATCAGTAAACCTTGGAAAGTACTGACAGTACTGTGGCAGTACGGCAGTAGCGCTCAGTAGTGCCGCTGTCAGTACCACTGGCCAGCTTGGGCGCTCTCCACTCTTCTGCTGCGATTTACTTCGTACAACACGCACGACGTGCTGCTCGCGCTCTATACATTACGAAATCGTATGAATACAGTGGTAAATGCTATAGGGCGGCATTTCAAAGCTTTTCTCCTCGATACGGCCTTGGGAGCGGCCAATATTTGGGGTTTCCCCCTCCTGCACCCGTGGTAGATTATCCATCCATCTGCCCATTGGGCAGAGTTCACATTGATTAGAATGCTACATCTTGATATGATATCAAGGCTGGTGGAGACTGGAGTTGGACTAGAGAGTGGCGGACCGGTACAAAACAGTCGAATCTACTACAAGGAACATGCAGTGTGGATGTGGGTGTGAGGGAGCAATCAGATGCGGACGCTCCTAGCGAAGCAGTTCTTTCTCTTGGGCGGTCGCGATCCACGCGGGCGCACCCCGGAGTGAGTCGGATGGATGCATCTCACTTGGAGACCCTGATGGCGATCTGCGGCTGGAGAGTTCCAGCAGACACGAAGTCAATGGAGAGCAGGTACATATCCTCAAGTCCCGTGCCGAATTCTTCGTGCAGGTCTGCACACTTAGCCTATGTGTCGAGCCACAGGAATGAGGACTCATCGTCTCCCTCACACACGCGCCCAACGATTGACGCACCAAAAACCTGGCCATCTCGCCCGCTGCGAGCTCGGCGAGTCGGCCCCTCGTTGGCTGGATCAGCTTGCCATCTTTGGTTCCTACGACGTTGACCTGTCGAGTGTACTCCGTTAAGCCTTGGTAGCTATACCGGAAAGACGACTTCTGGCTCAACGTGTGGTTTGGGAACGCGAGGGCACCAGGGTCGAGCATTCCCGAGAAGTCTCCATTACGAGCGCGAGAAAGTGGATAATCTGATCCGTACGTAACTTGGGTCGGTGTGAAGTTCTTCGTCTTGCCGTTCGTATATTCCAACTGGGGGTAAGGGACCTAGTTAAGGTCATCCAGTCAGTAAGTCGAGTTTTAGGAGGAGTGTCAAAAACGTTGAGGAGAGCACGCACCGGAGGCACAGTGTTATCGTTGGCTGCGGAAGCACTGGAACCGCTATCGCCATCCAACGGAGAGTGCGGTTCTTCGCTCGTATTGTTCGGCTCCGGAAGCGCAGGAGTATCAACTTCCTGATAGGTATGTTGCTGAGGCCAGTTCTCGCTACCGCTGTCGAAGTGGAGGACAGAAGGGTCGAGGGAGGTGTATGCCTCCGATGCGTCCGCCAAGAACCGCGGCAGGTGCGCACGTCGAATATTGATCCCGGCGAAAGTATCATTCGTAAAAGTAACGCGGTGGTCCGACAGGGAGCGGTCTTCGGTGGACTGGCTAAGCATGGGGGGTATAAGTTGAGCCAACGCTGGGAGCGCACCGTCAACATATTCCCATTCCATCGACGCTTGAGAGTATACATGAAATGAGAGTGGATATGAGGAGATAGGTTGCGGCGCGCTGGGAGGCAGATGCGCGGACCCTTCCCGCGCGTGCAAGGCGTAGTCCTCCCCGCCACCCGTCCGGAGGCCGGACGGGTAGAGCAAATGCATATGGTGAGGGTAATCCACAAGTGGGCCTTGCGATGGCGGGTTCGTGCCGTAGTTAGATATCATGTTGGGGTCATGGTCCGGGAAGGAGATGTACTTGTGAGCGGTTGGGAAGGAGGGGGAGGAATAGGTGTTCGTCGATGCGGCTGAATACGAGTGGCTCTCTATATTCGTGCTGAATGTGCTCAACGGAGCCGGATGGGAGAAACCTGCCACTGGTGAGGGCGGTGGGTAGTGCGCTTCTTCATACTGGAGGGTGGGCGTGTTTTGGGATGAGGGGAAAGAGTGCAATGGAAAGGGCGGGGTACTCACGCGCCATGCACCATCCAAGACATTATTGGGCATGCCATAGGACGGCCAGAACGTGTTCTCGTTCGTCACTGTGTTCCTGCTTCCAGGCGAGTCGTTGAGAGCCGACTTGGGGGCGGCATGCGCATGGGGAAAGATCATGTTGGCATGGAGAGGTGAGGATGGATCCAGATGTCGAACGGACGTGGGGCTATCTCAGCCTCTCGAGGAGGACTTAAGGTGAAGAAGCAGGAGGCCGGGGGGTTTTGACTGCCACAAAACGGACGGAAAACATCCATTCCAAATTGCCCACTGGATCGGATGCACGACCTGCTTCTTAAACAGGACGGATAGAGTCGGCGACGCCTCGAAATCCGCACGGCGCCAGTAGACTGCGCAGAATGAGTATGCGGATATCCGAGCACGTGATGGGCGGAAAGCATTCGTGTGGACCAATGTAGGCTCTTGAGATGTAAGTCCGAGCGGACGGTATGTACGGCGCCGCTAGCGGGTAGAGCGTAACCTGAAAGGCAGAGAGGCACCCTGCGGAGTCCGTCTCCAAGCGTACTGGCTACCGATGCGGATGAGAGGACATATGCCAAATGTTAGGAACCATGCACCGGATCCCGTATCCTGAAGGCGAGTCCGGTGAATGAGACAGGGCCTGATGTGAACCCTTCCGTATATCACAGGGACTCGTTGAGGATTCTACCAGAGCCTCGTTAGAATGGAGGTCTCTCCGGACCAGGCGCGTCGAATGATCGTCGACCGTACGGCATTCTAGGCTTCTTTTTTGCGGCGATGCTAGCGATAGCCGCGGCGCATGGTGCAGTCGTAGGGACGTTGGAGGTGGAATGTAGGAGCTCTGGAGACCGGGAAGTAGAACCTGCAAGTGGTGGAAAGCTGCATGGAGCAAAGAGGGACTACTTGGTGTGCCCCGGGTCGTTGTGAGACAGATAAACTGGACCCTAGCGGCGTCTGCAGAACGTCGATAGGGCGGTGACATTATGCCAGTTAGCCAGGACGCATTGACATTTGACTACAATCCGTAGTCAGTTCATCATAATATTGACAGATCATCAGTGGTCAAGCGGTCATAGTTGGAAGCAAACGCACCGGAGGCGGCCAGGGCATCCTTGAGTGAGTGCACTAGTAACGACCGACCGCCGTGTAACCGTGGGCTGCCAGTGTTGAAGGAGAATCCATCCCAACCCCATGACAGGTTTGTTCATTGAATACATTAAATCGCTATCACAGGGATTGTCCAACCTACAGAGGTCGCAAGCGTATGTCGTGGTTTAGGCGTACCAAGTTACCAACTGCCGACGTGCGCGGGAAAGAAACAAAGCGCTGGTGTGTTGCGCGCCTCAGCCACCGACGCGTCCAATCGCGCGCGTCTCAGTCTACACCACTCTTGTCCCCGTCCGTCCTTCCAACCGCCGCGCCCTCCTCAACGCCGTCCTCACTTTCCACGACGTATGACGGAAAAACTATACGCGTCTTGTGCAGAGGTTCTCTCAGTCTGCCAGGCAAAAAAGGACAACCTCGAGGCCCTCCTTCATCCCGAGAACGGCTTCGCTCCCAAACTTCGGCAGATATGTGATCAACAGTATGTTCCCCGTCTAGCCATCACACTTTCGTTTGTTCTCATTGATTATGTTGAGGCTCTTGGAGCTACAAGAAGAGGTTATTGCAGGCACCGTCTCACCGAGCGAGCTTGAGGCACTGAAAATGGAGAGCGACACTTGGGCTCTTCTCCAGGCTCTCATGTCGTACGTCCATACGTCTGCTACCGCTTGCCATGCCTGATCTATGCCCCACCCAAGACTTCGCAAGACAACACCACCCGAATACCCACATCCCCGCGACCTCCTCGCTGCCAACCCGTACACACCACCAGCCACCCTCGCTCAATCCATCATGCACGCCTCTCCTCTCCTCTCTGCGCTTGTCGTCGTTCGAGAATGGCTACACGACTCTGCGCCTTACTCAACAACTCCTGGCGCCACCAACGGTTATTGGCGGTTTACACGGAACGCGGTCCTCCAAGGGAAGCGGACCGGACGTCTCGGTGCAGGTCTGGTCGAAGAGTTGGACCCAGACGCGGTGAACAGGGACGGAGAGGGAGGCAAAGGACTGACTCCAGATGATGCGGTGAGTACTCCATCTTGCCCGGTCGATTGCGATTAGTCCAGTAGCACCCCCGATATACAACGCGTCGCTGCAATGTCGATGGCTTTGAAGACCGAAGACCAAAGACTCGTGCTGACCGGACTTCGATAGGCCTATGACAAGGCAGTATTGCAGGCGCTGTATGCATTCGTTCGCGCCGGTCAGCTTGAAGAGGCCGTCGACCTTTGCAGAAAGGCCAATCAGCCATGGCGGGCCGCAAGTATACGTGGCGCGCTACTCTTCCAGTGGCGGGCAATTGGTAAGTTAATGTTTCTTGGGGGACTCGCGCCGCGACTCCATGCTCAATTACGCACAGCCAATGAGCCACGCGACGAAGACGCGATGGACGATGAGGACGTAGAGGACACACTACAATGGCGGGGGAACGTACGGAGGAGAATGTGGAAGAATGTCTGTCAACGAGCAGCGCTGAACGTGCGTGTCTATATCTCTTTGGTTGTCTACGCGCCTCTATGCACATGTCTGATACCGTTGCTAGCCAGCCCTTTCTCCAACAGAACGCGCTCTCTATGCAGCACTTGCCCCCACACCCACGACCTCCACCGTCCTTAAGTCACATTGTCGGACATGGGAGGATCACTTGTGGGCGCTCGTGAGCCAGGCGTGCGAGGAGCGCCTGAGTACGGGCCTTGCGAGCATCGAATCTGAATGTTTCTGGGAGAGCGGACTTGGCGCGCTTGAGAGTGGCCACACTTCTGTCGTAGACGGGCAGGCTCGCGAAGAGGACGAAGACCAGTGGGAAGAGGAGGTCGTCAAGACATTGCAAGAATTGGCACACGTTTCTGTCGTGGAAGGGTATGCTAAATCCTGACGAGATCCGTCAGGCAGCAGCGACTGACTGTGTGCGGATGTAGGGCTCCAGCAGATAATCCGTACCACGTCTCCCAGCTGCATATCATCCTGGACCGCACGGATTCGCTCCTGGAGTCTTTTGCGAACGGTCTCCAGGAAGGCATCTATGTCGACGCGCCGGAGTACGTTGACCGATGCCTCCCAATCCTATCCCGATACTGAAGAAGCCTGCAGATATCCGACTATGACACGCTTCTTCGCCCACCTGTGTCTGTTCTTCCAAATGATCGACATGCCTGTCTCGCCTTACGCCACCCAGACCATCCTTGAGTCATACCTCCGGGTGCTCGAGGTGCGCTCACTCTCTTTCGTGTAGCGTGGACTTAAACTGGCTTATGACTAAACCAATGTGGTGCAGAGCGCTGGTCAGCGAGAGCTGATCGCGATGTACGCAGGAGCCCTCGGCGACAACGCCGTGGAGCGCTACGCACTCTTCCTCACCTCGCTCGAGCTCTCCGGAGACGCGCACGAAAGGCGGCTTGCGCTCACCCGTGCGCGCGACCACGGCCTCGACGTCGAACGCGTCGCCATCGTTACCGCAGAACGGACGATCGAGAAAGCGTTCACTGTGCGTGTCCCCTTCGCACCTACTTGACCACTCGAGCGGTTCTGACGAGAATGTCTGTGATGATCCCTATCCCTGTAGATCCTGCCGCCTGCGAAGGGACCGTTGCCGTCTATCATTGGATTGGAGCCAACGCCCACGGACGCCGAGTGGCTGCTTGTGCGTTCTATCGAGTGGACGACGTTCTACGAGGCAACGTACGATACCGCACTAGAGCAGGCGAACGTCATCCTGCGTTACTTCCTCGGTGAGCTCTGACGCTCGTAATAGCGTTGACGGTACTCATCAGTATCTGCGTTCAGGCCGAGGACGTGTACAGCTCGCGAAGAACCTGCTAGGCATGCTCCCGCCGGAGCTCGGAACGTTGCAAGATCCCGAGGACCAGGCGACCGAGTACATGCACTACCGCCAATTCTTTGGCGTCTGGGAGATGTTCGACCGGATCCTCGAGTGCCAGGCTCTGGAGCAGCCACAGATGACCAAAGAGACGCGGGCAGCGTGGCTCAGCGACTACAAGGTACGTGTTCTCCCTCGTCGCTGCGTTTATCCGGTCGGCGTTCAATCACAAACGTGGTGGATCAGGGCTTGATTGAGCAAGCACGAGAGGACACGATGAAGCTCGTGACGACGGATTGGCTGATGTCTGACGTCGAACTCACCGGTGCGTAAGAAGCAGCGACAGAAATGGACGATGTGGACTGAGAGCCCGCTCTACAGGCGAGCGGAGACGCCGCGACCTTGTCCGGATACGCCAGATCTACATCCCCGAGATCATCATCCGGCTGCACTCTATCCTCGTCCAGTCGCGCACCCGCGTTCCCGAGTGCGTCCTTCTCAGCTTCTCCTCTGCTGCGCGCGTTGGATATCTTGCTCATCCGTTTCCGTTCCCGTGCTTGACAGGAACCTGAAGCACGCGTTGATGCTCGTCAACGTCGTCGCCGACTCGCGGTACAGGCTGTACGACGACTTCTCGGGCCAGGACGGACGGAGGCTGGATGATTACCTGGGCGCTGTGCGGCAGGCGGTGCTTGCTGGTCTCGAGGGCGGTGGGTCGGACCCGTTCCGGATACTGACTGTGTAGCGAACTGTTCAATTGTGTACGTTTCTGTATTGCGCCGCCAATCATGGATTCTTGCTGTCTGCAGTCTTTGAACACCTCATTCGCGCAGCGACGAAGGCACGGCGCGGGCGGCTATGAATTGTGGACGGTACGCTGTGTACTCCTTGTACGCGTTTCATTTGCGTGGCTTGCCAACATGGCCAGAGAGGCCTGTGCCATATGCGTGCGCTCCTACCAAATGATCGTGTTCCTCGTGCATGTTGCGGCGCAAGAAGGGGCGCGTAGATCGCGCATCTTTCAAGCTGAGACTCCAGATTCATCGTTCAGTGGTGGATAGCTGAGGACGCCTATTTTATACAGATGATACGTACACGTACAACGCAGAAAAGAAGACCTCCCGCCCGTGCCACACCCCAGTACTTGCTTCGTTCTGGTAATGAAACGTCACTAGCCTACAGCGCTCTTCAGACAACGTCAGGGAGGACCTCAATCGCGTATTTGTATGAGATAGCGTAGTGTTCTCGTTGCCGCCGACGGCGCGCCAGCTGGGAGGTTAGGGTAGGCAGAGGAGCTGCACGGGGTTGAACCGGAAAGACGAAGTCGCGCGTGGGCCGACGTCCGCCTTGAGCTTGACGCGACTCCCTGTCTGAGGGCGAGCCGCCCTTGGGATAGCAGAACTGGGGAACTCTTGCACGGCCGGTTGATGCGTCCGAAGATGGAATGTATGACGACCCCGATGAGTTGGAGTCGGAGCTGGTTGTCGTCGCTGTGCCCCCAGATGTGGGGGTTCGTTCACCGTCTGCAGCGGTAGCAAACTCTGCCTTACGGCTTGGATCGAGAGCGACGAGAACTTCGTTGATAGCGTCCTCGTCGACTCGAAGCCACGCATTCACATTGTGTGAATTATCATCCTAAGAGCATAGGATATGTCAGTGATGGGTAACGATAGTGTGGAGATTCATGTTCAAGCATCCGAGTCACGTACCAGTTGGTCCTGCGATATCTGTTCTGCTTCGGTCTTGAACCAGCTTGCCTGATGCTCAAGCTGGTGACCATCGAATGTGGCCCAAGCATGGGCAAGCGCGTTGTGGAAGCTGTCTGAGAGTGCGACAGCACCATTCTCACCACACCGCACAAAAACGGGCTGATTGAGATAGGGAACAATAGGGTGGGCTCGGTTCCTAATCTCTTGGAGTGCTTCCTCAAGCCATGAGATTGCATTTGCGTAGGTGCGTAGACGTTCTTGACGTGTCGGAGGGGTCACCGGGTCCTCATGTGGGGCAGGAGTCGGAGGCGTCGATTGCCTTGCCATAACCTCTGGCTTCGACGCAGGAAAATCTTCAGGTAGTTGGCTGCGAGACCAGATGAATTGGGAGAAGTAGGGGCCAATCAACAGGAGGACTGCAACCGTGTCCCATTCAGGGTTGCTTTGGAAGGCTGCCTGTACCATATCGTATACCTGAGGCATATGCGACCTGATCAACCGCAGAGCTGCCGCAGCTGCTGAAGGTGACAACCAGTCGTAAGATGTATACAGGCGTTTCACCTCCCAGGAGTCGACCAATGTGCTGTGGTCTTGTGTAGATGATGATGTTCCTTGTCCATCCGAGTTCGGATAAGGGTTGCAGATGATGACACGAGCAAAATCGGGGAGCCGGTGGCCCGATTTGATAGTGAGCTTGATCCCGGGGGAGAGCATACGCTCCATGACGGTCGGTGCATCCTCCCCCTCCTCTCCCTCCTCCCCCTTACTGACATCCTTGTCGAATTCCTCGTCTGAGGCGTCCGGGCGCTCTCTGTACTCGTCGTGCACAGGTTCACCCGGTCCCGCTGGAACAGCGTCTGCCATGACGTCGTCGCCATCTCCATGCGCACCAGTACTAGTCTGTGGCAAGTTGCTAGCAGCAAACGGAAAGGTGAAATCGAAAGCTCCTGTAGGCAGGCGCAATGGAGTACTGTTTGGAGCCCCAAAAAGGAGCGTAGGGGACGCCGTAGACTGTGACTGCGGACGTGCCGATATGTGCGGCATGGTCGGGGACTGGGAAGTCGGAGTAGTTGGGCCAGGAGTGCTTGACATGGACGAAGTGGTAGCAGGAGCCTCGAACGAACTAGAAGAAGGGCTTGACGGTAGCTCGACAGACGTTGAGGATGGAGTGGTAGGATTAGAGGCGCTTTCATCACGGACGGGAGAAGGCCTGCGGCGGTCCTGAATGGGGTCCGATGGCAGCTTCGCAGGGAAGTCGAAGAGTGCTTGAGGATATGTGACAACTGAATTCTTTGTGCCCAAAGCTGACTGTACCGCGACGGTACTGCAAAAGGAGATGGCGTTGTAGAGGGCGTAGAGAGGGAATTCAGACTTGCGGTGACGCGCAGCATTGTGATACATGGTTGTGATGCTGGAGTTGAATACATCCTCCGAAATGATGAGATACTGCAGGGTATATGATCGTCCACAGTGAGCCATTGACAACAGAGATTGCTCGACACCCACACGAACGTACCTGACGTGAGGACCGTACTACCTCGACGCATGTATCGAGACTCGGAGACAGTGAACGCTGGCCGGACAGATTGCGCTCTACGGTGTCTGCATAGTCTTGCTCGGAGACAGTCCCTGGGGGGCTCAACCGTGTCATGGCGGTCGGTCTGACGGTGACGCTTGCTTGACAATCGACGAGTGGGTACTAGGTAGTATGAAAGCCCACTTCTTCCCCAGCCACACGCTATACGTTCATTCGGTTTCTCTTCAGTATTGTTTGTATCACACGCTCCCACGCACCATCGATCCTTTTGTCGGATCCTGACTTCGATTTTTTTGTTCGTCGTATGTATGGAGGAACATATTCGTGTGTGGGATGATCGACGGCACACTTACCAGACAAGCGCCACTACGGCCCGAGTTGCCATTTCTGAACATAAGTTACGGTATCATGCCACCTTGGGCCTCACCTCTGTCCATCGTACCCACTAGCACACGCCATGACTACGCCTGCTCTATGCTCCTCTAGCCTTCAAGGAGAGCCATCAGGCGCCGCCGTCAACCAGAAATCTGGTCAAGCAGGGTCGCGGTCTACGGTCTCAAAGCACGCGCCGCATCGAGTGGTGAGTTCAGCGCACTGCCCTCAATTACCCTAGCTCATCATATAGTAGCGTAAGTTCTGTTTGGACCCCTGCCAGAAGCTCCATCAATTGTTCTACACCGACCCGAACGCTCCGCTCATGTTCTATGGCTGGGCGTGGAAGGACGACTACCTCATGGACTACGCCGCACGTCACCACCTCTCCTATCATTTGAGAGACCGTGTTCTTCAGTACAGCGATCTCGTGAAGCCCGGCTTCTGTAAGGAGAACTTCAAGCACTATGAGCTTCTCGTGGGCGAAGTACCGGAGGTTGTGCGGAAATATCTCCAGGCGCGGTGCGGGTTCCGACTCACGATGGAATTCCTTCATATGGACCTGCCCGAGAGTAAGGAGTACGATGGTATGTTCGGAATCTACTCGAATCGGAACGCGGGCCACATCGAGGTGCTCCTGAGACCGGGATATGATCAATTCATGAAGTCGCTGGGGATCATTCATACGGCGATGAATGAGAAAGGGAACAAGAGCGACCTGCTCTGGTGGCATTGCCATGACAAATATGCATAGGCGGTACGCTCTCCTCACATTCGTTCGATGCATTTGTGTTCCTGAAACTGGGCCTGCAGTCCCCCGTGTCACACTGCCCAGTTTGCTCTACCAGAACCGTCGGATCACCCATACACTCGCGTTCTCGTTGCTCGCCGTGTCATCTTTCCCTACATGTCATAAACCATGCTATCGCTTGTCTTTCATCTTACTGTATAGTTCCAGTACATCCCTCAGTATCAACCAGTATTGGCAATCGCGACCGCGATCATATTTCCACTCTTTTCCGTGTGAGCAGGATAAGTCTGGAAGTAATTGGCACAGATGCCGCGATACAGGCTGTCGGGTTGCTGCCTTCCTTCAGTGAATAGATTGAGCTAGTAATGACAGGACCGAAATGATCAGTCGATGATCAGTCTCCGCGTTCATACATGCGGCACCGATACGACACAGGGTGCGGCAAAGCGTCCCTCGGAATCCGCTCTACGTGGATGAGTTGCCGATGATCAAGTTGCCGGGCTTCAGGTCGCCGGGGCTTGATCTTCCCTGCGTTCCACGAACACGGATCATTTGTATCACGCCGCCTTTGTCGTGTTGCACGCTAGAGGAACGCGTCAGCTTGTCTTGCGCGAGAGCGTCTGCGTTCCTGCTGACGACGTACCGGGAAGACCGAACTCGCTCACGACGTTGACGCACTTGTACGCCGGGGCGGTCCCGTTCGGTGGCGCGATTTGCACGTTCTTGAAGCGCATGTTGGGACATGGCACCGCCGAGCTGCACTCGAGGTCGACGACTATCCGACAGAGAGAACGACAGGGCCGTCAGCGAACTTCGGCAATGGAACAGGGAGCGGTCGACAATGGACGCACTCGTGCTGCGCTCGGATGTGCCTGTCCAGTTGATGAAGGTGAGGTTGCTGAACTGCAACGTCGAGGGCGCGTCTCCACTGTGACTCAGTCAGCCTGAGAGTCCACCATGAGCATACGGGGACGAACGCACTCATGTCCGCCGTTCGTTTGGTAGACGTGGATCGGGAGAGTGACCCGGTCGAGCGACACGTCCTTTACGAGGACATTGGAGACATAGCCACCGCCGCCTCCTCCGCCGGTGGGCGGCGCGCCGTTGACTGTACCAGTCCAGGTTTTAAAGTATACGCCCGAGCCCATGTTTGGCTGGATCTGAGGATCAAGGCGGATCATCTGCGAGTTCAAGAACAACGCGCGTGAGCACACACTGTCAAGGCATCATTGTTACACGTTTGACCTTGAGGTTCTCCATCACTACGTTGTCGACAATGTCATTCTGCGCGCGTTGGGTGTCACTCGGTCAGATTGTGCGTGATCGTTGCGCAAGATGACGGGAGGTAGACGCACGAGCTGGACGTACTGCCCGAGCGAGCCAAACGCAATGCCATTCCCGCCTCGGCAGGTGATGTCTCTCGCAAGTATATTGGTCGAGTTCTGTCCACAGAGGGAGGTGTCAGCTGGCCTAGTAAGCAAAATGTGAGCGCAACTCACCCCTTTGATGGCAAGACAATCGTCGCCGCAGGTGATCTGAGAGTTCGTTAGTGGTCCTGACGTGCGGCTGTACTGGTAGTTGTCGAGAACGTACATCAAAGCGGAGAAGGCTGATCTTGTCCGAGCGATAAGTGTCGATACCTATACACGTGGTAAGCCGTCAGCAGAGAGGGAGTGCACAGGCACAAGGGCGTACCATCGGTGTTGGGAACTACGCTATAGAGAAAGCGTCAGGTGGAGCACGGCAAGGTTCTTGGACGCGGCGACTTACTTTTGACCAGCGTAGAGCGGATCCTGGTTCGTGGCATTGCATAACATACCGTCATATACGACATCCCTCGAGTCCGCCACCGCGTTGCACCAGAACGGCTGCGCTTCTATTCGAAAGTCGCGAACCACGCCTCGAGTCACGTTCTTGAGCGTGAAGGCCACGGGCCGCCCATCTCCGTCCTCGCGTGTCCTGGTGGCAAAGTATGACCACCACGGCTGGCCGTTACCGTTGATCCCGCCTTCGTTGTGTGCATCGATGATGAAGTCGTGACCGGTGACGACGAACCAGGAGGCTTGGTCTTGGATGAAAATGACGCGGTAAGTATTGTTTGCGTCGAGCCAGTACTCGATGTCGGGTACGAACTGGGGGTTACCAGAGGATCAAACTGAGGGTGCATCTCGCGTAGCCTATGTAAGTAGGGAACACACGCTGAGGTAGCCATGCATATCGACGCGTGAAGATACCAGGTCCCAAGTCATCTTCCTATCAGAGAGTGTGAGCGCACCGACATGAGGAGCACCGAGCTCAACCTGCCTCGTGATGTTGTATTGTCCTGGTTCGAACACTGTCCTTCCAAAGTGACCACATTTTTGGATAGCGGCTTCGACCTCACAAAACGAGATCAATGTCATGAATATGATTGTATATAGCGCCCCTGTGTGCTCACCTGGTCTGTGTCGTCTTGGCCCGAACCGAGGGGTTTAATGATGCAAGTCGACTCCTGCAATGCTGCAACGCCTGCGACGCAGCCTACCGCGGCGAGCACAAAGACCAGTGGATTCCACATATTCGAAGGAAAGATAGCTTCGAGAGGAGGAGAGGACGCACCAGCACCGCGACATCAAAGAGGTAGAGGTGCCTTTTGTATGTATGGAGTAGGTATCACGAGAACCATAGCGGTCCGATGAGAGTAGCACGAGAGGCTTTGCCGAGAAATGCGCCGGTCCGCCCCCTTCAATGAAGCGACTCAACTCTATTCTTGAGCGTAGTAGGCGAGAGTAAAAGTCATCAGCTCCCATCGTCGGAATGTGTGTCAAGGAAGTCATACCTATTAGATCACCAGTCACCATAACGTAAAAAGGACAGTGGACCGCTGCCCGACGATCGCTCACTCGGAGATGCACACTTCAGGTCCGGTAGTAATCTCTGTACTTTCGAGTAGCCGTCGAGAGTCGTGTGTAGTTGTACGATGGGTCTCGATGGTTCCTCCAACGCCAGGAGTCGCCAATTTGAGGATTGCAGGATAGGGTTTGAACACTTGCAAGTCAGACTTTGAGCGACGCGTTGCTAACAATGGTCGAGGGAGACGTGATCTCAGTCTTGCGGTGATTCATGCGCAACACGCTGGCGAATGGCTTAGTCAGCGGCATGCACGGCTTTCAAGCGCTGGCTTACTCGTCATACGAACCACAAAATGTTCACCGCGGGAGAGGTTCTCACCATGTCAAAGACACCATCCGATGCCACTGCTTCTGGCATGATCATTGGCCTCGTGATGGCGGACATCACAGGAGTAGGGCGCTACACTGGGCTATATGTGCGTGCAAGTGCGCCGTCAAGACGTTCACTGCATCCCCCATCCTGCCATGACCCTCGTAGCGGCGAGTCTAGCTCCTCAATGCTCTCTGTTCCTGCGCCGCTCACAGATTGAACACCTTACTTAGACTATGGCTGTGTCTCAGCCTTGGTCCTCTCATTTTATCCGGATAGAACGTAATGCCCTTTCCACCCGTGCCGGTCGAGCTTAGTAGTCTCAGGAGGCTACTAGATGCTCCCTTCTATCTGTCAAGGCGGATACAGATGCAGAAATGTGACGGCCATGAGGTGCACACTTCTGCGGATCAGTAATGTGAGTATCACGAGCATTTTGTTCGGGCGACCTCTGACACCTATTTTCTCTTATTTACTTTGGCCAGTGACTGGATTTCAGTCTAGCTAGCCTTGTATTGTGCAGAAAGTAGAGCGTGTCCAAGGTGCGCGCTTGTCCACAGTATCTGGATAGTATCCTGCTCCCCGCTTCGGCGCTGTCATGCACTGAAACGCCGACACGGTGCAAGGTCAGGGCCTTTCCAGACATCCTGATATCCATGCCTCCAGGTGCGGCGATTCCTGCAGCGTCTTGGCGGGACGGTATGGGCTGCGCGCTCCGCGCTTTCAACACTCAAACACTCCTGCTGATGTGAGTAGCTTGACCGTTCTCTGCATACAATCTCTGACACGATCTTCCTCTCCTTTACTGCCATTCGCTATTAGGATTGGCTTGCAGTTGAGCTATTCATGTATTCCGTTGCATATCCGGTGTGTCTACTGGTAGATTCTTGTCCACAATTGTTGGGGTCCACACTTCGGCGATGTCACTCGCAGAGACGCCCACGGTCGGGAAACTCATCTCTCTGGACATCCCGATATCCATGCTTCGAGGGCGGCGACTTCTACAGGTCTCGAGAGCGGAGGAAATGGCTGTATGCTGCGGGGTATAAGAATCTAGCCTACTCTGCATATCGTCGGTTTTGCCATCCTCTCTTACCCCGGCTCCGCACACCCCACTCGCTCACATCGGACTCCCGCTCTCTCCATGATTAACATGGCCCATACGCCGTACCCAAGCAAGACGTCGACCAGAAATGCTGGTGCGGCGGCTTCTCGACGGTACGGACATCGCGGCTTGCCTCGACGTGGAACCTCTGGGGAGACATCGTCCACATCCACGGATTCCATGCGGGGGACGCAAGTAGTGGACGGTTTGCACTCGGTCGCGCTCCAGCCGCAGATTTTGGAGCGCGACTACTGCGAGTCCCCCACCTCCATGGTTGACCCCTACGACTTCCTACTCTATGACTCGACGATCTTCTCCGTACCGCGCGCACCTTGGGATGCGACCGATACCCAGGATTCCGTCCCGGGCCATTGGCAGCCGACGGACATCCCTCAACGCGACTCATTGTTGGAGAGCTGGGACAAGCGAGACAGTTGGTCGACGGCGAGCGTGAGGGACGGCGCCCTTGCAGACATGACGGCGAAGACCTTTTCGGCGACGTCACCGCCCAGTGCAGACATTATCAGACACCCTTCGACCGGTCTGTCCACAATGGGTAGCATCAGAACCACACTTGGCGCCCCTCCGCACGTCAGCTCCTTTCACTCTGACTGGCGAGGAATCTGGGACGCGCCCGTGGATGATGGACGCGCGACCACTGGAGAGGCTCCACGAACCACACCTCCCGTTACTCCTCTCACTACCGATGCAGGTGACCTCGAAGCGTTTTGCGACCCCTTCGCCGGCAACACGTTTGGTGCGATGCTGCCACAGTCCTCAAGCTCGATTTGCCCCCCAAACAACGACTCCGACTTTTTGTACAATCCACTCGACGTACAGGAGGGCGCGCAGAGTATTCAAGGACCGCTCGACGCCAATGTTGTCAACTCGGGGATGCAACTTGCCCTCGCATCGGGAGCATCGCTATATGCACCACACCGAGGACCTTTGGGGCAGTGTTCCGAGTACTCGTCTTCCCCTCGACCGGCGCCTCCTCTGCCACTTGGTGGACCCGGCACAGTTTTCACGGTTCGTCGTATTTCTAATTTACTCTATGGGTTACACTGACGGATACCCTCAATGTAGATCCTTTACCAGGATGCGTACGTGAAAGGTATCAAGAAGCGACACCATTCCTCAATAGGCCCCATAAGCGGCGCCCTCACGACCGTGACGTACGAACCCTGCTACCCCCTCTCGAAGGCGATCGTGCGCGATCTGCGCGAGATGGCTGATTCTGCTGTACGCGCGTTTCCCACCGAGACGCTGCCACAGAAGCCCTCTTTTCGGTTCCTCTTCCCTGGCTATCCGCCCTACAAGCGTCAGGTGAATGTCGTCCGGACGAAGAAGAATGAACTCATCCAGCCGACGAAAGGAGGCCTTGCCGTCTTGTGTGCGCAGGAGATGGATGCCTTTGTGGTGAGCGTCTGTGCCTTGTTTGTGCCCATCCGTCACCGACTGATTCACTGTGCATTCTAGAGAAAGTACGTCAAGGGCAGCGCTCCCTTCCCGTACATTTTGGAGAACATGTACCTCGTCGCCATCGAGTACGTGTCCTCCGGCTCTCTGCAACCGATCATCGCCGTGTTGTGAAACGTTCCGCTTGGTGCACCATTTCTATCGTCAGCTCTTAATTGTGCACAACAAAAGGGCTTTGCTCCAGCTAAAAACCAACATGGCTTCACGGAGAAGACGCACTGGGCAAGGGAGACCGCCATAGCGAGGGTAGGATTGGTTTTGGTGGGAGACCAGAAAGCCTGGACTTAGAGAGTAGTTAGGATTGGTCAGAACCCTAATCCAGTGTAACCCTAAAGACGCAGGAGGATTGAGAGGTGTGTTGGCGCTGGGTACTTTTTAGTAGGCCTGTCGTGGGCCGCCGCCCACCATAGATGGGCCCACCCCTTCCTACGACCATTTTTCCGAGTATGCCACCTCCTCAAACCAATCTTCATGATGTCTCCTCTGGATTGGCTTGTAAGGCGTCCACACCGTCTCCGCCCCCAAGTGCACAGAGCCGACGTGCTCGCGTATCCCGCTCTCCATGAACCCGTTCGAGTCCTCGACACCGCGTGCTCTACGGTTGCCCATGAGCACGATCTCCTCCAGCCGCCGCCCCTCCTGCTCCCGCCTGGCAAGCGCCGCCCCGAGGCCCCTAGACACGTGCGAAATCCACGGTGTACGAAAGGCGATGGAGACGAGGCCCGGGCAGAACATATCCCCGTGGGTGTTGACCTTTCCGAGGCCTAGGGCGTTGACCATGTGTCTCATCGTGATGTACAAGGAGTGGTACGCTGGCTCGTACATGCGGTGCTCGTGGGGTGTTCCACGGAACGTACCGGTATCCACCCTCAAACTCTCCACGACGAGCTCGCGAAGAGCTGGCAGCGACGATAAAAGCGCGTAAGCTGTTGTGCCAACATCGTAGTCGCAGTCGAACCGGAGTCGCTCGACGCTTGGGAGTGGGAAGAGGAGGGCGAGCAGCTCCTCATGGAAAATATAGCAAGGCGAGTCAGGGAGATGCTCGGACACGCGCAGCTCCAGGCTGATTCTCCCCTCCTCACCATCGTCTAGCAAGCAGACGACCGTCTCCAGCTGTTGCTCCATGCTGAGGCGTGTGAAGGCAGAAGGCGCGAACGAGGGTGGGAAGAGGCGTTCGAGCGGCCGCTCATGTACCACGACGTTGAATCGCATTCTCGACAGCGCTGGGGCTGCGATGTGCGATAAGAGCAGACTGACGATGGACGCGCTGCATCGCACAACGGCCAACGTGTGCAGCCGCGACAGAGTCACCGTCGGAGCGGAAAGGCCGGAGTCAGTGAGCCCTCGAACGGCTCGCATCTGGACGTCTTCCAGGGCGGGAGCACAGCGGAGAAGCGCCAGCATGTCGTGCAGAGCGATGCTCATGTTGATGAGGAGGAGACGGGTGAGGAGAGGGAGCGGCTGCGTTGGAGTCAGGAGTCAAGAAGGCACTCTGCATGATCAATGACTGCAGCGAGCGTCGATCCACCGGCCCCAAGTGATATTGTGCGGTCGACTGTGCTTCTCGCTTGATATCCACGGCGACAAGGAGGGACCGGAGGTAAGGCTGGTCGATATCGAGGCTACGCTTTATGGACGCAAACATGTCGCTATTCTCGCCAGTGTACTCGAAGCGGAGGTCCAGTGGTGCGGCTTTGGACAAGTCCAGCAGATGCGGGGCTTCCCATGCTGCGTGCATGAAGTCGATCTGCGTCCAGAGCGATGGGCGTTGCACGGCAATCCTGTTCCATCTGCGACACACCCTCTGCCAAGTCGTAATATGAGTCGAACATATTCACGCTCTCGAGGAGCTTGTGGCATTCCCGTCGACTTGGCGGGTAGCCTATTGCCACTTTCAGGCGTGTCGGGGTCTTGCAGCGAATGTGTTCGAACACCATGCCAAAGACCTCGGGATGGAGACGATGGATCGCAATCTTGGCTGATGTGTTGTTATAATGCTCTCTGATATTGCTGAATGACGAGTCCACCGTCCGCTTGAACTCGTCCATCTATACAAGCAGTCAGCTATTGAGTCAAAACGTGGCGTGTCGTCAAGATCATGCTAGTAAGCCAATCTCTGGACCCACTTCTCCTTCGCTACGGCAACAAGGTGAGTGGAGAGACAAGTACATGTGTCTTGAGGGACTCACTCTAGCTCATCAGCCGCCGTGCAAGAGCCGTTCACAAGGGCTGTGGTGCGAACGAGTAATTCTCGCGCGATATCCAGCACCGATAGTGCTGGCATGCAATGCGTTGCTGGTGACAGATTCACATCGGTGAGGTCAGAATAGGGGTAAAAGTTGGGTAAAAGCTGAGCAAACGAAACTAGTAAACGTACACTCCATGTTCCGTCTTTTGGTTCGCGCCCTTGAAGATGTGGTGTTTCTATCTGACGGGCTGGATTGACGGCCAGTACTAGGGTGGCGACGGTGGTGGACGAAGATAGTCGTGGGCGCTTAGAAAGCATCATTACCATCACTTCTGATGCCTTATCAGCTTATAGGCGTTTTTAGTACCGGACTGCTTATAAATGAAGACGAGTGACCGTCTATCAATTTATGCACTAGATCACAATCAGTAGTAAGCCTCAACGTCAACTCTGGCAGATCCGAATTGGATGAGGTCGAGATTCAAACCACGGCTCCAGACCGAAGAACACTTCCGGCCATGTGCAGGCGACCACTCCAAATGACACGGACGTACAGTGTGTATTTGATGCGCTACGCGGTTCGCACACTAGAGGGCAAGGAAGTCGCGACGCTCTACACACTTCCGCGTCCCTGGCGCGTGCGTGGTTTCCCACTCAGGGCTTCCAAGTGCGATCACAGCACCTCGTCACGCTGCTTGTGCACTATTGGTCCGCAAATCTCACCCCAACCCCGTCACGTAACTGGGACAGGTCGGCCACTCGTCCGCTAGAGCTATTCGCAAGCGTTCGTAGATCTGCAGGGCCAGTCAATCGCACATTGCTCAGACGTGCAGACGTGCAATAATGGAGCGCGTGAGACGGCGAACCTGCAGCACCTATGCCGTATACAACCAACGGGGTGAAGAGGACTTATACTGCCAATAGCTATGCCACGGTGCTGCTGTGTGCTGCGGCAAGTGCGTGTGTCCGTCAATACTCTCGCACTCGCGCACTCACCACTCACCATCCACCAGCTCCCTCTTGCCTCACGCTCCGTGCCATATCTCCCATTCCCGCCTACGCTCCATATCCTCTTGTCCACCCTCTGCTATACGCGCCTACGACCCAGCACCGAGCGCTCGGGATCAGAATGCCAGCCGCGACGAGGACGACGAGGACAACGACCAAGGCGCCAACTCGGAACGCAAAGCCACAAACCGCGAAGACTCGGCGCAACGCGGATTCGTCGACGTCCTCGACGAGCACCACCACCGTCACGCTGCACCTGAACGTGAACACGGACGTGAAGTCCAACACACGCTCCGTATCTGTCAGCGGAGAGGGGGACAGGGACCGGGACCGGGACCGGGACAGCACGCCCCAAGGACGTGTCAGTAACGGCGGCGCCAAACGGCAGGTGAGGGCCGCTTCTATCGGGGACACCGCGTGTACTGAACCCGTTCGTCGTGTCTTCCACTACTCGCTGCGCACGTTGCGTCGGAGGCGCTAGTCTCCCCCGGCCCCGGAAAAAAGCAACGGGCGTGGGGACATGGATCGGCGCACGAAGGGCAGCAACAACAAGCTAAAGTCGGGCGATGGCGGCCAACAGCAGGCCCGGCGCGGGCAGAATTGCGCCAGCGTGCATAGAGGAAGCAGGAAGAACGTACACAGCAATGAAAGTAAGGGTGGGAGTGCGCATGGCGAACGCGCCCAGAACCGTGCCTCAGGCCAGCGTCGCCGGAGCGGGAACGGCAAAGAAGAAGGGGCGAGCGCGAAGTCGTCGTCGGCGCAAACAACTCCAGCTTGTTCTGCGCCTGAAGTGAGTCTCCGCTGGTAGGTACTTACCGCTAGAGGAGGGACGCTGACCGTCTTGTGTGGCCCACAGCCGAGTGCGAACATGATGCCGATGGCGGCGATGCCCATGTCGATGCCAATGTCGTTCCCTGTTATGTTCACGCCCATGTGTGCGGCGATGGTCCCGATGCCGGGTGCGATGTCGCCGACGAGTCCGAGGGGCAATGGCGCGTAGGCGGCGGTACCCAGGGAACTGCGGCGCGGCGCTGCAGAATCGAAGGCAGTGGAATAGAGGAAGGAAGGCTGAGCGGCGGTCGTTGTAGATGAATATATCTGTCCGTATCGAACTCATAGTGACAGGATCGCAACTGGATGGAGGGCAGAATCTGATAATGTTGCGGGAAGGTGACGCCAGTGACAGCTTGAGTGTGCGATCTCGAGTGTGAGGCGATGCTATTGGCACAAAAGATGGCACCACGATACTCTTCGGGCGAGTGCCGACTGTGGGGTCATATAGAGAATGGGATACACTCACATGTTCATTCACAGCATCACGGCAATGAGCAGTTGGATGATAAGGACGACGCTTTCCTCTCCTTCAGCGAGGAACTCTCGACGTCCTTGTGACCCGTTGGGCCGCCGTCCAGAGAGCGTCATAGAGGCTGTCATGGAGTATGACTGAGAAACCGGTTCAAGTCTCCGGCACAGCAGATGGCGACTGAGTTGAGGCGAGCAATATAAGAGCGAGTGGGAGAGACCTACCTTGAGTCGAGATGAACAGGAGGAATTGAGCTCGCAGCGAGACGGTCGAGAGCAAACTTGAATCAAAGGCGAATGAGGGGCGGATAGCCGGACCGTAGTATCCGACACGGAGGCGCCGAATGCGCAGGCCGAGGGAGACGCCGACGCCAACGCTCTCAGTGCCACACCACCTCCTCCTCGACATCCGCCCACGCCCGGCTGGCTCTCGTGCGGTGCTTATAGAGCCTTGACTTCCACTCTTTCTCGTTTTCTTCCTCCCCCGCTTGCTACCTCCCACGACATCTGACGACCACGCCCTCTCTCCTGCGCCTACTCCGCGCAGACTCGGTCAACATGTCTGACACAAACAACACGCTCTGTCCGTCCGACAACTCGCAGCTCGTCGACCAGACTGGCTTTTGGGACTCGGATGGGGTCGACTGGGATGCCCATCGGATTGGCTGGCTCATAGCTGGCTGCTGCACCGCCGTGGTATGTCCTCGTTTCCGTCCGCAGCGAACAAGGCGGTGTTCATTCGAGAGCGCGATAGACCCTCCTTCTCACCTCCATCAATGTCGCTTTCCATGCTCGGTCAGTCCTGTCATCATCGACTGCGCCACGCCACACTAACCGCTGTCAATACAGCAACTACACAAATCCCGGCGAACAGCGACAAATGTGCGCCATCAAACTCTTCAGACTCTCCGTCTACCGTGCTTACCATTTTCCTCGTCTACAACAGCCTACGAATATTGTACATGCCAGCCGTCTACGCCATAATCTCCTTCTTCTCCTACAGATTCTTCCGGAGCTACACCTACTATGATCTCATCGAGACAGGTGAGTAATGTCAACAGGGTCCGTTGGCCCCGCTCATCACCCCATTCCAACCATGCTGGACATAGCATACGAGGTGAGTTCAACCAGATTTCTCTTTGTCCGTGCAACGGCGGCGTGTGCCCACCGTGGTATAATCTATGAGAGTCCGCAACCGCATATTCTGCCGCAAGTCTCGCGAGACATCACCTCTGATCTTGCTCTCCCGTGTCGGTTTCTGTGTCCGAGCATTGCATTACGTCTTGCTCTGCGGGCGGACGTTGTACTCTGCCTTGGCCCCAAATGTGATAATTGTCCCATGAGTCCCCAGTTGCGCCGAGGGAGGGCCCGCTATGTCCTCAGGTCGAGTAACCACCTTATTGTAAGCGCCTCCTGAGGCACACGCAGCTAGAGGCCAGTGACAAACCTGGCCATAGCTTCGGGCACGCAACTGGAAGAGATTAATTCCACACTACATGTAGCGAGACGTCTACGCCACGTAGTGAGGGTGCTATCGTCATTCATGCCTCAACGGCGTGTTCATGTGTTTATCTGTACCTCCCAAGCAAAGTACGCATGCCGGACAATGCTGACTACATGTTAACACGCAGTCCGTCACCCTCAGCGCTTTCCTGTGCGTCCCTTCTCAATCTATGCTCTCGCATGGCACGTACTGAAATCCGGTTTCCGTCACAGCCTCCTCCTCATCGAATACGTGGCCGCCACCGCGATAGGACACGATGTCGGTAATGCGATCCTCCGCAAAGACAAGTCGAGCCTGCCGATGCCGGTGAGTGCTACACGGACCCACCCAGTTCGTGAGGCTTAGGACTGATTTTTGGCCGCGCTACTTCAGTTCTGCTGCTGGAGGTACCGACCTACAAAGGTGCGCTTCTGTTCCGTCCGCCCTCACTGCGGGGTCCTGACTGTCATGGATCGGGATTCTAGGCGTACTTCATGTACACGCTCAAAGTGAGTGCTCCACTCGTCACCCATTCGCGCATCCTCCATGCTAAGCATACGTGCATCAGTGGTCTGTCCTGCAGTATGTCATCCTGCGACCAGGTAGGTCTTCACTCCATCCTCGATCCACATCGCGCCCGACTTCTCTGTTCTCCCTCTCCTCGATCTCAACCGCTCACGATGTCGCCCCTCGCACCGTGCCTACTACAGCACTGTCAATAGCAGGGATCGTCTGCCAGTACTACGGCGTGCTGTGCGAGTCGGGCCCGTGGAGCTTCAAGACGGCGCACGCATACATCAGCATCATCGACGGTGTCAGCATAACGTGCGTAACCCCTCCCCCTTTTCCCGTCCATTCGTTGTGCTCTGTGCTGTCCCAGCTCGGGCGACACTCATCCACAAACGACAAACGAACTCGTGTACTAACATGCATGTGCACCCGCAGAATCGCGCTCTACGGCCTGCTCGTGTTCTACGGGCTGACCAAGGACGAGCTCAAAGGCCGCAGGCCGCTCGCGAAGTTTATGGCCATCAAGCTGATCGTGATGTTCACGTTCTATCAGTCGTTCGTGGTGCGTTCGCGTCGTCTTTTCGGTCCTCGTGTCCCCTTCCTCTGAATCCACAAGCCCAAACGACGCTCACCTCTGCCTTGACCCGCATGGTCTCCTTCCCTATCTCTTCCGAGTGTACGGAGCGTTGACTGTCCTGCCCCGTACCCATTCTAGTTCTCCGCGCTCGAAGGACACGTGATACACGCGACCAAATACTGGACGGAGACGAACATCGCGGACGGGCTGAACGCGCTCGCGATATGTATCGAGGTGCGTCCGCGTCCCAGCCGTTGTGCTCCCCGCTGCCCGCTCTCGATCTCGCCTCCGCTCACGAAACCGTTCTCCCTGCCCCTTGCCCCTTTCTAATATTCACGACAACAAAACGCAACGGAACGCAACGGAATTGGATGGAACAGATGGTGATCTTTTCGGCGTTCATGATGTATGCCTATTCGTGGAACGACTACAAGATCAAGAACGCACGCCGGTTCGGGGCTGGCAAGGCGCTCTGGGATAGCATCAACTACTGTACGTCCCCCTCTCTCCCACCCACGCCTCTGCCTTCTCACCGCTGACGCACCTCGCCCCCCTTCTCGCCCTCTCCCCCACAGCCGACTTCGCGCACGAGATCGGCGGCTCGCTCAAGTTCTTCATCGACTACGCGCGCGGAAAACCGGGCACGCACGGCCCCCAGATCCCCGTGACCGACGGCGCGGGCAAGCAGACCAAGATGGACTTTGGGCAGGCGTTCGGGCTCACGCCCCGTCCCGGCTCGCGTCTCTCGCGGTCCGCGTCGCGGTCGTCGTCGGTGTACAACCGCGGGGGCCGGCACTCCCCGTCGCCGCCACCGCCGCTGCATCCTTCGCAGGGAAGGGCAGGGCAGGGGCAGGGACAGGGACAGGGGAAGGTGCGGGGCATGAGTGAGTCCATCTCGATGTCCGCTGTGCGTGCGCCGAGGGCGAGCTACGACGAGAACGTTAGGTTAGCGCCGTACGAGTACGGCGTGGCGGGGGCGGCTGGGTCGAGTACGGACTTGACCGAGAACGAGAACGAGAACTTGGCGGGGGTGGGCGTCGGGCGCGTGACGGGGAGGGAGAGCGAGACGGACGGGGGGAGGTTTGGGTATGGGCAGGGTGGGGAGATGTATGAGGGCTTGGGGAGGCCGAGTGGGGATTATCATGCGACGGGGGTTGCGCGGTGAGCGCTGTGCCCGTCCGTCTGTGCGTAGAGGGAGGGAGGGGGTGTGTTTGTCGGTTGTGTGGTTGCTGTTGGCGGTTGAGCCTAGTTTATTCCCTTGGTTTCCGTTCTCCGTTCTCGTTTGCGGTTTTTCCGATCTGTCGGTATCGTTGCCCCCGCGCGTTCCTCGTCCTCGTCCGTCCTTTCCTTTCTTCTTTTGCCTTGTTCTTGTCCTGTCTGCTGCTGCTCGCGTTCTACGTACACCTGAACTGACCACGATATCGTTATCGCCCCCCACACAGTACTGTAATCGTTAGCGTCTTCGCTCTGAGCCCTAGGCCTCTCTTGAGCTCGCCATCGGACTATTATCACTGTACCATGACAGTGCGCGTGCCCTATTGTACGTGTCATTGGGTGTTCTCGTCAATGGTCTGGCTCTCGCGATTGCGTAGATTCCGGAGGAGTGACCGCCTGCACGTGTCCGGACATGCATAGGGTTGCTTCGGTCTGGATCCGGATGTCGAATGCATCAATCCGGATCTTCCATTTGAGGCTTGCCGCACAATATCACTTGGGGCCGGTGGATCGACGCTCGCTGCAGTCATTGATCATGCAGAGTGCCTTCTTGACTCCTGACTCCAACGCAGCCGCTCCCTCTCCTCACCCGTCTCCTCCTCATCAACATTCTGCACGACATGCTGGCGCTTCTCCGCTGTGCTTCCGCCCTGGAAGACGTCCAGATGCGAGCCGTTCGAGTGGTCACTGACTCGGGCCTGCTGCACACGTTCGCCGTTGTGCGATGCAGCGCGTCCATCGTCAGTCTGCTCTTATCGTCGCAGCCGTGGGCATCGTAGCTCACCGGTGATGTCTGAAGCCAGGGTGGTAGTACTAGGCAACTTCAAATTGCGCATGTGTCTGTGGCGCTCGTTGTCAACTGTTTGCACTTGTTGGAAGCAGAGGCTGTCACCCTCCGAATATAATCTCACGCCTCCCCGACACATAACTCCTACATGCGAGATACTGATCCAGTCTCAGAGCGTGGCAAGCAACTCGGAGGCGGGCTCGGTACAACAAGTCTTCGGCCACGGAGCCGCTCAGCTGACCACTGAATCGTCATGATGACAAACTCTGTTGCAACCTGAGAAGCTACCAGAGGCCGTGAGATTCGATGAAGGCGGCTATAAGTAGGTGAGATCCACAATGTCGAAACGCTGTCCTGACTGATAGACTCGGATAGACTGCCCACCCCCCTCCCGCTACCTGACCCATGAGCTTGTTGAGCTTGGACCCCGAGCTCGCGTCTGCGATCGTTCTTTCAAAACCAATTGACCCTCCTCCAGAGGGCACGGATTTGGTCGCGTACGGACGAAAGGCGGCGAAACAGCAGGTGGATCCTCTGGTCCGGTATTATGGCGAACGTCTCCCGCCAGGTCAGCGTCTCCGTTGTCTCTGAGGAGGACCTAGTCGCTGAGCTGCATGTCAACAGCATCTTCGTACCACGTTGTCGACAAGCTCGTCCCAGTCGATGGCGCGGAGATCACGGTGCGCTGCATCACGCCCGTGAACGCAGGCGCCCCCGACGCAGCTTATCCTGTGCTGGTGTGGTACCACGGCGGAGGTGCCGCTCGCCTTTGTTCTGATTGAACGCCGTGCACTCGCTGACGCAACCCTGACACGCCGCCATTGGCGATCGTCAGGATGGAGGGTCGGCGACCTCGAGATGGACGACAACCTACTGCGAACGATCGCGGTGGACCTGCAACTGGTTACTGTCAACGTGGGCTACAGGTGTGTGATCGACCCGTCGCCGTGGTGACCTTCAAGAGTGGTTGTACTGATGTCGGACATGCTCAGACTGAGCCCGGAATACTCGTTTCCGACCCCTTTCGAGGATTGCTACGCCGCGCTCAAGTGGGCAAGTCCTGCCATTGGTACTGCACGAGGTCATGCGCTGACAGCGTGGAATATGCCGACGACAGGTCGCAGGCAACGCCACTGAACTGCAAGTCGCACTCGCCAAGGGCTTTCTAGTCGGAGGAGACTCCGCAGGTGGCAGCCTTGCCGCAACCGTTGCACTGAAGGCGCGCGACGACCCCTTTTTCGCGGAAAGGGGACTGACCGGACAGTTCCTCCGCGAGCCTCTAACCCTCCACCCTTCGGCGCCCATCCCGGCCAGGTTCAAAGAGGAGTACCGCGCCATGGTCGAGAACAAGGACGCGCCACTTCTCAACGCCGAGGCCGTGATGTTCTTACTGAGTCAGTGCTCAATCTCTTCGCGCACAGAAGTATCTCGACTCACCGGCATGATCGACTGCTTTGGCTTTGGCGGGTAGATGCGTGTTGCCCGAACCCCAAGGATGTTACGGACCTGCGTATATCTCCGCTCCTCGCCCCTTCGCATGCCGGTCTACCGCGTGCGTACATCCAGGTCATGGAACGCGATCCTTTGCGTGATGACGGCGTCGCGTACGAGAAGGCGTTGCGCGAGGCCGGGGTTGACACCAAGATTGTCTTGTAGGTCTCGATCTCCGAACTTGTTCGAGCCTTACTGATGTACAAGCCATCCCTTCTCCAGGAACCCCGGGGTGGCCCACGGGTTCCAATACACGTTCCCCGCCATCTCCACCGCACGCAAATTGGATCGTGATGCGCGAGATGGCTTGAGGTGGTTGCTTAGCTTCAGCACTAAGTGAGCTGGTCGCTGAGAGGCCATGACGTCATTAAGAATACAACCATGAATAAATATGTACAGCAATCTGCGACCTGCGCCTTCCTGCCAGCATGTATAAGGATGTTTGACGATCGCAGGATCTTCGCCCACTACCGCTCCGTGAGACCGTCCTCTTTGTGTTCCTTGTCGACAGGGACGGTGGTGATGGCCCCCGATATAGCCATCGACGAGTCGTATGTCGATAACGTGCCACCCTGCCCTGCGAAAACGACGCTCGTGCTGACGGTCTCAGGGGAGGCAAACTGCACCGTGGAAGCCTCCGACGTCAGCAGACATTCCGAGGTTCGGGTCGACAACAAGGTATTGGACATGGAGCGCACCTGCGGGATATCCCAGGCCTCGGCAACAGTGTGCGGTCGCGTATGTGCCCCCCCGCCGCCAAGCTCAATCGTCCCCGACATCATGCGCGCAGACAGGCTCCTCCGGGAATTCAAGCTGCGCATCGAACGTTGAAGGGCGTCAGTATTCCAGCCGTTGTCTGCCGGCGGCTAGACGGAACGTACACGGCGAGGACCGAGTTCGCGTACAGCTTGGTGCTCACGATGGAAATACCGATGTAAATCAGGTTCCCGGGGAGGATGATCGCCTAAGATAGAGAGAAAAGGGTACACGAAATCAGCCCCGCTTGCGAGATCATAGGACAATGCCTTAGAGAACGCCCACGAAGATGAAGCCCAGGAGGGCGAAGACAGTGTTCAAGAGTCCTGTCTATCTGTGAGTATCCCTTCAGCCTAACAGCACTGCGACGGACCTGTGTTCACCGAGTACATCACAATCGTCTCTATGATGGAATCGGTTCTGAGGAGCCAGTGAGACCCGAGTAGCACCGGTGGACGGTACAGACCTCACTTCTTCATTCCGGTCCGGCGCTTGAGCAGGACGCGGATGAGGATCGCTGTCAGGATGAAGTCGGTGACGAGCGCGATTCCGATCGTCACCGACACGATCCACTACAGCACGGGAGATGAACGTTCATGATTTGCTGACCATGACCGTGAGGCACTCACAGTTTTAGACTCGAAGTCGCCGAGGGGTAACTTGAAGCTGGGGAAAGACCATTGTCAGGCTGTCAGGCTCAGTGTGTCACAAGGCTCAGAAGAGTGAGCTACACTTACGCGTATATTGTTGCGGCTGCAGTTGGAGTACAAGTTTGCTATGAGCGTCACACGAAGCGACATCATGAAGCTTACCCATGTTGAAACCTGCAATGGCATGGTTGTATATGAACACATGTCTTTCCACGCCACGGATAGAAACTAACACGCACCGACGAACGCAAGTATGAGAATGCCCTGGATGCAATGAATGAGTGCGCTGGCGAGATGCTCACGCGCGAAGCATTCGTGACTTACTGAGAGAAACACGAGAGGCCGTAACTTCGAACCCACTGTGGTCGCGAAGAGTGAGTCTCAAGTATGCACGCGATGGCGTAATGAACTGCTTACAATACCACACGCGATGCGCGTAAAAGCTGATAGAATGGTCGAAGCCGGTTCTTGCACATCAACTAGGAAGACATACAATTGGCACGCAAAGATGAGCAGCGCCTGCGAGATCGTCAGCGACGGCTATTAGGTACCTGGAACCTAGAACGTCCCCAGCGCGAGACTTACGGAGGTCGGTACGATGAGCTATGCAGCGTGTCAAACGAGATCGAGACCAGATGTAGTTAGCGTGCAGGCTAGATCGACGGACTCGTAGATCACTCACTCTCGTGGACCTGGCGCAGCAAGTAATTTATGAGGGCACAGCCACGGACGATCAGTGATAGACGTACCAATGCCCTTCCAGCAGCGTCAATGGGTTGAAGTAATTCGTAATGAGGTGCCAGTAGCTATACGTAGCAAAAGAGTCGAATGACCTTCCAGTCTCGTCGCTGATGTCACCTAGACTGGCTCACCTCGCCGCCAAAGTGCAAATGGTATGGAGAGTATCAAGAACCCTTGGCCCGATTCAGCCTTCACATGGCGCGATCAATTCGAACCGGCAGATTCTACACGTACCAGATCGCGGTCACCTTGTAATCCCGTATATTGTCAGCCTCACTTATGCCTGCAGCCCCACGGGAGCATGGACTGAACACGCACAAGCCAGAAGAGCATCCGTTTATCCGTAGGGTACAGCCGAAAGTACCGGTACGTCTGTTGGCATGTCAGGCCATACAAGCTGTATGACATGCGGGACGATCGTTCAGGGAGTTGTCGTAGGGTGATTTGAACAAGATCACTCACATGAGCCCAAAAGCCGTTCCGAGAAGCAATGCGCCATATGAGTTGTCCAGTGCAGGCAATCCGAAGCCCGGCTGGCGCAGCTCGAGCGTGCGGGACGCTAACTCTTCGACCTCTCCCTCAATCCGCGTGGACATGTCGAGTGCCAGTAGTCGCTCGTAGATTGAGCTGGGACTCGGAGATGGTGGCGCAGGAGGTAAAAGCGTAGGTTGACGGCTTGAAGCCTGGCTGGTGATATAGTCGCCGCGTTGTCAACTACGCATCAGAGGTAAGCGGGAGAAGCACACTAGAACACCTGGATGGAGTGAACAGCGTGAGCGAATCTCGTTCAATGCATCAAGGCACAACAGGCAGATGCCGCATTAGGGGCATTGTCCAGCGTTGAGAAGCATCATGAGAAGCAACGATGCGATGATTTGCTGGGCGTGTCATCATGCCCACCTTCGCGACTGATTCGGGATATCTTGACTCTTGTGAGCAGTAGACCGTAATTTGCAGTTGAGCATCATCTCTCTGTCATGATCACCCACTCTGGCCTGACTGTCGTTTACGCCCTGTTTTGGGCGCAAGTGATTCAAGTCGTCCACCTTTGTACACATAGGACTCGGGGAAAATGCAAGACGTTATCGGCATTGAGACAAAACTAAGATCTGATGTGGTACCTGAAGATCTCCCGGATAGCCAAGGTGCAACTCCGTATATCTACACATACCAGACGAGCGCGATCTTCACCGCGCGCGACCTCGCATGCACGATGCCGGGCTTTTAGCTCTTCTCCCATACCGTATCGTGCCCAAGAGGCGCTTCATGCGCAGATCGACGAGGGTGATCGGCTCTCGCTCTCTGGAGCGAAAAGGCGAGGAAATCTGCCAGGCGTGTCTGAAGTGAGCAGACGAGCGAGCAATCAGTCGAGGGAGCGATGGGCCAGAAGCAGAATCTGAAAGCAAGGAGAACAATGTAGATCGTGCCCAGAGACATGGCTTTCCTAGACTTGCACGCAGCTGGGCTCGGACGATGGTGCAAGGCAGGTAAGTAGGTGATGGTGGAGAGAGAAAATGGCCGTGGGCGCCTACATCAATGTGCTGGCTCTTCTCCTTGGAGTTGACGATCGCGACTGCTTTCCATCATCTTGCGCTATAATCTTTGGAATGCACTTCGTGGTCCGAGGCCTTTCGAGACGGACTGCGTGCGTGCGTGGGGTATAAGACGATATGTTGCTTCGGTGAGTGGTCTCCTTGTTCACTTCGACAAGATGTACCTCTGCACGCCGAGTCTGCGACACGCCGCGGTGGAAAAGATCACAGAGGCCCGCTGGCCTTTGGCTTCCGACCCCAAAAGAGAGCTACCATCCCAACCACTCTCACCTCACTTTCCTCGAAACACTCATCCAACGCGTCCCGCAATCCGCTCTCCGCGTCCCCGCTGTTCCCAAATATGCCCTTCTTGTTGTACGTCTTCATGAGGCGCGTCCCGAACCAATTGTGCTCCACCCCGCTCCCGAGAATCGTGGCCCCATACACGACCCCTCCAGATGCCAGCGCAGGCGCGACGGTCGCAAACACGCGCCGCGCCTTGTCGGGGAAGGTCCCAGGGAGACAGTGGAAGAGATAAAAGAGCGCGACAGAGTCGTAAGTGCCCCTCATCTCCGCCGGCAGCGGCTCGAACACGTCGTGGGCTGCCAGCTCGATCTGCCCCGTGTATCCCGCGCGCTCGAGCCTCCGCCGTGCAAATGCGAGCGTGGCCGGGTTGAGGTCGAGGAGCGTGATGCGCTTCTGCTTGGACAGTTGCTTGACCGACGCGGCGGGGTAGTAGCCCGTGCCGACACCGATCTCGAGATGGCTAGACCCGGATGCGGAGGAGGCGACGTGTTTTTGGTAGAACGAGAGGAGGGTATCATGGGTGGGACAGCGCCATGCGAACGCGTTTGATACGGTCAAGACCCAGAAGTCGTAGAAGCGGAGGACTAAGGTGGTGTAAATGGATGCGGACGCGTGCAACCCAGCGTTGGCTGTTGGTGCGGAGGATTGGGAGGGCGGACTCGACATTTCGGCGACGGCGGGGTCGCGAGGAGGTGAACAGCGCGAGAGGAAGGCAATTGGGGAAGAGGTGACTCAGGTGCCAGTCGATTCGCCCAACAGTGATTGATGATTGATGTACGTTCACAGAGCCTGACAGAGTCTGGACACGGTCCGAGAGTTGCTGTGTGCTCGTATGTTTTTTCCCCTACTATCGCTCCCCTAGAGTTCGGAGGTTAGCCGAGGAGCCTGCTGTATCTTCCCTCCCTCACCACCGATAACGCTGAAATTTGGTACATCAGCGAAGCGTAGTACAAGCAGCGAGCCTGCAAAGTTTGGTGAGAGTAAAAGAAAAACTGAGTGTTTGAACAAAGTAAAAGGTGCCCTCCCCTAGTGTTCGGAGGTTTCTCCGCGCGCAGTGTCACAATCAGTCACACTGCCGAAGGGTGCCGTTTACGATCTCTGACTGATGTCCCCCTCTGGAGATGGGCGCCACATGTCGGGTAACCAAAACTAGCGCTCTCTAAAGTCACGCTTGAGGACCTCGAGGACATACTCTCTACATCTGTCCCATACACAGTATATAGAGGCTCGGAAAATTTAATCTTGGACTGTTCATACTTGGTGAAATGATTCTGTGAATTTTCGATGAAAGCGCCCGCCATTCGAATCCAGGCGAGGGTCGCAAACGCAAGAGGGACCCATCTCCGGAGCACTCTTCGCCCAAGATCGCGACGACCTTACCTCCGTTTCATCACATTCTTTCTTTTACACATTGGTAATGTCTATGCCCACATCTCTATATAATTTTAGCGTTCTGAAGTCGTAAACGAGCGAGCTACACCCTTATCTCCGAACACTAGGGCACCTCCGAACACTAGGGGAGCGATAGTATCAGCGGCGCTTTGTCCAGTCTTTATCCACGAATGCTGTGGGATGGTTTCTAGATAATCATCCCACAAGGTTTCATGGTACGGGTTTCACGCTGCCTTGGCCGCTCTCTGTGAGACAAGAGGGCACTTCCAGCCGTCCAGAAGCGTGCGGCCTCCTCGCGGAAGATTGCCATCGAAACGCTCAAAATTCCGCCAAGTGGACCACCGTCCATCTGTCCTACTTCAAATCATACAGCACACACGCCAAAACCGATGCGCGCTCAGCCTTGCACCTGATGCCGTACGCTCCCTATCGACGTGCCTGGGCGTGTTTCGCTCACGCTGTCCGTCCCAAAGCGTCCGCTCGGCAGTGAGGCTCCTTGACATCGCCCCGAGTATATCACCTCATATCTCAGACCCCCCGCTAAGCTCCGTCGTGCCTCCTTACGCCTCTACGCCTACTCCTGCGCCACGATCTCATCGCACCGCACTGCACAACTACTTGGACTCTTAAGCATCCACAATGACGACACAGGTGCGCGCGGACGCCCAGAAACTTGCGGCTCGGATGGTGGAAGAGCGCCTGCTAGGTTTCGGATTGCCTGCATTGGACAACACCTATGGCGCATTGTTTCTCGGCATGGCATTTGGCCTCATGTGAGTGTCCAAAGTTCGTTCTAGAGGCGACCATGGCTTCGCATGTGGCATCACTGAACGAAGGGTGTTAGACTGTACGGCCTGACCTGCCATCAGACGTACCGGTACTTTCGGCTCTACCCTGAGGACAAGCGAATGCTCTTCTGGCTTGTACGTATCTCGTCCCTGAATCATCATCGACCGGCTGCTTGCGACCCTGTGGCTGACCTGTTCGTTCATGATGTCTAGGTGATCGTGATCTGGTATGTCAGATCCCTGCACATCTACACTGGATCTACCAGAACTAAACGCAGATGGGAACAAGGGTACTCGACACCTTCCATACCATCTGCACATTGGCTGCATGGTCAGTTCAGCTCGGCAGTATTATGCAATCACGGACGGTACGTCGCTGACTTTACGAGGTACGCCTCAGCTACTGGCATCTCGTCACAAACTACTTCGATCCCTTCACCCTACTGGACGGTCATTGGTACGTCTCATCCCGATCGACAGTGGCTGTACGCTCATGAACCACCCGGATCGCCAGGTCTACGAGAGTGAGTGATCCGCTGGGATGATCTCTCCCACACGTTAACCACGTCTGAACCTTGTCATTTGTGCCCATTGATGTAGCTGATCACTCCGACATCGGTATGTCTTTCCCGTCGTACGTGCTCGACATGCGCTCACGTTCTCCGTCATGCGTGCAGGGACTGGTCATCTTCGTTGGCCAATTGTATGTCCATATCCGTCGTCAAGTTGTACGAGCTCAGAGCTGAGGTGCTTTGTCCAGCTTCTACGCTCATCGTGTGTGGTACTGTATGTCACCTCGGGCGACTGATATCCCGGCGCATGCTAGACGCTGACTCTATGCCATGGCAGTGGGACCACAGTTCCGGTATCTCGTGTTCGTTGCGGTACGCGTTGTTGTTCCTCAAGTGGCACTTGGCGTCATCACAAAGCTGAAGCATGTTCACAGGGTGTCCTCATGGTCGCCCTTCTTGGTACGTGCTATCTAGATGGGGTCAAAATACGTGTTGACTTTGCTCGTGAAAGGGTTTACCACAGGTGAGCGTCGCGTACATCGTCATCATGAAGAGAACTCATGATCTCGGGAACACAATCACAGCGGCTACCGTAGAAGGGTAATCATCCCCGCGCACTCCTAGTAGTGCAGAATCGCTGGCTTTTTCTGACTCGCCTTCTCTAGCTTCTTGCTGCCTCTCAGTGAATTCAAGTCGAAAAGTGTGCGTTCTCCCTGGAATCCGACCAACGAGTGGCATGGAGCACGAGCCTGATCTATCCGCTTGCGCAGTGGATCGTGTCCGCCATGATCGGAGTGGCTCTCCTCACCGACTTCATCGTGACGTCTATCCTCATCTACGTGTTACTCAAAAGTCGGACCGGTCTGAAGAAGTAAGCTCTTCAATCCATGCTCGTTGTCCATCTCGACATCTCATGCTCTTGACAGGACCGATTCTACCATCGAGACCATTGTCTTGTATTCCGTCAACACGGGCGAGTCTTCACGCTGACACGCATGTTCACACCATGCTCATATCGACACATAGGCCTCCTGAACACAATCTTCGCCCTCCTCGGCTTCATCTTCGTACGTACCTTCAGGATCCGCGTCGCCTCATTTTCATCTGTCTTCTGCAGGCCATCATCCTCCCCGGCAATCTGATATATATCGGGATCTCCATCGTCAGCACGAAGCTATACGCGAACTCAGTTCTCGCTGTGTACGTCCCGTATGCCCGCACCCAGCGCTCACGACGCACATACTGACAACAGCTCTCGTCGTACAGCCTGAACTCCCGACGAAGCCTGTCCGCGCGGATGATGGCAGGAACGTTCGAGCTCGGCGGTAGCGGCGGCGGCGCCGCCACGAGACCGCACACCGACGCCGAAGTCTGGGACATCCCGCAGGTGCGCGCTCCTTCCGGGGACCGACGTGTCATGCCCCCACTTTCTATCAGGGCTGCCAGTGCTGACGCTGGCTTCGCGCGCACGGCGTAGTTTGCCCCGGGGGGTACGGCTAGCTCGACCGTCGTCTTCGCCCACCAGACCGGGGCGCGGTCGACCTATGATTCGTCCACGGCTGCGTCTGGTAATACAGCGGACGTGTCTGGCTTTGCGGAGCGGAAGGAACCAGGCCTGTCCGGAGCGTAGGCGGACGCGCGTGTGTTCCCTCCGTTGTTGGATTTGACTAAAAGGCTGTGGACGTATTGGCGAGGTACCACGGTGACTTTGGTCGGCTGCATCGACGGTTCCCGTATGCTGACCTGCGAACTCGTAACAGATTGCGTTCACTTGTGCAGTGATGACGATGACTTGCTTTGGGTGGATATCGGTCCTCGGCACACACTGTAACGTAATGTCGTAATAGCACGGTCGTGTTGTCTCTCACGCGCTATCCTCGACGTCAAACGCATGAGAGTGAGAGTGCAAAGCCAGGCGGGCTCGATATCACACATCTTCGGTAACGGCGCCGACATGATGATGAAGTGCAGTGACAGAGACGACCGTAGGCCGCGAGACTCGGTGAAGACAGACACGGTCTGAGTATGTATACTGCGTAAGCAGACCCTGGTGAGGCACGTATAAGAAAGGAGGCTCACAGTGATCGCTGAAACAGTCCATTGCACTGACCAGACTGACTGACAGACTGCCCATTTCCCGAAGCAACAAGTATGAACTTGGACCCTGAACTCGCCGCTGCCATCCAAGCCCACCCCCTCTTCTCCAAAGCGCGAGGGCCTCCCCCAGAGGGCATCGATCTCGTCGCGTTCGCGAAAGCGGCGGTAAAACAGCAGGAGAACCGTCTGGGACAGTACTACGCGGAATTCCTTCCCCCAGGTGCGTACTCCGAGCTCTCTTCCTTGCAGTGGCTGTTATTGACTGACTCGTCCCTGCCTTGATCATCGACAGCATCCTCGTACCGCGTCGTCGATAAGCGTGTCCCCGTAGATGGCGCAGAGATCACCGTGCGCTGCATCACGCCAGTGAGCGCAGACGCCCCCGACGCGACGTATCCCGTCCTCGTGTGGTTCCACGGCGGAGGTACTCGCATCTCGCTCATTACACAATATGAGCTTACTGACGCGACCATTGTGCACCGTCATTGGCGGTCACCAGGATTCAAGCTCGGCGATCTCGAGATGGACGACAACCACCTACGAACGATCGCGGTAGACCTGCAGCTGGCCATCGTCAACGTGGACTACAGGTACGTCATATCACCTTTGCAACCTCCAATCGCGTTCGCTGCTAACGACGAACACGTACAGACTCAGCCCGCAGCATCCGTTCCCGACTCCTTTCGAGGACGGCTACGCCGCGCTCAAATGGGCGAGTCCTTCCACTCGCGCTCCGCGAGGGCGTGCGCTGACAGTCCCCAATACGCCAATGACAGGTCGCGGAGCACGCTCCTGAGCTGAACGTCGCACTCGACAAGGGCTTCATCGTCGGGGGCGACTCCGCAGGGGCCAACCTCGCCGCCGCGGTCGCACTCAAGGCCCGCGACGACCCCTTCTTTGCAGGCAGGGGCCTGACCGGCCAGTACCTCCGCGAGCCTCCCGTCATCCACCCAGCCCTGTCCGTCCCGGCCAGGTTCAAAGAGGAGTACCGCGCAATGGTCGAGAACAAGGACGCGCCGTTCCTCAACGCCAAGATCCACCTGTTCTTCATGAGTCAGTCCTTGTTCCTCTCCTGCCCGTTTCCAAAAGAAATGTATCGGGACTCACCAGCCTGACTGACGACGCTCGTGCCGTGTAGCGGAGTACTGCTCGGACCCCAAGAATTTCACGGACCTGCGCATGTCTCCGCTCCTCGCCCCGTCGCACGCGGGCCTCCCACGCGCCTTCATCCAAGTCATGGAGCGCGATCCTCTGCGTGACGATGGCGCAACGTACGAGAAGGCCTTGCGCGAGGCCGGAGTCGACACCAAGATCGTCTTGTAAGCTTCATACCTCTGCCGCGTATTCGCGCCCTGCTCATGCACGGACCGTCCCATGGCCAGGAACCCGGGGGTGTCGCACGCATTCCACTACTCCTTCCCCGGCATCTCCGCAGCGCGCAAGGTAGACCGCGACGCTCGAGATGGCCTGAAGTGGTTGCTCAGCTTCACGAGGTGAGCTTGAAGCTTCCAAGTTTGCGCGAGCTGCGCGCATGACCCCCACATTGGGCTGTGGGGCTGTGGCCGGAGGACGTTGTTACACCGTCGTACGCACGTGGAACTGTATCATCGCATAGCCTCTAAGCCAATGAATGCGACCGCCGTGTGCTCACCAGCATTCCATCAAAGCCGTTTGGTGCAACCCGTGATTAGGAGGAGAATCAGAAGTATATTCAGGGGGCGCGTCGAGCCTGAGCGGATGCTCGAGTGGGTAGTACACAACGGGCGCCCAAGGTACGAGAGGACTCGCGCGAGTCGAACGTTTATATTTCATCACGAGGTGTTTTCATTGATCGCCGAATGCTCTCGACGAACGCTACAATACTGCGTACAAATAGCCCAAGTGGTGGTGGCGCGCCCCGGCGCTCACTTGCGGAGCAGCCACTTCAACCCTTCGCGCGCGTCGCGATCGACCTTGAGAGCGGCAGAGATCGACGGGAAGGTGTAGTAGAAGCCGTGCGGCACGCCCGGGTTGCTGTTCATCGTCAACTCAGAGAAAGCAGCAAGACGCGCAGAGCAGGAAAACGTACAAGATGAGTTTCGTCTCTACGCCCGCCTCGCGGAGCGCCTTCTCGTACACGATGCCGTCGTCGCGGACGGGATCGATCTCCATGACTTGGAGGAAGGTGCGGGGCAGGCCAGCGTGCGACGAGGCGAGGAGGGGCGATATCACGGGATCCACCTGGTCCTTGGGGTCCGGGCAGTACTCATCTATCACGCCCCACAACGCGGTCAACGGCTGTTCGACGGGGCCGACGTGGCCGCACGAGAGACACTCACCCATAGCGGACTTGAGGCGCTCCGTGTTCGAGAACGGAGCGTCCTTGTTCTCGACCAGCGAGCGCATGTCAGCCTTGTACTTCTCCGGCACGGGCGCGGAGGGGTGTATGACGCAGGGCTCGCGGAGGTACTGGCCGGTGAGGCCCTTGCCTGCGAAGAAAGGATCGTCGCGCGCCTTGACCACAAGCCCTGCGGCCGTGGTAGCGCCTGCAGAGTCTCCGCCAAGGATGAAGCCCTTGTCGAGAGCGATCTTCAGCTCCGGCGCGTGCTCTGCGACCTGAAGGAGTACGCAATCAGCACATGGGGCCCGCAAGACATCGTACGCAGCTGAACTTACCCATTTCAGTGCCGCGTATGCGTCCTCGAATTGGGTCGGGTACCGGTACTCCGGATCCAGTCTGCATGTGTCGAGTTTGAGTATCGTTCCTCACGAACATGTCGAGACGGAACTCACCTAAAGTCCACATTGACGACAGCGATCTGCAGTTCCACGGCGATCGAGCGCAGGTGGTTGTCATCCATCTCGAGGTCGCCGAATCTCCAACCTGATCAAGGGGCGAACGGGGACAATGGTGTCAGCAAGTGCAAACCGATGTGATTCGGGGGGGAAAGTGCGCACCTCCACCATGAATCCACACGAGGACGGGGTATGTCGCGTCGGGAGCATCTGCATTCACGGGCGCGATGTGTCGAACGGTGATCTCTCCGTCCTTGACGGGCACGCGTTTGTCTGTCACACTGGACTTGTCGTCTGATGAGGCTCGCCATGTAAGTTCACGATGGCAAAGACGACGAGAAAGTAATGTGCTCACCGGGGCCGAAACGGTCTGCATAGAACTGCGAGAGACCGTACATAAGAAATTTGGCGGCTTGGCGTCCCAGTGTAACTGGATCTACGCCTGGCGGGGGAGGCGGGATAGGTTGGGAGAGGAAAGGGTGCGCTTGAATAGCAGCGGTGAGTTCAGAATCTAAGCTCATATCTGTGGTCTGTCGCGGGTGAGAGTTGGAGGTGGATGGCTTCACTCACTCGACCAGACCTGGTATTTATACTCGGAGAGGAGCTACGCGATCTGGTGTGATGGACGAAATGTGCGATCGGACGAAGTGGGTCAACGAGTGAATTTGCATTTCGATCGTCAGAGATTGGTGAGCATTGGAGGAACTGGGAGCATGCACGACTGACCAGAGAAAGGGAGAGGGTAGTACTATTGATCTCAGTTACTTGTTTGGATTCAACCGGGGCACGCTGTGGGGCAACGTAGAGGGAGTGGGTCACGGATATCCATGTGGGTCGCGGATGTGTGTGGGTCATCTCTATATAAACGCTCGTACAGGCTGTCGCCGCGTTCGACTGTGAGCCGAGTCACTCTCCAACACTAGCGCACTCCGAACATGTTCTACAATAGTACGGCAAACCAAATACATCCCGATCTGTCCTTTGCCTTTGTACAAATTCTATACTTGGTTACCTTGGACGCGCCAGAAGTTGTGTACACAGAGAATATAGCTCGAGATGTCAATCGATCGTTGTATACTCCGGAGTCCGAGTCTCAAACTCGCGTGATGCTATCGTACAATACATGGCTTAGTGATGATGTCCGGGAACGTTTACTTGCTAAAGCTCAGCAGCCACTTCAGACCCTCTCGCTCATCTCGATCGAGCTTGAGCCCTGCAGCGATGGACGGGAAGGTATAGTGGAAGCCGTGCGGCACACCAGGGTTCCTAACCACCCCCGCCACACATTGTCAGCGGAGCAACATCAGACGCGAAAGGCAGGCCACCCACAAGATCAGTCTCGTCTCTACCCCCGCCTCGCGGAGCGCCTTCTCGTACACGATGCCGTCGTCGCGGACGGGATCGATCTCCATGACTTGGAAGAAGGCGCGCGGAAGGCCTGCATGCGACGCGGCGAGGAGGGGCGACATCCGGGGATCCACCTGGTCCTTGGGGTTCGGGCAGTACGCATCTGTGCGAGCGCCATCCGTTAACCGCGACGCTCTATCGACGGCGCGATCGTGCGAGAGAAACACTCACTCAGGGCGAAGAGCGCGCTCTCAGCGTTCATGAGCGGGGCGTCCTTGTTCTCGACCATCGAGCGCAGTTCGGACTTGTACTTCTCCGGGATGGGCGCAGAGGGGTGTACGACACAGGGCTCGCGAAGATATTGGCCGGTGAGGCCCCTGCCTGCGAAGAAGGGGTCGTCGCGCGCCCTGATCGAGATTCCTGCAGACATGTTGGCGCCTGCAGAGTCACCACCGACGAGGAAGCCTTTGTCGAGAGCGATCTTCAGCGCGGGGGCGTTCTCTACCACCTGAGGGTGTGCGTAGACGGTCAGCACGGGGCCTAATGAGAGACGTCATGAAGCTGAACTTGCCCATTTCAGCGCAGTGTAGGAATCTTCAAATTGGGTCGGGAACGGGTATTCCGGACACAGTCTGCGCGAGCCCAAGTGTGAGCATCGTCCCTCGAGAATCCTGATGACGAATCTAACCTGTAGTCTACATTGACGACAACGATCTGCAGGTCCACGGCGATGGAGCGCAGATGGTTGTCATCCATCTCGAGGTCACCGATCCTCCAGCCTGAGTGTGCGAACGCGATCAGGTAAGTCAGCAAGAGCATACACCTACGCATTGCGATGGAACGTACCTCCTCCGTGGTACCATACGAGGACTGGATACGTCGCGTCTGGATCATCTGCATTCACGGGCGTGATGTGCCGCACGGTGATCTCTCCGCCCTCCACGGGCACACGCTTGTCCACTACGCTATACTTGGACTCTGGCAGGATTCGTTGTGTCAGTTCACGAAACAACGATAATCAAGTAGACGGTCCCACCAGATAGACGTTCTCCGTAGTACTGCGACAGACCATAGATGATCCGCCTTGTTGCCTCTCGCTCGAATGCGACCAGATCGACGCCCGGTGGAGGAGGCGCGGGGGGTTGAGACGTGACAGGATGCGCTTGGATAGCAGCGGCGAGTTCAGGATCTAAGCCCATCTGTGCTCTATTGCGGGTGTGAATGAGTGAATGTCTTCTCTCGACCTAGCCTGCCAGTGGTATAAGTACTCGGAGCGCAGCGCGGTTTCGGGCTGCGCGAGACTCGTGTGATAATACATTTCCCTGGATTCTCCTGGATTTTCTTGGATTACGAAGGAAGCCAGGGTTTAGTAATACTTACAGTGGGGGAGACAAATGTGATGACGCTGCGGATGTAACACGCTCACGTGCACGTACGTCATAGTCTCGTTACACACAGGGCAAAAGGCTTCAATGGCCAACGAGTTAACCCTCTTCGAGCGTGACAACCAGCCACAGTGAGAGGCCAAACTTGTCTGGTAATGCACCGTGGGGCATTTTACGCTTTACCACCCAGAAAAGACAGAGAAGCAGCCCTTATCAACCTCACTTACCGGTGCGTATGGCAGCCGCCGTTAAACCAGTACAACTCGAATGCCAGTGCGCCTGGTATGCCGCGGGGGGCCATCATGGCCTTCGTGAGACCATGACATTCGCCAGTCAGCACAACGGTCGCCTAGGTGCGCGCTTCTTGACCTGGACTCAATGCTCGCACATGTTGAACGGCACCTCGTAGACGTGTTCGTTCTGATGAACGACGAACTGGGAACGCTCCTTCATCAGACGCGCACGGTGTCCCTCTGCCTCCCCGCGTGTGATGGTCCCTTCCCTCGTGTAGTCAGCGATGATGTTGTTCAGCTCCGCCGGAAGTCGTCCCATCGCGAGACCCTTCTCCACGTCCTCCATCACCCAGTCCTGCTGTTGCGGCAGGACGTCTGTCGTCGACATGATCTCCGTGTCCGGATTGACCAGGAAGAAGCAGAGGATCTTCCGATGTCCAGGCTTCGAGGGGTCCGCGAGTTCGAACGCGTCGACTCGGTGCTGGTACACGTTCGGGAACGCGATACACTTGTCCTCCTCCGCGACGACGTGCCCGAGGTCCTGGTTGAGCGCGTCTTCGCCCCCAAACCCGTATGCGACCCAGTAGCCCTTGAGGTCGCTCTGCTCGTACGGCAGCATGTTGAGCACCCCGTTGCTCCCGGTGGTCGTCCGAAAGGCGAGCCGCGACTCGGTGATGTTCTCGCATGCGTAGTAGTAGAGCCCCGTCGCGACGATGTTCTCGTTCGCCATGCCCTCGACGTGCCACGCGCCGCCGCCGTACTTTGGGTTCTCTGGCGTGAGGATGATGTTTGCGAGCTTGACGATCACCTGGATCTTCCTCCCTTTGAGCGAGTACTGGACACGCTCTGCGGCAGGCTGGGGCGCGAAGGGGCGCGTGTCCGGGAGCTTGGGCCACTTGTGCACACGACTCCATGCTCGCTGTTGCTCCCAGTCGTCAAGATCCGGTTCGTCCAAGTGACTGTACCACATGTATGGATCAGGCTGAACAGCCAACTCAGGATCAGCGGAGAGAGAGTCAGCGAGCGCGCGCTCGAAGAGAGGGACGAAGCGGGCGACGATAGAGGTGATGGTGGGGTACAGCGTGCCGTGCTGCCTCGGATGGAGATTGTTGATATACCCCAGCGGCTTGACCTCGCCCAGCGCGGACACCTGGAAGTCTGTAGGAAGCCACTGATACTCGTCGGAAACGACCCATTCCTTCCAGTTCGCCACAAACTGAAGATCTGGGCGGCGCATCATATAGGCCTCGTGGGTAAGTAGTTCGTACCGTTGCCCGTCCGTCACGCCGCTCTTGCGGACCTGCGACCCATTGATGCGGAGGCAGTACAGGGAAGGGTGTACGAGATCGAGCACTTGCTTGTTCGACCCAGGATGCCAATCCTTCTCTTCGTCCGGCACACACTCGAGGAGGGAGACGCCCTTCAGGAGCTCGGACTTCAGTTCTACAGGAATGAGCGACCTGGATTCGTGTACGCCGTAGATGGCTGTTGCCTAGATCAAACGTCAGCTAGCGGAAGCTGTCAAATATCTGAGCACCTACGAAGAGTCCTGTCTCGGAATCCCTATGTGAGGCAGCGTATCTGAGCTCATCGAAGATGTAGTCGAGCTGCGCGGTGGTGATGGGGTCGCGCGGCCACTTCTTCGTCCCGTTGCGATGTTCCAAGCGCTCTTCGCCTCCCCACAGTTTGTCGACGACCGTCTGGTCGTGCTCGACCACCTCGGTCCGCCATCTCGCCACGATGCTGGTGTCGTGAATCTTGTCCCACCAGCTCGGCTTTGAACGGATCTTGCCTGAGTAGTAGTTCATGCGCAGCTCGATGAGAGTGATGGGCTCGCGCTGCCTGAAGTCGAAAGGGGACGGGAATGCATCACGAGGCTCTTTTTGTCTGAGAGTGCGTTCCGGCTCCTCCCACCAGTTAGCGAATTCCTCGTACTCGGCCAGAGTTGATTCTGGCAAGACTGCGTCGCCTGCAGTTGGAGAGATGTGTGGAGAGGTGCTGGAGTCGTTCATGTCTGGGATGTCACAGGTGAGGGTAAACGACAGAAATGGAGGTGCTGCCTTGCCGCCCTGACCTGAGATCGCTAGAGAGGGTACCAGTCCCCAGGGACACTGGACTCTTTATAAACATTCGGCGGAAGCTCAGCCGATCGGAACCTGCCGTCTGCACTTGTATACAGAGATCATCAATCAGCGTTGCCACATTAGTCCCCAGCCGACGCCCGCCATGCGCGGTCAGCTGCCTTTTGCGGCATGTGTAGCGCCTCGTTTCGCGACCGCAAAACGATGACACTCATACAAGAGTAAATATGGAAGCGATGACTCGTAAGACCTGTGTTCCATATCGAAACCCTCATAATAGAGCTCAAGCCGTCTCTCGTAGACGCGTCAAGTGCTTCGTCCCGCTGACCGTAGTACCCCGCATCCTGACAAGGCCAGTGGGAATACCAGCAAGACCATCCGGAGGAGCGTCCACCGGGTTGGGCTACATAACCAGTAGTCAGTACCCACAGCAGAGGGAACAAAGTACTGACTTACCTTGAGGACACCCATCTCTAGCCACTCAGTCAGGCTGCTGTGAGCCTCCGAGTCGAGAGCCACCTGCTTGTCAAGTTGTTCCTGGGCCTTCTTCTGCTCCGCCAAGATACAGTCGTCCCATGTGAGGACAAGCGGACCCCCTGCACCGAGTACGTCGTATGCGAGGGTTTGGGTATCTATAAAAGCGAGATGGCGAAGGAGACGCACTCGACTGGGCTTCCTCTCGTATCTGTCTCCACCTCAGCCTTAGTCGTAGGTGCGGAAAGGGAGCGGTACAGGACGTGAGTAGCACCGAGCGACTCGATCAACGGCGTTCCTGGAGAGGATGCGGTAATGATGAAAGGGGAAAACTTGTTGAGTACAGCGAGATGGGATGGTGGCATTATCGACCCGTATTCAAATAGAATGTTTTGCTAGCCCCGATGTTCTACCTCTATCGTGAGACCGGTTGGTAGGGCCACTGGAAAGGTACGTACAAGTTCGGCCAAGTTCTACACCCCGCAGCTTCCATTGCCTACGGGAGGCTTGCACCGGCACTGGCTGCGCACTTCAACCCGTCCTCCCGCTGCCATGCGTACAAATGACTTTGGTGAGTACACATTCTCCAGTAGCTCGGACGTGGCTGTGGGCTTTCGACCGTGAGGTTGCTGTTGATATCGTTTACGTCGGTGGCCGCGCCTGAGCCGAAAGGGGTGGACGGAGTCGCCAGCAGCAGTATGGCCTAAAAGTTGCTGAATGAATTGATTGGGGCATATTGATTAGAAACGGCAGGAGATGTGAGACGCGTGCGTGAGGGGAAGGACAGCGGACACTTATGCATGTGGTGGGAGCCAGAAAAGGCAGTTCAGACGCGCACAACCTCCTCCTCGTCAGCGCCAAACAAAGGCGACTGCTATCACTCCGCTATCCCAGTCTCTGATCATGTACTGGCCCTCGATCCTACAGGATCGCACTCATTCTGCATCTCTATATCTCGCTATGTAATCATCACTGGCTCTCTAGTGTGTCCCAGGCACGGTACAGGCGCCCCAAACGATCCGCCAGACACAAGCTCGATAGAAACTTGAAGTCATCACTCTTTATACAGCAACCGCCGCAAACGAGGTACCACAAACGAGGTACCACAACACTAGCACACACGGCATGGCTTGCTCCCCGAAGCCGTCTCCTAATTCTGCATATTGCTTGCTTCGTTACCCATCCTTCCAACTCCGTTCAAGTCTGCACATTGGGGCCGGGGGGATCGCAGCCAATCACGTAGGTATAAACCAATCTCCTGATGTTGAGTGTAATGTTTCGCATATGTACTTACTTCTCAACCACACTTCGCATCTGAATCGCGCGGATCCCCCGGACTACCTCTTTGTTTCGTCCACATCTTACATTCGACCCCTCCTTCGGCAACAGCATGCGATTCAAACCATCGGAGAGGACGTCGCTTGGGCCACGCCCTTGTCGCGTGGAAACACATGCGAGCCGCCACGTTTGCGGAGACCGCGGCCGGATGCCGGAGAGTAACACTCTCCGCACCCACGCACACCCGGCATGTCTCGACAGAGTTTTAGGTGACTATCGTCTACCGAGTGCTCGTATGTCCGTCTATGTCGAATGCTCCTAGGAAGTTCGCTCTGACACTTCCCTCTCCAGAAGGCACCGATAGTCTCTCGCGTCCGTCGTGCCTTGGCCCGAACCTGCGTCATGCCCGCTCTTTCCGCGTGAAACGCGCCCGACCGCTGTCGTTCCCAGCCCATGCGTGCGTCGAGGCTTACGTCTCCGAGGCCATCACCAGGAGGTACGCACGCCGCTACACGCGCTATTTTGACGGAGGCACTGCTCCAGACGGGCGGAGGACGCGTGTTGGCGTGTTGGAGCGCAATATGTGGTCGCGCAGCGCGATCGCCCCTCCCCTCTTCCTCTGCCTTCTAGTATCCCCAATGGAACACCCAACACCAACGCGTTGAACCCCACACGGCACACGGCACACGACACAAGACTCCACAATCTCAATCGAACCTATCTCGCGCTATGCCTCCCTCGTCCTCCTTCGTCTCCTTTGCGTCGGTCGCGTGCAAGCTCGCGCTCGTGGTCACGACAATAGGCTATGCTGGCATACTCGCGCACCGGATGCGCGAGCAGAATGCGCAGCTGCGCAAAGCGGTGGACGAGGGGAAGGATGAGCGCGAGAAGCTGTTGAAGGAATTGGCGGTCGAGCGACGGAGGGCGAAGGCCGTCGCGCAGGAGAAGCAGGCGGAGGTCGAGTTTTGGTGGCATATGGAAGGGCTTTCACGAGCTCAGCTTGTGAGGAAGGAGGCGATCTTGCAAGAGGTAGAGGCAGAGGCGGTGGCTCAGCGCAACCAGATCCGCGATCTCCAGACGCAGCTTTCCAGCCCCTCGCCTCCAAAGTCCGAGCAGGGGTCGTGGATAGCAGTAGCAGACGATGCAGATGCACCGCGCGCGGAGCTTCCCGATGTGCGATCGTCCCTCGCGACGTTCGATGATGTCGTCCTCCACATGGTCCGGACTTTGAACCTCGAGATCTCCGAAGTAGCCTCGCAGGTGACGAACGCCTTCCGCGTCGCGGAGCCCCCTGACCCGGACATGTTCACGCATGCGTTTGAGCGCGCGCGCGAGGCTGTCGGGCCCGTCATGGCCGAGCTCCTCGAGACGATCCAGCACCAGGACGATCCGATCCTCATCGACATTGCGCTCAAGGCCGACATGGTCGGCTTCGCGGCAGAGATCACTTCCGCGTGGGACTTTCAGCACCAGAGCAAGTCTGTCTTTTCCGGCGTGTACAAGCAGATGCAGCGCTCAGGTACGTCGTCCTTTCTCCATCCACCCCGCCGATTGCTCTGACCTCGGTTCGCAGAGTCCCAGCTGACTTGCGCGCAGTGGCGTGCGCATGCCAGGAAGTACTCCAAGCAACGGCTGTACAACGGCCGGGATCTCGCAAGCGGCTTCGCTCACCAGCTGGCCGAGCGGATCGCCGACCTACTCATTGTCGCCGGTGGGTACGCCGCCGCGGACGCCATACACGAGGAGTACGGCACGCACCTTGAAACGATCGTCCGCACTGCTCTTGATCTCCAGCGGATGACGGGAGAAGAAATCACCTCTTGCGACTACGAGGTGCTCGTCGTACGCATCGACGAGGTCTATGACACCGAACAGATGGAGGACATCTATAACGGCGAGATTCTGACCCCGGGCCCCCAAGGCATTATCCCTCGAGTTCTCTCCACGGCCGACCTAGGTCTCCGCCGCTTGCGGAAGGTAGACGTCAACGTCGATGACGAGCCGCTTGTGCAAGAGGCGAATGAAGATGGTGTTGTGTCCACGATGTTGCTGAAGCCGAAGGTCGTGCTCGATACTATCGTGTACGAGCTTGGACTTGTAGACGAGGAGGACGCCAGTCCTTCGACGGCTGAGTCGTCTGTGTCGTAGTGCACCATCAGGACTTCGTCGTCCACCTGACTATGACTCTTACTGTACCTGCGAACCTTGTATCCAGTAATCCCTATGCTATGCCGCCTAGTATGTAGTGCACTGTAACCACCATCTATATTGGCTGTTTGCCACAAGAACCACCCTGATTGGATGCAGTTCGGACTTCCGAGCCACCGTAAACCAGCCAGGATCCCTGTTTGCACATATTTGGGCGTATTTGGACACCATCTTTGTTAGTGAGTTCTTGCACCCTGTCTGCGGTACCGTTGTCTCTCATATCACCGCAGCGAGCCCCAGTCTCATAGTTTCATGGCGCTAGTATGCACGCTTCTCGCGAATACTCCTCTGGTAGAAGCAGTGCGCACATACGAGGTCCGAGTCGGCGACGGAAGCACTATCAAGAATGGCAAGCATATATATTTACAAGAGGCAGTTCATCATAGTGGGTCATAAGTCTGCCTTAGAGCCAATGGGCACCCTTCGGAGGAATCAACTCGACATTGCAGCTAATACATATCCGGATTTCAAGCCGTTCGTAACAACCGCAGCCATCAAAGTGTTCCCGCCCTGAACACACTGGCATGACTCGACTCGGGCCCGCGATTCACGACATAATATTAGGCCTATCTCGCTGTAGTTCCGCACAGCCAAGTACAGAGACGAGTTCCATCAATACTCGGCCCCGGGTCCTGTGAGTAAGTCAATCACCATCTGTCAATTCTCATCAAACGTCTCTGAATATCTCGCAGTGTCGAACTCGAGACGACATACCTGGGCAAAGTGCATGAGAGTCCGAGATTGCCTTCCACGGTGGCGCGTGCCGAGTAGACAATTGAATGCCCCGAGCCACTCACATTTATCAGGCATGACCAAGTGTGCTTATCAATGGACACGGATAAAAGCTGGCGTAGGATAACTGCGAAGAGGGAGCAATTCCTCATGGACCCCGAGTATGCCGCCGCGCTCGCTGCATTTTCTGCAATCCCCTCTGAGCCTATAAAAGAGTCTGGCCCTCGTCCGGCTCCGACAATCGAGGAACTCCGCGAGAACTACGAGAAATATGTCACAGTCCCCATTCAGCGTTATTTCGAGGGTCGACTTCCACCACGTGAGTATCTCTGTCTGTACTTCGCTCGGTCTGTGAATTAACGCCGTTTGAATGACTCTTCCAGCGTCCGCGTATACTGTGGAGGACAAGTTCATCCCTGGTCCTGGGGGACACCTGCGGGTCCGCTGCGTCCTACCGCCGACAGCCGGTTCGGGCGAGGAGCGAACTTATCCCGTCGTCTTGAATATTCATGGAGGAGGTATGTTATCAAGCACGACTACATGCAGTTTGACGCATAACGGATTGTGGACTGGAATGCAGGAAAGTGTGTTGGGACCATCAACGAGGATGACTATATACTCCGTTGTCTGAGCGTCGAGCTCCAAATAGTCACAGTGAATGTAGAGTATCGGTGAGCTGGGACAATGTTTTTTGGATCCTGACGGACATCTTACCTCATAATGCAATACAGCCTCGCCCCTGAACATCCTTTTCCGGCCGGAGTCGACGACTGCTATGCGGCTCTGAAATGGGTAAGTCTCGTGATGGCTCAGCGTTGTAGTTCCGTTGCTCAGTGCGGAGAATAGGTGGCGGAGAACGCAGCATTGCTCCGAGGAGACCTGTCGCAAGGTTTCATCGTAATGGGCCATTCCGCAGGAGCGTATCTTTGCGCGGTGATTGCGCACGAGGCGCGCGATGACCCTTTCTTTGACGGACGGCGGCTCACTGGCCAGCTTCTTCGCGAGCCAGGTACCGCGAACCATCCGGACTCGATCCCGGAGAGGTACGCTTCGTGAACCCTATGCCTTGGCTCCTATTCCGATGCGTCCCAAAACGTGACAGTCTCAAGACCGAGTTCACCTCGAGGACAGAGTACAAGAACTACCCGCCGTTTACTGAGGGTGGTCTGGAGAGATTTGCCAGTATGTATATTCCACCCTGCGCTCTTCTGCTCCCGACCTGAAGGCTAAGCAGCATGAATGTTCTCAGCACTGTACAAGGCTCCTCCAAAGGACCCACGTGCTGCACCGATTCTCTACCCCTCACACGCAGGCCTGCCATCGACCTACATCCAGGTGATGGACCTCGATCCACTGCGAGACGATGGCATTGTCTACGAGAGACTTCTGAGGGAGGCTGGCGTAACGACGAGAATAGACAGGTACGTTCATATATGCAGGCTGTCTTGGACTATAACTCGGAAATGCTGATTACAATACCTACAGGTACCCTGGCGTGACTCACGGCTTTCACTACAGCTTCCCACAACTCAAAATCGCCGAGAAAGTGAGAGGAGACGTCGTGCAAGGACTTCAATGGCTCCTTCGCAGGGCGTAACCCTGACTCGAAGATGGTCGAGGTATTTTTCCTTGATAGTTGATTGTGTCTGCGCCTGCATGATTTGCTACTCTATTACGAACACATCAATTGAAATCACCACTCAGCAGGTCCATCTAGTAGACGAGTCCAAATCGCCGCATTGCCCGACCTTCCAAACGTACCCCAGACGATAGTAACATTTCCTTTGATGACGGATGCCGCGCGACTGTATGACAACATACTGTCTCTGCGCCTTTGCCCCTGCGGGTGTTCAAGTTGGCCGGCTGCATGATCGCCGCAGGGAACGGTCATGGAGCGCCTATGGCGTGCAGATCGCATCGGGAAGCCATCGGCTTCTGATCCTAACATGTACAAACAATCACAGGCGCCCCAACCAACCTTCCCTGGGCCACTCCACAAGCTCGTTGATCTCCCGAGAAACACTCGTATAACTCACTGCCTGGATATGCCTTCTCAGCTTATTCTTGACGTTTTACACGATGTTTTCCAGCACCTCGACGACGTCAACGATACGCTGAAGCCCGACTATGGCGCCCTTCGAGCATGTGCGCAGACGTGTCGCGAATGGCTGCATCCAGCCCGGGTGCAGCTCTACAAGAGAGTCTCCCTGCGAGGATTGACCTCTCTGGCATGTTTTTATAGGACCCTCATGGACGTTCCGGAAGTTCGCCCTCTCGTCCAAACACTCACGATCAGAGAAGAGTACTACCATCCCGGTCGTATACCAGTATGGAGCGGGAGACACCTGAGAACATCGGAGTGGTCCTTCGGCGCCGAGCTCATTCCTACCCTGAGCGGCTTGGTTAGCCTCTCCATAATGCTCGACGGTTTTTTGTGGGACGAGAAGGCACAGCGCTTCTATCGATCATTCCTCAAGGCGTGGATGGGCCATCCACATTTGCGCAAGCTCGAGCTCCATAACTTCAATTTTCCGACGTTGCGGTTTATAGCTCGCACTCTGACATCGTTTCCACAACTCGAAGCGATATCACTCATTCACGTGGTCGCAGTTCATGGGAAGTCCAAGCAGGTTGACCCTGCGGTTGAGAATGTCATCAGTACGCGTCGGAAGCTGACTACAGTTGAGGTGGTGTCATCCATATGCTCTAGACATCTTGTCCCTGGAACTGACACTATTATTGAAACGTATACAGCTGTTTCTTCTAAGCGCCGATGAGAGTCCGAGCTGCTACCTCCCGTTGTTTGGCACCGCAGTGCAGCACCTATCTATCACTTGGGAATGGGTTCCATTCATGGAAAATATCAAGGAACAAGGGACGAACAATGGTGGGTACCAATTTCGGCATCTTCATAGCACTCATTCCAAGATTGCCGACAGTCGTCTCAAATCTCCTCGATCTGAGGACGATCACTCTCGCCGTGGTCCACCAAGAGTCCATGAGGGATTGGTTGCCCGTGGTCCTTTCCGAGATACGTTCCGAGCGCCTCGAGGAGGTCGTTCTCTTGTTCTTCGCGCTCGACTACGATGGTTTCGACTTGATCTCTCCGTACTTCCCGCCCGAATCCAGGCTCGACGACCTCCTTTGCGAACCTCCTTTCGACAAGCTACGGGCAGTGACGTTGTGGACGTACGGATTCTTGAAACCCCGTGTAGTCGCTAAGAGGCTAGAAAAAATGAAGGCGCACTTTCCCAGGTGTCGCGCGCGGGGTATTTTGCGAGATAACACGACGGTAAGTGGCCATTATTTGTGGCGATCCTTCGATGGCCGTGCCGCTAACCAAACGTGCCATGTCATGTCAGCCACCCCCGGGCTACATCCCACGGTATTGAGAGCCACTCCGCCACATGAATACTTAAAGAGTCAAGACACTGACATGGAGACTCATTCTGACGTATGTACAGCAGGCTGTTTCCATCATATGTTCTACGTCATTTCCTGACTATCCACATATCCCCAGTAGCCTTGGTGAGATCGACGATAGCGTCACAACTCGCGTATATCCGATTTGTATTAGTACAGCTGAGGTCCAATACAAGCATATACCTACAGCAACACGCGATCAGCCTAGAGTACCGGAGGGCTAAGACGATCTGACAGTTTGATTCTGCGGGGAAGGACGTGACTATATGCCGGGCTTACAGGATGTATCAGCTACAGAATACCGGTACCAGACAAGAAACACGACGTACAAGGGGCAAGTTTTGTTAAGCTATTCTTCTTCAACTAGCAGCCGCGACTGAACAACAACGGCGCCCGCCCTCGCGGCACGTACGTTTTTGACGCCAGATCTGGGCCAAGCTGTCCATCGGAAGTCGAGCTCCACATCTTCGATGGATGGTGCTGCGCCGAAGATACGACGGACACAGGCCTCGATGTCAAAGGTGGACATATATTCCTCTACGGTTCTGAACGGCTGAAGCTGAGGCTCGATTTGATCCCCGGGCCTGCCGAAGTCGAGTTCATAGTGTTCGGTAGCAGGTCGACCTTCAGATTCGAGCAAGAGATCAAGATGGAACTTTTGGATAGGTCGTTTCGAAAGAGGAGCGAGAAATGAAGCCTGGTAGGAGTACGTACTCTCAGGACCTGCGCTCGGCAAGGGGGGGTATGCACTCACCAGCGTACTATCGATGATCCATCCCGGCTCTCCGAGCGTGAATACGCACCTCACGATCTTCAGCTCCGTGAGATCCTGCAGGCCAGGACTTTGTAAGACAGCAGCGAGAGTCTGGCCTGGCATCCAGAGATCGCTCCCGACCAACAACTGGAGGAAATGGGGGCGCGCATACTCGAAGACGGCATCAATGCAGTCCATATCGAAATTGGAAGACAAATCCGTGTTGATACGTCGTACTCGGCACGGTAATCCGAGGAGGTAGAGGTCAAGGATGGTCCCTGTACACGTATCCAGCTGCGCCCAGCTCCCTTCACTCCAATGGCCCTCGAGGTTTGACTGGCGATGCGTATCGTAGAGTTCGTCTTCAATCTCGAGATAAGGGTTCCCAACGTAACTTTGCTCCGTCACGACGGAGAGCGAGGTGAGGTTGGGATATGAGCGGACCCAATGATATGATATTGGCATGTCAAGGCCTTCGAGCTCGAGCGAGCGGAGGTGAGAGTAGACGGGATACTCGTGAGGTTCGATACTGAAGCCCCTCCATCGATTGCAGAACAAGGAGGTGAGGGTTGTGCGCGCGTTCTTCAAGAGAGAGGCAGGGTTCAACCGCGGGGCTACTGCATCCGGCAGATCATCATCCGCTCCTGGGAGTTCGTCGGTTGTAAACGTGAAGCGTGCCGTTTCGAGCGGCCAGCGCATGGCTTCGAACATAGTAAGTGTATGTATTGACCCTTCGTGTATGTCGACATGTTTGATGGAAGTGAGACTGGCGATTGCGAGAGGAAGGTCCGGGTGAGCTCCGAGGGTCTTCTCGGCATTGCGGAGTTCGAGGGTCTCGAGGTTGGTTGCATTACGGATAGATTTGGCTAGTTCTTGCGCTGTACTAGAGGTCATAGAGACGCTCTCATGAAACTTGAGAGATCTCACGTAGAGCCATCGTTTCCCGCGAGGTTCCGCGCCAACAAACAGAAGAAAGGTTGCGATGTCGTGGCCGCTGGTGAGCTCGACGGGTTCTGCTTGAAGGATGAACTTGGCACAGTGTGTATATAGGTCACGGTTCGTGCGCATCAACGAGGAGATGGTGGTTTGCGCAGAGTAGGCTGCTATCTTCAGGACAATGTCGAATGGAAGCGTGGCGATCGCATCGGATGTGGCTGTTTTATGTACGGATGATGGAAATTTCGCCTCCATTACTACTGTCATGCGTGTATGAGTCGTACGCAGCGGAGTCAAGGGATAAAGTCTATACCAGAGACTCACCTTTTAGCTGCTGTGCAGGCTCCGCAGTGGATGGCGAGGAGTGTGAGCAACTCCACAGCGTGGGGAGACACAAAGGACCATTCGAGTCTCGGCACTGTCGCTCCAGCGCTCGTGGTGTGGGAATCCGTTTCCTTCAAGAGAGGGCCCCGTTCAACAGATATTCAACCAGTGCTGTCTTGCATTGCTGAACATGCCGACTTGAGACGAGTTGCTTGGACTTGAATGTTGACTCTACCACTGGAGCGAGCTGTATAGTAGCTGGCGGAGAGGGGATGATAGCCTGGCGGGCTAGGCTACTAATCGACTATGACACGGATTCCGAGTCTGTCACATCGAGCATGCTATCATGCACGCATGATTGAGATGTGCTGCACTTCATCCATATTGGACAAAAACTATCGTGATCAATTTTATGTGAGTATCGTACAGATATATATGCGAGTGATCGAACTGAACGTATTGCATGACTGACACCGTAATGAACATAATAGGGAGGGCCTCCGGATATCACCCGACTCGAACGAACATTGCGGACAGGCCGCACAGTATGTGACACATCGCCAACCTTTCACTCTGTCGCTATCCTCAGATGACTCAGTGCGATATCTCTAGGTCGTCATCGTAAACAATCCTCGCAGGGCCGCTAGTATGAGCTGTATTGAGCGTCCGTCATGCAAACTCATATTGTCAGTTGTTTGCGTACCGCTGCTCCTTGCCCTAAAGTACGCGATCAATGGAGTTAACGCACAACCCCACATTGACCGTGACCTCAGATTTGAGGAGACTCACATTCTCCATCCAAGACAACTGGGCTGGGAGCTCGGTGGACCCGCAGATCAGGACGATGCGGAAGCATTGCTCATAGTAGACACCATTTGATCCAGACTTTGGCTTCTTTGCCACCTGAGATGTGTCCGCGTGTACGGTACATAAGGGAGTGTATAGCTCTGTTGCACACGCTTGCCATGTCAGCAGCAAAGAGTGCATATTCGAGTCAGGTTGCTCACCTGGATTGACGTCTGTCCACAGTGCAGTACCTATGTCCGCTCGGCCTTTGTACGCTAAGATATCCGTGGAAATACTGTTGAGTGTGCGTAATTCTCGTGACTGCTGGCGATATGACTCAGAGACTTCTACATTGTGTCGCATCCTAGTACCCTTGAAGGTTAGCGGAGCTCTACAATCAGCGAATCATATAATTGTCAGCAGAGCACCAGCATACCTTTATGAGGATGGTTGAAAAGCAATTTGGAATGTCTACTACACCACTTGGGCGAGTGAATCTGGTATGACGCCTGGAGTAATGTTCATGGTTGTTGGAATCGTAGGCGATAGCGCAACCAATGCCATAAGTAACTTTCATGACTCGAGCCAACACAAACTGTTCAATATGAAATGCGACGGCGCCATTTGCAACAGCTTTGTTCCTAGATCAGGTTGAATGTGTAAACCTATGATGAATGTATGGAACCTTACGTATGAGAGTCCGGGCGATAAAGAGTCAGTCCAATGGCGTTCAGCTTTTCCTTCAGAGCGGAGTATAGCCAAGGACTCGCTGCAAAGCCGCCTACTAGAAATACGGTCTGATTTCCAGGTTTGTAACTGTAATTGTATCATTGATACAGGCGTGCAGGCTCACCGAGGGTTGTGAGGATGCTTCATCGCATTGCTTCATGATGACATTGATGATTGCCTCAATTGATGGTAGAAAGAAAGCTGCCATGTCGGAGCTAGTCAAACAAGCCTGGATCAACCTTGGAAAGCATAAAACCAAGTGTTACAAAACGGTTCCTACCCAGATATCATCAACTGCCCACGACGTATGTTCAACGTTGGATCATTATGGCGGAGAGATCCTAGCTTAATATATGATGTTTCCTTGTCGTCCTTGAAGACAGGCTTCGTGGACGCATCGAAATAGTCCATCATTGCCCTGATCTCGTCGTCCTGACTGAATTGCCATGATGTCTTCAGGCTGTCTAAGAGTAGAAAGTTTAGATGCAGAGAATCATTAGTGTGATAACTGTGAGTGTTCTTACCCCGCAGGAAATGCTCTGCTCTCACGTTGACCTGTGTAGATCCTTGGATGATACCTGTGTACGCTAGTGATTAGTTGCCACCATTTCCGCATTCCATTGCTTCTCACATTCAGGGGATGCAACCTCCTCAACAGCAACCGGAGAGGCAGTGACAAACCTGTAGCTACTGATATCAATTGTGCCCCCACCAGCATCGACGACGATGACACTTTTGTCATTCTATCACCAAGATCATCAGAGATGCACAGATACTCGCCACTCAATTGAGAATACCTCACCTGCAAAACATCACTAGTGAGGCCATTCTGGATACAGAAATTGAGGCTTGCTTCACCCTCTGTGACAAAGTGAAGTCGTCCATGGCCGGTCGTGGTGTTTGGGACCAGCCCCGCCTTTATGGCAGCCTCCCGCATTTTTCCTTGTTGAAGACCTTCCCATCCATTCGGATGGGACAGAACAAACTCGATGCGGTCCTCGACGCTCACCCAAAGGCTCTCTCCGTTGCCATGCGTCTCGCAAATATAGCGATGCGAGCAAGAGTACAGATATCCTAAAAAGTCTGCGAAGACATCGAACACATCTTTGCCCGGCGGTAGTTGGGGAAGCCGACGTGTCCCGAGGTCGTCGCTCTTGAGCTTGGAGGGACAGAGATGAAGCTTGAACCTGTGAGAGTTCAGCAATACGCAGAGCTCCGAGCCTCGACACATACCACTCTACGAATATGAGACCATGATCTTCAACTTCCAGCTCGATACCAGGGCGAGTGGCTTCGGCGCCGACTGCATGCACGGTGCCGTCGGGACGATAGTAGAGGATGGAAGGTATTTTTGAGTCTCCGGCCGCATTTTCTTGCCCAGGGAACCTGGTAATAGGTGCACCGACGTCAGCAGGTTTCAGACTCGTTAGTGGTAACCACTGACCTCGTGATGCCTTGTATTTTTGGGACGTCTCCAGGATCAAGCAGAGCGTAAGCGATGCCGGAGAATGTGGTGCCGATGTCGATTCCGAGCACGAGTTTTCGGACGGTTCCGCGGTACGGACTAAAGCAATGCATGGCGCCGAGGGTGCAATGTCGAGAGGTTAGATGTCGAGGAGGGTGTATGCGCTGAGCATGCAGTAGAAGGAGCATTACGGTCCTCTTTATAGTTTCGATGATGCATTTATTGACGCACCATGAGGGACCAAGTATCGGAGTGCTGCAGCGATTTGTGACGAATCATGCGTTGTGCAGTTATTGTGAAGAGTCAGCGTGCTGCAGCATCGCTTATAGAACTGAAGGCGATGAGTATACTAGATTGCCGAAACGGCACGCCAAAGTTTCCCTGCGGAAGCTCCAACTGAACAGTGAACATCATCTGCAGCATCTGCATGGGAACAGCCGCAGCAGTCTGGTCAGTGACAACGTCTCACAGAAGCCAGAAACGCACTACTATAAATGTCCGGTTGATATGGGATTGTAAGACCCAACTGCCTCTTCCTAGTACACTACCACGTCCCCGCACATATGGCCTCACCGTTCCTGCCTGAAGCGGTCTGTCAATGGTGAGTTCAAGATCTACGACTGTACACCAAAATCAACATCCCCTCCCGAGCAGGCTGGATGCTCGACTCACATCCCTCGAATCCATGCTTCAAGGCAAGGCAAGAATCGGATGCGAAGACACTCAAACAAACGGGAGTTCGATTACTCGCAAGAACATGCCAATGCATGAGGCAGAATTTTGCGCAGCGTTTCGAACATCGCGCATGCAGGAGGAGGAAATTTCCAGGTTGAAGCAGGAGATCCACGACTTGCAACACCAAATCCTCCAGCTTACGCGGCAAAACGAGCATCTGAAGACCGAAGTGTGTGGAGCGACGCGCAATCTCTCCATCGCGAATAGCCACCACCAGGCAACGCAGGACCTCCTGGCAACCAAGTCCTCGGAGCTACGAGAGGCACACGCGTACCTGACGAAAGATGACGAGCTCGCTGATAGTGACGTTCTGCGTATCCTCAGCGTTCTCAACGCTACAATCTTCCAGACCACAGCATTGATCACCGACAAATTCTTTCCAAGTCAGAGCCCTCATAATGCTCAAGCCGGAGCAGAGGCCGAACGCGCCTTCGCGCGACTCTACAGCTCCCGGGGGGTTGGACAGGACCTCCTCGACGCAATGCGCAGGTATGACCATGGCAAGGATTCGACTATTGTCTGCATCGCTCTCCAAGCGGTGATGGCCTCCTTTGCCCACTATTTGTGCGTCACATGGGATCTTGAGTTCGAAGACTTCAGGACGGGAGGTGTGTTCAAAACGGTTTACAGTCATATCAGAGCAACCGGTAGGACCAAATTAGTGCCTACGACGCCCTCAAGTGACTGACAATCTCTAGAATTCCAATCCGTTGCAGGGAGGTGGCGCGCGCTGAGTCGTGCGCATATTAAGGCCTGCAATCCGGGAGCTCAGTGGCTCTCCGCCACGTCGGAATCGAAGCTCGTTGACTATGTCGTAGACGTACTCCTCGCGTCCCGAGCGCATAACTCGACGGGCGCGATACGAGAGGAGCTCGCCAGCGTGTCCACCGCACTCAGCAATATAGTTCAAAACGCGCTCGAAGTTCGAAGCATCACTGGAGAACGGATCGTATCGAACGATCTCGTCGTGACCATGGTCGACCCGGGCGACAAGTTCGACGCTGCTCTCATGGTGGACGAAGACTCGCCATCAAAGACGCGTCGCAGAGACGAGGATCGTATCGTTCTATGCACAACAGAGCTAGGACTCGTGCGAGAGGAGATGGAGTGCCGTAACGAGGGACAACAAGGAGCTCATTGGGAGCCGCGTCTTGTTGTCCTCGCCAAACCACGTGTTGTCCTAGTGGACATGTTGCGTGAGCTGGCCACGAGTAAGTCGCACTTCGTTACCAGTACTCGCAGCTTCGAACTTGTCTCAGCCGAGGGCTGATGTACGCGGTAGCTCAATGAGGCCCTGTGCGATCCCTCGCGCACAATCGCATAAGTCGCTGTTTACTCTGGTACGCACGATGCTGCTCACCTCTCGCATTTCTGTTCCGCTAATCGACCGCGAGTAGGTCATAGTCGTGTCTCGTGCCGTATTTGAAATTCTCGAAACGATAGGAAATACAATGATAGTGCACAAGATGTTACAATGATGTCCGTGTCAAATACTCGTTCATTGATACTCTTCCAATACATCGTCATAGACGATCGTCGCAGGACCTCTGCCAGATGGTGAGTCATGAGAATGACATATGTGCATGGTCGACGTACCGCTTCTCTTGTCCCTATGTAGATAGCACAGCGCGAAGCGTCTAATCAGCCCTGGTTAGCCGAGACAAGCACTGGGATGGCTCACGTTATCATTCCAGCTGATCTGCGCCTTGAGCTCCGTCAAGCCGCACAAGAGTATGATCCTATACACCTGGACGTAGAACGTGCCATGCGCTCCTTCTCTCGGCGTCCGAGTGACCTTCGAAGTGTCTGCGTGTATAGTACAGAGAGGCGTATACATCTCTGCGTTAACGATTGCATCAATCAACCAACGTAGAGATCAATTGGGACAGATGTCTTACCTGGCTCGATGTCCATCCAATGCGGTTCGGGATTGTTGCCCTTGTAGCAGGTGATCGAAGTAGTGATACTATTTAGCGTGCGCGGTTCGCGCGCCTCGCGGAAGTAGCACCGAGACATTTCCTGTGTATCGCGCACACTCGTTCCCTGACAGAGTTGGGCACTGTCAGCGCTACGATACGGTTACGAGGACACCATCAAGACGCATGCCTTTGCCAGTATAGGTGAGAATCCGTTCGGGAGGACTACTCGACCGGATGGGCGGATGACCTTGAACATGCTTCTAGACAGGTGCTCAGGATTTGACGCATCGAAATCGTGGTTGCAGACCACGCCGTAGGTCGTCCGGATGACGCGGGCCGAGACGAAGCGATCCAAGTAGAACGAGACCGCGCCCTCAGAAACGGCCTTGCCCCTGCCAGACGACGTAAGGTCAGAACAGCTAAAGACATCCTCGCCGGGTGAACGACATACGTGTGCGTGTCCGGCCTGCAGAGCGTCAGACCGAGAGCATCTAGGTTGCTCTTCAGACCCGCGTACAGCCAAGGGCTGGCAGCGAAGCCTCCAACGAGGAACGCGGTCTGCATGCGCCAATTGAGATGAGAAGTCACAGCGAGATTCACGAGGCAGATGACTACGGACCGAGATTGGACGCGAGGCATTCTGGCGCTGACGCTGCACGGCCGTAACAATGCCATCTAGTGAAGGGCGGAAGAATGACTCCATCTCCGTCCTGCAGAAGACACGCAGTCAGGGCGACGCACTGTATGGAACAGGGGTGAGACGACGCACCCTGTAAGTGTGAGCTGTCCACGTCTAATCTTCGCTTTGGGGTCGTTGCAGCCCATCGAGCCGAATTTGATGTAAGACGGATCACTAGAGTCCTTGAAGACGGGCTTTGTGTACTTGTCGAAGTAGTCAATCATCGTCTTGATATCTTCCTCGTTACCGTATGCCGAATTCTTGAGTCGTTCTGTCGTGTAGAAGAAGGTGAGCTTTCAGTATTGACCCAATACACCTTTTAGTGATGCAAGCACGCACCCTTCAGAAACTCCGTAGCCCGCACATTCACTCTCGTTGATCCTTGCATGATACCTGATGGACGTGCGGTCGAATGTGAGCATGGTGACTGATGAGTTGAACGATCGACACACATTCTGCCGACGCGATCTCCTCCACCGATAACGGCGTGGTAGAAACGAAAGAGTAACTGCTGATATCGACTGTTCCTCCGCCCGCGTCAACAACCATGACGCTCTGTCCAGCCTAGACCGGAGAAGCAAATGGTACTCAGTACATCTTCTTCACCCATGGATGCTCAGCGTACCTCGATAGTGTCCGACGTCAACCCACTCTGAATGCAGAAGAGCAGACTCGCTTCGCCCTCGGTGACGAAATGCACTCGTGCAGACCCCGCCGCATCGTCCGGCACGAGTCCCGCCATAACCGCCGCCTGGCGCATCTTGCCTTGTTGAGCGCCCTCCCAGCCATTCGGGTGGGATAAGACAAATTCGATCTGATCCTTGAGGGAAGCCCACAAAGTCAATCCACTCGCGTGCGTCTCGGTGATGTATGTACGTGCGCATGAGAACATGTACGATAGGAAGTCGGAAAAGACGTCGAGAACAGTCTTGCCGGGTGGGAGCGGGGGTAGGCTGCGCTTGTTCACCTCGTCGGAGTCAAGATGCTCAGGACGGAGGTGGAGCTTGAACCTAGGCACAGAACCAATGGGCAGGCGGTCAAAGATGAGTAGATAATAGGACGCACCATTGTACAAAGAACAAATCCTCGTCCTCGGCATCAAGCTCGATTCCCGGAACAGCGGCCTCCGCGCCGACGGAGTGCACAGTACCGTCGGGACGATAGTACAAGATGGAAGGGATCTTCGAGTCTCCAGCTGCGTTCTCCTGTCCAGGGAAACTACGGCCACTGTCAGACCCGATGAACGATGCTCATTTGAAGTGCATGCTCACCGGGTAACACCTAGGATCTTCGGCACCTCTCCAGGGTCCAGGATGGCGTACGAAACACCAGAGTAGGTCGTGCCGATGTCTATCCCCAACACGAGCTTCCGGGCAGATCCAGCAAACGGCTTGAGCGGCGCCATAGTCGAGGACAGTGAGCCGAAGCGAGATGGAGAGCACAGATCAGCTTGCGACCATGAAGGTCTTATGCAGGATCAGGTTCGGTGCGTGCAGGCGGGCCTGGCAGAACGCGCGCCGGGTGTGCTGCGGTAATGAAAGACACGAGGGCGAGAAGCGTCTACTCAGCCTCCGCTCACACGCCTGCCCCTTCCTTGCTTTTTCTCGAAGTAGGGTCGCGCCCCGGGCCTCAGGAGCAACGCGCCGGAGGAGTGAGGATACTCCTTCTCACCTGCAGGACGCAAGAGGACCCTAAACGAAAGCGCATCGTGAGGGACGGTGCTTCAAACGCACCGAGTAGGCATGTTTACAGTCTCGTGTGCACGGGACAAGTCGACCGAGAAGGCGCGGGTGCCTGCCGTCGCGTGCCATAAGTGCGAATCCAGTCAACTTTGCCTTCCGACGACAATGAGCGCCGACTCCCACCTTCGTCTCGCCGTCACTCTCTACCGTCTCGTACTCCGAGCTGTGTTTTCCATCTGCTGCTGTCTAGGTGGTCAAATCATTCGACTTCATCACCTCGTGCGCTCCGCCATCCTAGCGGTTTACAACCAGCCCTTATTGATCCTCCGCGAGGGCCCGATGGACAGAATCAAACATATTTTCTCCGGAGGCGAGCGGACTTCGGTCTGGGTACAGGAACAGCGGAACCACTGGCCGTACCTGAGGAAAAGCCAGAAAATCTCGAGAGAGGAACATGAGAAGATTGTGAGCGAGAGGGACGAAGCACGAGCGCAGTACGAGAGGGAGAGGCAGGCCGGAGAGAAGAGCAGGAAGGAACGCGATACCTTGAACGTGAGGATCCAAAGTCTCGAGGCGCGACTTGCGGACGTTTCAGGGGAGGCGGCGCGGAACGCGTCGAAGCTTGCCGAGCTACAACGGGAGATCGCGCACTATCAGAAGGAGCGCAGCAACACGTCCGCTCTCCTCGAGACACGTACGATGGAGCTGAAAGAGGCGCAAGCCTTCTTGCCCAAGGCGGACAACGTGGCAGACAAGGAGGTTGTGCGGATGGTCGAGCAGCTGAACACGAGGATCTTCCAGACCGCCGCGGCCTTGGCCGAGTCGCCGAAGTTCCAGTACGGGATGCCAGGGGACATACGAGCCGTGGAGGAGGTGATGCAGAAGCATGAGAAGTACGATTGGCTTGGTCCGCACCTCCTACCCTCACTCCGTTCCATCAACCATGCCGATGACCCTCTGCTCGTGCAAACTGCGCTCCAGGCGACCATGGCGGGATATGCACAGCGTCTTGCGACAAGTTGGGATCTAGGGAGGTGCGACGCTGAGGATTTGTGTAGCAACATCTATACGGGCATCAGGGAAACAGGTACGCACCGCAACGTCCTAATGCGCACGCCGTGCGCTTGACCTCGAGTCCGCAGAACCTCAATCTGTAGCAGGCAAGTGGAGGGCAATGTGCCGCACGAACATCAAGAAGCTCTTGGACGTTGAGGACACAAAGCCAGAGAAGTATCAGATGCAGCTTGCGCAGGTCCTAGCCGAGGTGCTCGTCCTGTGCGGAGTAGTCAGTCCATTGGATGCGGTCCGAGACGTCATAGACGCAGGGTTCCGCAAGAAGCTCAAGGAGATAGCAGAGCTCGTTCTCGACATCCAGAGGATCACGGGCGAGGTCGTGGTGTCCCGTGAACTGACCATCACGGTGGCGACTCCCAACGTGTCGTTCGAGGCCGCCACTATGGATGACGAATGGGCAGATCCCAAGCATCCATCAACGTCCGGCCAAGTCCTGTGCACGACACATCTTGGTCTCCTCAGGGAGGATCTCGAAGGGAGAACAGTCAAGGTGATACCCCTCGTGAAGCCAAAGGTCGTCCTCAGGAGTATGCTCGAGCAATTGTGGGCAGAGATGACGAGTGCAGACCAGGTGGAACGAACGATCACAGTTCCGGTACGTGGCAAGTTCTCAATTCTGACAGGAAGTCAAAACGCTTACCGTATGTCGATTGGCCGCTATTAGGTATGACATTCAAATCCCAAGACAGCGTGATTTGGTGGATGAACGTACTGTATAAACCCCTATTGCCTCCGTGCAGCGCCCATGTCTCCCTCGCTTGAATGTCATCGTCGATGCTACTCAGATATTCTGGGTGTGCCGCTTCTTAGTCAGCGTGAGCTACGCCACTTCAATTCGCCGGGACTCCTCGGCCGCGCGCAGAAGGCTTGAAGTGCGACTTTCCCTCATACTTATATGTTCTCGATTCCGTTCTTTGGTCAGAGCCATCACTGTGACCAAGGATGCTCGCTGTCAACGTTGCTTTACCAGGGCTCGGAGAATGATAGACAATGTCACCGCACCTCAGGCTCATCGACCAGTCCGGTGGTCACAGCGTACCGCTCCCAACGGCGTCCTCGTGGTTCTAATGGCGAATGCACTTCATGCGTAAGATAGCCCGATAAATCGACGATTTGTATTCATGTTGTCTCCCTAGAGACGAGAATGAGGATAGATGGCCGTATATGACGGTCAGAGAGAAGAGGTGGTCATCGCGTCCTACTGTCGTGAGTGGGATGACGCAGGCTAAGATTCTCTGACGAGATAAGATAAGATAAGCGTGTAGCGCCCAGTTGTGGGTCGGCCACCAGTACTCAGTGTTTACTTCAGACCATTCGAGGCAGACCGAGCACATATACAATGTAGAGCTCCAGGATTCAATTGATCTGTTATAATTATTCTAGCAATCATGTGAGGACTATGTAGGCAACTTCGGGTGAGCACTAGTACCCAGGTACGATAGTAGCAGGTCCCCTGAAGGACATATGAGATGAGAATACTACGCAACAAGTGTTATTCAGCAGAGTCTACTTGCCGCTGCTCTTTCCCCTGAATGGATAAGCAATTGTTATCATATCGTTTTGACCATTCTGAGACGCGCACACTCACGTTTTCCATCCAGCGGAGCTCAGCCTTCAGCTCAGTAAGTCCACACTGAAGGACTATACTAAACTCCTGGCGGTAATACTCTCCATTGATGCCCGTCATAGGGGTCTTAGAGACTCTCGAAGTATCCGCATGGACCTTACAAAGCTCCTCATATAGGTCTATCCAAGTTGTGGTCATTCGCACAGTCTGAACTCAAGCCGCACATACCTGGCTCGACATCCATCCAGCGCGGATTTGGTTGATTCCCGCGGTAGCAGATGATCGGCTCTTGTATCGTTGCAAGAGAGCTCGAAACAAAAGCGACTCTAGAGTATTCCTTCGAGATCTCCTGCATACCTGTCGTGACAGTACCCTTTTGGCGTGGCATGAGATTGATGTATGCGTCTAGAGATGGCATGGTAAGATTTACCTTGTTCAGGATTATATCAAATGCATTAGGGAGTCGAACCACGCCTGAAATACTGCGGAACTTCAGACTGCTACGAGAGATGTGATCGGGATCTGTTTCGCGATAGAATGTGCTGCATGGAGTCCCGTAAGTCAGTGGGGCGACGTGTTCGAAGACGAATCTTGGTTTGAGATAGGAGTATACAGCGCCTTCAGCTACCGCTTTGTTCCTAACTGAGGATAAGCACGGATCGAAGACACACAGACTAACACTCGTTATCTTGGACTCACGTGTGGTCACCCGGTTTGTAGATCTTCATGTCCAGCGACTGCAGTCTTTTCTGCAGACTAGAGTAAAGCCAGTGATTTGCGGCGAACCCTCCAATCAGAAGCACATTCTACACACACATGATGGATCACGTCAAGGGCGACGGAGCATGGTTAGAAAAATATCGCTACTCACAGAAATCGGCTGCGAAGCCGTCTTTTTCTGCGTCTGTATTGCATCCACGATGCCATCGAGAGACGGCTGGAAGAGCGAAACCATCTCGGCGCTGCGAAGAAGCAATGGTTCAGTTACTTCGACATCGACGATGACGATTCAACCTGGGTGCGTACCCAGTCACAGTTAGCTGACCATACTTGATACCCACGCTGGGGTCCTTGCATTGCGAATGTCCGAACTTAATGCGTGAGTCCACCTGCGAGTCTCGGAATGTCAACTTCGTATATTTGTCGAAATAGTCGAGCATCGATTCTCTATCCCTGTCGTTCCCGTATTTCGAATTCTTGAGGCGAGCTGCACATGACAATCGTCAAATTGACTGCCTACTAGTGTGCCGAGAAAATCATGCATCACTTACCCTCCAGGTATGCACGAGCTCTCCAAGTGACTCGCGTCGAGCCTTGTACAATACCTATGGACAGGCGACATCAGTCAGTCATACCGGGATGCGACAACGCATCCGGTACGTACAGGTCCTCGGTGAGATCTCTCGGACACTAGATGGGTTCGTTGGCAGAAACGAATAGCTGCTGAGATCTACAGTACCGCCACCAGCATCAACGATCATGACGCTCCGACCTGGCTGCATTGACATTGGTCAGCGATTTATGGACGCGTATCACGATGCGAAAACCTTCTAACCCCAATTGCCTGAGAGGACAATCCACTTCGCACACAGAAGTGGAGTCCTGTTTCGCCTTCGGTTATGAAGTGCATCTGTATGTTGCTGTCCATGCCAAGCTCTGCCTTCAAGGCGCCATCCAAGACCGCCCGACGCAATTTGTACTGTTCCGCAATGTCCCATCCGTTCGGGTGCGCGACTACGATTTCGATCTTCTTGTTGAGCACATCCCATGGATAGATGTGGCTTTGGGTGATGTAATCGCGGGCATGAGTGAGCAGGTATCCTAAGAAGTCGGTATAGACGTCGACGACAGTCTTGCCGGGAGGGAGTTCCAGAACGGGAATATCCTTCTGCGCGGACTCTTCGAAGCCGAGATCTCTAGGGCACAGATGGAGCTTGAACCTAGACTTACAGACATTAGCCAAGTGTCGCCGAAGCGCAGACATATATCACGAACCATTGCACGAAGTAGAGCCGCCGCTTGCGTATGCCATCAGGGTGTGAATTCTCTTCGCCGTCCTCATCCTCGCTCAGTTCCTCCTCAGCCTCCCTATCAACAGCGGCGGCCTGGGCGCCGATGGAGTGAACACTACCGTCTGCGTTGTAGTACAGAATGGAGGGGATTTTGCCTTCTCCAGCGGCGTGCTCCTGTCCCGGAAAACTGTACCAGTCGTTAGCCCATGCTCGTGCCGGCGCGTTAAACCAAAAAAACAACGCACCAAGTGACGTCGTAAACTTCTGGTTCTTCTCCTGGCTTGAGCGCACGGGGGTCGAGAATAGCGTACGATACTCCAGAGTATGTAGTACCGACATCGACGCCAAGGATCAGTGTCAGATTGGTACCTTCGTGCAATGTCATAGGGAGTATGATGTATGGGAGGTCTTAATCTGGCGCGATGCTGAGGTGGAGGTGTTCTCCACCGTGGCAATCAAGCGTTGCCAGTCATTATATCAACCCCCAACGACAACTTTGATAGGTTCCGACCAATTCCGTGTCCCTGACCTTCCGCACCATGCCCTCGCGGAAAACTGCTGCAGCATATGTCCGAGGGAGTTCAGGAGCTCAGGAGCTCAGTGATCTTCTCTTGCGCCTGGACTCTGGAGGGGATTCATATATCACGATCATCATCAACATTGTCACCACAGAGCGGCATGCTAGTCGCATGCTGGGCGCAAGCTGGTCAATCGTAGAGTCTATGTCTCCAACTCTAACCTTATATCTGCACGAGGCTGGCTGCCCAAGATGACAACTCGGATCGTATATATCACGTCTGCTTCTCCACCATGTCAGTCAAGAATGCTCGATCGGCGTGTTTTAATTCACTCACAACCATCAAATAAAGGAGGCCCAATGGGTATGAGATATCTACAATGCCGCGCAGTACTAGTCGGTTCTGAGACGAAGCTTCCGAATCTGCACCTCATTGATAGAGCGCTGTATTCGCGCGGCGGCAACCAGAACCCAATGGCATGTCCTATGTGCACGATCAGGTGAAGAGTCACTCCGCTTGAGGAGAGCAGACATGACACCAGGATATATGGCTCACCGCAAGCAACATAGGTGGCTATCCGCCCCCTGCCCTCCTCAATTCACGGCCGTTCGTCCGACAAGTCAATCACCCCACTTCGCCGTAATGCCGGATCGGATGTCGCAGATCCCAAAACGCTCCATCTTCATGCGGATCTTGACTATGCTCTTCCCCTGCTTGGTGCCAGCTCGTCGCGTGAGGGGCTTTCCCCAAGATGGGGAAGCAAGCGGCGAGCGGATTGCCGAGCTCGAAGAAGGCAACAGTCCTCTTCTGCAGCCCAGTCAATGCGCGCAAACCGAGATCGAAAGGCTACGTACGCAGGTGGAACAGGAGCGTCAAGCGCGCATTGCGGTGGTAGAAGCAACCAACGAGCTCGAGGCGCGTCTCCGGGAAGCCGGAGAAGATAAGAAGGCCGCTGCAGCAAGGGCCATGGGGATGGAGAAGACGATCGCGGACCTCAAGGCGCTGCTCGAGACACGTACCGCAGACTTCAACGTGGCGAAGACCTTCCTCACGAAAGCCAGCAGGTACTCGGGAAGGGAAGTCAAGGATAAAGTTGATGAGCTGAACTGGATCGTCTTCCAAATCGGGGCGCAACTGAGCGACACGCCTCAGTATGGAGCGAAAGTCGAGCGAGCAAACATCGAGTACCTTAACCCTGATCTCCTAGACGCCATCCGCCATTTCAATCATAGCGAGAACTCCATCCTCGTTCAGAGCGCTCTCCAGACTGTCATGGTGTGGTATTTGTACCGGCTCGTGACCAGCTGGGACTTCACCGGGGAACATGAAGAATTTTGTCGCACCATCTACGTCCAACTTCGAGAGAAAGGTTAGCACAGTTCAACTCATGCCGCATTACATGGATTCAGATAACTACCTAGGTCCCGAGGCCGTCGCAGGAAGGTGGAGAGCCATGTGTCGCACCAGTATTCGGGAGTGCGCCAACGCCGAGGACCTCAATCCTCAACACCACGCCAACAATCTCATCTCTGTATTGCTACACGTCCTCGCTGCCTGCGGGGCCGTCAGGCCGCCTGGTGCCGCGAACGTCCTATCCGATGCCACGGTCAACCATCTTCGGACGAGTCTATCTGACTTGGTAGAGCTCGCGCTCAAGCTGAGGCAGATAATCGGAGAAGAGATCGTGTCGCCCGAGTTCCTACTTCAAGTCGTGCCTCCGAACGTGGTGTTCGATTCTGCCGTTATGGACGACGAGTGGGCGGGCCCAAGACCCTTGTCGGCGGATCACACCGGCATTGTACTGTGTACGACGTCTCTAGGTTTGATCGTGGAGGAGAACAATGCAGGTCGCGTGCAGACGAAGGTACTCTTGAAGCCGAAGGCCGTCTTGAAGAGCATCGTGGACCAGCATAGCTAGAGGTATGTTACGGTGCGCTTCGTTTCGAAGCTGCAACACATACCAGATTGACACTAATGCCCAGTTGACGTAGGATCTCACCTTGAGATACTCATGGTAGGATGGTGCGAGGATTTTTGGATGGGTGGATATGTGCGCGAGGTCCTAGTGATGTTTATGACCGAGGATAGATCAGAGGCATGTATGGGTTTTGCACAAGCTACTTAGGCGCGCTGCCTTCTGCATTCTGTACAGGGAGAGGATCGTAAGCTTCGACATACGAATACGCTCAGATGACAGCTACTCGCAGACGTGAATTTCAAACTAACCGCAAAAGTCTTGTCAGTTTGCGATCTTCGCCCCTCATTGTGCTGCGGTAGTCTTCTGTTCACGAAACTCGATGGTGAAGATCCGTCGTTCGTGGTGAGGACTCAGCCAACACGCGGCCTCTCACAGGACATCGTCCACCGAGAAGATTGCCGCACTTTGTCCTGCCCAGCATTTCTCGCTGTGCTGTCCTATGCACCGAGGTTTCATCCAGACCTTCGAAGCAAGCCGGCATACACGAGGCAAAGCGGTGCACTCACGAATGCCCTCCTTATGGCCATCGAACCGCATGCGTGCTAGGATCGCTGTAGATACCCCGGGCGAGAAGCTGCACCATCAGCCTGATAGGGTGTTGCCGCTCAAGTCTTGGAGCACCAGACGTACCATGTGTAGGCCATTGCGTAGTGTATCTTGACGGCTGATGTTGAGTAATGCGAACATCTTGACCACGAAGGTCGGCCTATGCCTCAGATGCTCGCTACCGAGACCCCGAGAGACTCCAAGATATGAACAGGCACTCATCGATGGTGTGCAAGCACATAATCGCATTCAAAGTACAAAGGAGCCTGAGTTACGACAGTAGCTCGGTTACGGCCAACGCACACAGCACGTATAAAGCTCTGGACGAAAACAAACCATCATAGACAAAGTCAATATAACCCACATCAAGCGCACGTAATGGAAACGAACGTACGCGAGGACCCACATCGCCTCGGGCCCCAGTCCACGTAGGCATAGATGCGAAGCATGCACGAGTGCACGACGGCCCCGAAGCCAGCGCCGTACCTGGACGGTATCATAGGCGGGTATAGTATGCGACGGCGCAATCATCAGAGGCACCGCATGCGGGACCTTGATGGACGGCGACAACGGAAAGAGGCAATCGTAGAGGACAAAAGTGAACAAGAGGATCGGGGACAGGGGACAGGAAACGATCAGAGGCACATCGGAGGTACTAGATATAACGCAGTCAGGGACAAGGCAGGAAATGGTAAAGGAATATGTAGGTTAGGTAGATCAGGACCAGAAATGACAGTAATTCACACAGAGGTGGAGAGACGAGACGACGCTCCTCTCCAATAAGCTGAGCTATCGGAAAGAAGCGCGCCTGGTACCAGTACAAAACATCCTACAACCGAGGGGGAAACAGCAAAACGGGGCGACGTGGCGAAGGTCTGATGATTGGAAGACCATTACTGCGCGTAGGCATCCTCGTCGTCGTACTTGCTATACTCGGTAGGAGCGAGGCTCTTCCTGTTACCCGAGGCGGGGTAGGCGGATCCGGGGGAAGGAGATGACGTGTTCTCAGGGGAGTAGAGCGTGCGCATGCCAGTACCATTGTAGTTTGCGGCGGGAGCCGGTGGTGCCGGACTACCGGGGACGTTACCACCCATTGCACGGCGTTCGGCGTACGCGCGCAGCATGGCATCGGGGGACATCACGTTCGCAGGCATAGGTTGCATGGGCATCGCACCCATGATTGGTGACTTCGGCGTCTGGTGAGTCGGACTGGGAGGAGTGGGCACAGAGAACAGCAATTCGTTGTGGTTTGCGCCAACTTCACCCGACCGCATCACTGGAGAAATACCATTTCAGCGCCATATCAACACATCTCATAAGCAGCAAACTTACTGGAGAGAGCAGGCATGACTTCATCAATGCTAGGACGAGGGGCGCTCTCCTGGCCAGACATATGAGCACGGATGTCGTCGGGCGTCAAGGTCAATGGACCCGCAGCTTGAGTGGGTGAGAGGATGGGCGACGAGTTACTCGAGCTCTCCGTCGACAATTGGCGTATGGGAAGGGGCGGGAGTTCACTGTTGTGGAAAGCGCGCGAGGGGCGGGGGTCGGCAGCGAACGACACACGAGACACCCGGTTCTCGAAGGCGGAAGAGCGAAGGCCGGGGCGCAGTTGAGACATGTAGGGAGCGCCGCCTTCGAAATCTGCCGCAGAACCAATACCCGCCTGACCGCCCTCGACTGCAACAGTAGAACTGGGGCGAATAGCACCGAACGAGAACGAGGAGGCGCGGTTACCAGGAACGGCCATGCTGTTGCGGATAGCGGCGTTAGCACCCGCACCAGAAAGTGATTTCCAGTCGGTAGAGATGGTTGACATGCGCTTGTCGACCATCTCGCTGAACACCTTGCGCTTCTCCCTGCTCTTCAAACGGCTCATCCTGACGTACGCAGCAGCGATGAGAGCCGCTATGAAGATGATGGGAATTATGACAGCAGCAGCGATGGCGCCCTTGGTCGGACCATGGGCCTCGACCGGTGTGTTGTTGACTTGCTCGACGGCGCCAGCAACAGCAGTAGAGGTGCGATCGCCAGAGTAGGTCGCAGAAAAAAGGGGGCCTGCAGCACCGTCGACCATCCATAGGGCTTCGTTGGAGGGAATGATCGTGAACTCCATGTTGATTGGAGAGGTGTAGTTCCACCATCCCGCCTGGAGCGTAGCATTGTAGCTGCCGGTTTTGTAGTCAACGTTCTCCCACTCGTGGAGAAGGGGATTCGAGGCGCTAGGAGCGTATAGGTAGATGTCGATGGTCGTTGCGTTGAGGCAAGCAGTGTCCCAGCTGATAGTGACTGGCTGGGAAGCATCGACGACCTGGCCCTTCGCGGGGGTCTTGTAGAGCCCGCCGGTAGAGCAGTCTAGTGATACCGTCAGTAACGGGGCAACCTTTGACTACACGCAGCCCCCCGACGACGCGACCGCCATCGCTCGCGCAGGCACAGATTGGAGGAAGGGCATGAAACGATTGTGAGATAGAGTAACTGACCATCGCGCTTCGCGTGTTTGTGCCCAACGGCAGAGTGACCGATACGGATGGTCTTGAAGCCGTTCTTCATCGTGAAAAGAGTGTAGAGATAAAAGAGTGAACGAGAAAGAGAGGGTGAGGAAGCACTCGACGGCGAGGGCGACGACGAGGGACGACGACGGCAGCGACGAGGACGACGGGGACGACGAAGATGACGGCGGGGAAGAAAGGGGCAACGACAACGGCGCCCCCCTCCCGGGAGAACAGGCGCCTTACGTACGTAACGCCATATTAGTATTCGCTTACGCCTTGGCGTGGATTTACCAAGGACTATAACCTGTCTCTAGGCAACACAGACACGCAAGTAATAATCGTTGACTAACACATGACATGAGCACTACTTATACATCTCTACGCCCCCTGCACTATACTCAAGAATACGAGTGCGGCCACTCACGCCGCAATCCTGTCTACATTCTTTGGGATCTGCGAATGGGAACGACTCTGTCGTCAATCGCAGTCTATGAAGCACAGCTGGACGCTTACCCTCCACCCATGAGTGGCAGCAGCGCGTTTGTAGCCGTCGAGAGCTTCATGTATGCCGTATGGTCTACCAGAGAGAATTGTCATCGGCTCAGCCACCGAACGCACCCTCGATAACCTGCAAACCACTCACGTGTTCCAATTGGGTGCCAGCCTCGCCGGTCTCGGGTCCAAGTTGGAAATGGCCAGCCTGATCTGTAGGAGGACCGCAGAGATACTAGCGCACGCCTGTCAACTTGCGCCAATGGAAGAACGGTTTCGTGTCTCACCTGTAGCTGGGAAGCCATCCTGTCATTCGAATCAGGTATTGGGCGGTGAGCGGCATGGCTTTTCACGGAAAATATGGAGACTCACCGTCAGCCGTCAACAAATCCATGCATATCGACCCGCCTGCGAACAATGGAAGTCAGTCCACGTTGACACGCGCAGGCGATGCTGCGCCACCGCATCCCCTGTCAAGGATCCCCGCATTGCCGCAGGAATGCAGAATTAGATGATGTACTTACCCAAGGTGACGTGCCCGCCACCGCCCTGGCTGAACCCCAAGAGTCTGGGCTTGAGCAGGCGGAAAAAGGGCGGCGCGTGAGGGAATGCTCCCGGGAATCGAATCTCAAAGACGAGCGAGTTGACACCGCTGGGTCGAACCGGGTCAATAGGCAGTTCGACGGAAGACGCAAACGGGTACATACCGTTGCTCCATGTCCTTGGCAATGGGTAGGTCCTTGTCGAACGAGTGCAACTCCACGATCCATTGATACAGATTGTCTCCAATAAGATCCTCAGGCAGGTACCAGCCGAGCTCTTGCAAGCTCCTCGCGGACTTCTGCTCCTTGAGTATCGACTTGAGCTCTCGCTGGAGGGCGTTCGTGGCTTGCATTGACGACTCCGTCGGAGGTGGGATGAGATGCGCCATGGCATTGTTGACCCATTCACGATCATGCTCCCAGTCGTCGACGATCTCGATGACTCTCTCAGGACCTTGACTGTTGTCGACACCAACCATGAGCTGCGCCGGCGGAGGGGCCTCGAAGATCCTGAGATCATCATTGTCGTAATCGACAGGAATGAACTCTTCGCGTCGCGCCGATAACACCTTCTCAAGTGCGTGTGTGGGCTCAGGGATACGGATGTACTTCCCGCTAAGAGTGAGCGGGTGGGTGGGGTCCAGTCGAACGTATGGGATTCCATCGTCGGCCTCCTGTTGAGGTGGAGGAACAGCTGCTCCACGTCCTGTCATCGGGTTCCAACCCACAGGGATGATGGAAGGCATTCCGTAGTTCGGCGGATTGGTAGACGTCGACGGCGCGTTCTGCGCATGCGCGTATCCGCTTCCTTTGACCATGAAGTAACGGCTGGAAGCCCGTCCACAAGTAAGTATGCCGACGATGCGAAGCGGACAGGGAGAAACATACCAAATGATCCACTCGGTCTTGTTCACTACAAAGTATGGTTGGGTCGAAACGAACTTCGAGGGCAGATTGACGATCTCCGCAAGTGCAACGCAGCTGGAAACCCGCGCGCCACTGTTCCGCCAACAACTTTGTGCCCCTTGCGCGTACCCTGATGTAGACACCGAGCCATCCTTTGCGAAGTAGACACCTGCAGTCCGCTGTGAGACTTACGAACTTGGAATGACAACTCAATTTCACGCACCATCTCCGAATGCTCTCCCATTCGTCACGGTCTTGAACCAGAGACCATGTCTTATGATCTGCGATGCTGTTAGAAGCGCTCCACGTCGGTACGACAGCAAACTTACTGAATGCCAGTTCTTAGCAGCGGAACCATGGAAGGCCTGAATAGTATGGCGGCTGTCAGCTGGGTGTGGGAGTTGTATGCGGGTACACGTACATAGAGAGAGGGGTACTCTCTAGCTCGGGCATTCTCCTGTTGCGCTTGCCGGACAGCATCACGGTACTTGGCTTCGGCATCGGGTGCACCAACGCTGAACCGGAACTGCTTCCACTCAGGCCCTGGAAGTCAAACAAAGTCGGTAAGTGCACACCAGCGTAGACGGTATGCGCACCAATGTTCTTCACTTGCTCATCCTCGTCCTGAAGCTCCTCGAGGTGGGCAGTACATGACGCTACACACCAACGGAGGATGGACCAAGCTGCTTCGGGAATCGTTTTGTCCATGTCTTGGAGTCGCGGCTTGGCCCGTCCCGCCTTTCGAGGCTGCTCGAGATGCTTCTTCATGTCTGCGATCTATGAGTACTGTTAGCGACGCGCAGACCTGCAACCGGCAGAACACTACACACTGAAGGAAGAGTGTCGATGAGTCTCACGGTCGCTGCGCGCATCTATCACATCATCAGCGCGTTTCCCGGTGATGCCGTCGCGCGCACCCACGTACCTCCGGAGCTGCTAGTTCGTCGAACTCGTAGAGCCCATCGGCACCCCGGTTTGCGGCGAGTGGGACGTTGCTCTCTATTCGCAGTCCCATGCCAATGGGAAGAGGTGCGTCCATCGCGCCTTCAGCTACCGCGATGTATGCGAGCGAGACCAGAAGGTCTACAACCACCGGGTTGGCGCAGATCTCGTACTATACAGGGCATCTTCAGGATCGAGATCACTTATAGAGTTTATGCGCACCTCTAGCGAAGGCCCACGATTGAGAGTGTAGTACTGATACGTGCATAACTTCGAGCTGCATACGTATGGTTTGAGCGCATCTAGATCCTCCTTGAGCTGTTGGTGGCATACGAGGCAGTACCGCGGACAAAGCTTCATGCAATGTCAAGGATGTTCAGCTATGCTCGTGAATCAATCAAGCCAACTCACAGTGATTCGACGCATGAGGTATGCGAATGCAAGCAAAGGAAGATTGATAGGCTCTGAACCGTCGCGTTGAAGCAGAGGATCGGGAGGCAGCATGTAGCTTCTAGAGAGGACCTCGTCTGCCGCGTCTGCCTCTCTGATGAGCTGCAAAACTGTCAGAAACCAAAGCGCGCCTGTCATGCGAGCACGTACATAACCCTTGAGTCGCATGATGTCGCCGGGTGGTTGTTGGCTCGTCTCGACCTCCCACCAGAGTGTCTCAGCGCCCGCCCACCCCAACTCGTACTGTATGCGCAGCTGCAAAATGCGAAGAAAGTGCCCGTTGAGTAGGCTTTCGAGAGACGAACTCAAGCTGAAAGGACGGAAGCCGGTAGTGGGCTCCTCTGGCTCGATGATAGGTTGAGGCTCCTCAATGGGCAAAGGGCCATCATCATAGTCGTTGTAATCGTTGTACTCTTCGTCTCCAAACAGGGGCTCTTCGACGGCTTCGACAACAGGCTGGGCACCGTACTCCTCCTTCAGCCCAAACTTTCGTACTGTGTCTGCGGCATCCTCGACTGTCGGCTTGTAACCTAACGTCAGCCCGACGCGGAACTGTGGTAGAGCACCGTGGAAGTGCGACGACGTGGTATACGTGGCGTCATACTGCACGACTGGATAGACACCACGTAGCCCCGAGATGAGGAGCGTGATGTGCTGCGCGCGAGACAGCAGCTGCTTGTCCCACGCCATGAGAGCACGCGCAGGTATAGTATCCGCAAGGGCTTTTGCGGGGAGGGAGACTGAGAGGGCAAAGTCGTCGATTCCGAATGGAATGTAGCCCGGACAGTATTCATATGCAACAATCTCATTGAAGTGGCTGTATGCAGTGTGAGCGCAAACGAAGAGCGGGCGTGATGATCTGACAGACCGTTGCAAGAGTGTTCTATCGGCTTTGCTTTGACCGGGTTGGGGCCCTATGCCCAGCTCCTCGTCCATGTCATAGTCACCCATATAATCTTCGTCGACGTCGTCCTCATCGTCGACTTCTTCTTCATCCTCACTGTCGGTCACTCTACGGAAAGCGGGTCTGTTTGCCTTTCTCTTCTTGGCAAGCTTCTCCAGCACCTTAACGAGTACGTCTTGTATGCTTAACGAGCCATCCTCATGGACGGTCTCGGTAACACTGGAAACATACGCGGGCAACTCATCTCGAGATGAGCAGAAGAAGGTATGATCTGAGGGGTACTCGGACGCATCTGTGCATAGCTGTAAGCATGTCCTGGTTGACAAATACGTGGAATAAGACGACGAGGAGATATGGACAAGCATACAAGGCTACATTCGTGATAGATCCAGCCATCTTCGACCGATGGGATCCATGTTCAAGTGAGGACTCGGAGGACGGCGACTAACCTGAAACGAGAATCGTGAGGGTGACCAGGAGATCACCTTCGGTTTCCGCGATGACACAGTCAAAGGAGCCGTCTTCTTCTCCCTGGGAGACACCTTTACGCAGGACAAGATCGCGTTGAGGAAGAGTGATGAGGAGAAGAGGAAATGTGGCGCACTCAGTAACCGTAGACCCTGACACTCTATTCCCTGCGCAACCGTCTGAGATGCACTCCGTAGGTCATGTTGAAACCGTTTGCGACCTCTTGCAGGCACAGTATTGCTAGTGGACATCTCTCGATGGTCGTGGATAGTGCGCTTGAGAGCTGGGGGCATGAGTGGCTCAGAAGTTGATGTGACTTTGTCGACTTGCCGCAGCAGCGTGCTGCGTAGCCTCCAATCTTTGGTCTCTGCTTCTCCGACTTCTCTAGGGCCCGGAGACAGTGAGGTCGTGCGTGAGGACGATGGCGTAGTCCAAGAGACCACTGCAGCACGACAGGATGCCACGAGATTTAACTACTTAACGTGTCTGACTCGACCTGAGGCTCGGTGCCGAGGCAGTACCTTGTGGTTTCTTCAGTCCCTTTCTGCACTCTTGTATGTCGAGACAGTCTCGTCTGCGGGATGTAGAAACGACGACCAGAGATGATGAACGTCGGGGCCACGCCACTGACGCGTTGTTAGCGCTGGAGGTAGCGCTGTCGGGCGCTCAACATTGAACATAACATAACATATACAAATCAATACATGCGTTCCACACGATCGCTCGTACGTAGCACTGTCGTGTTCGATTATTTAAACTAGAAGGGCTTCCACTATAAGAGTGTATTACTAGAGTTCGGCGCGAGACGGACGATGACGCTCACTCGACTGCTGCCTCCGTAGTAATCCCGACTGAAAGTGTACCGGTCGAGTCCAGGCGATGCAACTTGCGCTTGATACCTTGCAGAATTCTAGACAGGCCTTCCCGTGGAGACTATGTGGCTTTTGCGCAGGTCGAGGACCACCCTCGCCGACGCGGCCTTGTGCACAGAGGCCATTGTATCAAAGGCTTCCCGGACAATCGAGATCGACCAGGCGTTTCGACGGTTTCGTCTCCTCGAGCAGCGCGTGTGCGTCGTTCACCACAACAGGAAAGTGGATAGGTGTGATTGAGACGCAGACCTCATCCACAGCACTGGAAGGTATTTCAGGACGTCGATTGTCGCTCTGAAGGTTGCCTTAGTACTGTCGAAGGTGTGATGGCCGATGCGGTCCGTCATGATCTTGAATGTCCTCAGGTTCGTGCACCTGTGGAGAGAGAGCACCTCCCACTCCGCTGAGAAGTCTTGCAGAAGCAGCAGATTGTCGGTTAGCCTGGCAAGGATGAAACGCTGGCTTACGGATCGTGGCCACGGGGAGTGGGCGGCCTAAGGCAATCGTGGCGAACGCTTGCGGACTAAACGGGTCTGTCTGACCCATGAGGCGTTGAGAGGCTTTGATAGAGACGGGACAGAGGGTACGGCCGGCGACCTGAAGCAGATAACCCATTTGCGCGACCTGGTCCCTGTCGTCACGCCCTCCGTCGATGACAAAGTCGCTGAGGGATTTCCAATAAAGCATCCTAGACGGATGGAATAACTGCTTGAGGGTTGCTAGGTGAAGGGCGCCCAATATCAGGTTGTCAATACGGAGGTGAGCTGGAAACGAGATCACAGAGAGACCCGGATCCGGTGCTGAGCCATCGAAGTTGGATGTACCATGGGGTTGCAGAGATGCAAATACTCGATGTGGGCGAAGAGACCGAGGAAGCGGTAGAGGTCGTCCACGCTCGACTCGCCGGTTAAGTTGCAAGACTGGACCCTCAGGAGCGTAAGATCGACCACGATCGGCCTTTGAAGCACGGTATCCTCTTATGGACTTGATATGTGTATATCTCTGAGGTACAGCACGCGCAAGCCTTTCAGGTTGCTGAACAAGGCGGAATCCTACACCGATACAGACAAATACAGTCGTTTGATGTGGGGTGTGACCTTTGAAGAGGAGGTCACGAAAGAAGGGAGGTCGCTAAAAGCCGCCTTCTTGTGTGATGCAGACCAGGCGGAGAAGAGGTAGTAGCGGCTCGCGGGTCCCCACGAGTGGCACACGAGCGAACACGACCTCAATGACGCAGGGACATCGTGAACGTGGTCGATGATAGCGTCAGTTATCTCCCCAGGAAGCTTCATTGCCTTCAAACCCTGGTTAAATGACTAATTGCGTCTGATTAGGCTAGCTGCGAGTAGAGCAAGAGAAAGTCCATGTCAGGATCATCCTTATCTGCATGGCGAGAGAGTCGACCTTTACCGGCGATGACTCGGAAGTCGAGTATAATTGGATCATTTGGATGCTCCTTAACACCACTTAGCAGCGGCTGTATAGGTAGAGAGACAACGTCGTGTAAGTCAAGACCATGAAGGCAATGTCGGTGAGCGGATGGACTTGATCATGATCATTGGCGTTTGTCTTCTTTGTCTCGAGGAACCGGCGTCAAGGCTGCCTTTCCTGGCTCATTACGTCATGCGCACGAGCACTGAAATTGGCGATAGGTTTGCCTGAGATGGCGCAGTCACATAGTATGGGTATGATGTCTTTCAAGAACCATGGACATGACTGACTTTCAGAGGCACATACAAAGAATCGCATCAATCCGCAAGGCACTGTTAGGAATGGCATGCGCACGATGACACGTACTACTAGTCCGACCGGGGCCTGCCAACAAACAATTGTGCCCTCATTTCAGGGTACTATCAGCCGTCGCGTATACGCAGTAAGTTGGAGATCACATTCGTTGCACATCACGTCCCTCAAGCTATTGTAAAGACTTAGAAGATTGAAAAATAACACATCAATATCCGAGGGTAGTAGGGGAACACATGGAACTCACAATCCGCGGACTCAGCCTCGCTCCAGCCAACTTCCATTGAGAGCAGGGGGACACTCGGTCCCAACATCTGCTTCAGTGACATCGATTGGGAGCGTCAGCACTTGAACTTGGAGAGACTGCATGTCGCTGACGTAGGCACTCACCAGACTCGACCACAGCACGTTCATTATGATAGCCTCCGGGCATGTCTGCCTTCGACCCGCCGTGACGACTCAGGACGACCTTGCACTTCGATATACATTGCGTTCGAATCGGCCCTAGGTGCGTCCCAGACTTCGCGACGTCGGTCAGGTCCTCCCTCCACTCCGCCATCATTCCCAACTGTAGCGCGTACAGCACGGTAGCTCCATGTCCCGCGCTCGGCCCAGCGGTTCCCGTGTTCCCACCGGGTTCAGTTTCCATTGTGGCGGGGTCGAAGACAGCGCCCGGGATCGCTGCGAAGAGAGACAGTTCGCGTGACAGGACACGCTCTCCGATCATCTCGTGAGCCTTCGCGACGTTGATGGCTACATCACGAATATCGCTCGCAAACTCCGTGCTGAGGACATTGGAGAGACTCGGGCGTGGGCCTGTCACGCCGCATGCCATGAGCACGTCCACGACGATGTCGGACAGAGATTGCATGAGGTATTCTTGTCTTTTGTCGGCGTCAGGAAGCGCCTTGATGGTCGTGCGGGCAAGAACTCTCCATCTGCCGGCGACCGACTGAAGTTCTGCATTGGTTTCAGCTAAGTTTTGGGGCGTAATGATGGGCTATGTACGCACCTCTTCCTCTCATTGCCTTGTGGAGTTCCTGTACAATCCTCATGCGACTCGAGTCGGATGAGATGTCGAGGTCCCAGGTGCTCGTGACGCGCTGGATGTGTTGTACCAACACAGCCTGGATGGCGGTCCACGCCGTTTCGACCATATCTTGTGGGCGTATCTCACGGAGAGTCTCTAAGAATACATGTCCCAGAAGACACGACTCGCCAATTCTGTGACGAGCCTCCATGTTCGCCGCGGTCGGATAGTGGTACTCGAACTCGGGTGCATCGGCGACGTTGGACGCCAGCTGGAGTAGTGCCTCATTGATAGCGCTGACAATGCTGACGACTTGCCTCTCCGCTGCGAGGTCTTCTTTGACTAGGAACGTCTCCGCTAGATGCAGCTCCTTCGTCCTCAATCTAAGACGCTCTTCGGCATCCCGAGACTTCTCCTCCGACCGCTCGAGGTGGTCCTCGAGAGTCGCAATGCGTTGCAACTGATCGTTCGCCTCGGCTCGGAGGCGCCTCGTATCTTCCTCTGCTCGTACGCATCTCACCTTGTATGCCTCCATCTCCTCTCTGATCCGCACAAGCTCTCCCGCACCTCTGCCTTGCTCCTCGTCGACTATCCTACTTGCAGGAGGGGTGTCGCGTCGTATCAGTGGCCTCGTATGTCCTTTCAGCCACCCCGGCATCCAGAATATCACATAGTTGGCACAGGCTACAGCAGAATTCAAGAGCTTAAGAATCATAGCAAGCAGAGAGGCGGCGTACTGACGGGTTCAGCCACGGAAGCGGGCATGAAAACCCATGTACCTCACAACTCGTAGGCCATGAGGATCCAGCACGCTTTGAAGGGGCCATCTCTGACTTCGACCTCGACGGGGGGATGTCCGCGACATAGCCGTGGGGCAGCCTTGAGTTCCGTGCCTAGACCCATGCTCGCGAAGTCTGTGAAGGACGCATACCTCGTAGTCGCGGCACCCTCGCATCTAAGTGCGTGTTTCTGATACTGAACTTTCTTGCTTGAGGACTACCGCAGCACACAAGGTGTAGGAGGAGGATCGACGACAGGGCATGTTATACGCATGCTCCTCCACCCTTTCACAATACGACACCTCGGTGAAAGCGTGCTGTGTGGGCTTGTCCTAGCTAGAACGTCCTAGGGCGCGTATCCGGCGAACCTTCACCAGCTAGTCGGTGGTAGCTCGAAGACTCGGGCGTGCTTGCCAAATGAGAGATGTGGTGATACAACGACGGTTTGCAATGAGTTAGAGGAGACAGATTCGTGTGTTCAGCGTTCAATACATGCATACTCGCCAGTGCGATCGAAGAGGAGATAGGCCGAGCGGCGAGAATGGACGGCGAGGCGGAGAGTCGGTTGGCACGAGCTGGCAGTGGTAAACGACCAAGTCATCCGGCGCTTATCGCAATCTTGCGCGTTCGGATTCAGAATCACGCTACATACTATGACTTTGTTTTTGCAACGTCCATCTGAGTCTACACGTCGAGTCACTCGTTTCACCCCGGTACTTACTTGCGACTTTGATTGGGTAAGACTCCATTCTATGCGCGTATCTACAACTGATACTATTCTGTGAGTCAGAGCGCGACGCATCATGTCGAGTACTCGTACTGGTGATTGGCAGCCGACTCGGAGATGTGGAGTCCTACGGCCTCAAGGGACGCATTCGAAACATAGCGTGTGCATTGTCGTGAATATGCGTAGGTTAACGTGATAATTGCAAGCCCATGTAGTCAAACGTCCGCTCGACATCTCCCAACATCCTGATTCCTGATGGACCTCAATGTAAGCATATTACCGGACAAACGTTATGCGGGAACGCATTATCACTCACCGAGGTGAGTCACGGCTTCTTGATGATCACCGCGGTCTTCAAGATGGTACATCGCTGATGAATAGCGTCGCGGGTGTTGGTCCCGGCCACAGTACTCTCTATGTCCTCCCTCCATTCCGAGATGACACCCAGCTTCGTCGCACAAAGCACCCCAGCATCCTCAGCGGCGATAGCATTTGTAGGACTCGACTCGGCTTTCATTGTTGTGGGATCGAAGACGACGCCCGGGGTGGCTGCAAAGAGAGATAATTCGCGCGACAGGATACGCTCTCCGATCATCTCGTGAACCCTCAGGACCTTGTCGGCAATGGTCCTGATGTCGCTCTCAAACGCCCTGGTGAAAGTCTCGAAAATCGTTATACGCGAGCCAATCGCACCGCATGCGAGAAGCACGTCAACGACGACGTTCGAGAGAGACCGCATGAGGCCTTGTCGTCGTTTGTCCCTGACACCAGGAAGTATCTTCATGGACGTATATGCAAGGACTCTCCACCTCCCTGCGACAGCTTGAAGCTCTGGAACCTGGATTAGCCAATGCACGATCATAGTCGATCCTGTTGTGCGTACGTACCCCTTCCTCTCATTGTGGTGTGTATTTCCTGAAGGATCCCCGTACGACTGTTAGGCGGTGCAACGAGGTCCCAAGTGTCGATGGCGCGATGGATGTACTCGACCAGCACGGCCTGAAGAGCCGTGCACAGAACTTCCGCGATCTCCTGTGGTGGTGTGTTCGAGAGCACCTCCAAGAAGGCGGCCCCTAGAAGGCGTGACTTGCCAATCGCCCGACGGGCCTCTATGCATACGGCCGTGGGATGTTGACATTGGAACTCGGGTGCGTCGGTAGCGTTGGACGCTAGCTGGAGTATGGCGTCATTGATGGCTCGAACAGCGTCCACCACCTCCGTCTCCGACGATAGGTCTTCCTTATGGAGGAAGGAATTCGCCACCTGTATCTCCTGGGTTCTACTCTCAAGGCGGACCTCGGCCTCTCTCCACCTGTTCTCTGCGCATTCGAGGTTGGATTCGAGTTTTGTGACTCGGTCGTCATACCAAAGCTTCAGCTCCTCGGCGTAGTCTCGCCATTGTGTATACTTCTCCTCGACTATCCTCAACGCATCGTCCTTTCGCTTGTTCTCCTCCTGCAGATCCTGCACCATGCGCTGCAATTGCTCTCTCGTCTTCAACTGATTGTCTGCGACGTGGTCTGTACGCCGCTGAAAAGGCAGAATAGCAAACGAGGAGTTGCGCGACATGAAGAGGCAAACCTGAGAGCGTTGCCGTCGCAAGTCGAGTACGATCTGAAGTGTGGATGAAGGCGGAGGCAACAACAGAGTAGCTGTAGGCGGCCGCATGCATCGGTCATTGCACGAGGCATGCCCCACGGTCTCTCGTAGGGTTCTCGAGAAGCTGCGTTTCACCGCAATTGGATCAATCTCACGTCACAGGCAGCAATAGATCATGCGGCAACACGTTGTGTTCCCCTCGCGGTAGGATGTAACTGAGTCCGATCTTTGTCGAGTGTCGGCGACAGTTGCATGGGCTTCTATCCTACGATTATGTATAGATTCGTGTACGTAGATCCCTACGTTCACTATGGTGAAGGGTTCGAAGCACAGGGTCGCTCAGCGGTACGTCCTCTCACTTCTGACCTTCATACCAGAAACTCAGCCATACATGCTGCAAACATGAGTTTGGATACTCGGAGTCATCGTGGGTCTGCATGCACCCAGAACAAACTTTCGTTGATCCCTTACCGCAGCACCGCTTTATTCTGGCTGGGATAGGTCGCCGTCATATATCGCGGTTTCGACACTTGGCCGTCCGCAACAACCTTCCTCGCTCTCGCCGTCTCTTCCATTGGCAGACATGCAAGAGCTCGTACCGTACAAGGAGTCAAAGAGAAAACTTGTTCTCGGCATCGACGTCGGTACCACATATTCCGGGATGTCTTATGTTATCCTCGAGCCAGGCAAAACACCGCAGATAGCATCGGTAAACAGGTACATAGAGCTCGACTCATTGATGCGTGATGTGCTCATATCAGCGATCCATAGGTACCCTGGGCAAGAGAACAGACCAGCGGATTGTCGAATTCCTTCCATCTTGTACTACGGCTCCGACGGATTAGTTCAACTCGTGGGCGCACAGGCAGCCGCTACCGACGTACAGCAGAGGGAGGATTACGACTCGCTTGTGCTGGCAAAATGGTACGTACACCTTGTCTCATACACGGCGATGTCGACACATGTCACACATAGGTTCAAACTCCACCTACGGCCTCGTCACCTGAACGATATAGGCCCAATCCCTTCACTTCCGCCTGGCAAGAGCGTGGTCAACGTCTTTGCCGACTTCCTACGCTATATGTTCAACTGTGCACGCAAGTACATTCAGGAGACCCGCGTTCATGGCGAGTCCATCTGGGAAGAGCTCGAAGGCGACATCGAGTTCGTACTGGGCCACCCAAACGGTTGGGGAGGGCCCCAAGAGCAACAAATGATGGAAGCCGCAGCGGAGGCAGGTCTCGTCCCTGCAACCGCCGAAGGGTTTGCCCGGATCCACTTTGTCACGGAAGGGGAGGCTGGTCTACACTTTTGTCTTCGAGATGGACTCATCAACGACAGCCTTAAGGTGAGCACCGATTATCAACGAGGCATACGCCTGACCTTTTATTACAGGCCAACAATGTCATCATGCTACTCGACGCAGGAGGTGGTACTGCGGACTTGAGCACATACGTCTATCGGACTGCCGAGCCATTGTCCGTCGAAGAACTATGTGTCCCAGAATGTGAGCACCTATTCCGATCTGACTACAGTCTGCTCACACCCATGTTTCGCAGGTACACTATCAGGCTCTACCTTCGTCAACATGGAGGCTGAAACGTACATTCGAAGTAAGCCGCTCTCTCTCGTTATTACATGGGGCAGTGAACCAAGCGACCTCTGGCCCTCCAGAGAAATTGGACGGGACGAACTACGGCACCGACGAAATCGTGAATCAGATCATGCTCCATTTTGACGAAGACGTCAAGCCCGCGTTCAGCAACGAACCCAAACGCGGCTACTACCTTCGAACTGGCCTGATCGGTAACGATCCTCGGGTCAATATCAAACGCGGCACACTCACTCTGACAAGGTCTTACGCGTAAATCTTGCTCCTCATTTCTGCGAGAGTGCTGAAGACATCTGCAGGGAAGAGATGACGTTGTTTTTCAAGCCTGTGCTCGACAGGATACTGGGATGTATACAGGCGCAGTTTAGCAATCCCAAGGACCGGGCGCCATCTGTGAGTTCTCTGAAGACCTCCGTATACTGTCGTGCTGAGCTATGAAAACAGTCCGTGTTCCTCATCGGAGGGTTCTCTGCCAACGAGTGGCTCTTCAATTCCCTCAAGAACACTCTTGAGAGAATGGGAGTCAGTATATCCCGGCCGGACCAGCATGCGTACGTCTGATTGCTCTAGATTCCATTTTTAAGTCGTGCGGCTGATTAATTGGCAACAGGAGCAAGGCCGTCGCCGATGGTGCTTTGTTGTATTACCTTCAGCATCATGTGAAGTATCGCAAAACAAAGGCCACAGTTGGTGTCCCAGTCGACATCCGCTTCAACCCATCCGACAAGGAGCATCGTGCTCGCATAGATTCTGTGGATGTCGGTCCTATTGGTATGTTCTTGAGCAAAGGCTTCTCGCCGATTGTGAAGAAGGTAATCTTGACAATGTCTCGCCCATGCTCGGTGCTAAACTATCGGATACATTCCAGGGTAGACTCGCACGCGATGGAGAGACGTTTCAGAAGGAGTACCGTGTGGTATATAGTAGGAGTAAGACTCTTGACGAAGTGGAAGACGAGGTGCTAGCATACAATGGAGACAAGGACGAGCCACAGTTCACGGATGACGAACCCGGTGAGTGAACTGCGAACTCGATCAATGCGATATCTGAGTCTCATGCTCTCAACATCAGACAAGTTCAAGCGTCTATGTTTGATTCGGGCGGACGTTTCTAAGCTACCTGCATCACCAGATCTACCCCTGCCGTTAGCTGCATGGGCGTCATCCAAGGTCTACAAGGTCATCATAACCTTCGGCGCGACTATGACAGCCAAGATTGGCTGGGTTGAGAATGTGCGTGTCCGATTATCGCATCTGTCCTCGGACATAGGCACTTATGTGGTCATGCGGATTGCTTACAGGGCGAGGAGAAGGAGTACGCCTATTCTCTATGTCTGAATCAAGCATTAGCTCACTAGAGTCTGCAGAGGTCCGGCACGCATTCTATGGGACAGCATGTAGATGCACTGGCCGTCAGCCGATCTTGAGTGCCGCGAGCAGTGCGCGACAATCGACCTCATAATGTCTCAATCTTACCAGAGCATACGGTAGTTCAGCTATGTGTACAAATACCACTGCCCTATCTTGAGGCAATATTGACGAGCGGGCCAAAGGTCTTCAAGACCGTGTGACAAATGCTACAGGCGAAGTATTTGCGCGGCGCCGAAGCTGATCGTGCCGTCGGGAGGGGAGCGTGCCTCTAATCGCGGTTTCCATCTTGTCTGAGAGAGCCTCGAAGACAGCACGCCTTTGACTTGACACCAGTACCCGCAAAGATAGAAACAGAAGTCGAAGACGTCACTACGATAGCGTCAGTGGATGTGCGGATGCTGACGACTCATGGCAGGTTGGGTCGGTTGCCGCCGTTTGTCTTGAACGTCGAGACCGTCAATCATCGCAGTATGCGGATGTTCCACTTGCACCGCGAAGTACGAGAGACTATGTTATAGCAGCTGAACAACGGCCAGGGTCTCCTTCCTATTTGGTACGCATCATGTCTCGCCACGTGGCCGGGAGACCAGCGGTTTGTTCGACACACATAGCTGCTCTTGCCTGTCCACCATCAGCACCGCTTGAACGCACCATCGGAGATCGACATATGTCAATTCGCGCTCATATACGACTGCCAGGAGAGATCACGGACACTATAATCGACCACCTGCACGACGATCCAAGTACGCTACGTACCTGCTCAATCGTCTGCCGCACATGGACTGCAGCGAGCCATAATCACCTCTTCCACCGTCTGAATAGTTCTCCGGAGCGATTCGGGTTGAACGACCTCATCTCCTTCCTGGTTACACACCCCGATGTATCCCTCCATATCAAACACTTCCGCTTATCTGGATACCGAGGAGTCAGTCTCCGCGACCTCGCGACAATCCTCGAAAGCCTACCTTCTCTGCGGATCCTCGAGCTCAACGACATGTATATATCGCCACCTCTCTCGTCTGAAGAGCCGATCTTTTGTGTTGTGGACAAAGTGGTCCGCCTGTGGATCTCCCACATCAATATCATCGATCGGGACCACGACCTCTTGCTCCGCGTCCTCGGACTGTTCACTCACATCATATCCCTTCAGCTCTCGCCCTTCCTCCTCCCGCCGCAGCACGACGATCGACCCCACTTCTCTCCGCTGAGCACGCGGCTCCCTTCCCACGTGAGGATTGACAGCCTCACGACGGACATGATGAGCCCGCTCATAATCGCTCGGCTCATCCATTCGGCACCGCTCTCACAGTGGCACTCCCTGCGCGAGCTCCATCTCGTCTCAACCGGTTGCAATTGGGCCCAAGTCGCGGACTTGGGCAGCCTCATGGCAGAGATCGGCCCGCGCTTGCGCGTGCTGTCCGTGAGCCCGAATATCGCCCTGCTTCGAGTCCCAAACGACGCAGACGCGCAGCCCGGCTTAGGTCTGGACCCTATCGTATCCAGTAAGTACCATGGGCACCCCTCTTTGTAGGCTCAGCCCACAGCTACTGTATAGCCCCCACGTCGTTTGTCGTGTATGGTCACTATCTGTTCACACTTTGATCGATCCGCGACACTGGGACTAATGCGCACTCTGGCAGGAGACACGACGGAAGACTGGAAGGCACTGCGGCTCAACCTGTGCACCTCGCTCGAGATCTTCATCACAGGGGCGACTTACGCCGCGCCCCCCATCTACAACACGCAGGCAAGCTTCAGGCTGTGGGTCGACCTCCTTCCTCACCTCCCGCAGAGCGTGCGCGAAATCCAAGTGAACGTTCGGCCTCTGATGAATTACGATCTGAATGGCCCGCTGCCGCAGAGCTCCGATCCGCTCAAGGCCCTCGAATGGGCCCACTTAGACAGGATCATGTCGGCACGTAGGTTCCAGGACGCCGTCGTCGTATTGCAGGTCCGCTCGCTGCAAACAGCGCATCCTGGAGAGGGATTCACGGACGTCGTGACTTTCCTCAAGAACGAGCTGCGTGAGCTGGATGCTAGCGGGAAGCTAGTCTTTGACTTATTGACAAGGAAGTGGTGAGGTGAGTTACTCCCACCATCCGAGAGCCACTCACCCACAGCTACAGCTATAACTGAATCTCGCGTCTTGTCACGGCTCTAGCTTGTCGCGGTGACTCGACAATACGCGATCAAGTGCGCGTGCGAACAGGATTTCAGAGGAAGGACATGTCTGAAGCAATGTAAATTCCAGAGGACAATCACCCCAGCCGGCGGGATTTTGTCGGGTATCTCCTATGTGTACATGAATGTGAGACTAGTACCGCAATGCTCATTAAGATGTGCATTCCCAATGCAGGGCACACAATTGACGTGCGCGATCGAGGCTCAGGAGGCAAGCCTACATCGGACTAGTCACGCCGATTCCATCCTGGACATGCGTGTGCAGGACACCGTCTCCACGTGGTGAGCTTCGGACGGTACTCCTGTGGCATCCCGTTGAACGTGTATGCACGAACGGCTCTCATATATGGCTTGTCGCGTCTCAGTCTGCGCAACAGGCGAACGTAGGGCAGGCGACCGCATGTCGTGTATATAGACAATGCCTGGGAACGGACGGAGTCAAGACATACTTACTGTCTCTGTACACCATTCCCCCCCTATCGTCCGCCCCCATGAACTTCTTACAGCATCCTCTCCGCGAGAAGTCTAAGCAACCGTCGCCATTCAACACATGGCTGCTTCAGCGAATCCGCCATCGTCGACAGCGGAAGCCACGTCCGGCGGACCTAGAGCCGCCCGTGGCCGAGCCTCACCCCGAGGTGAAGGCTATGCAAGAGCGGGTAGCCGAACTGCAGAAACAGCTGGCAGAAGAACAGGAGCTCTCCTCGAGGCGCAAGGCCGACCACGAGAGCGCCGTTGCCGAGAACGACCACCTCAAGACGCGCCTAACACAACTCGACTCCCTTCCGCATCAGGTCAAGGAGACCCAGCGGAAGCTCGAGCAGGAGAAGGAGGCCGCGCACAAGGCGTGGGAGCTGTACGAGAGCGCGACGGCGACGGTCCAGCAGCTGCAGGAGCGGCTCGCGCAGATCGAAGAAGACGCGAAGCGCAGCAGCGTGCGCGTCTCCGAGCTTGAGCGTGCCCACGCGGACGCGGAGCGCCAGCGGCGGGATTCTGTGGACCAGCTCAAGGCGCGGACGACGGAGTTGCAGAACGCGCAGCGGTTCTTGACCAAGGTCGACGACATCACCGACGCCGAGGTGACTCGCCTCGTCGGATCGCTGAACGGGCAGATCAAGAAGACCGCCGCCGCCATCGCCAGTGCTCCCCACTTCGCATTCGAAAGCCTGAAGGATCCCGTGGCGACCGAGAAGGCCGTGAAGCGCATCGAGCACTACAGCTGGCTGGGCCCCAGTCTCGTGTCCGCCTTGGGTATAGCCGACCACACACGCTCGAACGCCCTTGTGCAGACGGCTTTGCAGGCCGGCATGGCGGCGTATGCGCGCTGGCTGGCTACAAGCTGGGAGCTTGGAGTCGTGGACCCACGTGGGCTTCTCGAGGGTGTCTACCTTCAGATCAGGGACAAGGGTGCGTACTTTCCTGTATGGCCGCAACGCATACACTGAGCTAACCGATCCGAGCAGAGCCGCAACCCGTGGCAGGACGATGGAGGGCACTTTGTCGCACCTACGTGAAAGGACTCCTGGAGACCGGTGAGACGCAGACGCAACGGCTGTTCAAGACCCTCTCCGGCATCGTCGCCGATGTGCTCGTCATCTGCGGCGTTGTTGGTACGTGGGAGGGCGTCTCGGACACTGTGGCACAAGCCTTCGAGTCGGAGCTCTACGAGATCGTGAACCTGGCGCTGCAGTTCCAGTGGACAGCGGGCGAGCGTATAGTGTCGCAAGACTTCATCGTCTTCGTGACGGAGCCTGACGTCACCTTCAACCCGACACACATGGAGGACGAATTGGCGGGTGAGCGAAGGAAAGCTTCTTCCATCCGAAAGGGGAGTGTACTTTGCACAACGCACCTCGGACTTATGGCGGAACGGAAAGTGGGAGGGAAGGATGAAGTCGGTGACGTCAGGTCCACAGTCCTGCTTAAGCCAAAGGTTGTCCTGAAGACGGTGTTCAGCGACAGATAGACTGTATGTTATTCGTGACCCGCGCGCACCTATATTATTCACCGCTCCCGTACTGCTCTCACCATCGACTGTACGATGCTGGCCCTCCGTGAGATGAATTGAATCCGATTAGATGTTCAGTGACCATCCGGCGGTCGAAGACACATAGGTACGCAAAGCATAACACGTCTGCGAACCGAGTTACACGGAGTCGTTGCTTAACTGGTGAATTGCCTTGTGGACGATGTAGATTGATGAGATAGGTGTTGACTTGAATTTGGAGCGTGTTGACTACTTGAATTTGAAGCGTGGTGATCATTTGCTGGTGTTTTGATCATCAGTTTCCTAGCAGACAAGGCCACTATGTAAGTCCAATGGTTGCAACAGCACATTTCAAGAGCGCACCTCGATATGCTCCTTTTAACGAGGCTATCAGACAGCAAGAAGTACATAGACAGTCATAAAGAACAGTGGGAAGGGGTGTCGGTCATCCATTTTTGAGCAGCATTTCGAATGCACAGAGGGAAGCCCTAGAGTTATGGTAGACCCGGATGTGGGAGGAGAATGAGGGGGAGAACGAAAAGAGTAGTATAGACGCCGACATCAATGAGCGCCCGTTATCTTCAACTACCAGCCCCGGGCTAGTGTTGCCGCGAGTTCGAGTTGAACTCGCGAGTTCCGATGTGAGTTGGGCAACTCGGTGGGGCGAGTGGGGCGAGGCGAGCGACTCGCAACTCGCGGTGCGACTCGCCGTGGCTGATCATGGCTTCTGATTGGTTGAAGCACGGACCTTTGAGCGCCCTCCCTCCGAGTTGGCGCCCATGACGAATTTGGGCGATGCCAGAATCAGCGAGAGAGCTCTTGGGGGACCAACTCGCGAGCCAACTCGCAAACTCGCATCGATCGAACTCGATCTGACGAGTTGATCGAGTTGCACGACTCGCCTCGCCTCACCTCGCCTCGCGGCAACACTACCCCGGGCCGGCCAGTCCGGCCGCCAACTACAACAAGACAGATGCTCTACACGACACACGGAAAGAGACACCACTACTTTGTGTACATGAGCTCGCTGCACGAGCACCTCTTGGCTTACACTTGTACACTCCACCGAAACGCTGGCCAGCGGGAGTGCTTCGTTAGTTCGTGACCCGGCTCGGCAACAAAGGTCCCCGACGGGCGCGAATCGTATATCAACCCCTTCTCATCGTCCAAGGTACCACCACACCGCGAACATGGATCCTGCTCTCTACAAAGATGTAAAGGTCACTCGAGGCCTCACTTACCACTACTTTTACTCTCCAGCGTCCCCGGGAAAACCCACCCTCTTCTTCATCCACGGCTTTCCCTCGACCTCGAACGACTGGGCTCGTCAGGTCGCATACTTCAAGCCAAAGGGGTATGGCATATTGGTCCCCGATTGCCTCGGATATGGAGGTACCTCGAAGCCGACAGAATTTCAAGACTTTCGCGACAAATTGCACGTCGCTGACCTGATCGATGTCCTCGATGCCGAAAACCCTTCTAACGTGATCGGCATAGGACATGATTGGTATGTTCTATCCTTGAGAGTCACGATCTAAATGCTGATCACATAGGTCGCGAACTCGACGTGCAGGGGATCGAGCCTCCTTTCAGCTCTAGTACATCGCCATCAGGATCGCTTTGTGGGCCTCGTATGGGTCGCGCTGTCCTACATGGCCCCGCGTGTGGAACGCTTCGAGCTCAAGAAAGCAATGGCCGCCATGCAGCAGCGCGTGGGCAGCGACATCTACGGCTATTGGGAGTTTTTCAATCAAGAAGACGCGCATGTGAAATCTGAGCAGAACGTAATGCGTCCAATGATGACTCTCAGTATCGGGCATACGCTGACGAACACCGAACCTCGTCGTTCTTCATCGGCAGATCGACAGCTTCCTGCAGCTCGCGTTTCCAGTCAATCCCGAAATATGGCGCGATTGGCTCTGTGCCGCGGGTAAAACGCAAGAGTGGATCGAGGCGAACCGTCAAACAGGTCGCCCCAGCTGGCAGACCGAGGAGGTAACACTGCCGTCATCGATCCTGCGTCGACGTGGCAAACTGATCGCCGTACTATGCAAACACGCAGGAGTATGCCACCAGCCGGCAGAAGCTGCTCGAGGGCGGCCTTCAATCCCCCCTGAACTATTACAAAGTGCAGGTCGCCAGCGCGAACTTGGAGGACCACCAGTGTACGTCCTTCACCTTCCTAGCAGATCCGTTAGGCTAATCTGCGAATAGCGATTCCAAAGGAGAATTGGGCTGTTAAGAAGCCCGCTCTCTTTGTCGCGGCGACGCGCGACTACGTATGTCGAGCGGAGTTCGGCAAGGCCGTAATGAAGCATTACGCGCCCCATGCTGATATCGTCGAGCTCGAATGCGGTCATTGGGTACAGATGGAGGCGACCGAACAGCTGAACGACGCCATTGAGACATGGCTGGTGAAACTGGGAGAGTAGGTACTCCTTGCCAAGCTGCGTGCCGGCGTGCGTAAGCGACAGTCTGACAATGTTGTAGTTTCTTTAGTAAGGACTTCCCTTCGACCAACGCTCACTTATAGTAGTAACGGCGTCGTTGGAGAGTTGTATGTCGGACTGTGCAGGAAGTGTAGCGGGATACTATGCGAAGGTCAACATCTCGTAGACTTCCAGCATCAGGTGCTTCAAGTGATGAAACACTCATGTTGTAATTCAGCAGTTTGCGAATCGATAACTCGCTGCGTACTGGTCACGCGTGCAGCGGTGGCCTGGACTAACGTCGAGAAATTCTCCAGGGCAATGGGCAATGTGCGCCTCCCAATTTCGTGAAGATATCATGGGCGCCTATCAGAACTCAGAACTCAACCTCCATCGTCACTACGCCAATATTCCTCTGTGTCGCTAGCAATCCGTGTTGAAATTGTGTTGGCCAACCCGGTTGGTGGTTGGCTTATTTAAAGGTAAATGTGTGCTGTTTTGGCTGTTTTCTGAACGCTGGAACGTGCATCACCTGACCGATAGTTGAACTCTGTTAACATCTGTATCGCTGCAGCTCAGGCTGCAAGATGGAGTCGAAGCATATTCCTCAATCACCCACCGATGTCTTAGCATCGATGTACATATCTTTGGCCGAAGGGGAGGCAGCTCTCCCCAAGCTGCTCGAGCAACAGTTGGAGCTGTCTCAGCGCATCTTGGATACCAAGCGATTTATCAACGCACACCGCCCCATCAACACGCTACCTGTCGAGCTCCTCATCAAGGTTTTTCTACTCGTCTACGACGTATCGCCGGTATGCACCTACCTTCAGTCTAAGGGCGCTTACGCTGCGCATACGTGGCGGCCTATGAACGCCGTATGCTATGGATGGCGATCTATCGTGTTGGCCAATCCTGAAGTCTGGTGGCTAGTATCCGGGTGCAAATCTGGCGAACTCGTTCTCTCCCGACGAGCGAGCCTTCCGGTCGTTGTTGCCTCAGACAAAGACGACTCTCTCATACCCTTTGTCAACGACCACGCGGATCGTATATCCGCCCTTCAACTGAAGAACTTCTACTGGAAGAAATATGGAGGGAGCTGGGCCGCGGCAGAGTATGGGTACCCTTCCTCACTTCCAGGCACAATGCCCATACTGCGCATTCTGAACGTATGGTTCTCCCGATTCATTAAGTCTCCGGAGGGAAAGTATGTATGCGTCACACTCTCCCTCGACTGCTTCCCCCAACTCCGACAAGTCTCGTTTTACGGCTTCACATGGGGGTCTTCCTCAGCATTTGAATACACCCCCCCTCGACTCGTGCGCCTGGAACTTCGGAACATGAAAATGATGTTTACGCTGCGACAGCTGCTCACTTTCGTTGAGAACTGCCAAGAGCTAGAGATCCTTCAGCTCGTGCGGATGTCCATTCCGGATGACAAGCAACCCATCACAATCCGCGCTCCTCGCACGCTACGCCATCTTGTAGTGGAGGATGTGGACGACTTCCCTGCACGGATCCTGGGCTGCATATCTTCACTACCCATCTCTGCACATATCACAGTCACCCGCCTGACTTCCCAGACACGACGACATGTCTCCCTGGAAGCCTGTCTTCCCTCAAGCCAAGATTCGGACGTTCGAACCGCCCTTGCTCTGGCGGAACGAGTTCATGTCGTATTGTGGACCCAGAACTCGGTTTCCCTCATCGTCAGCGCCAGTCAGGCCGCCTCACTCACTCTCTCAGTCAAACAAGACGATATGTCCCACTCCTCGATCGAATTTGTCCCCAAGATCCCGCAGGCGATCTCCTCAATGTTCGCCCGCGCCTCTGTTCGAGAGCTCTCCTTCGAGAGTCTGACGAGCTTAGGGCAGATTGAAGCGAAGCTGTGGGGCCCCTTGCTCATGAGCTTTGAGAGCTTACGGAAGCTTGCGTTCGTCAACGTCCACAAGTATGTGGAGACGCAGCTGGTGTCCGAGGCCCTGCACGCGTTGACGCCCTGGCCAACAACGCCAGAGTCTGACGGTCGAGGACTCGTATGTCCCATCCTCAACGAGCTTCATATCACGGGGCTCTCGTACCATTGCGAGAGGGTGCTGTTACCGAAGATCAGGGAATGTCTGGAGAAAAGGGCGACTTGCTCGGGAGACGCACGGATCTCAAGGCTGCATGTTGGGTACTACGTGGACGAGAGCGAGTGGGCCGAACGCGAAGTGTGCTTCATGAGAGCCGTGAAGCACCTCGTGGATGTCGCTGAGTGTTCGTTTCATGGATATGTGGATCCCGAGCGGGAGGTGAGTGCTGTCTCACATCTGTGATTGTCATACTAACAGGTTGCTGCCGCTGACAGCGATACATGGGCCATATCCGATACCTCGAGGGGGACTTGCCTGAATCTCCGATGGGTGACGGTACGGATACCTTTGACTCAGGAGCATTCGCGCCGAAGATGACGTCTCCCCCGTCTTTCGCAGATATATGAAAGGTAGTGGATGAATACTATGCTGGCTTAGTACTGAGCAACGGAGCTGGATGGGTTTTCGCGAGGGGTTGTGTGAAGCAGAGAGCAATGATTGGAAGTGTTAGCTACTACGCTTGCGACAATACCTGTTCGCGCCTTGTAGTCGACATAGTCGTCGGGCGAAGAGCAAGTTCAAGTTGTAGTCACGGCCCGAAGCTCCGCCTGAATGACGCCAACTAGACGCGCTGGCAGAGGAATTCAACCAGAGACGTCTATCGCCTTGCACATCTCTCCCAATCGTAACTCGAGTCGCAACCCATGGTCATATGGTAGGTAATCAAGCACTATGCAAAGATGAATATTGGCTGGCCCACACGCACAGCATCCTCAATGGAGCCACCAGCAACAACTACGGTACCTCACGATTTGTGCTACGTCAATCGTCTCCCTGTCGAAATCCTTGTCGAGATCTTCCTCGATGTCCATGATGACACTGAGGAGCTAGTTCACGACTTTGCACACTTTCTACGTCACGGAGGTGTCTATCGCAAGTCCTGCGCTACGTGGCTCCCGATGGTCTCTGTTTGCCGGTACTGGCGGTCCATCGTGCTCGCAACACCAATGCTATGGGGGAAGATTCTCTGGGACGGGAAGTTCAATAGCATCCAACAGTTCCGCCTTGCGCTGTCGCGCTCGGGTGACATGCCAGTGGAGGTGATGTTTGGAGATTATCACCATGCAGTTTTCGACGAGCAGGACCTTTCCCATCTTTCCCACCGCATATCATCCCTCATGTTCGCCCTCGTCGCCGACACCGGGGTCTCACGATTGGTCCGCAGGAGAATGCCAGCGCTCCGCAAACTCAGTGTCTGGTTCAACGTTACGCTCTGTTACGAGGATTGGGACGAAGAGTGCGAGCTCGACTTCCCTGCCCACCTGTATCCGGAGCTACAAGAGCTGTCGCTCTGCGGCGTTGCCATCTCGGTGCCCAGTCCTCTTCCTCACCTGAGGCGTCTCGAGATCCGCCACAGCCTCTGGCCTAACTGCAATTTTTACGAGTTTACCCGCTGCTTGAAGGAGTTGCGCGATCTCGAGTATCTCACCCTGAGCAGATTCCGCCCAAGTTTTGGCGATACTTACGACATCAACAGCGTCCCTACGTTGATACCTCCAAACGAACTCTTTGACCTCCCTCTCAAGCTCCGACATCTGGTTTTGCAAGATACAGATGTGTTCATTGCCGGGTTGCTCCGCGTGTTCTCCGTTCCACCCACTGCCGACGTCTCCCTCATCAAACTCATCCTTCCGGAAGACCCCTACGAACGACGCTCCCTCGATACGCTGCTCGCCGCCCCCCTGCACTCGTGCATCCCATGTGGAGACGACGCACGGCTCCCGCTCCGCGGCCTCCTCGACTCCGTCAAAGTCGTCCGCGGGTGCCCCAAGGTGGCGTACCTCGTCGGGTCCGCGGGCGAGCGCACGTTCTCGCTCGGTGTCCCAGACGGCGACCGACGGCTGCACTGCTTGCCGTGCGTCGCCCACGCACGATCTCCTCGCGCTCTTCTCCTCGGGGGGCCCCGGGGCCACCGGGCGCATCACTGAGCTCTGCGTCGACGACGCGGGTGCCGTCGGGTACGGCGCGCTCGAGGAAGGACCGGGCGGGTGGGCGGAGGTGTTCGCCCGCCTGCCGCGCTTGCGGAAACTCGTCCTCCTCGTCCGTGCGCGGCAGCGGTGGACGCGCTACCGGCCCGCGATCGAAGACATCGTCGACCCGTTCTGCACGTGGGTGTTTGACGGGCTGCGTCCTCGCTCGAGGTGGGAGCATGAGCGCGACGGTCTTGAGCCATCTGCGTCCGCTGGTCCGTGTGCGCAACTGGAAGAGCTGCATGTGGGCATTGCGGGGTTGGACGACGATAGCCCTGTCCTCGAACACCTGTCTAGGTGTCTCCTCAGCAGGGGAGCCAAGCTCGGACCGTTGAAACACCTATTGATCGAGCTCAGTCCATCCTCCACGGGCGGTGATGAGGAGGGACGTGAGCACCGTTTGTCCCAGACCCTCAAGGATCTCGGAGTGGTGGGAACTGTCGAATGTGTTCATGGGGATGGTCTTAGAACAGACCTATCGGTATGTAGCTCTCGCTTGTGGATACCGGTGTTTTGCGCCACTCATTTCGCTGCCTCAACAGAGGAGCCTCCTGAACCTGCATTTGGTGACGGATTCTTTGATATGGTGGTGATGATCTTTTGGACAAGAGGTTACGAGGACTTCAGATTTGGTACCAACGCCGGGTTACTCAAAGTGCACTCGAACGTCTCTAGCATCTCATGATCAGCTACAGTCTAATATACCTACCACATGTGACGAGCCGTGGACATCAGGTTCATCAGCTCCAACATGCCTGCAGCGTCTCTCTCGGGGCAGGCACAGAATGTGATCAGCCAGCCGTAGTGTGCTGAGCTGGATGTGCACAATTCTCCCTACAACATGCCACTACCCAAGCAAAACGATGACCCATCTCAATCTGGTGACAATCAGCCCTGGAGTTTGGGAGCCGGGAGCATGTCGAGACGTGTGCAGGATACAGAATACGGACGAGAAGGGAGCCGCGGTCGACGAGGGCTGCTTCTGAACCGAGTTCATGTAGGACGTGCTTCTCGACTTCGGTCTGAATACGGACTTTCGAGCGCGTACACGTCGGAGAGAGCACTATTGACTCGATTGTATGCGTCCGTCGAGCCATTCAGAGAGTGCGGCGAGGTCTCGCGAGAATGTGCGGTGTTCACTGAATCGAGTGAGTGTCGAGGAACTTGGACCGAGGACGAGGAGCATCATCGATCGTGGTCATGCACCGCGCATCTGGGCCTTGTTGGGCGATCGTCCGCGCCGGACTTGTTGAGGAGTGCGGGGAAAATATCGTATTGTTGAATCATTACCAGATGGAAGCCGTACAGATGCATGGCTGTATGCTCCGGAGAAACATGCGCCAGACTCTGACGTCAGGATGGCGATTGCGAGCGCGAGGTTTCTTGACCAGTCCGCATTGCGTGCTAGAAGCATAGGTTGTAGTCACAGTCTTGCGGTCGGACTGGCTACCTACGAGTTATCGTCGGTCATCGATTGGCGTCGGCGAAGAGAAGAGACTCGCGTGGACATGTGCAGGGTCAGATGAGAGGAAGCTAAGAGCAACGCCGAGCTTGCTGGTCTTCGAGGAGTGAGCTCGAGAGGATAGCCTAGGTCGATGGATGTAAATTGAGGCCTGAACGCTAACACATACTTCACCGCTCTGCACGGTCAGAGGGCGTCTGGCTCGACAGGCCTTCTCATGCCGAGGAGCGTTAGGGGTGACAGATGATGCTTGCAATCCACTGCGAACACCGCATCCCGTCGACGTTCTGCCAACGACGAAGGCCCGGATGTGTGTTTCACAGGCCGCGATTTGCGCGCCGCCGCCCGTGGGCCCGTGCATGAGAAGAAAGCGCTGCCAGATTCCGCGCTCGGGCAGTTTGTCTGCACACGCCGGGGAGCGTGTACGAGATGCCACGTCTGCGGCGCTCCCCGCTGGCCGAGCCCCAGAACGACCGGGGCCCGCTCTGTGTGCTAAATCCAGGCGTCGTTGCGAGGCGGGAGGGCGCAACCCTGGGGGGAGTGCTCGTTAGTCGCGCCAAGTTCGGGCGAGACTGGGAAGATAGACGCCTGGAAGTGGTGCGATAAGAGTGCGGGACCAATGGCGGGCGGCGTTATCTGATATGATGAGTGATGGTGGGAGTCGGAGTTATCTGATTAGATCTGCCGAGGGCGAGTGGTTTCGGATGATGAGCCCCGACCCCAGTGGAGACCCCCTGTGCTGAGACGATGAGGGCCGCCGACTGAGCTTTCCTTAAAACCGCTTCCCTCCTTCCTTGTCGCGGTTAGTTCGTGTCTGGGCCCCCTCCGAGTCTTACTCTACTTTTATCGGCATAATACGTACACCAATGCCCGCCCAGCAGCAGCCCCCCCGCACCGTCGCCATCCTCGGGGCCAGCTATGGCGGCGCTCGCGTCGCCCATCTCCTCGCTCAAGGCCTCCCAGACGGCTGGAGAGTAGTCCTCATCGACCGCAACAGCCACATGAACCATCTCTACGCCCTCCCCCGCTACTCAGTTCTTCCCGGTCACGAGCACAAGGCCTTCATCCCCTACTCCAACGTCTTCCTCCCCCCACCTCCCCCTGATGCCGCCATCTCCACATCTGTCGACATCCCACCCCCGCAGTCGCTCCCTGCCGACTCCCCTCACGTCCGTCTCCACGCGTCCGTCACTTCGCTCTCCAGGAACTCCCTCACCCTCGACATGGCATTCCCCGAGCACGGCGTCTCCGAATCTGATCGCACACTGCACTTTGACTACCTCGTCTATGCGCTCGGAAGCCATCTTCCTGCCCCCATCAACCTCTGGGGCCCCGTTGCGGGCGAGGATGTCGACAAGGCCTCCGTACTCGACGTCTCGCGCGGCACCAAGGAGGGCGGCATCGCCTGGCTGAAGAAGTTCCAGAAGCGGGTCGAGCGGGCCTCCAGCGTGCTTGTCGTCGGTGGAGGGGCTCTCGGTATCCGTGAGTAGCATCCTTTGCGTCTGTTCTCTTCGCCCTCTGTTCCTGCGGCAACTCGCGCACGCTCCTGGGATTCGTTCTACATAGCCGGTTTGCCGGCGTGTATGTCGTGCCCATATTTGCGTCCATCTCTATTCCTGGGACAGGCCCACATTGATGTTCCCAGCTTATTCTCCTGCTGGTTGCGCCCTCGTACGCACGTCCCATCGCTGGTTGCATGCCGGAGAAGCGTTGCACGCATGCACGCATTCGTTTATGTATTGTCCCAGATGATCGTTTGACGTGCCCGGAGTACATCTCGCCCGCATACATCATGTCTACCGGCTCATCTGGCAGCGTTGTAACCGGTCGCCTGAGCAATATGGCGCAGACTCTATGCTGCCGAGGGCTGCCCCGCATTTGGGTGTACGTTTACTCGATGACCACATCCACGTCTGTTCCAGCACGCAGCAGACTGTGCTACATTGTCGTGCTCGATTGTTTGCACTCATCACTTTACCATTCGTGCTGACTAGTGCACTAGAATTCGCTTCGGACATTGCGGACGTCCACCCCGCAAAGAAAGTCACGCTTCTTCACTCCCGCCATCGTCTCCTGCCTCGCTTCGACGAAAGCATGCACACCGAGAGTAAGTGATCTTCGTCTTGTCTATTCGTCGGGTTTTGACCGTCGCTCTAGTCATCTCGACCCTTTCCAGTCTCAACGTCTGCACCATCCTCGGTGACCGACTTGACCTCTCTTCCCTCGCCGACAAGCAGACACGCGAAGGCGAGCGCGTCGTGCGCACGCAGAGCGGGCGTGAGATTGCCGCCGAGCTCGTCGTGAGTGTCTTAGTGACTATATGCGGTCAAATCGAGCCTGACGTAGTCCTTCCGTAGCTATTGTGCACCGGGCAGACACCGAACACAGCCCTCCTCGGCGCCCTCTATCCGAACTCGATCGTCGCCGACGGCCCAGACAAGGGCATGGCGCGCGTCCGGCGGACGCTGCAGCTGGCTGAGCCGATCCCCGACGAAGAGCTGCCCGCTGAGCTCGCCCAGCTCTCCCTGTCCGAGTCCGCGTCATCCACCCCTGAGCTCGCGTCCCCGACTTCGGACGAAGAAGACGAAGAGGGAGAAGAGGGCGCGCCGGTCGAGATCGAAGAGGACCCGCGGACGCGCGTCGCGGCGGAGCACATCTTCGCGATCGGGGACGCGGCGGACGCATTCGGGGCGGTGAACGCGGGCCACAACGCGTTCTTCCAGGGCGAGGTCGCCGCGCGGAACATCCTCAAGCTCGTCAAGGCGCGCGAGCACGAGGCGCACCCGGAGGTGTACGGCCCGCGTGAGGATCTGGCGCTCGTGAAGTACAACCCCGGCGCGCCTGCGATCAAGGTCTCGCTCGGACTCGTGAGTGCTTTCGGATTCGGTTTGCGTCTGGTGTCGTGTGGCGGTATGCTGACGAGGCGGGCGTGTGGGTGTAGGGCAAGAGCTTGTACCAGTTCCAGGGCCAGATCGGGACGAGGGAGGAGGAGAACGTGGACCTGGAGGTGCACCAGATCTGGCGCTACTTTGGCTTCAACGTCACGCGCGAGGACCTCGAGACCGACTGGGAGGCTCGGCGGGCTGCTTCTTCGTCCGCTCCTGCCGCCGCCGCCGCCGTATCTGCGTAGGGCGTTCGTGTTAGATGTTCGGTATAGAGGTGTAGCGGTAAACATGATGGAAAAAATGCAAGTGTTGTCGAGTACGTATGCCTTCCGGGGTTGACACGGTGAGCTGTTCACGGCATCTTGCTGGCGACCACCACCGCCTACACCACTGGTATATATTATCGATGACAGTGCGCGGGCATAGCCCTTGTCGACGTCGTTTATTGTCAAGGGCTCGACTGCGATGTCATGTGGGGTCATGGGAGCATATGTAGGGGATGGCCCTCGTCGACCGTATTGCCAAGTGCACGGGGATCGAGACGACGCATGGCCGGCACCTGATTCCCATGCCAGGGCTGAACGAGGGATACCAAAACGCGGAGTGCGGGAACAGGGTACCGGTGCAACTTCTGTTGGTCGTTCATACACTGCTTTCTCTGAGTTGGTAACGTGCCTTGGGGGCAATTCAAGCATCTGAGGCCCTTTGCACAAACCACATCGCAATAGGTCAAGATCGTCGCAATCATAGACGACGTGTGATGTCTGCTATATATCTGCTACGCCCGGCGAGGGAGCATTGTCTTTAAAGTTGAAGTTCCAGGTTGCCAGCGCTTCTGATCAGCAAAACCGGAACTGCGGGCCGGCAACATCACTGATAGTGACTACCATTGTATCAAGTCGCCCTTGCACTGTGCAAGGGACAAATTGTGAACGAGGGCCAGCTTGGCCGGAAGCAATAAGGCCTCTGTTTCAATACATAAGGTCGAAGAATCCATCGAGCGCGTGAATTGTTCAGAGCATCTTAGCAACTGCCTGCCATGAAAGTCATCATCGTGGTACTTGAACAAGTTACAACATCGCACAACTTCCATGTTATCACAATGTCGTTCAATGCCAGCCTTAGAACCTACTATGTACGTGATCAAGAGCCGGTGTAGCGAACAGTCACGGAGCTGCCGCTGACAGAGCTGGACGTGAGCACCTTGTTGTTCTGCGAGATGTCGATGAGGGTCGAGCCGGACGGGCCGACGGTCGAGCCCGCGTTCGTCGTCGCAGACGCGCCCGTGAAGGTGACGGTGCCAAAGTTGGCAAACGGCACGAGGCCGCCGCCCGAGGAGAAGTCCTCGACGATCCACTCCGCGTTGTACTCGCACAGCGACGGCTGGCCGGAGAACGTGTGCGTCACCGTCTTGCCCGTCGAGTTGTTCGTGATCGTCGCCGTGCCGCCCGTCTTGGAGGACGCGGTGACGGTGACGGTGACGCTGTCCCCGGCCTTGAAGGAGATTCCGGAGAAGTCGTACGCGTAGTCGGGGTACCACTCGTACCAAGCTGTTTCATGCGAACGGGAGGTCAGACACGCTTGAAGATTCCCGGACAGCGGACGGGCAAACTAGCGTACCATCATAGCTGACGCTCGAGCCAGAGACGATGAAGTCAAGGCCGGTCTGGAGGATGGCCGTACCACAGGTGTCGCCGTCGAGGCCGACCCAGGCGGACGCATAGTGCGTGCCCGAAGCACCAGAGGGCTCCTTAGGAGTGGGGACGACAAAGGAAGCCGTAACAGACTTGTAGGTCGCCTAGAACCAGCACGGGCGGGCGTAAGTATCGTCCCGGTGGCGCGCACAAGTATATCTCGTCGCTCACCGTGTTGGCAATCAAGACCGCGCCGGCCCAGTTGCTGCTGTACTCGACGTGCGAGCTGTTCGCAACGAGTTTGGTGGGGCCAGTGACGAGCTGCTTGGGCTGCGTCTGGTGAGAGAGGAAACCAGAGGCACGACGAGCCTGGCGCTGAGCGAAACGCTCCTTGGAGGTGGGGATGGCCAACGCCGCGGTGGCGAGGAGCACCTGGACGAGGAAGGTGGCAGCGAACATGGCAGCAAGCAGAGGTCGGCTTGAATGGGCTGTAGGAACTGAATGGATCCTGAGCTGAGGGACTTCGGCTGTCGAGAGAAGGGCTTTTATACCTCGCGATAATGCATCGGGTCACTACACCAGTATCGCCAGCATGATTGTCTTGGCTGTGGAGCGTCATCCTTCATGGCGGGAAATGCAATCAATCGTGCTGGACTGAGCATGGCACGCGCGCAGGATGTTCCGAGCCCAAGAGCGCATGGCCTCCAATCAATTGACAGAGACGACGGTGCGGGTCGGAGATCTCAGTCGATTCATCACGAAGCCTCTGAATGGACGATTAGCGCGAGTTGGCACTGCACGGCAGCGCTCGTGACCAGGCGTTGCACTCCCGCTCGCTGCCGTCGGTACCGATTGCAAAAATAGAGCCATAACTCACCGAACAGAGGCAGTGGTGCAAAGCGATGTGATCAGAACGACCTCGAAACATTGAATGGAAAGTCCAGAAACGTGGGAACCTATGGGAGAGAGCGGAGCATTCGCGTAAGCGCTTCGAGTTGCTGGTAGTCAATTGTGACGCAGTGAATGCCATTCTTGGGAGTGAATGTTTGCTTCAAAGACACTGTGATGCATATGAGGTCAGCACCTACGCGAAGCTGACCTTCAAGCAAAGCGTCCACACCTTGGACTCGTTGCCGAACTCTCTGCCATACATCTTAGGATTGGCCCGGATACTCTATAAGCGTCAACGGGTACTACCCTCTCGTTAGCCGCAGTCACATATTCGAAATCAGAAGGGACATCATCCAAAGAGGCAACCAACCGTGTTGCCCTGTCTCTCTCTCATCCATGGTCAGTGACGTCAAGCGACAGTCGCATGTACGGTGCGATGGTCTCACCATATGTTCACTGTCAACGACAACTCCTCGAGGACGGTCCATATCCCCCTACCAATGTTCTCGATCTCAATACCAGTCGTCTCCAGACACCGAACAGTCAACACTGACACAAAGGCCTATGGGCCATGGCGACGTGCATAACAAGGATGGCGCATGGCGACGTTACCTTCGCCCGCAACCTCGTTCCAGGTACGATCTCTCAACCGACCTGTCCATGCATGTGTCTTGCTAGAATACAGTGGCGCCGATGAGCTCACCCTCAGAAACGCAGCATGCAATCGATATGGGAACACGGCTTCGAAAGACGTCTGCTACGGCACAATTGTCCCTTCTCCCGCCCACGAGGTCCATCGGAATGCGCGCGACCATCGCACATGCATGTGGATGTGACAGCCCGAGGCATCGAGAACTTGTCGCAGCCGAGGTCCGTAATACCACTCACCAGGTGTGCAAGTTTGCGTGCTCTGTACCATATGGCACACGACATGGAAGCAGGAAACCGTCGGACAAGAGGAGGCAGTCGGGCAGAGGCCGGGTGCAGGAGTACCGGGCACAGTGCGGAGATACTGGCACCGACATGATCGGCTCTAGAAGCCTTGTCTCATGGAGATGACGGCGGTAGCACACGCTTGACCCGAACCTCGGGAGGAGCAGATATGTTGTCCAAGAGCGAAAGAGTATCTGCGTGGTGAGGGTTCAAGTGTGCCCCCGGCGGAGTTTGCTGGTCATTCCGCTTGCCTGCTGTAGCCTATGTCCCTGGGCGAACCGGTGCGCCTGTAGTCATGACATTCCAAGGAGCGCATACCTTGTTCTTGCAACAGATAGGGCTGCATAACCACTGCCAAGTCAGTAGGAAGGAGTTGTGTACTGGCCAAGAACACCAAGCCGGCGTCGAGATCAGTGAAGTCGTGAGTAAAGTCGTGATATCCATATCAGGGATAGGTCTGGAGAGCAACCTTACGTAATCGCACCCCGACTGTTGCCAAATCAGGAAGTCCCGCCTCTGGAGTTTTGCTGGCATTGCGGGGGTGCGCTCGAAGCGTTGGACTAACATGCGCTATCTCTGTCAGTTCATAGTTACGCATATTTTTGACACACCGTATGAAGGATTATTAATATCCCCGTAAGCCGTGGTGGTCGCCCCGTGATGTTGTTCAGTCAGGCTGAAAATTTGCAGTCAGCATGAACTGGAGTAGGAGACATCACAAGGTGCGAGTGTTCTACCGTGGGGCTCGCAATACAGTGCTGAGTATATGACACGGACGACCCGGTCCTCAATGGAGGCACGCCACGAGTAACGAGTTACGACGGATAATCGTACTCTTCAAGTTGGACGTGCGACTAGTAAGTACTAGTGCTGACCCTTGCCTACTTACTCGTACACAATGCTGAGACAGCCTCTGACGGCTCGCTGTGAGGGGGGAAAAGGGGAGATAACCCCTCGCGTATACGTAGCCAGAAACCTGGTCGAAACGTGGATGGCAAAGAAAGAGGTCGGGGATCAAGAACATTTGGCGCTCACTGCCAAGAACGGTAAAGGACTCGGCGCGATCGACATGCACATCCGATCTTTAGCGAGATTGCATCGCTCTCAACCCCACTCTGTTCAAGATGTCGTGATCAAACCCGTGTGCATTGAACAAGAATGTACATTGACCTTGTATCCACACCGATATCAAACCGTGAACACATCTGTCCGTTGCCCCCACTCGTGCTAGCACTCTCTGCCCAAACATTGTTCAAACGGTCCAATCCCCAAGATCCCCACACCTCGATCAGGGGCCCGTGTACCTGACGGTGACCGTGGACCCGCTTGCAGACGCATCGGTCAACACACGGCCGTTCTGCTCCATGTTGATGATCGTCGCGCCCGAGGCACTCGAGGTGCCGCTCGCCGTACCCGCGGATGCGCCCGTGAAGGTCACGGTTCCCCAGTTGGCGAGGGGCACAAGCCCGCCGCCCTCGGAAAAGTCCTCGACGATCCACTCAGCGTTCTCCTGGCAGAGCGCCGGCTGGCCAGAGAAGGTGTGCGAGACCTGCTGGCCGGTGGAGTGGTTGACGATGGTCGCGGTGCCGCCCGTGCGCGAGGTTGCGGTGACGCTGACCGTGATGGAGTTGCCGGGGCTTATGGAGATGCCGCTGAAGTCGTGCGCGAAGTCGGGGAACCACTCGAACCATGCTACGAGGGAAGAGAAATGAAGACCGCCATATCAGCATACGGCCTCAGGTTCGGCAGAGAGGGTAAACCATGACGTACCATCGAAGGAAGCGCGGCTGCCGGAAACGGTGAAGTCGACACCGGTTTGTAGGATGGCGGTGCCACAAGTGTCGCCGTCAATACCGACCCATGCCGACGCGGAGTGGGTACCCGAGCCGCCAGAGGGCTCACGCGGTGTGGGGACAGTGAACGTCCCAGTGACAGACTTGAATGTGTTCTGCCCGAAGCAAATACACGTTAGCACCCATCGAGTAAATGCATGGAAGGAGAGGTCGTGAATCGAAGCATCGAAGATTTGCACGACATGCAGGGAGACTTTACGGCATACGACAGGGCTCCTAGATTTTGGGAAGACTTACGGCGCCAGCGATCAAGACGGCACCAGACCAGTTGCTGCTGAACTCGGCGTGTGTCGCGTTGGTCTCAGCCTCGGAGATGGGGCGGACGATGTGCTGGTTGGGGCTGGTGAGGTGAGCGCCAGCAGCGCGGCGGGCAACACGCTGGGCGAGTCGCTCTTTGGAGGTCGGGATAGCGAACGCCGCAGAGGCGACGAGGACCTGGAAGAAGAACGCGGCACCGAACATGATGCAAGAGCAGAGGTATTGAGAGGGATTCGAAGGAAGGAACTAGGTGAGCACCGAGTTGCGGTCTATTGGGCTGCTGATTGTCGCGGTTTTATACTCGCGCCACGGGAGCATACCATGCCTGGACCCTGCACACCATCGCCATCGTGGATGTCGGAGAAGAGCTTGGCTGGCTGTGGAGCGATGGTCAAACAATGCTTCTGGGAAGTCGCGTATGCGTCGGAGTGCACGAACCTTATGGTCCCCGTATGTTCCGGACTGGCCGTACGCATGGTCCTAGGGCTTCTCGTATCACTTGACAGGAAAGAGACATGCGTCGCATTGCCGCTATAGGGCTGCTTTTTCACAGTAACGTCAGAACTTGAATAGTAAAACACCACTGTAGAACGACGCTCGTGATCTGGCCCCAGGTTGTGGATCACATTCAGCGAAGCTGATTGCAAAAATAACTCCCAAGGCTCACCCAGAATGTGTGGTACGCAATGGTGAGCCTTCGGATAAGCTGTCGACAGATACCGGAAGAAAGTGAACGTAGAGACTCCCGGATTTCGTGGGAGTAATACTGAGTGTTGTTCTCAAGTCAAAAGCGCCGGCATTGGAAGTCTATGAATGACACCAGGTGCCACTGTTGAGCAGTTGACCTGAAAGATGGAGAATATAAGCAGAAGTCGTGATGCAAGGGTTGCGCACGTACTGTTGCATCCGTGAACTCTATGGCTATCCGAAGCGACATGTTGCAGTGTGTGGTTCTATGCTATGTCAGTAGGTTCACACGACATCAACGATGTTCGTAAGAAGCTCGCAGCGTGGCAACTCACTTGCCGGCCTGCCACAGACGAAACTTCTGGCATACTCGAGAACCAGCGCACCCGCCCTCGAGTTCACGGGACGCACGCCTGGAGGATAGCGTCATAATCTGTCGCTCTGAGGAGTATGGTCGGTATCATGAGGGGCAGTGAACACCCTATCGGGAGGCTTGGTCCTTGTAAGTCAAGAAATGAGGTACATTAATATCGCTGTAAGCTGAGACATCGCTTCGCCAGAGCGCATGGGACACAGAAGCACGTATCGCCTCGAGGAGCATTGGATATCATTCAAACAACATTGATAAGTCCATGCTTACCATTGTTCGCAATGGGACATCTGTCGTATGTGGCACAAGGCGCTTCTCAATGATCAGGAGCGGGGGAGCGTTAAATCCCAAGCTACTGAGAGCCGTCTCCGACCGATACCGTGTCCTGTAGTGATGTCATGAACTTGGAAGACGGATAGCCACAGAAGTTGAGATGGATCATCTTACCAGCCATGACGGAAGGAAGGCATGCGCACTGGTCAGTGGTCAGCTGGACCAAGATGCGCCTCGAACCTTGTTCTATGTAATCTTCAAGCTTGCCTTGAGCTTGCCCCCGGAGAGGAGGCATCGGTCGTTTCCATCCGACTCGCAAGGAATGTGCAGCTTCCGCTCCCTCCAGAATCAATGGTAGATTAGCAGGCTCCTATATGAGATATATGCACGTGGGAAGCTCCTACGCTGCAATATAGCAAGCTAGCTGATCATAGGTTCGGAGCAAGCTCTTTGTTTCGGCGCTTGCTGTGCTGCGCACCACCAAACAGATCGCTGTCGGAGTTTGCGGCTTTTTAGGTCGGAGACCCAAGTAGCTCCAAATACTTACTCAGGCGGCGCTGACACTTGCCTATTCAATATTCTGTCTCCGAGGCTTGTGGTAGGTGTACATATGACTGCGCAATGACTACGTACAACTTGCCATCGTGCAAAGCTCAGTAGGTGAGCAGGCTCTGTACTTTGCCCGTGATCGATTCATCCTTGTTGCTACCGGCCCAGTCGCTTCGCGGTAGTAGCGTCTGTCCCTCTCGCTGCAGTAGTGCTAATGAAGTCTGTTCAAGTCCAATACGAATGTCGACAAACCGCGACTGAGTAGTCCTCCTTTCCTTACAGCCCGTATCATGACGGACAGTGTCTGCGATTCACCTTCCTCGCCTCGCGCCGTTGAAACTGCTGCTCCCCAGGAGATCATCCGGGATACCCAGTTCTGGTTTGAAGACGGAAGCGTTGTTCTTCTTACTGCCAACAATGCATTCCGCGTGTACAAGGGTCTCTTGACATCCCACTCTCCCATTTTTGCGGACACTGTCTCCACTCCATCAGTGCCCGATGAGATGTTCGAAGGGTGCCCCGCCGTACATGTCCAAGATTCTTCGCAAGACCTGAGGCATTTCTTGCGTGCCCTCTTCCACCCGTCACGTCCATTGTGCGTCTGCTTCCATATATCATGATTGCAGCTATACGTCTCGTCTAACTTACACATGCAGCCTTTATAGGACCGACAAGATTCCCGTGGACGAGCTGATGTCTGTCGGACGTCTAGCACACAAGTATCAGGTAGATGAGCTCCTCCGGCAAGTGCTCAGCTGCCTCCAGACCTACTACACCGACAGGTTCGAAGTCTGGGAGATGCGTGGGCAGTTGGACAACATCACATTCGAGCGCACCCCAGAACAGATAGAGCTACCCGCACATGCTATAGGAGTCATCAAGCTCGCGCGTCTCACGGACACGCCTTCCATGCTTCCTGTGGCGTTCTACGACTGTTGCTCCTTAGGAAGTGGAGTCTTGGACGGATGGAAACACGAAGACGGCACGATCGAATACTTATCGACAGATGACTTGGGTCGCTGCATCGATGGATTCGTCTCCCTAGCACGACGCGAAGTCCGCGCCCATCTGGATCCTTTCACCTCACCCTGCATCTCAACCGCCATGATCAGCACCTGCCAGCGACTGATACCTAACATCAATGCCAACCTTCGCTCTCGCTCAGAACATGTCAATGGAGGTGGTGCCCTCGACTCGTTCATGAGGCTCGCATGCCTGGCCAATCTACTGCCTAGCCTGTGTCAACGTTGCCGTAGCCTCTTTGAGGAGCGCGATATCAACACCCGCACCGGGCTTTGGAACGACCTGCCAGGGCTATTTAATCTCGCTGTGGATGATTGGGGAACAAAGCAGGTGTGATCTCTTGGACGTTTCGTTGGCTCGGACGTGGATGCCATGCGAAGAAGGTGAGTTTTCGCTGTATGATATTAGGTAGCGTTTGCTAAGCCTTAAGATCCATCCAGTAGGGATAGGCATTTCTCTCGACGCAGTCCCCTACTGCCTTGTATAACCTCTTGCTTGTCCATCCTATCATATGAACGCACCTCATGACTTGAGCGGAAGCGATTCTTGACCAGCACGCACGTTCGTCGTTCTGCATATCGCAACGTGACCGGACCGTGGTAGCCCTTAGACACATCGGACCCTCCTCCGTACTGTTTATAGAAGTCCAAGATCTCGGTGAGCGAACCTATTTGTGTGGCTGTATTGAGCTTCTACTGCATCCTCCCAGGCGCGATTCTTGCACCAAACAAGCATATTCTTCTCCAAGTATTGGCAACGCGCGTGCGACATTTGAGCGAAGTTCTTGCGCTATCGTGTTCGGGATGTTCCCTGCGTTCAAAGCGTCCAGGAATGGAGCGTGTATCATGTTCTACACGTGCTTCGTAACAATGCTGCTCAAGGATATTTCTGGCTTCATGGGCACACCAGGCTAAGTTGTACTCCAGAGTATTTGATCAAGGAAGGGGTAGTGGCGACGGAAACGAGCATATAGCAACTAACAGGAATTCCGCACGAAACTACAGAATGCACCTTCCATGCATTATACTGGTAATGTCAAGTGCTCTAGCAAGTATTCAGGTTCGCCATCTGATGTCTTACTTGTCTATTCTGCAGTACGAACGTTGTACGCGGATAGCATCCCGAATGCCGCATGTTGCGCTTCAGACCTGGCTTCGTAGCGACGGCGCGCCCAAGGATCTCTATCCGGATCGTCTGTGCGTGCCGTTCCGATTCCCGAGGCTCTCAGTTACGTCCATATGCGACGATCATTGCCTCCTCACACGACCGCCGCGACGAGCAAGGCGCATCCCTGCCCCGTTCACCGGCTTCGTAAGTCCATCCTCGCTGCTTCTGCGACGCTCTGGGCTGTCATTGCTCACAGAAGCGCAGCATCGCGTACAGTTGTGGACCGTCTGGTGGACGAATGGCGACATCGACGCGACAGGACTGACCGACGCGCATCCTGATTCAGCACCAGAGTTTCGCCGGCAGCCAACGGGAATTAGGGCGCGTCACACGAGGTGCGTTGGCCACCGCTGCTACTTGCAGGATTGTCTCATTCGTTACAGTTTGTAGCTGAGACTCCATGGGACAGAGAAGAGCGCATTCGGGCTGCCTGCCGCGTCTCCCAGTCTATGTCTTGTTCGGAAACTAGCGAAGGAAAAGGTATAAAGAGCTCTCCTGTCTAACCGAATTCCACCAAGCTCGCAGAGTCTCCTCTCAACATACTCAACCAATCTTACTTTCTCCTCACCACCCAACCTACAATCACAATGCCGGCTAAGGGAGCTCGCGGCGGTGCTGGTGAGCGAACACGTCTCTCTCATCCTTCTCTCCGTCGCTGACAGTACGCACCTCTCCCTCTCCTCCCCCGCTTCCCTCACAACAGCCAGCGCAAGCAAGACGACCCCGACTGATGCGTCGCGCATCCAGTCCACTCAGGTCAGCGTTGCCTCCTCCCCCGTCTCCCCCACCTCCCCGCCGCGCATTCGCGCGCCCTCCGTGTCTGTCCGCCCCCGAGCGGGTGTCTCATACGCGTTCGCCTTCTCCTCCCCGCAGGCCAAGGCCGGGAACGACGTCGGCAAGAACACGTTCGCGTCCCGCTCGCAGTCCGCTGCGACGAAGAACACCGCCGCCCCGAGCGCCAAGGGCCCCAAGGCACCCAAAGCGTAGTGCTCAGGCGGGACTGCAGCTAGAAAGGAACGAAGAGGGTCTCGGGTTCTGTGTCTCGGGTTTGGCGGTTGGGTTCGCAAGTCCTAATAGATAACTCACACCGCGTTGGCTTGGAGCCATTGTACTTGATCAAAGAGAACTTGGAACTTAAATTTCTGATCGCATGCAGGAGCTCGCGCTCCCGTAGCTCGTGGTCGGTTTTTCATGAAATTGAGGTCCATTCGTGGGTTTCAGCAAATGTTCCCGGTTCGCGTTCGAGCCGCAATAGCTTGGCAACAAGTAGCGGTCACGCGGCAAGTACTTACGCTGATCCGGCGAATGCCGACGACCTAGTTTGAGCTGGCGCTTGGCAACACTCTTGATAACTTGTACGCTCTCCTGGCATCAGGCTGTATGCCGATGTTAGACCCCAACCGCAAAGCTCAGCGAGATATGCTCTCTACAGGTATGCAGTAACAAGTCAGCGTCGTAAGTTCATGAACTAACCGATAGTAATACCTAGGGACCAAAGTACTGACTCGCGATTCCCAGGCATCGGAGTCGGATGCTAATTCAATCGAGGTCGAAGACGCGATCTTTCGCCGATGTCCATTCCTACCAGCGGAGGTTTGCGATATGATCGTGGACCATCTACATGCAGACAAGGCGGGCTTGGCAAATTGCTCCCTAGTTTGCAGGTCCTGGTTGTTCAGCGCACGATACCATCTTTTCCACACTCTCACCTTGAAACACTCTCCGGACGGAGGACAGCTTGAACATTCTCCGGGAGATTTTTCCAGGTTCATAGGCCCTCGATCTTCGATCGCCGTCAACATCCGCCAGCTCGTGCTTCAGCACTGGAAAGATCTCTCGTTGGATACGTTACGAGTCATCCTTGAATACCTGAGCATCGCAGGTGGCCTCCGCAAGCTCAGAATCCTCGACTGCGATATCGAGGGATTTGTGATTCGTCGTCCGGTCGAACCTCTGTTTGAATCGCTAGATGCTGTCGAGATCAGTGTATGTCGGTTCTCCTTCGGGGACTACAACATCCTCTCGGAACTCCTCGGGTTATTCACGGTGGTAGATCGTCTCACGATAGCCATTGACGACCTCCAATGCCCCGTGGATGAGCTCGCTGTCGCTTGCTACTTCGAGGTGCCCCCTTCGCTACGCATTCACCAGTTCTTCACACACTCGTGGCCGTGTTCAATGTTCTTCCTGTTCTCCACCCAGTCGCGTATGCCGGAGACGCTCACCCGCCTGAGCCTGGGCAACGCATTCACCTACTGGGAAGACGTGGAGAGCATTGGGGACGTCCTTCCGCGCTGCAAGAACCTCGCCAAGCTTGAATTCTCTATTTTCTGCGGAGCACGCCCCAATGAACCTCTGGCCGATCTCTCACAAGGTTCGTTTGCTCGAATGATGCTCGGCTCATTACAACCGTGCTGACGACAAGTGTAACCCGATTGCGCAGACACCAATTGGCAGATGCTCCGTCTGACCGAGTGCACCTCGCTCAAAGAGCTCACCTTTGGCATTCTGCTAGGCCGCAATCTCGTGCACGACGCCCGGAACGTCTTCCACGCGTGCGTCGCGATCGTCCGCGATGCGCCTCCGTCCGTCGTCACCGTGACCCTCCAGCTGCTGGCGCAACGGATGTGCCGTCTCTTCCCGCTAAACATGGAGGATCTCGAGTGGGCATGGCTCGATGCGCTCCTGTGCGCGCCGCGGCTCAAGAAGACGGTGCTGCGCGTCAACTTCGCCTCTATTGAGGCTACGTACGAGGAGTATCCGCAAGTGGTGGGGTTTGTGGACGTCGTTGGGGAGCATCTTCCTGGAGTGTTGCGAGACGGTCGCCTGGAGATCATCAAGAAGTCGCCGCTCACTGGACATAAATGAACCAAGTGAGTTAGTGGTTGCGCAAGTCTCGCGGTACCCTGTACTGACAGGATGTCTTGTGCTTAGGCATGGTACTTCGGATGCTGCCCATCAACGCGGCGAGCAGCTCCCGGTATGGGCATCGACTTGGTGGGATCAGCGTGTTCCATATCTCAAAGCTATCGACTTGACCTTGGATGTTGGTATCTCCACGGCAAACCATTCCTCTTGATCCATCTCTGGTATGGGATGGCATTGACCTTGCAGACCGCTCAGAGTCTGCGCCTAACCGTCTGCCGTCCGAGAGCCAGTGCCCGCTCGTCGAGTCATCTTTACGAGCTGCGCGAGCTGTAGACAAGGTCCTCGCGAGACACGTGTTCTGCAAGTGAAGCCGGCCTAACACGATTTACTCACCACAGCATCAATAATTCGTGGATCCAATCACCAGATTCACCGCCCGTTTGTCCCAGTCCGGCCTCCTTTGGACGCGACGCAGGATAGTCTCTGGGTCGTGCGGATATCCTGACTTGCATTCGGTCACAGCTTCGAATCGCGTGAGTGAATCCTAGTCCGCGCGCAACGTCGCGGGAACGTCCGCAACAATGGCATATCTGACATCTCACGCGCTTGCATTCGTATACCTATCATAGTATTCAGTGTATATCAATGGTGAGTGTGCTTCCTTCGTGTTGCAGTGAAAGCTCTTACCTCGGGGCTCGGTAACTCTTCTGACTTCAACAGGACCTCAGTTTTTGACACAAGCGAAACAAATGCAACTGAACGGGGCTCAACTCGCTCTCATATTTCATTCGAACCCCCTCCTCCCCTCACACACAACTCAACAAGACAAAATCCCCTTTACACTGGCCTCCAACATCGTCAGCCGCGACTCGGACGAAGTAATCATTGCTCTAGGAGTCGATAGCGGCAATCTCAAGGAAAGCTTCGTCGTAGCAGTCAACTTGGGCTACATCTTCCATCGCGGTGAAAGCTTGGTAAGCGCCATTCATCGCTTTGAGGTTGCCAACAAACTCCTATAACGCATTCTTTTTCTCCAATAACAGGCAATACAGACGACTCGTTGTCGAGCATCTCCGTTAGGGCTCCGCACGGACACAGGTCGAGAGGACACTCCTGCTCCTCGTGGAGTCGGGCCTGCTGTATTGTTCCCTCTGGGTACGTACTCCAAGTCTTTCCTCTATATGATACGCCATCCATTACCATTGCTACCCTAGGTCCTCGTGGTGATATATCAGTTCCTCGTGACGAACGCATCTGCCTTCCCTTACGGCTTCTACGACGCGATGGCCGGATGCGTCATCCCTCTCATCGTAAGTCTTACTCTTCTCTGTTATGTCGGCTACATCATCCTCATCGACATTGTAGGGAATGATTCCGACGCTCGTTATCATTGTCTGTGCGTTGAATAAGGTCGCCAGCGGGGGTGTCCGGGACATTTACATTTACTTCATTGTCGTCGTTTGTATACACAGTTCAGTGCCATGTCATTGTCATCGTCTCAATTTCGAATTCGGTATAGTCGTCTTAGCTCCCGTACCCCCTTTTGGACAGCGTTTACGTGACTCGCCAAGACTTCAAGGTCTCATGTCAGTCTTCCGTGTTCAAATTGTGGTGCGGTGTTACAGCATCCGGCTACTTATCACCTTACACCGGCTTCGCTCGCGGAGAGCGGTCATATCAATGTCAGTAAAAACGTGGTGCGCCTCGAAGGATAGCGTGGGCCATTCAGCAGCTGTGAAGGATCCGATGGTACAACGGCCCCCCGAGCATGTTGATGCTTACGGGACAGCAAGCCGTTCCGCGAGTGATCACCCAAGCCGTTCTGATTCATCGATAGCCCGGCCAAGGCTCCGCAGGATCAGTAAGATGAGTCCACGTCCCAGGTGGCAAGTACGATTCAGTCATACAGACGCCGTTCGGAGCTTCCATCAGCTTCAAAAAGAGCGAGGTACGATAGCCCTCGCATTCTATCAACGGACCCATCAGCCTCTCGACGAACGTACCAGAAACGGACATGGATCCATCCCTCTACAAGGACCTCAAAGTCAAACGTGGCTTCACGTACCACTACTACTACTCTCCGCCAGCTCCGGGCAAGCCGACCATTTTGTTCGTCCACGGCTTCCCTTCGACGTCGACAGACTGGGCTCGCCAGGTTGCATACTTCCAACCGAAGGGATATGGTCTTATAGTCCCGGACTGCCTTGGGTATGGCGGGACCTCTAAGCCAGAGAGCCACGAAGAGTATCGCATGAAGGCCCTCGCAGACGACCTGATGGACATCGTCGACGCAGAGAAGCCTGCAAAGCTCGTCGGCATCGCGCACGATTGGCAAGTCTCCTGAACACACGACGCACATTGCATATTGACCACGTTCGACGTTGTCTCTCAGGGGGTGCGGAATCCTCTCGGCGGTCGCGAACTACTATCAGGACCGCTTCGCCGGCCTGGCCTGGATGTCCCTGGGCTACATGCCCCCCAGCATGGAGCCGTTTAACATCCAAAACACCCTCAAGACCATGAGGGAGCTCACTGGCAGCGACGTCTTCGGGTACTGGACATTCTTCAACCAGCCCGACGCGCACGTCATAAGCGAGAAGAACGTAAGTCGTGACTCGTCGTCGCTCAGGCTCCCGGGGTCCCGGTTCCCTACACATCGCCGCTTACTGACGGAACCCACTCGCCCCGCTGACGAACACCAGATCGACAGCTTCCTCGCGCTCTCGTTTGCGTCCCAGCGCGAGATATGGGTCGACTGGGTGTGCCCCGAAGGGAAGATGCAGGAGTGGGTTGCGGCGAATCGCACCGCGCCACGCGCGTCCTGGATCACCGAGGAGGTCAGCACCGATTCTGCTACTGGCCAGCTATGTTGGGCGTACTGACAGACGTACCTCGTAATTACGCAGGAGTACGCCACGATCCGCCGCAAGCTCCTCGCCGGCGGTCTCAAAGGTCCCATGAACTACTACAAGGCGTATATCGCCAGCGTCAACCTACCCGACCACAAAGGTGCTTTTGTATTCTGCTCGGCATGCATCTGTGACTTGAACTGTCAGCAGCACTCCCCGAGGAAAAGTGGCACATCAAAGTGCCTGCACTGTTCGTTGCCACTACACAGGACGTCGTCTGCAAGCCGGCTGTGGGGAAGATGGTGATGGAGAAGTACGCGCCACACTACGACATCGCTGAGATCGAGAGTGGGCACTGGGTGCAGATGGAGGCCACGGAGGAGTTGAACACTGCGCTGGAGAACTGGGTTCGGAAGTTGTGAACGCGTGGTAGATGTTAAACGAGTCATCTCTGGATGTAGGCGACATCACTCCTGGTCCGATAAAAGTAGTTGGATCGTAGTTGCGTCTGTCCAGCAGTTCAAGTATCCTCCATCCTAGGGCGCCATTTATTTCCGGTGCAATGTAACCCACCATGCCACAAGAAGTACAAGAAGGCTCGATGTCCATGTTCGTAAGCTTCTAACAAGGGTACCACCCATGGCGGATGTAGGACCCTCTGCGAGAGCAGCCAAGAAGGCCTCGCTATCGAGGTTCCCGACAGCATTCGAGGGGTCGGTGGTGTTATCGTCTTGCATACGCTCGGGGTCCGGAACAGTAGCGAGAGGTTTCGACGGTACATCTGACACTTCAGTAGGGGGCAACGGAGGGAGGACCTCTGCCTGCGAAACTCCTCCAAAGAAGTCGGTGACGAGTGTCTCGCGCAGCGAGCGCCGAAAGAGGTCCGAGCGTACACCAGGATGTGAGCGTATCTTGTCAGGATCATATGTGTTGAACTGTCATGAACGAGCGTTAATACACTGATAGATGATTCGAGAGGTAGACACTTGCGAGATCCTCCATGGTCGCTTGGCTGGTCTTGTTGATCCCTTCCATGAAATCGAGGATAAAATGCGTATAGCTATCAATGACAGCAACTCCAATGTCGTAGTCGTTCTCATACTACAGACCAAGTCAACATGGGTGAACACATATGTTGCAGATGTCACGCGTACCGAATAGGAGTTCTCGTGGATGACCGATGAGCCTGTAGCGAGCACATTTGGGGAGTAGAACTTGGAGTACATGGTATTCGCCTGGCACGTATCAATCATGAAAAATAGCTCGTTGTAACTGTGATGGATATGTCTGAGTGAGGCGGGCGCATGGCGAGCTAAAGCGATGCGCACCGTTTCTTCTCCCACATCGTCGCAATAGCGTCGGCGATGTCAAACGCACTGATCTCTTCGTTGTCTTGGAACTTGAGGAACTCGTTCCCACCATGACCGGCCATGAAAATAAACACGTTCGAGCGGTCGTTTGTGAGCAGCCGCTTCGAACGCGGCACCGACGGGTCCACCCGGCCTTCGTCCCCTCTCAATACCCCGTATACCCAGTATGCGGAGGTGAACACGCACCTGTGAGCACACGGAGGAAGTTCTCCACGGTAACCTCGTTCCCGCGATAGTCCACTTCGATATTATCGCCATAGAGGTCCAGGTTTCGCCCTGAGTTCGCATATACGCATCCGGGGAACTTGTTACGCGGGTTGCACGCCGCATCGTCCGCAAGCATGAGGATGATGTTAGAGTCGGGGATGCCCAAACGCTTCACGGTACGGTACCTGACAGCACGAACATACGTTCAGTATCAAGATGCGACAGGCGATATATGGGAAGAAAGTGTCCTATCGCTCGAACTTCGACCTGGCTTCGAGCTCGTCGAAGGCAGAACGACTAACCCCGTCCGCATGAGCTGTTGGCGCACTTGTGCACTCTCTGGAGACAACCATCTACCGATGTGATATTTTCGGACGTCTCGCACGCTTGCACCACCTCTCTCGAACGGAGGAAAGTGACGGAGGGCGATGACTCGAAGACTCACATTCCCAGAGCGTTCGACATATGCTACACTCCCGCAACCACTCATGAGTCTCCCTATGCCTTGTCACACCAGCTGACCACGAACCCTGTAATTGAACCAATATCTTGAAGAGCACACCAGCACCGCCCAGTTGTTCGTGTGCGCAGAGACCGTTCTCCCGCCTCCGCCGAAGAACTCGGTGACGGGGTCCGCATGGGCCCTAGCGAACACGAGCCATAGCACGATGAGAAGATGGGGAATGCAGAGGAGACTAATCATCCAATGAGCGTGTGTGGTCGATGCCTCTACAGCATGCAGGAGAGGGAGGTGACGATGGTTTCAAAGCAAGCAAGCTCGTTAGCGCTGTATCTCAAGACAAACGCCTCGAAACCTCTCAGGACACATTGCACAGCTCTCGAACATGTAGTAAAGTACAATGGTATTGCAAACTGCTACTAGCTGATGGCAGCATCGGGAATACGTGGACCCACGGACGAACGCGAGTCCATAAACATGTACGATTGAACATTAACGTAGATACGGAAGGGCGCGTGTCTTTGCTGAGAAAACGATACAATGCATGACAGACAATGACAATGAGACAAGTGAGACGAGAGAGATAGATGGACAGATGAGAGATCGAGAGACGAGGAGGCGAGTTGGAAAGAGAGAGAGAGGGAGAGACATAGCAGCAAGAGTACGATGGTAATACATGCACGACGAAGTCAGATCGCACTAACACAAACACAAACACAGACTAATTGTGAGGGTGCCGCGAGGTGGAGGGGTGATCAATGCGAGATGGATATGGGCAAATAGAAGGTATAGGGACCACGGCCAGACACTCATCGCCGTCATCGGTAGTCGCGCAGAAGGGTCTGCATGGGGAACGTCGACCGATGCTGGACGCGGCTTCGTGCCAGCGCCATCTTCCTCTCGCCCGCAAGCTTGTTGATCGAGTTCATGAGGTCGCTCCTGCGTAGCGGCTCTGCACAATCAAGTCAGTCTCGCCTCGCGCATAGCAATCGACAGAAGAACACTCACTCGTAATGTGGTCGTCCATACCCGCCTGCAAACACCTCTCACGGTCACCGATCACTACAGAGGGGATCGCGTTCAGCGGATTCCAAACGAGAAACAGAACACGCAGATACGTACTTGCGTGTGCCGTTAACGCGATGATAGGCGTAGGCTCCAGGCCGTGCGTTTGCTCGTACGTACGGATGAGCTCGGTGGCCTCCATACCACCCATGAACGGCATAGACACATCCATCTAGAACCCGGCGTGAGCGCCGACGCCGAACATTGAATGATCACGATCTGGACTCACGAGGATAACGTCGAACGGCCGGTTCCTCTGCACCCGGGCCTTGAACGCGTCCACGGCCAGCTGCCCGTTCTCGGCGATCTCGACCTGGTGCCCATACTTCTCGAGGATCTTCACCGCCAGCTTCTGGTTCACCAAGTTGTCCTCCGCGATGAGGATGTCGTACGGCACGTCGTTCTCCGCCACGACCGGCGTGACCGTGTTCGATTCCAGCGCAGAGATCAGCGCAGACGCGAGATCCTGCTCAGACACAGGTGTCGTTATCTGCGAGGAAATGCCGTTGTCCAGGCACCACTTGACTGAATACCAAGCCACCACGAGTCAGCAACGTGTCTTCTCGGACCTGACAGGACTTTGACACTTACGGTTAAGGCGTGGGCTCGACTCCTACAGGAAGCCAGACAAATCAGGGGTCCGCCCAAACACCGGGAATAAGGTGAGCCACGTACCGGCGATAGCAAGACAATCGGGATATACCGCAAATGCTCGTGCTCCCTCAGGTTCTCAGTCTTCAAAATCATGTCAAAGTCACGTCACACGATGTGAGCAGGATAGGATACGTACCACTCCCAGAGAGTCAACGACGATCGTATCGATGTGTGGGCAAGTCGTCTTGTCCGCGACCTCCTGCACGGAGTGCACGACATATGGCCTGAGGCCCAGCTCGAGCACACGCTGCACGACCCCGGTGCGGTCAAAGCAGGTGTCCACGAACAGGATGCTCCGCTTCTGGAACGGCTGCATCTTCGCGAGCGTCGCCTCCATCGACAGCGGGCTGATTTGTGACGTGATGGTGAAGAAGAACTTGGATCCGTTCGCCACCTCCGACTCGACCCACATGTTACCCATCATGAGGGTGACGAGGCGCTTCGAGATGGATAACCCGAGACCGGTACCACCGTATTCCTGGAGGGCGAAAACGAAGAGGGTAAGACGAATACCCTCGGAGAACTTGGAGCTTAAGCAAAACTTACGCGAGTCGTAGAACCGTCCGCCTGACAGAAGGTGTCGAAGATCATCGTCAACTTGTCCTTCGCGATACCGATACCCGTATCGGACACGCAGAACTCCAACGTGACATGCTGGTCGTCCTTCGCGAGCAGCCTGCAGCTCAGTGCGACGTGACCCTTCCTGGACACCTTCGACGGCGTGAACTTGATCGCGTTGCCTACCAAGTTGGTGATAACCTGGCGTAAACGGAGGGAGTCACCGATGAGCTGGTCTGGGATGTCGGGGTCGACGTCGTAGGTGAGGTCGAGCTGATTCTGCGATGCCCGCACGACCAAGGTCTTGAGGATACCGAACACCGTCTGCCTGATCGAGTAGGACACCTGCTCCATCGTCATGCGACCGGCTTCAACTGTAGTGTGTGTAGTCAGTAGAACGTCCATCATCGGAAATCGAACAACGTACTCTTCGAGATATCCAAGATATCATCAATGATCAACAATAAGGAGCGAGCCAAGCTGTGGACTAGGAGCAAGTTCTCGCGCTGCGACCGGTTCAGGTCGCTGTCCAACGTGAGCTCCGTCATACCAATGATACCGTTCATCGGCGTCCTACACCACCGTCAACCATGCGCATACATCCACATGCACGAGAGTCGACTCACCTAATCTCGTGCGACATGTTGGCCAAAAACTCGGACTTACTCCTGTTCGCCAACTCGGCCGCCTCCCTCGCCGCGGTGTTCTTCTGGATACTGTCGCGCAAGTTCGACACCATCTGGTTGATCTGCGTCTTCAACGAGTCCATCTCCCCGCTCGCCTCGACGGTGATGAACCGACTGAAGTCGCCGTCCATGGCCGCTGCCGAGATCTGCGCGAAACCTCTCACTTGCGTCGTCAAGTTGCTCGCCATAGTGTTCACAGACATCCTATCAGCCATGCCCGTCAGCACCAAAATCCCGGCCGCCATCCATGAATGGAAGAGGACATACGTGATCTCCTGCCATATACCCTCGACGTTCCCGACTTCGGCTTGCCCACCGAGCTTTCCTTCGGTGCCGACCTCTCGAGCGACCTTCTTCACTTCGGCGGCGAAGATGGCCAACTGGTCAATCATGCTGTTGATGGTGTTGACGAGATCGAGGATCTCTCCGGAGACGGGGACGCCCGTGACCTTCTGCGTCAAGTCACCCTTTGCGACGGCACGCTACAAATATGCCTGCATCAGCCCCATCCACGTCAGTCGACGTGCTTGGAGTCACTTACCGTAGCCAACGCGATGGTCCGCACTTGTAAAGTCAACTACATTCACAATCAACCGTCAGCCAACGCACACGAATCAATCTCAGAAAGTGAGGAGAGACGCACGTTCGCAGCCATGACGTTCACATTGTCCGTCAAGTCCTTCCACGTCCCACCGACGTTCGTGACCTGCGCCTGACCGCCCAAGAGACCCTCCGTGCCGACCTCCTTCGCGACACGCGTCACCTCGTCCGCGAAGAGGCTCAAACTCTCCGTCATGCCGTTCACCGTCTCCTTCAAGTCGAGCATCTCTCCGCGCACGTCGACCGTGATCCGCTTCGTCAAGTCTCCCCCGGCGACGGCCTTCGTAACCTCGGCGATCGACCGCACCTGGTTCGTCAAGTTCATGGCCATCAAGTTCACATTGTCCGTCAAGCCCTGCATTTCGTAGACCATGTCAACCGGACCACCCTCTCATATGGGAGCGAGGATAACGCACCTTCCAGACACCCTGGACGTCGGGTACAGATGCTTGACCACCCATGATACCCTCGGTTCCGACTTCCAAGGATACACGCGTAACCTCGCTAGCCAAGGTGGACAGTCGAGCCACCATCTGGTTCACCGTCGTCTTCAAGTCCAACATCTCACCCTGAACGTCGACGTTGACCGTCCGGCTCAGATCACCGTTCGCGACGGCCTTCGTGACCTCAGAGATAGATCGTACTTGATCCGTCAAATTCGTGGCCATTTTCTGTGCGCATATCGTCAGCATCCCACGACTTGACATGACTCCGTCCACGAGTGCTGTGTAGATACGCACGTTGACATTCCTGGTCAGATCTGCCCAAGTGCCCTGGACACCCTCGACGCGCGCTTGACCACCCAAGATACCCTGGGTACCGACTTCCAACGCGACACGCGTGACTTCGGATGCGAACGCGCTCAACTGGTCCACCATGGAGTTGACGGTCCGCTTCAAGGTGAGCATCTCACCCTCCACCTCGATATCGATCTTCTGGGTCAAGTCACCGCGAGCGACGGCTGTCGTGACCTTCGCGATAGACCGCACTTGATCCGTCAAACTCGAGCACATTCGATTTACCTGCATGAGCATAGCGCATGAGCCACCGCGTTCACTGAGGAGCAAAAGGCGGACTTACGTTTCTCGTCAACTCTAGCCATACTCCCTCGACGTCCGGTACGTGTGCCTGTCCTCCCAACTGTCCTTTAGATCCGACCTCCATTGTAACCCGTGTGACTTCTGCCGCTAACGCTCTTAGTCTGACGACCATTCCATTGACCGTATTCTTCAATTCCAGTATTTCGCCGCGTGCGTCGACCTCGATTTGCTTGGACAAATCGCCCAATGCGACAGCCTTTGTAACCTTTGCGATAGACCGTACCTGATTCGTCAAGTTTGCCGCCAGTTTGTTGACGACGCCCGTGAGTTCCCGCCATGTGCCTTCAACGTCCAGAACGAGTGCCTGTCCGCCCAATTTACTGCACAGCAGCGTCAACCATGTGCTCCTCCCACGCATACATCGTCGAGTGCCACCCGAAAGAGGGCGCAGAGATAGACGACAGAAGAGAAGACGCACCCTTCAGTGCCGACCTCCTGGGATACACGAGTGACCTCCTTTGCGAATTGACCGAGTTTGTCCACCTGTCAGATCGAGGATCAGCGCCAGCGCTACCGCAAGCGAGAGGCAAAATTACGCACCATGGCGTTGATGACGTCCTTGAGCTGTATCATGACCACACCTTGCACCGGTACCGTGATCTTCTGAGACAAATCACCACGAGCGACCGCGTTGCAAACACGAGCGACGTCCTGAACCTGAGTCTTCAAAAGTTTGAGTTCGTCGACCGCGCTCATGCCGCTCTCGAAGGCCGCGGCGGCGAGAGGGCCGGGCGGGACCACGAGTGGGGAGGAGACGTCGCCTGCAGACATGTTGACGATCTTGGAGATAGTAGCCGTGTCGGTGATAATCCTGCCGCAGCCGGGGCAGGAAACATGGTCAGATTGGACGGAGGGGGGTGCCGAGGATGCGTTTGCGCTGTTGTTGACGTTGGCCGAACGACGGATCTTGTCGAGGGGGTTCACTACGCCGTCCAGGTTGATGGTCATACCGTTTTGTGAGCGGCCGGTGCCATGGCTGCCACTGGGGGGAATGGGGGTGGGCTCACTGGAGCTATCGTCGCTGGTGTCATCCGACATCTCGACGTCCTTGACAGACCCGTCAAGCGTGCCGGGGATGCTCTCGACGGAGCTGGTCGGGGTGAAAAACGGGGAGATCGACGAGGTCGCGAAACCGTTGGACTCTGCGCAGGTTGCGTCGCTGTTGGAGGAGCCGGAGCTGGACATAGGAGGGCTGTTGCCGACGCTGCGCCTCTTCTTGGACTCGGGGCCACAGCTCTCGGCGGCACGGATGGAGCTCACGGCCTCCTCTGCGGTGTACATGCGACGAGCCATTGCGCCGAGAGAGCGGAGGATGCTCTCGATCTGCCAATCTGTCGGGCCGTCATATTTGGGAATGGGCGTCGGGAGGGCGGGGCCGAGCTCGTAGACGGAAAGCAGGGCGACTAGATGGGTAAAAAAGGGATGCTGTGGATGGTGCGTTACGGACGCCATCGTCGTCGGAGGGTGGGTCGACGACAGAACGACGAGCGGAACGGCGGGGAGGAGGAGGAGGAGGAGGAAGAGAGCGATGGTAAATGAAACGCGCCCGGGGTATGTAAACGATTATTCTTCTTGCCTTGCCTCAGCTAATCCAGAATTCACACGCGGCCCCCCCGCACGGTTCGCGCATGTCCCGACCGCAGCTCTTCCGACTCTTCCTCTTCCTCGTGCCCATACACCACGGCATTCTCCCTCCTGCTTTGTTCACCACCCCCAAGACGAGCTACTTCAGTCAGACACTGCGAGACTTGTTGCGCACAACGTTCACCTCGATTCGAGTGGCACAAGGTCGAGACTCCGGACACTCCCAATGATTTCGGCGCCCCCTCGGCGCAGGCACTCCGCAATTCAAATACATAGCACCGGTAAGTACCAGGACGGCAAGCACATCAACACTAACGACGTCAACTCCACCCTCAAAAAACGTTGACTGGGCAACGAGGCCACACTTGATTGACCGTATGTATGTGCGCATAGTGTGTACCAGTCGAAACGCGAGGGCTGCCTTTCAGTCTCTACCAGGACCGAACGAAACTCAAGTGCTGTCCTCTAGTTCATGCGACCGCAGAGACGATGGATCTTTCGGAGCCAACTTCTGCATACCTAACTATACGATTTTGTGTCATCCAATGTACAAGGCGAGTGTTTTCTCAATAAGACCATGACAGGTACTCAAAAGCTTGATTTTTGCAGGCGGTGTAGGAGGATTGACGGCATCGGGGCAGGAAACCCTCGCTAACCCCCTCCGGCGATGCGACGGATCCTCGTTCCGCCCTCCGACTAAGAATACCAAAGAGCCGCCTTTCCCATGACCTCCATTCTTCGGAGCCCGACGTGCAGTAACCAGTGCTCGCTATCGCTGCCGCGTGCCGCGTACGGTACGGAACAGTCGCTATCTCAACCACAACGGTCAGGAGGGTCCATTTTGTGAGACTGACAGTGTGCCCTTCGCCTCACTGACGGTCAGCGGTGTATGTCGGATTGACGTCATGTGCGGACCCCGCGACCCTGAGCGCGCTTTGGCCACAAATTTGCCCTTTGGTCGACTGACGTTCTCGCGTGAGGGAGCATGTGGACGACACCGCAGTCCAAATCACAGAAAGGTTCGTACCCACGCGACATCACAATCTCGTTATTGGTCACCGTAGAGGTAGCCTGCTGCCCTGCAGATGCTCAGTTCGAATTTTGCTCGAGTTGTATCGCCGCTTCGGCTCTGCCGGAAGTTGGAGATATGAAAGCTCCGCATGTACCCCTGATAATCAGTCAAACGCCTGCTGATGAGCGCGTTATTCAGAGAGATTGCCTTCGCGCGTTCAAAGGATGATGATCATCGTACGCCGGAACAACCAAGCAGCGTCAGTCGCCGACTCATCCTCGCGAAACCCCGGACGTAGCCGTCCAGGTTACGTACGAGTCCGCATAACTTGACCTGGTCAGTGTTCATTCTCTTTCATAGGGACAAGCCTTAGGTTCGTTCTTTGCGATACCATTCTACTTTGATGATCATTCTTGCGCTCACGTTCTCACCGACGGAATCAGAGATTCAGTCGACCACCGGTTCGGTCGTGGTGGACCGCGGAGGTCAGCGCGGCTTCCAGTTTATAGACAACAAGCGAGAGAAGGCGAACGGGGATTTCAGTCGCAACGAGAGCTCCGTTCCGCTACCGAGCAACGAAAGGCTAACGGAACGTAAACTCGGCCGTCTTCCTTATCCTCTCTGAGTACTGCCCGTTACGGCACCCTGAAGGCACCCCCGCACTGTCTCCCATTCCGACTCTGAAGAGCGCTTGTCGAACGAATTCGCCGACGTATCTGAGCGGATTGGGTAGGGAAGAACCCCAGCGTCCATACGTTACCGCCCAATCAGACACGCACGCCGTCTTCCATTTGCCAGTCGAGAGCTGTCCGGGGGCCTGTCGTACTTCGGACCACTGTTCCGTGTGTCCATATCAAGAAGGCGAGCAACGGGAGCTCGGCGTCGCCGGCTGGGTCATCTGCCGTGCGCGAGCAGCGTCTTCACCACTCCAGGCCTTCACGCTGCGGGATGCGATATCCCAACTCGATGGAGGCGTCGAAAGTCCAGCATGGGGAACATATGTGATGGCTCGACATCGGACAGCCCTTTCTGCAACGCCGACATGGACCACAGCACCGTGGAGTGACTCACGGCATCGTTCGCGCACGTTACTCACTCCTCCTCGGCACGCATGCGAAGGCACAGATCTGATCAGCGACAGTACGATTGGCCAGGCCGCCACGCAGCAAAGGTAATCACTCTGCTTTTACCTCGCAAACTGGCGAGATGAGACTGAGCCAGGGTCACCCGGTATGGTACGCGCGTGCCGCATGGTGGGTGTTCTGACGCGCAAAGTGGAGAGTTGTGCAGTCCCGTGCGCGATCTTCTGGTCTTGAGGCACTGGAGGAGGAGAGAGCCATTGCCCGACTTAGAGTCACAGTCCGCGAAGGTTTGTCTAATCGAAAGGTTCTGTCAGTTCCCAAGCACGCCTTCGGCAGCAGGGCAAGTGACCCACCGATCGGCCTATTTGGGACTACTACTTCCGCAACCTATGCCGGCAATGGGCCAAGATAGAGCAGTGATTGCTGTCCGGGAGGACACCACACCCGACGACGGGTACGAGAATGCTATCAAGACACGCACTGTTGTCGGGGATGTCGACTGGCCTGGATATCGATCCTCATGTAAATGCAAGCCTGTTGCCCCGACGTCAGCTAGAGGTAGGTAAGTACTAGTCTTTAGGTTTAGTGTGGTCGGGCGCTGACATCCATAGCCCTCATTGAAGTGAACGACCTGTTCGACACATGTATGCATGACTCATCTTACAACATCAACCCGTTCACAACTTTTGTACCCAGTTCTCCAGCGCAGTGTTCAACTCCTCCGTGGCCTCCATCTGCACCCAGTGTCCACTCTCGATCTCAGCGATGTCATAGTGTGGCGCGTACTTCTCCATCGCCACCTTCCCCATGGCCGGCTTGCAGACGACGTCCTGCGTAGTGGCAACGAACAGTGCAGGCACTTTGATGTGCCACTTTTCCTCGGGGAGTGCTGCTGACAGTCGAAGTCACAGATGCATGCCGCGCAGGACACAAACCCACCTTTGTGATCGGGCAGGTTGACGTTGGCGATATACGCCTTGTAGTAGTTCATGGGACCTTTGAAACCGCCTTCGACGAGCTTGCGGCGGATCGTGGCGTACTCCTGTGAAGGTACAAGCCACGTCATTCAGTACGCCCAACGTGGCTTGCCAGTAGCAGAATCGATGCTGACCTCGTCGGTGATCCAGGACGCGCGCGGCGCGGTGCGATTGGCCATGACCCACTCCTGCATCTTACCTGCGGGGCAGATCCAGTCGATCCATAATTCACGCTGGGACGCAAACGAGAGCGCGAGGAAGCTGTCGATCTGGTGTTTGTCAGCGGGGCGAGTGGGTTCCGTCAGTAAGCGGCGATGTATTGGGGACCGGAGATTAGGGCGGCGACGTACGTTCTTGTCGCTTATGATATGCGCGTCGGGCTGGTTGAAGAACGTCCAGTATCCCCAGACGTCGCTGCCGGTGAGCTCCCTCATGGTCTTGAGGGTGTTTTCCTGAACGGTTCTGTGCTGGGGGGCATGTACCCCAACGAGATCCAGGCCAGGCCTGCGAAGCGATCCTGATAGTAGTTCGCGACAGCCGAGAGGATACCGCACCCCCTGACAGACGGCGTTAGCTGTGGTCAATATGCAATGTGCGTCGTGCATTCAGGAGACTTGCCAATCGTGCGCGATGCCGACGAGCTTAGCAGGCTTCTCTGCGTCGACGATGTCCATCAGGTCGTCTGCGAGGGCCTTCATGCGATACTCTTCGTGGCTCTCTGGCTTAGAGGTCCCGCCATACCCAAGGCAGTCCGGGACTATAAGACCATATCCCTTCGGTTGGAAGTATGCAACCTGGCGAGCCCAGTCGGTCGACGTCGAAGGGAAGCCGTGGACGAACAAAATGGTTGGCTTTCCCGGAGCTGGCGGAGAGTAGTAGTAGTGGTACGTGAAGCCACGTTTGACTTGGAGGTTCTTGTAGAGGGATGGATCCATGTCCGTTTCTGGTACGTTCGTTGAGGGGCTGATACCCCGGTCCGTTGATAGAATGCGAGGGCTTTTGTACCTCGCTCTTATAACGCTGATAGAAGCCCCGAACGGCGTCTGTATGACTGAATCGCACTTTCCACCTGGGACGTGGACTCATCTTACTGATCCTGCGGAGCCTGAGCGGGCTATCGGTCAATCAGGAAGGGTTGTGGGACAACTCAAGTTGAAGAACGTGTCCCGCAGGGGTGTGAATGTTTCGGATGCCGTTGTGTCATCTGATCCTTCACAGTCGCTGGATTGCCCAAGGTATCCAGGCGCGCCGTGCTTTCCTGCCTACGACGTGACCGCCATCCACGAGCAAAGCCGGTGGTGTATGGTAGTGTGTAGCCGGATGCTTTTACGCCACACCTCGATTTGAGAAGGAAGCTGATAGCCTGACATGATGCTTTGAAGTCTTGACCAGACATGTAAATATTGTCTGGTAAGTATAACGGGAGCTGAAAAGACCTGATGTTAGAAGAGGCAGTTTTCGACAACAATATGGTGACTCATGAGCACACGTACAATTCACCGAGAACTACATCCAGCTTCTTAGACGTGCTAGACACTGATAAAACATGTGTGTACAGATTTATGTGCATATGGTGCAGCTGAATCAGGATAGCGTAGAACGTAGAATGCGACTTTACACATGTATGACAATGATGAGCCTGTTGATGCGGCATGCCTCAACTTCAGTCTCCAGCATCGGAAAGTCAAGGAGTTTCAATGTCACCTCATCTTTAGCCCAAAACTAGCGTAACGTGGGTATACGGTGAGACTCACTCGCTAGTATCCGAGGATGTAGGCCGCCGCAGACATAGTAAGGAGGAAGAATACTGAGTGCACGCTAAGGGACTGTCAAAGCTGTCCGGCATCGTCGGACCAGAGGGGGGCCAAACAAACCACGCTCGGGTTCGGCTACCCTCACAGTGGCTTGTACTTGGATTTTCCTCTCCGAGCTCCATCGTCAAGTACATCGTCAAGTATTTACTGATTCTTGGAAAAAGTCCAGATAGCGAGCGTATCAACTTGACTTTCCGCAGAACCCCAAGATGCGTGGACTTGTGTAACGGTCACGCTGCCGGAATCAGACGTGATGTCAACTGGACCAAAAGGCCACAATGTCAAGCTCGGCTTGACCTGCGTTCCGGCACTTATAACCTAGACCGTTACACCGGTCATACGTTTAGCTGTGTAGGGACGAACCACAGCTCAATCAGACACGCACGCCGTCTTCCAATTGCCGGTCCAGGAGCCTCAGCGCTGTCCGGGGGCCTGTCGCCGTTCGGACCACTGTTCCGTGTCTCCATATCGAGAAGGCGAGCAACGGGAGTTCGGCGGCCCCGGCAGGGTCATCTGCCCTGCGGGAGCAGCGTCTTTGCCACTCAGACTTTCAACGCTGCGAGATGCGATATCGCAAGCTCGATGGAGGCGTTGAAAGTCCAGCCTGGGGAACATATGTTTGATGGCTCGACATCGGACGGCCCTTTCTGCAACGACGACATGGGACACGGCACCGTGGAGTGACTCTCGGCATCGTTCGCGCACGTTACTCACTCCTCCTCGGCACGCATGCGAAGGCACAGATCTGATCAGCGACAGCACGATGAGCCACGGAGCAAAGCTAATTGCTCTGCTTCAAGTTCTTCCCTCGTTAACAGGTGAGCTGGGACTGAGCCAGGTCACCCGGTATGGTACGCGCGTGCCGCATGGTGGGTGTTCTGGCGCGCAAAATGGAGAGGTGTGCAGTCTCGTGCGGGATCTCGGGGAACTTCTTTTGGTCCTGAGGCACTGAAGGAGGAGAGAGCTATTGCCCGACTTGGAGTCACAGTCCGCGAAGGTTTGCCTGATAGAAAGGTTCTGTCCGTTCCCAAGCACGCCTTCGGCAGCAAGGCAAATGACCTACCGATCGGCCATTTTTGGGCTACTACTATACTTCCGCAACATATGGCTGCGATGAGCAATTATAGATCAGTGACTGCTTCCGGATCCCGAGAGGACACGACACCCAAAAACCGTCAACGGGTGCGAGAATGCTACCAGGAAGGTCTTCTGAGTCCGTGCCGGGTACTGACGGTTGTGTCGCCTAGGCCTATGGTTAAGAGGAAATGATGCGTCAAGATGAGTTCGCTGAAAGCCTTCAATCAAAATCTAGTGCTTACTACGCTTCGAACGCGACGAGCCTGAGCGTCGTCGCGATCAGTCAAGTCCGCCACAAGATACGTATGACGCGGCCCTACATGGGAAATGAATGTTTGGCCATCAAGATCGCATGTGTCATTGACTCGTCAGCTTCAGGATAATATAGAGCTCGATATGAGATACGCCTATGATGGCTACAAGTTGAGTCGCGTGAAGGAACCGAGCCCGGCGCATCATGTTCACGTTCGTGCGTGCGCATGCTATACATTCCAGGGTGAGGAAGCGACGAATGCGCGATGTCTTCTGACACAGATGCGAACGGTCCATGCGGCGCGGTGCTGATGGATTGTATGTGAATAGGGCGGCGCGGTGCTGATGGATTGTATCTGAGTAGGGCGAGGTATGTGGAGAGAGCGAAGGCGAGGCTGAGGATTCTAAGCATTTTGGCTAGCGGCTCAGGGGCGTCTTGATGCTACTTCATGATCAAGCGAGACGAGGATCAGCCACACGAGCAGCGGCAAGCTGTATGCGAATGTTCGCTGAGCGTGTTGTGTTAGTCTGTACTTGGACGCTTCATCACTCTCACTTCAGCCCCTGCTAAGGGGATGAAAGTCCGGAACCAAGAGGAAGTTGTACCATACGAAGTTCTCGCATCTAGCGACCCTCGATCGTCAAGCTGGGATTGTCTGGTTTGCGCCGGCTAGTTTGTTAGCTCTCTTGTGAATCCCAGTCCTAATAGGACCACAATAACAGGCACTGCGGAGCTCGCCGCTCACAACCGTTGTTAGCCTGGCGCATAACAGCCTCTATCGTTGTGATATAGGCCGATACGTCAAGGACACACTCGGTTGAGCCAACGTGCACCACACTCGCAACGTACAATGCGATTCAATCATCCCGAACACTACAACCGAGTCTGATCATCCTTACCATCATCTAATGCGATATGGCAGCCCTTCGCAGTCACTGTTGAATGTCATGCCAATGGTATTAGCAGGGGAGACCGATCGACTCGGAGACACAATGATAGCGCTCACATTGCTCCTTTGCGGACCTCAAAGTCATCAGGGAGCGATCCAGGTAGAGGACGCCACTCCTCCCACCAACTGTCGTACCCATGGTCAATCAGAGCGACAGACTCCAACGACGGACACGCCGCGCGGAAGATGTCAAACACCTCCTTCCCGCGGTCATGGACTGCCTGTCTCCAGGCCCACAGACGCTCCCGATCGTTCCTACGCCTCTTGTACTCTTCGTGCAGAACAGGACATGTGTCGTGGAAGTCGAGGTTGAGACGGACGACCCGCAGCTGTGAGATCGCAGACAGTGTGCGCGCAATGTGCTCCTACGGCGAGAAAGACGTCAGTACGCCTGCATATGGCGACCAAGAAGTTCAGAAAACCAACGCACGTATGGCACGATGTCTGTCTCTCGCTGCTTATAGCGGTGCAACTCAAGCTCGACAAGGCACGGAAGGCGATGAACGAGGAGCGCAAGTATGGCCTTGTCGGCCTCGGCGTCGTCCACCTCGTACGCAAGCTCGAGACTTTCTAGCAATGTGAGCTGCATGCCGTGCAGGATGCGCAGGCATTCGGAGGCCGTCAAGATGGGCGCAGTCCAATCGTGTCCGACCGGAGGGTCGTACATACAGTAATAGTAGCGCGGCCAGTCGGACAATGCAAGACGGGTGAGTAAGGGGGTTTTGACGGAGAACACAGCATCGTCGGGGTCCGGGAAGGCGATGCACAGTGAGCGCAGCTGAGACAAGTCTGGCACCGCCGTTTCAGCGCTAGGCAAGAGCCGTCCTAGTATCGGTGGTCGCGTCAGCCCCGGGGGTTGCGCAACCCGGATTGACAGCGTGTGGAGAGGGGGCATGGCACGGATGAGAGTGGGGAGTATGGACGTTTGGTGTGTCTTCGGATACTGTCCATGAAATGAGAGCGAGCGCATGCGCGGCCACGCAAGGTGTGTCATCTCGGCTAGCGGTGCAGTCTCCATGGGCAACGTCAATGATTCGGCAGTCTGGTGCATGCCGAGCACCAGAGGGCGGAGATAGGCCGCCTCATTGGCGAATATCGTGTCGGTGTATTGCAAGGCTAGTTCAATGTCAATCTCTCTCCACTGTACGACCTGATAGGAAAGAGCGCGAAGACCGTTTCGAACGATTCCGAGGCCTCCTTCGGGAGTGTCGAGAGGCCATCCCCACCCGGAGTCTCCTGCGAAGGATACGTCCTTGACATTGTGAGCAAAGCAGGACTTCAGAACTGTCCAGGGAATGCCGTCGTAGCACCTCTCGAAGAGGACCGAGGAAACAGAGGGAAAGTTCTGCATTTGAGTCGTGAATTCGGTTTGGTTAGCATCTGATTTGAGTGTCCCGTGAACCGTGATATGTCTGTAGGAGATGAGCAGAGTCTAGCTTCCGGCTTCAAGAGCCAGCACATACCGCACGAGGTGACGAATGCTATCTGGAGGGGAGGGTCGTTTGTTGTAGCCGCATATTATACAACTACGCTTGAATAGAAGTCGCATGCACAAGGCCCGAATGCGCCGACAAGTGCGTGAAAACTTGTTCAGAGATCCTTTGTGACATAACAACTGGCAGAGAATGTTGTAGATGACATCGTCCGGTAGCGTTTGGGGGGATCTGGGGCCATACGTGATCGGGGCCGAAGCGAACGGTCAAGGACAGTTGGTACTTACAGTACAGGTCTTCGCACCTTAGGTGTTCCGCCTGGGGTTGAAGCCCTACGTAGTGACAGGCTCAACATCGGAAGAGTTTGCCGACCTATGTTCAATGATGAAAAGTCGAGGAATACTTGACGATGGAGGGAGAGGAAATGGATAGTATTAGGAAAGTTGCGAGTACTGCAGTGTGACGACGGCGATTGTCGGAGTTTGAAATCGGAGTCGGCACAGATGAGCGCCTAAGTTCGAAAGGACAGGTTTCAAAGTCTGTCGTAGTGATGTGCGGGCTTGGGCTCAAAGCCCTCGAGCCTCGGGTACCCGGCCCTCAAAAGCATGACCCGGCCTGGCCCAAGGAGGGCTTTCGAGGGCTCGAGGGCCCGGCTTGGGATCTTTAAAGCCCGAGCCCGGCTTCGGCTGGCAGCTGTTAGGCGTCTCCATTGCCCAATTGGGAACACTACGCCATGTCACCTGACCTCATCTACCAGCCACTGTCCTCCGACAACCAAGCCCGGGCTCGAGCCCGACCCGACCCGACCCGAGCCTGAGCCCTCTGACAGGGCCAGGCTTGAGGTTTGTCTGAGCCTGAGCCCCCAAAAGCCCGGCCCAAGCCCGAGGATGTGGCTTATGACCTGTGAGTGTTTCCTGTCGCTCTTCGCCCTCGCCTGGATGTGGTAGAACACCGGGATGTCGCCGATACTCGGAACCAGATTGAGTTCTATCGAGGTTGATCGTGTGTTCGCGAATTGAAGGTCTTCTGGGACCTAACGCTGCTCCCAGGGTCGGAGAAACAGTGCCGAACGTCGATGTCCCATATCGCGTTGGGAGGCTTGCAGGAGAGCGCGGGACATGCGAGCCAGGTGCTCGTTTGCCACGCGTTCTGGAGCCTACGCCGTGCTTGTTAGTGTCACAGAAGCTAGCGTTGGAGCGTTGAGCTATCCTTGATGTGCTCCCGCCCTTGGAAGCTCTGGGGAGAGGCTCGGCGCATGCAGTCTGTGTCGACGGCCAAGTCACTGACAGCTCGTGGCCACATGGGAGCCTGCGTGGTGCCGCAGGGCTCCGTCTGTGGCCGACGTGAAGTATGGCCGAACATGAGTGGGGGCGCCAAGGGGCGATGGATTAGCGCGGAGAGCACCGGCGGTGGCGACGATCCTGTCGCACGCTGTATTGAGTCGCGCCGACGGCATAAGAGTGGCCTTCTGAGCAGCCACAATGTTGTTGCCATCGTAGGAAGCAACGTCGATGTGGCCTTTGCGCTGTCCGCCCATGCGACGCACCGAGGGCACGTCGACCGCTCCGACCACCCTCGTTGTAATGACAGCGGGTGTACTTCGCCGAACCTGATGTCTGCCTTGAAGTTGCCTCACATGGAGCGGAAGCTTAGAAGTCGAGCTGTGTGCGAACAGAAACAGGTGAGTGGAGCGGATATAAGCACTTCTGACAAACTGATGCATGAGCTGAAGGTCATCGGTACACGTACAACGTCCGACAGATTGCTTCCACAAGCAGGAAGATGTCGAAGAGGCGCAAATTTTCGTGCGTCTGACATGGGTGTGTATAAAGAGGAAGACGAGGATGTGAGCAAGACGCGGGGTGGGTCCCGACCACAACCGAAATGAAGTCGCTCGGCTGGAGAAGCGCTTATGACTATGCCAGGCTCCAACACCCTCGAAGTCGGAGGCTGGCTTATCATGGAGACTGGGACCGGGCGACGACCGACAGAGCCCGCGTTGCTTGGCTGGTGCTCGGCGTGACCCGTGCGCCAATGACGGATTGGGAGTGGCAAAAAGGAAGAGGATGGTGAGGCATACCGTCTGGCGTCGGGATTGGGGCGGGAGTATGTGCGGAGATGCCGTATTAGGACGATGGAGGAGCGGGCCGGGAGCCGGGGGAGAGGCGGGGGCCAGATTGGGGCTGACGTCAAGTGGCCCAAGCGTTGTTCTCGGCGTCGAGCTCCAAATGCCGACGCAAGTCAGCGCGGCGAGCAGCAGCTTTGGGCCCAGGACTTGCTGCGCGGGGTGCTCGGCTATTTTCATCTCTTACCCTCTCCTTCGCGCGGCACAAGGAGCGGTCACCGAAGCCTAGCACATCCCATAAGATACCCACCTCTTGCTCCTCCCGCGACTTTCAATCTTCTTTCCCCTTGCCCTCCCAAGCCTCTCCCGTCCAATCGCGTCCGCCCTCGCTCGTCCATCGACCGCCCATCTAGACCGCAAAATCTTCCATTGACATAGCGATTATCGCTTCAGCGGCCCAGGCTACCCAGTCGCTTCAGCACGCATCTCTTGCTATTTGTCTGAAAGTCTGCAGGTGAGTGCCTCGTTCGCTCAGCCCATCGCCACCAGCCCGCCACTCCCCTCCCGGTCCGCGTCCTGTGCGCCCTCGCTCATGCCCCCTCCCTCCCATGTTCCGTCCATAGCGAGCGTCCTCCTGGCCCCGGAACCCAGCCCGAGTCCGAGTCTTCCACAACCTCTCCCTGTTGATGACCACGCCATGCAGTCGTCCCCCAGCGTGAATTCCACCGAGACGTCCATTCCGGAACAACCCCCTCCGGTAGACAATAGGCCCCCGGGTGGCACGAGACGGTCCGGTGTTAAAACGCCTCGTAGGGTTCAGTGGAATGATGATACGGAGGAGAGGTCGCCCTCGACCCGGGCCCTCGATGAACATGGCCTGGATGTGAGTACGCTTTCTGTTTTCTGATAGTTTCGCCACCACCAACCCATCTCACGCCGTCTCCTGTCGCGACGCTCCATCCACTGTCTCCCCATTCCATTCGTCCATTTCTCTGACAACTACCAATCAGCCGGAAGCCTTCAACAATCTCACTCACGCGCTTGAACGCCATCGCTCAACGTCTATTGAAGCGCCACATAATGCGCCTTTGTCTTCCGTCGCCCCGACTGCTGTCTCGCCCGGGCAGTCCTTGCCTTCGTCACCAGAATTGTCGCCCATGCACGAAGTACCCGGCGAGGCGTTCATCGACAGGGACGAGACTGCGGGTCTTCCTGGCCGTGACGTCGATAAATACGCCCAGGCACAGGCTGAGAAGTTCGTTCGTGCACACAAGTACGGCTTCTTCAAGTTCCCAAGCAAGCACCGACGTGACGCGTCAGCAAGCAAGCAAAGCAACAGCAAGGGAGCGCGTCGAAGCCTGTTCAAGGAACGTACGTCTACCGACGTCGAGAAGACTGCGGACGTCCCTTTCACCCCCAGGCCTCGACCAACCGGTGTACTCTCCGCTCTCTTGGCCATCTACGAGCCGTCCACCGCTGTACAATCCGGCGTCTCGACTCCCGCACTGTCCTCTTTCGATGAGTCTCGCCCTTCGTCAGTGTACAACGGTCCAACGTCTGCGTCTTCCTCTGCTGCCCTGATGCCTCCGCCACCCGTTCCCCGCCGTGAAGGCGATGGCGGGAGTCCGCCTTCGATGCCGAATGGCTCCCCGACCTCACTTCGTCCGCCCAATCATCCATGGACAAAGTCCTTCACGTTCCGTGAGTCTCGGCCGGCGAAGGCGAGAAGCGGTGCTGGTGTCTTTGGTCCTCTCATCGCTGGCGCAGGGAGCATTGCAGGTGCGGCTGCACCAATGGCCGTGACGGTCGCCCCCGACCTGAAGCGGCCTGGCTACCATCTGTCAAGGTGCGCCTAATTGTCATCGTCTTGCGTTAACCACTCACGTCTTCCTGGCAGGTATTCTGCTGAAAGCAACCTGCCGAAAGCGTCCTCGACAAGAACCAAGCCTCTCTCTCGCCCACGAAGTGCCGATTTTGCTTCGCGCGCTACCTCGCCCCCCCTCTCCGGGCCTCCGACACCGAGCGAAGAGACCGTGTCTCCTCATTCGTCTTCTTCGCCTGCTACTCCTGCTCCGCATCACGGTCGGCAGAAGTGGACCGCGTCCATTACCCTCCCGGGCTTCAACGCCTTCAGCCGCGCAGCTACGCCGAACACGATGCCTAGCACACCGGCGTCGGAGCTCGGGCTTGACGAGTTCGAGAGCGGGTACGACGAGAAGAGGAAAGAGAAGAAGAAGAAGCGCAAGCAGGCCTCGATCTGGGTGAGTGCATTTGAATACACAGATCCGCGGGTGAGATTGGCAACTGATTCCACTAATTGCCTCTCTAGATCACACGTCACGTCGCGGAGATCGTGGCGCGGCAGGAGTTCATCCTCAAGCTCGCACGGGCGATGATGATGTTCGGCGGGCCCAGCCACCGGCTGCAGGCGCAGATCAAGGCGACGGCGCAGGTGCTCGAGATCGAGCTGTCGTGTATGTACCTCCCGGACGTGATGATTATCTCGTTCGAGGACTCGTCCACGAGCACGAGCAACATCAAGTTCATCCGCCAGGGGAGCGCGCTCGATATCGGGAAGCTCCAGGAGGCACACACGCTGTACTGGAAAGTCATTCATGACGATATCTCGGTCAAGGACGCGTCGGTGGAGCTCGACGAGCTCATGCGCCGGAGACCGCTGTACAAGAACTGGCAGTTGGTCTTGATTGGCGGCGCGTGTTCGGCCTCGATCTGCAGCGTCAGCTTCAACGGCTCGTTCATCGACTCACTCGCGTCCTTCCCGCTTGGCTGCCTGCTGGTAGCGATCCAGCTGTTCGCTGCTCGCAACGAGCTTTACTCTAATGTCTTCGAGTACGTCGTTCACGTTTTCTTGTCAGTTCCTACATCACTGACACGTGCTCGCAGAATCACGGTCGCGACGATCCTGAGCTTCATCGCCGCTGCGCTTTCCTCTGCATCGTTCTTCTGCTATTCTGCTATCGCTTCCAGTTCGGTCGTGCTCATTCTTCCCGTGAGTCCCTTGTACGACAGTCTCCTGACGTGATCGATGTTGACTGAATACGCCAGGGATTCATCGTGTTGTGTGGGAGCCTGGAGCTCGCGTCTCGGAACATCGTCTCGGGCGCTGTGCGCGTGTGCTTCTCCTGCATATACTCGTTATTCCTGGGCTTTGGGCTCGCGATCGGTGCTACGGCGTACTCGAAGCTTACGAACCATAGTCTCGCCGGCTCGGACGACCTGTCGTGCGGCCTGAGCCATGATCCAAACGGTCCTTGGTGGCAGCGCACGCCGTCTTTGTGGTGGGGTGAGTGGCACCGTTCATCGATTCAAAAACACGTGACTGATTCTTTGTGTTTTGCAGCATTCTTGACGGTCCCTATGTACTCGCTCTTCCTGAGCTTGAGGAATCACGCACCATGGCGTCGTCGAGAATTGGTGCGTGCCTCCCGAGTTGTGACATGCTTTTGGACGCTCACCTTTGACTGCATATATCCAGTACCTTCTGGTGGCCATATCTTGCATTGGCTGGGTCACGAACCATTTCACGGGTACCCGCTTCCGGAACCAGAGCGACATCTCGGCCGCAGTCGGTGCTCTCGCCGTCGGAGTGGTGTCCAATATCTACGGCCGGTTCTTCAACGGGAGCGCTTTCGTCGTCATGGTACGTCACGCTCGTTCCACCCGCTCTCGCTCGGTTCGCTGACCAGCGTCGAAATCGCAGATCACCGGCATCCTGTTCCAGCTCCCGTCCGGGCTCGCGAACGGCGGCCTGTTCACGTTCGTGCACGCGACCGAGTCGGGCTCGTCGAGCAACCAGTCGTACCTGTCCGGGTTCCAGACGGCGCTCCAGCTCATCTCGGTCTCGATCGGCCTCACGGTCGGGCTGGGCATCTCGCTCGTCCTCGTCCACCCGATCCCGTCCCGGCGGCGGGCAGCGGGTCTCTTCACGCTATAGGTTGCGTTGCGCTCGGTACCGCCGGCCGGGCGCGTGTGGGTTCGCGTTCATGTTTATGGACATGCTTTGACTTTGATCAGAAACTCCTCGGTGGGGCGGGGAAGGGGCGGTGGTTTGCGACCGCCCTGGTATACCGCTCCACGTCCACTCGTTCATGTCCCGTTTCACTCCCAGCTCCTTCGCGTATCCATACTAGATTACCGCCATGCGCGCCGGACGGTTTTACATTACATTGCATAGGCTCCTTGATTCCCCGTGCCCCGCCCTCGTGCGATCTCAAAAAATAGTCGTCTCCAAGCTTTTCTCCGATTTACGATATACTTTACGAAGGTTCGGTTCATGCGTGACGTTCCCCGATAGAGATCCTGCATTCTCCTCGTTTTCTGTAGATGATTAGATGTCACTTAGAGGTGCCCGATAGTTGTTAACGTTCTTGCCACGATTCCTCCCATGTACAGAAATACTCGAAGCGGACGTTTGCTTCGACGCACACGCTTACTTTGACGTCACGTTTTGTTTTTTTTGTTTTGGTTCTCCTTTCTCCAGTCCCCGTTGCCGTTCCCACCGCCGTGCTCGATGCTGTATCATACTCGGACTCGATATCGTTATTCTACCTAGATTGCTCCGTCCGCGTCAGCCTCGCGTGTGCCACGACCTCGGAGCTGGGGAACTTGGGACGGACGGGGCCGTCATAGGTCTAGGGAGTAGAAGTCAGAGGTCAGCACGCTGGCGCATCCAAGTAGACAGACGGTGAGTGACACGCTGACCGGGGTCGAGGGGCGAGCTGGGCAGATCTCCTGCAATATATCGGACGTGGTCAAGGTGGCGCTGTCCGTGGCTTCAAGCGTCAGGGACACCTCTGTTCGCGATCGTGTTTGCAACAGACGGGAAAGCGTGACGCACCTGGCGATCGGGATCGACAGTTGTAGTTGTGCGATGCGCGCACTCGACGGTGTCCGCGAGCGATGCGAGTCGTGCCATGTAACGTGTCTTTCGGGCGAGTTCAGTCTGGGCCCGCTCGTCTTCGCCGTGCGTGGCAGCGGGTGCGTCGTCCGCCGACTCGACCTCTGAACCGACCTCTGACTCTCCTTCCGACTCTTCAGTTTCCGAATCTTCCTCCGACCCCGAGTCGTCCTCTGAGTCGTCCTCTCTGAGCATTACATGCAGCCGGGCCAAACGTGCGCCTCCGCGGTGAGCCCTGATCTGCACGCATGCCGCCAGCGCCGACAGGAACCTCTCGTCCTCTTCTGGAGAGGATGAGGTGATGTGGAGCTCCTTCAGGCGCGGGCAGACGGGCACGGGGTCCACGTCCCCCTGCACCACAGCCAGCGCGTCGAGGAGCTCATACACAATCGCATGCTGGTGGCGGCCGGAGAGGACGATCAGCGTTTCCAGCTGCCCGAGGCTGGCGAGCATGGGCGGCCAGTCGTGCGCCCCGACGTCCTCCCGGGTGAGGTTCTCGACGCACAGCTCTCGGAGCGGGGAGGACGCAAAGAGCGCCGAGACGTCGCTGGCGACGGGCGGGTGGAAGGGCGCGCGGTGGAAGTGCGGAAGCTGGCGCCGCACGATGAGGGAGAGTGTGGAGTGCGGCGTGTGCGCGATGATGCACTCCGCGCGCGCACGCCAGGCGTTGACGTGCACGCGTCCGACCTGCGAGAGCGCCGCGCGCTGGTCGCTGGGGAGACACCGAGTGAACGATCTCGAGTCGTCTTGGTCGAGGCTGGTGACTGCAACGCGCGTGGTCGCTGGGAGAGACATGTGCGATAGGACGAGGGGGAGTTCTCCCGTGCTGTCCTCGAGGATGAGGTGTTCCAGCGTTGCAGGGGCTTGGATGGTTGGGACGTTGTGCTGGTCTGCGACCCGCATCACGAGCCTCGCCAGGTCGAGGATCCTCAGCTTTGGACAGGCGCCGATGAAAGTCAGGAATTCGGCAAACGAGCATCCTGTATGAACGGCGCGGAGCTCGAGGCGGGTGAGCTGGGGCGGGCTGCCAGTGAGAGGTAGCCGGTGGCCCAAGTAGACACCTTGGAACGAGAGCTCTTGGAGTTGTGGGAAGTTGCGTTCCGATAGTTCAGCAGAGACGCACAACGTCTGGAGATCTCCATAGATCTTGTCGAGGTTCCATACATTCAGCGTGCGCAGGGCGGGCATGCGAGGCAGATCCAGTTCATCATTCCGACGCCCAGATCGCCACGACAATTCCGTAGATGTGAGTTGGACGGCCACCAAACGAGCAGGTTGGATTTCGAGTATGTCGCGCGGGTCAGATCGTGTGATCGCTAGCGTGATGGGGAGGTCCCTGCGCCTCGAGAGGGCGAGACTGACGAGTTCTCTGTCACTGGCGCGGCCTGAGAGGGATAGGAGCCACCAGAATGAAGGACACGCGCACACGACTGAGCGCCAGTGAGAGCACACAGAGGTCATGGGGAGCCAGGGAGGTGCAAAGCGCTGCGAGCCACGATAGTCAATTTGGCGGTACGAGTAGACTATGTCTTCATCAGTGTGGACGCGAAGGAAGATTTCGATGAGGATTTCGACTGGGAGGCGATTGATCAGTGGTTGGGAGGCATTGATGTATCTTCTTGTTTTGAAGACACGCCGTGCTGGGTCATGGTCGACGTCAGCCTTCCGCTTCGCTATGTTTTGCTGTGTGTCATTGGCGTCCGTGCCACGGTCCATCAACAGTTCAACTTCTCGCGTCTGGATATTCATGAGCGATCGACTCGAGTGTGACTGCAAGAGACTGTGTATGTTAGTTTGCAGACCAGACGAGTACCAATGAGCTGTGACATGCCGACTCGGAGTACCATATAGCACCGTTGCTGGTAGGTGTTGATGACGATTCGAGGTATGTCGCATGTTACGCGCCGAGTCCCGACCGCTACCGTACAGTCCGGGAATTGCCGGAGGAGGTAGCAGCCGTGATTCCTGCATGATACTTACTCTCTGACACTTTTGCACAACATAGCATCACATCGACTTACGTGCAACACTCTGACAGAACCAAACATAAAGCACACGTAGCATTCAATCTCTCATGTTGAACTGAACGGTTGTATTATCAATAATACTCACAGACTTGACTCAACTCATAGTAAGGAGCAGCTGAGCCAAACGGCACGAATGATTGTCCCCTCAGTACCGACAAGATTGTACTTCGGAAGTGTGCAACCAACGACCCTACTCATAATAGATCATGCGTTGGGATATGATCTTCACGAAACGTCGTCGCGAGGCTCATAAGTCTAGCAAAACAAGTATCAAACATTCATGGAGGCGTCAAGGTACATACCGGGGTAGAGTGGCGAACGGGGTAGTTCTCCGGCGAGGTACCGGACGTGATCTACGTAGCGCTGCTCATGCGCGGTCAGAGAATTCGGTAAGGATACCAGCAGAGCACGGCTACTCACCTCGCGGTCGGGATCCACATCATCTTCGAACGAGCACTCAACGTTGTCCGCCAGCGAACCGAGCTGCGCCAAGAAGGACGCCTCCCGAGCGGCACGCTCCGTTTGGTTGTAAGATGTGGGTGCATGGTCGGACGTGTTCTCCCTCAGCATGACATGCAGCCGGGAAAGGCGTGCGGCTCCGCCGCGAGCAGCCCTCTTTTTCAAGCACTTCGCCATGGCTGCCCTAAGCTTCGCGTCGTCCTCTGGAAGGGCAGAAGTAATCCGGAGCTCCTCGAGGGCCGGGCAAAGGAGCGGCGCGTTCCGTGGTTTGGTACCGAGCGCGCTCAGAAGGTCATGCACCATCGCGTGCTCCTTCGGATAGCGGCGGTGCGTGATGATGGTCAGCGTTTTGAGTTGTCCGAAACGCGCGAGCATGGGACTCCACTCTTTCGCGCTGATCTCGTGCATGGTCAGGTTTTCGACGCAGAGCTCGCGGACGGGGGCGGAGGCAAAGAGCGATTTGATGTCTGCAGCGACGTGGGGGTGCAGGAAGGGCCAGCCGTGAAAATTCGGCCACCTGCGCCTTACGACGAGGGAAATGGTGGACTGTGGGGCGTGCGCAATGAGACATACTCCCTCCAGTTGCCAGGCCTTGATGTGGATGCGTTCTACGAGCGAGAGCGCCTGGAGGCTTGGAGGGACACAGGAGATGAACGACCTTGATTCCCTCTGCACGAGGCCGATCGCTGTGACGTGCGTGGTTGCTGGAAGAGACATGCGTGTCAGAAGCTCGAGATTGAGTTCCCGCGAGTCAACATCCTCGACGATCAGATGCTCTAGAGTCCGCGGAGCTTCGACTGAGCCCGCCTCGTGTGCGGGAAGGCCTGCCCCGACCAAAGGCTCTGTCATAATATTGGCCAGGTCGAGGACTCTGAGCTGCGTACAGTTTTTGATGAATGATGAGAGATCATCGACGGTGTCAATCAGAGCGACATCGCGGAGCTCTATATGTGTGAGAGGCGGTGGGGTGGAGGACAGCCGTGCGCTCAATTCAACTCCTTGGAGCGACAGGCGTTGGAGTTGAGGAAAGTCCTTGAGGCGGAACGCAGTATACATAGGTCCCGCCCGCCGAGGATCTAACTCTTGATGAGGACTCCAGATGCTGACAGTGCGAAGATTGGACATGGAGGGAAGGAATGTGATGATGCCGCTAGGGGGATTTTCGAAGTCCTTCATGTGAAGCGCGACCGTACGGGCGGAATGCTGTCTGAGGAAGTCGTATGGCTTGATCTTGCGAGTCGCTATTGCAAGCGGGAGATCCCTGCGTCTCGACAAAACAAGGTCGATAAGATCTTTGTCTCCGTCACCGTCTTCGGAGAGCGGTAAAAGCCACCACAATGACGGACATGCCCACGCGACTGAACGCCAATGGAAGCACACCGACGTCATCGGGAGCCAGGGCATCACGACTCCCTTACGACCACCAGACTTGAGCTGACGGTACGTGGTGGCCAGGCTCTGGCTGGGGTGGACCAGGAGAAAGATCTCGCTGAGGATTTCGACGGGGAGGCGATTGATTGGCCGAGTCGCATTGAGGTATCTCTTTGTGTTGACGATGCGCATCCCCAATTCCGCGTACTGCTTCTCAAGGTTCGGCAATGCAGCCTCCGCGTCAGCAACCCAAGAATATGCCATTGTCGTGACTTTTTGCCGAGGACGGAGTCCAGGCTCGAGCTCGTGTGCCTGCATCGCGTGGCATACAGATCGGCCTGCGAGTAAGTACAAAGAACGCTCCGTCAGCTTGCAGGCATTGCGTCGTGGGGTGCGTGAGGACGTCACCGTAATAGACAGAGAGGTTCGAGGTCAAGTTAATGAGCTGGTGATGGGGTCCGACTCCGAGGGTATCAAGCTCGAGGGTGGCTGTGTTTTCGGGACTCTCGGTCCGTAGAGTCCCGGTCGACTGCCAGGCCTTCGCATCTAAGTAACTTGAATGTGAGCCAGGATGTGTCTCAACTGGTTATCTCACCGTATGCTCAACCATCCACGTTCGCCTCGTAAGTTCAGCCCGATCTATAAGATCGACTGAACCGGATGAAATCAGGTCGATGGCATGGTCACCGGGGGTGTCAGACTCTCAAATCACTCGACTACCGGACCCATTTAGCGTCACGCAAGCATCTAGTTGTGAGTGCTCACCAGTTGATCGCGGTCAGTGTGCCATGCTCCACTAGCGTTCCGTATCATACCAAAGGACGATTAGAGGTCGTTGAGGTTCAACTTCACCCGCGGAGAGACGCCAAAAGAGAGTGGCTGTGCCTGAGCGTCCGGCCTGTGATGCCGCCAGTGCAAGATTTAATCGGCGACTACATCACCTCTCTCGAAACTACCACCACTGCACTCTTCCGATTCGTAGTGCTATACAGCACATTCTAGGTGAGTCAAGGAGACTCGAATCTTGAATTGTATTGGCCTGACTCCTCTGACATATCGTATCGAAGCGACAGAGGTACGAAGTTGGCCGTTTTTCACAAGGTGGGTCTCTCAGCCCAGTCGTTCGAAATGATGCAATAATTGGCCTTGATACGAAGTGGTAAACTGCTGCTGTTACTTGAGTATCCAGAGCAACATGACAAGCAGGCTGCCAAAGCTCATAGCATTTGACCTAGAGTACGTCATCGGTTCGCTACCTTCGCAGCATCAGGTAGCACCTCAGCACTTCCTGAATAGCTATACCCTTTGGGATCTCTGGATTGACACACATGTAGACCGTATGTGTCTCCATATGTGAGATGCTCCTAGACTGACGCCCTCTCGCAGCTCCTATCCGCCGCGTCGGAGACGCAGTGAACGAGCTCCGGGACAGGTGCTGCGACCGTCCATTCTCACATCCATACTCTACTCATTCTTGCCGCAGACACAACCAGAGGATTGCATTCTACCGCGACGTCCCCGAAATACTCCATCGTCTCAGAGAAGGTGGCGTCACAATTGCGGCGTGCTCCAGGACCCACGCGCCTGATTTGTGCGTCCATCTGGCATCTCATGCCAACTGGGGTTGTATTCACCTACGCCTCCGGTTGCACGCAGAGCGCGTCAAGCGCTGAGTCTCCTCCTCGTTCCCCCTGCTGCGGGGCACAAGGGTGAGGCGCCTACTGCAGCTATCCAGTTCTTCGATCAGCTGGAGATCTATCCAGGTATCTTTTGCCGCAGGAGAATCCTCTCCAGGGAACTGACTACACGACTCTCTTGTCTCGTACTCTAGGGTCCAAGATCAAACACTTCAAGCAGCTGCACAAGAAGACAGGTATCCCGTACTCAGAAATGGTACGTAAACCGGAGTAACTATCGTCGCCGATAACTTTCCGGGATTCTCGGGACGTCCGCTCCGGTAATAAGCATAGCCGCTCACGTACACCTGCTTCGAACAGCTGTTTTACGACGACGAGCACAGGAACAAGGAGGTCGAGTCCCTAGGTGCGCCTCCTTCACATCCCCCGCACAGCGCGTGCAGAGCATCCCGCTGATCTTCGGCGTTCCGGACATAACACACCGGTACACCACGGCCGCGCTTAGGGGTGACGTTCTGCTTGGTTTCGAGCGGCGTGAACGACCGCTCGTTTGAGCACGGGCTCGCAGAGTGGCGGAAACGCCATCCGGTCGAGGTGGCGGAAGATCCGGCATCTGCGGCGGCAGGGAGTAGCACTTGACAGGTTGCGCGCATAGCTGGAGGTGTCGCAACCCGTGGTGATCGTGCCGCAGCGGGTGGTATAGGCTTGCGTCGATGACCCGATATGATGAAGGAGGAAATGGTGGTGGACACTGCACAATTGACGGTTTTGGGCCGTGGTACGGTGCTGGCAGGCTGTCCAAGAACAGTGTTGATGGCTATCGCAGCTGCTCTAGTCGCCACCGCTCAAGGTGAGTCATGCTCTCCTCTTCCCGACGTCTTAGAGGAGTCATCGCCACCAGCGGAGTGCTCATGTTAGCCTCTAAGTGGTCAGAGGATCTGCGGCAGGACCACATCTCTCGATTGCGGAGAGATGTGGTCTTCGGAATTCTGCCGCAGAAGCATGGGGTTTCGAGGAACGCAGCACGTTCGACAGCGGTACTAGGTTCCGTACTTTCGGATCGCCCCAGCTTCCTGACGAGTATAACATGGGGCGCTGCCATAGGGTATTGATGCGGCAGTGATATCCTATCAGTGGATGTTGAGGGATGGATTACTGTCCGTGCAACATCCGCACGCTGGCAAGCTAGTATCTTCTTGTTCAATGACTCACATCGGAGACCATGGTCAAGAGTCCTCGCAGCATGCCTGCTTGTTCTTTATCACCTGGTTCCCGTACATGGTGCTGCAGCATGTTGAATGATACCACGGAGCATGAAGCACGGTGAACGTGATGACCCCCTCCCATCCTCTTATTGGGTGACTCGATACCCTTTTGAGGTCTCCGTACTCCCAAAATACAAGGCTGCGAGCGCCTGCTGATCTTCCAAGCCTTGCAAGGCTCGGAACTGTCCATATGCGTGTTTGATCCGTCGCCCGCTCCGGATTTTGTCTCTGAGTCAGGTGCTGCATACGGCACACGATGTCATGAACCTAGACACCCTTATACACTGCTTCTAGGTTCCTTGGGCGAGTGTTGAAGAACTCGCGACAGCCCACTGGCCGCATGCATCAGGCCGCCCACGTCAAGGGCTCGCCTCAAGGAGTGCACCTACAATTCCACTTCTCCACCTCCGCCACATCTGTGGTGTGATGGTGATTCAGTCCCGTGAGTCACATTACCCTGGGCGAGACAAAGCGAGAGCGTGCTTTGGCATATGTGGGCGCGCAGCGGCGTTGAGGCATCGTTCGGACCGCTCCCACACTGGGGAATGTCAATAGGACGTAACGCCCACTCAATTAGCCTGGGAGTTGTTGCTTCACCGCGTGAGATATACGATTTTGAAAGAGTCGGCCGCTGGTATCTGAAAGGATATCCTCGAGGCTACGCACCTGCTAATGGCTGTGGCCAAGTGATGGAATCAAGCACGAAGATGTCTCAGACGAGAGGAGGGATAGGCAACGACGGATGCTTTTCTGGTTTCTCAGGCTATGCCGCGTGCGGAATCACGGAGCCAAAACGACCAAGGCACAGCCGCCGGGAAGTGATGGGGAGATGCGTGGCTGGAGTATGCCGCCGCAGCCTGAGTAGCGCCGCAACGCCGCTCGCTTCAGTGACAAAAGGCTTGCAAAACTTCTCTTCCTCCTTCCCTCACCCTCTTACAAAAGGCCCTTGTGCCCTCGATACCCCCATTCCGTTTAATGTTCCACACTTTCGCAGCTATTCAGCAGCTTGGTCTCTTTTCCTTTACAGCATGTCGCACAGATCATCCTCCACGCCCTTGCCCGAGCGCAACGAGGTCATGCTGACGCGGGAGCTCCTCATCCAGGCCCTGCATTATCTTTCTCTCCGCCTTCAGGCTTACTTTCCGTCCACCGTACGCTTGGTCGTTCACGGTGGCGCCGTAATGGTCCTTCATCCCCAACTCGCGTGTCGCGACATGACGCGCGACATCGACTACCTCCACCGGTCCTTCGAAGCAGAGTGGATCGCTCGCGGTGTGTCTGACGCCGGTCCGCGCCTCCTCACCTGCATCAAGGAGACCGCACGCAAGTTCAGACTCGGCGCAGACTGGATGAACTCGTGTGCGGACGTCGCGTTGCCCATGTCGAGAGAGTGAGTCCCCGTCGTCGTCCGTCTGTCAGCTACCAAGAGGCGCTCGTCCTGACTCACTTTGTCATATCCCTTTTGCTCGTAGTGCGTATGGCAAACGTTATGACCCTATCTATCTCGATGCCCTTTCTACGAACAACGTGAACGTGAACACGATATTCACTGGCCCCGGCCTCGTCCTCGTTGGTGTCAGTTGGTCGTGGGCAGTTGCTCTCAAGCTCGTGCGGTACGAGAAACACGACCCGCACGACATCGCGAGCATCCTGCGCCTCGGCCACAGACAGCGCAACGTCAAGTGGACCCGCGCCCTCCTCGAGCAGTGGCTCCTCGCCCTCTGCGGCGCCATGGGCTACGCTACCTACTCGCCCTCACAGATGGAGCAAACAAGACAAAAGATGCGTCATGCCATCGCCCTTGCATATCAGCAGGATCCCCAGCCCCAGCGTATGGTCTACACCTACTAGGGGTCTGGGACTACGGACCGTGTAGATGCGCCGTGCTTTCGGACTGTGCTCTCTTCTCTTCTCTCTGCTTTCTGTATCGTTATCATCTCTTTCTCATCTTCTCGTCGCTTTCTTGCTCGTTAGAGTTCGTCTTCGTTCTCCTCCAGCCTTCCATCCTATTCCCCCTAGTCCGTCCTCCTATTGCCCTGCGCCCTACCCCCTATCCTAGTATTAGTTTTGATGACACACTACGATGGCCGTTATACCCTAATGTCTTACGGTACTCCCTACGACCGTTACGATCTGACTCACGAAAATGGCACGACCACGTATCTCGTTTACCTCACACTCCTACTTCTGCGTGTATACCCTATACCCTGACGGGACGATCCGGCAACGTGGACCCTGTCTCACTCGCTTCGCAAGGTTCGGTAAGTATAGAAGTCGTCGTCTTCTCGTCACTGCGCGCCGAATGCGGCGGCGTCATGACGCCAACGCCAGATTTCTGACAGATCCAGGGCGATGTATATCTGGCCGTGGATAGATGTAGGTGCGCCTCCATCCCGAATATCAAACGCTGACACAACTGGTGTCCAATGCCTATATGTGCATGTTCACACCATGTCAACGTCCGAAACGTTAACGTGTGATGAATAGGTGCAAAGTACGCCAGCCTTTCCGTTTGTCTCTCTCTCAACTCCTCACCCTCCCGAACGTCATCGAGCTGCGCGAGTCGACTCGAGCGTGCTCCGCACGCAAGGCACAAGTACACACCAGTGACGCAGATCCTTCTTGTTGCGCCATAGCTGAGCGGGAATAGTCCAGACAAAGCAAGTCGTACACCCGATACATCCCCCAATCGTACTTGGATGGGTGGTACGCGGCCTTCCTTACCATGAGTAGCGCTATGAAATCGCCGTCGACACCTAGTGGTACGTGCTGATCCGGGTGTTCCCTTCGGCTGTGTGCCACCATGTTGCGAACACACTCTTGTCACTGCGTACTATAGAAGCCCAGAAGATGCTCCGTCAAAATGAAGACTGCGCACGAATGTCCATGTACGATTGCCCATGCTCGTACGATCAAACACCGTCAGGCAACTTGTCTGCCTACCGTAGAACCCTTGCCCAACGACACCACACCCAGATCGAGATCCCAATGAAGACGAACCGCACAACCATCCTGTGCCCATCCCGACCCCGGAATCCCGGCCCTCCTGCAGTCGACCGGAACGCCCGCCGCCACCGGCTCTCCCACCAGGGCGCGCGGACACGCGGAGGTGAGGTGGGTGTGTACGACATCCAGTGCGCCTCCGCGAGACACCCGAACGGATCACAGTGCCCAGTGCCCGCCTCACGAGCGCAGCACACGCTGCCACTTGCTCAGACAGGAGTACATGTTGTAATCTGACGGAGGGTATGTCAGCAGCTGAGCACGACATGCAAATGGAGGCACCCGCTCTCATGCGCACGTCCCGCGCGCGACGCCAAACTGCGTGTCTACGCGGGGGTGACTGGCAACATGACAGGAGGACGGGACGTGCGTCGCCGAGGACGCCGCCAGCGGCGGCAGACGTGGGGAAGTGCGGCGTCGATCCGCAGCCGACCAGTAAGCCAGAACGCTACCACTCACCGAAGCTTCCGAACGGATTGCACGAGCAGTTCTTCGCTTGCCGTATACCCGCGTCGCGCGGACAGTGCATGAACGGGGAGTGCTGGTAGCCGATGTCGTCGAAGAAGTGGATCTGGTCTTTGCGGGCGAAGAGCGCAGCTCCGATGCTGTGGACGGGTGCGTCACCCCAACGCTGTTGGTGGCACGTCAGTATGGGCGGGAAGATAGAGGGCAGCAATACATAGGGGTCGCGTGTGGTCCTGGACAGAAGATAGTGGCGCGCGCGTGCAGATGGTGCGACGATGTTACGAGACGCGCCCATCAGATGACGTCGTGTGGCATACGAAGGGGCCCGGGTATGTGGGAGGAGCAGTGGACTCTGAGACGAACCTCGTAATAGAATCCTCCCTTGGACTCCAGATGGTCGAAGTACTTGCTGTACGCCTCGCCTCGCCATAGCTCCATATTTGCGATTTCGAAGTTACTCCAGACTTCAGCACATGTATCAGCACGCGGCCGTTGTGCATGAATGAACACTCGAGCAAGACGTACAATGACACATGTTATAGCTCATTCCGCCATCTTCCGAGAGGTAGCGCATGGAGTTGTTTGGCGCAAGGTACTGCGGGTGTTCCTCCATGAACTCTGCAAGGCGATGTGATTAGGTTGGTACGGATGTATGGAGGTCCACGCTGGCATGCAAGACGCACCTTTGACGGCATCCCACAATGTCGGGATGGTCTGTGGCCATTCGTACAATGTGACAGTAAAACCTAGGCGGTACACGGCAGATGAGCATGTGAAAGTGGGCGGCAAAGATAGGCTATACCGTAAAGCTTGTCATTCTCTTCCATGTACAGGAACGGGTCAAAGTCCGTGTCACAGAAGAAATTGACACCCGGCCTGTCGTCATGTCAAAAGATGTACCGTGAACGTGACACACGGAGAAGCTTACTCGACGCGCCAGTACCACTTGTAGCGCTGTACCAGCGGATGCCTGTAAAAGAACTGTACGTTACAGTTCCGCAGCATTAGCGGGGACGTATGTACGAAGGCGACTAAACGTGGCGTTACCCCAGAGTTGAAACGACACATGTTGCGGTACCTGCAATGTATCGACTGAGTTTGAGGTGTAAATGCATGACACACTTCAACGCACGATATGCTCCCTACGACGAGCATGATAGGTTGAGATATTCGGGTAACGGATCGCGATAATCGGCAATCGACGTACCTCCGTAGATCACTCCATCTTTCACCAGTGCAGCTCTGCCCGCCGTAGCCTTCTCCTCATCTATCCAATCTGGTTGATACCAATGATCTTGCGGGATGAGCCCAAAGGAAACGGGCCCGGATATGACCGCTGTCATCTTCCTGCAGAGGGGACATGGTTGGGTTGGCGCTCCGGAGCGTTGAACAAGAGAGCGTGGAACGTACTCTTTGAACTCTGCCGTGAAGGGAACCTCGTTGAGGAAAACCCATGGATATCCAAAACGCTTGTTGAAGCGTTCCTCGAGTTGCTGAACGCTCGATATAGCAGCGTCCAGCTCGTTGTTGCGCGTAAGCATTAGCAGCACCGCGTTCGCGCGTCGCGTGCCGTTTGATTCAAGCTCGTACTCGGATGATGTAGGTGGGTCGAGGTAAGGAGTGGTGAAGTTTGTCGCCCACTGCAGGTGCGCGCGGACGTTGGAGACGGAGGTAAAGTGTGCATACTCTGGACGGAGATTGCGAAGGAGTGTGTGGAGACTGAGCTGAAGATGTGAGAATAGTGATATCAGCTTCATCTCGTGGTGCGAGCAAAAATACAGGGAGAAACACTCACCAGTAAGGCAGCAGATAACGATAGCCAGAGTGCCGTGCGATTGAGTTGGCAGACTCGATGCCGCAGTGTTCGAGGATAACAGTCTCTGCAATGGATAGGCAACCAGGAGGGCATGGTGATGGTGTTCTGACTGGGACGAAATTGGAGGATTCAAAACGGTCCTTCATACCCACAGCCGTCTGAGCGGACGCGCAGTACCCTAGCGCAGTGCTGAACGAGGACTGCGGAGCCGCTACACGCGCATGGCGATTGTTGGACTGGAGTAGTGGTCGATCAGAAAAACACGTGGGCGTGGCAGGTTCTTCTAGACGTCCCGAGGAGCAATTGTCCTCGCCATTGGGCATCGGAGTAGGTTGGGAAGTGAGGCACCGTAGGGCTATGGTCTCATGAAAAGCGAGAACGCTTCCTGTTGTGAACGACGACTCGAGTGTCGCATACGACGCATACGAACCGTAACCCCAAATCAAGCCATGCGGATATGTGAAATATAGTGCGGCGTAAGGGAAATGGTGTGTAGCAAACAACAATATTGAGGGAGGCTAATGTGCGCTGCTAAGAGAGAGAGAGCCTCACCACCACCGATGTGAAGCCCCTTTCAGTAACCTAAATTAGCTCACCGATGTTCGGACGAGCTATTTGCAGCGCCTAGACTCTGCATGACTTTACTCACAGGTCGGGCCTATGTAGCTGCGGAGTGTACGCAGCAATCCATTCTCAGAGTGGTTCCGCAGCTTCAGTGGGTATAACTTGAGCCTGATGAGGCCGTACGGGTAGATGGATATATAGTTGAGATCCACGTGCACAGGCTAGACATTGGAAAACGGACAGCAATCCCGCTCGGAACAATGCGGAACCATTGAGTTTCCGCTGTCTGGAGAGCTTGAGACATGTGTCGAACGTGCTGTGTGAGGCTTTGAGGATGACTGAGTCAAATACATTGCCGTAGTGGTGGTAGTTCAGGTGGAGGAACAGTGCCAGACAGACGCACTATGAGCCGAGCCACGTGTCTAGGCGTCTGAGTTACCTTACGTGGCTTTCCAGCTTCCAGGCGCCTACCTCTTTCCTACTCTCCCCAAACTCTCCCTCCATGCAGTCGAGTCGCGAGCTTCTAACGGGCTTTAGCTCCCGCTCCAACGTCGCATCAGGTGAATCCCAACAAGTGCTAAGGGGCGTTCTACTCTTTACAGAAGTTGTTTGATGCCTCTTTCTGGTTCATTGGTGACCCTTTCTCATTTGAACAACTCGAGCATTATATCCCTCAGATACACCTCCCCCGGGTTCTTCGCTTGGTAGAAGTCCCTCGCAAACTCCTCTAGCGTGTGCTTTGGCATATCAGGGTACAGCTCGTGTACGTCCAGGTACCCAAGCTTCTTTGCGTTCTCTAAGGTGTTCTCCTTGAGAATGTGCATGCTCAACGTGTAGTCGCTCATTGCTTCCACCATGAGCGCGCTGAGTTCTTGCGGATTCTTCGCCACGAGTTCCTTCGCTGCTCTTCTCGCTTCGCTCAGCCCTTGCTCGCTCAACTGCCAAACCGTTTGTTAACCAACGCTTTTGCAAGTACAACAAGTCAAGTACTCACATGGACACGCTTCGCCCTCAGCTGCTCGCCCTCGCCTGAAAGACGCTCCCCGATCTCATAAGCCTCGTTCTGCGTCACTTCGTCGTCCCATATGATGACGGCCTGATTCATAGTACGCTCGTCTGCGACAACACGCGCGACATACACCCCTATCAGGTCAAGGTTCGTGACCAGTATGGGCGCGTCTCCTGTTCCGCAAACTCTCCAAGTTGCCTCTTTGATCTGCGCCGGCACCGGAGTCCATGTGGGAAGTGGGAGGAAGGTCTGCGTCCACCAGCCCACGTCAATGAAGGTGTATCCCACACCGAGCTCCCGGACGAAATCCCGTATCGCGAGTTTCTAAACCCACATCGAGGCTTCTCAGTCAGCTCTCCTTTGTTCTGCTCTCACAGCCCGGGAAAACTATACGTGACTCGACGTACGATGTCATGCAGGCGGCGTATACCGGGCGCGCCAGGAGTCCCCCAGTCGCAAGGCACAATGCGGCGCACGCCTGCCTCTTTGGCAGCTTGGAATACGGCGCGCTGGGCGTCGAGGATGAATGCGAACACGGCGCTGATAAGGATGTCGACACCCGTGAGTACCGATTTGAGGTCCTCGGGCGGGTCATTGATGTCTCCGACTCGAATCTCGACACCGGCTGCGCGCAGTTCGTCCGTCACTGGCTTTGAGAGCGACGCCTGGCGGACGAGAGCCGCTACGCGCTACGTGGGCGAACATTCAGGAATATCCTATACTTGAGTAGCTTTGGCGGTGAGTACTCACGAAGCTCCCAGTGTTCAGAAGCCCGTTGACGACGCTTCTACCAGTGAAGCCTGTTGCGCCAAGAACGAGAACGAGAGGTGCGGTAGCCGCCATGATTCTACGAGAGTATGCGAGGCTTTCACTATACCAGGGAGGCCTCCGAATGCACTTTGTGCGCTATCTCTTATGAAGTGGCGAATGTGTAAGCTTGTGCGGAGTCCCAATGACGAAGTCTCTCACTTGAGGCCGTCATGTCCCCAGGGACCCATAGTAGCGGCCCCTATGTGGGACGTGTCGACGCAGACTGTGAGTACTAATTGAATGACAGCCATTGCGTGGGTTAGCCTAACAGCTGACGATGACCTTACTAGCCCGCATTCTCACACGCGCTATACTTATGGACAGATGATTGGGTCTTATGCGGAGGTTGGATCCTGTCGGAGTTCCGCTCTCCGTTGCCAATGTTTCTAATCGTCAGGGATGCCCCGCTATATTCCGCGACATCCTAACGTTATGGCCCTCCGATTTTTCTTTCCATAAAATATCTTTCAACTGTCTGCTGAGTACACCACTGTCAAGTGGCCCAAGGTGCGGACCGATAGTGAGACCGTTATGCAGCCACCATCAGTCACGATGGTCACTGCGGAACGGACGGCGACGTCACGGTCTGTTGGGACCCTGCTCCTCTGTCTTGTAACTCCCTCTTCCTTCAAGCTTCTGACATTCATAACAGTTACTGCCACGTACGTCGCTCGATATGTGGACCTAACTTACATGCATGGGGCTCATGAAGTTCAGACTCTCGGTGACGAAAGCGTCTAAGTTCTGTCACGCTAGCCCAACGCTTGTCAATCGGACTCGTTCATCCTGGTGGTAGATCGTAGACCGCTACATTCTCTTTGAGGTCTCCCGCAGCACGCCAAGCCTCCTCATGGATGGATCAGCTGCTCAGGCTCGGCCGTACATCCCGCGTGGCGAGGGTAAGGAGGAGGAGAACGAGGCACGCCGTAAGATATACGAAGATGCGCTCAGTGACCTTGTGGGTACTCTGGACATCGAGTGCATGCGGTGGTAGTTGCATTGTCATACGTTGGTCAATGTAAATCTCGCCTGGAGAACACATCTTTCGTTCCAAGTCGTCCTAAATGACGGATATTTCATACGCCGATTGTCCTATCGCGTCAGAGGTGCAGTCGCTCGTGCCTAGCGTCGATTCAAGGATATATTATGCACGGCCAACCGACATTTTGATAGCATCTCGACACAGCAGGCAGAGGGAACAGACACACAATCTACGTTGTCACGGCCAATTCATACATGAGATGACTTCCAAGACTAGTACTTCAACTTCATCATCCAGATACCACAGCGCACAAGGTAGATTCTTTTTCAAGATAGTCCAGCACTACACTTCTTCATAGACCACACAAAGCGTGACCAGTGGCGCAAGTGCAGCGACGAACTTCTCCCTCCGCTGATGACAGTATCCATCAATGCCCTCCGCGGGAGGCGTCAAGCGGAATGTTACCGTGTGTACAGGTGATCCAACAGCCTTGCGAGCGGCGAGGCAGCGAGTGGCGAAGCGCAAGAGCTTGTTGTCCTGCGCGGTGAACCCCACAACGACGAGCTTCTCTAGATCTGGACACAAAACGCTCTTCGTCGCGCCCCCTCGCCTTGTCCCGAAAGTGGGGTCCAATGCGCGGAAGATTGCGCGTGCGTACGAATGGGTATCCGATGTGTAGGCATCCTCCCCAATGACTCCAAGTCCAACCTCTCGGAGGGCAGTGAAGGTTTGAAAGAGGGCGCGCCAGTCCATGCTCGCCATACAAGATGCGGATGTAGAGATGGAAAGAGAGGTTAAGGGCGAACCCCGGAAGATGGTGCGGATATCCGACTCAAGGGATGTATACTTGTCAAATGACAGAGTCGAATTGTTGGAGCGTTTGTCGTTGATGAAGGAGAAGCTGAGCACAATCCGAGTGGTGCCGTTGTACATGGCTTTGAGAGATGGCGACTGCCCGGGTAAGAACGGTACGACTAGGCAGTCGATCCGTCCGTTCTTCAACCCGAGGAAGATTCCCTTCAGATGGCGCGGAAGATACTTGCGCAAACCGACTTCCTCCTTGCCTCCGCGTATAGGTATCGCAATATGAGCGGCCGTCCCCTCTGGAATCACCATCGAACGAAGAAGGTTAATGAGCATGTCAGGCTCGACCGTCATGATGATCACCCGGAGGACAGATGGAAAAGTTAGAGTTCCGGTGTGTCGAATCGGCTGGTTGGAATGGCGTACACATGAGAGGATATCGTACTGGAGATCGACGAGTTCGAGTGATTCGAGCTCCTGACAAGCCTTCAAGAATACAAAAGTGGCTCCGTATTGGATGCGATGGTTCCCTCTTTGATAGTCAGCGAATGCAGGTTTGATAGGATCGACGATGAGGCAGCGATGAGACGACGGGAAAGAGTGAGGCTATGCAACGTAGGAAATTGTTCGCGACTTAAGGCCAGCGAGCTTTCATTGTCGATACCTATGGAAGATCGGAAAAACCGAGAGACAGCTGATCTTCGGTTTCCTGGGTGCAGGAGTGGAAGGACAAGTGAAAGGGATGTCATCATAGGATATGATAGTGCCGCAAATAAGTGCATTGATTCGGAGTCGACTTCAATGTGGAGCTGCACAAGGCGATGGGTATGGGGGGTGAGGAGCCGCACGATGACAGGCTGAGTATAGCAGTGTGTTAATTGCGTTACTCGAATGCCAAGGTCCCGCGAGCGCACGAGACCGATTTCCAAAGCACCCAGGTCCCTAATAGCGACCAGATCGCACCACAACTCTGGCATCGTGGAGGCTGCGACGAACCAGTGACGACAAACAGCTGACACAACAATCCAGCTTGTTACTCCAGTTTCCTGTATAATCTTGAATATATTGGTGAGCAGCCTCGTCGGCAGTCGGTTGATAGGACGCTCGGCATTGAACAGAGCACCGTAGCTCGCGATCTCCCGTTCCAATCGACGCTTCGTATCGAGCAGATGCAGGAGAATCGTCCCGACGGGTACATCGGGGGAGGGGTGCGAGAACTCGCCAACGGGGGGTGACAGGCCATACAGGGGCCCTTTGCCCAGCTGCTCATATCCTCGCAGGAGAACATCATCTGGAGTGTGTTGATAGGCGGGAGCTGGGTTTCCCCTGATGGATCATGAGCACAGATACGGCGACGAAAATGCGGTAAAATGTGGAACTCACAGGGCGCGGTTGACAAGTCGGGTGGTATATGAAGAATGCATTGTTCAGACAGCGGCAGATAGACCGACGTATGTCAAGGATGGTGCTGCGGTAGATGGGGAGATGGTGGTCGAGGAAGGAGACGTACGATAGACGCTGTGAACGACTTGAAGACCCATGAACCTAAAGCCGGAAAGGCATGCATTACGAATCTTGAAAAAGGACGTATGGAAAGTGCAACGAAGAATATGCCTTCCGTGACCTACTATGCCACAAGGCATTTCCGGGACGCTTCAAGAGTGTATGCGCTGGGCTCACCCATTACTGTCGCAATTCGGATCCAGAGCTATGAGAAACGTACTCACCTCCGCGCAACAGGCAGCGTCCGCTCGAGGAGGGGCCCCTCCCTTAGAGCCCGAGGGCCGGTTACAAATACAAAAGTAATCCATCGTTCAGTCGTACAAACACTGCGCCGAGTACCCTACGACCACGCATTGTCGTACACCGCCCACGACACATCCCGACCAAGGCCTACGCATCCGCCGTGGGCACAATATGGCGCAAATGTGCGGGCACGAGCTCGACGGGCAACTTCACGATCTGGTCCAGCGGTGCCCGCTTCGCCAGCGCAAGCAAGTTCAGCCGCAGCTTCCTCAGCACCGGGTCCTCCTCTTCACCCGACGGCGCCCTCGATGTCGTTGTCGCCGTACTCGTCGTCGGTGTCGGGGCTGCGGTAGTAGGCACAGTCGGCGGTGGACCCTCCTCCTCTTCTTCTTCCTCTTCCTCCTCTTCCTCCTCCTCCTCCTCTTCCTCCTCAGCCATTGTCTTCATGACGACGTCGCCATCGCCATCAGTGAGCGGGACCTTCTCGCTGTCCATGTCTTCTCCTTTCACCCTCACCAGCTCTTCCGTCGACGCAGCGGCGACGGCGGTTGCCTCTACGCTCTCCCGCTCGGACCGTTCGCGCGCGACCTCCGTCCGCACCCCAACGCCCTCCCTAGCGATCCGCGCGATCTCCTCCGCAGCGACCTGGAGTGCATACTCCAACATCCCTGCATCCTCCACCACCGCACCCTTCCCATCCGTCCCTGCGGTCGCACTCGTGCTCGTGGCCGCATCCACCGCATCCACCTCCGCACCCGCACCCGCACCCGCACCCGCACCCGCAGCGCCAGCCTCAGCCTCCCGATGCACCTCAATCGCCCACTGCAAATACGCCGCCGCGTTCCCGCCCGGGTCCCTCGCCAGCCGCTCGTCCATCTCCCTGCTCTTCCTCTCCCTCGCCTCCCGGTACGCCCTCCCCGCCCACACATCCTCGGCCCGAAACAGCTCGTCCGGCGCGCGGATCAGCGCCGGCAGGTCGATCTTGGCCGCCTGGATCGCGAGCAGGCCCGCAAGTGCGCGACGCGCAGCGGGGTACGTGTGCAGCGAGAGGTCGATCTGGTGCCGGATCGCGTCCAGCGCTACGTCGGGATCCCCGTCTGAACCTGCCTCGCTCTTTGGAGGCGGCGGCGGGGGCATGGGTACTGACAAGGGTACCGACGGGGACGGCGAGGAGTGGTCTGCTGCTGGTGGAGGCGTGTGAGGCGGTGTGGGCGGGAGCGTGGCAAGCATGCGTGCGGCCTCTCGAAGGACACCGTGCCGTCCGCCCGTGAGCGGGTCCACCACGTTCTCCTCCACCCACCGCGCCACGGGCATTCCAAGCGCCCCGTATGTCGGCGGCTCGCCATTCTGCTGCTGCATCCCGATTAGTTCAGCATTGTACGACAAAAGAGAGCAACGGAGGGAAGAGGCGGAACCCACCACAGGCTCGGACGGGGTCAGGAACTCGGCGAGGCTTCGCACGTACGCGACGCCGTCGATTCCTCCGTAGACAACGTCGCAGATGTACGCTTCTGCCTCTGCGGCCTTCGCGCTCCAGTACCCTTCGTCCGTCTCCATCTGCACGTCGGGGTCCGCCTTCGTGATTGGAGAGGAAGAGCTGCACAGCGTCTCCCTGAGATGGTCAAACAATCTCTCCTCCGACCCGAGCTCCGCGCCCATATCCTGGACCTTCCTCTCCTCCGCAAGCAAGCTCGGCAGTGTCGCGAACGTCCCAAAGTCCGTAGCCACGGGCTCCCGTGGGGTTTTCCACGCAGGCACCGTCTCCTCTTCCGCCTGTACTTCCTTCGCTCGTCGGGAGGGTGCGTTCCGGTTGATCACCCAGTGCCGTCGTCTCGTCGTGGTCGACTTGATGGTCTTTGTCCTGCCACCCGCCGTCGAAGCAGGGGCCGCGGCGCTCGATGTGGACGGTCGGGGCACGTCTTGGGCGGGCAAAATGTTGACTGGGGCTGGGAAGGGAGGCTGAGACGGGTCAGAAGGCTCGAGGGTGGGGTAGAGAGGAGTCAGGAGGGGACGGGAGGGAGCGTCAGGGACCATAGCGGATAATACGGAGAACGGATCTTCCACTACATGGGGGTTAGAGAACGATAGCGTGAGACTTGGGAGTTACGCACTCTCTGGGTAATCGAGACTGCCATCTGCAGCCAGAGGCGGCCCTCCTTTCTCCATGCGTAGCCGCTCCTTTTTCGTACGATATCGCTTCCCTACACGAGAAAGCCGGTCAGGATGTGTGATAATGTATATAAACCGCGCGCAACGCACCTTTGATCTTCAACGCCAGCATAAGCTCCGCCCAATCCGAACCGGGCGGGAACGAACTGAGCCCATCCTTTGCCCCAGGCAACCCGCCATCGGCCTCCAGACTCTCCGAGAGCTTGCCAGGTACCTTCTTCCCCTTCCCCTTCTTCCCTCCCACCACCTGGAGCGAGGGCGACCCAGCGCGACTCTCGTCGACATCCATGGGTGTTCCCGGGACGGTCGGCCTGTCAGCGGACGTCCCGGCATCATCATCGTCCACCGCGACATGTTCGTCGTCCTTTTCGACGTCTATGTTCCAGTCCGTCTCGTATTCTATGACCGTCGCGGCGGCTTTTGTGATGTGGTCTAGGGCATAGTTCTCTATTCGCTCGGCTTCGGTGTAGTAGATGGAGCCCGGAGGGTTGAACGTCTTCGCGTTCGTCGTAACGAGCTTGAGATCGGACTAGAAGAATTGATGGTCAGCACTTTGCATCTCACCCGCTGCAACAGAAAGGAGTGTGTTGGGTAGCATATATGCACGAAATAGGATGCGTCGACGAGAACGCGGACGCCAGTGGCGCAATGAGCGTGGTCCTCTCTTTGGAAGAGAGCCCACAGATCACTGATCGCGACAGCTGAGACTGGATAAGCCCAGCACAGCGCCAGGCCTTGAGCGGAGAATTGGAGCATGGAATGGAACGTGTATGCGCAGGGTCGGAACAAATATGATATAATATATCGGACGTACCGCAAACTCCTCCAAAGACCTGTACTTTCCCCTTTCCACCTTCGTGGTCATCGTTCCGAGGTCCATGGGGCGCGAGATGACATCGCTGTAACCGGGCACCTGGGAGGGATCGACTGGGTGGAGAAAAAATGCATAGTCGTCTTTCCTGAACAGTAGATCAGCATATATGCGCCTAAATCATCATAGAATGTGCATGCGTACTTCTTGATTTGACTTATGAGCCTTGTGAGGACCTCCTTGAGAGGTTTGAGCTTGATCGGACGAGGTTGTTTCTTGACAGGCTCCTCGTAGGTGAGCTTGATCTTTTTCTTGGACTTCTGGGCCTTGAGGGCGCTGAGCGGAGGCAGGACCAAAGTAAGGCCTGAGGAGGACTTTGTCGCATGCTGCGAGCTCTCTGCGTGGTCGTCGTGTGCAAGAAACGAGGGCGAGCTCATTTCTCACCTGGTGCAGTCGTAGAGGTTGTCGTTCGGCGCAGCGGTCGCTTCCCGGCCGTGATTGGCTCACTCCGGCCCCGTGCACCGGCCGGAGAGGCGCTCAGCGATGCCCCGGTGCTCGGCCCTGGCTCGGCCAAATAGGCGCCAGTTGAGCCGCCGCAGCACTGCGCACGCACAGCCGCCCACAGCCAAGACCAAGACGTCATAGAAAAGGCAGGAGTCGCAGGACCTGCAGCTGGCTGCAGCCATACAACCTCCTCTGTTCTTTCTCACTCTCCATCACCACCATTTCTGTTGGACTTTCGTTGCAGGTGCGTTAGGTCTGGCTCTCATTCTATCATCTTCTGCTTTCCATGAATGTCATCGTGTGTCCGGTTCCGCCACACTCAGGCTCAATCCTGTGCTATTTGCGGAGCGCGATACTGGAGCGTCACCAGTCACGACTTCTGTGGTTAACATTGAGGCGGAGCGAAGTTATGGCCAGTGCCCCATCACGTTTGATATGGCTCGGATTTTCCTTCCCTACTGCTGGTCGAATAGTGGCGACTTTCCGAACGCGCGCGTTGCCCACAGAGCCATTCCGTGTATGCGACTATTCTCAGGTCCAACCCAATATCGCTTGCTCGGACGTTTGTGATGAAACCATCTTCTCTCGTCTTCCTCATAACACTCGCGGGGCTCTCAAGTGTTGGTGTATAGTCAAGAATGAATACTCACTGTTTCCCGCAGATACCCTTCCTCATACCTCGCAATGATCCCAGTCACCGCCCAGCCGTACGCCACGAAGGCCCCCATCGTGGCAACCTACGACAGCAGCAACGAGAAGGGATGCCAACATAACCATCAGCAGCAAGACTTCGAAGGAGGTCCCGTAGCACGAAAGTGTCGGTGCAACAAGACACGCTCCCGTCGCATCCTTACTGCGCTCCTTCTGGCTGGAGTATCACTACTCCTGATTCTCCTCGTCTCATGCCTGTGGGACATGGCATTCAACGAAGCCTCCTGGTTGAGCACCCTGGGTCTCGCGGAGGACGGATCAGGAAGTACGTGGGCGGCCATCGGCGGTTTCGTTAAGAGGCAGTCCGATGGCTCGGGCAGCGGGAATGGCGACGTCTTCATTGACCGCAAATGTGAGACGATTCTACCTCTCCCTCCCTTGCGGATACGGGCGCTGATAGTTGTATACAGATTACTTGATCGTTGTCTTCGTTGGCCTCTTCCTCGTCGTTCTGGCTGCCATCTGTCTCAGCGCCTGGTGCTGCCGAGGTCCGTCTATTTCTCACCCCCAGCCCTTATTCACTCTCACTCACATCGCCTCAGGTGCCTTCGAGAATCCGTTGTGCTGCCCGTGTTATCTCTGTGCATGTTGCGGAGGTCTCGGTACGTTCATGTCTCTTTCAACTGGTTCCCCGCACTAATTCCGCCTAATAGCTTGCTTGGAGTGCATTGGCTGCGGCTTGTGCGCAGAAGGTATCGACCAAATGTGATCACCACGACAACAGCACCACTCCTCTGGTGATCACTATTACGCCCCATATGACTCTGTCCCACGAACCTCAACGGATACTTCTCCTGGACTCTGCCCTGAACCCTCTCGGGATATGTGGCACGATTGTTCTGATGTCGCCCTTACTCCATTTATTCTTGACGTAAATCCGAGTCGCGGTTGTGGCAGGGCCACTGGCGGTGCGACGCGTCTACTTTTTGGACAGCTACGAACCTTGTATATGCCGCTGTGTTATTGTGCTATCGTGATGCATCACATACCCTTGTCTAGTTCTTCGTGACTCGCATGTTTCGCAAGCTCACCAGAACGATGCTGATACGGCTCGATTGTGCTGTGAAGACTCGGTACACAATAGAGTGGCCACATCGTCCAGCCTGGAGTGCAATATGAAAACGGTGTGGTGGACGATTGACAGCTTCCATGATTATCGGAGTCCACTCACGAGGCTCAGAGCGCTCTGCGCAGCATAAGTATGATACAGTACCACCACGCGCTATGTACACCTTTCTCCCTCCACCACCATGGCACCAGCACTCCTACGCCGACTGCTGGCCACAACGCTCGGCGCGCGCGACGCGTCCAACACGTCGCCCTACTTCTCCGCCCAGGCGACGTCCTGGAAGAGCCCGGACGACATCCTCAACATCCTCATGCTCATCGGCGGCGACATCGTCCAGCGCGCGGTCGCCCAGCTCGCAGGCGCCGGCCCCGGCCCGTTCTGCCCCGTCGCCTTCTCCTTTGGGTGGCTCGCGTACTCTGTCGCCGCGCTCACCTCCGCCGTCGGCGACGGCCGCCTGCTGCCCAAACCCGACTGCCCGTCGTACGTCGTGAACGCGAAAACGGGCTACACGCGCGAGAACGCGTCCTGGGTGCTCGGCCGCCTCCTCCGCGACCACGAGACGCGCAAGTTCAAGGGCGGCTCGCTCACCATCGCCTTCTTCCACACCGTCGACCCGAACCAGGACTCCCTGCCGCACGCGCGGCGCGCGGGCGTACCCGCGCGCGACTGGGTGTACTGGTGTGGCGTCGCGACGATCCTCGCGCAGCTCGCGATCGCCGTCGTGCCCGGGGCGGACCACGGCGACTGGCTCGTGCTCATCGTCACCGCGGGCGGGACGCTCCTCGCGCTCGTCACCGGCGGGCTCGCGCAGTGGCGGGACGAGAAGTATGCGGCGCGGGAGGTGGACCGGACAAAGGGCCGCGAGGTCGTCGTGCTCACGCGTGGGAACGGGAGCACGTTCGCGATGGTCGTCGTCAGCGACCGGACGGGCATCCGCCTCGAGGACCTCGCGGGGGGCAGGGACAAGCGGCGGACGTCGACGTCGGTCATGACGGGGACGCTGTTCGTGCTCTGGATCGTGCTGCTGCTCACCGTGGAGGGCCTCAGTGGGGATGCGTGGTATTTGCTTGCGATTGGTGGACTGGGTATGGTGCAGAACATCGTCGCTGCTGGGGTGACGCGCACGTCGGCCGCGCTTGGGTTCCACTTCCGGGGCGGGTCGGCCAGCCAGGACGTGATCAAGGAGAAGAAGGTCATGCAGACGCTGATGAAGGCGGAGGAGCGGGAGACAGGGGTCGGACTTGCCCTGCTTGACCTCTTCTTCCCCGGCGAGCTGCGCCCGGACGAAGAGGAGTACTGGAGCAGGAAGAAGAAACAGAGGCGAGAGGAGGAGGCGGAGAGGCGAGCGCAGGATCAGCGTGCCAAAGCAAAGCTTTCCGACGATCTGGAGAAGACTCCCGCACGAGTAGATGTGAGCCCGACGCCGGTGAGAGGACGTGTGCGCAACGACACCACCGTGACCTTTGTAGATGATCCAGTGCGCCAGCAACTGTCCAATGGGAACTCACATAATCCGCGACAAGACACGTACTCCACGGTCGTTTCGGAACCGGACTCGTACACGTCGAGATGACGCGCATCATGCCCATACCTCCGACACACCCACGCGTGATCTGCAATCCTGATGTTTGTATCTCGCCACAACCCATTGACATGTATCTATACCCTAGATGTATCGTTGACGACACCTGCATGTATGTACTTGACGACTGTATGACAACTTTGTGATCTGTCTACGCTTCCGTTTCTAGAGTCTCGCGCAGGATCGCCTCAGCGATCAAAACCATATGCGCCTCAACGCATGCTTGCTTCTATAGTATCCATTTGCGGCGTGAGTGATCCTCATGTAGTACTCGACGTCACCGGTGTCGCGGTCCCAGATGCTGGCTGGGACGCAGCGGCCGGGCCTGGCGACGGCACGTCACCCAATGGGTCCTTCAGATAGGCCTTCAGGAAGTTGCGCCAGTTCGCTTTAGATGGAACGAAGTGCCCTAGAAGACCAGCCTCAGCACGCAGAACACGACCACACTTGAGGAGGCGCACCGCCGTCATGGTATTCGACACGTTTATTGGCGGAGACGTCCAGCAAGGTCCTTGCACGCTCCTCGACGACGATCACGTCCGTGCGTCCGAGAATGTGGAGAGTGGGTGTTGCATACGATGGGAGAAAGATGGCGTCGCATAACGGGCTTCTTGGCCTGAAACCAGCCGCGGCAACGCAGAAAGTCCTGGTGTGTGTTTCTCAGTACTACGATACAAAGAGACACCGGGTGCACTCACACAGGAGGTGGTGCCTTGCCATCTACGAGCAAAGGTGGGAACACTTCAGGCTTTTCCAGCTGGCGCACGATATATCAGTATACATGCGAGGCTGTACTGCGGTATCCTCACTAGTGCTGCCATGAGCGCAGCCATGGCTGCTCCCTGACTTCGCTGTGTCAATGGCAGAGGAAGGTATAGCGCTGCGCCTTGCTCACCTAAACCCAAAGATCCCGTCGTAGTGGTCTTTCAGCAATACATCTCGGAGCTGCAGTATGGAGTCTTCGAGACCGAGAGTCTTTGACCTCGCGGCGTCGACCTTCCACCAACCCCTCGGGGCGAGAGCAGGGTCCGAGTCGGTCGACGCCTCTTGCGCGCCAAGGTCGTTTAGCGACGACGTCTCGGACTCGGAGGACCCGAAAGCCTCGGCGAGATCCACCGGGGTCAAGACGTGTGGGGCATCTACGAAGACTGGGATTCGGGTCAGTCAGCTCCCCGGGACGCTGAGCGGACGAGAAGACGTTACCGAATTCAATGTCTTTGCCGCATGATTTGCGGAGCGCTCCCATCTGAGATTCCAGTTCTGTCAACAGACCAGAACTATGAGAGAAGAATACACACTCTTTTGCTGAATATCGAGGCGTTCTGCGCATACCTGCCAACATGAGGGAAAAATTGTGAGTTGTGGCTTCTCTGCCAAGCAATACAGATCGAACGCACCCATGCAGCATCAGAATCTTCTTCGCCGAGGATGTAGCCATGCTGTAAAAATGCCTTGACGCTTCTTAGGAGATGCTCGCAGTGGTCGCAATAGAACGAGCCTATCGGAAGGAGGAAGAGGACCGCAACTTGCTGATCGAGCACACAACCCAAATATAGGGTCATCGAGTCGGTCGGTCCGAAACGCCGACGCAGGCACTCGACTTGGACTCGAACCGACTCCGACTCCTACCACCAGCTACGACCGGCTCCGGTGTGAGTGAGGCCCAGCTGGTGCAGGTTCGGCGTTCTCGTACGTCTATAGCCGACGTACCTCACTTCCTCCAGACTTCCGTACTGCAATCGTCAGGGGGACATGATTGACCGGCGGTAGGGTGTGGTTACTACTTCGTTCATAGGTACATCTTGTCTGGCCTTGACAGCTTCAGGCGCATCTTCTCCCCTTCTCGCCGAGTCTGCGGCGGCTCGCATCAACAGGATGCGTGTCGTCGAGACTCGACGACGAGTGCGCAGGTTGCATTCAACGTCGTGCAATCGCAGAATGAAAATTCACTTTCCGACAGGCCGGATCTGAGCGGCTCGCCTGGCACTGCCGCCCAATAACCGAGAGTCACCGACTCCGCTTCATCCAGCAGCAACCTGTCAGCCTTCCTTGCAACTTGGAGACGACTGTCGAGCGTGGAATGAACGGACCGCGGCGCTTTCGACGCGCTTTGCGTTCATCGTGCCTCGCGGCGCGACTCTGGACTTTCAGCTGCCGTTGTCGTAACACAGGTACCCTCACGGTGGCGCAGAGCTTCACTTTTCTCCGTTCTTGCGCTCTGCGCGGATTATTGGTCATGGGGCCATCGAGGGCCCGAGACATCGTGACGTTCTCGCGAAATCGGACGGCGCCCATAGAGGACTAGAAAACCCTCGGGACGGCCCAGCGGTTGTGTCATCTCCCATCAACTTGAGCCGTCGTAGCACTCACCTCCACAGAGACCAGCTCCCAGCAAGTATGTCACGTAAGGCGTCATCTACAAACCACGTCGCAGCTAGCGACCCGCAGACTGGTTGTTTGGCCACACTGTTCGGGGGTTTCCGCAAGAAGCGCCAGTCAAAGACAACGTCAACTGTTTCCGCGGCGACAACGACGATACCGAGCGCATCCGGACTGGTACGTCGATAAACCCACCATTTCTTACTGTCACTGCTAACCCACATCACGCGCGTAGCCTTCGTACATCCAGGGTGCTCATGGATGGTACAGTACCTACGATGAGAGTCAGAGCGTCAGCAGCTCGGCATGGTCGGACAAGCCACCGGCCTACCTTCACGACGACCCGGGTCTCTCCTCAGACGTCCTCGGAACCATAGAGGAGAAGTTGAAGGAACTGTCCCCGGAGCTCCGCAAGTTAAGCATGGATATATGGCGTACGCAGATCCCTTGACGCCACGATATCCGCGCTGACCATAGCCACCAATGATGACGACAGACCATCCGGAAATTATGTATGAGGAAAGGTACGGCCCACAATAGACTGCATGCTGTGCAAGCTCTCATTGGAATACAGATATGCCCATGACCAACTGACAGCGTTCATGGACTCACACGGCTTCACGATCACCCCTCACTACCTCGGCATGGAGACTGCATGGCGCGCTGCGTTTACGCACCCACCGGGACACGTGAACGAGAAAGCGCCCCGTCAGACACGGGTCATCGGTATCAACTCCGAGATGGATGCCCTTCCTGGGATTGGGCATGCCTGCGGGCATAACCTCATCGCAATGTCCGGCGCGGCGGTGGCGATAGCTATCAAGACGGCGCTACAGAAACATGACGTCCCCGGGACCGTCGTTCTCCTCGGCACGCCCGCGGAAGAGGCCGGTGGGGGCAAGATCACTCTCTTGGAGCGTGGCGCATACAAGGACATGGACGCCTGTATAATGTACGTATCTACCGCTCATCGCACACGTATGGTCACTGAATATGAAATATTGCCCAGGAGTCACCCTGGGGCTGGGCCGGAAAACTTCAGTGGTCTGTGGCCCGGGGTGGCCTGTCAACATATCGACGCCGAGTTCTTTGGACACGGGTGACTACCGTTCATCGAGAATGCGGCGATGAAGCGCTGACTTACGCCGTAGGGCCCACGCGGCGGCGGCTCCTTGGGAAGCGCAGAATGCACTCGACGCAGCATTCGTCGCCTACGCCAGCATATCTGCCCTTCGCCAGCAGATCAAGCCTGACCATCGTGTGCACGGCATTGTGGTCGGACGAGACTGGACTCCGAACAGCGAGTATTCATTCCTTCGACTGGTCTAACTGTCTGTCGGCTCACATGCGGGGCAGTTATACCCGACTACGCTAAGCTCCGTTACATTGTTCGCGCGCCGACCTGGGCTGAGCTCGAGGTGCTCCGGGAACGGGTGCGGGCGTGTTTTGAGTGAGTTGCCTTACCGAGCTCAACGCCTTGTTCATCGATATTTATCCTATTTGGGTAGTGCGGCGGCACTGGCGACCGCATGCAAGATCGAAGTGTCCGTTGGGGAAGGGTACTACGAAGTCCGCAACAACCACGTCCTAGGCAAGGCTATCCTCGCTATCTATCAGATGCAGAGCAGGACCCGTTCTGATTTCTGACTTGCTATTGCCGGTCCACAGGCCGCGAATACGCCAAAGTCGTTGGCGACTTGTACGGGATGCGGACAGACACTGGGGAAGGGGCAAAGTATTCCACCGACTTTGTACGCACCGCCTTGTTCTCGCGTACCTATCCTCGTTGGCTGACCCTTGCGCGTTCGATCATCAGGGGAACGTGACATTCGGTGCGTAGGCTCCGATCTTATGTTTTCCTCATGCTCACGCTCATGCGGCTATGCAGCATTACCTGCCTTGCACCCAGCCTACTCAATCCCGACAGAGCCCAATGGCGCAAATCACACGCCTCAGTTTGCAAACTCCGCCGCAACACAGGAGGCGCACGAAGCGACGCTTAAGGTCGCTGCCGGCCTCGCTGCGGTCGGCTTCAAGGTCGTGCAGGACGAGGTGTTCGCTAGAGAGGTACGTTGCGAGTTCGGGCACTGCGTGATTGGCTAATCTGATTGTGCATTTGTTCGTAGGTCAAGAAGTTCTTCGAGGACTCCCGAGATGACAAGACGACTATGGCGACATCTGGAAAATAGGGATGAGGTTTACAGCGGATAGCTGTTGCGTGCTATCCCGATGTCCTCGAGGCAACACAAGGAAGCTTTCTCCGCACGTCTAGTTGCCTAAATGTATATCTCGTGGGATGAGTTGTCGCGATCGAGACGATTAGTATGTCCGGCTGCGAACCTTGGGAATGACCGCCGATGAGCTGATTCATGTCGGTGTGCATAGCTTTGTATTCTGGAAAACCTTTCGCGTGTGTTTAACCCTTTGCGTGCATCGCCCAATGTCGCGCTGGATGTATACGAACGCTACCCGGAGGCGGCGCTAAGCGGTGGGGCTGTGCACGGCACATGCCCTCGCATGCTTTCGAGTGCCACCACGGGTCTTGCCTTCCAACTACCTGCAGGCGCTGTGGGGGTCTATGCCTCCACTTCTATCTCGAACCAGGGTCATCTAGGTACGGCTGTCTCTCTAGTATATGTAGGTGACGACGAGCAGTATCGCCACACTTGACTTGCTATAAAACATACCGCTAACGACAGACGGTATCGCCATCCTCCCCAACTCTAACCTGTCCTCAACCACATATCTCACTGGGAAATTTTCTCTCACTATGGACGCCTTTACACTCTTGAAAGAGCTCGCCCCCGCCCCAGCCATCGTGCTCGCTCTCTACCTGGGCATCACCCCGGACATCATGAAACACGCCCAGTCCATCCCATGCGAGGGCCCGATGTGCCTCGAGTGGCCCCGGTACCTCGCATCCCTCCTCGCACGCAAGTCCCCGCTCCCCGCGCACGAGTGGTCCTCGACGGTCATCAACGCAAAGTCCGGATACGCACGCACGAACCGCTCCGCCACCGTCGAGCACCTCCTCCAGAGCCACGCCAGCACGCCGACCCGCCGCGGCCTCACCCTCACCTTCCTCTACACCTCACGCAAGCCGGGCCTGCCCGCGAACGCGCTCTGGGCGGGCGCTGGCGCGCTCACCGCACAACACGCACTGGCGAAGGGCCTGCACGCGTACGGGCTCGTCTCCGGCACGGTGTTCACGATCCTCGCGATGGGCACCGCGCTCTCCGTCACCGCCGGGCTCGTCCTGCACACACAGAACCAGAAGACCCTGGAGAGCGCCCGTCTCGTGCCCGCCCACCAGCGCGAGGTCGTCTGCATCACGAGCGGGAACGGCAGCTCCGACGCCGTCGTCGTCGTAACCGAGGCCGGGGGCATCAAGCTCGAGGACGTCGCGGCGGGGCGCGTGCACGGCCTCGGCTGGATCGCAACTGGGGTCGTCGGGGCCTTGTTGGTGCTCTGGGGCGGCTTGCTCTGCGCGATCGCCCAGCTCGATGTGGCGGACGCGTGGTGCGTGCTCGGGCTCGCGGTTATTGGCACCGCGTACACGGCGTACGGGGCGAGGAGGTGGTGCTCGCCTGCTGAACTGGGGTTCAAGTTTGACGACATGCGGAAAGTGGTCGTGCACGAGGACAAGGTCATGGATGCCTTGATGCAGGCAGAGGAGGTCGAGAGCGGGGTTGGGGTCGCTCTGCTACCCGTGTTCTTCCCTGGTCAGCTGAGGTCCACAGAAGAGGAGTATTGGGGCGCGAGGAAGGCTGCTCCGAAGGGTGTTTGATACTCTGTGGCTAGCATCGGATCCGTGCTTAAAAGTTTGTTGTGCCAGGTCCGTAATGAAACTAGTGATTTTAGTAGATTGATCTTAGTTGCTGTATATGTCTTCTGTGTTACCCTCTGTTGGAATACGTTTCCCTTGGCTTTTCCGGTCTTGAATCATACTTCCTCTCACTACCGCAAGCAAAAGACGAAATGAGAACGTTTCGATCTGATGGGCAGTGAATACGTAAGAGGGCCCTCCCGCTTGAGAGAGTAACCAGTCTCGTGTGACGGCTGGGTTTCCACTTCGCTAGCAGCCACTGCTGTCGTGGACGACTGACAGTTTCGTATCGAAGAACTACAGGCACACTGTAAAGGGGACATTACCTAAAGACACTCGCGTTCCCACCTGATACGAGTATACTGTGGTTCAAGGCGACGCATACACCCCCATAAGCAATCAGCATGCATCAGAAGAATCCCATCCGGTCCCAGTTCCCAGCCTCTTGCCCTTCCTTCATCCACCCCATCCTGTCCGCAGTCAACCCCGCCACGCGAACGAACAACGTCCCGTCCAAGAGCTCAGCCCCCTCGAGCTCGACCCCCGCAAAGTCGCCCGCGGCGCGCGTCCCGTAGAGCGTGGCGTCGTGCATGAGCGCGCGCTGGATCTTGCACAGATGCTCGGCCGGGTGGACGAGCGTCGTCTGCACGATCGGCAACCACGGGTTCGGCGCGACGTCCCCTGGGGTGAGCGTGTCTTTCGCGGGGGCTACTGACGAGCTGGCATCGGTGTCGGTGGGACTTGGGGGAATGGGCGTCGCGGTCGTATGCTCGTAGAAGTCGCGGATGGGCAGCGCGGGCCGGCCTTGGGCGACGTACCAGCCGGTGGAGACCGAGAAGTACGTGCGGAGGAGGAGGACGGCGGACTTGGGGGTGAGGTAGGCGACGATGGAGGGGAGGAAGAGGGACGAGGTGACGAGGTGCATGCTGGAGGTCGTGCGCGTGTGGGAGCGGGAGCGCGGTCAGTGCTCTGCTGTTTCAGTCGATTGAGGAGGCGGATGAGGAACGTACTAGAAGAAATCCGCGTTGAAGGCCTTGGTCGGCGACTTGGCACGGTGAGCCCAGCCGGGGACACCGTAGATGAGCGCGTTCATCCACGCGAGCTCCTCGATCTTCTTCGCGATCGCTGCCGGGGTGGCATTGTCGCCCTCGAGTTCGGCGACCCATTCGTCTGTGAGCTGCACCAAGACGTCCCCCATCGTGGATTGCACTTTGGCGAATTGGGACTCGTCCGGAGGAAGAGGGAAGTTGAAGCTCGCCGGGGCAAACCTATCATCCGAGAGCATGCGCGAGAGGATGGTGAATGCATGAACTCCATTCTTCTTTGTGGCGCCGACAGGCGTGTTCTCTTTGATTGATTTCTTGCTCAAGGTGAGCGACGGCAGCAAGTCGATGAGCCGGGTCAAGACAGAGCGCAGCTTCTCCGTCTTTGGGAACAGAGAGGCGGGGAACAGGTTCGCCCCATCGGCTGGGTGCACGGCGGACTGAGCAAGGCCTAGTGCACGACGTCAGTACATACACGCGTGGCTGCGAGAGGAGCGTTCTCACCCTCAGCCACCAATCCCAAGAGCCCGAATTCGAGACCGCACCCGGTGTGAATCATTGGGTGTAGGATGCTAGCCATGAAGCGAGGCAAAAGCTTCGGCTGGCCGTCAATCCCTGGGCCGCCAACGTTTGCCTTCTCCGAGAAAATGTATTCCTCGAGGACGTCAGTGACATCTTTCTTCAAGAGGAGCTCCTTGAAGAACTTCAGGTACGAATTGTAGAAACTATGTGCATCTACGGTCAGCAACACTCGCCAGTGTGAGCAGTGAAGCCAACCTGGAGACTCACTCGCGCTTCCCAACGTGCGTGAAGAAATTGTCCTCGGTGATCGGCTCTGGGGACTCGAACGCGGGTCTCATGTACACCACATGCGTTTGGTATGCCTCTTCGATGAGAGCCGCTCTTGCGCCCATTGCATAGATGGCCAACAAATGATGAGAAGCATGGCTGGACAGGATAGAAACAGATGAGTGACAATGCCGGAGAGAAGCAATCGGGGACTCACTTATGGAAGCCCCTATCGTTGAAAAACGCATGCCACTTGACATGGTTGTCCTTGAGCACTTTCAGCAATCCCTCGCTCGACTCACGTGTGATACCTGCGAGGCGGGACGGAGAACGAGTAGAAGGCGCCTCGGTCGGAAGAGGGAAGAACGCTTCGAGGTCAGTGTTGCTGCTCATAGCCAAAATCGAAGTGTAGTTATAGATGTTGAAGACCGGCGCGATGTCCTCCGAGTTGTAGGACTGGCGAGGATCACAAGCAGTGTGAGATCGACATTCTGGCTTCCCGACTCTCGTATATATGTAGTGAGCGAATTAGACTTCAACGTCCGGTTCGACGGAGAGTGTCTGAATGGTGACTCGTGGGAGCGTCCAAACTGCCAACAGCTCGTGACAGTCTGTCGGCCTGGATTTCGTCTCATCCACGTCGCGTGGGAGGGCGCAGGCGACCAGTTGACAGAGAATGCGCGTGAGGTGTCCACGAGATACGCATTTGAGTCAGCATTCCCACTACGTGCTAGGAGATATGCGCGTGTGTGCGCTGTACATAGCCGCAGTCATGTCACGACGGGACGGAACGCAGTGAGGGAAGTTGACTCGACTCGATGAGCTGCCTCAATTTCGCCGAGCCTGGGTTCACTGAGGTCCGCAGCCTGGACAGCCTAGTGTCAGCAAGTAACGTGCCCAGTCTCGTCATAGTGGCCATTTTTGAGTACGCAGGCTGCTACGTATCAGCATTTTATTATCAGGTCTTTTTGCTGGACCTTTTCATGTTCTGAAGACTCGCCTTGACGCTGATATCCGGGACTTTGTGTCAGCAATTTTCGGAGCAGACCGATGTGACAGAACTTACTCTTGTGAGTCAGTCGCTGAGGAGCCAACACGAGTCGCACAGACTCTCAACCTTTTTAAATGGCTGGTCAGACAGTGGAAGGCTCAAGCTAGTCGTTCAGACAATTGCAAGCCCCGCAGCGAAGTTGTCTTTCGCAGGAAATGCAGTCACGTGCACTGACCCTCTTGCACTCTTGGCGCCGACATTCAGGGGCCCTATCCTTTGCCTCTTTCTCCTCGCTACCGCCAGGAGCTTCGTTGCGCTTATGATCTGGTGACCACGTTTCATACCGTCAGTATCCCCCACCCTGACGCTGATTCGTTCACTGTTCAGGCAGCACAACACCGACTACTAGCAACTACTAGAGGATAGTGACTTGTAGTTGCGAGGCTCGTCCCTAGTACTACTAATTCTCTGGTCGCAACGTGAGTGTCATGTTTCTTCTCCAAGTAATCAACAGCTAAATGTGGTCTCACATAGTCCATAGGTCTAGACAGAGCGAGAACACTATGTCCCACTCGGAGGAAGAGTTGAGTAGCTCGCGCAGCAGTCACTGCTCCGGTCGTCCCCCATCGGAGTGGACAGAGGCAGATTACAAGAATGCGGAGACAACGCACTCAGAGTTGCAAAGAAAGAAACTGAACATAGAGCGGTCAATAGCGCGACTTGCCGAGGACATTAACGCTAGTCGCCCCATCAACCGCATGCCTGTCGAGCTCCTCGTCAAGATTTTCCGCGCGCTCGACGATCACACCTTCCCCATCCATATGCGTTCGCTCCACCACATGGATGGAAAAGTTCGCTTCGACGTACCTTGGTATTCATTGATGACTGTCTGTCGACGCTGGCACACTGTCATCAACTCCACACCTGCACTCTGGCGATATGTTGAGGTGGACGCCAACGTTCAAGACGAACAATTGCAGCTCCTTTTGTCGCGCTCTGGGAAAACTTCCATCGACGTTGACCTTGATGGATGCAACAACACGTTCTTCATGGCGGAGAACAAACAGCATCACGTTCGCACCACCTCCCTCCTCATTCACAACATCCCCCGTTCCCGGGCGCCCATCGTTGAACAGTTTGTGCATAGTGGCATGCCAGCGGTCCGCAAGCTCAGTATTTGGTTCGATGATCTGCGGGACGAAGAAGAACGCGATCCTTTGGCGCTGAACTTCTCCTCCCTACTCTTTCCTCAGCTCCAGGAGCTCTCTCTTTGCTGCGTAGGCATTCCAGAGACGATCCCTACTCCTCTCCCACTCGGATTGACCTGCCTCGAAATATGCGACAGCATTAATCCCCCTTGCCGGATGGTAGAAGTCGTCGCTCTCCTAGGCAACCTCAGTCACTTGGAGCATCTCACCCTCGTCAGGTTCCGCCCGCGGCAGGATGGATTTACCGTATTCAGCGACTGGGCCTCGTCCGAATGGCACGAACGAGTCGCTTTGTCCCCGAAACTCCAGACATTCGTTCTCCAAGATATTGACGCCTACGCCGCTCGCTTCCTCTGCGCCCTATCCACCCGGCATCCGCAGACGTCACGCACGTCAAGTTGATTGCTCCCCATGACCCAGACGAAATGCGCGACATTGGGGACTTGGTCAATGAGCCTCTCTACAAAAGCTTGCCTTACGACACGACCGGGCTCCCAATTCTTCGTGCGAAGTTTCACTGCATCCACCTTGTCCGGTCGTTGCCGTCCTCCTACATTGTCGCCCAGGGCAGCGAGCGCACGCTGCAGCTCGCAGCTCAAGCCCTGGACGGTATAGTGCACCTCAATCCGTCGCCCACGGAAGACCTCCTCACACTATTCGCGGGTAGTACCGACAATCTGACTGAGCTCTGGATCGACGGAGTCGGCAGCGATATTGAGGACGGCCGGCACGACTGGGAGAGCGTCTTCCGTACCTTTGCACATATCAGGAAGCTCGTTCTATTCATGCGCACAGAACCACTCGACTTTCATTTCGTCAGCCCGCTGTTGGAAGATCTGGAACCCATGTTGGAATCGTCCGTGGACGCAGCTGACACTACCTTCCTTCCGTGCCCGGACCTCGAGGAGGTGCACGTCCGCAGCCCCACGCGGCAGAACGACGGCATGGTCCTGGACGCTCTCTCGGGCTTGTTTTCCAGGCGGCGGGAAGTCGGTTCACGCCTCAAGTTACCCACATCGAACTGGGTCGAGAGAGCGAAGATGGCGATCCCGGAGCGGTGTGGATGGAGCGATTGAAGAACGCGCGAGTCGCTGATGTTGTTGAGCATTCGTACGGCTGGGAGCTTGAAAGACAGAATCTGGTACGTTCTGTCCAACTCCTGCTCTCCGTTAGCGATATACCATCTGACGTCGGCCTTCTGACCCGTCTTGCTGCCTGACTTTGGTGGTGACAGAATGCAATCATCAATCTTCAGGCTAAAATGGGGGAGTTTCCATAAAGATACGACCAGACGGACACTCGGGTGGAAACGTAGTACGTCCTCTGTCAGCCTATGCTAGTAGAGATACTTACATGAGGATAAGCGATCCGCCCCATATGTTTAATGTGCACCTAATCAACCACGAGCGTGTATTGTGACACACTCTCAGGAGGAACTGTAGGCGCACTTTGAGGAGGATAGGCGTAGAGGTTCAGTACGTACTAAGGAGGTAGCAAGTTGTCCTTCGATTCAACCGGATGCTGACGACTCGACCACATCACCTCGGAGGACGAGTGCCTTTTTGTATGTAGACGCATGAGTTACGCACACTACAATAATATAGGACTCAGCGGAATTTGTGTTGAAGGGAAGACGTTGAGCTGACGGTCTTTGATCCAATCCGAGTCACCGTCGATCTCCATCTGTGGGACAAGCGCCGCTTTGATATAGAGTCACGTGCACCGATATCACTCTGACTCTTTGCCGTTGCTATTAGTATTTTGCTCCTCTCCTCCATCATCGCTCTGTTCTTCATCGACACCGACCGGCGACCGGCACTGAGGATACCCTCTTTTTCTGGTGAGTATCAGTGGTCATGGCTCGATTCTAGACTTTTCCGTTGACTCTCGGGGTAGCGTCTACTCCTCAGGCCACACGACGCCGATTAGAGAGTAAGAAGCTCGTCGTTGTGAGACTACTTAGTGATTCGTGATCTCAAAGTGAGTAAGTCTACTCTATCCTGCCACAAGTGGGTCTCAAGTAGTCCATAATGCAAGACCAAGCCAAAGCGCCCTTGCCGGCCATGTCCGAGGAAGAGAAGTTGAGTATCTCGCACAGAGGCGGTTATCTCTCAGGTCGTAGCCCGTCGGAATGGACGCGGGAAGATGTTCTGAAGGCAGAGACGGCGCACTCGGATTTGCAACGACAGAAACATGCTATAGAGCGGCAACTAGCACTATGACGGCGTTTCTAGGACAATATTCGCGCAGACATGTTGTGCTCTCCATTGCACTGCGTAAGCTCTCATAAGCCGTGTTCACACACGCATGTACACAATAGTCCATAGATACCATTGATAACTCTTGTTCTCCCACCTTTGCGCACAATTGAGCAGCGTAAGCTTCCAACCCTCCTTTTTCATGACCAAGCCTCTCGTATTCGGTGTGACACAGTGACACCTCACCACTCGGTGGTTGATAAAGTCATCATAAGCACATTCTGCTCATGTATGGTCTGGTTCACCCCATCAGAATGCATTAGGAGGAGATCAATGCGAAGTGTGATGCGCAAACTCAGCTTAAGTTGACTCACGATGCATGAGAATAGTACACTCGAACTTACCATGGCATGATGCTATGCATTGCTGGCTTGCAGAGTGCCGGAGAATGCCAGGTAGATATTGCTTATATGGGACAAGAGTGCACGAATTTGGGTGGATATGATGATGATGATGATGATAGTTTGTTATTATCCAGTGGGCAGGCGAACAAGCGCACAAACACTGCTGTCTTTTCTGTTATTACATAATACCCCCGCAATCATACCCAGCGTCCCAACCTCCGTCGAACTCCGCATACACAATACACGTCGAACGCGAGTGGGAAGGGATATGATCATCACTGATCGCTCCGCTTCCACGGCCTTGCTTCCCAACGTGGTAACTGCATTTCTCACGCTAACGGGAATCCACCCGCGCGTTCCCACTCCTCGCAAATTCCACCGCCCCAAACTGGTGGGCGGGGTTTGCAATTTCGCGTTCCGCCCTACAGTTTTCAGGCGGCGCTGTGCAATCGGGTCGGTCCGGCTCCGTTGCAGGCCCCACGTGTCTTCTTCGGCTGGTCCCGGATAATCGATGGTGGAAGATGAAGAGATAAGGAATGGTGGTGGAAGGAAATACGGCATGAACAAGGTGGGCCCGGCGGGGATCGAACCCGCGGTCCTGCTGCAAGGGCAGTGGACCCTCCACGCGACTCTGCCGCTGAGCCACGCGGGCCCTGGGTGGATATGATCGACTGGGAGTAAAGTTGGTATTGCGTCACACTCGCGTTGTTAGTGTTGGGTCACAGGCGTCTGTAACACGTCACGGGAGAACATGGCTTAAGGTGCGTAAAAGAGGACTTGCATAGAAAATCGGAGGATCGAGGAGGCTTAGCATGGTATACTCTCGTCTGCTTTGGACATATGAGATCCAACAATGAAAGAGAAGATAAGAACTAGATGAAGACGAATAAAGAGAGCTAACAAAACACGAAGCGCCCGCGAAGTGTTATTTTTGTCCGAAAAACCGCCTCATATAGCACAAGTCGGCGAAAATATCAATGCCAGTCGCGCAATCAACCGCCTCCCTCTCGAACTCCTCGTCAAGGTGTTCCTCGAGCTCGACGATGACTTGTATCCGCTACACGACTACTCCATCCAGAACCGCGATAGGGATGATACCATTCGCAGCGACAACTGTTGGTATCGGTACATGGCTGTCTGCCGATACTGGCAATCTATCATCAACACCACACCGGCGCTCTGGCGACTCGTTGAGGTGGGCCCAAACATCGATGAACCAAGACTTCAGCTTCTCTTGTCGCGCTCTGGCCGCTCTCCGATTGATGTGCATGTCGATGCCAACGACTCGTTCTTCGCGCAGGAGAACGAACAGCATCTACCCCGCATCACGTCCCTCCTCGTCCAGAACATCTTCTACTTCCGGGCACCCATAATCGAACGATTTGTGCACAAAGGAATGTCAGCGCTCCGCAGACTCAGTATCTGGTTCAGTATTGCGCGCGACGAACAGGACGTTTTTACGCTGAATCTCTCCTCCCGACTCTTTCCTCGACTCCAGGAACTCTCTCTTCGCCATGTCGGCATCCCAGAGACGATACCCACTCTCCTTCCCTCCAGCTTGACCCGCCTTGAGATTCGCGATAGCATCCAGCCTGCTTGCCACATGGCCGACGTTGTCAAGTTCCTAGGCAATCTAGGTAACCTGGAGCACCTCACCCTCGTCAGGTTCCGCCCGCGGCAAGAGGGTTTCACCGTGTTCAGCGATTGGCGGGCTTCTTTCGAAATGTCGCAACGAGTCGCTCTCTCCTCGAAGCTCCAGACGTTTGTCCTTCAAGACATAGACGCGTACGCCGCGCGCTTCCTCTGCGCTCTTTCCATCCCGGCAACTGCAGACGTCACGATCACCAAGCTCATCTCTCCCAACGACCCATACGAGATGCGCGAAATAAACGAGTTGATCGACGTGCCTTTTTACAGGTGCTTGCCTTACGACACCGAGGGGCTGCCGATCCTTCGCTCCGAGTTTCGCTGCATCCACCTCGTACGGTCCTGGCCTAACTCCTATATCGTCGCCGAGGCCGGGGAACGCAAGCTAAGACTGGGTGCGAAGGCCCCACACAGTAGGTTCCACCTCAACCCGTCGCCTACGGAGGATCTCGCGACACTATTCGCGGGCAGTGCGGAGCACATAACGGAGCTGTGGATCGACGGAGTCGGCGACGATATCGAGGATGGCCTGCTGGCTTGGCGGAGCGTGTTTGCTACGTTCTCGAAACTCAAGAAGCTCGTTCTCTTCATGCGCAGGGAACCGCTCGAACTTGGGTTCGTCAGCCCCCTGCTTGACGCTCTGGGACCGGCCGTAGACCCTAACGCGGACGGTGCCGTTGTTCTTCCATGTCCGCATCTCGAGGAGGTGCACACCTACAGCCCCAATCGGCAGAACGACGACGGGATCCTAGCGTCTCTGTCGGGCGTACTCTCCAGTCGGGTGGGAGCTGGTTCGCGCCTCAAGTTGCTACACGTCGAACTCGGGCGAGACGAAGACGGTGAAGGTGTTGAAGACACTGAACTTGGTGATCGCGGCGCGGTGTGGACGGAGCGATTGAGCAATGCGCAGGTCGCCGATGTCATCGAGCATTCGCATGGCTCGGAGCTTGAAAGTTACCTTATGGTATGTCTTGTGGTTCTGCTCTCTCTGGGCGGCGATGTCCGACTTCGGCCTCCTGATGTCTTTGCTGATTGTGCCCTTTCCTGGGGTGTTGACAACAGAACACGATCATCGATATTCAGGCTGAAATGGGGACTGTATGAAGAGTATCTAACTCTCGCTGCTTCGATTGGCTTGATGACGGAAAGCGATCATCGACCTGCTCAAGGAGATGGAGAGAATCTAGGGATTTCGTTCGAGTGTCGACGTCGAGCCAAGTTCGCCTTACATGTCAGGGGACGCAAGCTGAAATTTCCACCGGGCGCCGTGCACCCTTGCATCCGTCCCATTACCAGTTCGCAGATATCTCGTTCTTCCTCGGGTTCACACCTGGCGTAGCGTGCTCCTATGTTTCAAAGTCAGCGATCTGTGCAATGGCATTGACTCGACTACCGTGATGAGCCTCCATCGGCATACGTATCCTCGTCTGACGCGCCAACACGTATTCGAGATGGATGACATTGTTGCTAAGCAATTCTGACAATGACGCAACGAAGAGCCGAGTCCACTACATAGAATTAGTCCTCCTTGTTGAAGAGTCACGCATCTCTTTGCGTGGAGAGCAACTACGTATAGGACCTGATGGACGACGTTTCGCGGCGGCGGCGCGGGTGCCCCCTGTTCTGGCCTCTTGTTCACCCTCGAAGATGGCGATTCAATTGTACGACTCCCAACCCGGGAATGAAACAAAACTATACAGCACATACACTTCTCAAACATAGCACCTTGCACGACCGCGACTCTTCCCACTCTTCATCTTACGCGACGACAACCGGCCACCCAGACGAGAAGTCGAGGTAGTTGATGCCCAAGTACGACGGCCCGCCAAACGCGTCGTTCGGGACGTAGTGGTACACGATGATGTCCCGGTTGCTCACCGGGTCGTGGTACACGCTCTGCCCGCCCGGCGCGTACACGTTGTCGTGCGAGCCGAGGATGACATTGCCCGTCGGTGGGTTCAGGTTCTGTGTCAAAGCGTTGCCGGCCCCGCCGTAGAACGGACCCGTCGGGCTCGTGCCGCGCCCGACGCGTACCTTGTACTCCTGGCCTGCAGGGGGGCGGGAGGTTGCCTGGAATCGGACGAGTTCGTTACGTTAGCGACAAGGGGGCTCTGGGCTCTGGGAGAGCGTGTAGGCTACTTACGCCGGTCAGAGGGGTGATGCCGTCGGAGAAGAAGGCGAAGTAGTACTGGGAGCTAGGCGGCTTGTAGATGAAGCCACCCTCCGCGGGGCGACCGGTGTTGCCTGCGATGTGGGTGCCGGGCGGGGGCTGTCTCGGCCAGACGTCAGCCACTACCAGGTAGTCATACGGGTGTGCATGTACGTACCGCAGATGCAGCGGACGCGTTCAAGAGCGGCACCTGGAAGATACCGTCCCAGTACGAGCCAAAGGTGAGGTGGATGCCGTTGGCGTCAATGACGTTGGGGTCGACTGACACGGTCACAAGTTACTACCGTTGTAGATTCCGAGCCCGAGATGCTGTACGTACTGGCGTTGAAGTTCCCGCCCGGCTGGGAGGTGATGACCGCGCCCCAATCGGTCCAAGTCCCGGGCTCCATCGTCCAGCTCGTAGCGAGACCGATGGCAGAGTTCTGGCTGCCAAGGCTGGAGACGGAATAGTAGAGGACGTAGGCGTTGTAGAGGATGTTGATGTCCGGCGCCCAGAGGTCACATCTGCCGGAGAGGTTGACGACGGAGCAGTTCGGCAGCACTTGTCCGATACTCGTCCATGGACTGGAATGGAACGCGGTCAACAGTGGTGCGTCGACAGGATGAGTAGGAACTCACCCAGTAATGGAAGGGGAGGTGAAGACCCTAATGCCTCCGCCCGTCGAAAACACGAAGTATTTCTGAACATCACGTGGATTGTTAGGTCGTAACTGAAGAAGACAGAAGGCAGGACGAATGTGTTCGACAGGCACCTTGCTGGTCGGGTTGTAGGTGATAGCTGGATCACGAACTTGGACCGAAGCTAGCGGTGCGTAGTTCAGCAAAACAGTCTGTACTCCTTTGTCATCGCGCTACTTACAACTTCCGGGGAGGGGGTTCGGGACCGCAAGTGCGGTGGTGGCGAGGGCGACGAGAGAGGCAATGATTCCGAACTTCATCGTGGGAAAGAACAAGCAGACGGACTGTATGTACCCACGGGGGTTGCTCAGTCACAAAGGTCGCGGGGCAAGACTGTTTGCTTATAAGACGCATGGCAAAGCCTAGCACGAGCCTCATCGCGATACTGATACCGCGTGTGACGGTAAGAATCTCGCGAGCGAGCTCGTGCTGCTGAGCACTGCGATCTGGTCGTCCTGTGATGTCAGTAGCCAGGCTCGTCCTGCAAGAAGCCATGTCGGAAGCTCAAGATGCGCGACGAAGGGCGCATGGGTATATGATGCGCGTGACCCTTCTGAGCATATGCATCATAGGCCTTCGTATCTTGGCCTAGGCACCGAGTCGGTACCAAGTTCGTCATCGTCAGCTTGCAATGCTCATGCGCCCTATTTGGCAAGTTGAGAGAGCCTCGATCGCATCGTATCCATTGGGATCCATGAGGCACAGCTTGACGGTTCCTGTCAGCAGATGTATCCCGTCAGCGGTGTGACTGTCAAAAATACACCCTGAACTAGCCAAGCCAATCTGGGTTGAATATGACACGGAGGCATCGTGGACGAACAGTGAGCATGGCAGGATCCGCAGCCCTGAGGCTTGGAGTACACCACGACGAGCAGCTTGCCAGCGGCAGGTTGTTGTCCATCTTCACTGCTAGCGCTCATCTTCGACATTCCTAGCGTACTTATCGCGAGGACGATCCACACGTGTCTAACAAGACCTAGCCGAGATCAGAAGTTTAGCCCTTCTCTCACGTTGCGCAGGAGGCCCTTCGGCGATGCTCCGTACGCTGGCGTAAGACAAACGCGAGACATGTGATGCCGCAAAGGGAGCAACACCTGCTAACCTGTAGCGAACGCGTTCGAATTCGCAGCTTAACGAACGAGACGGGAGAGGCTTAACAGATGAATGGGATATCGATATAGGGATGAAAGTTGGAAGACTCAACTCCTGGAGTCCGATGCCTTCGATGGTTTGTCAAAATCCTCGCCTCTCCTGCTCGTCCGAGGCTAGAGGAGACTCGTGTTTGGGAGATGCATTCACTGACTGCTTCTCGAAGCCCGACAGAGATTGCTTGGTAGTGGGCGTTGAACGTTGATTGTCGACAATCATAGGTCACTAGTAATTTCCAAACCGCAAGACGATATGAACACACAGCAAAGCTTGCAATAGGATGGAAGCTCAGCGGGCGATGCACACTAAGAAGGAGGGTGTACTTAGCCGTACATACTATATAGGGATAATTGACATGACACTAGCGCATCCATCGGCACATTCATTCTCCGCCCGTTCCCGCCAGTAAGACAGATGTCGGAGTCGTGTCTCACCCTACTCCGCTCCAAATGGACCATTTTCCGCTCAAACTGATGCATCGTCCTGCCTCCATTCCACAACTGCGTATGCAATGTATGGCTCAGAGAGGGATACTGAAGGTCGTGAGAGGGGCATAGCATTCTAAATGAGCATGAGTGAGTGATTACTCGTTATAAATACCGAAAGACATACTCATAACAGAGATAGTAGTGATGTGAGGCGTGGCCCGCTTCAAGGTCCCACAACACCCATTCCCCAGCCCCTTGGGGAGAACAATCAATCTTCCCTTACATATACTAGTGAAGGACACGAGTTCGTTAAGAGAAAGGCACACTAGGAACTCTCTTTCAAGCCAAGACAGTATGATGGAAATATGTCGAAAGCCGGCGTACGACTTCGGACTCTGCTGACCGTCCACAGATTGATATGACAATTTCGCTACTGTGCGTACGTACCACATACTGGCATCACTCGTTCCGAAGATTATAATACAGCTGACACTGTTATTGAAGCCATTTCGAAGCTCGACGCTGTCTGATGTGAAGCCGCCGTATCTCCTCGTCTGGATTTGTCTGCGCATTTGTGAGTATGTGTGCGAGGGTGCCCATTGACGAGGGATATCCCGAACAGACCGGGCTTTGAGGCCAGTTTCCCGACGTCAGAGGTGCAAGTCTGTGGGAGACGCATTTGTCAGCGTACGGTATGACGGCAATGTTCCAGCTAACAGCGTCTCTCTATATGCAATGTAGATGCCTCTCAGCACGGAAAAAGCCGTACGAATGGCAATTCGGTGGAACCGTTGGTGGTTACTGTGTCTCGACGTGGACACCGAGCGGCTGTACCTCTGTACCGGTGAGTATAAAAGCGACCTTTCTGAGCATGTGTCCAGTCTTCTATCAGTGTGATCCTTTCTGACTCAGTGACATGGCTACCGCACCTCAGAACCACATTGTCGCATTCTCCTACGAGGCATGGGGTGCGTCTCATGCGATTTCCAGGAGCTTCCCTTGTACTGACACCTCAAAGGTCATGCTCGTCCTCTCGCTCATCTATCTGCACGCCTCGTCAAGTTGCGCCCCGTCAATGTCACGTTACTCGTTACCAACGGTCTACACCAGCGGGTCCAAACTGAGCTGGCTCGCGCCTTTGTCCCAGATGACGAAGAAGTTTCCAGACGCATCAGGTGCGTAATCAACATTCCGGTCCCCCTCTGCGTCGAGGTCGATTTGGTAACGGGCATGGATCTGCAGGCTCGTCGCAATAGGAGATATGTCCGCGTTCAAGACCGATGAGGTCGACACGAGGTTCAAGGTCGCCTGGAAGGCCCTCATCGACGAGCGTGAGATCGTGTGCACTCAGGCTGGCGCTCGCTTTGCTCCCCTCCCGAAGCCTCAAGCGGTCATCATTGACGTGAGTCTTCAGATTGCCTGCCGCTGCTCGCTCTCCGATAACCATGCCATTCGCTTAGACGTTCGCGAGCGACCCATTCCATACTGTCAAAGCGCTGAGCGGTGACACGGTCAAGGTTTTCGCGTGGTATCCTGGTCAGGTCGCCTCACTTTTGTCCCAGTTTGGTCCCGAGGCTTTGGGAGGCCCGGGAGACGTGCATGGAAAGATCGAGCAAGAGGTCATTCGCACAGGGAAGCCGTTCGAGGATGTCGCGCGGCAGGTACAGTCTCGCCCATTCTCCGCCTCATGAGTGATTCGTCAGCACAAGCTCACAGATGGCTCTTTGTAGCTGATCTCGGAGCCAAGGGAACATATCATCCGGATTCCGGGGATGCCTCCGGTGTATGACCACGAAATGTATCCCCAACAGGTACGTACATGTGTCGAACGATGACAAGAGCGGCGTCGTTGAGACCTGTTGCGAATTGTCTAGCACATATTTCCCCAGGACGTCTCTACTCAGCTTATGCTCAACGTACACGAGTGAGTACCGATGAGGTGCGGTCGTCCAATCCACTAAGACCTCTCTTCGTACAGAACTCTGGAAGGTGTCGACGGCCTGCTCCTGGTCTCTCCCGCATCATACGAGCCAGAGACCATCGCCGCTACCAGAAAGTGGTTTTCAGAGAAAGCTCGACCGACCTACGTTTGTGGGCCCTTGCTTCCCAATACGTCCAAGACCACAGCATTCGCTTCCGAGGACAAGCAATCGAGGGACACATCGGAAATCCAGGCGTTTCTTGACCAGACTTCGCGGATTAGTGGAGAGAGGTCTCTCTTATATGTTCGCATCTCCTAAGGTCTCTCACGACTGCTCCGTCTGACTGCTCGATACCCTGGCAGGTCTCGTTCGGATCGGTCTTCTGGCCGGCGAAGAGCGCCGAGAAGTTGTGGGCCTTCCTCGATGTCGTTATGGAGCTGCAGATTCCGTTTGTATGCCTTTAATGCTCTGTTTCCGCATACGTACGACTGGCTGAGGAGGTTATGCAACAGATCCTCAGCCACGCATCACCCTTTGCGGTGATTCCTGACGAGGTGAAGGAGAGGGTGAAGGCATACAAGAAGGGCATCCTCTCGTCGTGGACCCCGCAACAGCTCATACTCGATCACCCCGTAAGCGTTTTGTTACAGGATGTTCCATATCGCCTGCCGACCTTATATATTCCTCAACAGGCCACCGGCTGGTTTGTCGCGCACGGCGGTCACAATGGCGTCCTAGAAGCTATCGCCGCCGGCGTTCCTCAGTGCGTTTGTGATCTCACCCTCTCTGGGAAGTCCACTGAGTTAACAACATCGTCTTCACCGCGTCGCAACGCTGCCCCGTAGAATCCTATGGCCATTTGGCGGTGACCAGCCTCTGAACGCTATCCACATCACGGACAATCTCGAGATGGGATACGAACTGTTCGAAGTGCGCACGGGACATGGACTCAAGACGATCTACCGTACTGGCTATACTCCTATCGGCACAATCGAATCTCTGAATAGGGAGGCTCGCGAGGTGCTGGCCAAAGCATTTGGGGATGACGGAACGAGTAAGCGGGCGAAACTGGAGGAGGTACGGCAGAGTGTACTGCGGGAGTGGGAGGAAGGTGGGGCGTCGAGGAGGGATATGAAGTTGTTCTTGGACAGCTTGTAGCAGCTTGTGCAAGTCTACTGGTGCGTTAAGTGAGTTATGGTGAATTCTTGTCAGAGTAAGACTATACCGCTGAATTGGGACGGTCTGGTGCGAAACGGTAGAGAGCGGCTACGTTACTGGACGCTACATTATCGAAACGCCAGAAGAGCCACACCACAGCGTTTGAATGTTCTCACTTGCGCCATCGTCACTGCCTTCCTCTTCCAACTGAAGATCGCTTCTCTTGCTCAGCCTCTTGCTCACTTAGTCCGTGTTCTGATACAAGCGGACATCGCTTGTCACACTGACACTACCACAACGAGATGTGCCAGTTGGCGCGACTCGGATGGTCTCTCACGATCGGCGATGTGTACAGTTTCCTGCGCCAATGACCCAGTGAGTAGACAGAGAGTACTCTCGCGATTGGTTGTTGTACCTGAAACATACAGGCCTCTACATCTCTGGAGAGACGCGGCTTCCAGCTCCGTGTCCGAGCCGTTTCCTGTGCTGGCAGTGCCACCATGTACCCTTCACTGTGGACCGCCCGGGCCCACCTCTCCCACAAGAAGCGTTCTGATGCACACACCTCACGCGGTCCCGGTTGATTCACGCGGCGAAGTTTGGCCAAGGACCCAAGGTCAAGTGCGCTGATGGGAATGGCGGTCACGGGTCCCTGATCCTCAGTATGCGCCCCACTTCGCAATACGGCATACTTGACGGGCTTCACAGCTTCAAAGGTTGACCACGTATTGCATCAACAGCTCCGTGAAAGGGACCACACATGATGCCATAGATTGCGGTCGTGAGCATCTCGGCAAACTTGCTGCTATGTGCGCGTGGACGTCGTTACCATGCGCTATATAAGAAGGTACTCCTGAGCTCGTACTACATACGCCCTCAGCACCCTGCTTGTGTCATTGTATCGCCTCGTCACAGTCATGAGGTTCAGTGTGCTTGCTTCCATTGTTTCCCTTGCCACGCTCGCGTTCGCGGTCCCGAACCCTCTTCCGGGAAGTTGTGAGTGCCAGACTCGGGATATTGTCGGAATATAAGGCTGACTTCCCACCAGCTTCAGTTGTTGACATTCTGGATTTACGGCTCTACCGGTCCGGAGTTGTGCACACAACCTTTGTATGGTCATGTTTACCTATGTTTAGATAGCGCTTACTATAGGCTGTGTTTCTACTTACCATATACGGTTTTCTCTACGAAACTACTGTACATTCCCATGACCATATGGTTCCCTTGTCTTCCTGTGCGTTCTACAATGCACCGGAACATTCTAGACCTTATGTCTTACTCAGAATACTCTCGGCTCTTACTCATATGCCGAGTACGGACTCTTACTCATCGCTCTATGGTTAACATGTGACTGCTTCATTCGCTTACTCATGCACTCCTCTCTCCAGTATATAAGGCAGTCTGTTTGCCCCTCTGCTCTTCAGTCGTTCGCTCACTGACTGAAGAGTAAGTCTCACTCATTACTTATGCTCTACTACACTTTACTTACTAGTACTTGTAGTCTCTCTTTGTGTGACTTACAGGTACTAAACTATGCAATATAGTCGTTCGCTCACTGACTGAAGATCTCTCTTTGTGTGACTTACAGGTCGCTCCAAGCCTTCCAGGTTCAGAGTTCATCAGGTTATGAGCCCTGCGCTCTAATCGGTTGCTTCTCTGTCGACACCTCTGCGCGCAACTCTTTGTACGTCGACTCTCTGCCCGTGCATCCCACTTTCCTACTCTCTTGACTGTGCCCGCCGACACTGCTGCCAGGGGGACATTTCTGTGCTCGTGACGCAGCCCTGAGCGCTTCGTAGTCAGTCTCTAGTCTACTATCGTTGTAACACCTGTTGTGCTCTCGAGGCACCTGGGTGATTCAGGCATCCCTCAGCCAGGCCACGCACTTGCGCCCGCCAGCTGTTGTACCCGGGGTGGTTAGCACCTTTGGACCGGAGGACAACCGTTCGGACCCTCCTTACGATACCTTTTTGCCTCGGTAGTTACTATAGCGTTTCTTGGGCACAGTTGGCGACTTCTACCCGGATTGTCGGTAATTTCGGCTTACTGGCTCTCTGGTTCACCTCAAAAGGTGCCCCTGTCCACCTTCCTCGCACGTGGCACGTCAATCATCGCGTATACTTTGAACCACCGTTCTGGAGCCGACTCTTCCAGCATCTCCTCATTCCTCTGAGTCTGAAGTCGAGGACATCGTTGATACTTCGACAGAAGCATCCTCTGACAGCTCAGGCAACGAGGAATCCTGCGAGGATCTTCCACACGTTTGGGACTCTGACGAACAAGTCGACGCCCACCTTCAAAGCGACGGTTGGTACAATTGTGCCGTGAGCCCCTGTCCTCATCGGTACAACAACGTTGCTTTACCGGAAGATCCCACATCGTTCGCTTGGCAACCTATCTCTCCCTACCAAGCAGACGAGGAGTTTCTTGCTGGAGTCAACACAGCTCTTCCAGTCGCATCCGATACACCCTACGACACACCACTTGTCGTAGCGCTTCCTCTCGCCTCTAACACCCCATACGACACCCCTCTCGTCGCATCTCCGCATCTCTCTCCAATCGAAACTCTTCCTCCTCCTCTCGTCACTGCGCTTCCATCTGTTGCGCCTATATCCTTCACTTTAGACTTCGACGACGAGGATTATCTCCACTCTTCTCAGTACCTGCTTTCAATCATGGGAGACGTCAAGATCGACTCGATCCCTATCCTTTCTTCGGCGAACCAGTACAATGACTGGGCTGCAAAGCTCAAGGGGTACTTCATCTTCATGGGCTGTTGGGAGATTGTCGAAGGCACCAAGACTGAGCCCTCTCCTGCCGGTACCACCGCCACTGCGGCGGAACTAGTCGCCATAGAGGCATGGCAGAAGCTCAATGGGCAGGCTCGCGGCATGATGTATATGCGGGTCTCACCGAACTTCCACTACGTCCTCGATGCGAAGGTTCTGGGTCAAGGTGGTGCTGCTCCTCGTACCATGACAGCCGCTGAGACCTGGGCCGCCATCAAGACGAAGTTTGGCACGCCCAACAGTGCTCACGTCTGGGGCATGTTCGAGTCGCTCGTTGCAGAGCCTCGCATGAACGATTCGAAGCCTCTCCAGGACCAGATGATGAAGATCATCAACCGCCTTCGCGACATCGATAGCAACGGCGTCAAGCTCAGCGAGACCATGCAGGCTCTCCTGTTGCTGTCGAAGGTCCCCGAGTCCTACCAGTCCATGGTTTCTGCGCTAATGGCTATTACGGACATCGACAAGGTCACCCTCGACGACATCCAGTCGAAGACCTTGGCCGAGGAGTCATTGCGCAAGAACGGACAGTCCGCCAACAAGGTCTCCCAGACCAAGCCGAAGCCTAAGGGTCCTTGCTCCTTCTGTGGCGGTAGTTCTCACCACGAGTCCAACTGCTATAAGAAGCATCCAGACAAGCGTCCCAAGGGCAAGAAGAAGGAGAAGGAGAGGGATAAGGACAAGGACAAGGGGAAGAACAAGGACACTACTTCTCATAGTCATGCGCATGTCGTCTCTGAGTCTGTATCAGCTGTAAACGTACTTTCGGGTCCCTCGAACATCGCTGCTTCTTTCTATGATGAGGCTATGGCCTCGGACAGCTCGAAGTGGACCATGTGGCTTATGGACTCAGGAGCCTCTCAACATATCACCGGCGACATGTCTGACTTCTCCACCTACCAGCCTTTCGAGACCACTGTTCCTTTCGGAACGGCTGCGTCAGGGGAAAGTAGTGTTATCCATGCGCTTGGATCGGGAACGGTTGAAGGGTTCACTTACATCGATAATCAGAAGGTCCCTGTCACCTTCAACAACGTCTACTACATCCCGCATGTGGAAGGTCGTCTTTTCTCGACGGGCTCCATCGAGCGCAATGGTTATTCCTTGTTCCAAGGCGAAGGTCGCATGTGTATCTTTGACAAGCTACCTGATGGTGCTGTCAAACATGGTTCGATGATTCGTATCATGGGTCGAAAGATCCTTGAAGCGAGGTACAACCCGAATAGCAACACGTACTGGACGCTCCTCGAACTCCGTAATGGTCAGCGTGTCCACCTCAATGTCCGTCGCTTCAAGACCTGGCATCGTCGCTTTGGTCATGCGGGCAAGGACGTGGTACGTCATCTTCCTAAGAACACCAAGGGAGTTGATGCCGTTGATCCTGCGGATGAAGAGCCATGTGACGGATGTGCCTTTGGCAAATCCACTCGCGCCCCCTTTCCACCTTCTGAGAAGCGTGCGACTGAAGTTCTTGAGCTCATCCATACAGATCTCGATGGACCGATGCGTACTCAGGCTATCGGAGGATGGAAGTATTTTGCCGGTTTCATTGACGATTACTCTGGTCTTGCTCGCGCCTATTACCTTAAGCACAAGTCGGATGCTATCAAAGCATTCCTCGACTATAAGGCATGGGCTGAGACTCAGACCGGTAAAAAGATCAAGAAAGTCCGCTCTGATCGAGGGGGGGAATACACGTCTAGCGAGTTCAGCGAGCTTCTTCATTCGCATGGCATCGAGCACCAGAAGACAGTTGCGGGTTCACCTCAACAGAATGGACGTGCTGAACGCTGGAACCGTACCATCACCGAGAAGGCTTTGTGTATGTTACATCAGGCTGGACTTAGTCACGGTTTCTGGCAACTTGCCATCGATGCAGCCGTTCATATCTACAATCGTCAACCTATGCGACGACACAAATGGCAATGCCCTATCACGTTGTGGGACGGCACCATACCGGACGTTTCCTACTTCCGCGTGTTTGGGTGCAAAGCCTTTGTGCATGTGCAGAAGGCGAAGCGCGAAGGGAAGCTCGACAAGAAGGCAGTCGAGATGATCTTCGTGGGGTATGAGCAGGGTTCCAAGGGGTATCGTTTTTGGAATCCGGCCACCCGCTCTATCGTTGTGTCCCGCGATGTGACATTCGATGAAGAGTTTTTCCCTGCACGAAAACTTCCTGGCAATCAACCTGTCGCCCCCAGTGATAATCTGTTTGTGAATGACCAGTCGGATGAGTCCTCGAACGACGACTCTGACTCGGTCGATCCCAACGACATCCTGGACATTCCCCTTCCCATTCCGCTTGATGTCCCACCACCGCTTGATCACTCTGTAGACGATGATGCGCCTGAAGCACCTGCTCCGGCTAATCCCCCTGATCGTCCTCCAACACCACCGCCTGTTCCTGCTCCTCATCCTCCTCACCGTCGTGGTCGTAACAGACCAGTGGGAGATAATCAGCCTAGCATTGCTCGTGACCGTCCTTGTCGTGACAAAGCAGGCATTCCCCACCCGAGTAGGACTCAGGACAACATCTATGGTGACGAGAACCCGGTTCATGTTGACGCTCGGACAGATCCGGATGGAGATCAGTGGGAGGCAGAGACTTTCCTTGCTTTTCTCGCTGCTGCTCAGTCAAAAGCTGGTATTCCTCAATCCCACAAGGAGGCCATGCGATCGCCTGATGCTCCTAAGTGGCACGAAGCTGAGAAGTCGGAGTATGACTCGCTCATCGAGAACAGGACCTGGGTACTTGTTCCTCGTCCTAAAGGTCGACATGTCGTCTCAAACCGCTGGGTTTATGACATTAAACATGATGGGCGGTATAAAGCTCGTCTTGTTGCTCGCGGTTTTACTCAAGTATGGGGTGAGGACTATCACGAGACGTTCTCTCCGGTTGCGCGGTTCGAGTCTATCCGGTATCTTCTTGCGCATGCTGCGCTTGAGGACTGGGACATCGAATCTATGGATGTCAAGACCGCGTTTCTGAATGGCGATCTCGAAGAGGAGATCTACATGGAACAGCCCGAAGGCTGGGTCGTTCCTGGGAAGGAAGACCACGTCTGTCTGCTCAAAAAGGCTATCTATGGTCTTAAACAGGCGTCACGTCAATGGAATGCGAAGATTCATCAGTCGCTTCTTGACTTGGGATTCCAACGGACCTATTCTGATGCCGGGATTTACGTATATCGGCGACAAGGGGGGGAACACGTAACGATTGTCGTACTCTATGTCGACGATCTACTTCTCATCGGCGATCAGTCTAGTCACATCAAGCACGTCAAGCGCTCTCTCTCTAAGCAGTACAAGATGACGGACTTGGGACCAGTCAAGCGCTTCCTTGGTCTTCGCATCACTCGAGATCGTTCTACTCGAACACTCGACATCGACCAGGAAGAGTATATCCAGTCTGTCCTTGAGCGTTTCCAGATGGCTGACTGTAAACCGTCGCGTACTCCTCTCCCTGCTGGTGCTGTTTTGGTGAAAACCGATCAGCCCGCTTCCGATTCATTCAGGCAACGCTACCAGAGTCTTATTGGCAGTCTTTTGTACGCCATGCTCGGGACGCGCCCTGATATTGCTTTCGCTGTCACACGGTTATCCAAGTACAATGCCAATCCCTCTGAAGCGCACATGAACTATGCCAAGTATGTCCTGCGTTACCTTCAGGGAACAAAGGCGTACCGGCTGCGCTACAAGGGAGCGTCTAATGACGGTCTGATTTCGTACTCAGATTCGGACTGGGCGGAAGACCGTGATGATCGGCACTCAACCTCTGGCTTTGTCTTCTTGATGGCAGGTGGTGCTGTATCGTGGGCATCGAGGCGTCAGCCTACCATTTCGCTCTCCTCGACCGAGGCGGAATATAAAGCGGCCTCCGACACTTGTCGTCAGTTGGCATGGCTGAGGACCTTCCGCAATGAACTCGGAGATGACGTGACTGATCCGACGCCTTTGTGTCTCGACAACCAAGGCTCGATCTTCTTGTCTGTCAATCCAGTCATTGACCGTCGTACCAAGCACATAGAGATCCGTTATCACTTCATTCGTGAACAGGTCGAGATGGGATCTGTCGAGATCTACTATGTCGCTTCTGAGGACCAATTGGCCGACCCCCTCACGAAAAACGTGCCTTACTCCAATCAGGCCAAATTCGTTGAGGAGATAGGTCTTGTGTCCGTTGCATCTTGAACGAGTGGGAGTGTTGACATTCTGGATTTACGGCTCTACCGGTCCGGAGTTGTGCACACAACCTTTGTATGGTCATGTTTACCTATGTTTAGATAGCGCTTACTATAGGCTGTGTTTCTACTTACCATATACGGTTTTCTCTACGAAACTACTGTACATTCCCATGACCATATGGTTCCCTTGTCTTCCTGTGCGTTCTACAATGCACCGGAACATTCTAGACCTTATGTCTTACTCAGAATACTCTCGGCTCTTACTCATATGCCGAGTACGGACTCTTACTCATCGCTCTATGGTTAACATGTGACTGCTTCATTCGCTTACTCATGCACTCCTCTCTCCAGTATATAAGGCAGTCTGTTTGCCCCTCTGCTCTTCAGTCGTTCGCTCACTGACTGAAGAGTAAGTCTCACTCATTACTTATGCTCTACTACACTTTACTTACTAGTACTTGTAGTCTCTCTTTGTGTGACTTACAGGTACTAAACTATGCAATATAGTCGTTCGCTCACTGACTGAAGATCTCTCTTTGTGTGACTTACAGGTCGCTCCAAGCCTTCCAGGTTCAGAGTTCATCATCAGTCGTAGTCCGTGACCCTACTATCGTCTACAACCCGGATACTCAAGTGCGTCGCATCCCTACGCCCCGTCGATCGTGTGATTCTGACCTTCCTACAGAAATACTTCGTGTTCTCCACGGGAGACAGAATCAAGATCTTCACGGCTCCCTCGTTGACCGGGTGCGGTCCTACTTCTTCATCCACGTCTTGGGCTTCATGAACTAATCAACATTCGCTTCCTTCGTCTACTAGCCCATGGACGCGTAACGGCTCAGTGCTCCCCGACTGCTCCAAGATTGACAACCCCGGCAAGTGCGACAACCTCTGGGCGCCCGACGTCACACTCAGTGGCGGTCAGTACTTCCTCTACTACTCCGTTTCTGCGCTCGGGAGCCAGAACTCGGCCATCGGTCTCGCGACAAGTGGGACTGCGGAGCCGGGAAGCTGGATTGACCGGGGTGCTGTCATCACTTCCTCGCCGAGTGACTCGTTCAATGCCAGTGCGTATGATTGCTGCCTGCTGCTTTCTAGAGTCCATGCTCACCGACAAGGCACTCGCTCGCGATGGCTTAGTTGATGCCAATCTCTTCTTCGATGGCAAATTCCATTTGACGTTTGGCTCCTACTGGGAAGGCATCTTCCAGGTCCAACTGCAGACTGCCAGCGACCCGTCTGCGGTGAGACTCCACGCTGCGCTCTGCTCTATCAATGCATATAAACTCATGCGCGTTTGTAGGCCCTGCCGGGGACGCATATTGCTGGAGGTGGCGGACGCCCGGCTGAGGGCGCGACCATCTACAAGCCGCCAAGCTCGGACTTCTACTACGCCTTCTTCTCTGACGGGAAGACTATCCTTGAAGGCGTGCGTACCCTTCCCCCCCGCCCGCATCCTCGCCCTCAGCTAACTAATCCATCCTGCCAGGCAACCTCGCGCCCGCCTGCCGGGAACGAATACAAGGTCCGCGTTGGGCGCAGCACGAGCCTCTCCGGGCCGTTCGTCGACCAGGACGGGAACGAGCTCACCGCGCCCTCGCCCTCGGGCACGCTCGTCCTCGGCTCGCACGACAATGTGTACGCGCCGGGCGGGCAGAGCGTCTTCCACGACCCGGTGAGCGACCGGGATGTGATCGTTTACCATTACGTGCCGAATGATGCGTTCGGCGGGCCGTCGTACTTGGGCATCAACTACCTCGACTTCTCGTCTGGATGGCCCGTCGTCGTGGAGTGAACATGGATGCTCGTTCGCTGTATGAGTCGTTTTGTAATTATACTTAGTATTCAGCGATTGCGTAGTATGTGAAGACTTCGACCACGATCTCGTTGGGTAGACGAGTGACGGCGAGAGCAGAGTTCCACAGTCTTTTGCAGCGCAACTGTTCTGCGTCTGAAGCTTTGCGTGCTACTTCTATGTCAGCCAAGCGTGCCGCAACATAATCGTGGATGGAACGAGGCTGAGATTACCAGAGAGGTTCGAAATTCTCCGACTGGGGCGACTCGGAAGACGTCTGCACGATTGATATGGCTCTTGATCAACTATTATACAGCGCCATATATTAGTGATTAGCATCGCGAATACCATGCATACAACTCCTTCTAGGCTCGAGCGGCACTGCATGCGCACCTTGTCATTGACATTGCTTTTCATCAGCTTCGGCCCCTTGCTACTCACCACGTCGTGCGTTCGACCGTCTCACGCGTTGTAGACTAACATACTATTCACCTGTCACTGGCAAGACGTTCCTTGTACTGTATCCTCATCTGAATCTTGACGGATTGCTGTTGTTGTCGGTTCACGAAGCGACGAACCCCATAAAGCAAAATATGTGCTCGAACCTCGCCAGAGGGTCCCACGCTCTGGTCACTGTTAAGAAACTTAATGAAGGACTCCCGGGCGCGGGCGCGATCAATCCTTAGCGAGATTGCATCCTACGCCCATTCACCCTGTCCAAAAGGATCGTGACCAGGCCCGTGTGCATTGAACAAGAGCTTACATTGACTTTTGTGATATACCAATACACAATTGCGAACATCTGTCCGTCGCCCCGTCGCATGCCACCCCCTGCGCAAACCCCGTTCGAACGGCCCGGGTCCAGATTCCGAGATCACCACGCATGGTTCAAGGGCCTGTATACCTGATGACTCGCTGGTAGACACGTCGGTCAAAACGGGGCCGTCTTTCTTCATGTTGAGGGTCGTCGCGCCCCGAGGGACTTTGACCGCCGTTCGCCGTACCGGCGTATGTGTTCGTGATTCGTGAAAGTGAGGGTGCCCCAGTTGGGAAGGGGTTGGGGCCTGCCACCTCCATAAACGTCTTCGATAATCCACTCCGCGTTCTCCTGGCAGGGCCTCAACTAGTCGGAGAAGGTGTGCGAGACGTGCTGGCAGGTGGAGTGGTTGACGATGGTCGCGGTGCCGCCCGTGAGGGAGGTCGCGGTGACGCTAATCGTGATCGAGTCACCTGGCCTCAGAGTGATGTCGTCGAAGTCGACGTCGTACTCAGGAAGCCACTGGCACCATGCTATCAAGAATGGGAGTAGAGAAGAGAAATCCAAGCAACCGAGAGCCATCTCCGATCTGTGCCGTGTTCGGTTACTGTGGCACTTGGAGCATTGAGATATTCGGATTCAACCGACGGAAACAGTATGCAAATATAGCTCGTGAAAAGAGTCGGTCCATATGAGACGGTGTGTTCCCCTCACCGAGGGGATGGGCGCATGGTGCTATCAGTTCAGCCATCACCTAGCGCGAGGTCAACAAATATTGTGCTCAAACCTCACCACCAGCCTATCGACCTCGCGCCAGTACTGCGCGACGGCGCTCTCGACCGCGGCCTCGAAGCTCTGTCCGCGCTCGCCCCTACCGCGAATGAACCCGATACGGAGCGTCTCCAGCTTCGGCGCGCCCCCACAGTCCCGCTGGACGAGCATCGAGAGCACGGCTGGGATGGTGTGCTCCCACGGGACGTGCTCCAGCGTGAGTGTGTGTAGGTGCGGGAGGAGGTACGGGATTGCATCTGCGTCCGCGCCTGCAGCGGGTACAGAGCCTGCGAGCGAAGACAAGGAAGGGCCGTGTCTCCCCCGGGACAGACGTGGAGCGTGTGCACGGATGGGAGTGCGCGGAAGTGCACAGCCCAATCCTCGGCGCTGAGGGTCGCCGCGCTGTCGATGCTGACCATGACCTGCTCGAGTGCGGGGGCGCCGGCGAGGACGGTGGTGGCGAGTTCTGCGAGGAGGCGGGCGATATGCATGTCCCAGGGGACATCCTCATCGTCGGCGACCTGCAGGCTGAGGGCGAAGGGAATGGTGTGGGCGCGTATGCCGTGAATGAACGCGTCGTACAAGTCGATGTTCACCCAGGCCTCGGTCAGGGTACGGAGCACGGGCAGGTTCTGCTGGAGCTGCGAGTAGGAGGAGGGGAGACAGGCTCGGAAGCCGTCGATGGCCGTGCCACCGTCGATTTCGGGCCAGGCTTGAAGATTGACGACGGCGCTCTCGGGAATGTGGACGTGAGAGAGGAAGTGAGCGATGTGCGAGGGCTCGTCGCTGAGGACGAATTTCTTGCGTTTGGCCGGACGAATTGTCTGGTCGAGCCCGGAGTGAGATTGCTTCCTAAATTCTGAGAGGAAGTAGTGTAGTTCAAGTTCTTCGAGCCATTGGCAGGCACTAAGCACGTGTTATCATGGTTGAGGAGAGAGCAATTGCGAAGGTGGAGAGACTGGAGGCGGGCAATGTTCGTGGGGGACCACACTAGCATGTTGCTCTCGACGTGCATTTCACGAAGTTGAGGCATAAGGACAGGAGATGTATCGAGAAATAGATACAGCTTCGTTCTGCGTCTGTGACGATGCTCGTCCCTGAACGAATAGTGGAGTTCTTCCAGTACTGGAAAGGTTCGTCGGTTTGATAGAAGGCCAGAGAACTCCTGAATATCTCCGACAGCTAGCGCGGGAAGCAAAAGCTTACGAAGCCGGGGAATGTGTGGGAGTAGCATAGGCAACGTTGATATGACGGTGAAGGGCGTGTGGAAGGCAAGATCGAGTACTGCATCGCGAGATCGGACGAGGGCGAGTTGCAGCCATTCGGTCCTGGTCCCGATGTCGATGGCATGCCACAGGCGAGGCGTGGAGAGGCAAATATCCCTCCAACGCTGACATACGAGCATGAGGGGTGCCCATCCGCATGCATGCAGCCACCGTGGGTTGGCACTGATCTTACGAGATTGGATTTCGGAACGAAGCAAACCGCTGTACAGGCTGTATATTTCCACCAGGAGCTCGTTTGGCAAGGCGTTCACGGATCTATACAACTGCAGCAACAACATTTAGCAATCAAACGCGGGCAATTGAGGACCAACCCTCTCCGACTTTGGCCATGAATGAAACTTGTGAGCTGCTGACTGGGCCGCTTGCAGACGGATGACCCGATGAAAAGAAGTTAGAAATGGGCGAGTTGGGAGTACGAAGCAAGTCGCCGCGCTATCGTCACTGCGTGGCCGGAGGTCGCCGGTCAGTACTTGTAGAGCGCCGGAATTTGCCGACAGTCAGTGTACGCGCGCACATTTGACGCGCGAAAATCGAGGAAACAAGAAAGATTGCTCGCGGCTCGAAAGTCAATGCGACGACATCTGACCCAAGATAACAGTATTTCTCGATAGAGCTCGAGTGGTTTGGTCAACGTACATAGCATACATGTCATTGTGTGTCCGGTGTTATTTGTACATTATAATCAATGGAAGTCGAAGTGTTGCCGTGTCTTCCTGGCGTGTCGTTCTCCCTTGTCCCAACCCGGATCGCCATACTAATGACAATGGGTCGAGGTATCTGACCCCTCTCCAAACGCTGCAGTGCTCTTCTTGTCGTCCGCGCCCGGCACATCCATGCTCGGGTTCGCCTCGAAGAAGTTCGTCGGCCGGAAGACGAGACGAAGATGCTCGGCAGGCATCACCGGCCAGTCTTCGGGTCTCGGGATGTGAGTGATGCCTACAGTCCGCAACGTTCAGCGGCTCGTCCCCTACGCACTGAGATCTCTCGAAACGTACCCATAGTGATATAGAGCAGGAGATCCTCTGCCAAGAGGCTATCGCTCCCCTTGGCCCAGTTCGACAGCGCATCCTCCGGGGTATCACGCGTCTGCGGCACGTACTTGCCCGATGGCCACATGCGCGGGCCCTTGGGGCCCTCGACATCGCGCACGACCCAGAGCGGCTTCGTCGCAAACGGCGCACGCTTCGCCACGATGCTATCCGGGAGCGCCATCATGGGCGTCGCGGCGCCCTTGCCCATGATCGTGTAGCCCGCGTTGCGCTTCGAGTGCGGGTGGACGACCTTCGGGTTCGTGATCGCCCACCGCCGGTCCTTGCTGTAGTCAAAGTCGCGCGCGCCCTCGGACGCGACGGCGATGGGCGTGCCGCGCGCGATGAACGCGTTGCCCATGTGGTTCGCCGCGGACCCGGTGGGGGCGTTCGGGAGCGGGAGGATGTCGGTCTCGACGACGGTGTTCTGGAGGCCGTCGACCATCGGGTCGACGCGGATGGAGAATATGTGTTGGTGGTAGTGCGCGTTGATGCCTGGGGCGAGCGTCGTGCCGAAGACGTTCGGTTCCTCTTCGTCTTTGACGTACACCTGGAGGATGCCGGTGAGCCGTATCTCGACCTCGATGTTACCGTCTTGGTAGAACATGTAGTTGAATATGTATTCTGGAGTGGGTATGTCAGCATGGACCCATATGGTGTTATGGGATCGAGGAGAGCTCACCATAATTCGCGAGTGTGCATATCTGCTGTATCACGAGACGACGGCTGCGTACGGCTTGGGCGCGTCCCCCGACACGGAAATCCGTGTGCTTCCACAGAAGCCCGGCGTCCTCTTCGTGGATGCAAATGACGTTCTTCACAACGACTGCCGTACCATCGTGGGCGACGTACGCTCCGGGCTGAAGAAGGTCGTTGATCAGCTGAATTGTGGAGTCAAGAGACTGTGACTACTAACCAAGTAATGTATCTTGCCAAGGCAATCGCAACCTAGCGTCAGCTCGTTGGCCATCGTGCCCATACCGTACTCGCCGCTGGATGGTTCAATGAGCCTGATAGACGATTCCAAGCGTCGTGATATCCACTTACACATCGAACGCGTGTTTCCTTGGATGCGGGTGCTCTGGCGCGCCGTACGGAACGACCATCTCCGAAAGCGAGAGTCGGTAGAAGATGGGCCTGACAGTACCGTTATCGTTATATGTGATTGTCGAAAGCGCGATGCCTTCGCGATGGTGAAACGCTACGAAGAGGAGGCTATGAGCACTAATTCGAGAACCCTCCATACGCACTTCCACTCACCGACGTGCATCCTCCACTTCTGCCATTCGATCACATGCCCATTGACCTTGAAGCTAACTCCCTCAGGCTGCACGACGTGGAGCGGCTTCAGATCGTCACGGAACTTGAACCCGTCGCTCTGCGAGAGCAGATCGGGTAGGAAGTCGTACGACTGCTGCGGAGGCGGGATTCGCTTCCTGTTCGCAGCGTCCAGTCCGACCCCTTCGAGAGGAGGAGGGGCTGTGGTGTCGCGCGAGAGCTCGATATCCACGCCCGTACCTTCGAAGAGTTTCTTAGACGTCTGCTTCTTGTACGTGGGAGGAAAGTCGATGTGCACGACCCTCTTAGCGACGGAATCCACGACGGGCACAAAATCCTATTCGGGCAACGGCACACGGTCAGCACCGCGGACGTGCGTTGCATACCAGCCTTCTTACCAGCGGATGGGCGTACAAGTTTTCGTGACGCCCCCAACGAGCGAACAACAGAGCTTGTTGGATCCGCGTGTTGGCGGGGAAGCGCTCGTCGTAGCCAATCGCCCAGCCATCGGCGTGCAACTGTTCCGGCTTCACACCTGTGACATGGCCGACGTGAGACATCGCGGATGGAATGTGTAACCACTGGGTATATACGGACCGACTTCAGCAGCGAGCTTGATGACGCGCTCGTCGGCTCTGATGATCTCTTCACAGAGCAACAGCTCCTCTACGGAGATCTGTGGCTGAACGCCTTCCGGGAGCTTGTCCAGAGTGTCCACGACCCAGTCCTTGCCATGCAGGGAGAGAATCGTGTTGTACGCGCCCCTGCGCAAGGAGGCATCAACAACTCGCCAAACACGAACAAATGTCGATCCGCGTTACCCGGCCACGGCATCAATGAACTACAAGACCCAAAGCCATAAGCGACAGTCGGACACTCGAAGATTGACACGCGCACTCACGTCGACTTCCGCCTTGCGGACGATCTCAGTCGGTGGCTCGGGCTTTTCGCCGCTTTGGAGCGGTATACCGAGGAAGGCGAGCACGGCCTTCTTGGGCGGAGGGAGGAGATAGCTGGTGATGAACCTGATCGCCTTGATGTCCGTCTTCTCTGCGACATACCGCCGGACACCGAGAGATACGGCAACGATCTACCAGATCGAGATAAGTATAGAACTGCACCTCGACAGATCCGATCTCGAGGAGCTTACCTCTTCAGGGGTCAGAGGATCAAGAGGATGTTTGAACGGCGTTGCTTTGAGTGGGCCTGCAGAGGAGCTGACCTCGGTAGCGGTGCTGGGTGCGGTATTGGGTACAGACATGATTGGACGATGGGGCCTCCGGTGAGATGGTGGGCGTGCGTCTCGAGAAGCGGGAGACTGTCCCGGTATTTAAAAGGAGGCGCGCTTAAACTGCCATGCTATCTCGACCCGTGCGATACACGGCGCGACGCTCGTGCACAACTGATAAACCGCGTCAACCGCGGGGTCGATAACCCTATCTCTGCATCCGATGCATGAGTTCGACAGGTTACCACTTTTCGCGAGAACAGAATACTTACCGAATTTATGCTGCGAGTCCCGGAACGAAAGATGAGATGCAACTGGACTGTTGGAGTTGCAGCGTGCGGTCTGTGTCAGTTTCCTAGAGTGACTTGTACTCGGAGCTCCTCGTGGGAATGCTCGAAGCACACATGACTCGCCACGAAGGGTTACTATCGCATCACATTGACAGCTACAAGCGACGCGGAACTCAACCGGGTGGCACACCGACGGCGTAACTTTGAGACACTTTTGGGGACCGTGGTGGAGCGAAGAGTCCTCAGCGCTTCCACGAGATTAGGCGTCAACACTACCGCTCCTGTTCAGTGGAGAAGTAGAAACAGGTTATATGCCATACAGTACTGGATACCGCGTAACACACGATATTGCCTTGAATGCAATCGAATCCTGTACAGCTCATCATCACGCTCACGAGCTCTGTCCTACCAGAGTTTCCTCCGAGCGGACGGCGTCGTAGATCACGGTGCCGACGAGACCCTGCAGCTGAGGGAGGTACGTCCGCTTCATCACCTCGTATGACTCCGGGCCCTCTTGAGCATGGCTAAGAGACAGTATGAGCGTGTCCAAGCGCGACCCCAGCTCCGCCCGGTGCCGCAGACAGCTGAGCATCTCGCTGAAGAACTCCCTCGACGCCCTCATCTCCTTCCCGGACACAGTCACGGTCTTGACCGTCGGCAGAACCCACACACCTTCCGGACGGCCCCCATCGAGCGCGATCGACGTCGTGCGCAGCGCGACCCACATCTGGGTGGCCGACCCTTGGCCCTTGAGCTCGAGGTCCGAGAGCGCGAGGAACAGCCTGAAGACGTGCTCCCACTCTGCCGTAGTACGGATCGAGCTGTGGTCGCCAGAGACCGAGAGCCGTTTCAGGACGGCGCGATAGAAGACTCGGGTGAGGTCGCGGAGACCGATAGCGAGGGACGTCTGCCAGGTCCTGATAGCCGTCGAGGACAGGGAGTAGACGACTTGGGCAGGACGGGATGGGGAGAGTGCACCCTCGTTTGGGAGATCGACGCTGGCCTTCATCGAGTACTGGCTTCCCTCCATCACCATGTCCACGGAGCGCATCTTCAGGAGCACCGAGAGGTTCTCGATAGAGTTGATCGGCAGGGTGTGCTGCATCGTCTCGACGATATCGTCCTGGGTATCTTCCCCGATCGAGGCTTTGACATGGAGCTCCACGGTGGCGGGAAGGACAAGGTGTGCGAGGAATGTGGATATCTCGTCTGGGTATTCGTCCTGAATCCGGCAGGAAATAAGTTGGGGGAGGCGGACAGGATCCCTCCACGGAGCACGCCTGTCGTCGCCTGGGTGGGACACGAACGCGTCAAGTGTCTCAGAGATCTGGAGGCGGACGAGTTCTGGCATCGCAGAGAGGACGTCGAAGAAGTCGTCAAGCGATATCCCTGCCGCCGGCGAGCACCGGTCGATACTGAGTTGGTGTAAGCCTCGATAGAGCTGCAGGTCGCGAGGGAGCGTGACCTGACGAAGGTAAAGCGAGGACAGGAGTGGAAATCTCTCGCGAGTCAACTCGAGATCGTAGTCAAACTCGTCCATCTCCATACCCCAGCTGACGCTCACCGCAAGCCAGCGCAGGGCTGGCATGATGCGCTGGAGAAGGTTGAACAGGGGATCCCGCGTCATGACGACGTCGTCTTCTAGATCCCCGCCTGTTTCGTATATTTCGAGAGCCAACTCGATGATGCGGTGCGTGTGGGGTGCGAGAAGGTCGACAGCTTCTTCCGGTGCCGTGGTGAGCTTGACCTTGAGATGGACATCCGCAGCGCGGGAGAGGCAGAGCTTCAGCCAGTCCACCTCTGTGCTACCAAAGACGTCGATGATGGACCACACTTCGGGCGTAGACAGAACGACGTCGTGCCAGTGATGACACACCAGCATCAGAATGCACAGAGAGTAACGTGTGTTGAACTCGACGGCGACGTGTGACACGAAGATCTCGGCAAGCAACTCAACAGGCAGACGGTTGACGGAGACGGTTGAGTTCCAGAGTCGGTTCAGGCGCATCTCTTCCTTGTCCAGCTCCGTGCGTTTTGCGGCGAGCTCCGCCCTGCTTGCAATCACATGGTCTCGCGTTGCTTCGGGTGTCGACATAGTATCCGATGCGCTGAGAGTATGCGCTAGAGCGTTATTATGAATGTCGGCTGGTGATGATGCGGTAGAACGTGTAGCGCGGCAAGCTGAGTGAGTAAGGAGTGAGGCAGACGGACCAGGTGTAACAATACGCACAATCTGATCTTGTAAGAGTAGTGCTGATATCTGAGACTTCGAATCTAAGGGTGAACGTATTGAAAAACGGGAAGGTGGTGGACGATGAGAACAGGGTGAAGATGGAAATTTTCCCGATAAAGTATGTCTCCCGACTGTCGGCAAACGCCGGTCAACAAGTGACGACAGCGCCGCGATTCTGCCAGTGGTTCGTACTATCGACTCACCCATTCCATCTCTCCACTCATCAAGGTCCACAATACTCCTAAGTACATTCTGGACAGACAGTGTGCTGATTGCCAGAGATACGTACTTCTTCTCATCGGGCTATTCGTCTGTAAGTGGCCGGGTTGGTCTTCAATTGCCCGCGTTTGATTGCTAAATGTTGTTGCTGCAGTTGTATAGATCCGTGAACGCCTTGCCAAACGAGCTCCTGGTGGAACTATACAGCCTGTACGGCGATTTGCTTCGTTCTGAGGCCTAATCTCGTGAGATCAGTACCAACCCACGGTGGCTGCACGCATGCAGATGGGCACCCCTCATGCTTGTATGCTAGCGTGGGAGGGATATTTGCCTCTCCACCCCTCGCCTGTGGCAAGCCATCGACGTCGGCATCAGGACCGAATGGCTACAACTCGCCATGGTTCGATCTGGCGATGCAGTGCTCGATCTTGCCTTCCACACACCCTCCACCGTCATACTATCAACGTTCCCTATGCTGGTCCCACACATTCCCCGGCTTCGGAAGCTTTTGCTTCCCGCGCTAGCTGTCGGAGATCTTCAGGACGCTTCTGGCTTTCTATCAAACCGACGAACCTTTCCAGTACTTGAAGAACTCCAATATTCGTGCAGGAACGAGCATCATCGTCACAAACGAACCAAGCTATATCTATTTCTCGATACATCTCCTGTCCTTATGCCTCAACTTCGTGAAATATATGTCGAGAGCAACATGCTAGTATGGACACCCACAAACATTGCCCGCCTCCAGTCTCTCCACCTTCGCAATTGCTCTCTCCTCAACCATGATAACACGTTCCTCGACGTGCTTAGTGCCTGCCAAGGGCTCGAAGAACTCGAACTACACCACTTCCTCTCAGAATTTAGGAAGCAATCTCACTCCGGGCTCGACCAGACAATTCGTCCGGCCAAACGCAAGAAATTCGTCCTCAGCGACGAGCCCTCGCACATCGCTCACTTCCTCTCTCACGTCCACATTACCGAGAGCGCCGTCGTCAAGCTTCAAGCCTGGCCTGAATCGACGATGGCACGGCCATCGACGGCTTCCGAGCCTGTCTCCCCTCCTCCCACTCGCAGCTCCGGCAGAACCTGCCCGTGCTCCGCACACTGACTGAGGCGAGGCTGAACATCTACCGGGACGAGGCGTACATCAACGGCGTCCGCGCGCGCACCGTTCCCTTCACCTTCAGCCTGCAGGACGACGATGACGACTGCCGCTGGGACACGCACACCGCCCGCCTCCTCGCAGAACTCGCCACCACTGTTCTCGCCGCCGCCGCCGCACTCGAGCAAGTCCAGGTCAGCGTCACTCGCGCGGCCGGACTCGAGCTACAAGACTGGTCCGTGCTCTTCCACACGCTCCCGTTCGTGCATACGCTCCACCTCTGCCCCCGATTCGAAGCCGTCCTTCCCTGTGTCTTGCAGGAAGCGTGGGGCCTACGCCAGCCTCCGCTGCCGGCGCACTGGGCGCAGGCGTTGTCCCGCACGTCCTCCCGCACCTGCGCATGCTCACGCTGGAGTCCGTCCCGTGGGAGCACACCATCCCAGCCGTGCTCTCGATGCTCTTCCAGCGGGACTGTGGGGGCTCGCCGAAGCTGGAGACGCTCCGTATCGGGTTCAATCGCGATAGGGGCGAGCGGGGACAGAGCTTCGAGGCCGTGGTCGAGAGCGGAATCGCGCAGTACCTGCGCATTTTCGATAGACTGGTGACGAGGTTGAGTATTATATCTGTTGACCTCGCGCTAGGTGATGGCTGAACGGATAGCCCCATGCGCCCATCTCCGCGGCGAGGGGACACACCCTTGTCTCTTTCATCTCTTCTCACGAAATATTTATCGATATGTTGAATCCGAACACCTCAATCTGCCACAGTGGCAAGACACCGCACAGGTCGGAGATGGCTCTTGGTTTCTTGGACTTCACTCCACCGCTCCTCCGAGATCGGGAGCAACTTGCCACATATGACAGATGTCTACTTGTGAACGAGTGAGTATGGTCATTTCACTCCTGTTTGAATGATGCTTTCCCGTTTAGCCACCTTGAAACGACACATAACGCCTCATTGAGATATTCGCAAGGAACAAAACCTCACGACGGCATCTTCACTACCGCCGCTCATAGTGCCGAGCAGAGTCCTCAAAGCAATGTTTTGGGCCGCTACTTTCCTCAGGCTCGCTGCGCGGCGTGTACTCGTGGCAGAGTGCACCGATTCCTCGATCATGCGTGGAGTGTCTTCTGCGGCAGAGGTTGCCGCGCTGCGAGCTTCTTGCGAACTACTGGCACAGCACACAACCCCACGCTGCAAGGTGTGCCTCAGATAGCCATGGACTTGACGGATGCACTGGTGAGCTTAGGCTTAGCACGTTTGTGTCATCTCATACGGTCCCTTTTCAAGGCGAATAGCTCAGCAGTAGCGTCCGACGTTGAGGCGTCCGTTACCCCACCTGTCGGCGCTATTCGGCTTGAGAACCTAAATATCACTCAATACTACTTCCACCGAATCCTACGTCCACTTGCTTCCGGTGTCTGTCGACAGCTTACTCGAAGGCTCAAGCGCTCACCATTGCACATTACACATTCTGGGTGAGCCCTGGGTGAGCCGTCAGCTTCGCTGAGTGCGATCCATCACATGTGGCCAGTCGTTCTACGTGGGGTTTCATTGACTCTGCAAGTTTCGACATTACTGTGACCCTATAGCGGTTATGCGACACATGTTTACCTTCTGACACGAGAGGCCCCACGACTATGTATGCGATCAATCCGGAACATACGACAACCATATGAAGGTTCATGCACCCCGACGTATACGCCACTTTAGTCCAGAAGCACAATTTGACCATCATTCTACAGCCAGACAAGCTCTTCGCCTACATCCACGATGACAATGGCTTGCAGGACCCAGGCAAGGTATGCTCCCGAGGCGCAAGTATAAAACCGCGATAATTGGCAGTCGGACAGACCGCAAACAGACCGCAAACCGGTGCTCACCTAGTTTCCTCCCCCGAATCCCTTCCGACATTTTTGCTCATCCAACATGTTCGGTGCCGCATTCTTCTTCCAGGTCCTCGTCGCCTCTGCGGCGTTTGCTATCCCGACGTCCAAAGAGCGACTCGCCCAGCGTGTTGCCCGCCGCGCTGCCGGCGCTCACCTCACCAGCCCCAACCAGCACATCGACCGCCCCATCTCCGAGGCTGAGACCAACGCGACACACGCCGAGTTCAGCACCAACTGGTCTGGTGCCGTCTTAATCGCTGGCGCCGTAAGTCTTCCCAAAATCTAGGAGCCCTGTCGTATGCCATAAAGCCTCTTTGCATGTCGTGCAAATCTTCGATGTTTCGATTCACGACCTCTCGGAGTCCTTCCATACATTTGCTCGATGGGTACTAACGTGCATTTGCTTCGGGCAGAACACATTCAAGTCCGTCACTGGAACGTTCACTGTCCCCACTCCGCGTGAGCCCTCTGGCGCCTCAGGTACCCACTCCGCGTCGGCGTGGGTTGGTATAGATGGCGACTCTTGCGGTACCGCCATCCTCCAAACCGGTGTCGACTTCACCGTTTCCGGCAGCCACGCTTCCTTCGATGGTACGTCATGGTTTACCCTCTCTGCCGAACATGAGATCATATGCTGATATGGCGGTCTTCATTTCTCTTCCCTCGTAGCATGGTTCGAGTGGTTCCCCGACTTCGCACACGACTTCAGCGGCATCTCCATAAGCCCCGGCAACTCCATCACGGTCAGTGTCACCGCAACCTCCCGCCGGGGCGGCACCGCGACCATCGTCAACCACTCCACCGGCCAGCAGGTCTCGCACACCTTCTCTGGCCAGCCGGCGCTCTGCCAGGAGAACGCTGAGTGGATCGTCGAGGACTTTTCCGAGGGCGGCGGGCTTGTGCCCCTCGCCAACTGGGGAACCGTGACCTTCACGGGCGCATCCGCGGGTACGGCGAGCGGCACCTCGAGTGCCTCGGGCGCGACGATCATCAACATGGAGCAGAACGGCCGTGTGTTGACCGATGCGTCTGCTAGCGGGTCCACGGTCACCGTCAGGTACACGGGCCCTTGAACGACGCATGAGCATCTTGGGGATCTGGACTTCTCGAAGAGGGTGTTTGCGATTGGGCAGGGCGTGGCATGAGACGGGGCGACGGACACTGGCAGACGTCCGTATTTTGAGATTGGTGTAGAACCAGCCTGAGGGTCGATGTATGCTCTTGTTCGATACTCTTGTTCAAATGGACCTAGTCACGACCGTCTTGGTCAGGTGTGATGAGCGTAGGATGAGCGCGATACAATGTCGCCAAGGACCAATCGCGCCGAGTCCTTGACCGTTCTCAGCAGTGAGCGCGAAACCCTCTGACGAAGTTGGAGCACTATACTCATTGATCTCGCGCTACATGATGGCTTCAAATTGCGCCGATCTCTGGGGCGAGGGACTCACCGTAGTCTACAACATCTCTTCTCATACTTTGTTCAGATGTCGAACTTATGCCACCGCAGATGTCGACGCGTACGGGCACTCCCACTCCTGGCATGCATCTCTTGCGTTATGCTCGCCGCGTCGTGGCGCGGACAAGGACAGCAACAATGCATCGAGACTCAAATGAGGATACAGTACACGCAACGTCTTGAGACGTAAGTATGTTAGTCTACAACGCGTGAGACGGTCAAAGGCACGGCGTGATGAGTGTCAAAAGGCCGAGGCCGGTCAAGAGCAATGTCAGTGACAAGATGCGCATGCAGTGCCGCTCGAGACGAGGGGATGGGGTGACGGCGACGCAGATGACGATTCGATAACCGATGTTTAGATGATTCGATGGATGGAGGTGTTTCGCAAGACGGATTCGAGGATGAGGAGGATATCCGTATGACAATGACAATGAGGTATGAACGCGCATGATTCGGTATGTATGATGAGAGTCGAGAAGGCGGAGGATGATGATGAGTGCGAAGGTGAGTGATGGATCTATGTACACGGCCTGGGTATGTGCACTGAAGGGATACATCCACAAAATAAGATATACGACACAACAGCCTGGTGGAATGGAGTATCGATGAACGCTAGGGATACATTTCGCCGTAGATGCGAAGCATTGAGTCCGAACCGCAAAGTCACTGAACGACCCAACATCCTGGCCGTTCCTGCACGTCCATGCGTGTTGAAGCGCGAGTGGAGCCAAGAGAAGAGAAGCGGCGAGCGAACCACGCCAATCTTCACCGAACGGGTATCTGATTCATGGTGAGCTGACGCTGCAGCCCACGCCGGCGAGGCGGGGCTTTGGGTTCGTCGTGCGTCGGTGGGGAACCCGAGCCGGCGGCAATCGTCTGCTGACTGTCGCTGCGCGACAGTGTGCGTCTGGGGCTGGCGACAGGTGTGGCCGGAGGCGTGGTTGACGCATATGGAGGACCGCTAACTTTACGACGTTTGTCGGCGTGAACGTCGTCGGGCGACGCTTCAAGACGGGCAGCAAGCTCAGCGAGGGCAACGTTGGCAGAGCGGAGTTGGCGAGGTTGGGGTTGCGTGAAGTCCGACTCGGACGGCGTAGGGGTGGGTGGGAGTGGGGAGGTAGAGCGCTGGACGCGTTTCGGTCCGTCGTCCATGCCGGGCTCGTCTGGAGGGACGTAGATGCATTCTTCAGGGACATCGCTGTCCATGGTATCGAAGGTCTCTGCCCGTAGCGCCGCGCGATATGACGCAGTGGGCCTCCTCACGCCTGCAGGAATGCAAACCGGGTAGGGACCGTGCGGCCGAGCGACGTACGCGGCCACCGCTTCCCAGTCAGCTGGTCGCCAATTGCGCTTTGCTTCCTCCTGCGTGACCCAGCCTATGGCGAGTAGGTTGTGGAGGATCTTGCCAGAGAGGCGCATAGGTGCGCACATCGTGGGGTGTACGCGGATGTAGCGATCGTGAAGGATGAGGTGGTGGAGTGGTCTCTTCCAGAGCTCGGGTGCACGGATGTCGCGGCTTGTTCGTGGCAAAGGCTCGTGCGCGAAGTCTCGCACCTTGATGCCTTGCGCCTTCGCTGCTTCCATGCGCTCCTCGCTGGACTCCTCCACAAACTCCTCAACGATCTCGGTGGGAACTGGGGAGGGCGGGGCAACATATGGGTCTCCCATACTCTCGTCGAAGCCGGGGAGGATGATGGGAGGGGTTCGAGCCCGGGATGCATCGCTGGTTACGGAGACGGTAACGGCGGCAACTGTCATCGAGTCTTCGCTGCGCTTGCGCTTGAGAGACTTGAGAGAGGTGGTACTGTTGGAACGCGAGAGAGAGCCGGTAGAGTAGGCGAGTGCGACAGATGGCTGACCAGGAGGTGCAGAATACTCGAGGCAGTAACCGTCAAAGTGGGACATGGTAGTGGTGTGAGGGTGAATATGGTGCCTGTGGCTGAGGCGAAAGAGAAAGGTGTTTATATGCGCTGATTCCACGCCACTGGGGTCGAGTAAAAGGGTGTTGTCGCTGTGGCCGGGAAGGCGGGGTGGTGGTGGTCGGGACGAAGCAGGTGGCCTGAGCGCCCGTGCGGACAATAGAAAAGTTGACAAGCGCCGCCCCGCCTCAGCCGGTCCCGGCACGGATCACATTTCTCGCGCCCCGAGTCACCCGACGTCACCATATCAGGCAGTGGCGGGGTTCTCACGCTCGGGCGCTCATGTCCCCCTCGGATTCACGGTTTCGTCTCGACTTATACATACCAGTCCTGGACTAGACCTTGCAGTTGCATTCTGGTGAGCATCAATTCGCACTGAATTGTACAAGCCCACTCATGTTCACGCAGTGTCTCCACGAATCAGAGATGAATACCGACACTCCCATGGTTCTCCTTTCCTCACGACTACAGGACCTGGAACCATCTTGGCACTCTCAGCCTCACACCATAGCCGACAACGTTGCGAAACATCTAGCGAACATCAAGGCAACGCGCGATGCATTAGATGCAGAAGAGATACGCTGCAAGTGGCTATGGAACTCTGCTCTCGCCGTCACTCGTCTACCCAACGAGATTATGGTCGCCATCTTTCGCTGGTATCATATCATCGATTCCCCGGAGGATGTTTAACAACGAGGCGCGACCGGAGTGGATGCTACTCATGGGCGTGTGCCAGTATTGGCGTAATGTGGCGATCTCGACGCCGAGTCTTTGGACTAACATCAACATAGACGGCCGATGCAAGACAGACCATGCACTCTTGACCCTCTTCCTCACTCGATCGTCCAGAGCGCCGTTATGTGTCTCCATTCAGAGACATTCTAAGGCGCATTTTGCGCTCCTCCGGCCACATTTCCATCGTGTACGGCAGCTCATCGTGGCTCGAATCGCAAGCAAAGACATGTCTGTTTACCGCAGTTTGCTCTCGCAGCACTCTATGCCACTGTTGACAGACTTGACCCTCGAGTGCCCAGTCAGAACCGCGCTAGAATCCAATCCAAGTGTTCGGCAGCCAGTCCTGTGGTCGCACGACAGATGCCCCCTGCTCTCCCATCTCTCTCTGGGTTTATTTCCCAATCTACGCGATCCCCATATCTATGCAAACCTCCGGTCCCTGGTGCTCCGAAGTGACAGAAATCTCTTCGGTGATGACATCGACTTTAACCAGTCCCACTTTGACCAGTTCTTGGACTTACTCTCCCTATGCTCCCGCATCGAGTCCCTCGTTCTGCACGCCTTCCTATGTCAGTTCGGCCTCCCGAAACACGGCAGCCCCGCACCATGGCGTCCATCCATCAAGCTTCCCTCTCTCACCTCCGTCGGGATTGAATCCGACTATCCCGAAGAAATCAATCCTTTCCTCTCGCACCTCGTATTGCCCCCCACGGCGTCCCTGCGCATCAACGCCAACCTCGGGTACTTGGACATAGCCACTTCCAACGACCGTTTCTCCGACCTGCTACCCATAAACCGATCCGAAACACTCCCAACCCTCGCCTCGCTCGTCCATGCCTCCCTCACGGTCGATGACGGCGACTGCTGCATATACTGCAGGACCGCCGCGACAGACGGGTCCAAGAGCCGGAGTGTCTCGCTCTCACTCTACTCGCTGACGCGTTCGTATCCTGTCAGCAACCTGGCCCCACGCCTCTCCATGGGCCTCTCCGACCTCGTCCACATCCTTACTGACAGCGGCGCCGCGCGGGGTCTGACCACCCTGTCCATCACGGCCAGTCTCGACGTCGTCGGGGCACTGCAAGTATCCGAACCGGCCGGGTCGTATGCATCATGGACGACGCTGTTCGCGGCGTTCTCCAACCTGGAGGTGTTGCGGGTATATGCGGGCGCGAGCCGCATCCTACCTTTCTTCGACATGCTCCGGGTCCTATCCACGGTGTCCAGTGCGGGCGAGGACCATGGTCCCGCCTCCGCCTCTGCTTCGCTCGCATCAGAGTCCATCGCCACATTGCCGCACCTAAGGGAACTCGAGGCGGTCGGCTCCGACGCTCCCCTTGACGCCGGCGCGGCGGGGTTGGAGAGAGTGGTGGGATGTTTGGAGTATAGGGCCGCGAGGGGCGCGCGACTGGAGAGGTTGCGCCTTGGGATCGCCTATGTTGATGATCCGAGCGGTATGCGCTCGTATGGAGCCTGGAAGGCTCTACCCGGGTACCTTCCCCAGCTGGAAGCACTCGTCGACACCGTCGAGTACCTGGACAATCCCGAAGCCATCTCTAGAGATACGGCCACGCCAAGTGCTACATAGTAGATGCAGTGTGGCCGGTGGGGTATCTCGCGAGTACTGGGAATCCATATCATATAATCAACCTGTCTTTCGAGATGAGCAAATGACGTACTGCTTAAATCCTATGGACACACTCAACTGGCGGCATCTGTTCATATCGTGCATCCCCGGAGGTCACCAGTTGTTTCCGCCTGAGGCCGTGCATGGTACTAGCTCTGGAGCTTGCGACTGGAACTGATCACTGAAATGTGAGGCCTTCAGGCCTTCAGGTTCGATACAATGTCAAGAAGCCAGTCACTGATGACGCGGTGACCTGCGCATCACTGTCACACTTCATGCGTGACGAACAGACTCCGTGATCGTGCAGTAACGACTCTTGCAACAACTCTCTTCACTATATACCAAGACACCTCCGACATTGTAGGTAGGTTGTCCACTCCGCTGACCTTTGATGTTGCCCCATTCTCAACCTTTCATGCAGCGCTTTACTGTGGTATGGATACCGGCAGCCTGAAGTCGTCGACAACATTGAAGTCTGACTCCCAATTCTCGATTGATCATGGCTTGGGAGTCACAGAAAGTCGGTCATTTCCGACCGTGAGGGACGAGATTTCAAGATGGCTGCTGGATATTCAACAGAGACGCAGACGCTTGGACGAAGAAGAGCTCCGATGCAAGCGGCTCTGGAATGCATCCCTTCTCGTCACCCGTCTACCTAACGAAATCACGGTCGCCATCTTTCGGTATTTCACTGATGCCTCAGACTTTTATTCCATACGCTTTCGACGGCGACCGGCTTGGATGCCTTTTATGGGCGTGTGCCAGTACTGGCGTGACGTGGCGCTCTCGACGTCGAGCCTATGGACGGACATCACCATACGCCGCCGGCCGGGACGAGTGTCAGAGGATCTCCTGTCTCTCTTCCTCAGTCGGTCGTCCACAGCGCCCCTCACCGTTGTCTTCGTTGAGCCCTCCGAAGCGGTCTTCACACTTCTTGTACCCCATCTACATCGCGTTCGGCAGCTCTGTGTAGTCGACATCTCACTGGAAGATGTCTCTTCTTACACCACTCTCCTCCCGCATTATCCTATGCCACTGTTAACGGACTTGGAACTCGGATGCGTTCGGGTGCCTAGGGACTCACAAGCTGCACAACAATCCCTCTCGCTATCGCATGCAGACTACCCTCTCCTCTCCCTGCTGACTTTGTGCGGAATGTCCATACCACACGACCCTCAAATATACGAAAATCTTCGCTCATTGACCCTCAGGAACCGGTGCGCGTACAAACTCAACTTTGAGCAATTCCTCGACACGCTCTCTGCATGCTCTCGCTTGGACTCCCTCACCCTCCGGGCCTTCTTGTATCAATTTGATCTCCCAGATCGTGACAGTCTCCCGCCCTGGCGTCTGCCGATCACACTAGCCTCTCTGACCAGCCTCGAGCTGAAAGATGAATACCCCGAAGACTCCTCCCCCTTCCTCGCGCACATCATCCTACCGCCCCGTGCATCGCTGCTCATAGAAGTCGCCATCGACCCTCCAGCACCAGATGCCTCCATCCTACAAGAATCGCTCACACAATCGCTCCCCCCAAACCCCTCCGGAACAGCGCCCATCCTCAGCTCGCTCGCATACGCCGCCCTCTGGACGGACCACGACGAGTACCGTCTGTACGGCAGCACGGACGCGGACGACATGGACATGTGTCATCCCGGCGTGTCCCTCACTCTCTCCTTGCACTCATTCCAAGACTGGAGCCGGTACCTTCCCATGGGCCTGTCCGACCTCCTGTGGATCTTCGGTGTCGCCCGCCAGCTGGCGGTCCTCTCCATCACGGGAAACCTCAACACTGTCCACGCTCTCCGGGACCCGGTCCGCGCATGGGGGACGCTGTGGGTCGCGTTTCCGATGCTGGAGGTGCTGAGGGTGTGGGCCGACGGTGGACGCATCCTTCCATTCTTCGACGCGCTCCGGGCCGCGTCTGCGCCTCCCATCTCGGACGAGCTCGCGCTGCCCCGTCTCAGAGAGCTGCACGTTATGGGGTCCGACAGGCACGCGGACGCTGAGCCGGTAGAGTTGGATAACGTGGTGGGATGTCTGGCCGATCGGGCTGCGAGGGGCGCGCGGCTGAGAATGTTGCGCTTTGGGATCGCCCATAGCAGCGATCCGGGCGACGAGTATACATACGAAGCGTGCAAGGCGCGGTATGTCCCGCAGCTCGAGACCGTCGTTGATACCGTCAGGTACGAGAACATAGGACGGCTTAGTACCCTTGGCTATCAGCAACTTCAATAACCTGATGAAGGCTAGCTTGAGTAGAGTATGAGTGGGATTGTTAAACTGGAGCAATCACTTGTTGATATGGGAGTCTTGGTACCTTAGGAATTGAACTGTACTGCGATGTGAGTGAGAATGGCAGGCAGCGTTATTTGTCCCCGGGCCCGGCCCGGCCCGGATGGCCCTTGAGCGCTTAAGCGCTGTTCAAGATCATGGATCTCCAACGTTGACCTCGTTCAATACACGATATTCAAAGCACCGACTGAGGTCTCAACACGAATTTCTGGTATGAATCTGTTTACTCTGCTTAGACTTGGAATTGCGCTTGATAAACTGTTGGTGTTGTAGCTGTGGTCACATGAATACCGGCGGGTCCGAGTCCTCCACTGCGACACTGGCATCCACTGGCAATGAGTCAGACCTCCGTGTCTCGTTCAACACCGATTTCGTCGCTTCAATGGCGGGCCCGGGAGATCACTCAGGTTCAGCTGTAAGGGAAGAACTATTAGAACGGCTGCTCGACGTACAAGCGAGACGCAGAGTACTGGACGAGGAAGAGCTTCAATACAAGCGGCTATGGAATGCGTCCCTTCCCATCACTCGTCTACCCAACGAGACCACGGTCACCATATTCCGATGGTCTACTCAGATGTCACTGACTTGGATGCGACTCATGGGCGTATGTCAGTATTGGCGCGATGTGGCGATCTCGACGCCGACACTCTGGACGGACATCAACCTGAATGGCAGACGGCAGACAGACAGTGACCTTCTGACCCTCTTCCTCGCTCGGTCGGTCACAGCGCCGTTGTGTGTCTCCATATGCAAACTTTCCGAGGCACACGTTGTACTCCTCCGGCCTCATCTCCATCGCATCCGGGTGCTCACTGCGGACGATATCGCAAGCGAGGACCTACCTTCTTGCCACAGTCTGCTCTCGCAGAGCTTCATGCCACTCCTGACAGATCTTACTCTTGTTTGCTCGACATTTACCATAACGGATCCAGGTTTACGACGGCCGCTCCTGTTATCGCACAGGGATTGTCCGCTGCTCTCCGGCCTCTGTCTCTGTGTGATCAGTCCTCCACACGATCCCCGAATCTACACGAACCTTCGAACCTTGATCCTCCAGAGTTACGAATCCCTCTCCGCCCTCAACTTCGACTTTGACCGCTTCCTGGACGGGCTCTCCCTCTGCTCCCACCTAGAGACACTCATCCTCGACGCCTTCTTGTTCCAGTACGACATCCAAGGACGCATCAGGCCCGCGCCATGGCGTCCACCGCTCACGCTGCCCTCTCTCATCTCCCTCGACCTCAGATGGGAGTTCCCCAGCGACATCATGACATTCCTTGCACACATCATCCTGCCTCCCCGAGCGTCCCTGAGCATAAGGGCCACCCTCAGGTTTTCGGGCGACCCCCCCTTCTCCGACCTGCTGCCCCCAAACCGGTCCAAGACGCTCCCCATCCTCCCCTCGCTGGCCTACGCCGCCATCACGACGGACGTCGACGTGTGCCGCATGTACTTCCGGACGGACGCAGAGGACACATCGAGCCCCAGCATCTCCCTCGACCTCCACTCGCTCTCCGTCGAGACCTGGGCGCGGTACCTGCCCTTGGCTCTCTCCGACCTCGTGCACATCTTCGGCGTCGCGTCCCACAGCCTCACCGTCCTCTCCGTCTCGGCCGGCATCGAGTCCTTCGACGCGCTCGCGCTGCACGACTCGGTCCGGACGTGGTCGCGCCTGTTCGCCGCGTTCCCGCACCTGGAGGTGCTGGAGGTGTCCGCGCGCGGCCGCTCCGTCCTCCCCTTCTTCGACGCGCTCTGGGCCGCATGCAACCCGACGTGGATCATGGTGGCAGGCAGACCCCCGCGCTACTCGCTCGCAGACACGTTCGCCGTCTTGCCACATCTGAAGAAGCTCAAAGTGACCGGCGCGGATGCCCTCGCCCACACCGGGCCGGCAGGGTTGGACAAGGTGGTGCAGTGTCTGGCGTATAGGACCGCGAGGGGTGCACGGCTGGAGAAGCTGCACCTTGGGATTGCGCACAGTAATGATCCGAGCGCCGCTGCGTACTCGTATGAAGCCTGCAAGGCTCGGTACGTGCCTCAGCTAGAGACAATCGTCGACACCGTCGAATACGTGGATACGTCACGGTACACTTCTTGAGACTACGCAGGCTAGCTGCCATGCCTATCGATCTGTGAACAACATAGTGCGCTAAGCCAAGCTTGAGCAAGTACTACTTGCCAGCGCGAAGGTCGGTGCACCGGCTGGCACTCCCATCTAGGTAGGCTACGTCTGCTCGTCCAACTGCGTCCCTTGCCACTTGGGCTGTCACCGTACGCAAACCATGCACCAAACGCCGCCTGATCGGGTGTTCTCTGCATCGCATATGCGAACCCGGGTCGTGTCTCGCACCCTGTTTCCTCCGGGGCTTCACAGTCTTCCTCTATCAAGTCACGAATCGGGATTCCTCACGTCCATATACGGTCCCACTGCCGCATGCACGAATACCCGTCATAATCTGGATCATCGCCCATCTCAGCTCCCATGCAGACCAATGACCGCAGACCCTGGGGGCCAGGAAACACGCACCAAAGTTTCTCGAGGGGTTGCAATCGCACTTCCCGCGGTCCCACACGCCAGCGTCCTGCGGACAGTGACTGTACGGGTTGTGCTCGTACCCGATGTCGTGGAAGAAGTGGATCTTATCCTTGCGCTGGAATAGCGAGATCGCAATGCTGTGTACGGGCGCGTCGCCCCAGCGCTGTGTATCGCCATAAGCGTTCTGTGCTCGCGCGACGCCAGAATGGATACGACTACTGACCTCGTAGTAGAAGCCGCCGGTAGAGTCGAGATGGTCAAAGAACTTGGTGTAGGCCTCCCCGCGCCAGAAGTCCATGTCCGCGATTTCGAAGTTGCTCCAGACTAGAATGGCAATGCCACCGCGCGTCAGTCAGAAAAGCCGGACGGTCATGGAAAAAAGGAGGAGACGTACAGTGGCAGAGGTTGTACGACTTGCCGCCGTCGTCGGACATGTAGCCCATCGCGTTGTCCTTTGGGATATATTGAGGATGCTTGTCGACGAACTCTTTGACCGTGTCCCAGAGGCTTGGGATGGTCGCGCCGTACTCGTACATGGTGATCGTGAAGCCTGCGACGTGCGTCATGAGTGAGCAAGCGGAATTGCAGTGAGACGAATGGTCATGGTACGTACCGTACGTCTTGTTGTGGTCTTCCATGTACAAGAACGGGTCATCAACGATGTCGCAGTGAAAGTGGACGTCTGGTCTGTGGAATGCATCACACCTTTTCCGGTTCAGCAATGTTATGCAAGAACTCACTCTACACGCCAATACCACTTATACTTTTGCAACAGCGGATGGCGGTAGAAAAACTGCACCTAAAAGTTAGAATGCCTAGGTCGAAACGCATATGACAGAGGACTTGGAGACTTACGCCAGAGTTAAAACGGCACATGTTCCGGTAGGAAACGCTACCACCGTAGATGATGCCGTCTGCAACCATCTTCTCGCGTCCTGCGCGTGCCTTCTCCTCGTCGATCCAGTCGGGCTGAAACCAGTGCTCGTGGGGAATGAGACCGAAGATAACCTCGCCATGAACGACGTTGAGGATGCGCCTGGGGGGAACATCATGTCAATGGGTTGTGAAAATTTAGAGCAGACCATTGCATGCGTAGGACGCTCGGGATTGGCCGATACGCTGTCTCAGAAGAGGAATATGGATGCTATTTGTATGCGACTGCGGGTGCCCGTTGCTCAATCCGACTAAGATACACGGCAGGGATTCCCGCTTTTCGGGCGGGCGATATTTGAGAAGTTGAAAGTTAGTCCAATTTGGGAAGGATAGCCTTCTTCCCAATCCGTCCTATACTCGGAGAAGTTTGAGCAAAAAGGAGGCTTTCCAGCCAGATGAAAAGCCATTTGAGTGACGTCCAACTGGCCTACCACGAACTTCAACTTTTCGTGCAAATCTCGCCCGCCCGAACAGCAATAAACGAGGAGCCTCCACGTTCGCTCACCAACAGCCGCCTGTGTTCGTGCTACATAGCATATAGGGAACAACGCGGGCCTGTCAGACCTGCGCGGGTTTCGATATCCGTGCGGCTCCGTTCCATGCTCTCAAAAACGTCTTTTGTGAATGTCTAGGGCATGTGTACAGGTCAAACCCACAAGGCCATGGTCGGGTTTGGTACCCGGGACAAACCCGTACCCGATCTGCAGGTACGGGGTTTACACGGGTACGGGTATGGGTTACGGCCTGGACACCCGCGGGTATACCCGCATCAGTCCCTATCTAAGCATAAGGTGCGCCTAAGATTGATGCGTTATGCGAACAGCGGATGGCATCTGTCACTGAGAGGAATATGGGACAGCTTCTCATGCACCTCGGAGTTGGCGAACGCCCTTGCGCATGATGAACGCGAAGAGCGTTCGTGAAGAAATAGCGCGGAGAGTCACGGGGAGATGGAAGACGCACCTCTTGAACTCGTCCGAGAAGGGCTCCTCGTTCAAGAAGACCCAAGGATATCCCGCCCGTCTGTTGAATCTGTCCTCCAGCCTGCGGACACTCCGCACCGCGTTTTCGACGTCGCTATTGCGCGCGAGCATGAGGATGGTCGCGTTCGCCTTGCGTGTGAGGATCGCGTCTGGGTGTGTAGTGTTCTCGGGTTTATGATAATCTTCCAGGTCCGGGAGAGTACCAGCGTCGACGGAGGGATCGCCCCAGGTCAGCTGCGAGGCAAAGTTCTTGAGCGAGGTAGCACGGCCGTAGTCTTCGTGTGTGAAGCTGAGAATGGAGTGGAGGCCAATCTGGGGGAGATCTAGGCGAGCTCCCCGGAGAGAGAACAATGTCACTTACGATCATGAAGAGGGCAAGAAGGACGTAGCGCGAGGTAGTCGTGAGCTTAAGAACCATGATAGATACTTGTGACGTTGGTCGCCAAAAACGCGCGACTGCCGGTCGGTATATGCGCGCGCGGTGACCGAGAGGAGAGAGAGAGTTCAAGCTGGGTGGTCGAGGAAGAGGGCAGGAGACGAGGGTGATGAGGACGAAGACCGTCTGGGCGGTCCCAGACGTCGACGACGTCGATGTTGATGACGATGGGGACGGCGAATATGGACATGGAGGACCCTGACCGACGTCCGGGTAGTGCCCCTTCAATCAAACCTTCTTCGCCTGTCGGCCCTACGTCCGCAGCTCGTTTTAGTCCGCTTATACAGCTGTGCAGCCTGTGCTCGCCATATGCTTGTCTCTATTTCTGGCGACTCTGGTGTTCGTTTACCCCTGCCCCCTGTTTGTCAGTCATGCACCTCTGCAGGTATCGGCCCCAGAACGTTGGCGGAGGCTATGAGCAGAGTAAGCCTAGGCGACTCGGAGAAGGTCACTTTTGGATGACGCACCATCTGATGTAAGCTGCCAGTGGGGGCTTTCTGACGTGCGAGCACTCAGATTTGTACATCTAAGTTCACCCTCCAGACGAATGGACCCGCCTGTACGCACGCCCTCGGCCGCAGTATCGTAACATATACTGTCTGCCACAGTCGACCGGGAAGAATCAGAATCAAGCTAATTGCAATCGCGGTACTGCGCACCTCGCGACTCCCAATCGGGAGATATGTGGCGGCCACCGGTGGCTGCACAGCTTTCAGCAAAAAGTACTCGGCAAGGTCTCTGACAGCGACACCATGGTGACCCATCTTTATGACAAGGTTTACACAATGCCATCGTGAGTACAAGTCGGATCTCAGGGTTGCATGATGGAGGAGGCTCCCTTCATCACATCGAGATCCGTGCTGCTGCATAAGGTGCCCCCAGCGTTGCTGATGATGACGCCAACCCTAGCTGATGTAGTATGCCATGCAGAGTTTGCTCTGGACAGCCATACTGCAGACACGAAGTCGGTCCTCCCAATATGATAACATCGCAGGAGTAGAAGGGGCCATCACTGAGCCTGGCAAGTTAGTAGTAGAGCACAGGCTGTGGTGTAGCCCACCCACGTGCGCTCACCGTGACCGTGACGACGGTAACTTCAAGTCACTTGTGACTCTCTCGAGCCTCAGCGAAACCCCAGCGGCTCAAAGTCCTCTACTGCAGCATCCTTTAACCCCAACTGCGCACCAGCGCTCTTCCAAGTCTTGACTCCGCCGCACCGCTCACAAGCCTCCAAGTTCGCAGATCCTCCAGTCTCCAGCAGCCATGCAGTCCGACTCGGATACAAGCTGAAGTAAGTACTCCAAGCTTGAGTTGACCGGACCGCCATGAAGCCAGCCAAGTCAATATCGCAGCATCCACTTGCAACGGCCCCGCAGACGTGCTCGAGTCCTGCAAATACAGTCTGTACACGAGAGAGATCACCAAACCGCACGCACCGCAACCGCCGACCGTATACGCCTCCGTGAGCGCAGCACGCCGCTTCAGCCTGCAGTCTGCAGGTGATGATGGGCGTCCGTCGCATCCGACACACCGTACGGTCCTACGGACTCATAGTCATAGTCCCCTGCAGCGTTGCCCGTATGTCTTCCGCAGGGACACGGACAGCACCAACGGGCGGCATATAATCCCTACCAAACCTCTCAGCATCCGCACCCCAGCACACGCATTCTCACCACACTCACCACTCACCACTCACCACACTCGCCTTCCAAGACCGATCCCTCGACCCGTCGAGACCGAAATGGCCATCCAGATGACCCCGCCCCGCCCGCCCGCCGAGCTCCCGCTCGCCCAGATGACGCACCTCGACGTCTTCGTCCACCACACCGCCCCCGGCTCCGAAGAGACGTACCGGCTGGCGGCGCTCGGCCAACGCATGCTCCGAGCCGCCTACAGGGCCGCCCTCGCCAGGATGCGCCCCGACCTCCGGCAGGGCGAGCAGTTCGACGTGAGTCCCCCCCCCTCCTCCTCCCCTTGCTAGTGGTGGAAGCCCCAAGAAAAGTACTAGCAGCAGCAGAGGTTGATGCTGACGGCGGGGTGGGTTGGGGATACGTTTTAGGCGTACGCGGATCGGACGTACCCCGCCTTCGTCGTCCGCTGGGTGGCCGTCTTCCGCTGGCGCGAGCGGATGCGTGTCCCCGCCGGTCAGGCCCACATGGTCAATCTCGAAAGCTGGGAGGTAAGTCCCGAGTGTTTCGTTCTAGTTTTTCGGTGGTGTGGTGTTTGGATACTGACTGAGGCGGCGACCGACGGCAGGAGACGCTCCGGCTCTTTGAGACGTACGCGGGTGGGGTCGTGAAGGATTACGGGGCGGAGACGTTGATGAACTGGGTGGAGGGGCTCGTGAGGACGCCTTGAGGGATGGCGGGCCTGAGGGTGGGCGGCGGATGGGGTTCGGACTGGGGATCTTTGTGTTTCCTTCTCGCTTCCTCGCTGTGATCTTGTTTTGCATGTCTGCTCTCGCGCTTTCGTACGATCTGTGTTTGAGGTATCTAAGTTGTGTATTAATCTCGACAGTGACCGGTTAATATGGAGACGCGTCCCGCACCTTGACGAACGACGCTGCGAGGAGAGCGAACCGTGTCCTCACGTCTCTCCATGACCAAGTCTGTATCAACATAAAATATGAGCAGACGTGCAGAGCATATCCAGAATTGAATGCACTACTTCGCGCATCCCACGTCGGTCTCCTTCGCATCTTGTTTTGCGTATCTGCGGGTACGACTGCGCATGGGTTAATCGGGACGTCCTGAAAGCCTGCGTTGAGATCCATCACCGTTCAGTACCGCAAAGAGCCAAAGAACGCACCGTCCCGAGATGGGAATACTGGACTACCGCAGCATTCGCTAAACCCTCAACTGCGCATATGCTTGTGCAGTCCCCAGATACAGCAGCGATGGCCATACAGCTGTGGGCGAGGGACATATATACTGACTCGAACTCGAACGCGTGCACAAGGGCGCTGAAACGTGAGATCCTACCCCCAAGTCGCCTCGAGGCACGAAACCACATATCTGCAGGCTGCATATCAAGCCGCATAACACAGATCTCAAGCCAACGCCAGATTCAAGCCTCGCCAACGATACAATGAGGAAGAATTCGACACGGCGGTCGACAGTGACTACCGCAGCACCCGGTTAACCCCAAGGGCCACCAGCACAGCACTGCGCACCAGCAAACTCCGCTTCGCGCCGCGGCATGTGCGCGGGTCCTGAAGTAGCCTATAATCTAGCATACATACAGCTCTCCGCAAACGCGAGTGCGAATGATGGAGAGTACCTCTCGTATCCGCACCCACCGCCACGACGCAGACAGGTATACGGGCGTCAATTGTGCAGGCTGCGGCAATGTGCATATAGCGTCCCGCACTGGCAGTAAAGATGGGGAATGTAGTGAACGCACCGAGTACGAGCCAAGTTTCGAACGCTTCCGCGTACGCAGCGCATAGCTTCAGCCTGCAGGCGAATATGACAGGTCATTCCGGGCAGATCCACACGCGCGAGGGCTCGAATCAGCTGCAGTCGTATTCCTCGTCCCAGACCGCGTGCAGCGAGGACAGACCTGGTATATAAGTCCTCTCCGATCTCTTGTCAGCTCTCAACAACCGCATCGAAGGACACTCACGAAACACACCCTGCACCCCGCAACCCCACGTCTCACAACCTGCTCTCGTCTCGCACCACGAACCGAACGAGAACGTTCCCAATCGGACAGGCGCAAACACCATGGCGATCCAAATGACTCCCGTTCGCTCGCAGGGCCAGGGCACCCCCGCCGAGCTCCCCCTCACGCAAGAGACCTACCGAGCGGTCTTCATGCACCCAGGGTCCGAGGAGAACCGCCGGCTGGCCACGCTCGGGCACCACATGCTCCGCGCCGCGTACTGGGCGGCGTTCGCCAAGATCCGCACGGACCTCGACGGCGCAGAACTGGAGGTGCGTCCCTGCCATGGGGGACGCGACTAGGCCTTCGTACGTGGAAGCTGACTGTCGTTGGGCACGATCCCGCATTCCACAAACGTGAAGGCCCGCACAAGCGAGAGGTACGCCTACTTCGTCGCCCATTGGGTCACCGTCTTCCGCTGGCGCGAGCGGATGTACGTCCCTGCCCACTCGGGCGTGAACTTGAACAGTCTGGAGGTGCGTTTCCACTTGGGGGTGCGGCCCTTTGTGGGTGCAGGTCCGGTCGTTGAATATGGAAGCAGGCGACCCTTCGGATTTTCGAGACGTACGCTGGAGGCGTCGTCCAGGACTATTGTCACAACCCGGACACGCTGATGTTATGGGTGGAGCAGTTGGTGAGGACGCCTTGAAGCGGTAGCCAAGGAGGGGCGCGGTCCCGAAAGGACCACGGGTTGTCTTCAGGCCCCGCGTCTCCGTTATCGCCATGGTGCTCGAGAGGTCTTCCCCATACGGCTCTGCATGCTCTCTTATCTTGTTGTGATCATTTATGTTTTCGTTGCTGTGTCAAGCTGGTTCCGGATAGAGTATGAATAAATAATTGTATCCTCCACTTTCGGCGGACGGAAGGGTACCAAACCTGCATCATATGTGAACAATCAGCAGCATACATACAAGGTCTGCTCCTGTTCAAATCGTGAGCGTCGCGATGATGAACTGGAGTTGCACATAATCCCGAAACACGCTCACGTGCGCCGGGGCTATACGCATCCTAACATACCAAATCGGGAACCGACCAACCGATGCAAGCTACCGCAGCGCGACTAGCCCAGCACGCAGACCGCATACATTAGTAGTTGGATTGGTGGATGCGCTGTCGACATGTGTATGATATCTTTCCCGGTAGAGATGTGGGCTGTACGCGCTGCAGCTGCAGCCGACCCATCGCAGGACATTTTGGGCGTGCGCGAGCACTCCAAATTCGCCGTGAACGTCTACAGTGCCCCCCTGCGCAGCGTGCTGCAGTCATTAGAGCGCGATCAAGATGCTGCTCCCCCGAGGAACGCAGCGGACTTGTGGATCAACAACGCTGCTTCGTCTGTGCAGGCTGGAGCAAAGCTGCAGCGCGACACTTCGACACTTGTACAGCAGACGTTGGTGCGAGTCGTATATAACGCTCTGTTGAGACAGTCCTTAGGCAACTCACCACCTGCTCTCTTTGGACTCGTCATGGCAGCAGTTCCTCCACCTCAGCTCCTCGGTGATGCTTGCCTTGAGGTGTTCGTCCACTGTTCGGCGCAACCGCGGACGTTGCAAGAACCTTTCGGCAATTCAGACCGTCTGGCGTTGAATGGAGGGGCCATGCTCTCAGCCGCGTACTCCGATGCAATCTTCAAGTGTTATCCCAGCCATCGCGGGAACGAATATCAGGTGAGCGGTCTAACAATGTATGATTTGTAGCGCACCGAAAGAAATGCTCACGGCTCGTTCTGGTCTTGTCGGGACCGCATTGGCACAGCAATACGTCGCAACCAACTTTCCACGATTTGTGGCATACTGGGTGGAGATGTATGGGTGGCGGGCGAGGATGAACGGTGTCCCACCCAATGTGGACTTGACCGACTATCGGGTGGGTGTCGAGGTTACGGCCGAGTATTGATACGGAATAGTACTGACTGTATGCAATGCTGCCCTAAACAGGAGACGCTTCGAATTTTCCAGACATACGCAGGTGCAGTTGTCGCGGATCCACGCCTTGGGTGGGAGACACTGCGGCAATGGATATACAGTCTTGTCATTAGCATGCCTCAGCCTCCAGGCCAGTGAGCGACGGAGGTCTCCCGTGTGGCGTATTACGCATCCCATACGAGTTGGCTGGAGTCTTGAGACCATGTATCGTCTTCGTGCTTTCGTAAATCTGTATAACGAACTTGCTATTGCCCTCTATCCCTCTATTGAGTCCTATTGCCCTATTGCGTCTGGAGACTCACCGGCAACTGCGCATAGACGGGCTGGTTCAATCAGGAACATTACGAGACGTCTTGCAGTCATTCACCCGAACCTGAACTGAATGTTTCGCGATGGAGAAAGGTGCGCTTAGATGTGATTGAAGCGAAGTTGTGGAACGAGACCAACCTGCGCGGGCCGAGCGCTCGTCGCTTGTCCTATCCTTCCCCCTACCTCCCCCTCCTTCCCTTCCTCCCGCTTCGTCTGCACTTTTCCGTGATTCGGCACGCTACTTCTGCACCTGCGTCCGAGCTGGGATACAAGTATAAAACCAAACTGCATATAAGGCCAACGCCTGCACGGAGCTCTGCCGAACTTGACTTCTCCATATCCGCTCGACGGGATGAGTTCATTGGCATTTCTGGTGACGGAGCTTCAGGTGCGCATGTGCTCACTTTGCTTGCTACTGGCACTTATCAGGGACAGTCTTTGGCTAGTGAGACAAGGAGGAAACATCCTGATGTGCGCGAAGTGAGTACCCGTTCCATGTTGTCCTTGAGTTGTCTTCTCGAGTCTTGGTCTCTTCGAATCTCGGTTTCTATGTGTGTTTTCCTTGGGCAAGAGCTAGGTGCATGCGCGAATGCTTGTGCGACGCACCACAATCCTCGTTCATACCCTTGCACGCTCGTCTCTACAATCCGATGCGCGCGAATTGGCCAATGGCAGATACGACCAGCGACATCATTGTTGGATGCGTATTCGTCCAACAAGCCATCTCGTCAAACCCATGCTTGCGATGCGGATGCTGCTCGAATATATGACCTCTTCCTCGGTTCCAACGAAATAACTCCCGGCCAAATGGACTAACATCATATACAGGCCGCAGAGAAGTCGTTAGCGATCCTCCGCTCTTCCCCTGAACAGGCCACTGCGAATTTGGCATCTGGTGCGTTCCCTTATGAATTCCTAACCTCGCCTCAAACCCTCTCCCAAACTCATTCATTGTTCAAAATGTTCGCTTATAGATGGCCCTCAGTCTGATGACTTACTCCGGCCGGTATTCATGGGTTGCGCTACCAAGAACGCGAAGGTCGTCGCAATATCCCTCGGATCCCTCCAGCGCCTCATCGCGCTCAAAGCGGTTCCACAATCCGCCGTTCCGCTCATCATCAGCACGATGACAGACTGCATGAACCAAGGCGTCGACATCCAGCTGCGCATACTCCAGACGCTGTTGTCTCTCATTACAAACTTTCCCGCAGTACACGGGCAACTGCTCGGTGATGTGAGTGCCCTGTTGACTCATCTTGGCGGCGTTTTGAGATAAGCCTCTAAGCGGATAATCTAGGCTCTCCTACTCTGCTTCAGGTTGCAAGAGTCTCGGATCGCTGTGGTATCCTCGACAGCAGCTGCTACGCTGCGACAACTTGTGATGTTCGTGGTAGACAAGGTCGTCGATGAAGATCGCCGGGATGAACTTTCCGAAAGCACGAAGACGGAGGCGGTCTTGCCAAATGGCTCAACGACAAGACTGGGGCCCTCGGCGCACGACGCATACTCTGTTTTCGAAGACCTCTGCCTGCTCGCAAACTCGGAACAGCCCCGGTTCCTCAAGCTCGAGTCACTTCGCAAGACGTTCGCTCTTGAACTGATCGAGAGCGTACTGACCAACTATCACGACCTCTTCCGCAAGGTAATATTCTCCTGATACTTGAATATGCTAGTGCGCGCTCAACAGAATAAACCTGTCAGCATCAAGAACTTCTCCTCTTGTTGCAGCACCATCTGTGTCCCTTAGTCCACAAGGCCCTTTCCGACCGGCCAAACTTCCCTCTCACACTGCGCTCAACGCGCGTCGTGTTCCTGTTACTCAAGCAATTCTCTCATGAGCTCATGACTGAGTCCGAAGTCTTCCTCATGCTCCTCATCAGGATCGTGGGCGCAGAGAGCGGGGAGGCTGACGCTACCGACTCTGTCCAAGGACATGCTGTCCGGCCACTATGGATGCGCGTTCTGGGAATGGAGATCATGCGTGGGTAGGTCTGCGCGCGCCGCGCTCAGGTTACAACCACTGACTCAACGTAATCATTGCAGACTATGCAGCGACGCCGAACTCATGCGCACTGTCTGGGAGCGATATGACGCAGAAGAGGGCGGCTCAAAGGTGTTCACGTCGCTCATTACAGCTCTCAAGCGATTAGTCACCGAACGCCCCGCACTGCTCGGCGTTGGACAACAAATGTTCGGTGTCGGTGTGTCTACGCATGCGGGATCAAGTACAGACGGGGCTTATGGTCTGGATGTCGGAGGCGTCGCGGGTATGGTTGCCAGCGCAGCCAGCGCGACGGTATCTGGAGTCGCGAACATGATGTCAACCGAGGCAGGTCTCAGCGTCCAAGGGTCAGCCATGAAGCTCCAATGGTACGCGATCAGGTAGCTTTCTTCTCGTTTCTGTCTCACGTTCACCCTAGTATCGACCAGCTTGACAAGGCCGACTCCCCGCCTATTCCTGAATCCTACCTCTACCTGTTAGGTCTGCAATGTCTTGTGTCGCTGTGTGAAGGGTTCGCTTCCTTCATCGCGCCGCTGTACAACTCTATCATGGTGCAGAAACCGCGCACAGCAGGGGAGCCTGTCATCCGCGCGCCGCCCGCGCTCGATTTGTCCACTCTCCCACAGGACGAGCCAGCCACCAAGCAGTTGCGCACGGTTCACGACATGGTCGAGAGCGGATGGCCTGCGCTGCTCGCCGCGCTCTCCTTCCTCATCTCAACCAATCTGTCGGACGAACTGTTTGTTGATGTGCTTGCGAGCTACCAGGCGCTGACAACGGTGTCGGGCATGCTTGGGCTCACTACACCCCGGGACGCGTTCTTTACCAGCCTCGCACGACTCGCGATCCCGGCGCGCGTTGTCTCCAGCATCGATTCGTACGTTCCACTCGAGCCAAGCACGCCACGCACAGCCGCCAGCGCGATCTCCGAGAGCCTCGGAGTCTCGCTGCCCGGTGCGAGCTCGCAGCCTCCGGGACTGTCTGAGCGCAACATGGCCTGCTTGAAGGTACTCGTGGCCAGCGCGCTCTTCCTCGCGGGCAGCCTCGGCTCGAGTTGGTTCGACATCCTCGAGGCGCTCCAGAACGCGGACTACGTGCTGACGATGAAGGGCGCTCGGGCGCCGACCAGCAAACGCAACACCATCGGCCCAGGGGCAGGATCGCTTCCCCCGTCGCGCTCAGTGTCCTCCTCGCAGGGCGCGCCTGGGGGTCTGGCGCCGCCGTCCTCCTCATTAACGGCCTCGCGCCATCCGTTGCTCGCGGACCTGGATCCGGAAAGCTTGCAGCATGCGATCCAGCGCCTGTTCGACGCGTCGAAGAACCTCGAGGACGGCGCGTTCTGCGACTTTGTGAAGGCGCTGTGCAAGCTGAGTGCGGCCATGATTGGGATGCAGTCCGAGTCGCTCGAGTCGGGATACGACTCTGTCGAAGAGCTGGCACCCACGCCGGCCACGCTCTCGCCCAACGCGGAGCCTGCGCATCGGCGGAGGGTCAGCGGGATACACCTGCCTCGGACACTGGTGAGCACATCTCATGCAGTCACATCGACGAGGGTGCGCTATACGATTGACGGCGTCTGGGGCACAGCGATCAGGCGATTTTGGCATTGGGAAGCTCGGAGGAGTCGCTATGCTCAATATCCACAGGCTCATCTATCGCTCGCCAGAAGTGGCCTGGGATCCCATCACTGGACATCTACTCTCTGTGGTTCGCCACCAGTATGCTCCTCCCTCTATTCGCGTGCAGGCTGCAAAGGTCCTGGACGACATCCTGGTTGTCATACCGCGCAACGTCACCTCCTCGGGCGAACTGCAGCCGGTGGTTCAGCGGCGGGTCCTGGACGTGCTAGCGCTGCAGGTCATCCCGGACGCCTTGGCGCCGAGCACCGCGACGACCATCGAGCTGAGGCGGATGGGTCTCGAGACGCTCCACCAGATACTGCAGTCCTCTGGGCACACACTGGTCGTGGGCTGGGAAACCATCTTCGAGATGCTCGGCAGTGTTTGCAAGCCTGCTCCAATGCCTCCATCGGCGCTCCCCAGCCCCTCACCGTCCATGCAGGATCTGGGCAAGAGCCGTCCACCCCCACTGAACTATCTTAACGAGAAGAACCACGCGTCGCTCGTGAAGATCGCTTTCCAGTCGCTCACCCTGGTCTGTGACTCGCTCTCCTCGCTGTCGCCGGAGCACTTGCGGTTGTGCATCAGCACGCTCGGCCAGTTTGGGCGCCAGGCGGACACCAACATCGCGCTGACGGCGGCGGAGAGTCTGCTCTGGAGCGTGTCCGACTCGATCCAGGCCAAGAGACGGGACGAGGACAAGGAGCCGGAATACAGCGCGCTCTGGATGTTCCTCCTGCTCGAGGTGCTCGGGCTCTGCACGGATGCGCGGCCCGAGGTGCGCGTAGGAGGCATCCAGACGCTCTTCCGCACGCTACAGCTGTACGGGGCGACGCTCAGTCTGGAGACCTGGGACGAGTGCATCTGGAAAGTCACGTTCCCGCTGCTCGACTCTATCACCGCTTCCATTCGACGGGCTTCGTCTGTCGCGCATACCGAGGAGCCCGCGTCTCCGTCGCAGGCATCCGCACCGATGACGGACCTGCAATGGGACGAATCGAAAATTCTTGCGCTGCAATCGATCGGTTCTATCTTCCAGGACTTCTTGACGAGCAAGATTATGCTCCTGGAGTCCTTTGCGAGGGCGTGGCAAGTCTTCGTCGACCACATCAAGGACTCGTGGCGCCTAGATAATCGAACCATCACCGCGTCGGCCTTGCGCTGCCTGGAGAAGGCTATCAAGGCGTGCTCTACGTCGGAGGAGATGAAGGCACGGACTATGGAAGCTCTCGAGATCGTATGGCAGGCATGTGACGAGATGGGCAGCATCGTCGCCGAACAGGAAGCATCGTCTGGGATGAAATCACCGTCGAGCGCGCCGAGCTCAGCCGTCCAGCCCCTCACTCAGGAGTCCCTCATGGCTTATGTGGATGTTATACGGTGCACGAGAAGCACGGGAAGGCAGCTCGAGGACCGCGAATGGCCGCTGGAGCGCCTCACCCGTCTCATGACAATCCTTAAAGGTAAGTGATACCTTCCATATGGTTTCATATCTACAATGACAGTCCTCTACAGGCGTTCTAACGTATCCAAGCTCGCCGGACTTCAGGCCAGATATTGACGCGCTGAGCCCCGTGCAGGCACGTATCGCGTCCTTCCATGACATCTCCTTTCGTGTCCGTCCCTGATCTGATGCAATGTCTGGGGAACCATAGGCCGTTGTAATGGAAGCGGTGGATAGCATCGAGCTGACCGCCCCGGGCGTCATCTCCCTCGTCCTGCGTGACCTGTCGGAATATGCGACCCTTCCCTTCCTTGCGGCCTTCGACGTCCAGGCGCCGCTCCCTAGCAGCAATCCGTCTGCGCCCAAGGTGTCTCGGACCGCGTCCCACCGCGTGACCTACATTGCGTTGTCAAAGAAGACCATGCCACTGCTGGTAGAACTGTTCCTCCGCTTCAAGGAGGAAGCAGCAATATATGCGGATGGCACGGTGGAGACGATATTTGCGGTACGTCGGAGCTCGAGATGCGCTGTGATGAACGGGTGCCTGATCGTGCTGCTACACAGGCGTATTCCATTCCGATCAAGTTGAAGTACGAGTGTCCGGCGCCGTCCAAGTTTGGTCAAGACCAACCGTTGTGGAAGACGGCAACGACTAGTTTCCTACGTATAGTCAAGGAATGCGGGGACCAAATACGCAAGCTTCGCGAAGGTACGCGCACGCACGACGCTGCTATGACTCTCGCATCGTTCATATACGCGGTTATTCAGCTATCCCTGTCGATCGTGTGGAGGGCGTGTGGAGACAAGTCGTCGATACGTTCCGGGGTGCTGTCCTAGCTGACTGGTGAGTTTGAGCTTAATGGATGTAAGACGGTTCCGCTGAACTGTAATACTTTAGCTCCGCTGCAGAGCACTTCTCCCTCGATGTGCAGGAAGCGGAGGAAAACTTCGATCTGTCCCTCATCGCCTCGCTGGAAATTGATGTCGTGCCATATTTGGGGGAAGCGTCTGTTCCGGACTACGTAGTCTCACAGCTAGCCAGGGTCTTGCAGCAAGGAAGTCGGCTGCGCGCGACTGACGAAGACCTGCCCCCGTCGCCGTCTTCCCTACCGGATGTCCCGCTGCCTCATGGCAGGCAGAAGTCATCCGACAAAGGGTATTCCAAGGACCTTGACAAGGTGGATAGGTTTGGGGATGCATCCATTGGGGTAGGAACAACTGCGCCTGGTCGCTTTGTGCCGCGAGAGCGATTTTCCTATTGGTGCTTTGACCTCCTCTTCCTCATTTGCTCGGATACGTCGCAAGGTGTGTGCCTGGTGATACGCCGCCTTCAGTGCTCTGTCTGACCCGTAACGATGTGGCCACAGATCAAGTAGCCTCGCGAAGGAGGATAGCGGCGCTGTGCATACCTCCGCTGCTTGAGCGGTGTCGCATGACCCTAGTCGGATATGTTGCAGATGAATCTTTGCGGGGGAACCTGCCATTCCCAAGGTGAGTGACTGCGCGCTCGTAGCCCTGATCTGCCGTCTGATTGAACCGGTTAGAGCGCGAGAGGAAGAGCTCCTATATGTCCTCAGGAAGTTACTGGCCCTCCGCTTATGGCCCGGCACGATGTGGGCGGCACTATCTGACGATCCGTCAACGTACTGCACAGAGCAGCCCGGTTCGTTCCGTCTTGTGTCTTCTCTAATCTCACGCATACTGAGCTCCTCCATCTGCTACAGCCATCGACCAATCGTTGTCTCCGTCTGCGCTGATAGCTGACGCGGTCAAGCGGTCGACGAAAGCACACCTCTTCCACTTCTATCCCATTCTATGCGAGATAGTGTCCATCCCACGCAAACCACCCTCAGCGTGGGTGCTGGCGGGTGCACATCGCGCCTCTATCGAACCCAAGAGTGATTCCGGGCACGGATCTCCGTCCGAAGGCCACGCCATTGAGTTAGACGCAAGGTCGCTTGCGAAGGACTGTCTAAAGGAGGTTGGGAGAGAACTCGGAGTGGGCCGCTAGACCCTCGCTATCCCCGTATCGTGTCGCATTGTGCATTCTATGTTCATCGTACATCCTGCCTTGTATACATTCTGTACAAATCTCGTCCGCCCGGAACTTCTTCTCCCTCGCTTCTTCTCTCCTGTAGCTCCTATAGCTAGTGCGGCGGTCCCGGGATGCCGGGGACGGGCTCTTTCATGTCGTCTTCTGTCGCTCCCAGCACCCTGAGCAGCTCGTCCTTCTTGAACATGCGTGCGGTCTGGATCGCAGTCGGCGTGCCGTGGCGCGGGTCCGCTCCGCCCTCGACGAGGACCTTGACGACTTCGTCGTGGCCCTTGAAGACAGCGCCAGCGAGGGGCGACTGGCCCTGGTCGTTGGTGCGATTGCCGTCTGCGCCCCTTGCCAGGAGATCCTTGACGAGCGCCGCGTGGCCGTTGTACGCAGCGAGCATGAGGAGCGTGTTACCTGTCGCAGAGCGGGTCCCAGGAGGTGTTGAGAGGCAATATCAGCGTCCGCACGTGTATGGTACCGGTGCAGTCTCCCGGCGTGGAAGCACTTGGATCTGGTTGGCGTCGCGACGCACCCTTGTCGTTGGTCAGGTTCGCAGGAAGACCTAGATCGACGGCCTGGAGGAGGAGCTCCGAGTTGTTGTCCCGCGCCGCATCGAACATCCGGTGTGCGAAATCGAGTGTGTCCTGCGGAAGGCTGCTCGCCTGGAAAGGGCGAAGTGAAGGTGAGACACATGTTCTTGTGCTGAGACTACCAAGCTGCCTGCTGCCGGCATGCCAGCGATGGTGGCACAGGCGAGCGGGATCGCCGACGGGGCAGAATACACACCATCGTATGTGGTAGTGGCGATCCGATATCAAAGTTGCGACTTGCGAGGAAATCTTTCGCGCGTCGCTCGCACAGCTGCCGGAGGCTGGCAGGCTTCGTGTGAGGCTGAGAAGAGGAAGCGGCCCAGCGCGCTCGTGGCCTTCTCTTACTTATGGAGCGGGGGACTGAACAGCCCCCGAGTGGTCAGTTGACGACGGAGCCCATAACTTGGCTTCCCTTCCCCAAGCGCACGCGCGCGTGACCGGCTGTGAACTACTCCTTCTCAAGTTCGAAGCGTCGCGGTCTCGCCGCGCGCCGCGACGGCTGGGGTGTAGAGTTTCGCAATCGCGTCTCGCTGCTGCACGTATCTGCGTATTCGACGTACTCGTCGACGAAAGTCACGAACGACCGTCAACGAGGTTTAGTAGGCGTATCCCCTACGAGTACCCTACCACGACCCCTCCTCCCCGCATGCACGCGCGCGCCGTCGTCGTCGCCAAAGCCCCCTAGGTCCGCTGGGCTGCTACTGATAGGAGGCCCTTCGTCCTCAGACGAGTGCCACTCCTGCGATCCAGAGGCGCCGAGCAAAAGAACGCCAGGCGAACTGTCGAGCTTCCATTCCTCCTCCTCGCCGTCCTCAGACCTAGGCAGGTGCGACAGGGTCCGCTCGCGTCGACTCCTTGTAGGGGTAGCGAAAGTTTCGACGTCATCGTCGTCGTCTTCCGTGTCCGTGTCGATCTGGAGACTGTCGACGCGGGTCAAGTTGGACGAGGAGGCAACTTGAGACTGCGGCTGGGAGCGTGCTTGCGACTGCGACTGCACTTGAACGGCCCGAGAGCCAGAAGATGCAGAGGCAAAGAGGGCGGGAAGCCGCGTTTGCGACTGCGAGCCCTGGGCCGGCGCCCGCCCCGAGTCCGTGCGCGGTTTAGCAGGCGTAGCGGCGACCAAGACGCTCCCCATCGACTTCTCCCTCTTCAAACCCGCACTCTCTTCTCTCTGCGCCCTCGCATGCTGAGGCCCCGCACCGCCCACGACCTGGCTCTGCGTTCTCCCAAGCGAGGCCGAGGACGAGGACGAGAACGAGGCGGACGGACCAGGACCAGGGACGGACGCGGTGCGCTCCAGCTCCGCCTTCTTCGCGCGGGCCTTGCTGAACTTGGTCGTCATGGTCACCTCGAACATCGTCGCACGCTTGCGCAGCGCGTTCGGCCCAACGCTGATCGACCGGGACCGCTCGCGCTTCTCCTGCTCGAGGGACATCGAGAGGGAGCGGGAGCGGGCTCGGATCTCGGCGTCTTTCTCCTTCCCCTTTGATCTCCCGCCGTTGTCCTTCCCACCTGCGGAGGTCGAGGTCGACTTTGCCGCGGATGACTTGAGGCGCTTGGTTGCGGGTTTGGGTGAGGGGGGAGGCGAGAGCCCGATCGAGTCGGTGTCTGAGTTGCCCGTGTCTGGGAAGAGCTTGGAGCGGAAGAGCGCACACAGCTCAGGGAGCTTCGCTTTGAATCTGGAAAGGAAGGGACGGTCTCACTCAGTCCAGGCATGCACCCGAGTATGGGGAGGATCGGCCAATAGAAAACGCGACGCACAAAGGCTCGACCACGTCCTCGCAGAACCTCTGCATCCAGTCCCGGTCATCATTCTCCCTGGACCGGCCTTTGGGGGCTGCCGTGGAAGTCTTGAAGGCCTCGAATCCGCGGGTGAGGGTGTCATCGACCGATTGCATGAGCTGCCACATGGCTAGCTTGTCCATGTAGCCTTCCAACCGCTCCTCGAGGGGCTGCGGGGGCGGCTCCACGACTGGCTCTCTCCCACGTTCCTTGCGCTTACGCTTCTTTGACTTGGTCGGAGACAGCGAGGGAGGCAAAGAGAGTGGTTCGGCGATCGCCGCCTGCGAGTCCTCTGCGCCATGGCCGGGTAGAGACAGTAGGAGAAAATGGAGGATGATCTGTATTTGCACTCTGTAACGAACACAGCGAGGGGGAAGAACGGAATGGAGCACGTCAGTTGTAAGGCCGTGTAAGGGGGAGAGGGAGTTGCAGGGGCCTGCAAATCTACACCAGCGTGAAAGGGGGAGGGTAGGAAGGCTCGCCGACTTACTCTCTCCGCTCGAACTTTTCAAGCCACGCGTTCTTGAGCCGCTCTTGCACCTCTTCGTCCTCCTGTCCTTCTCGCGGCTGTTCGTCCTCGCCCACCTTGTCCTTCTGATACGCATACCAGATGAACTCCTCTTCGGGGTCAGCCGGCTCGTTCTCGTCGGCAAGAATCTGTGGGATCCGGTCGTGGTACTTCTGCGACGCCGCGCGGCTTGTCAGTATAATAGACTTCAGGAGCGAGTGTAACGGATGGGGGCCACCCGGACTGTCCCTGCTCGGTGAAGGTGTCGCAGACGTCACACGTAGCAACGCAGGGATGAGGAATCGCAGCGGCATGATTGACTGGAAATAAATTGGTCAGCCACAGAGTCAGGATGCAAGTGCACATGCGGGACGCCGCGGATGGATACGAGAGATAGAACGCAACACGCGAGGCGCCGTCCGAGAGGCAGCGGGAATAACATAAAACTGAACCTTGACTCAACCGGGTGGATGAGAAGGCGCACTCTTTTGCGCGGAAACGTGCAGGCAAGTCGCGACCGCCCGCTGTTAGGCTCCGAGGGACAGGTCAAGAAAGGCAAATCGGCAGTGGGGATGCTCCCTCAAGGCGGCACCCTAAGAGATGCACGAACGAACCGCTGTCTCATGGCTCTGAAGCCGTGTTGGGTGAATTGCCCGAAGACGGCTTTCAGCTCCGAAGTTAACTGATATGTATCGAGGCTGGGTTACGTCCTCGATATCTCGCCTGGCGGGTGTAAACTCGGTTTAGGAATTTGACAACAATAAGAGATGGCCTTTCCAATGACTAGCCGCGGGACAAGGAGGAGGATGACGCGATGTATCAGCAATGCCGGCATACAGCGTGGTTTGCACATATCAGAGCGCCAAGAGAAGGTTTTGGGACTCGTACACCATCTCGGGACTGGTGTTCATCTTACCCAGTACGAAGTCGTCTGTCACATAGTATGGCGGTGCTTGATATGCAGAAAGCGCGCGCAACGGACCAAAATACACTGGGTGCGCTCGAACGTCTGAGGGACAGATACATATCTGGCAAATGGTGCATAGCATGGCGCCCCTGCCGATGGTGTCATCGATTTACTCAAGGTGACCGAATGTCCAACAGCACATGGGCTGTTAGTATCCACCGGAGGCAAGACGGCCGGGTGAGGAGCCCCCAACAGGGATGCTGATAAAAGACACCGGGTTCTGTAGCTGATTCTATCCGCCGCAGAGCAGGAACCAAATACACGGGAAGAGAGCAGTCCTCGGAGAGCGGCGAGAGCGGATCGCGACCGAGCGCAAGTATAAGTGGCCTTACGTATGTGAGGTGCACGGAGAGGCTGCTCTGCATGTACCCCACATCGTGTTCGGCCTTCGCTGCGCAGGCCGGAACACGATGGGCCTCGGTCGGTCGAAGAGATGCGTGCGGCAACGCCTTATATACTCGACCGCGCACCGTGACAGCGGATGCGAGCCACAAGAGACGAAAGATGCGAAAAAATCGGATAAGCAAGGATAAGGGAAGTCTGTGCCTCACCTGCGGTAACCATAGGAATTGGAGATACGTCCGGGAAACGTACTCTTCTGGCGTCTCGGCGGTTGCGTCAGGATAGAGCAGGTCACGGTTGAGATTGCGCTCTTGGGTAGGCAACCATTTGACGGAAGATGTTGTCGGGAGTACGTAGATTGGGTGAGCTACAGATATCATGATGTGCCCGCCGTGCGCGGTGGTTAGTGCAAGGGTGGACGGAGCGGCGGTGGCGGAAGGGAAACAAGCGGCGATTCCGAGTTTGGACGCGACGCGTCTGTGACCACAGAAGAGGTCACGTGACCGGGTGCGTGACTGTGTGACAGGAATGGGTGACGCTGACTCGGGCAGAGTAAGTACGGTTAGCTTCTTCTGTTGCCAGTGCTACGTCTCCTCCGTTCTATCGTCTCCGCCTTCGACCGGATGCTGTGTGCTCGAAATGGACGCCCTGTTGCTTTCATTTACTGGACCTTCTTGCTCGGTGGGAGAACGCTGCAGGCAGGCGGCCCCTTGTGCACGTATGTATCCTCGACCAACGCCGTCTCCCTGGTTGCCATGACTCATGAGGTGCCAGACACCTCTCGTAATGCAGTCACTACTGTCTCCGTCTTGCGGCGTTTCATAGCGTCCGTATGTCCGTTGATCGCACACCGTGGCCACAGGTCGTCGAGGCGGACGCCATCGAGGAAGTCTGATCAAGTCCGTACGTACAACCTCGGTTTCTTCTTCGGGCATCCCGGGTACGCCTGCAGTCTGTGGTCACCTTTAGTATCACGTCCGCCTCCGGGCTCGTCGCTGACGCTTTCTGGGGGTACGGAACGCGCTCTGTCTATTACCTTAATGAACCATAATTAACATTAACCTCCAACTCCCGTCCGTCCAGAGCTGCTGAGTCAAAGAAGATGACCCCGAAGCCAAGCTTCACTGACGGCTGTAATGAACTGCCAGACTGAAATCTGTACGCCTTTCCTGACGGCCGTGCTGAGCTTGTGGCGCGCAGACTAGACCGGTTAATCACCGGACTGGGTCTTCCTTCCCTCGCCGTGGAGACCTTCGGGGCCCCTTTGGAACGCCCCGTTCGTTCTGTGCCTTGCTCATCGTTGGTCCTCTCATTTTCGCCTCGTGCAAACCCACACTCATCTGTACGTTGCCTCTCACGTTGCGCGTCCGGATAGATAGATCATTGAGAACCTCTGCTGCGCATCATATCGGACTGCAGCAGATCAGAAAACCACAGTACCCGCATACGCAAACCCAGCATGGATCTACACTAGGTATGGATGCGCAGCCGACCCAGCGCAAAAGAAGGCAAGCGTTCCCGACGTCATGTCACCCACCTGTGAGATAGACGCCCGCTTCTCTGATCATCCACCCTTTTCCACACGGTATACGCACTGACTTCATCCGAGGATAACGTTCTTCTGAACTCCTACTCCGCACTTGGCAAACGTACTGCCCTCGTGTACTGTCCACCATTGGCGTCGGCGTGTCCTGGTATCCCCCGCAAACAGACTGCGGCGCCGGCATGGACTGTGATCAGGGACGCTCATGTCAAGAGTAGCTCGGGTGTGACACGTTCACCCGCCTGAGGACTGTACGCCTAAGCGTAGCCTCGTGTTCGGCGCAAGAATGACGACAGGGGCCCTCGAGTCTCGACGGGCTTTGGGAGTGCTTTGGGGCATTCAGGCTTCTCGCAGCGGCATCCTCGGCTGTCACTCGCCGTCACCATGGTGTACGGATTGTCGAGCATGTTGAGTCAATATTGCTTGGGCGGCGCCGAGCTCGACGGACGCGCACCATCGAGGACCGGGTCGGGTCCCGAGTACTAAATGACAATTTTAGCGTTGCTGGAGACGAGGACCAGACGAGCCCAGCGTACGGTCGATTGCGCTCGATTAATGCTACATAGTCTTGTCGATGTCTCGGCCATACGGGACGTTCGCCCGTCAATTGCGGCGAGAGTGCGCAGAGCGGCTAGCGCCGTGGGTTGTTGGGATGCACATGGGGTGGGTGTGTGCCCGAGAAGCATGTGAACACGAGGGGGCTCGGGTAAGCGATGTGCGGTTGGTTGCCTTGTCGTCGCTGATGAAGATCGGCAACGGCCAGCGATGCTTGCGGGAACGCTCGGCTGAGCTCGAGCGATGGACCTCCTGGCGACGACGCGTTCAAGACGCGCAGAGGCCGATCTTATCTCCCTGTCGCAAGCGGTCCCATCAACGACGACCAGTCGCCCAGAAAGGCACACTCCCCAGGCGCTCGTCGCCGAGGCTGTCACTCCTCCTCGTCCGTAACGCTTCCCCAGACCCGGTCCCTCGCCCGATCGCCCCGCCCGGTGTGCGCCCGGTCGTTCGCGTGCCTCGTCCTCGTCCTCGACTCTCGCTCGTCCTCGACGAGTTCTGCTCGCAGACCGACGCGTGTGCGCGAGCACCTCACCGGCGTAAACCCGTCGTAATAAGTCTGGCCGGGTAGTCATACGAACAAATTGGCGTTAGCCGGGCCGTCGGACATCGCTGTCGCTCCCTGGTAACAAGCTCTAGACTGCGACTGCGACTGCGACTGAAGGTGGACGTCGGACCCTGCCCCAGATTTTCCCGCGTCACGATCTCGGTGCGCGACGAGGTGCCCTTAGCACCGGCGTCTCTCCGCTCTTTCGGGATTAGTCTCTGTCCATTGCGCAACGGCCTCAAGGTTTCCCCAGGCTGGTGGCAATAATGCCACTCGATCGCGTCGATAAGTTGCGGTTTCGGCTCTATTTCGTGGCAGCGCCAACCGCTCATGATGTACGCTCGGTCTCCAAGTTATTTCCACGCGCCCCGGTCCTCCTTTGCGCTCCTTTCCTTTCGTCCGTGACCATCTCCGGTCTGGCAATCCTCCCTCCCCCCGAACCGATGTGCTGAAGCTCTCTCTGGCTCTGTCTGTACCATTCCTCCGCCGAAGGCTTGGACCCCCTTCGACGCCGTATACTCACTCTCTGCTTCTTCATAATTCTCCTCGTCCCTAATTAACGCAACGCCCCTGCCAGTGGATCTCAACTGTAATCGCTCTCTTTGTGCCTCTATGAACATGTCACGCAACGCTGCAGACGCGCCATCTTCTGCCCCAAGTTATCCAACCGACGAACATCAACGCAGGACTCCCCGACGCCCGTCCTCGACCTCGCCCTCGAGACAACCACGTCCCGCAGACCCACAGACCACACAGGGAGCTTCCCCAATCAGCCACATCGTTTCACACCCTCTCCCCTCCGCCTCCGCCTCCGCCTCCGCCTCCTCCCGCGTCGACACCCTCGCGGCCGCCGCCCCCTCCTCTGACCCCGAGACGAGTTCGCGCAGCAGAAGGAAACGCGAGCGCTCGAGCCCCTCGGCATCATCTTCACAAGGCGACATGGCCGACACGGAGATGGAAGGCGGCGCGAACAAGCCTTCGACGTCTGAGAGCGCCCCCGAAGGCCCGCCTCCCAAGAAGAAACGGACGCGGACGTTGACGACGCCCCACCAGGCCGCCGTGCTTCACGCGCTGCTCGCGCAGGTACGTAACTCTCCCTTGCGACCCATGCCCCACCCCCCGCAGGCGCGCTGACGTCGCGCGCCGCCCGCAGTCCCGGTTCCCGACCACGCAGATGCGCGAGGAGGTCGGGCGGTCAATAGGGCTGAGTGCTCGCAAGGTGCAGGTGAGTAACTCAGTTGCCTCGGGTGTGCTTTCCGACCGCTGACCTCGTCCCCCCCACGTCAAGATTTGGTTCCAGGCAAGTGTGCCTTGATACCGCGTACGTCTTCGCTTGTGCTCACTCCCTCCTCCAGAACCAGCGCCAGAAGGCCCGCAGACCGCGCGGACAGGCTTCCACAACCTCCGCGCCCCTCACACGCCCGCCCCAGTTTGGGCCCTTCACGAACGCGCCCCCGGCCTCGTCGAGCGACGTGAGCCCGACGGCGCCCACGTCTGGCGCGAACGTCGACGACTTCTTCCCCCGCGGTACCGGCGGGATCGGCGACATGCTGTACGGCGGCGTGGGTGCGCCTTCTAGCTCGAGCTCCGAGCGGTTCGCCCGCGCACATCGCGATCCGTATCTTCCTGACGACTACGCGAGATCTGCCATGCCCCCCACACAGCTCGCGGGCCCCGGGATCCCCGGCTCAGGTCGCCGGCCCGCGTTCGACGACTGGAGGGCGCGCCCGCAGACCTTCCCCTCGTCGCGCCCCTCGACGGCGGCGACGGAGACCGCAGAGATGTTCCGCCTCACCCCGCGCCCTGGTCGCCCTGTCGGCGAGCAGGGCCCCGAGCTCACCCTCACCCTGCCGCCGGTCATGACGAACGTGCCCCGTGCGCGCGGTCCCGCCTCGAGCCCAATCAGTCCTCTGAGCGCCGGCGCGTACCCGTCCCTCGCGTCCATTAGCGCACTCGAGGCTGGCTCGTCCATCGCACACCGCTCGTCCGCGTTCGACGACCAGCGACGGACGCTGCCCCCGCCCAACGTCGACCTCGGCGCCCCGCGCCACCCGCTGAACATCCCGCCCCCGTTCACGCTCCAGCCGCAGCCGCAGTGGGACGACCCCGCGTTCTCGCCGTTCACGCGTCGCCGGTCGCCCCCCACGATGCCGCCGTTTGGCGACTCGCCGACGTCCTCGCGGCCTCACGCCGAGTCGCTCCCCAGCCTCTCCACCGTCGTTCCCATGGGCTCTTCGCCCGTCCGCAGCCCGCTCTCTCCTGGAGGAGGGCCTTCTCCCCACCACTATCCTCCTACCCCACGCACCCGATTCGACCCCGTACGATCTACGGCAGGCCGTGCACCGCCAGAGCACCCTGCACGACCTCGACTCCACGACTCCCCAGACGAACCTTAATAAACACACCTAATCTGCCCGTCGCCTTGCGCCCATCGTGCCCAGCGGCACCGTCGCTCGCTCTCATCTTGTACATTTCTTTGGCCCCCCCTGCCGCGCTATGGCAGAACGCGCCCACCCACGATCGTTTCCACTCGACGTCTTTTCACGAAATCTGACACGTTTCTGGCTCGCCGCATCTACGTACTATAGCGCAAGTGTACCTCGTAAACTTAATTCCCGCCCTCCTGGATCCTCTCACCCACACCGGGACGAACCGGTCCCTGCTTCATTTTATCAGTCTTAATCGCGCCCGCGCCCGCGCAGCCAGCTTAAAGTACATTGGATTATATACTATAATCATCTTTACAGCCGCCTTCCACTCTCGAGCTCTATCTCTACGCACCTTTACGCACCTTCCGCATTCGTTTACGACCGGAGTCCTTCCCCGTCGACCTGCTCTCACATCTGTCTCCCTGTATATACAACACCGTCACTACCGTAACATCCCGTATATTTCCCAAAGCCCCCGCCTTACCCGCGGGGGCGCTCGCTCCGCACTCTCCGTACTATCACTCTGTTTACCTATCACTCACAACCCGGCTCTCTCCGTCTCCATGTAGCGTACGAACAAAGGAGGAACGATACACAGCAAAAAAGTAGTTAATCTCTCTCTTTGCTCTGGTCTTGGGTAGCGTACCGTATTCGAATACGTCTGCAAACAACGCAGTCTGGTCACCGAACCACCCCTAATATAGTCAGTTCCCTTCGGCCCGAGAAATCTCAATCGTGTCTCTTCACGCCCTCCGTGCCCTTAATTTGCTATTGAGCTCCATCTCCTGCGACACGAGGCCCTCGTCACCACCACCACCACCCACAACCGTGGCAGACGACGGGGCCTGCAGCCCGAGTCCAGTCTCCCCGGAAACCCCGTTCTGCACGTCCGCCGTCGACTCTATGCCCGGACCCCCATGCGACGGCCTGGACGTCCCACCGACACCGACACGGTCCTGCGCGTGGGCATTGTCCGCGACGGCCAAGGCAGCCCTCTTTGCGGCAGCGAGTCGGACACGGAGCTGTGCCTGGCTACGCAGCTGAGCTTCACGTCGCGCCGCACTCGCACTCCGCTCCGCAGCCTCGACGACTGCTCGTGTTTCGTTGAACGTGTCCACGCCCACGTCCGCGTCCGCGTCCGCGTCCACGTCTATGTCCGCGTCTGCATCTGCGTCTGCCTGCGTCGGTCCGGGGCGTGTGGACTCCTCTACCGCCGCCGCGCTGCCCAGCGCAGCCCCAGACGACTGCGGTGGCGACAGAGTCAGAGACGGCGACGAGTGCATCTGCGACTGCGACTGCGACGGTGATCCTGCGCGACCGTCACTCTTCTTCTTCCGCACGTCAGCTGTGGGAGCCGCAGACGGAACCGCCGCCCTCCGCTTCTCCTTCTCCAGCTTCTCCATGAGCAGGATAAAACGTGGATCAGCTCGAGCCGGCGTGGCGCCGCTTCGCGGGCTTCCCCTTCCTCCGCTCTTGTCGTTGCTGGTTTTGTCACTCGACGAACCGCGGCGGCGGCGGTGGTCTGCGGGAACACGCGACGTCAGCCTTCAGGTCCACGAACGCAGAAGGCGGAAAGGTACAGGACGGAGAGAGGACACACGCGTACGCTCCACGGGGGCAAACACAATAGAGCGATTAGAGCATAGAGCACAGCCCGGGGTGTCGGTACGTAAATGAGAGATGGGGGAAACGTGAACGTGGACTTACCCCCTGAGGAATGGCTCGCGCCCGGCGCCGAGGAGATGTGCATGCGCTCCACGCCCCCCACAGCCCCGACGTCATCCGTGCCCTCTTCGTAGCGTGACGACGACGGCTGCTGCTGCTCACCGGCGGTACCCGCGGCGGAAGAGGGTTCAGACTGCTGAGACGGATGTGGAAGAGGTGCAGGCACGCCAGCATGCGGCCTGGTACGAGACCGAGGAGCAGACGAAGGATTCTCCCCCGGCGAGTGTGCTCGCGTGCGTGCCACCATCTCCGAAACGGATATCGACCTGCCTCTCTCGGGTGCGGATAAGCTCGGGCGTGGGCTGGTGGCCAGTCCTGCTCTGCCTTCGGACGCATTTGCGCTTGCGTGTCCAGGTCCACCACGGGTATGTGGGACTGGGGCAGGGTCCGACAACCGCAAGAGAAGCGAAGGAAAGGGGCCGTCGGAAGCCAGTGACACCGGGTGTGGTGCGTCCTCAGAGTGCAAGGCTCGCTCGCGGGAAAGCGGACCAGGATTGTTGACCTTGGAAGCTTGTGACTGGGACGAAGACGCAAGGTCCGGTCCCGAGGGGGCTTCTCGCCGCTTGCTGGAACGTGTCTCCCGTCCACCGCTCGCAAGATGCTCCTGCATTGTCTGCCAAGCGTTACGGCGGACTCGCACCGCTGGCCTTGCTTGGCTCGCCGATGGATGCCCGCCGACAGTCCCGTCAACCTCAATACGAGGACTCGTAGACCCCATGACCTGGTCGCGCACGTCGGACAAGCTCTGTGGATCTGATATGTTCGCGCCTCTGTCCTGTATCTGCGTACTAGTCCCGCAGGCTTGCGTCGATAGTGCGTGTCCAGTGAGGCTGTTCAACCCGTCCGCACCAGAGCCCGAGCTACCCTGTGCGTTCCTATGGATGCCGGCAAGTTCACCGCCACTGACAACAATATCATCGTCCTTGGAAGGTGAGGATGGGATGCGTGGCCTCGCCGCACTATTGTCTTCGGCGCGATCCTTCCCCTTGCCTTTCTCACCATACCTATAGGGAATGGAGCCAGACTCCTCTGGTATCGAGGGCCGGCTTGAGTTCGAGAAGTGATTATCGGCAGGACGGGGCGGTGGTGAGGGCCGATGGCTACTTCCCCTTGATCTTGACCTATGGCGACGACGAGCCGCGGAGCGAGACCTATTCTCGCCCAGAGAGCGGCGGCTTGGCTCATGTCGCTCATCCTCGCGTCTAGCACGAGGCGAGAGTGACGGGGAGGTTCTCTGTCGGTAAGAAGAGATTGAAGAATCGCGAGAGTGGGAGCGCGAATGCGGCGGCCGTCGGCGACCAGGAGGTGGGGGGCGTCCTGATGGTGGACCTCTGAAGGACGTGTCAGATTGCGAAGAAGACCGTGACCGTGACCGCCACCGTCGCCTACGCTCCTGGGGAGCGTTCGGTGGCGGAACATTGGGTGGCACGTCGTACTATGGTTCATGATGGGATAAGCAAGTCATGAGAACGGCGAACGGATAGATTCTCACCTGTACGTTGTTATCGTAAGCTGTCAGGTCACGATACGGTGAGCGAAGGTAACAGTAGAGTTCTGTGCGATGGAAAACGTGGTCAGAGCTGGACTTAGTAAGCGCGCAAATAGTGACACATGAGCACCACCAACCGCGTACGGAAGTGAAAAGCACGCGTATTGGCAGCGAACCGAGACGAAGCTGTCGAAGTACCGGATCTTCAGCGGCACATGGAGTGACACTTCGCGGGATTGCAGTGAGCACAATGGAAGGATCGGTGGCAAAAAGAGCAACATAGGCGTCTGACAAGTATAGCAGCAGGCCACAGCTTTCACATCACGCACCACGCACAATAGCAAAAGCAAGGTACGCGAAGTGTCAGGACACAGGTTACGGCAATGCACTCACCATGTGCGAAATGTTCGGCGTTCACGCGTTCATGCCCGCGCTCAGCATCCATGTCTAAGAACTCGGAAAGAAGCCGGATTGCGGGTTCAGAGCGGATGTCCAATGACTTCATGAGAGAGATTGTAAAAGTAGTCAAGAACTAGATGCGTTCGCATGAGCTTGCGCAGTTCGTGACCATGAATGCACTGACCTCCACGTCTAAGCCGGCCCAGACTCTGAGCTCGCGACGGATGAAGACGGTCGCTCTAGAGATGTAGTCTTGGGATGCGGAGAATTGGGCTGGCGTGGGGAATGGTCGATAGCGAGTGTATGGATTGGAAGCTACATGCTGGACGTACGTCCAGGTTAGGGTTAGGTTGACAGAACTTGACGTGGTATGTGCATCAAACAAGAATGCTTCGGGTGCAGAGACGGGAGCCCGCGGCGAGCCATACGCGGGGAGATGAGAATGTGGTTAACATCGGGTGCACTCACCTTCGCAAACAGATTGTGTCGGTACACCCATCTCCGTTTTTCAACCGCCCGTTCCAATGCGTCAGCCTCCTCAAGTTCCCTTCGTCGACGGCGACCCCATTCAATCTCTCTTCGTCTCACAGCCCGTCTACGCGCATCTGCTCGCAACGCTGCTGCTGCCTGGGGCTCAGGAGAAGTACGCAGCGGCGGCAGATAGTGTTTCTGATAGTCGTATTTTGACCGAATGTTGTGGATGATGTAGATCCCTATATCTTGGGAGCATAGGGGGCAACGACGAGACTGGTCTGCATGTGTATATGTGAGATGACGACGGCATCTGGCCATATATAGGAGCTCACCTGTCCAAATGAGGAGGCATTCGAAGCAGTACTCATGCGAGCATGTTGATATCATAGCGCGGTCCGCATACGGCTGGAGACAAATGCTGCAGTGCTCTCCGTCTTCTTCCTCGGGCTCTGCCAATTGTTCTTTTACAAGAGTGTCTTCATTGTACTCCAACTTTATGCGCTTGCTAGGTGGACTTTCCATCGTCAGTGTTACCGAGACCTGCCCGTAGTAGTCGGAGGGCCGTGACGAAAACTCTGTCGAGGCTCTGGGTTTCCACTGGTGATATCTCGAGGGGTTCACCTGTGCTAGAAGTCGGACTAATAGATGTCACTGCGATGTCCGAGTAGTTGAGTCGAAGTTGTGAAGTTCTCTCATGCGTCGAAGGTGGTTGCTGGTGACCACTGTGGGTAGCTAACTGCAGCCGAGCAGACCCGAAAAGGTAGTGTAGACGCCAGTATGATCCTGGTACCGTATTACCATCACCACTGTAAGTACTGACAGACAGCGACTGTGAATCCGCCTACCAACTCGCCTCTTTCTGCGACCTTCAATCTGAGCACACTTCAATATCTTTCACGAGCTGGGAGGATACGTAGGGCAGGGTTACACCTGGCATCGAGTCACTCCTGTCACCTAATTCTTTCGAAAAAGACAACTTATACATGCTCTCCAGGTTATGGCAAGTACTGTGATGCATTTGATTCACTATGATAGGCATTGATACGGATATACTTATTCTAACTCTTAATTCATGCAGCGGGAGTACTGCAAGTCGACATTTTTCACGAGCGGTCCGAGAATTTCATGGACAAGCGTCTTCATACGTTCAGGAGACTCAATGTCCTCGTATGGCGTTACTCTGATGTCAAAGCGAAGCTCCGCAAGGCGACAGACGCCCTTCTCCTTGTGGCGCGCCTCCAAAACGTCCGTAATCTTGAGCAGTAGCTTTTTCGAAAGGACGGTCTGCTTAGCGTTCAACTCCAGACGCCGAAGCTGCACCAGGGGATTTAGCGCGTCGAAGATTGCGAACGCGGCTTCGCGCATCGGTACCACTTGGCATGCCCTGATCATGACATGAAGATCGCGGACGCTGGGAAACCCCTCGTACATCCGACTCGTGACCCCAGGCTTCCGGTTCCATCTTCAAGATCATCTTCTCCACCGGGGAGTTGCAGCAGAGGCCAACCAGGTTCTCCACCCCGAGAAGATCTACAGTGCCAATCGGGTCCACATCTCCACTGCTCGAACATTCGATCACGAATGGCACATCTGTAGGTCGGAGCGCACAGTTGTGAGACCAGGCAGAAAGACTCGTCAGGCAATAATAGCGTGGGTCGATGATTGCTTTGATGCTGTTGATCTCCTGCAGCATGGGAAGCATGTGTACTGGCAGCAACTGTCGGCAGTGGCTCATCCTCCTGGATACGTTCCAATCAGGGACCTTGGGGTGTGCCACCCGACTTTTTGATTATATTTGTCCCAGGAGGAAACTCCACAGCCGACAAGATGTGTTTGATGACGGGGGCAAACGAGATCAGGCGAATGCTGCGCATCTCCTTCATCAGCTTGGGCGCAACATTGACCGGGAGGGTGGGTGCTTCATTGAGTGCTGCCATTGCGGCCGAGGGTTTGTCATCCATGAGCTCAAAGACCTCTAGGTTTTCGCACCGATGCAGCAGGGTCACAGCTGACCCGATGCCGAAGGAGTCGCTGAACACATGCCAAGCTTCAAGCGACGGAGGTGAATAGCATATTTAGTAGATGCTGGCTCACAGTGCCAGTGTCCCTCGGATTCTCGTATGGCGAGTGAGACACCGTGAGGTCCTGCAAGCGATGGCGGTGGGGAACGAGGGATCTCAATGCTCTCGTCATGGTTGCGTGTGGCGGATGCGTGATGTCGATGTACAACGGGCCCCGGCGTCCTTGGATCTGAAGAGGTAAACCTCTAGCTTGGTGAGATCTGTGTCCCCCCGAACCCGGACGCGCTGTCAAAACCTGGTGGCGGAAGTCATCGTGACGAACCAATGTCTGCACACTGCGAGCACATTGGATAACGGTTCGCGACTGTCCACGTTGCCTATGATCTCCAGGAACAACTCCTCTGGGAGTCGGTTGACCGAGGGGTGCGTGTTTATGAGAGACCGCAGAGCGAGACGATAGAGGAGAGCATCTCCATGGCGCTGTACTGGACCTTCATACCTGTCCCGGCTGACGACGGCGGAGGTTGTTTCAGCAGCATTTAGAGCGCCCTCTGGCAATGGCGGGAGGCCGTAGTATGGCGGGAAGGTATCAGAGAGCCGTGACAGGATCTTCAAGTGCCTCTTGGCGCTGCTACAAGTAGCGGCCTCGCTATTCCACGCCACCGGTCAGTGTAAATACGACAGATATGGTCGCTTTCATGACTCTGACTCACATCCCATTCGACGGAGACTTCATCGTAGCGGTCGTGAAGTGAGAAGGGCAGGATGAGGGGAGGTTTGTGGATGTTCCTCGCACATGGCCGACTTATGTACGGCTAGACATCAGTAAGGTCCGCGCAGCCAAATGGGGCACAACCATCCGGAAGGTGCGCGCAACACATAAAGCACTGTTTTCAAACGTGTGTAACCCCTATACATGTCTCGGATACTATTGTGTCAGTCAAACGACAAAGTGTCAATCGCATGACACTAGCCTGTGACCTTACAGGACAGACACTCGTGCCGCGTTCAGACGAGGGAACTTGCCTTCCTGCGTGTTCTTCACAAAAGCAACCGACTGGCCCGCATACCCCGATTCCTTCATCCACCCGTCCAGCGTGCAATAGCCAGGATTCATGCGTCGAACCCACTCAACGTCCCGTTGGATGATGCTCTCTCGGAAGGCTGGCCAAAAGTTGATGAACCACTCGCGCCAATTCGTAGCCGCAGCGTCCACAGCACCCGCATGCTGGAACGGCTTCTCGAGGTCCTCCTCCCGCAACAATCCCAGCCACTCCTCGACGCTGAGCGGGACGTGCACGGCTGGCTGGCCCGTCACGCGGGTGAAGGTCTCGACGAGGTACGGCCAGGTGACGAGCTCGCTGGCAATCTTCAGCTCCTGGCCGGAGACGGCCTCGCGGTTGTCGAAAATGTGGCGCGCGAAGAAGCCAATGTCGGAGAGGCTGACCATCGGGACATATCCCTTGTCCATGGGTGCTGCGAACACGAACGTCCCGTCCTCACGCTTGTGCACAGGACCAGCTATGGGCTAGATGCTCTCATATCACAAGAGGCCCTCGTTCACGAATGTATGCGAGGAGGCTCACCATTCGCAGCATGTCCATGTACATTGCGGTCGTTAAAATGCTCCACGTCATGCCCTCAGTACCGGGGTTGGTAGAGGGCTGGGCACGCATCCAGTCTGCTACACGGGCCTTCCCGTCGCGAGGTCCACTGCGATACTTCGGGTCATATCCCCCAAGCTAGAGCAAAGGATTAACACTACTTTTACAGGGGACTCAGGGGAGTCGCAGGTACCCACCTTCAGAGTATAATCCAAGCTGCTCCAAACATAATGCTCGACGGTGCCCGCTTGCTTAGCGAGCTCGAAGAGGCGCATGCCAATGTATATCTCCTTCATCTCACCGAGGGTCATGCTATCGGTGTTCGCGTACACACCATACGCGCCCTCCATGGCCCGTAAGACGCTAGCAAGATCCTCGACGCTTCCTGCAGCACAATGACTCAGACATCACTTCCGGACCACATAGACTGCATAGACATACCTTTCCGCACGTCGACACCCTTCTGCGATAGTTCCTGGGCTTTGGCGCTCTGAGGGTCTCGAGTCAAAACACGGACGGTGTACGGAGAAGAGCCTGTGGCATCGGGACCGGATCGGAGCAGCGCTTTGACGACGGCGCCACCCTGTTCACCGGTGCCACCGATTACCAGGATCACTTTCTTTGAGTTGCTGCTGGGCGACATGGAAAGGTAAGATGCGGAGAGTGGGTACTGAAACGGCTCACCATCGCGAGGACGTCGCAGAGCTTTTGAGGAGAGCTAAAGGCTCAAGGTTCCGGTCTCGTCGTCGGTGTGTGTAGAAGATTATCAAGCCGATGCATTCCATTACTCAGCGTTCGACGCAAGTTGACACTTCCCTGATCGACGCCATTCAAAGAACAAGGATGATGATGTGGACGAGCTCAAAAAAGGAGAAGTGCAACAACCCCGCGTTTGCTGCTGAGTCAATGTGACAGCACAGCAATCACAAGTATAGACGGTTGGTGTACTCACCACATTTTACAGTTCCATGGCTGCCCAACTTGGATGCAGTGCACAAGCCGCCAAATTGTGGTAGGATTGAGCCCGGGAGAACGTATTTAGTGACGTCTCGGAGAAGGGGATCACTCCGATGGCGACATGATAAGCTCGGCGCGTTCAACAGGCAGAACTCACTTCGCAGGCTATAGAACGGTCTGGAAGACGTGAGGATGTACTCTAGATGTTGCGCTCTACCGGGTATCGGAGGTGGAAGTGGGTCACTCCGACGCTGGGGCTCGATCGTAGAGCACCTGAGACTTGCGGTCGAGAACTCTGCATCGGTGGGAGACATCCTCTTGCTCGAGTTGGGAAGAGTGCAAAAGCGAGATGGGAGGCTGGAAAGAGGGACGACTTGGAGCGGGGCAAATTGCGTGTCCGGCAAATGCCCATTCGATTGGCCGTCTGCGGCCCGCCGCGCTCCTTAGACCGTGGAGAGCCAATTATCGAGCGAATCTTTAATATGAATGCTGTCCGTCAGCGTTCTGGGGACGATTCGTTACAATTTCTGTCCCCCCTTTCTTGTGCGAGACATGCCGGAAGTATAGGAAGAGGCTGTTGGATCGTCATTGTGAGGCCTGGCCATATACACAACATATGTTACATCAAAAATCGCGACCCGGAACATACCCAATTTTCTCTTGGCATCTTCATCGTTCGCGGACTGCCAGAGGGTAACACCTGCGTTGGCAATACCGGGTATCTTGACATGCGTGCTGCCAGATGACTCGTGACTTGGTTGTACGGACAAAGTTCAGCCTTCCAGTTCGGACAATTGGGCGACGACTCACGGTGTCGATAACGTATTTGCCCACTACAGAGCGTTGTCGTTATTGCCGAAATATGAGGAGGACATCGGACACGGACAGGATGGTCAAAATGCCCGGAAGCTATTTGGTCGGCTAAGTAAAACCTTGGAAGAGTCAGGCAGGGATCGCCGCGCTCCTGAACGACCTCATCACTGCCCCTGCGATTCACAGGAAATTCAATGGTCTTCACTGAGGAATACACCCAAGATAGTAAAAAAGAACATACAGACCTCTTGTCGCACCCACTTCCTGTTCGACCTAGGCCTATCGGACCTCTCCCCCTCGTACGATTCAACGTCCCGCGTCTCGTCTCAGCTCCTCAAAGTCGATTCGAATGCCGCATACAAGCGATGCTCATACTCCACCTTTCTCTGCTGGAGACCCAATCGTGGCGTCTGCTGAACACAGCTGAGTGGCAGATACATACTCCAGAAAAGCGAGCAAGCGCCCTTGGTCCTCCATCGCGCGGCCACACGGAACAGGAAGATGTCGACTGGCATACGAGAGCCAGCATCTGTCTGGATCATGCAGCTCAGCAAAACGGGTTACGGCATCACGATAGGGGTCGGTCACGTACGTTGGTTGAGACATGACTCGCTATAGTCTTGCATGGAATCCCTAACTTGTCAGCCGATAGGCATGTTACGGTATCGATGCTGCGTGCTCAGCAAGAGCGGCAGAAGCCTGAGAGTCGTGGAGTCCGTAGGAGTCCAGTGGCGATTGTTTGAGTTTGAGATCGCAGACGATGCTGGCCTTCTCCAGCTGTATCCTGCCATTCCATATCAAGTGAATCTTCAAACGTCCGTCAGTAACATTCCTGGAAGAAAGGTGTGACCAGATACCTTGGTTTTGCGACACGCCCTCCGAGCTCGAGAGTCTGTCGACTCGGACGAGGTGGACGAGAATCCTTGTCGCCTTCGACTTACACATTAGCTTGAGGTAGCGAGAAGTTCAATCATCTCCGTATCTGCAAAAGCGCAGATCCAGCGTTTCGATACACAGTGGGAGGCATGACACTGACAGCGACTAACGGGTTCAGGTCGAGGACGAGACGCAAAACCGTGACACTGAGGCGTCGCGCACGTGCTCCTCACGATAACCCGGTTCAAGACATCGCGCTCCTCAGGCGGTTTCCGGACCCCGCCAGTGCACTCACTCCACCCACACATGCACGACTCCAGATCGAAACAGACAGCGCGGTCACCGGTATCTACGAACGTTGGATAATGGACGGGTACGGTGTACAAACAGCGGCAACTTCGGCATTCGGCCTGCGCTGCGACAAACAACGGACTAAGACTAAGCCCGTGGACGGTAGACGGTAGACGGTAGGATGTAGTTGCGTACACGTAGACAAGGACGGGGAGAGGGATAGGGGAGTGTGCAAATGCAAACGAGCGGCATGTACAAGGGGGGATATGTACTCGACAAGTGGAAGGTGGAAGGTCAGTCAGGCTTCAGGCTTCAAGACAAGACGGCAGGTAGGGTAGGTAGGTAGATAGCTATGTATGTAGACGAACGAGGAAAGAGCACGCGCGGTGCTACGCAGTATAGTCGGACAATGTGGGCGAGGCGCGATTGCAAGAGGGAAGAGGGAAGAGGGGTAGAGAGAGACATGTACATCCAAGACGATCCCGAAAGATATAACCCGAGGCCCACGAAGATGGAATACAAAGCAGAATGCAGGCGGACGAAGACAGCTAAGCTCTATACGACAGACGACGGGACGACGGACCGAGACAACACAGGATTAGGCTAGGCGGGTGTGGAGGCAAGACGGTAGGCAAGCGTAAGCGGGGGTAACGATAGTGACGGCTGGGGTAGCAAATCTCAGTGGTAGTTGTAACAGCGACAATAAGGTAATGGCAAGGGCATCGGGGATGGGCAACGATAACGGAGAGAGAGAGAGAGAGGCCCATCCATAACGCAGAGCGGCAACACACTTCTACACACCTCACCTCATCTTGCGATCCCGACACCCCTCGCGGACCGCAACGACGACGAGCTCGGCATCCTCAACATACTCGGCCTCCCCGCTGCCGGACTCTGACTCTGACTCGGACTCTGGCCAAGACCAGGGCTCGTCGGCGTACTCGGCGTCGTCCGATACACCATCCCCGTCCCCGTCCTCGGCCTCAATCCCATCGCGCCCGTCCCCGTCCCCGTCCCCGCACGCGCCACGCTACCCGTCGGCAACGAGCTCCTCGCGACCACAGGCGGCGCACCCCCCAGGACTCTCGTCGGCGTCGGGAAGCCCCCGCCCTCCGCCGGCGCGCTGGTCACCGTCGGACGACCCAACGCAGGCGCACGCAGCCCCGTCCCGCTCGAAGGTATCCGGCGGATGCTCGGAGGTATCGGCGTCGTCGCCCCAGCGGGCGCACTCCCCGATCCGGTCACGGTCCCGCCAGACGTCGGCGTCTGCGACGACGAGCTGCTGTCCCCGGACGAGCGCACGCTCCCCCGCCCCTGGCTCTGGCTCTGGCTCTGGCTCTGTGGGAGACGGAGCGGGCGCGGGACAGTCGCGCTCCGGGGCGTGTCGATGCTGGAGCGCGCAGGCGACATCGACATCGACGATTGGCTAGGGCTCGGCGAAGTCAAGATCACAACGTCCCGCCTCCCCCCCTGCGCCATCCCCAACTCGAACAGATCCAGCCTCTTCGGCATCTTCTTCGACCCGAGCCCCGACCCGAGCGCGCCCACGCTCGGCCGCGACTGCGCAGGCGAGTCCGCGGGCGTGACGAGGCTCGCAGTGGACGACGACGTCGACGGCGACGAGTTGAACCCCATCTCGTGTGCTACGTCGCCCTCCCGGATGTACTGCAACGAGCCCGTCGAGACCGACGTGTCGATCCTCCGATGGCTCTGGCTCTGGCTCTGGCTCTGACGTTGACTTTGACTTTGGCTTTGACTTTGACTTTGACTTTGACTCGAAGCGGGGGCGGACCGGTGCGACGCGACCGACGCCCTCGAGACCGTCCTGGACAGCTTCGCAGCACCCGACCCCGCACTCGCGCTCGACACCGAGCTGCTCGTGCTCGCCTGACGCGCCAGCCCAGACGCCAGACGCGGACGCTGCCACGCCGTCGGCGGCATCGACCCGGTCCCCACCCCAAACGAGCGCGAGACGGCCGTCTTGCCCAGGCCCGCGCCCGCGCCCTTGGGCGGCAGCACCCCAAACTCCTCCCTCCGCTTCTCGGACATGTGCCCCCCGTACGAGCGCGACACGTCGTTCGCGCCCCGGAGGGACGACGCCGACACCGCGTGCCGCAGCGACGACTGCGACGAGATCTTGCGGATCAACGGCGCAGGCGCATCCTCGTCCTCGCTGTCGCTCCACCCGAGGCCCGTCGTGAGCCCGATCCCGCCCCGGAGCAGCCGGCCGTCCCGGTGTCGGACGCGCCGCTTCGCCGTGTCGCGCTCGTCCTTGAACAGCCCGTTCTTCGTCATGATCGACCCGACTGCGGCACAGCGCGCGCGCGAAAGAGAGAGAAGGGGGGGCAGAGTCAGTCGCGCACACGTGGACCCACACGCGCAAGCAAACAGAACGCACCAGTAGACGCAACGCTGAACACGCTCCCCGGCCGACCGCCAGGCAGCGGCGTCGAGTTCCGCGAAGCCTGCACGAGCTTCGAGTTCGGCGACAGCAGCCCGTCCTTGACCATCAGTTGCCTAACGCGCCACGATCAGTATCGGTGAACCCCCTTCCCCCGTGAAACGAAGAGCCACGTACGGAAGCGGAGTGTGCAAATCCAGACTCGAATCCGAGTCGCTCCCGTCCCCGTCCCCGTCCAGCTCCAGATCCAGCCGCGCCTCCTCCTCTCCGTCCTCCAGCACCTCGTACGGCGTCCCCGTCTCGTCCACACCCACACCCACACCCACGTCCATGGGACGCACCCCACAGCCATAGCCATATCTCGAGCCATAGTCGGACACGAACGAATCCTCGTCCCACACCTCCCCCGCCTTCTCCTCCCCGTGCGCCATCGCAGACCGCTCGTACGCAAGCTCGCTCGGAGACTCGGGCCTCGACCGTCCCCTCTCCCTGTCCCTCTCCCTGCCCCTCAAGGACACTCCCGCCGTCCTCGCCCCGCCCCCGCCCCCGGCCACGGCAGCGCTCGTCCGCCGCGACGCAGGCGCACTCCGCGACGCCACCTCACTCCGCTCCCCCCTCACCTTCCGCGCCGACCTCGACGTCTCCCTCGAGCTCAGCCCCGATCCGTGCGACTTGCGCCGCGCGCGCGGCGTCGACGCCAAGATCTCCTCTATATCCGGACTGCTCGATCGCCGCGCGTGCGTGTGAGGCTGAGACTTTGACCGCGACAGCACTCTCGGTCCTGTTCCGCTACTAGGAGGCGGCGGTGCAGGAGGGAGGGGCGGCAGGGCCTTGTCCACCGACACTCGTGGGCGGTGACCGAAGCCGGAGCCTGATGATGATGGCGTGCGGGGTAGCGCGGCGGCTGTCAATCTCGACGAAGACGCCGACGCCGATGCAGAAGAAACCGTCGAGCTCCGGGAGGACGGCGGCGGTATGCGCGCCGACGGTCCCTCCCCGTCCGTCTCTTCCTCCCGCAGCGGAGGGATCTCGTCAATGTCCACGGACGAGATCGAGTCGCGCGTCTCGTGCCGGACGGCCCGACGCGCCAGCCCGATCTCGAGCACCTTCTCGTCGTCGCTGATGTGTTCAGGCAACGGCGAGTGGATCGAGATCTCGTCGAGCGACATGCGCGTCAGGTCCGCTGCGTCCTCCTCGGCGATGCGCGGCTGTATCACCGGCGAGCGCTCGACGTGGCGGACAGCGGGCACGGAGAGAGAGCTCGTGGACGAGAAAGACCGGAGCGAGCGGGCAGAGTCGTAGGGGGTCGCGCTCGTAGAGGAGTAAACGGACGATCTGCTGCCGGTCGCGCTTGCAACGGAGTCGCGTTGGGAGTAGGTGGACATGGACGTCACGGACATTTTGGACGCGCGACGGTATCGAGCGGCAGAGATGAACATGAGCGTTTCGTGCTCGGTGATGGGCGAAGGGCCGGGCACAGGGGGTAGAGGAGTGGAGGGAGGAGCGGTCGACGGTGGTCGGTGCTTGGCCTGCTGGGGTGAAGGCAAGGGCGAGGGACGTGGCGAGGAAGCGAAAGGCGGTAGCGGGGAGCCGGGACTGCTGATGAGCGGGGAAGAGGGAATAAAGGAGGGCGGAGCGGGGAATGCCTCAAGCAGTACAGGGACTGCAGGGCGCTTGTCACGACCCCGTGATGGGGTGGCGAAGGCTGCGGCCATGGTAGGGCAGGCTGTCTATGCAAGTACAATCAGAGCATGTTCAGGCAGTTGATGCATGGAGGCGTAGAGATGTGCTTGGATCGACGTAGAACGCATGGGAAAAATCCACTAGAGGCTTGCAGGGCGCGTCTCGGCCTGTCAGCCGCACCTTGCGCTCGTCCTGAGGCGAATCCGGCATGCAACGCAGCCGGAGATCCCTCTTTTCAGGCGGGCGAGATTTAACGAGGTTCGTGGTAGGTCGTTTGTCCAGTGGTCTGGACGAGCTTCAAGCTGCCAGAAAGGTATACAATGGGTACCATCCAACTCTCAATCCTCTGAGCCGAGCCATACAAGCCACAGCTCGGGTTGAGCCCCGGCTTGCATAGCACACACAGATGCTTACGATGAGTGAAAAGCTGGATTGCAGAGCGTTTTCCATCCTTTATCTGCCTCGCATCACTTCAGTAGTATGTGCACAGGGTTGCTCATTTGTCGTGGACGTTCGACGTTGGACACGTCGCGAGGACGCCGATGTCCTGCACGCGGCGTCGAAGCTATCCAACTAGCTCCCGCAAGATGCATAATCCTGGGAGACATGCAGGGGCTGGGGTGTCACTTCAAGAACACGAAAGAGTCGCTGTGTCATTGCAAGGATGGTACCGCTTGCTGCGAGGACCTCAAGGAGGGATGGGAGGAGCGAGACGAGGCTCCAAGGCTCTTGCCCAACCACCGGCTGTCCTCGCTTGCGTCCATCGACCCCAAAAGAATTAGGCAGCCCTGATATCGCCTGCAAATCGATTGGACCCCGTGCTCGATGGGAGTGACCCCAGCCAGGTGCCTGCAGCCCGCCATCGCAGAAAGACTGTGTTGAAGCGCCATACTGATCGCATACAGCGCATCCCAGCATCATTCGGGGTCACCAGAACGACAGACCACAGTCGATAGATTCATGAACACTGTACATGAGAAGCCCCGGCTCGGGCGGCTCGGCTCGGCCTGTGGTATGGCCAGGCAGAGCCGTCAGGCCCCTACAGAACGTCCGCAGGGCTGGCCCGGCTTTCTTATGGCTCAGCCTAACAGTGTGAAGGCGACCCAAGCAAGTCACTAGAATCGACACGGTGTCATAAGGCGACTTTAAAGTTGTTGCGATGCGCAAACTCTGTGTTGCCAGAGTTTGGATCGCAGCACGCGTTCTCGTTTAGGCAAGGAGCGCAGCAAGCAAGAGGGAGGCGGTAGAGATGCGGGCGGATGAGACATGAAGCTGCGACACTTACGTAGAGCGCTGCTTTGTGTTAAAACCGTCGAGCTGTCTTGCAGCGGCTAGATCGCAGAGGGGAACAAGCGCGGAATGGAGAGCAAGGACGGGGGCCCAAAGCAGTATTCCGAGTGCTTGACGTCGGAGGGGTCCTGAGAGCGGAGACGAGGCCAAGCGGAGAGGGAGAAGAGAGCGGTGGGTATTTGGGGGGTATCGTCGTCAATTGCGGGAGGCGAGTCTTGCCAGAAGAGGGTATCCAATTGTGTTCAGCCGCCCATACGGCGATATGCGCGCGCTCCGGCGTACGCGAGGCGCGAGGCGCGAGGCGGAGGATGCGGCGGGGCGTGAGGACGTCGGGGGGAGGAGGGGCGATGGTGGAGGAGAAGAGAGAGCAGGCGAGCGAGATGGCCCAGGACGAGTCCCAGCCATCGCAGCCTTCCCTCCCAGCGCCTCCCGCATTCCCAGGCCTTTTTTCGCGGATGACCAGCGGCGAACTCACACCTCCACACGGACGCACCCTTCTCTCACCTGCCGCTCACAGAACGCGCCGTGATGAGTGTAGTCCGAGTCCTCGCCCATTCTCGTCAGGCAGCTCCCAGTCCGATTCGCCATCCCCACTCCGGTGGCAAGCGGCGTGCCACATCGGGGCAGCCCTCGGACCCTGGCCCGGCCGCCGCCCGACCGCTAGCTTTGTGGCGTTCCTGATTCCACTAACAGACTCGGCAACTCTCTTCATATCACTCCATTTCCTTGACATCCAGGGCACCAGCCTCGATCGTCCACTTCCATCCGAATCCAGGCGGCATCCTACACGCATACTTGAAGCTCAAGTCGCGGGCACACCTCTCCGTTTTCACACACTTCCAAGACTCGTATCGAGTAGTATCCTCCTTGGTGACGCACTTCATAGCGTGTTTCGTCATGAGCCATGGTCCTGTCATTCACTAATCCAAGCATGCTTGTAGCCGCACGCCAAGCGCACATTGTCACCGTATAAAGTCTCCTTCCTTCCTCCCCATCCTTCAACGACTTTCAAGCTTCAGCCTGACATGTACAGACCGACGCTCAACCACCCATCACATCAAAACTTGGCTTGCCAGAGTAGCACGCTCCGGGCCCGGTGCCCTCCTATACATCATATCCTCGATAGCATTTCGTGCTTAGCGGTGCTGGCGTAGCCGTGAGTAAATTCAACGATCAGTAGCTACGTACCTTCCATCATCGCTCTCTCTTAAGCTGACCGTTGCTTAGACGCATTCACGGCCCTGAGAGCTGCCCGGGAGCCCCGAGCGACCACCCCCGCTTCTACCTGTCATCGATTCATCCCGACAATACTGCGACCCTTGCGCACATTCCCTCGATCCGCAGCGGCGGGCACTTCCCCACCTCTTTCCTTGGTAACATCGAGGTCTGTAAATTCCTGTCTGTCTTCCCTTCCGTCGCCAGTCGTCCTATGAGAGACGGAAAGGGTAATCACAACCTGGAGACTAAACATCGCTGTCTGGAACTGTCGGGTAGCCACCTCCGACAGACCCGGCACACGCAGTCCATCACCGTCACGGTCAAACCTACCTGTCTCTTGGACCAATGACATACAGGCCATGGTCGTAGCCACGCCCCTCGTCGCCCTTGTAAGCAGGTGATATCTGGCACATTGAGCGGGGACAGGCCAGCGCGACGTTGCTGTCCGCAGCCATGCGCACATCGCGAGCCTCACGCTCCACGCTCGATCGCGCAACTCGCCGGCCATTGCCAGTGACGCGCTCGATCGCCACCTCTCGTGCGGCTTCAAGTTGTCGGTACGCGTCCTTGTCGAGCCACGATCCTGATGCACATACGCGGCGTACATACGGCGGCCACAGCGCAGACCTGACGGTGTCCGTTTCGGCGTTTCCCCGTTGCGCAGACGGCCGTTCGACCATCCGTCACGGCCGCCCGCTCCCAATTGACGTCGAGTCCACGCTACAGCATCGTATGATCCGTCCTATCACATCCCACTTGTCCGGTGTTCCCCAGAGCAAGCAAGTCCACAGCCCACAGCCCACAACCCCACGACCAGTGCGCCCTCAAGGAACGAGTACGAGCGGCTCGGGAGTCACACACTGGTACGTACTCCCATCCGTCGGCATACGACCCACCGGCCACAGGCCACAGGTGGCGATAACCTCGGATGGGGACGGGGCCGCCCGCTTAACCACCCGCTTCCAACCTGTTCCCTGCGCACAGCGTGACCCCTGGCAGCTCCACCCAATACCGTATACCACAATATAAGAGGGAGAGGCGCGGCATCAGCCCCGCTCTGCTCCACGGATCACCATCGATACGCCCCGTTCCGTCTCGCTCATGCAACGCGATCCTCCACCCGTCCGTCCTCCGGATGTCCCCCGACGCTGCGGTGCCTGTCTGCAGCCACCGGCTTGACCAGCCTCACGCCCGCCCCACGTCCCCCTCTCCGAAGGCTACAGTACAGTATCAGCGGCCCTCCCCGCACCGTCCGTCCCGTATGTTCATCCATCATCGCGAGACCGATGATGTCCAACCGTGCCTATCGCAGCCTTATAAAGCTCTCAAGTCACCAGTCGAATCGCAAGCCATCCTGCATCACGCACGATCCACCGCGCCAGCCAACGCACACCGACTCGCACAGTGACAGCGCACAGCTCGCACACACACCTCCCACCAGACTCGATCCCGGTCGTGGCCCAAAGTGGAGCTTCGGAGCGCGTGCACTTCGCATGCAGCCAGCAGCCTCCGCGAAGCGACGTGACCTGAAGCGACGTCGACTAGCGACCCAACGCACGTCAGGGAAACAAAAAAAAACCCATCAGATGGCGTCCGCCCTTCCCAATCAAGGTCAAAATGTGGAAATGTGGACATGAGTGGGGTACACGTACAGCTGCCAGCACGGTGCAGGTCCAACCGTCAAAGACTCGAAAAGTGCTACTTATTAAACCGGTGCCCTGTGCCCCCGGACGACGCGAGTCGCCCAGGCTTATCGATCGCTCTGGCAGTGGCACGGAGTATGTACAGTACATCAGTCGTATAGCCTTACGTATATGTAGCACGTATCGTATCGAACGGTTACCTCGACACTAAGTAGTACTTCGTCCGTCGCGCGCTCTTCGCGTCGTGGTCGTGCCAATCCCCGGAAGGGACATCAGGAGCAGTTCCATGCTCTTGGCCGATGGACTCCGACCACAACCAGTCACCAGAGCACGTCAGGCCCTGGCACAAGCACAACACTGGCTCGCGAGCACGAGCACGAGCACGAGCACGAACACGAACACGAACACAGAACGTTGCGCGTCCGCTGTCCTACGAACGCGCCGAAGCGCGAGGGTAAATGTGTACATACACTTCACCGTTCATCCACATCCACCGAAACGCCAGCCCGAGTCCGAACGGCACGCACCACGAAGGAGACATCCCAGCTGGGCGCTGAACCCTGAACGTTGAACGCTGAACGTTGAACGCCGAACGCCGAGGACCGGTCCCGCATCCGTCGACAGCACCCCGCTCCACGCGCGTCCGTTCCACGATGGGCACGATGGACGATCCCTCGCTGCGCCGATCCGCTCTCGTCCGCCCTCGAGGCTTGGCCTTCCCGTCATCTTCTCGTCGTGTAACCAGCCCTCCATGGTGATGATCGGTGAGCCAGCGCTAGTGAGCATTCGCCCATATCCCAGTCGCGAACCCCACGTCCGCGTCCTCCAACCCCCCTTACCGTTCGAGTGGCCTATGCACATCGCACGCCCCCCCCCCCCCCCGCAACCGTCTTGAACATGCATGCGGGCACGCACAGCCGTCACGCACGCACGTATCCCCCGACCAAGCCACACGCTGCGCGCTCCGAAATCGAAATCGGAAGGAGGCAAGCATAAGGGCCAGCCAGCCCACCCGTCAACGTTCCTTCTCTCTCTCTCCTTCCGCCAAAGCCGCGCGTCTCCGGGCTATCACCCCACCGCCAGATGCTCCCGCGAATCCGGCGGCAACTTGCGGATGGCGGACGGCGGATGGCGAGATGGCAGAGCTTGGTCCGATACCGACTGACGAGCGCGGAAGGTCTGGCCTTCCGGCTCCTGGGCCGTGGGATGAGCTGCCGGTCCGGGAGCGTACAATCGAGCCTCCCTACTGCTACCTGCCTGCCTGCCCCGTGCCACTTTGCGCATCGCAGAGACGTCTGCGAGCCCGGAGAGCGTCTGGACGATCCACAAGCGTGACAAGAGGGAGGAGCGTACGCGTACGAGGGTCCGCCCGAACAGCAGCGCAAGCGATGTTAAAGGGGAACCCGGAAAACCGACCGAGCTGCTGCAACAAGTTCGGGTCGGGCAATGTGCGTTGCCCGTTCCATGTCAGCGCCCGGCCCCGCCAGAGGACCGTGACGGAGGCAGTCACCAAGAGAGAGAAAAGTCAATACAACAAGGGGATTCGCCGATGGCGCAGCCACGCTGGTGCCGCTTGAGAATGTGGCCTCGCTCCGCGCCCATCATCGCATCGTGCGTACGGCAGGACGCGGACGCGGACGCTAGCGCCGGGTACCACGCTGTGCCGTTCGCAAATGACAGCCAGGCAGCGAGACAGACACCGAGCGCGCGGGCTGGGACTTGGGAGACGGAGTGGAACGCGGATGGCGATTGTGTTGTGATTGCGATCCGATAAACCCAAGAACGGCGACAATGTGGCTCGGCAATGTGCGTCGCGCAACCCTGCCCCGTCCCTGGGGGTCCCTGCCCTGCAAGCACGTTGCACGAACCGTCGACCGAGCGACGGCCAGAGAAAGGTGGGAGCGGGAGAACGCCGAGATCCGGACGAGCATCGATACAAATATGGCAGCGCTATCGATACGGCGACCACCTCCCATCTGGACGAGCAGCGTGTGCCGTGGGTTCCCGAGGAGTGGAGCGCCTGCCCATGTAGCAGTCGCTCCGAAGGGGCCACAGCGGAACGGCGGAAGGCAAGCTCTCTTCCGTGTCCGTTAAGCAATCCGCAGCGAAGCCGCAGAACGCGGTGAGAGGCACGCGTTCTCCGTGCAGCTGCTCAGCGGGGTCTACCGCACGTTGGTCAGCGTCCCGCACAAATCGAGCATGCTACGCTGCTGCAAACGGCCGACGTACCCAAGTTATTCCTGACCTCACCCCGTGACCGCTGACCATCACCATGACTCTCGCGCAGGCCTCCCCCCCCCAGTCGACGACGCGTCCGCGATCCATCGCCGCGGGCGGCGCGACACAGGGCTCTGGAGGCGACTCGGTGCCGCGCGACTCCGAGCCCCATCGCCATCCCTCTCTCTCCACCCTCAGAAACTCAGCTCCGTCCCACCCAGCGGTCTGTCCGCACGCGCATCGTGCACGGCCCACACCTTCTTCCGCTCGCCCTTCGTTCTGCCCGTGCCCGCCGTCGTCGAAGCCTCCGCAGCAGCAGCAGCAGCAGCAGGGACTTCCGATTCTGCGAGATCGTCGCCCGGCTGGCGACCGCGATCAGGGGAAGGCGACGAGCCGTCGGCGGCCCGCAGCGTAGGCCTCACCCCCAGCGTGGCGCAGAGAAGCTTGTAGCGCGAGCGGATCTGGCGGAAGAGCCTCGGGATGTCGACCTCGGGTTCTGAGCTCGACGACGAAGCCCCGCTGCTGCCTGGCACGGCGACGGCCGCGGCCGCGGATGCGGATGGGTTCACGCGGGGGAACTGCGCGAGCAGTTCGAGGAGGTGTCGGACGTGGTTCTGCGTCCGCCTGCGGGTTGCGCGGTGGTCAGCATGAGGATGATGAGCACGGCCTACAAGGGCAACCGAGCCAGAGCGGCACTCGAAGGCAGCCGCCGACGATAGCTCGTCGACAGCTCCGGGCGGAGATGCGAGTCGTGAACGTGTGGGAATCCAACATTTCCGCTCTATATGTTTAGCTCTGCGCGGAGAGACGACATTCTCTCCGGCCCCTTGCTTGACAGATCTCCGGGCCCGGAGTTGATGACAATCTCTCTCGGTGGCCACGAGTTCGCCGCGTCGTAGCGCGGGCCAACACATGGGAGCATGAAACGGCTCAAAATGGCGACGGAAACAACTCGACTACGCTTGCGGACAGCTACAGCCACCGACGGGACTGCAAGGATCGTGGCCAAGCACGCAGACCACAGGAACGAGGTCCGCTGGGTGCATCTACCAAGCAGCCTCATCGATTCGACGCAGCCAAAGGCACGAAACCCGAGCGAAGTCAGAGCTGCCGCCGGTACGAGCCCGCCGCGGAGTGCTCGTCCGTCTCCTCCAGCAGCGGAGAGCATGGTTCGAACCGAGCGGCGGCAAGCGCAACGCAAGCCATCGCAGGGTCCGAGGAACGAGCATCAGGTAAACGCATTGACTCACTCGTCCTGGGCCCCCTGTGCAAGGAGGATGGCCTTCCACATGAGAGCAAAGCCCTCGTAAAAGCCCAGTTCCTCCCACATCTCGAAGCCCTTCTCGCGACCGAGAGCACGGCCCTCGATCAGACCATGGATCCGTCCGTGCGCGTACCCGTCCTTGTACCCATCGTCGTAAAACCTACGTATGCATACTATCAGCACGATTGATCACGGGCCTCGCTATGTCTCAGGTTGAGTGCAGCGACGACCCACGTTTGTTCCACGTTCACGAGCTCTTCGAGGTCAAAATCCATGGTCGTGTGGTTTCCAACGCGGTCGACTGCGAGAATCTGATGCGAAAGAACGATGTTTCCGGCGTGCAGTGGGTGTAGGTCCAGGACAAGAGGGAAGCTCCCCGAAAAGGCAAGTCAATCACTTCAATCTCCGACTTTCTCACACAGCATGATAACTTGTTACGCGGGTTATCCGAATTGATAGGGACATAACCTCCAAATGCGCGCCGATAATATGATGGCAGATATCGCAGTCACCAAAGCAAATAACGTGGTATCGTACACCAGAAGGATCATTAGGGTATCCAACACAAAGAACATGTATACGAATCAGTCCATCGCGAAACTACACCTGTACATTTTACGGGGTGCGGCGCGCAAATTCATAGCAGGAAGAGAGGGTTCATGATCAGGACGACATGTAACAACATGTCAAAACGGTGGAGACTTACCAAACTAAGCTCAAGCGTCCAAACCCTGCGTGCCCACAACTTGATCATTTTCGAAGGCTCACCGGGTTCCGCGATATCCACCTCGATGCCATCCCACCAGCACTTCCGCTAAGCGTAGCCGAACCAGTCAGCGGACCTAGAGAGGGTCGCAACAGTGACATCACATACCGCAGGCTTCCTCCAGAAGAGCAGAAGCTTCTGTGCTGTGGCCATCTGGTTGTAGTCGATCGTGACCTGCCGCTCTCCAGACGGGCTGGTGGAGTGAACGATGCCAGTCTTGAGCAGAACGAGCGCGATCGACGAGATGCAACACCGCGAGGGTTCCATGGCCCTGTAGCCCCACTCGTCCTCACGATCGAACCCGCTGTGGGCCAGCAAGGGCAAGAGACGATCGGTCATATGTACGAGGCGGATCGGACACGGACGCACCTCATGCACAGCATGTCAATCAGGTGTTGCTCCGCGAGGTTGTTCTCCTTGTTCACATTGCGCTGCAGCGCAGTGAAGATGTTGCGCTTGTGGAGCAGGTACCGGCCACAGTTCCGCTTGAGGTCGAGCAGCGCGTCGTTTGCGATGCCTCGCGCGTCCGTGGCCTCTGCACCGTTCTTCGGGGGAATGGAGAAATACTCGAGCTCTTCGCGAAGGACGATGATGGCCTGTTTCGTCAGCAGCGGGTTTTGGGACGGGGAAGGACCGAAGTCGGAAGTGGGCGAGCCACCCTCGAGAAGCTGCTGCTGGGCGGCGAGGAGGCCGCCGGGATTGTTGGGTGTGCCGTAGAACTCTTCGCGTGCATGCTGGAAGAAAGTGAGGACGTAGTCAAAGCAGTCTGGGTCAAACTGGGCGGGCGAAGGTCAGGAACGTGCAGCGCGGGTCGGAACACGGAGAGATCACGCACGTCAACACCATATAGCTCTTCGTAGTCATCGTTATCTCCTCCATCCGATAAGGCCGCGCTTTGACGACTGAGGACGAGACCGTTCGGAAACAAGCAGAGGAGGACGGATTCGGGAAGGCTGAGGATGTTCTCCCGTTCGACTGTGAACCGTCTGCCGCGCAAATCGAGCAGCAATCTCGTCAAGAGCTGGGGCTGGAGGTTGGTCTGCACCGGAGTCTGCGAGACTTGAGTGATCGGGGAGTTGTTGAGGTTAACAGCGGCCATGGCGTCGAGGACTCAGGGCCAGGAGGAAGGAGCGTGGTGAGTGTGGTGGTCAGCGGCCAACCCTGACATCGTGCACAACGACGGGGCGAGCGCTGTTGGTAACCTCCGGCAAACGGCGATTATTTTTGACAAGACACTTATGGGCACGTTTCTCACTGCTGAATGTCTGGACAGACAAGGTGCCCAAACACGGCTGGAGTGAAGCTGGAAATATTCTGCGATAGCTGGAGAGCCCAGAAGGGGCATAGGAAGTGGACAAATGAATGAAAACAGGGCTGTTTAGGCGGCGCTAGAAGCGCAGATTGGCTTTGGACAGAGTGGTCGCCTGGACCGCTCTGCTTGACTCGTTGCGTCCACTCGACCGACACGTTTCCGTCGTGGAATGAGTGGCGGCGTGCAGGTGGCATGACCGCAGCACTCGGTCGGGGAATGGCAGCTGCCTGTGCGAGAAGCCAAGGCAAGCGGTGGGTGGTATGCGAGACATTGTAGAGATGGAGGGGAAGCGGGGGAAGCTTGGAGGCTACGGCTAGGCGAGGACGTTGTAGTTCTCGATCGAAATACAATCGGAGGTACCACGGCGTCGGGCTCTGGTTGTGCCAACAGGCGACGAACACGAGGCAGGGCTGCGAGGAGAGATTGGCAGGATAGAGGCGATTTAAGGTGATAGGGGTGGGCGCCGGGCTGGCTGTCCGTCGCTCTATGCCCGCTATAGGTGTATTGTGACGGCAGGGCAGGGTATGGGGACCATGGAGGCTGTTGTGCTAGCGGCCGCTTGGGCTGCTGCACTGGACGCCGGGGAGGGCGCGGGGATGTGCTCGATTCGGGCGGTCTGCGGGAACAAGTCTGGGGGAATAAAGAATTGCAAGTCCGCCCGGGCTGGGGACCTATAACGGTATACAGTTTGCCTTATCCCCCGTGCGCGGGTGTGCATGTTGCCCCTCCAGACGGCTCCATCCCCATTTAGCGCCGCTCTTCTGTCCAGGTCCCTTCTGGGATTCCTCGAGTAGTTCCCCCAGTGCTATGACCTCTCCGCCCTCTCTCTCGTTCTCCAAGCCCGCCATGCCAGGCGACGCGCACTCCGTCCTCGTGCTCGTAGAGGACTCGCCCGCGATGGCCGCAAAGTGGCCCGACATCCGCGACGCGTACTTACCTAATTTACTCGACGTCCTGCGTTCCGACGTCCCATCCGTCCAGGTTCGTCCCGACGCACCCCTTCTTTCGTCCTTTCGTCCGTTCTTATGCCCGCTCAGATGGATTCACGGTGGCTCACGACGTCCTCCGCCTCCGCAGTCACGCCTCCGCCCCCAGTGCCAATTGTGGACGCCGCCCAAGCCCGGGCCAAGAAGGACCTGCCACTCGGCCAGGCTCCTCCTACGAAATTCACTCCTGCTGTCATCTCAAACGCGATCACCGTCAGCAGCTCTCTCCCGCCTCCTTCGGCCCCATCGTACTCACTTCTTCTCCCAGATCCTCTCTTCGTCCACACAGCGCCAAAACATCACGAGGCATCTTATCCTCGTAGCCGCCTCCGGCCCTCTCAATCATGGAGCACTCGGCGACGCGACCCCGTCCGGATTCGACTCCTGGGACGAGATTGCCATCGTCCTGAAGCAGGTGATTGGCTCCCGTGGAGTATCGACTTGCTCCTGTGCTCATCAGCCGCTCATCAGAACTACATCCGTCTCCATGTCATCCTCAGCATCGGTGCAGAGATGCGCACCTACCACGAGCTCTTCAAGAGATCGGTACGCGACTCACCCGAGGCCCGGATGACGCCAGTGTCTAAACTCTCCTTGTACAGCTGCAGCTCCAAAACAATTCAGAAGTGCCTGCATGGTTCCAGGTAGACTCGCGGCGGTACTCCATCCGACTCTCTGGCAGACCGCAATATGTGCGCGGATCAGGTAAGGAACCCGAACATGGCAACGTCTCGCTTCGCATGACGTGCACTCATCCGCGCTCCGCTTACAGTCTCCGTGCCGATTCCGCTCGTGCCACCAGTGGTCCCCGAGGGCTCCTACATTGACAACAACCCCAGCCCGCCAGAATCGTCTCCTCCCGTCTCCCCACCGGCAACCGTCTCCACACCAAGCTCGCCCTCTCACGCCGCCTCAACAGCCGCCCGAAAGTCGACTGCCTCTCCGACAACCTCCCGCAACCGTCCACGTCCTGCCGACCCGCCGCAGTCGCCGCCTATCTCAGAGGGGGGTGTTGGCCTTGTTTCCTACCTCCAGCAGATGCATGGCCTGACCAAGAAGAAGAGTTATGGGATAAAGGCCCCGAAGAAGACCTATGCCGACGTGCGCCTGCCAAACACTGGAAGACCCATATTGCCCCGTCTGGAAGTCCCTCCAGCTCAGTCCGAGATCTATACCTACCCAACGTTTGATCACGTCCATGGTACCGAGCCGCAAGTTTACGCGCCCGACCAGCACTCGCACTTCACACTCCCAAGACGACACTCGGCCGACCAGCCTCCCACGGCGTCCCTCGTCGCGCGCACCAACAACAAGGACGATCGGCGCGCGCGAAGGCAGAGTCCCTGGCTGCCGATGGCGCCTCTGGCGTCGTCCACCCCATCGTCACCGACATCGACCGCATCGGCCGGGACTATCGCCGCGCTCCAGAGCCTCGCTTCCATGACACCCCGCCTCCCCGACTTCGTCACCAAAGAGCGCGTCTCTCCGGAGATGACCCCCAACTCTCTTTCAGAGTCTGGGGCGACGTACGGAGGCAACCAACCGGGGGTCTGTCTGTCCCAGGGCTCTCCTCCCGCTGCGTATTACTCTGCGGCTACGGGGTGGGTCCACCAGCGCGGACTCGCGACTTCCCCCGTTGCATCTGCGCCCAGTCCCACCCACACCGTCTCGTCATCTCTGAGCGATGCGTCGCTGCAGTACCAGACGTCCCCGCCTACTCCTCAACTCACCTACGGCAGCTCGCCGCCGAGCAGTACGGCCACCACACCCTCGATCTCGGGGCCGCTCCTGGACAGCGGCGAGGACCAGCCGTTCGTGGTGTCGCCAGAGTACGAAGCGATGGTCAACGCGTCGTACGAAGAAGCCGTCCGATCGGGCGCGATGCACGCCGCAGGGATGACGCCGGGCATGCAAAGTGCAGTGTCGGCTGCGGCGGCGTCGTCGACGCCCGTCCCGAGCCCTCGTTATGCCTCCTCCTCCGCTCCGCCTGCGCCGAGCCGGCAGGATCCGCTGTTCTACTCCACGATGACGTCCGTGCACGTCCAGCATGCCATGGCCCCACACAGCGTCCAGGACGGGGGAGGGTACCCGGTGTACGCCCGTTCCCATTCGGGCGAAGATGTGGCCGGTGAAGGGCCGCAGAACGGCGCGTGGCCTCAGTACGATATCGGCGACTCGTACATGCCCGAGTATGCCGTCGCGTATGGGCACGGCCAGCAGTGGTACTCCACTTGAAAGACGCACGCACGGAACGGGATCGCAGGTTGATCGATCCCCCCGTCCGTCTGTCCCGTTTCCACCCCGATATACCTCGCTCGTCCGACTGCTATGCTGCACTATCTCGTTGTCATCGTCGTGTCTCGGCGTATCCTCGCTTTAAGCTCTTTCGACTTGCTGTGTACAAACCCTCGCGTCCTTCCCTTCCTCCCCCCTCCTCTCTCCCTCGCAGTCACCGGTGTTTCTCTCTCTCCTTCTCCTTTCTTGGGCCAGCATATATGGAAGAACAGTGGGCATCCTTCCACCTACGTGATGATGCATGAGGTTGGCAATGGTACGACGCATCCACGTTCTCGCACGACTTCGGGCATTGACACTTATACCCATGACATATACCTACCTTATTTATCTCCAGCTTTCTCGACGCCCTCCCTCCCTCACCTACCTTCCCCTCTCTTCCCACTTCCCACATATATTTCACAGGGCTGCTATTCATTCTCAGGATCTCGGTTCACGGTTCAGGGCTGTAGGCGGCTGGTGTTCATGCTGTAAGCTATGTAGCATATTCTCCCTCATGTGCAACTAGGGCATTCCACCATAGCCCGCGGGCCACAGCCTGCGCCTACTCACCGCCTTGCATGCGCGCGCACGGCGGCCAGTAAGTGGCTCTCTCATTTCTGGGCTGCCCTGCTGCTACTGCCTCGCCCCAGCCAGTAACCAACGACCAGCGACCAGTGACCAGTGGTAGGCATGATGGCGTGCCGAGTACCCCGCGCCCCGCGCTCCGTCTTTTCATATCTCGGACACGGACACGGACACGGATACGGACGCGAAGCGTGCGCAGCACGGCGCACGACCACGGCGCACCCGTGACCATGGTTATGGCACGGCAGTGCCCTTCCGAAGCCCCCATGTGGCATAGAGTTCGGACGCTTCGAGCAGGGCCACACCACACGCCCGAGGGGAGGTTCGGGGCTCTCAGCAGCTGCAGGCTGTCTTGGAGCTGCCAAGCCCGGCGCGGCGCGCAAACACACGCTATCGACACCGACGTCGACGTGGGAGGTCGGGCCTGCCGGAAGGAGCGAGTCCGAGCTTCGCTCGCACCCGTCTTTACTCAGACGGCTTGCCGCGTCTCAGCATCGCCGCACCTGCGCGGTTGGTAGCCTGCGTGTCGCCACTACTAGGTCCCGGGGGCGTCGGGGGCGCGAGGCTCGAAGAAGAGGAGACCGTCAGCTTCTTTGTGATTATCCAAGCGTCCGGTCCTGGGCCGCGCAGCACGACTCGAGACTGTGCTATTCTTGCGCTACATCCGCCCGCCCCGCGGTGCATGCACCACACCCAAAGCCCTCGCCGACTCCGCAGACCCCGGAGTGGGGAGTGCATATCCGCGCCCTTCGGGCCCTCCCGGTGCTGTGCACGACGGCCCACGGGGGTGTCCCTCCTATATTGAAACATGGGGCGGGACTCGCTGGGCTTGTTTCGGCTGGCGGAGGGGTCTTTGCCCGCGTCTTCAAGTTTCCCCCGGCATGACGCCTATCAGAGTGATCAACGCCGGAGGGAAGGAATGCCACATCAAGGTCCAGGATTCTGCCTGCGCCTGCGCCGCGGCGACTCGGCTACACTGGCATGGTGCGTACCTTGAAACACGCGTGTGCCGTCTGCCTCCCCGTAACGGTACAGTGCGTAGGCGAACAGCATCCTAGGCTCGAGCGTCGTCGATTTTCGAGCGGAGGGGTCGTGACTAGGGACCGCCTCTGGCGTATATGCGCGTCATCCGGAGATGGCGTTGGTTAACCACATAGCCACCAAGCCGGGTAGCAGCACGCACGCAGCACTGTTTGATTTCCTGCCTCGTGCCCCAGCCTGGTCCTCACGGGGAGCAGTTCCCAAACAAGGGCAGGACGGCCGGCCAGCGGACGATGAGGCCTGGGTTCCCAAAACTTAAGGGGACGCGGCTTGGGCTGAAACGCCGCTGAGGAAGGAGCCATGGTAGAACGGGTATCAACCTCGTCAGAAGCCTCTCTCGCCCACGCGATCTCCAACACACATGCACAACCGACGGGAGCTAGCCACGTGGCGCAACATAGCGGCCGGCGCCGGCTTGATTGGTACCATACAGAACCACACACTCTCTTCCTCGCAGTACCCTCAGGCTCGCGCCACTCCCCGCGGTGTCGGGCCCAACGTCGGAGCTCGGCCACGGTGCTTCTGGGCTCGTCATACGCCTTTCGCTCTGACTCTATGAAGTAGACTCGGAGGTCTCGTGGAGCGTCCACTTCGTTCACAAGGGTAATTACGAAGGCACAGAACACGGGTCATTGTTTCGGGGAGACTCGGAGAGAGATATAGCTCGCCGCTCGCGGCGATTAGCCTGGGCTACAATGTCATCAGTGAAGGGCCGAGATTTGTAGGCGTTGATGCGGGGCATCGTTGAGGTACGTGGTGTTCTTTGCTCCGCCCCAAGTGACGGGGGCCATCGACGGAACGGTGCAAGCCCTTATTGTGCTGGCGACCCGTGCCATACACGTGGATTGCGAGAATGTGACAGAGGGCATGTACTGTCTCTCGGCGGGCCTCATGCGCTATCCCGCCATGAGCAGCGTGATCTTTGCCTCGGCTTCAGCTACACCGCCAATACGCCGCCATAGCCACAGTGGGCACAGGAAATCGAGGGACATATGGAATCATGGAGAGTTGTATATGGGCCTACCTTGGCATTTTCTCGACTCGGGCACAAATGCCTCCCTGCTTTAATACCGACGCGTCCTATACAGAGCATGTCCCGTCAGCTGTGGTATTGGGTACCCCATGGCCCGTCTTGCAGTTTGCGAGGTATGTCAGGGGGTGAGGAGGGAGAGCGATAACATCGTGGCAGTTGTTAGACCGTAAATTCAGAGACACATTGACGTTGGGCGCACCAATGCTGATTTCATTTCACCCCAAGGTGATCGCATGAGCGGCGGGTACCACGAGCTCTCCCCTACCGCTTCTACTGATCTGCTATGACCTCGAGACACGTCGAAGTTGAATGACAGCTTGCCTTGCATAGGCCTCGTGCTAGTGGCGGGGAAGAGGAGCGAGGCAAAGTGGGACGTCACCAGGCCGTGAGCCCAGGGCGAGGGTAATCTGTGCGGACGAAAACGGTCAACGGCCCTTCCGGGATCTTCGATATAATCAAGAGTTCCTCTCCCGGCCCAGCAACCCGTTGCGGGAGCACTTACGCGAAAATCACAGCGTTAGTGCTAGCCGGCACCCCGAACCGCCGCTCGAAAACTCGAGTCCAGCGTCCACGCGCCGCGAAATGCGCGATCGGGCGATTGGCCGCTGAGCCCTGGAAAGGGGCCCCTTCTGACTCGTGTGGAAGTGTTCCCGATCAACTAGCCTCTGCAACCACCCTTCTTGCCGTCCTCATTATATGGGGAAGCGAGCGGAGCCATAGAAGCCCGCCGGGAGGAGCTCACGAGGTACTATCAGTGGTGAAGGTCCAATGTCCCGTAAAATTCACGGGTGCGATAATCGATACGTACCTCCGAAGCAGTCGTAACGAAGCAGCATCCCCGCCCCCTGTCAGGGCCTTTCGTGCCAGTCGACGTTCTTGGGCTGCCATCTAGCGACGTTGTAAATATAGAAGGAGGGTCAAACCCTCGAGACAAACAAGACATTATTGCCCACTGGTGGACACTGTCAGTCAGCTATCAGTACTGCGTATTGGGTGCCTGCGTACTTTGATCCTAGACATGCCGGAAGAGCGAGGCTCAAGACCATCCATTCCACGGAGCGCTGTACCACAATTATGAGCATGAGAAAGGAGCATGGTCGACGGGGCTTACCGGAGTCAACACACTGGCAGCTGCTCCCTTCCCCCGCTACAATCACACTTCAGCCGAGTGATGGGCCGCGACCGGTTAGCATAATGTCAGTGAAGTCCTGACTCACAAGTTCCGCCACCGAAGGGAACGTTTGTAGCCTAACATGCGATCAGCACGTTCTCACATTCTACATCGCATAGTAAGTTCTCGCACTTGATTCATTCAAGCGTCTGGATACCGCCGGGTCAATGCTCCTGAGACTTCTGTGTCCACCTACACCATCCTCCACTCGTCGCGCCGAGCGTCCTCACGTTCTCCTGCAACAATTGGACTAAGTTGCAAGTTCAGGTTTGACGACGGGTCTGCCATACTCCAAGGGTGGCCCATGATACGGAATCAGTACGTTATCCTGCGACAAATTTCCAGCTTACTGGCTCGGGATGACGGCGACGTTGAACATTTTCCTACACTAAAGTTTCGTATTTCGAGGAGTCCTCGCATAGCGTCTGCTTTGTTCGGCAAAGGAAGATAACCCTCCCAATGGCATACGGTGCCTCCGACGTGCTTCCTGTAATCGCACATGTCAGTATAACGTTATCGGCGCAGCGCGCGCGCTCCGAGTCGTCGGTGGGAAAACTTACACGATGCACAGGGATATGGATGAATGGTTGAGCAAGAGTAACATGTTCATCAAGTCTAGTTTCGACATTGTACGCTCTGGGACCAAGCGTGGCTTGCATGGCAAGTCTGCGATGTGGAGGGACGAAAACAGGGGTGACCCGATTCGGAACGTGCCGGCGGACTGGCATTGTGTGGCTGTGCGCCATGATTCTCACGACATGGGCCAGGCGTCGAGCGTATACTTCTGACTCACCCTGCGACCCCACTGTTCGACAAGCAACTCAGACATCTGACATAGGACACAGGTATTCTTTGAGTGTGATGTCTAACGGGAACTACCACTGAGGTGATTTGTACTAGTACTCTCATACCCGATGTGTGCCAAAAGCGAGGAACAAACTTACTTTGGCCCCGGTGACAACATCGCTGAAGGAGATACATACATTGTCCACGACTTTCTGCCGCCTGATTTGGCAGAAGTGGCGTTCGATAACCTGGTCAAGGAAGTGCAGTGGAACAAGATGATGCATAGGGGTATGTGTCTGGTCCTCGTCGGTTTCACGCACTCACACGCCGCTGCTGCGAAGGCGGTGAGGTACCCAGATTGGTAGCGGTAGAGGGGAATGTCCAGGATGATGGAAGGTATGCACTGTTACTCGTTGAAGATGCCATTTGTGCCTTGACGGTGCCCTTACAAAGCTTCCCGATATACCGCCACCCCGCAGACGAAACTCCTCCCCTCTTGCCATTCTCGCCGACTGTCGCGCGCATCCGCCAGCACGTGGAGGGCGTACTACACGAGCCTGTTAACCATGTGCTTATACAGCACTACCGCAGCGGCGCGGATTACATCTCGGAGCACTCCGACAAGACGATCGATGTCGTCCGAGGCTCCAAGATCGTCAACGTAAGCTTGGGCGCGCAGCGCGTCATGACTCTTCGGACGAAGAAAGACGCGCTCGCAAGTTCCAATACAGAGTTAGACTCTCCAGGTAACGAGCAAGGGGAGAGCGTCCACATGCGTAGTGTGCAGCGGGTACCGCTCCCGCACAACTCGATCTTTGTGATGGGACTGGAGACCAATGCGAAATGGTTGCATGGTATCCGCACGGATAAGAGGCCGATAAAGACGAAGACAGCGAACGAGCAATTCAAGAATGGAGAGCGCGTCAGCCTGACGTTCCGCACCATCGGCACGTTCTTGACCAAGGACGAGGAGTTGATATACGGTCAGGGTGCAAAGGGCAAGACGCGCGAAGAGGCCAGACCAGTTGTCCGCGGAGGCGAGGAGGCGGAACGCCTCCTCGCTGCTTTCGGCGCAGAGAACCATCAGAGCGACTTCGATTGGGTTGCGCACTACGGAGAAGGCTTTGACGTCCTCCACTTCACGAAGCAGGGCACGCAGTAAAGCTCTGACGGCTCGGAAGCACGAGAACATGGATGAGTAGGTGTATGATGTGATTGTATTCAATAATTCATAGCTGCAGCGAAGGGCGCAAAACTGTAAGATTTACAAATGTACGATCTGTCCCTGTCCTTTCAGCAGTTCGGTTTTGTTACTACAGAGAAGCGATCCAACAACTTCTTGAACATTCTGAGCACCGATGCTTGCTTGCATGACGCATCTGGTGTTGTTGCATCCTTGTCGCAAATTATTGCGAAATTCTGTGAATGTGGTGCACGTTGACCAGATGGTTGTTCATGTGTCCATGAGGGACTGGTGCCAACCAAGGTGATTATGCCAGGTAAGAGACAAGTCCCATATATGGGCATATCCGCCGGGAAAAGCGTGTGCGCCTGGGGTTGCCTCATGCCCGAAGAAGGCGCGCGGCAAATGACCTGAACTTTGATGCTGATGTCCACAACTCCTTCTTACGCTCTCTTCTTCCGACGACGACCTCGACACGACCGCGACGACGATCTGGCTCTTTTCCTCCTTCTTTCTGGACCTCTGACGGCGGCTCTCAATTTTGCTTGACCATAGGGTGCAGCCACCCCGGACTCGTACTGCCATGCCGCCCAAGTCCCTCTCCACGCACTTTCTCGGCCTGGAACTTGCGACGGACCAGCTGAGGGCATCAATCGTGGACGAGAATCTGGAGCTGGTTGGTGTAGAAGTCGTAGACTTTGATACGGAGATCTCGGAATACCAGTGAGTCAAATTTCGACTGCCAGTCCTTGTTCTCCTTCCACGCATTCTTCCCCACGACAATTCACGCGATCGGGATTGGGAACATCGCGTGAAATATCTATGCAGACTATGCACGGGGATTTAGGTGGTCAAGAACGCGTCCGTTTCCCCAATTCCGCTGTGCGAAGTCGCTTGATTGCTCGATCGCACCGCTCTCCCAGGATGATCGTGCAACCAAGTCCATGCATGGAGACTTGAGAGTGTCTCCGCAGACCACTCTCTACTCTGTGCGCCTCGAATCAACTCCTGCTACGAGGGGTTTGCGTTCAGCTGGATACACCAGCCGTGCTGTAATGCCACTTACGACGCATTCAGCTACTTCGTATTCTCCGCTCCACCGCCACAGGACTCTGGAAGGACGGCTCTGTTACGGAGCGTGACGAGTCCTTTGCCTTTCAATACGGAGGGACAGTCGACCTCACCGTATCCTCCTCATCCTTGCCCTTTTGGACTGTTCTGCGCGCGGGATTGCTTCGTGGTTGTCCCTACGGCAAGCGCCGTAAACTGCTCAGTTTTTCCGCGACCGGAGGCTGCATGGGCCTCGCGGCGTCTTACGTCTTTCATTTTTGGGGTTTCTTCTCCACATGCCGGATCATATCAGACGCGCATATGGTGACTCCGCTGAGTATGAGGTATACGTTCCAGGTCTTTGAGCATTGGACTCGGAATCCTCGTATCATGCAGTAGATGCCTCCTGTTTCTTGACGCCTCCCGCTGCGTAGAAATGCGGCACGTTGGTCACTTTCTCGGCGTTGGTTTCTTCATATGAAGAGTCATCAGTGTGCTGAATGCGCTGGTACAATCTTCCCGCCTAGTGTACGATGATTCCGCTTTCTTGTTCAGGGAGGACATTCGTTGCGTACGTCGCGTTGTTAGGCTGCGTACGCGATGTCCGGTCTTATATCCCCGGAATGCGATGCCGAACCACTTATGTTCATATTCTTGCGCATACATTCGGACATGGTACTCACCTACAATCATTATTTCCATTATTGCAGGACTCAGGGTGGTATCTTCACGACACCCGGCGATGCGTACACAACACCGGTGGAGATGTGGTTGAAGGCGTTCGGTAAGCTTAATACCTTCGCGGAAGCATTTTTGGGCGCTCATCCTGATCGGGCCGGTCACTTTGGTCACACCCCTGTGACGTCAAGATCTGCTTCTCGAGAAATTGAGCAAAAATTATGAGCTTCCTAGAATTAAGGCGATCGGTGGTGCAGCGCAGGTGGGCAGAGACTTCATTTTGCATCTGCATTGTTTTGACTCCTTTTAGCAAGCGTTAGTCTGGTGGAAGGCCCCGGTGCCACCATTGCACGCGCTTGATCCGAGGTTACCGATACACGCACAAATAACCTCTCAATCCTTCTCCCTCCAAAACTCCCCTATCGCCCAAGACACATCGGCACATACACATGCGCTTGCCTTGGAAGCTGCCCTCGGTGGGCCGGACCTGATGGCTTCACGTGTTGGGACCTGCGCGCACCCTGCTTTGGTCGCTGCGCAGCTTCTTCGTGTTCGTGAAGCTTGGCCAGATGTGTGGGCGCGAACAGGTCGCGTACAGATGGCCAGCTCGTTTCTTGCTAGCCTCTTGACTGGTCAGATGGTCGGCATGGGCGAGTCGGAGGCATCCTCCACCGGTCTCTGGGTACACGCCGGCACGCAAGCCGGTGCTCAGAGTCACTGGGATGAGGGTGTGATGGAGATTGTAGGCGGGAACATGGAGGAAGGACGGCGAATCTGGACGTGGCTGGGCGACGTCGATGTTTCGGGAGGTCGAAGGCGGATTGGTAACATCTCGCGCTATCTGGCGGACCGGTTCGGGTTTGATCCAGGTCTGTATGTTTTTCGTCAGTGCTGTATAATTGCTCATGTTGAATCGCAGAGACGATCATCACTCCCTTCACGTCCGACTACCTCTCTTCTTACCTCTCACTCTGTCCCTCTCCTTCCGACGCCGTCCTTTCCTTTGGTCCTATGGACATCATGATGGCACCCGCACCTAATTACATCCCTACCCGTCTATACAACCTCTACCCGCATCCGGCGCAAGACGCGAGCGAGAAGAAACGATACATTGTGATGCTGACAAGCAGGTGGGTCTACTACCGGACACGTGTTTGTACGAGGGAGTACCAATAGCTCATTTAGGAACGCCGATATCCCTCGAGCCCTTGTACGCGACATGTATACGAAGAGCTGGAGCGCGTTTGACCGTCTTGTCGCTATTGTTCCACCAGGCGGATCAATAGGGTACGTGTTTGCTGCCCTCACTGCTTGATCCCGCCAGCTCACAGTTCTCGCAGTCTTGACGACAAGCTGTTCAGCTTCTGGCTTCTGCAAGGCGACAGCTACCCATACTCTCATGTCAAAGGCATCTATCGGTTCGAGACGGGTATCAAGGTGAACGAATTCCGTGACCTCCGTGCGAACCCTCGCTGTCTGTTAGAGAGTCAAATCCTCTCCTTCCGCGTCCGCTGGTCGAGAACCATCCCCACGGGTGTGTTTGGTCCCGCCGCTGGCCGTGCGCGCACCGCCAACAGCACCCCAAGCCCAATCTCAGGAGCCACTCAAAAGCGCGCCACTGGAGTCAACAACAGCAACAACATGGGCCTTCCTTTTGACCCTTACGACTACGCCACCCTCCCCGCACGCATCCTTGCTACCGGTGCTGCAGCGAACTTCCCATCCATCGCCAACCTGGCAGGTGACGTGTTCAACGCACCCGTTCTGATGCCGACGACACAGATTGACGCAGCGCAAGTCATTCCTCACCGCAATGCGCCAGCGGTTGGCTTCCCTGCACGTGCCGCACTTGGAGGCGCGTACGTCGCGCGATGGGTGTGGGGAAAGGAGAAGGGCACGCCAGCGGGCACCGGGCGTGGCGGCTTCGAGGAAGAGGTGCGGCGGCTACTCAGCAAGCGCTGGGCCGCCACCGGGGGTGCGCCCCTGCGCACGAACGTCAATGCGCCAGGGAGCACCAGCAAGGCGCCGAGTGCGGCCAACAGCGGGGCGAGCACGCCTTACGGTCATGGGTCACGCTCCGCGCTAGGTTCGACGGTGTTGGTGGAGGAGGAAGAGGAGGACGTGGAGGAGATGGAGCGTGTTATCGCGCCAAGCGGATACGGGCTTGGGTTCACCGAGACCGACATGGCGCGCCTCCGGACGGTGACCAGCTCGACCGTAGGAACGACGATGAGTGGGAGCACGCTTGGGGAGGCGCCTTCGACTGCGTTCACCACGCCTGATCTTGGCGGACTTAGCCCGAACCCTGCTGCTTCGAGCACGCCGGATGCTGCCACTCCATCCGCGCCATCGACGTTGCAGCCGGTGACAGCGATGGCGACGTCGGATGCTGAGCTGCAACTCGGACTGGCAAAGGTCGCCGAGCCGGACGTGGACGCGTTCATGTCGTACGCTGCACTCGTCCCCGAGTACTGCAGGCTCGAAGGGTTGTTGATCAAGGCGATCGTTTGAGATCGAGCTGTTCACTGCTGTCGTCCCTTGTGCTTTGCTCTGTGCTCCCTGCCCCCCGCGTTCCCCTTGTTCACTTGTCTTGCTGTGTCTTCGGTACCCGGTATCCGTCGTCGGAGTGTTTGTGTTTGGCTTCAGCTGGGAGAAAATAAGGTTTCCTCTTTTCCGCGATCGTGCATTCCTCTCTCTCCCTCCTTGATCCAGTTTTGTTGCTCATGCTGTGCTGTCGACATGTTGTATGCAGAGCCTGCGGGGAGCGAGCTGCAGGGGCTGTACCGTTGTTAGATGCTTGTATCCGTCCACTCTTCCCTCTAACTTGCACTCGCGCTCTCTGTCCGTGACTCTCGAAGGGGTTTGGGCGCTGTTTGATGGTCGTCGAGCCGGGGCAGTACACCGCCGTATGGTCAGGAGAAGGAGCGTTTGTCATCCGTCATAGTTACCGTTCTCCTTCGTCCTACCCTTCTCTCCCAGCCTTCGTCCTCCGACTCGTCCGTACGCAATCCCCTCCATCTTTCTGGCACAAAAATCTGCATAGCGAACACTGTATATCCCCCTGCCTGGCTATAACCGATACCACTGACTATGATATCATGGTACCACCAAGAAACCCCGTGTATAGACAATCATCCGAACGAATCTATAGCTATCTGCCCTCTCAAATACGCCCCCTTCAAGGTTATGAGCTGGTACAGGCAAGACGTGCAGAGTGCATGCCCAGCTACGTTGCGCTCCGCTTGTGAGCGGTTTCCACCTCCTAATACTTGGCGTCCTTATTGCGTTTTGAACGTCAACGTAACAATACAAGCTGGAGCGATGCATCGGATGCGATCCCTTGACCGCTACCCAAACACGCCCAATTCTCCGATGCCGGAGGGCTGTCCAGCATCCGAAGACTCTGCGCAGCAATGGACTTACCGCTTTGTCGATTCAAGCACGAAACTTCGTCAATAATGGCAACATTTCGTCTACGCAATCCCCGCAGCATCGTGAGCGCTAGACCTGCACTACGCTCTCTATTTGAAGCATAAAGGCAGGTCATGCTAGGTACCTTGGAACTTGAAGGCGTTCACTGACCGAGTGACTGTTAGACATCGTCGTCAGACATCTGCCAGACGGCCTTCCACCCCCGTCAGACAGAGCTGGCATTGGCTGTGTGTGTATACTCTGGCGTGTTGTTCAGCCATTCCGCGAACCACCCAATTACGATGCAGTCGGGTTCGATTGTACAGTCTGAATACGTGGAATGAGGAAGAACAATCCAATCGGTGACTGGCTTCCGTCGTATGTGGTTGGCGGCTACACGCGCTAGCTGATATTGTGTCCGCGTCCGCGCTCCGTGTACTCTGTAATGTCCATCATGAGGAGTGGCAGGGGCACGATACCTGTGTATAGTGTCAATGTCTTAAACAGGAGTCGAGCGAGTATAACTTTGACGTACCGTACCCAATCCCATGACCTGATTTCTGCTCTTCAGCGTCCTCACGTTCGAAACTAGTAGTTCGCAAGCATCGTGCCATACAGTAGATGATTTTCACCGTCGTGACAACAGAGTAGGGCCAACTCTACCATTGATCTCGAACCGAAGAACAGGATGACCGACGTGAAGTTCGTGATGGGGGGATAAGCGCGCATCGGGACTCCGCCGCCGCACAGGCGAGCAAGTGGCTTTGGCGACAAGTTCGAGTCACTCAACGCACGTATGACTTGCTTTCTGATCCAGCAAGAAGTCACTGCCACCGTCATATTAGCGCACAATGGCGAACAATATAAATGGGAGTCGCCTTGACTGGACGGCGAACATTACCGCGGCGCACCTCAGGCTGCCTCCTTTCGCCATGTCCTTCGTGAACAACTACCAGGCACCGCCTCCCGAGGATCCCAGTAATCCTCTTGCGTTCCCTATCTTGCCAGAAGCCGAGCTCTACGGCCCGACGCCGTACGACATCAACTTCGCCTACCCCATCCATGAGGACACGCTTCAAAACGACCGGCTCAAGCTCGTCCCTTTCGTGCCCGCCGTGCACATGGCGCGGTACTGGGAGAACGTCAAGGACGCTTCCAAAGACGTCTACCGCTACTACCCCTTCTACTTATCCACCCTCGCCCAGACGCTCACCTTCTTCGAGGTCGCAATCCGGCGCAACCCTCATCAGATCCTCTTCGCCGTGATCGACAAAACGCGCCCGGACGCGGAGCATCCGGACTGGGGCGGGAGCCTCGCGGGGGTCATCGCGCTCGTAAACACAAAGGCGGACAGCCTGTCGACGGAACTCGCGTTCGTCCTCGTCTTCCCTGCGTTCCAGAAGACACACGTGGCGAAGGCGATGGTCGGCCTTTCGTTGCGCTACCTGTTGCAGCTCCCGAGCGACTCGCCACCTGGGCTCGGCTTCCGCCGCGTGCAGTGGACGGCGCACCCGGACAACAAGCCGTCCATGGGCCTCGCGCAGCGGATGGGCATGAAGTGGGAGGGGCAGCTGCGGTGGTACTGGGCTCTCTCGCGGGACTACGCGCCGTCTGGAAAAGAAGTACGTAAGGGTGACCCGTTCGAAGACAGATTGGGAAGGGATTCGGTGATGTTCGCGGCGTGTTGGGATGATTGGGAGAACGGCGGGCGGGAGCTGGTGGAGGCTGTTCTGCGATGATGTTCGCCTTGTATATTCTGATGCTGCTCTGTGATAGTGCTCGCCTTGTATATACGTTCGCGTTGTTGTCCTGGGTCGCCTCTGCAAACATACGTCACATGTCGTGACCGATCGTTGTTGAACCGAGATCGCGGGGTCGGTCAGTGGATGACGCGGTGACGTCTTGAACCTCAGCAGCCCCACTGAGAGATGCATATAGCCACGGTTGTCCGCGTATCCATGACCCCCAACTCACTCGTACGCCAGCTCATCCACAGTCGTCGTGTCTGTTCCACATATACGCCATGGCCGACAAGCTGCATGAAGGACAAGATGTCTCGTGAGCGTTACTTCACATCGACATACGTCCGACACTCACTTTCAAGTTGAACCTCGGTCGCGGTGCAGTTGGCGTTGGGGAGGCGGGGATGCTCATGGCAAAGTCAGCGAGATCATCGCCGAGGGCAAGGCGGAAGTGACGAGCAATAAGGTACGCGGACGTCCGAGCCTCGAGACTGATGTTGAGAGGGATAACCAGGCTCTATCTGGTTCAAGGGGAACACCGTCAGTCGCAACGCTAGAGGGGAGGACGACCCGGCTGTCAAGATCAGTCGCGATGGGGTAAGCGAAGCACTCCTGGGGTTCAGCTTCCGCGTCAAGAAAAGCTCACAAATGTCCCAGAACGACGTCGTCAAGCTCGCGCACGAACTGAACGAGGTGAAAGACGCGGAGTAGTGTGTGGAAGATCAAGAGCGCGTGGTTGCTTATCGTGGTGGTTCGTTTTGTACAATACCATACAAACCAATAATCTTGGAGTCTCACGACTGGCCCATTTTCGGAACATGGTGCTTGTAACGTTTCAGGACGATAGTCAAGACAAGTTGTTGCTGTCGAGCTGCTGGTGGGCGATGCGGTGAGCAGTGCCAAACATGACAACAGTATGACACGTACAGTGAGAGTAGGCTTCTTTCTGGTATACGCATGGATTATTCCCACCAAGTTCGAATCCCAAGCAAGTCTCAGTGGTCCTCGCTGCTTCACTGGCGGGAGGAGGAGAGGTCCAGTAAGCGCTCCGACGATTTCGGAAGGCATCGGAGGCTCGGACCGTCGTGGCGGATGCCCGAAATGGCAACTCCCCGGGGCGGACCGCAAGAGCGGCTATCTCTTGTACCACAACCGCCATGAACGAATCACGGACGAGTCCACTCTCGACTACCACCTACATCAACAACATGACTCTATGAAACGGACATGCTGACTGGAGCTCATGAATCTACACGGAGGTGTCTGCTTTTTTCGTAAAGTATGCCTTGTCCTGCGTCGAGCACCTGAGCTGCTCTGTATATATAATGGTCACCATTGATGCTCAGAATCATCATTCGACATCCGTCTTACCAACACCAGACACTTGACCTACCACTGCAGTTATCCAACCTCCGCTCTCCATTTGCAAACATGTACACTGCCAAGTTCTCCACCCTTGCTGGTCTTGTTCTCGCTGCTTGTGCTGGCACACAAGCTCAAAGTACGTAGTCATCGATTTGCACCAAGCGTTCTGAGCCTTACCGTGATTTTTCAAACAGGCTATGCCAACCCTGACATGAGCGGCTTGCCTTCCAACCCAGTCAATGTGCCCAGCGGGCCCAGTGCGCCTGCTGCACCAACCCCGTCTTTGATCGGTTGCATCACGTCCACCGTTATCGAGACATTTGCACCCACTGCACCCACGAATGTCATCACTGAGACGCCATCGGTTCCCGCAACTCCGACTGCGCCCAGCAAGCGTTCAAGTGGGAACTACTTCCAGGAGGTCGCCCGCCGTCAAGCCGCAAAGTCGGCGAGTAGCGCTTCCTCCGCCTCCAGCAGCGCAGCCGCATCCTCCTCGAGCGGATCCAGCAGCGCCCGCCCGACGACCACCATCACCGCAACGGTCACCTCAACCTTCACCACCACCGCCACGAGCACGAGCACATTCACGCGCACCTCGACGGCGAACACGATGAGCACCGCGCTCACGACCACGACCGTCACCGCAACTCCCGCTTTCCGCACGACGACGTCCACGACGACTACGACCAAGACGTCGACGTCGACTATAGTCGCGACGAGCACCTCCGTCGTCACCGCTACCGCGACATCTACCGTGTTCGCTTCGACTACGGGTGGCGCATCCACCTCAAGTGCTGCTGCTACCCGGAGCTCTGCCCCTGCATAGAGCATCACGAGTGGAGATTTGACTTTGAATGTCGGTCAGGACCGACTTTTCTGTAACATCTCTGTATTATGTGTACGGGCCAATGACACACCTTTACATATCGAGCACACTTCGAGCGACGACTTCGCATGAGAGCGTTCGTGTTGCTATCGACAGTAGAATAGTACACCAAGCCACCTAGTCCGAGTCCGAGGGGTATACAACACATTTTCGCAGTACCATTAAACAGGAGCAGTACCCTTGCCAAGAACACTGATACACTCGATAACCCTATATGTAGACCCCAAAGAATGTGAATGAGAGAGCGTTTGACACCCCGTGATCACCACAGCAATGTCCCGACAGCGAGGACGAAGGCCAATCCAGCACCAACCGACAGAGGCCCCGTTACCGACATGACTGCCTGAGCACCATTGTTGAACGTCACCCCGGGAGGCAAGACCGGCCCTCCTCCCCCGCCTGCCTGAGTCTGCGTCTGCGTCTGCGTGGTCGTCCCGGTCGTGACGGTCGCGTTCACCGCAGCGGTGACACCAGTGGCTACTAGAGAGCTCGAGCTGCCACTGGCTGACGAGCTAGCGAGCGCTTTGCTCCCGGATGCACTAGCCTGGCCAGTCTGCACAGATGCAAGTGACAAGAACAAGGGAGAGGAGATGAGACGATTAGGGATGGTGTTGAGCGATATGGTGATTGAATGATTGAACACGTACTACGGCTGTCTGCGAGACCCCAGGCGAGGCCGTCGGGCCGCCGGTATGTGCGCTACCCGTCACGGCGGGCGCGGTGGTCGGTGCCGTCGCGGTTTGGGTCGATACCACAGACGAGTTCGAGGTCGCATGCGGAGGGGCAGCAGCAGTCTTCGACGGGGACGCGGACGCGAATACCGACGTCGAAGGCTTCGGATGGGGCGCAACGGTGCCACTCGACGCCTTGGAGGTCGAGGGGTGGACAGCGGAGAGGGTGGTAGTGCTCGAACGGACAGGCGGCACGGTCGTCGACAAGGTCTTGGCGGGAGAAGTAGGACGCTGAGACACGGTGCTGGTCTTTACCACCGTTAGCGTCACTGTGACCGTGCTTGGGCTCGTGATCGAGACCGCGGATAGCGTCGCGATGGCTGTTGTGCTCCTCTCTACTGTCGAAGTCTTCGCGGTTGAGAATGAGGGAGTGGTAGACCGGGTCGAGAGGGGTAGGCTTGTGAAAGGAGCGATGATGCCTGCTAAGCTCTCTACCTCGAGGGCGGCACTCGCTTCCTGAGAGGGTTGGATTTCAGGAGGTCTCGCTATCAACGTGACGAGAGAGAAACGTACAATGAGAGCCCTAACTTCAACACGGCTATGTCCGGTCAAGTCCCGCGATTCGACTGCCGCGGATTGAACTGGAACAGGCTCTGCAGTCAGCGTCTTGGACTCGCAGGTCAACGCGGAGCCAGAGCGGCACGTCCATCGTCCACAGCGTCATGATGAAGTTACGCACGAACCTTGGACACACAACAGGAACACAACGAGGATCGCCCCAAAGTACAGCATCTCGTCGAAACACGAGAGTCGACGAACACGCTCGGGGCACGGGCCTCGGAAGAGTGGAAGGAGTGACGGGCAGGGCAAGGCACCTCCCCCCACCCGCACGTCCCAGACTGCATCCTTATACCCATCCCGGCCAGGGCACGGACGTCGGAGAACTGGAGCAGAACGGTCTATCCCCTGCCAAGGGCCGCACACCTTCTTCGCGTCCGCCCGGCGGACGTGCTATTCAGTTCTCCTGACATGGACGACTCACCACCGAACAAGAATCGAACGCGATGGGCTCAGCTCCAGGGCACGAATGGCGTCCGTCCTCGAGGACGGGACGAAGTCGCACCCCTCGCGCCCCAGACAGGACGGGAAGTCCGGTCTCGAGTCTTGTCGTCCGGACCGTCTAATGTCCGCGGCCGCGTCCCGTATTGGGTCCGGGTGCGAACGCGAATCTGACAGGGACGCACGGAAGCCGGGGTTTGCGCGGATCGTAGGCGACGCTCGTCCAGGTGGCACTTGCAGCACGCTCAACTCCGCGATTGAAAGATGTTTGCCTTGGCCCCTGGGAGATGCTGCTCTTTCTTGACGCGGGACGTTGGAAATGTCATGCAGTTTACCGTATGGCGATGACGCACGAGAGGGGGCGCGTCGTACATGGTTGTATAATACTCCCGAAACCGTACACGGCGCGCCGAAAACCTAAAGAGACAATGCAGTAAGGAAGTACTGCGACTTTGACAATCCATAATTACACAAACACAGAAAAAGGATATACACCTCACCGAAGCGTCGGGAGGTAGGAGAATGTGGGAGTCTGGAAGACGCGCAGCTTGCCCGCCATATGAGAACGGAGGGGAAGACCGCGCTAGAACGCGCTTCGGAAATACGGCGCAGACCAATCTCTATGCAACAGCGGCAATTAGAACCCGAAGACGACCGCAGCGCCGACCACGACAGCGGCGACGGCACTGATCCTCCCATCCAGGCCCGCCCCGATGACAGCGCCGTTAGGTGGGTTGGGGTCGGTGTTCGAGTCGTCGGGCGTCGTCGATTTCTGCGATTCCTGGGTGTTGGGGGCGGTGGGCACAGTGTTCGCGAGAGGAATGCCCGTGTTCGCGTTGGCGGGCGCGGTGATAGTGTGGCTCGTCTGCGGGAGGAACGAGATCTGGCTCGACGACGTTGTCGCCGGGAGTGGTGCAGTCTGTGAGTGTGCAGGCGTGTGAGCGTTGGAGCCCTTGAGAGTTTAGTTGGAGAGGACGTACGGTGCTGTTGGAGTGCGAAAGCGTGCTGCTGCTGTTGGATTGCGTACCACTGCTGGTGGAGATCGGAAGAGGGGCTGTTCCCGATGAACTGGTGATTGGGAGAGGGCGGGTCCCCGACGAGGTGGTAATCGGGAGAGGGCGAGTGCCCGAAGAGGTGGTAATCGGAAGAGGGGCTGTTCCCGACGAGGTAGTAATCGGGAGGGGAGCCGTTGTTCCAGACGAAGTGGTGATCGGGAGCGGGGCAGTCGACCCTGAGAACACGGAGAGAGTGCTGGTTGTCGGCTTGTTGCTCGAGTGAATGCTGACGGACGAGCGGGACAAGCTGGCAGAGGACGAAACACTCCGAGGCGAAGAGACGCTCAATAGAGTGGACGAAACAACAGTTGACGTGGAAAGGGGGTCGAACGAAGGCAGTATGTCCTTCGGGTCCTGCAGTAAACAATCAGCAGAAGGGCGCAATGCAGGCATAGTACTCACCGCCCTTGCAGCAGCAGCAGCCACTGTTTCCTCCGTCAGCCTCTTGCGAAATGTTATGCAGCAAGAACTTACCTTGAGAGATCAGAAGGGCCACGGAAACCACGACCTTAAAGGAACGCATCTTGTGAAGGAGTGACTCGAACTTGGCGAAGAGACGGCGGTTGCAGACAGGCGGGAGAGGTGCCTCGGGGGACGAACGGTTGGGGATATAAGCAGGAAACAAGAGGGATAGATAGATGAGGCTTGCAGGGAACAGGGAAGCTGCCTCAGCGGTTGTCATGAACACGTACTCCCATCACTTCTGCTATAACGCACAGCCCATACGAGGCTCAACTTCGACAGATGGGAACTTCAATTGAGATTATCGGTCAAACACAGCCACGCCGGGAGAGTCACGCGAGTTCAAACGCGTACCTCGCATCGGGAGGCGCAGTGCGCGTCTGTCCAGCGGACCTGAGGCGGGTGCACTTTCAAGGTGAGATTGAACGTCAAGCTCCATATGTAGGCTATAGAAACGCACCATCAGTTACGAACATCCAAATGCGCGACTGCGGCCGTCGTTGGCAGTGTGCAGTATCCGTTCTTGCTCACCTCGTCTGGGATGATGTTCAAATATATTGAAGCGGGACGAAGATGTCCGTGGGAGCATTGAGCCGTCGAAATGCGGGCATTTATAGCCGAGCACAGAAAGTGAGGCATGGGCCACACCTTCCTCGATGTCCAAGTATAAGTACCTGACACCCACCTTTGTAGCCAATCTGCCCCTCGACTCAACGTGTCCAATAGTGTTGAGGCTTGGACCGTGCGCAGTGTGCCATAGCGTCCAACTTGATTCAATCTGCAGGAGGATGATGGCGTCGCACTGCGCCTTGCGGATTTTACCCACACTACAAAGGGAGGTGACGGTCGAAGTGCGCTGGTGGCTCAGTCATCTACTCCACGGCTACAAGTCGGGAATAAGAAGTTGGATTTGTGGACCGTTATGAGTGACTCACTTATCATGGAACACTTGAACCTCGAGCTCGTCACAATGCATCCATTCCCCGTTGTCGATGTTGGGGTGTAGATACGAGCATCGATACTTCATCGATGAGACGCTACCGAGGCACGCCAGCAGTGTTCTAGCAGATCATGAGGAAGAACGGAGGACAATAGGATGATGCATCATGAGAACCAAGTCTTTCAATCATTGATCAGCTCTCGGCTCTCCGGGCCGCACGTACATTATATCAAGAGAAGCGGGCGCTAGATCGCAACCACGGTCCACCACCACTCACTTCTGCTCTTGCTTCAAGGTGAGTGAACTGCAGCATATCCTTTCGTGGAGTCTATTGATTGAGTCACTCCAGTCAGTTAATATTCATGTCGTGGCCATTCTACGGTTTGCCTGAGATCCCTATCTCCCATAAAGACGTCTATGTCTCATCCGAGTCGCTGTACGAGGATGTAAGCATTTCGTCGGTCGCGAGTAGGATGCAGCAGTTCGAGATGAAGATCCTGAGTCTGAGGGCCCTTTGGAATACGGAGGTACCGATTAACAAGCTGCCTACAGAGCTACTAGTCGAGATCCTGCAATATTTTCAGGAGGCTCCCCCAATCCCGACGAATAATAAGAACGCCCAACCATCGTCCTCGACATCTAACTTCGCGCAGTGGATACCCCTGATGCGAGTGTGCCGACATTGGCGAGCTGTCGCGTGTGGAAATCCGCGCTTCTGGTCAACGATCCGCATCTCGAGGGCGGCAAGTCTGCAGTGGTTCAAGTTGGCCGTGTTCCACTCAGGCAGCGCTCCGCTGACTCTCATCTTCGGCTGGACCCCTCCCCCGAACGATGAGTCTTATGGCCTGCTTGTCGAACACGCCGCTCATATACGGCACCTTCGCTTTTCCGTCGTGCTGCCCGACTGGGCGGTTCCGACGTTCTCCGCATTGATCCAAGCAGGCATGCCGTCCCTTCATGAACTCACCGTCGATGTGTCCACCCCACCGTGGCCCGGATCAGCTGTCTCGGATACCTGGCTGCGAATCAGCGAGGGTGTAACGCCACATCTCAGCTAATTGACGCTGCGATACGCGTATATCAGTTGGACGCCAGGCCTGTTAGCTAACGCCCGATGCTTGCATCTTACCAAATGCCTTCATGACCCCTCCCCACCCTTTGTGGACGCGTTTATTGCCGCGTTGAGGCATGCAAAGCGTCTTGAAGACATGAAACTCGATGGCTTCCTGCCTTCGACTACAGGCTATGCCCCGAGTCGATCCACGCGCGCCGAGCCGATCGAGCTCCCCTCTTTGCGCAGACTGCAACTCCTCGACAAACCGGTTGCTATAAACCTCTTTCTCTCTCGCATGCGCTTCCATCCTGACACACATCTCAGTCTCACTGGACAGTACGAACGCGTATCTCCGGACGCCCCCGCCTCGTTCACCTCCCTGATCCCGCGAAACGCCCCCGTTGCCACCTCTCTCTCGAACATCAACCACGTCTACTACTCTACAGCCTCTGCTGCCTCTCGTCAACCCACAGTAATCTGTCGGGGCCGCAGCAAGGAGTCGTGCCTCGACCTCAATCTCGCCTGCCCCGCAGTCATCTCATGGGACGCCTTGAGGAGCCCTCTGGTCGATCTCTCCACCCTCCTTCGTGACGCACCCTTGTCGTCTCTGCATATCCAACGCGGGCCCAACGCGCCCGAGATTCCACAAGCGATGTGGGCGCTCCTCCTCGACAACGTCCCCTCCCTCGAGAGGATCCTCGCCGCTGGCGGGAGCACGTCCATCGCGAACTTCTTCCGCGCGCTCGGCTCCGCAGCAACCTCGCTCTTCGGTGGACGGGGACCCGAGGGTGGTGGCCGCGCTCGCGGTGATGTGCAGATGGGCTCGTTGCGGTGTCCGCAGCTCTGCGACGTGTACATCCAGGACAGCACGCCGTACCGGGATGGGCTCCTGACCTCAGTCGCACAGTGCCTCGCGTGGAGAGCCGGACGAGGGGCGAAGAACCTGAAGGGGCTGCATTTGTGTCTCGCGCGCCCTGGGCCGAGGGGAAGAGACAAGCTGGAGGCCGCGTTGAAGCGTGAAGGTGAGAAGTTGGCTGGTTTTGTGGACGACTTCGGGTACGAGCTGTGGGATTGAGTATGCGATGGAGGAGCGGCAGGTGGATGTCTGCGATCGTGGATAGGACGAGAGTGTGCTTCAACGGTGTCGCGTGTAAAGGCGTCGTCGTTCGATGGGTTGTCTGTCTCGAACTACTGTCCGCTCACTCAGACGTTCGAAGTATGACATCAAGAGGAGTGTTAGTATCTAGAAGGATGATCTGCAACAGCTCGATCCCCTCTCGACATACTCCAACAATGTGAGTAAACACCAACAATCGTAATCGTAACAAGCTTGGAAGTCATTCACTAGGGTACTCGTTTGAATGCCATGCAGGATCTCGTCAACAGTCGTAAACATCAACCCGTGTCCTGCATCCAAAGCGCACAACGCTCCATGTCCTTAAATGCCCCAGCCGAACACGACAGCGAGGACGGCAGCGCCCAGGAACTGTACACCAGCCTGCACGCTAGCCCCCGAGATGGCTCCGTTCGGCGTTGCAGACTCCGTAGGGTGCGTGCCGGCGATACCAGTCGCACGACTCACAGTAGTCGACGCGCCCTGTGCGATGATTGTGAGCGAAATTCGCATCGGCAGAGGAGCTATAGAGCGTTGCCTGCAGTACATACCTCGGTGCCACCTGCGTTCGCAGAAGATACGGCAGTGGGGACGGGATGGGTGACCGTCGGGGCCACGGGGGGAACGATTGCAGACGTCGCAATCGGAAGACCAGGACCAGCTGGGTCATTGGGGCCAGCCGGATCGTTTGGGCCAGCCGGGTCGTTTGGGTTGGTCGGGTCCATAGGGTCCGTTGGATCATTGGGGTAATTTGGGTCATTCGGGTTGACTGGATCAGTCGGGTTGGTGGGGTCAGTCGGGTCGGTCGGGTCAGTGGGTTCCGTCGGGTCGGTCGGATCCACATCTGTGGCGATAGGCTGGGGAGCGTTGGGGTCTACTGGCGTGGGTAGGACATCCGCGCGCTGGTCTGCTCGAGGCACAGAGTTTGTGCTCAGCTCACAACAAACAATGTCGGGCAGTCAGCGTACCCATGTCTGTAGCTGCGGCTTGTTGCCGTCCGATATGTGCCGAGAGGACACCTAGAAAATGAGATGAGTTTGAGCACCGCACAGGAAATGCATCCTAGCCTATATGCCTTACCTTGAGAACAGAGGAGAGCGAGACTGACAATGGCGGCTCGGACACGCATAGTGATCAAGTGTGAATGTGGTTGACGATGACACTGAGGGACGAGACAGCCGCACTGCAGGGCAGAAGGCAGGGTCTTACAAGGTCTTTATACTGCACGAAGAGGTATTATGGCGCAGCTCAACACCCGAGATTCGGATGCCAGCATTCCTACCTGTGGCAGGGAACAGAAAGAGCAGGGTACCTTGATGGAAGCAAATGGCCCTCTAGCAAGCAGGATACAGCCGGCGGGGAGTTTGTCGAGCTTGTACATGCACTTGCCTCCTGAGGAGTGAATGTCCAATTGATATGGCCTACTATACTGAACTGAAAGATCCTAAAGAGGTTGTGTGGACCATACTTGCAGGTGCTGCTCGTGATGTGCCTGCGAGAATGGAAGGCTGTTAGTACGAGCATAGACGCATTACCTTTCGCACTAAGCCCTACTCGAGATATATTGCGTAAAGCAGTCTGTGAACACTGAAACATATTGAGTAGCTTAGATCGGAATGTTGCGCTATGAGACTTGGATGTCTCCGAGTCGGTCAACTGCCACTATCGAGCAATTCAAACCGACAGTGGACAACATGAAGGGTGACAGGAGAGTCTGTACATTTCTTGCACACGTGTTCAGCGGGGGCGAAGATGCGTTGAGACGGGGACGTACTGTTGTTAACACCGGTATGGAGCCTGTTCGGAAGTCGTTCGACATCTTGTTCCCAGATCCGCTCCGAACTTGTGCGAACATTCAGTGAAGTTATGCACCGAGGGGAGAAGATACTGCATATGCTGATACTGTACTATTTCGACCTAATGTTCAGGGGGGGGGACGCGTGACACGCATGAACTACTGGGCGGAAAGTTCAGACCCCCCGGTGACGCCGTGACACGGCGTAATGTTCCGTTCAAGACCCCTCCTCGCCCGCCAAAAAGTGCCTTAGCGCCCGTTTAGCGCCGTGACGAATCCTGGCCAGGAAGTTCAGATGGGATTGTGATGTGTGACACCCCATGTTCAGAGGGGTACGTGACGCGTGATGCGAACTTCAGGTCGAAATAGTACAGTACCTCGTAAAACCCATTCGCACGCCAGTCTCGTATGTGAGTTATTGGTAACATATCTCAGTATGTTGCTCAGCATGTCTACCACCATGCCATGTAGTCACCCATGTTCCCTGGATCCAGAAAATGCTTTATCACCGCCCTGCCCAACGATTACGCTGACGACAGGAAAAAAGTCGAACTTAAGTCTTCGCCTTGCTGCCGTATGTCGGAAGTGGCGTCAAATCTTGCCTAACGGCTTCCGTGGCGAAGCATCAGGCTCAGTAAAAAACACATATCGAGTGGCTACGGTTCGCATTCAAGCAATCGCGTCCGTTACTCCTCGACATCGATCTCACTGACTCCAAAGGACTCGAACGCTATTGGGAGGACCTATTCTGGAACGTCAAGCGCCAGAAGGATGATCCCAGTCGACATCTTCGCTCTCGAAGAACCCAAGGTACTACCTGCCGTGGAACGTCACTACCGTGCTGCATTCTCGGGGCTTGTGCCAGATTTTCACGTCCGGATTTACGGCAGCGCATTGGCGGCGGACAAGGAAGAGATGTTGAAGAATCTCACCTTCGAGTAGATACATGCGCTGTCTTTCTAGCTCTGCTAATGTGATGTCAATTGCTATGGCTCAAACGGCTGCGCTCCGAAACGATTTGTGACGGTGTGATGTACTCAAGTATCTGAAGATGAGTACTTACAAGCCGCGTGAGGATTGCCTGCAGTAGTATTGTTCTCAACACTATATCTCGACGAACTCGAGGTGAACGAACACGATGACAAGAGAACTGGAGACAGGTGGTCACGCGATGGAGATACCTTTAATGGTCCGGTTTCGCTCGCTCGCCCAAATGTACAAGTGCTTGCGCGACGGGTCTAAACTTGAATGCGACATACAGGACCAGCATGAGACGCGACTTGAGACTCCTCTCGGTGACAAGAATGCTGGTCTTGATGTGAAATCGCTAAGGGAACAACCACTTGTACAACCCTCCGTGAAATAAGCACACGCGCGTTACAATACATTGGCGGTCAGAAGGAGCCATCACTGGCCCTTCATGATACTCGCTATCCTTGCGTCCTGAACATGCTTCCGCAAGCTCGCAATGCCGGGGAACCCCAGGATCAGCGTAGTGAGCACATACTGGGCCTAGGTGACGCTCAAAGACGTCAGCTACATGGGCTACACAGGAAAATAGCGCATATACGCACCCCCACGACAAATCCTGTGCCGTGCTTCCTACACAGGTGGAGGACGTAGAGCGACTCCAAGCTATGCGCGACGATAAGCAGGCCCCAGCTGTACGTGAGAGCCCACGGCGGGAGATAGGACAGAAGGACGATAGCAGGCGTGAAGAACGATCCATACGGGGAGGAGACCAACTTGGTCGCGAGGGTCGTGTAGACGAGGAAGGTAATAGCGAGGCCAGTGATCTTCCACCTCGAGTCCAGCGTGAACGTGTCCACGCGTGGAGCCCGGACCTGCGTCCGACGACCCTCTCAGTCGCGACCATGTGGAGCTCAATGTCAACGGAAAATAGAACGGAGACGCACCATGCCAAGTTCCTCCTCCGCCTCGCCCTTCATGTTGATCAGTCTCGGCTTCACCTCCTCGTATCCGGCAAGCGGAGGGTCAAACTCGATCCGGATGTCCTTCGTCGTCGTACTACCCTTGACCTGGTAGGTGAGGTTCATGCCCTGTAGTTCCGGTCATGCATTCAGCCCGACGCACGTCGCAGCGAATGACAGGATTCCGAAGCATGTACGCGCACCTTGGTGTCAATCCCCGTCATCTTCGCACTGGTGACCTGCTCGGAGACTTTGCCCCAGTATCGCACATACGAGACGAGCGTGTCGGGGTGGTTGGACATGTACATGCACAGAAAGCCAGACTTGTCAGCGACGGGGTCTGTCATCTTGGCTGTAGACTGTCTGGGGTCGAACTGTGTGTGCTCGCGCTGCCTGGCAGGAGTATAAATGCGGTGTGGGTGAGAAGTATATACGTGGAAGCCGGCGGGGACGGCCTGAGGACACGAACGTCTCAGAGTCTGGCAGTGGCACGGTAAACGCAGCCGGCTCAGCGCGTACTGGTAGAATTCCCATGCCCACGTGGCTACCTCAGAGTATGCAAGCTGCAACACATTGCAAGCTCGTTCTGTATTATATGTATTACTATATGCATGTTCGCGACAATATGAGTGAATAAATATCATACATTCCGGCCACATTTGAGTTCTCGTTGGGATATACGACATATCTCATAAGAATACTATGCGAGGTGCTCGCCTCCGGTCTCTCACTTTCACGGCTATGGAGTCTATTGCGTCGAAGCGCATCAGCCGGCTCCAGTCTTTGCGCGACTGTCTGCGTGCGCGAGAGCGTCTCGGGGCGCCGAAGCTCGAGTCGATGATCTTCCCGTGGCGATTATTGGAGGCGGGAGACGAGGGCCAGGACGTGCGCGAGTTGTTCCGGGACATGCGTCGTCTTGTGGGAGAAGTTAGCCTGGTATAGTTTGACTCTTCTTGTATGCTTGACCCTCAATAATTCTATCCGGAGTCTACCTCTAGCTATGTGTATACCTGTATGAACAGCAGCTACCTTGTATGCGCAAGACATGGTTGGTCTACAACGTATAATCTCTCCCCGTGAACAGTTTCGTGAGTTCCATGAAGGGGGGCCTCATATTTCTCCAACTCTCCCATGCCTCGCTCATAGGTCCATTGCGCGGTCTAGCGAGCAGGACCAACCGGGAGGGTAAGAGTTGAAACGTTGACGGTAGAGGTGACGTGACAAGTGGCGTGACTCGGGACGCCGTAACTCGGAGACCGCTGGGGACGCGCCGGAGGGACCCAGAGGCGAGCAACAGGGGTTTCGACGGGTTTCGGTAGCAGAGAGGCACGTTCGGACGGCGATGGCAGACCGAGGCTGTCTAGGAGGATCATGAAGCCATGGAGCAACTTGAAGAAAGACTCCCGCAATGGTAGATGTCGTCGTACATGAAGGAGATTGAGAGCCTCTGCTCTCCTGTTATCGACAAGGCAGCGCCCGACGCATGAACGGAGTCCTTATCGATGTACCACCAGCTGCACTTTGGAGCATGGTGTGTGAGTGTACCGTGAGCGATGTGAGCGAAGAATCAGCCAGGGTATGACGAAGCTCACATTCGCTGTACACGAGGGCCATGTCACGGAACGTCGGCATGTCTTGGACGAGCTGCATAGTTGCCTGCATCGGAGAGAGCAAAGACGGATCAAGGAGCACTCACCCTTTCGAGCTCAACCTCGCACTCGCCACCTCCGGCTTTCTTCCACTTCTTGCCCTCCTGCCACATGCTGCAGGGCTTCTAGGACAAAGAAATCCACGTCTGGGTAGTCGCCTCTTGCGAGGGCCTCGTTCAATGTCTTCACTGCTTCAGAATACTAGCGTATAAGCTCCCTACATACGTCTCTTCGACCATTTGACGACGCAGGCAGCGAGAAACTTGACGATGATGTCCTCGGTGATGGTGAGTCACGACGAGCGGACGGCGTGCCGACCCCAGTTCTTCTCGGAGAGGATAATGAGGGCCTTCTCAACCCCACGCTTCTGCGACTGAACATCAGTGACAAAGCAGGGGAGAATGACGCCACGTACGAAGGGCATACCGTCGATTTCGATCTCGTCCTGAATAGTGCGGCCCTCCTTGACGGTGATGACGGTCGTGGACGACAAGCGAAAGGACGGCCGCGAGGAGGGCGATGAGGACACTTGAATTGGCATGGAGGGGACGACTCAGATATGTACCTACGAGAGCGTGATTGGATGGGTTGTGCGAGCGTGAGGGCGAGGGCATGTGGAAGATCCTGCGCGAGTCGTTCAGAGAGAGGCAGAGCAGAGAGTCCGAGAGAGCAGCGCGCGCGGGACGCGATGACGTCGGTGGCCGTAGGAGGTCGCGGTATCCTCCAAGTGAGGTCCATTCTCTCGGACAATGTGCTTGCACAGTTGAATTGAGTTCAGAGCTTGCCTCAGGTTGCAGACGGAGCTGGCTCGCTGTCGCCCTCTGTCGGACGCGGGTTGTGTTTCCAGTCCGAGAGACAATCGCGCGGTATAGTGAATGGGATGCGTTTGACAGTAAGCGAGATGGGTACTGTTCACAGCCCGTGTTTCCGCCGTCCCCGAGCGTGACGCGTACTGTCTTGATGTCTAGGTCTACTTGCGCTAGCCACTGCTGCGTATTCCACGCTACTGGCTATTCCCAGCCGTGAGATGGGCCATATCCAGCTTGTTCCCCTCCCGCCGTGTGCATCATGCGCGTGTCAGAGTGCAAAGTGAGTTGGACCCACGCGCGCCATCCTAGTACTCCTACCTATCGCCCTCGTGGTGGTCGTCTCCGTCGTTATCACCTTCCGGTGTCAGCATGATCTTCAGAGTGCTTGTAATTGTTGCATAGAGTCAAAGCGGCAAGGATGGAGCGCCCAAATAAAATGGCCCAGAGCGAGTCTCTCGGGACGAACAACCTCTCCGTCGAGGAGGTTGCAGCCCGTCCCACGGAGCTCGCAAAGATGCACGACCGTGCTGTGGCCCAGGCAAAGCCTCATATCGCGAGGATCCAGAGCGAAATGTACCGCAGACTCAAGAAGAAAAAGCGCACGCACCTGGTAAAAAAAGCTTGTGGAGGGAGAAAACGACGATATGGACGATGAAGAGGCGAAGAGCGTGAGGGAAACAGGCGGAGAGTGAGAGGGGCGCCGTGGACAAAGGTCATGTGACCGTGTTGTGTCAAACATGCCCTGGCCCAGACTGAGACAGTCGACCTGGTAAGATCTAGTAGATCTTGCCAAGCTCATACCGTCGTCCCACCGTCATTGCAGGTGAGTTCATTCTCTTTTCTCATTATCTAGATTGTGTAGCGCGTCGAGGATTGACTTTGTAACTTGTGGCTTTGACCGCCTACATACAATGACATGGGAACCCGTTAGAGAACCTGCATTCGCTCCCCGCACGCGCACCTACGCAGTTATTCGCATCGACCCTGTATTGACGGTGGAGTACCTGAACGACACGATAGCGTTGGAAGAAGCAAAACAATTGTCTCCCAAGAAATATCTGGTCTGCGTAGACCATGTTTGCTGACTTCCATTGTCACTAATCGTCTGCTGACTGACCGATACGCTATTCTGTCCAGCCGGCACGTCTCCCATGGCCCGGAGCCCCATACTTTGAATATGTCGTCAATCCTATCGCTCCAACACTGCGTACGCAAGATCCAGAGCTGTGTTACACTGCCGACATGTTTATTCCCATCTACCCCAATACCTCGCAACCTGCCGGGCGCGCACCTGTCCTTACCGACCCCGTCTTCCCATTCTCAAACTGTTACCACTGGCTTGATTGTGAGTTCAAATCAAGATTAAATCCAAGAGGGAACCCGAAAAGAATCAGTATGCCAATACGGTATTCGTACAGCGAGATGCTTGGCATGCCAAAACGCATGCATTTGGCGAGGACGCAACGCGCGTTGCGCAAGCATTCGCGGAACGTCGCGGACCTCCTGCCCAGTCCAGTGTTCCCGCCCCGGACAACGACGAGGAAGAAGAGCGCTCGTCTACTACTCCTCTATGCGACCCCTCGCTCCTTCCCGAAGACCCGCTGTTCGAGCTTCGGCCAGCCGTCGACTTCTGGTTCGAGCTTACCGAACATCTCACAGAGGATACCATACCGAGCCCCGAAGAGCTACGCGCGGAGTGCGCGGCCATCCTCTCGTGAGTTCTGACTCACACGACGATACCATGCCCCACTGATCTGTGCAATCTTTTAGAATTATTAAGGCCGCTCTGGAGAGGCATCCACCGACGACGGATGCTCCATCTGGAACAGATGTCAGAAATGAGGTGACCTCACGTCGAAACTCATTCACTAGTTGGTATGAGGAACTGCACGGTGTGGAGAAGGGGAACGAGGAGGCCGCGTTGCAAACAGGCGGATGTTGTGCTGATTGGCGCAGTAGGGACGCTTCCGCTGCCGTCCTTCAGGAACCTCCGCCGTAGCCGGGAAGCATAACAGCGACAAAGACACGGACATTGCAGAAGTTCCGCATGCACATTCGTCACTGGTGGTGTATGTAGTCTGGGTCCGTCGCATGCGCTACTGAATGTCAGCTGGCGCACCAGTATCGTGGGTGAGAGCGAGCTCCATACTGTACTGGGAAATCAAGCCTGAGGAGAAAACTCGGCGCCTGGATAACATGCCTTGCCCATTGGTACAGCTCATGTCATTCAAGGCTGACCGGATAGTGGAGTATCTCGAGGGCAGCCAGCAGATATACGAACATATGTTGCGGATGCTGGACGAGCGGGCTCGGTTCGGTTGCAGGCTGCGACGGACGTCGAAAGCTGAGAAGACGTCTGTGATAGTGTTCAAGTCGAGGGACGGCTGTGCGAGGCTGACTTCAACTGAGGACCTCTGGACGATCCTGATGTCTGAAACAGCTCACCTGATTTGGAAGCTCCGCTGCGAACGGGTCATTCGTAACGATGGCAACGAATTCTCTGTAAATGAGGTGACGAACCGGTGGTTCTCGACGATAAATGCGCGGCTGACCTTGGATAGGAGGACAGCCTCCTTTGCGAAGGACAAGAAGGCGCTGCAACCGGGAGATGTGGAAAGGATCTGGCTCCCGGTGATTGCCGACTGTGCCAATCTGCCCCCAAAATGGGTGGTGGATAGCGGGGTTTTAGTGGGTATTAAGAGAGGTCGATGACACGGCTTACCACCTAGTGGTGAGACGTGGAAGACTTGACCTCTCTCGAGTCCCACACTCAGTGCGTAAACGCATTTCCTCGTGGTAGATCGTGGCACGGTTTTTGTGACCTTTGTCCTCTTCTTACCTGGGTATGGTCGGGGCTCGTTCCTGACTGTCTCCTTTTGGCGCGCCGGTTGGCTCTCGTCAACCAGAGACGGACGACATGCCCCTTTGGGGACCAATTCGTCTCAGGCATGGTGCCCTACCAAAAAAAAAAAAAAAAAAGACGTCTGTGATAGTGGTGACTGTGCCACGCTCCGAGTCGTCTTGCCCGAGTGCCCTGTATTCAGACAATCAGGATGTCACCCGCATACATGTGTTGAGATACTGAGTTTTGATCACAATATACCTGTTGCTAGTAGCCGCATCCTGAATCCAGGGAAAAAAAAAACATGCCTGGCAGCCTTCGTGCAGGACGCCGCCGGCGCAGTGTGGCTAGCTCTGGTCATACGCGATGTTTCTGACAATATGACGACGAATCTATCGAACTGGGGATTACAAGTCCAGAACGTCCACAAGGATAGGTAACGCACTCGTAATAACTGAGGTCTAGTACCGGTAGCGAGTCGATTAGTCTGGGACACACCATGAACCGAGTGCACAAAGGTCGAGCCAGAAAAGCATCCATGGCGCTCGCAAAGCGCTCCTGATTTAGGAGGGACTAGGCTCACTTTCTTGCCAAGAGTGCAGGCCCTGCTTCGTCAAGTTGTACTCCACCCAGTTCTCGCTCCGCGTCATGCTCTTCATGAACACGTCCTCGACCCCACACCGCCTCCAAAGCGGGTCGAACTGCTTCGCGTAGTACACCGTGCAGCTGAACCGGAGCCGCTTCCCAATCGTCCAGTCGTACTTGACGTGTGGCCGCTCGTCGATCGCGGGCACGTCCACAGACAGCAGCCCGTGGTGTGCCGTCCCTGCAGCGGGACGCGACACGTCCCCAGGCTTGAGCACGTAGCGCATTGCAGACGTCAGCGAGTTCGCAAACGCCGACCCGAACATGCTCGTTCCCAGGTTCGGCGGCGTGGCGGGTGGCTCAGCGTCGGGTGGTATAGGACTCCTTCGGAGGCAGAGGTGGGGTGTCACGGCGCCGCCCAAACTCTCCTGCACAATCGAGCGGTCGCTGTCCGACATGATCAATGACGCCTTGCCTCTTCGTATTTTAGTCTCCACGGATCCGGAGGATGACTTGCCTGCTCTCTGACAGCAATGAACGCGAGAGATTTGCCTTTGATACCGCATCGAGATCATGGAGGATCTTGCCCGCAGCCTCGACCGCCTCCGGCATCCCACTCACCTGCCCACCGGCTGCGGCGGTCGACAGCTCGACGGCGGGCTTCGCGCGAACGGAACGAGACGTTTCTGCCCCTTGATGATGGCCCCCTGGGGTGCCGGTGGGGCTTAGTAACGAAGACGACGTCCCCGAATCCGCGGAGGCTTTCTGCCGGAGAACGTCGCGGATGGCCATGAGCGACGGCTTCGCGCCGGTGCTTCTATCTTGCCAACCTGCATTGTCGTGATCGGGGTCAGGCGACTGCGTGACGCTCCCAGAGAATAGCCGGAACGGTCTCGTCGCGGTAGGTGTGGTTGGCGGCATCGATGGTGTGGACCGTTCAAATTCAAGAGCTCGTGTGGATTGTCGACCGCCGGGATATATCAGTCGATAGCAGCTGTCAAAAGAATTGTCCCTGCGTCATGTCAGGAGCTCGCCTAGAAGTGAAAGCGATGTTACTGCACCAAAAACATACGAGCGATGACGTGCCCTGCGGGAAACACTCTTTCACCATTCGACGAGTTCAGGGACGACGGATGTCGTGGATGTTTTGACTCGATTGTGAAACTTCCAAGTTGCGGCCTTGTTGTATGTTTGACATTGAGAGGTAGCACCAGCAGTGACGATGAGTCCAAGTCTCAGTTCTACTTTTGTCGCAACCTGGTCGAGCGCCGGGTCATGCCGGGACGAGATCTCCCGAGACAACTCTTGAGTCTTGATCACTTTCACCTCTAGAGCTCAACTAATACGATCTACATACTTAGATTCAATGACTCCTCGGCGGTTTCAGCCAAGGCCAGATTGTCAGACCTTGCTCCGATTTTGTTTACAGGTAGCGGACGCGCTCCCCGGAAAATGGCAGCAAGAGCCACCAAGCTGTCGACCAACACTGACGGTGGCGTTGGTGGGTAACGGCGATGACTATTCTTAAAGACAAGGCAAGGGTTAGCTCTGTCAAACCGTCACTCATGTCTGTTTATTATTCGTCAAGGCGTTCACGACATTGCAACGGTCGGTCAGAGCGGGATCTCGCGAGGCTTATAGGGAGGCTTACGGTCTTCATCTACTGCACGCACGACTCTCCTCCGTTCACTTCAACGCGTCCTCTTTGTACCATCCGCTCAAATAAGCTGGCATAACTGTGCGTATTCAATACCAGTATGTACACCGTGCCTAACTCTTCTTGCCTAGATGGATAAACAACACGTCCGCCACCTATCGATAGGTGGCAGAACCTCCCCCATCGAACAGTTGCCCAACGAGCTTCTTGTCATAATCTTGAAACTTGCCAGAACCGACTCGGACGGCCGGCCAGACCAGCCCAAACGCCTGCACTGGCCTATTCTCATGCGAGTCTGTCGTTACTGGCGACACACCATCTGCAACACACCAGAGTTCTGGCAAAACATCGACGTCTGTCATCGTATGCATTGGCTCATCTTATCGTTGGAGCGGTCCAACATGCTCCCCGTGCACGTCAATGTCGAAAACTACCGGAGTGGCTGTGGCGGCATGAGCTTCGAGGAGACGATGGAAGCTCTCACAGCACATGGCAGCGATCGCGTCCTTTCGCTGACCTACATAAACCTACGAAGCAGTGAAACCTTACAGCATACGATCACTCCCATTCCGATGCCACTTCTCAACCGATTGACTCTCCATTCGAGCGATAGCGGCGGATCTTGGCGCCTCCCGGTGCTGAATATTCCCCACGCCGAATGTTTCCCGCTCCTGCAATCACTTGATTTAGTCGATATGGGGCCAAGGATCGTACCGGACGTGCTCTCAAGACTGCGTTCACTATCTTTGAAGTACACTGATCGCTACCTCGAAGGTCCAGCGTATGCAGAGCGGCCAACCGTTTTCCTCGCCATGCTCGATGCATGTTCCTCGTTGGAGTCCCTCACACTCATAGAAGTCGGTTCGTATGCCATTGGGGATGGTATAGAGCAAGGTTCAGGACAGTTGGTGACGTTGCGCAATATCCGCGAGGTCAGCATCGTCGACGGCACGAAGTACATCGCGAGCCTCCTCTCCCACATACATATTCCCGCTCGCGCTCACGTCAAATTGACCGAGAGCGAGATGGATTACGCAAACTTTGTTCTCTCCGCGGAGCAGATGCTCCCTAGCGCGTCTTTCAGAGACCGGCTCCCTATCCTGCGCTCCGTCAACCGCCTCCATTTCAACATCGGGATCGTTTCGAACGTCGCCGTACCACACGTCCTTTTCCGAGGTTTCGTGGACGAAGGCCCGTCGGCCGGAGGAAGCATCGAGGTCACTCTCAACTTCAAGGTGGATCACCACGTGGCTAGCTACTACACTGAACAAGGCCTCACCCGCCTCGTCCCCCAGTGGTTCCCGTGCGATGCATCGCTCACCAGCCTCCTGTGCGTCGGAGACATGCATACGATGTCTAGCGCTAAATGGGAGCAGACCCTTCGTCCCTACCCGAACATGCAGACGCTGATTGTGGACGAGGGCAACAACCTGTGCGGTATCGGGCCCTTGATCGAGGCTCTGCGGAAGGAGCGGAGGGAGCGTTCAGCAAACGGCGGGCCTCTATGTCCCAAGTTGGAATCTCTCCGGATACGCAATCATGCGGCGCTGCAGCCGCACACGCAGGACGTTGTGCGGCAGGGCGTCGTACCTTTCCAGATCGTATCGGAAGCCTTAGAAGCATACTAGGCAGTCCACAACTTCCCTACGAAAGAATGTTTGCCGTGGAGTGTTACTACTTCGGTGCTTGTGCCCAATGTTCAGTCCAGATCTACTACAGTCTATAGCGCGCTGGGAAAAGTTCAATGAAGTTCTCTTCGATTTGAATGAGGCGCCGTCTCTAGTTCTGTCAATGCGATGTGAACTATACGGCTCAACTGAATCCGACATAGTTTGTGACATGCGATGAACACAAGCACTTGAGGAACGTGCTTACCAAGTCGCATGTCAGATGTTATCAGCGGTATTGTCCTCAGTCTTGTATCCTTCAGTTCTTGAGGTTGGAGATGTGCATGAACAAGGCAGAACTAGAGCAGGTGGTCGCGCGATAGAGGCGTGTAAGACAACTTGTCACATCTCGGAGATAGTCTTGGGGCTACTTAATTAAGCCACACAAACAAACCTCCTCACCATAACCACAAGCGCGTTCCGTTACATTTCCGGCCAGAAGGAGCCATCGCCGGTCCTTTATGATGTTCACTATCACATAATGAGCCTAGCCATAAGACGTCAGTGACTACACAGGAAACCAGTGCATATACGCACCTCGACAAACCATGTGCTGGGTTCCCTACACAAGTGGAGGACATAGAGCGACACCATGCAGTGCGTGAAGATGAGGAAACCCCAGCCGTACGTCAGCGCCCACGGCGGAAGATAGGGAAGAGAATTGATAGCAGGCTTAGAGAACGCTTTATGCGGGGACGAAGTGAACTTCGTCGTGATGGTCGTGTAGACAAGCGAGGCCAGTGATCTTCCACTTCGAGTCCAGTGTGAACGTGTGCTCGACACTTGCAGTCACGGCCATGAGGAGCTTCAAACATCGATGGCTAGCAGGATGGAAACGCACCAAGCCGAGTTCCTCCTCCGCATCGCCCTTCATCTTGGTGTGATCTCCTCGTATCCGACAGGGAATCTGGATTCGATTCACGTTCACCCCGTAGGCTAGGTTCACGCCGTGTATCTCGGGTCATACGCCTTCGGCCCATGTCGCTGATGGATCGACGCCAGAGGCGTGCCTCCTTGAGTTAGAATCATTTTCTGATCCTATTCCTCCAGGTTCAGCAGGACGACGGAAGTGACGGGCATCCACGATGACAACAAAAACAGCCTGGACATGTTCGTGGGGACAATTGGCATAATCGACGCAAGTGGCGAAGACGCCGACGTTAGCTCTTAACGTACTGGTGGACCTCATCTCGTCCAGCGCAATCATTGAAGCTCTTGAATCCGAATGGAACATGCTTGACAGCTTGCGTGCGTAGCGCCGCAATGTGGGGGAGCTCTGTCAATGCGCCATGGTGCTGACAATATGCCGAAGAATAATATTACACTGCACGGTACAAATACAGAACGGAACGGATAAGTAACGCACTCGTGATGACTGTCGTCTAGTAACGGTAGCGGGTGGAGTAGTCTGAGACACAACATGAGCCGAGTGCACAAAGACATATCAAGAGACATACCTTTCGGAGATACGACGAGACCACGTCCCTTAGAAGCACCGCGATAGACGGTCTCAATGATGTCAATGAGCTAACGGAATAGACTGAGTTCCTAGATAGACTTTATCTAGTTTGTGAGACTCACCTCCTGTTTGTTATCCATGGCCCAATTACTATGACGATTTGGTCACGGTCAGCGGGGGTTCCTCATGGGACGGAAGAGATGAGCACATACATTTTGTTGTTGTTACCAGTCCCGAGATCAATCATGATGTGCTTGTTCCTGGCATACACACCATGAATATCATTTACGTGCGTGGCGGCCTGTGAACTTACCGGTAGAAAAACATGACGGTGCAAGGATCATACAATTCATACATCTAACCCGCCAAATCAGCATTACACCCATCCACACCGACACCCTATACGCACCTTATTGAAGTCTGGGACCTCCGTGATGTCCACGAGATAGATCACAGCGAAATTCTGCACCTTGTCGGCAACACCGTAGAGCGTCTCGTCCATTGTCATGCACTGGCTATCCCAGTCGTGCCCGAAGCGAATCACGACAACGCGATCCTCCTCGGACTTGATAGCCTCGTCAACATGCCAGCCAGAAGGAAGGTGAGGGAGAAAGTAAGACATTGCGAGCTGAGGCTGGGTGTATGCGGTCGAATTGTCGAGTGGCGGCGGAGGTGAGCGCCATATACGACTGATGTTTGTCGTTGTTTGGTGGGTGCGTCCGGGACGTTTCTCGCATCTTCCTCGTTGTCTGGCACGACGACGACGACTACGAACTTGACTACGACCCATCTTGCTCGACTCGATATTCTCTCTGCTTTCTTGCACTATCCGAGCGAATCACCATGTCGAACTCTACGAATACCACGCGTCCGATTGTCTTCATGGACATCAATATTGGAGAAACGCCCGCTGGTCGTCTCAAGATGGAGTTGTTCAGCGATATTGTACCAAAGTGAGTTCTGCGTATGTTTCTACCACACGCCTTTGCTCACCGCGCTGGTCGCGCGGTGTCGAGCGACCTAACAGAAGTGCTCATTCAACGACTAACGGTTTCTTGCCTACAGGACGGCAGAGAACTTCAGGCAACTATGCACAGGGGAATTCAGGGTGAACTCACGTCCACAGGGTTACAAGGGCGCGACGTTCCATCGGTGCGTGCTCATCCAATTCCCTCTTGATTCTGTAGCCCATGCTTGCTGATGTAGCGCCTTCATCTAGAGTGTAAGTCCATTGAGGCTTTACGTTATGGCCAAGTGATGACTGACGGTACAGTGTGCCCAATTTCATGTGTCAAGGTAGGCGTACTCCGTACACATACTCTGCGTATTTGTCGAGTAAGGTTTTCTCTCAGGTGGTGACTTCCTGAAGGGTGATGGTACAGGCACCTTCTCAATATATGGGGACAAGTTTCCGGTTCGTGTCTGCCTGATGTTGCCTTGTTGAGATGCTGAACGTTCCTTAGGATGAGAACTTCAAGGAGAAACACACCGGACCCGGCCTGCTCTCAATGGTATGATTCATTCACTGCGTCATTGTGCACCGGTTTGGCTAACCTTGCTCAGGCCAACTCCGGTCCGAACACGAATGGGTGCCAGTTCTTCATCACCACAGCGAAATGTGACTTCCTCGACGGAAAGCACGTCGTCTTCGGCAGGGTCATAGATGGCATGCTCACACTTCGCAAAATCGAGAACGTAGCCACTGGCCCCAACAATAGACCAAAGCTAGCGGTGAAGATCGTAGGTCTGTATTGCTCGTTTTGATTGTCGTCGCATATAATCGTTGACATGTTATCGCTTTTCTTTGCCAGAATGTGGTGAGATGTGAAGTTATGGATGTTGAAGGCATTGTGCTAGACCATATTGTACCTTTAGCTACGTGAATAAACCAAATGTTCAATGTGCACAAACGAATGCGGCGAGTATTTACGACGATGACGGGCGCCGTCTGCGCGTTGTCGGAGCATGACGCGCCGGCTTCTTGACCTCCTCATCTTCCTCCTCGCCGCACCCTTCATCATCGCCGCGGCCTCAGTACGCATCTTACTCTTGCTTCATGACTACTATACGATGAGCACACACGACAAACCGCTCCCTGACGTTCCCCAGGCTTCGGGCACAGACCCGCGTGCGCGCCGGCTGTCTCACCATCCGTCTTTGACCGTCGAAGCTCGGGCGCACCTCCACCGCTTTCTGTCGCGTGTGTTGGATGAGGAACCGGAGCTGAGAGATCGCGACACATGGGTGGAGCGGATAGAGGTAGCGTTGGATGAGCTAGGGGCCAGTGTCGGGCGAGGAGGATGGATTGCAGGGCTGAGACGGGCCAGGTACGTCCAGAAACAGCACCACGACGAGGCAGTCGCGAAACGCAAGGCGGAAGACGAGGCTAGACGGGAGAAAGAGCAGGAGGATCTGAAGAACAAGACTGCGAAAGGACGGAGCAAGCTCAAGGAGGAGGTCGTCGAGGACAAGGAGGTCGAGGTCGAGCCGAACGACGACCACCTCGCTCTGTCTCTGGAGCAACTTCGCGAGCTCGCGTCGAAACCCTTTCTCCCGACACCCAAATCGTGTCTCAAACATGTACTCCTCACCGTCGGGGAGCCTCCAGCCTCTGAGCCAAATGAAGACATGGGCTTCAAGCTCGTGCGCTCTGCTGTTCACTGCTCCTTCAAGGCGGGCGAATACGTGCTCCCGAAGAGCGTTGGGGACGAAGCAGTCGTCCTCTTTGGCCTTCGAGATTGGGACGGTGAGTGCATATATGCGGTGTTCAGCACAGACAACCGAGATATTCGCAGCTTGCCTGCTTTCGAGCGAGGACCCTCTACAACTTGTAGGCGGGACGTTTCAACTCAAAGGGCTTTCGTCTCTGTCCCAGTACCAGGCATTATGCAGAGTTCTTCGTCTTGCTGTCTACACATACCTCGCTCTCCTCCTAGAACACGACTTGCTCGCAAACTCGCATGTAGAGCTACACTATCCGAAACCCGCAACGCTCCTTCTCCCCGCATTCCCCACCGCAGTCGAACGATCCAGCAGCTCGCCGGACGTCAAGGACAAGTCGAAGCGCGACTCTGGTGTAGGGCTATGGTCGTTCCTCTCGAAGAAGACGGAGGACCTGATACAGCGTGCGTCTCATGTCGCCCCAGTTATGACCAGACGTGGTTCTCTCGACCTTGGATTCGGGCAAAAGCTTCCTCGACATACCTCTCTTCCCCACGCTTCAGAGGGCGGCTTCCTCACGCGTCGGTTATCTCTGCTCTCTGCTGTCTCTTCGCGTACTTCGGAGGACTCTGGCGAACGAAACAGGACAAGTTACGCGGCTGTTGTGCGCCGCATAGACTCATGGAAGGACATCATGTCGACATCTCCTGGGGTCGTCTTCTATCCTCCTCGTTTTCTCCTCTCGATCGCCGAGCAAGAGAGCAAAGACCCGGGCCGGCGACTGCTGGGCGACGAGAGGGCTGCGCTCGCAAGCATGCTCGGCTGGCAGGGCAAGGAGTCCGCTGGGCGGAGCATGGTCGGTGTGCACGGCTTCGTACGACACCAGGGCTTCAGCGCGCTGTACTCGGAGCACGTTCCCGGGACGAGCATGCTCATGTCGCCCCCTCCGACACCGAGCAAGTCCGACACGTCCTCTGCGGAGGTCCACTTCCCGCTCCGGATAGCCTGTGGGGCTCATAGGCGAACGTGGCTGCACTACCGGTACTACGAGCGCGGCAGGCAGTGGGACGAGTCGCTCGGTGAGGCAATCACACGCTGGTGCGCTACGGCAGAGGATCCGTGCATTCATCCCGACTGCCACTTCCAACGCTCGGAGCACGACATGCGGTGGATACACGGCGGCATGCGCGTCTTGGCTACTGTCTCACTCCCGACATCATCTGAAGCTTCGACGTCTGACGACCTGATACGAATGTGGCAGAGTTGCGCTGTATGTGGGAAGGAGACACCGAAGGAAGTCATGCACGATGGCACATAGTGAGTACGCCTGTACCATTGATGCCGGCGTGTATCTGAGTCGATGTTCACTACAGTCTCTTCTCATTTGCCAAGTACCTTGAGCTGCTCATCTATTCCCCGACGATACACAACCTTCATCCTTCTTTGTGCGATCATACCGCCTTCCCTGCGAAGCCATGGACTGGTCCTAATACGCCTATACCTCGATCTCGCTTAAACATCATTCGACGATTCTCGCATCGTGGCAGGACAGTAACTGTGACTCTCACGGAGATCAAGGAGGTCTTCGAAGTACGGGTCCCCAGACTGCAGATTCTGAAGCGCAAGTCGGAGAAAAAGCCGGTGCCGGATACGTCAGAGCAGAAGCCGTCCAAGCTACTTGTCACGCCCGGAGAGGCGCATCGCACGCTCCGACGGGAGATCATGAAGTGGTGGCAAGGCCTTTCTGAGCATATGGACCAGCTGGTGCGTCATCCATGTCCGCGTGTTTTGGCTTTCGGCTTACCTACTAGACAGGAGGAGAAATTCGTCGAGGACCATCCGAGCACATTCCACAAATCGCTCCCTCGTCTGCCCTCTCTGGACGACAGCTACGATGATGACGACGAGGCCCTGCGCACGCCTACATTACGCCCTGGCCAGCGACCGCCGCCATCCACTCCGTTGACACCTCGGGGTCTCCCCGTTGGCACCACTTCCTATCCGTTCCTTCCAGGTGTTCGACCACACTCTCGTTCTCCATCTCCTTCTGGGCCCGCATCTGTGTCCACGTCCGTGCTGACCACCACCACGGAGGCGACGTCTGCCGTCATCGACGATAATCTGGACTCGTTAGCGCTACTGGCAGGTCTTCGACACAAGTTCCAGAAGACGGAACAGGATCTGTACGCCGAGTTGTCCCGGACGTCCGAGAAGAACCTGAACGATGTCCGTCGCTCGTTCGTTACGGCTGCTAAGGGCGCAACGCGACGGCTTGCGGCATGGGAGAAGAAACACGCTCCTCATCAGCCTGCGAGCACCATTTCAGGCGAGACGTCTGTCGCCCCTGAGCCCGAGTGGTGGAAGAGCGGGTGCCACGCTGTACCTGGAGGGAACGTCATCGTTCGCGAGGATGATTGGGGCAGTATCATAGCCTTCACTCTGAGGTGAGTTCCCGACATGAAGCAGAGGCGATGTTTATTGACAGCTGATGTCGACCAAATACAGTACTGTAGACTATCAACGTGAGCTCTCGAATATGAGCAGTCCACGCAGCCCAGCACCGTCGGTGCCGCCGACAACACCCACTGCGACGAGACCATCCATTTTCAGAGCGGGTGAATCGTTCAAGAGGCTCGTCTCTGGGAGTGTCACGCAATTGCCTGACCCCGATCACGACGATGCTGGCTGGCAGGAACCGGAGACGTACTCTGCAGTGATTAGCCGGAAGGAGCACCCGCGCGAAGCCGTGTCGCTCATGGCCATCCGCGACGTTCTCCGGCAGAAAGCCTCCGCGGATTCGGGGACGTCGTCTTCGTTACTAAGCCCCACTGGCACACCAGGGGGCCGTCATCAAGGGGCAGAAACGCCTCGTTCCGTTCGCGCGAAGCCCGCCGTCGAGCTGTCGACCGCCGCCGCCGGCGGGCAGGTGAGTGGGATGCCGGAGGCGGTCGAGGCTGCGGGCAAGATCCTACATGATCTCGATGCGGTATCAAAGGCAAATCTCTCGCGTTCATCGCTGTCAGAGAGCAGGCAGTCATCCTCCGGATTCGTGGAGACGAACATACGCAGAGGCAAGGCGTCATCGATCATGTCGGACAGTGACGGGTCGACCGTCCAGGAGAGTCTGAGCGGCGCCGCGACACCCCCACCTCTGCCTCCGAAGGAGATCGAGGGCGCGCTGGAGCTTGGGCGAAGGAGTCCTGTACCACCCGACGCCGAGCCGCCTGCCACGCCGCCGAAGCCGGGATCGAGCATGTTCGGTTCGGCGTTTGCGAACTCGCTGACGTCTGCGATGCGCTACGTGCTCAAGCCTGGGGATGTGCCGCGTCCCACTGCAGGGACGGCACACCATGGGCTCCTGTCTGTGGACGTGCCCGCGATCGACGAGCGGCCACACATCAAGTACGACTGGACGATTGGGAAGCGGCTCCGGTTCAGCTGCACGGTGTACTACGCGAAGCAGTTCGACCAGCTCCGGAGGCGATGTGGGGTCGAGGACGTGTTCATGAAGAGTATGGCGCGGAGCGAGAATTGGACGGCGGAGGGGGGCAAGAGCCGGTCGAACTTCTGGAAGACGACGGACAACCGGTTCATCATCAAGACGCTGGTGAATGCGTGGAACGTCGCTGACTTGTGAGTCGAGAATGAGCTGCTGATGTTTTCGCTGTGTCGCGATGGGCGCTGACTGATGTGGTGTTGCGTCTGCCAGACAAGTCTTGATCGACCTCGGGCCGTCGTACTTCAAGTACATGGAGGCGACGACGAACAAGCCTACCGTGCTCGCGAAACTGCTTGGGTTCTACACTGTGGAGATCCGGAACTTGGAGAATGGGAGCACGCAAGCGAAGGCGGACTTGCTCGTCATGGAGAACCTTTTCTATGACCGGACGATTTCGAAGACGTTCGACCTCAAAGGCATCCACGGGCGGAAGGTGAAGGCGAGCAGCGGAAGCAACTCGAAGACGCTCTTTGACGGAGAATGGATCGAAGGTATTGTAGTTCGACTGGAGTGTAGGATAGCTGATAGAACGTCGGTATTGATGGGCGATATACAGGCCAGCAACGCGCGCTTACGTTGGTGCGGCCGCATTCGAAAGTCATATTGCAAGAGGCTATCAAGGCGGACTGCGAGTTCTTGGCGAAGAGCAACATCATGGATTATTCGTGCGTCCAACTCGCTTGTACATCGCTGTGACGACTCACCGTACTGTTGAAGGCTTCTCCTTGGTATCGATGAAGAGAATAAGCAGATGATCTGTGGTCTAGTAGATACCATCGGTGAGTATCGTTCATATTTTCGTTCGTCCTCCGCTAAGTTTGCTGGTTCTTCACAGGGAGTTACACATTTGCGAAGACTTTAGAGTACAAGGCGAAGCAGGGCCTGAACTCTGGCAAGGAAGTCACTGTAGTCCCTCCCAACGAGTATCAGGAGCGCTTTGTGAGCGCTATGGATGACTACTTCCTGGCCTGTCCAGGTGTGTTCTTGTACTGTCTCATCGGCCTTCCGAGTTGCGTAGAGCTGACGCGGGTATGGTGCCGCGACGTCGCATCTTAGACAAGTGGTCTAGGCCGCTAGACAACACCCCGGTCCCGAGCGATTGTGAAGACCTTCCTAGCGTTTTGTGAACTCAGATCGAGATTCCACATGCCACGTCACAGGTAGCACTCATATGCTTCGCATTGAGGGAGAGGCGATGGTAATCGTGACGGGTGCCGTGTATACTTTCAGGAGTCTTTCGCTACCCACAGCATTTATTGCGCGATTAGTGTTCGTGTCTCGATCGACGTATGTGTCGATGTGTCACTACAGGACTTGTTTGTGTTTGTGTCTCTCCATTTGTATAGCAGTACAACAGCACTTGGTTATCTCCCGGACATCGCATGGTTGAAATGACGATTGACGCACCTTCTCGCTGTAGGATCCAAATTCTGGTCGGTAGTGAGTACTTGATCTCCTTTGGTTTGATGCATCCTCTTCACTCCCGTCCACGTATTTTCCGATCATGTTATTCGCATTCCCATTTGTGCAGGTCTCCCAGTATCTTCAGTCTACGACGACATCGACATGCCAAGAGTAGAAATCTCGTGCCGCTATGTATCTTTTCTCTGCCCTTTATCTCAGTCTGCTCCTCGTCCTCTCGATTTTTGTCCGAGATATTGTACTTGCTGCGTCTTCCGCTGCCTCGGACCCAACTCCGGTTCGGACTACATTTTTGCCATAATTCCGATAAAGTCGGACATTCCGCTATGCCTCGGTGAACCCCTCGGCCTTGCACTGTATTGTACTGACTTGTTCAGCGAGTTAGTTATATGGTCGTCAACTAAGCTTCCATTGTCGCAATAGTGAGCAAGTTGACAAGATCAGTAAGCTTACTAAGTACGTTCGTATAGACTGAGTTAGAAGAAGCGCTAACTTGGTCACGATATCGTTCGCACCACTGCCCGAGACGTTTACGTGCCCTCTCACGCACGCCCCAACGTCATATATAAGGGAGGTCTCCCATCGTCCCCAAATATCTCTGTCTAAACGCACACAGTCTACTGAACACCAACACCAAGACATGTCCGCCCGTCCTCTTATCATCGTCGCTGGTATCGGCAATGGTCAAGGTACGCCACTGCCCACAGCATCGTCCGCTTGGCGCGCCACAATTCATTAACGACTACTCCTCTGCATTCGTGCAGGCACTGGTGGCGCAACAGCGTACGTATCGGTACACATTGCTTTCACTATTGCACGGCCCCATTGCCTCAAGAATCTCTCGAAGGGCAATTGGATTCCTGCGGGCGGCCCGACTGATACTCCTCTTCCTCACTCAGGCGTGTGTTCGCAAAGGAAGGGTACCGCGTCGCCTTGATCGCACGCGGGCCCGAGAAGCTCAAGAAGGTCGCCGACGACATCGCGGCGACGCACAACGCTGAGATCGCGGCGTTCCCCGTCGAGAACTACAGCTACAAGGCCTTCACTGACGTATTCGACGCCATCCGCTCGTACCAATGGCCCTCTGGGGGGCAGTCCGAACTGCGCGTCGCCGTCTACAACGCGGGCGCCGGTGTCTGGAAGCCCTTCCTCGAGGTGACCGAGGCGGACCTGCAAGCGACCATTGACGGGAACATCAACGCTGCGTTCGCGTTCGCGCGGCAGGTCATTCAGGACTTCAAGAAGAACTCGCTCGACGCGAAGGGTAAGCGCGGCACCCTTATTTTCACGGGCGCGACGGCAAGTATTCGCGGAAACGTGACGACGAGCGCCTTTGCGGCTGGCAAGTTCGCGCTGCGCGCGCTGAGCCAGAGCCTGAACAAGGAGTTTGGGAAGGAGAACATACATGTGCGTGCATAGGCGCTGTGCTTTCTTCGTGGTAGCGCACGGACTGACGCGTGCATGTCGGTTGTGAACAGGTCGCGCACGTACGTATACTTGGCTTGCGCTTATCTGTCGAGAGTTGTGAAGGCTGATCGTGGCCCTGCACCGGACCAGTCAATCATCGACGGTGGTGAGTGTGTGGAAAGGCAACCGTTGGATCTCATAGAATGCTGATACGTAGGACGTACCAATAGGCATACTGACCGAAAGATCCGCTGCGCGTCTCGGAGACAAGGCGCAGGCTTACGCGGAGAACCCTGACGTCCGCCTCGACCCTGCAAGCATCGCCACGGTGAGTGTTTCTCTTCGGATGACAGCGATGACCCATCTCCTCTCTTTGCGGACGATGGACACTCTTCACGCGGGTACGACCGATGAGCGCGGACTCGCACGCCCAGGATATGGTGTGACCAGGTCCAAGGTGACATTGTGCGCACCTTGTCTGGGAAGTTTCGGAGCGCTGATGCCTGTGTGGTTTTCGTCCGGAGAGGGCTCCTCAGCTGATGACTCGCCTTCACAGGGATACCTCTACTTGGCGAACCAGGACAGATCCGCCTGGACCTGGGAACTCGACCGTGAGTTTGAAGTAGTATTCCCGAGGCACTGATGTTCGATTGTGCTAATCATGGTGACCTCCGCTTGTCAGTGCGTCCCGCCCACGAGAAGTGGTAGACGTTGATGGTACAGGCATCGCGCCCACCGTCTACGAAGTAGTAAGTTTGGTCAGAACATCGCGTTGGCCCATACTTCCATGGGACGAAAACGTTACCTGAGCGAGCGAGATGTATTTCGAGGATCTTGTACACCAGGCCAGTGCAGAATTTCGTATGACGGAGCATATCAATGGCATGATATCGATGTTATCCGCCGCCGACATATGCATGAGAGGCACGTACTACGGTAGAGGATGTCAAGCATGTCATCGCATGGGTAACCGTATCCTGTTTTTATGTTGGCTAATTGAGTGATCGAAGAGAAGTCGAGTCACACTCAGGCGGGCGATGGGATCTGCCGTGATCTGCAGATGTAATATGTACAATGATACGACTTGGCCTTCTCGAGCCTGATCTCAGTAGGCCCTTTCTTTTCGTCATGTCCCGTACCGTCCGGGCCCAATTGTTGAGCACATTGTGGGGCACATTAAGATGAAGACTGATGGTGGCGACGCTGGCAGTACGAAATGGACGTCCACGAGGCGCACACGCCGTGCGTCTGTGGCAGAGAGATGATGACAGGTGTGTCGACGTTGTGCACCTTGGCGACTCCCACTCAATCCGAATGAAGCCTTTCCGAGTCTGGTACGCACAGCCGAGGATGGTCATGCAGCTTGACCGGTGCCGCCGGAGCGCATATGCGTCCAGCCTGGCGCCCTGATCGAGGAGATGTTTGTTGTCCCTTCGGTCACTGAATGGCTTTCATCAATCGCTATAAGAACAAAGGCATGAATGCTTGTACATGCCACGGTCCAAGCCCATCCTTCGAGTCTCACCGTTCCCTTCTCCTTTCCTCCTCTCTGCCGCCCCCTTCGCTCAAATAACGACCATGTACGCCTTCACTCTCCTCTCTGTAGCCCTGCTCGCTAGCCAGGGTGAGTCCTTTGTGCAACTCGCCATTTGCCGATATTGATGGTAGATTCTGTACTTTCTAGCGGCTGCTTCCGCCATCGTCACCCGGAACGCCTTGGCCGGTCTCCTCAGGAGGCAAACAGGCTTCGACCCCTCGTCCATCCCTGAAGAGTGTCAGGACTCCTGCAACAGCGTTGTGAACGCCCTCAACGTCAGTGTCTATCATCGCTGGACGAATATATCGTTCCCTGACGCTATCATGATCTCTCGCTACAGACCTGCACGGACAACAGCTGTCTCTGCAGCTCCTCCGTCAACGTCGGGCTCTACAACTGTCTCGAATGCGCGCTCACAATCGCACCCGACGCCGGGCTCATGGCAGAGAGCCAGTCCAACTTGGAGGGTGCGTAATACTGTCTCATGACCCTCGCCGCTTTCGCTCTCCCCTAACGAGTCCACGCGTATGCAGACTACGAGGACGCGTGCAAGCAGAGCGGGTTCGGAGTTGCCTCCCTCACGCTCACGCTCCCCCCCAACCCGACGCCCACGGACCCAGCCGACGCGTCCGCCACGTTCGGGAGCGTCACCGCCACCGAGACTAGTGACGATGCCGACAGCAGCGCCACCGCCGGTAGTGGTGGTGGTGTGTCTGACCCGCTCGGGTCTGGCGGCGCGAACAGGAACAACGGGGCGGCTGCGACTATGCTCTCGTCTGCGGCTGTGGTCGGTGCCTTTGGCGTCGTCTTTGCGGTCCTGGCTCTCTAGTGCGGCGCGCGCACAGGCTGTCCTGAGGTGTTGACACGGGTGGTATAAGCGTTGGCCCCTTCTTGTCACGGACTGGGACATATGTTACGCAGTTCGCACTTACTAAATTTTCAGCGACGATAGTGTACTGCTGCCCGCACGATAATGTAAACGATCTTCTCGGTCCGCTCATCATGCCTCCGGGTCCACTCGAGTGCGCAGTCGTAGACCTTGAGGAACACGCGCCACGCTCCTCCATCGACGCAAACAACTTGAGAGCATCTACAAGACTGACCTCGTTCACCAGGCGACGCAAGTCCTGGACCAACTCGTCCACGTCCTGGCCCTGATTTCCCGCCTGCAACGATCGACCCTGGACGACCACAAGCGCGAGCTTCGGCACACCCGATGCGCTCGCGTGCGCAATCAGTCGCACAGAGACTGAACATCAGGAAAAATCTGAGTTCCTAATTAGATCTAATTTAGAGAGCCCTCCCTATAATGCCGATAATGCCAAATAATGGTAACTAATTTTGACATCGAAGTGTAGAATCGTACAAAACGACTTGTTCGACGTGACTAGTGTTGTAAAGTTACAGCACATACGAGACTACGTGTCGTAGAGATGAACCTCGATGTGCGTCGCCAAAATCGAGAGGTGAACCAGGTAAGCGCCGTCGACTGGAGGATCGTCAAGTGCGCCGCACCCTGCCCTAAGCTGGGACGGCATTCTCCGAAGGATGTGCAACTGCGCGTCTTCCAATGTTCAACTTTGCACTTCCCTCGTCACCACACTGGGGTTTGCTCTCGCTGCTGGCATGTTGACTCGTGCATAATCTATGGCTGACTATCAGGCTAGGGCTCACTATCCGGTGCTTGGCTACCCTCTGCTGTCTGCTGGGCCTTCAGAATGCTAGGCTGCCGGGAGTCAGGACTATTGCTTGTTGCCAACTGGTACTTAACATCGGCCAGAGCCGTGCTGGAGGGACCTCGCGGCACTGAAGGACATTGCGGATATGGGGAAGCGAAGAACATGTATGGTGCGTCACACCGCTACCCATCCGGCAGTATCCTGCCAGTGCTGCTATTATAGTTGTCACTGACCCGCCGTACTTCAGTGAGTCTCTTGCCATTTCAATGATGAAGGCATAGTCCGCTAGGTGTTGGAAATGGTTTTGTGGTACGTACTACCTCGTCCATGGTCATTGTGCGACACACTGATGTTTATGTGGGTTCACGGCTATGATGTATAGGTCATCGAAGACTCTTCGTGCGCAGTGTGTAGCCCCCATGGCGCCAAACGCGTTGAACACCTTGCCATATGACATGAGCGTGTTGCACCAACACCGAGGCGGTGTCCATTCAGATGGGGCGCGTAAGCGAACAGCGGATGGCTTCGTCGTGAAGAGGACTGTGTATTGCGCTCGAGTGGCTCCGGTATCTACAATAGCCTGGTAGTGTAGTATATGTACCTCCGTACGCATCGATATATTTGTTTTGCACTGCATAACTGGACCGCAAACCGGGCGTGAACCGCATCGATGAGGGAGCTCTAATGGCATACTAATCGGTCCTATTGTCCCATAATTAGTTGGGACCTAGCGAATGACAATAATCGGTCTAATGGCTCTAATTGGCTCTAATTAGAGGTAATTATGGTCAATTAGGAACTCAGATTTTTCCTGATGAAGCTGATCAATGGAAGCGGGCAAGCCGCCCTTGGAAGTGAGCGGCCGGAGGCAAGCTCAAGGGAGGACCGGCTTGCCAGGACGTGGTTACTATGAGCCTGAGGATGGCCCGCGATGCGAAATCGGCGCCGTCGCCAACACTCCGAGCACAGTATCCACCACTTCGCCGTCCTGACATACGCTGAGGGGGGAAATGCATGGGAAGGCGCTGAACGTGCGCGTCCAGATGTCCGCTAAGATGTCAATTTCGTCATCTTCGCCCTTCGCTACGAAGTAGTGCTTGCAATTCTCCGGGAGCATCTCGTTCGGTAAGACTTCGACATGGCATTTTCTATACCAGTGAGCGTGTACCACTGACGGTAGGGGTCGGAGTCGGCATGATCCTGAGCCATGACACGACAGTGACGGTTGGTATAAGACGATTCAGTATGGAATGACTGGTCCAGGACGAATGAAATGTCGGATTAGTAGAACGTACCTTTCGTTGGAGAAGCCTGGGGAAATTGCACAGGCCTCCGGGTCAATGCCATGTAGAAAACGCTGCTGTTCCATTAAGAGTACATTAACGAGAAACACGATGGTGCTACGTATCACCAGAATGGCGAGTCCAAATCCAACTTCTAATCAACCTCCATTCCCGCGTCGTCTTCGATCTGAAAATCAAGTTTGCCGACGAGCTTGGCAAGTTCTGCACGATAGAAGTCCAGGGGACGAACACCCCTAGTCATGCTCTGCTTTGCGCTCGGTGATTCCATCAGGAGATGGAGCTCCGGGAAACGGACGCCACCAAACCGAACCATGCGCGAATAGAGCCAGCTCCGTATCTCCTTCAGCGTATCCAGCTCGCCGGCCGAGTTGCGCGTCCAAAGGCACTGCAGCTGCGAGCAGGGCAGATCGTCCCTCTGCAGCGCCTCGAAGAGCGGCTTGATGTTGCCTCTGTAAGAGGCGTCGTCCACGATCAACGTCCGGAGGTTCGGGTAGTGCTTGAGGGTGAGCACCCAGCTCTCCGCGTCGCCCATCCCCTCGATGTCTCCGACGCAGATGAGCTTGGTGAGCGACGAGCCGCCCGGGAACCATTCAGGCAGGAGGGAAGAGAAGAATATGTGCGTGTAGTCGTGAGACTCTCCAGGCCCGATGTTGCAGCATGTCACGGCGAACTCGATTCTTCCCCCAGCCGACGGCCCCTCGTCCACGGTGCCTCGGAAGAACACGCGTCGCTCCTCGTTGGCGTGTTCGACGAGGACAGTGAGGCACGTCACGGAGCCCAAGATGGGCAGCCTGTTCCTGAAGGGAGGTTCCACGAGCGCAGAGGCCGTTGCGTCAACAAGTGCTTCGCGGTCATAACCGGTCAAGTCCATGTTCAGCTGAAGGTCGACGGAAGCCGGGATGTACATATGGGAGAGGAGTTCAGGGATGCTTTCGCAGGTATCGGTCAAGTCTATCTTGCGGATGTTCGGAAGGGTAACCACACGTCCATCACCCTGTGGTACATCGGAGCGTAAGGCGCAATCGAGAGTGTGGAATAGCGTGAGGGATTCCAGGGATGTGCATGTGCCGAGCATAGTCAGGAATTGCGAGAGGGGAGTTCGGTGATGAGCGTCCATGAAATGGTACAAAGTGAGCTCGCGCAGGCCTGCGAACGCATTCGGAGGACCCGCGACCATCATGTCCGTCATATGAAGTGATTGTAGGCTTGGGAGTTGGTAGTTGTTGAGCTCGATCACCGGAAGGGGCCACATGTGTTGATTGGTTCCCGAGCGGGGCATGACGCCAAGGCCCAGGTGCTTGAGACCGGGGATCTGGGTCTGGATGGTGGTGGTGTGCTGCGCATATTGGTCCCTGAAAAGAAAGAAGTGCTCCAGCAATTGAAGGCGGTGACCGTGTGGTGCAAGACGGTTCATTATCCCCGCAAAGTCGAACACGCTATTGCCGCGGAAGTTGACTTGCAAAGGGAGCTGCTGCGACCGCTCCAAGCAAAGCCTCGTCCAGCTTGAGTCCAGGTTACTAACGACTTCGATGTCGTGCCAGAACTCCGCTGCTGTGCGGATGATCTCCCGCCAACGTGCGCAGACTTCCATGAGAATGAGCCAGTACGGCTTTGCGCGGGTCGTGCAGCCGGGATTAGCGAGGATGAAGACTTCGATTAGAAGCTCGTCCGGAAGATCCTGTATGTAGGACCACGCTGTAGCAGCGCCAATGCGAGACATCCTCGGCTGGGCATACATCTATTGAGCAGTGTCAGATTCACTGGGGATGGGCGCGGTGTGCTGGTAAGGACTACGCACTGTGATGACTGATTGGGGAAGGCGATTTAGTGAGGACACGTTGGGACGGCTCGGGGTAGTGGTACAGGTATAGAACACACAACACGGTCTATATACATCTCGCGTAATCACCCCTTTGCCCTATGGGCTCAGGGGACAAGTCAAAGCGTGCTTAGGAATCTGAGACGTCAACGCACCAAACTGTCAAGAGGACATGGTCGACACGACCAGTGTCGTTCTGGAGAAAGCTCTGACTTGACAGCTGACAAGACTCCAGGCTTTGCTCAATAGGCGGTAGCCACCAAGACACAAGCCGTCACATTTGGAGTTATTAGACTCGTAGCGACGATCATCCAGGTTTCACTGGCAGATGCACTGTGTGGCCCATGCTCCTAGCTCATCACATGAAAAGAGCCGTTAGTTGACACTGTGACACACTCAGTGCTCCAAACATAAAGATAGATCTAATTTCACGCACCAATTGAGCCCGATGTTGCTAGGCCCGGCGGCGGTGCTTGTGCCTGGCCGAGCATGAGAGTTCATTCAACATCTATTATAGCCGTCTTGGAATTGATATAATACCGATTGCTCCCAGTCCAGACTTGAGAGATGACGAACTCGAAGCCTACGACAGCGGCGAAATGGCAAACAATACCGAGCCTTTCAGTACTGGGTCAGATTTTTCAGCAATGCCTTGTTAAGTTCGTCTTACTCTAGAGTTTGAGCTGTTTTCTTTGTTGATGCGGCTATCATAGCGCGGCAGGAGTAGGTGGGATGAAGGGCCTGAGCAAGTCGCGCGCCGCTCGCGATTGCGACGCACAGCCGCAGGGCGCTCAAGGCATGTGCCTCTACGTTCGTCGTAGAGCAACTTGGTTTTGTTCTGGCTTCATACTCCGTTCGCTCTTCCAAACAATACTAGATCCCAACCTGTGAGGTAGCCTCAAAGACGGCCCTTCAAATTCGCTGAAGCCATTCCCGTGAGACTGACCGCGACGCGACACGCGAGGCACGTGACGGACACGAGTATAACAGGCGCTTTTGAGGTTGCCCATTATCCGCCTTCTGCCAATAGCTGCAACCACGAGGTTTCCGTGCGGACACCTCTCTCAGGACTGCGACTCGACGAATCTTATCGACCATCAATATGAGCACGCCGTTCTCAGGCCATATATCCCCCACAGCTTGCCTTCAGCCCTCAGCCCCCGACCCTCTTTCCGCGAACATCCACCTCACAATCCTCAAACGGCGCGCTCCACATCTTTTCAACCTTCGATCTCGCACTCGACGGCTCAAACGGACCACAATGTCTGGCGTACATCCTCTCATCCATTCAATGGTCAGTAACGACGACGGTGACTGGGGCAGATCTCAACAAATCATCTGCCATCGTCTAGTCGAGGGTGATCTACATTCGGACGCTGCCCAGAACGTTAGCAGCTTTCTGAACACAAAGGGCCTTATGGAGGATCCAGTTGACGAAAGATGGGCCACCCAATATGAAGCGTTGTTCGGCGCCGTTCAACAAGCCTTTGCCATCACTATGCCTATGCACGCTTTCCCTTGTACCGAAGATGCGTGTCGCATACTCGTCAACAAGCCTCAGGAAGGGTGGAAAGCCGCCATTTCTTCCGAACAGCGTGCAACCCTGTCCGAGGATTTCCCGCGTCTTTTCCAACTTTTCGATTACTTTTGCGACTGTCTCCACCCCCATATGCAAGCGTTGATCAATCGCTCGGTCGAGGATAGTGACGTTCGCGACGATCAGCTTACCCAACTCATGCGGACTGTCATCGAAGCAATGCCGATGATCTCTCGTGACTCGTCCTATTTGGACGACGCCACGGACATTCCCTCCCAAGCGACCCCTCCCGTCGCGCATGCGAACGATGACGCAGATTCGTTCGATGATTCCTCGGACTCGTTTTCTGATGATGCTGTTACGACCGAGCCCGGCGGACGATTCGTCGTGGGTTCGAATTATGGACACGGTGGGTGGACGTCTAATATGCTGCACAAGCTCACTAACATATTTCACTCCGACGCAATCAGTGCAGCTGCCGAATGACGAATCGGAAGGCAATCACGCATCTCGACTCCCTCCCGCTCAGCGTCACGCTGTAGCAGTTTCTGGACAGTCGTCACTTGACACCTCGAGGGAGGATCTGCAAGGTACGTACGACTCATGAGGATCGCACCGGCCGAAGTACTAAGATCGAGTTCTGTAGATGTTCGTGGTCTTGCACCGCCAATTAGCACGATTACCGTCGTCCCCTCTCTGCCTGAGTCAGTATCGGTTGATCGCCCTGAAGTTGTCGGAGTCCCCGATCCCGCCGGGTCTAGCAGAACTTCTTGCTATACTTCGCGGCCACTGGCACTTACTTCGAGCATGGCGGCGGAAGATATGCGCAGCGTGGATGCAGTCGCTCAGGCGCAGTCGACCTCGCACACGACATCACGGGTGGTGGACGACATGTCCATGACTGGCGTCATTCTCCCCCATTCCCAGGCGCATTCGACCTCTCACCTAACATCAGGCTCGGCGGAGGACATGTTATCGACTAGCCGGCTCCGCCCCAGGTCTCGACCGCATCCGATCTTGAACTTGAATCTGACGTCAAGAACGATGGAAGACATGTCCATGACTGGCGTCGTCTCCCCCAGCCACGTCCGTGGTGCACTATCATCTACAACTACAGAGGCTGCGCAGCGCCCGACCGCCGCCGTTGCGCCAGACAGCCAGATATCCCCCTCCGTTTCATCGTCCAGATCCTTGTCCCGCTCCCCGAGTCGTGCCAGCGCGAGGCGTCCGATCACTCCCCATGCCGAGACACCTCACGAAGCTGTGCATGGTCTCTCTAAGTCAGACGCGACGAAAGCGCCCAGTCGTAGGTTCGTGTCGTCGACACCCATCGCCAAACTAGGAGAACGCAAAGTGTCGGATGGGAGCGCATCGCAGACTAGTAGCTCGGGCCTCGAAAGCAGTGCGTGTCTTCGTCCTTTTGTCCGTTGTCGCATCTCACGTCGTGAACGTCGCGCGTAGTGCCTAGCGGGTTCACGATCGCGCCCACATCCCCGCAGGAGTCTGGGCGGTCCGGATCCCCACGAGGCTCTGAACGGTCCGGATCCCCTGTAGCATCAGAGAAAGCGGCCCGCAACTCCAAACTGGCGGCACTGGAGCTTCAACTCAAGTTGAAGGACGCGAAGATCAGCATGCAGGCACAGTTGCTTGATACTCTCAAGAGGGAACATGACAAGATGATAGGGATACTGGATGCGCACCTGGCATACGTTAAGAAAGAACGGGAGGAGGATGCAAAGCGTTACGCAGCGGCACGAGAGGAGGACGCGAAGCGTTACGCAGCGGAACGGGAGCGTTACGAGGCAGAACGGAAGCTGGATGCGGAGCGTTATGCAGCGGAACGGGAGCGTCACGAGGCAGAACGGAAGCTGGATGCTGAGCGATACGAGGCAGAACGGAAGCTGGATGCTGAGCGTTACGCAGCGGAACGGGAGCGTTACGAAGCAGAACGAAAGCTGGATGCCGAGCGTTACGACAGACAAGCGCAGCGTCACAGCGAAGAGATGATGGAACTCGTGAAGCTGCTCACGGGGAGAACCTCTACGTCGTAGTACCAACCATGGCTTGCGCACGAATCCTACAAATGATGAACTATTGTAGACCATATTGCCGCTGAACGCCTGACCTGCTGGAATATGTTAGTAGCAGAGGGTATAAGCTTGAAGCCGATACTAGTTCCACCCGAATGAGTCTCCGGTAGTAGTAGGAGAGTACTCACCGTGAGCGTATTCCAAACGCGAATAGATGGCATGTAAAGGCGGCTGTTAGAAGGACGTGCCTATAAGCAAGTCGCCAATGACGCAGAACAATGGTCGTATTCGCGCATGGAGCATATATCATAAGGGCATACGAGGTACATGTGGTTCATACAGGTAAACGCATAGCTACTAATAGACAGAAACAAGATTCAAGAATCGCAACGGCGAGACAACGCCAATGAGTTCATAGCTCAGGTCTCAACATCGTACATTTGTACGTCTCCTCGAACCAGCTTCTGGATCTCACCAACGACCATATCGTGGTACGCATTCATGTCCTGGCGGAGATCCCTCCCTTGGAACTCCACCTCTAGCGATTCGAGACACCGCCCGACGATGTAACGCCTCCTTAGAGCTTCCATCAGGCGAGGGAGGAACTCGACCATCCAGGGCGTCGACGCACAGCACAAAGAGCGGAGGTTCGGCAGCAAGAACGTCTGCCCAGGTACGACAATGCTTCCGTCCTGGGCGGTCTGCATGTCAGGGGTGAGCAATCCGGCGAGGTCCGTTTGCAGGTGGTTGACCCCGCCATACGTGAGAGATGTGATGGACGGGAACATCCGGAAGACGCATGCGACCACCGGGCTAGGCATGTTGCTTCCCGCGGGACAGATGCAGAGGTCTGTGAGTGGCGCGCGGGCGAAGAGTTTTGTGAAATGCATTGCTGCGTCCACAGCGGTGTATCGCCAGAGCTCGGACTTCCAGCATTCTTCGAACTCAACAGAAAGCATCCCGACTCCGTCAGGGCCATAGCAAAACAGGTCACGGTCCTTCAGGGTGGCATCAACGGCAGTGTGGAGGATGGGGATGCACGACGCGTCTTGGGGGATGACGCTAAGCAGCCCGGTTGACGCTAGGTTGTCGGTTGGGTTCTCTAGGTCAATCCGGACGCGGACATCGAGCTTCGTGTGGGCGCTGAGCCGCATATGCGACAGCAGCCCGTGTACCTCCGGAGGGTGCTCGGTTTCAAGGAATATGCGGCGGAGGTTCGGGAGCGAGACGGTCAGGCGGGAACGCTGACCACCGTCACTAACAGGGAACGACCGGTCGATCTTGAGGAACTCGAGCCGGTTGCAAGACTGGAGAGCGCGTAGAAAGACATCGAAATCCATCTCCTCAACTTCCGGCGAAGGTCCGAGGTAGAGAGAGCGCAGACACGGGATGATAGGCGAGCGCCAGTCGAAGCGCAAGTGGGTGACCTCTACTGTATGAAGAGCGGGTAGGAGGCGCGGATGGAGACGGGGCACGTATTGACCTCCATTGTGATGGGGCATCGTATTGATCCAAAGCTCCGTCAGGGCAGGCATCGGCGTGCGCGAAAGCAACGGGACCAGGCTATCCACCGTGTCCCCCACAAGTGCGACAACAATGAGCTTCCTGATCCTGTGCGCGTTCGCGAGGAGGTTCGTCATGTAATTAGGGATAACCTCCGGATCGTGGAAGGTGATGTCGACGGTCGCCTGCTTGGAGTACTGCAGCGCGATGGGGAGGACGCTGCCCGTCTCTCCAACGTCAATTCTTCTCCAGAGATTGACGTCTTCGATAGCGGCTTTCCGCCAATTGTGGCATGTCGCAGAAGCCTCCAGCCACCCTTTTTGTTCCCTGTAGAGCCTCCACGGTGGAAGATTGTCGACAACTTCGATGTCGACCATTTGAGCAAAGATCTTACACAACAGCTCCGGCGGCAGGTCCTTCCTGGAGGTGGAAGGAAGAAAAGACGTCGATGTCCCCGAAGCGTGGGTGCGAGGACGAGCAGGCCACAGACGCTTGGTAATCTCGCGTAGAGGCACAGACGGCGGGACAATATTATGCTGACGCCAGGGGATGGAATCAGTCACGAGGGAAAAGGACTTCATGTGAATGTCCTACTCACAGTGTTCCTATACGCCATGATGACACTTGATCTTTCTACGGACACTTGGGAAAATAGGAGAGTGAGGGATTAGACGTTACCCGAGAGACCTAGGTTGCGATGAGCAGCGAATAACGCGCCCTGTACTGCTCCTTATATCCCCATACACGAAGGTCAAAGCGACCCTACGACGTACCGTACCCGGTACAAGCGCAGTACAAGCTCGAGTGGCTCAGTCAAAGCGCGAGTGAATCAGTCAAAGCGCGAGTGGATCAGTCAAAGCGGGAGCTCTGGTTGCCAGCTCGAACACTTGCGTCGTACCGAATATACATCATGTCAAAGCGTCAGGCTCTGGACTCCTTATGCTTTACCAGTCTGTTGTAGATGTCGGTTTCCGTTCTCGCCTCGCGTGCACTCGACGCTGACGACTTACCACCCGGCATGCAAGAGCCGTTGGCATAGTACCTCCGCACGACTTGGACGAAGCTTGAGATGCCGTCAATCAAACAATGAACCACTGCGATTGAACACAAAAGGCAATAAGGTTGCAAGCCCAGACCTGCATCGCAATTATGAGTACGTATCAGTGCACATGTGGTTTGGCACTGGCCAAGGCAACCGTGCATGAGAGGTTGTACGGCGCACCACGCTAGTTCGACTCCTAATTGTCTCGTACATAAGTGAGACTCTGTGACGCTGGTGGATGAGGGTCGTGGAACAAGGCGCGAACTGTACCAATGGACTTACTATGTATTACGTTTACGTAAGGCGAGTAAGTAACTCCGTGGGAATAGTTGTGACTTCGGCTGGGGCTTACAGTGTAACTACAGTTAGACTTACGGCTACTCACTTCACTTCGACATCTCTTCTGACTGCGGGTGATGGCGACCATGATTCAGAATTCAAAGCTTCATCAAAGCCTGGCTGCAGCAAACGCTAACGGCGCTAGTAATTCGCAAATACGGCGCTCCCATCTACGTGACCTGCCTACTCTGAAAAATCATCTGTGCCTCTATGCCCAACTCGAACTCTGGCTATGATTGTCGCCCGAGTTGTCCCACCTCACAATTTGATTTCAGTACCCTCACGGCGGCCATCGTTCGGCATCAGACCAAGTTCGATGGCTTTGATCTGCAGCGCCTATCCATCCGAACAGAGTCAACGAAGATCTCTCGGGGTGCGACGCGCTAGAACATACCAGCGTCTTGGACAGGAAACGTGAAGTGAAGAAGTCGCCGGTGGCAAACCACAACTGTAGGAACGTCGCCGATGTCAGCGCTCAACTTTCAACCCCAAGTGCTCCGTGAGCCACTCACCCCAGGCTGTCCAGACGGACGGTAGCTGCCTTTCAGCTCGCCTTCCTCGTCGAGTCCGTATACCTCTTCGGTCTTGTCGATCACCTCCTTCCCGAACAGCTCGATGTTGGTCTCACGGATGTGCACGTATCCCGTGCTGCAAGGCAGACCATCATCAGCTTGTCTATCATCCCAGTAGGTCATGGCACTTACGCGAAGACCACAACGTCGGCGGGAAGCTCCGTGTCGTCACTGAGAATCACGCTAGTGCCCGTGAACTCCTTGAGCGAGACGCCAGCCTTCACTTGAATCCTTCCATCAGCAATAAGGTCGGCACCCCCCTTGTCCATCCCTACCGCCACTGCGCGTCAGAAAACGCTCTAACGCTCGAAAGGAAACCTGTCCCTTACAATAGCCTATCAGAAGCGCCGTCAGCTCACATCGTACCCGCGAAACACCGTACACACTGACCTCCAAGCCGCTCGAACACGAGCGGATAAACGCCCTGTCCCTCCGGCCCCAAATCAAAGTCGAAGCCCCCGGCACGAAGCTTCGCATGCAACTCCTTGTTCGCCTCCCAAGCCTCCGCCTGGCCCTCGACCAGCAACTTTTTGAGCAGGCCGAGCGGCATCGCCCCGAAGCGAAAGTCGGACACGTCCAGCGGGACCCCCTCAGGGAAGGCCCCCCTGACCTGATTGCACACGTACTCGCGCGTCATGACGCACGCGCGCGAGCGCTGCACCATCGTCACCGATGCGGCGCCCTTGAGCGCGAGGTCCTGGCAGATATCGATAGCGCTGTTCCCGGCTCCAACGACGACAGCGTTCATGCCCTTGAACAGGGCGCCTCCAGGGAAGACAGACGAGTGCACGCGCGTGCCCCTGAACCGCGCTACTCCTGGGACAGCGGGGATGTTGGGTCGCCCGAGAGTGCCGGTGGCGAGGACAATGTGCGCGGGCTTGAGGTGGACGCGAGTGCCGTCACCGCGGGTCACGGTGACGGCCCAGCGGTGTGCCGAGTGGTCGTACACAGGACGATCTATGATCTCGGCGTTCGTCCAGACGATGAGATCCTGGATGGAGGCGTAGTGTTCGAGCCAGTCGGCGATCTTGTCCCGAGGCGTGTACTCGGGCCAGTTAGATGGGTATGGCTGGTAGAGTACTAGGCAAAAAGCGTGGTACATGAGCGAAGGTCCGAGAGCATCGGCAGAACGCCTGCTCACAGGTATGGTGCTTCCGCGTGGTGTGGAGCGTGAGTGCGGGGTATCGCTTCCGCCAACTATCCCCAACACGGGGGTGCTTCTCGATGACTAGAGTAGGAATGTTCATCTGCTTGAAGCGCGCCGCTATCTGTAGGCCGGTCTGAGCCGCCCCAACTGCATGACAGAATGTCAGCATGGAAGCTAAAGTGAAGTGGCAAGAATTTCATACGGATGACAACGTAAGGGTCGGCCTCGACGCTACGCACATAGTCAGCGAAGTCTTGTTGCATGTCCCTGCCGGGAACGTCGGTGACGTCGTCTCGCCAGGGTAAGGTGCTGAGCTCCTCGTGTCCTGGGAGATCCCGAAGGGCGGTCAGGACGGTGAAAGCTCGATATACGCCAGAGGAGTCAGGGAGAAGCCGGACGTGCGCATGGCCGTGGCCGTGATTACACTCGAAGGTGAAGGCTAGCTCGACCCCGGTCCCTTTGCTGTTGGGTGCAACATAAGGACGGGGTGCAAGCTCAGGGGTGTTATCAATATTGATGTCTGCGATATGAGCATCGGACAGCCATCTAGAGAGGTACGCGAGAATCTTCTCCCGTCCGGCGAGGGAGCGTATGTCCCACGTGAAAACGAGGAGGTCGCGAAGCCACCCGTCGGGGAGAAAGAGGTCGGCAAAAGCTTGCACATCCGCATTCTGGAGAGCAGAAGTGGACGCAGAGAGCCAAGCAAACGCTACGGATCGAGGGTTGGGTTCGAGGGCCATTGTGCTCAGGGAGATGGGCTTCAACATGGCTAGCTTGGGCCAATTTATGCAATTCTTGAGCGGTACGCTAGGATTGCGTGAGCCCATCGGTGATTCCTTGGCGCATGTGGGACAAAACTCATGACCTATGAATTCGACAACAGAGCGGCGTCTAGCGGGTTAGTCTCTCCATCACAGCGTCTAGGTGTACTTACATGACTATTGGACATAGATATCCAAGATGACTTCCTCCGGGGCGTCCATGGATTACCTTTTGAAGCTGCCAAGCAGGGACACGAATCAACGCGAGAGTTAGCGCAAACCGATTGTGACGGAAGCCCCGGAAGCCCGCCTACAATCGTCCTACAGACACTGCGATTGAACTATGATATGATATTAGCGGTGCCGGAGGCCTGTGGAGAACGAACCAAGTATGCGAGTCATAGGTGACTTACTCGCACGATGTGAATGACAAGTTGGTATGTCTTGACCACGTACCGTCCTCCGATGCGGTAAAACACTCAATGTGACAAGACAAGCAGCCTTGACAGGTTCACCGCTCTTTTAGAGCCCGAAGTCGTCATGAAAGACTCCCGAGGCACATGGATGCGGTGATATCGTTGGATGGTAACTGCATATCGTTGGATGGTAACTGCATATCGTTGGATGGTACCTGCATATCGTTTTGCTTCGGACTGTATGCCATGAAGCGGTCACAGCAGTAGCAGCTGTCTGCATGACTAGTCGGGTAGATTGTCAGTGCTTCAGTAATTCTTTCCCAGGATATAGAGAATCATTTGCGGATACCAGAGAGTCAAGTAAGGATGACAAGGAAATAGGTAGCTATAGGAGCAGGCGGACACACTGATAGAAGACCGGCAAACACCGGCGGGCTTCGAACCTAGTTCCATACCAATCTCACAGGCGTCTATCCCGCACTACTACCACCAACAATTGTTACAATGCAATAACCTTCCTCGATCTCAAATCATTTCAAACTCGAGAAGTAATCAAGATAAGATTTTGCGTACACCGTTCGTGAATTTCGCTGTTCCCACTGCCCTCAGGTCAGAGGAATATCTGGCGCCTTTGAGATCGTAGTAGGGCACAGTCAAGGCACAGTGGTGAAAGGAGAACTTGCTTCAGCTGTATGTCTGTCGCGCAGAGTGTAGTCAAACTTCACGAGTTAGTCTTTATGTCCCTTGGAATGGGACTCAATAACGTTTGTTTGCTAGTTACGCTGAACTGATTATGTGCGCTCTTACGTGGGGACCATCTCGAACAACGGTGACATTCGCCCATCAACGATTATACATGCTTGTGCAGAGCCGTCGGTCCTGACCGACATCCCAAACTCAATCCTGATTCAAGATGAATCATGCAGGGACAGAGCTGCGGGTGGTGGCAGCACTTGAGGTAGATGCGCCACTGGTGGTCGGAACGAAAATGGTAGACGTCGCGGTAGCGGTGACGATGGAAGTGCTCGTAACAATAGTGGTCGATGTGGACGTCTTCGTTGTAGTTGACGTAGTAGTAGTCGTACGCAACGCGGGAGTTGCAGTGACTGTCGCCGTCGTGAGCGCGGTGCTCATCGTGTTGACCGTCGAGGTGCGCGTTAACGTGCTTGTGCTCGTGGAGGTAGTGGTGAAGGTCGAGGTCACTGTCGCGGTCACGGTACTGGTTGGGCGAGCGACGCTGGAGCCGCTCGGAGTGGATGTGACCACACCGCTTGAGGAGGATGCGGCTGCACTGCTCGAGGATGAAACAGCGCGATTCGCCTTCGCGGCCTGACGGCGGGCGACCTCCTGGAAGTAGTTCCCACTTGAACGCTTGCTTGGCGGCGTCGGAGTGGCAGGAACGGATGGTGTCTCGGTAACCACATTCGTGGGTGCAAAGGTCTCAATGATGGTGGACGTGATGCAACCGATCAGAGACGGGGTTGGGGCTGCAGGTGCACTGGGCACAATGACCGGTTTTGAGGGCAAGGCGCTCATTTCAGGGTGTGAATAGTCTGGTTGACAAGATCATGGTCAATTCAAAGGAGCTATATGCAACTATTCCGAGTACGTACTTTGAGCTTGTGTACCAGCACAAGCAGCGAGAACAAGACCAGCGAGGGTGGAGAATCTGGCAGTGTACATAGTCGCGAGTGAGGAGTGAACGCGGATCGGATTCAACGAAGTGGTTCGTGAATTGTCTGTGGCTGGTGAGATGTGTGCTGATGGATGAGATTGTAAGCAGAACCGATGACCTTTATATATGTAGCGCAGGATAGGGGATCCCTGGGTGACAGACGCAGGGCAAGATATACTTTGCACGAACTGGGAAGCCAGCACGAGACATCTCCGCGATTAACATCGTAACAACAATGTTGGTCCGCGAACATGGTGGTTGCGGTCCTAGAGATAGGCGCTCAGTCAGTCCGCACCGGGTTACCATTCCGGGGCATCCGCCACGACGGCCCGCAACTCCGAAACGACACTCATGAGCGCCTACTGACATCTCGTAACGGTTCTCCTACTACTCCGTCCGGTTCAAATCACTCATTCCTGCCGGACGTGCGAGCAAGAACAAGGAATTGACACGTAGCTTGAACGTAATTGCACTACCTAGCCTCAAATCATGACATCCGACTCCATGTTAGTGGTCATCGAGCAAGGACGACAGAAAGGTTCAAAAAGATACGTTCAAACAGCACTGGACGCTCTCCACATACATTCCATTACACCAACGAAACACTTTTTCTCTTTACCTACACATATACTCGAACCATGTTTGCTGTGAAATTTGCCGCCATCGTTGCCGCCAGCTTGACTCTCGTCGGAGGCGTCAGTGCCATCAGTGAGTTCCTACAAACATAAACCATGGACACTGTCAGCTTAACAAATTCTCAGTGGTACCCCCCAAGTGCACAGCCGCGAGCACCGTAACAGAGACGGTCACTTATAGCACGGTCTCCTACATCACCGTCACGACCACTGCCTCCGTCGGCCTCCCAGTCACCACTCCTGCTCAAGTGCCACACCGTCGGAGGGAGGACGCTGATGATGGAGACTCTTCGACCGATCCGGAGTCCAGCGACGGCAACTCGTCTACGGACCCCGACGCGGACACGACCCCCGACTCCGAGCCGGCGACTGGGAAGACAACGGGCTCCTCCACCAGCACAACTGCAAGCACTTCCAGTTCTTCGAGCAGCTCGTCAACACTCGGCACATTCACCGTGACATCGATGTCCGTCGTACCCACTACCACAACTGTCACCTCCGTCGCCTCCCTCACGAAGACCATCACCTCCACAAGTACCGGAGTCACGACGAGCACTATTCGGGTCACCTCCACGCCCACGTCAACCGTGACACGCACGAACACTGCGACTGCTAATACGGTCACCACCACTACGAGCACCCGTGTCGTACCCTCAACTACAACCACCACTGTAACCGTCACTGGCACTGCTCGTCGCGGTTGAGTGTCGATATCGGAGTGATATATCATGGAGTCACTGGAGGATGTCCATGTATACCATCTGCCTTTGTAATGATGATACGTCAGCTTCCATGCCTATGCATACCCCGAACGACCCACCTGTTTTACGAGCGCGAAATAAGCACCCAAGATGGTCGAAACCTACTCACAGTAAGGTCATAGCGGCAGATTCAGATATCAGCTTCAGACCCGGAAAGATATCTCGTGCACCTGGTACATGAGATAGGTTCACAACTTCGGCTCTACCTACGCTGTCTCCACTTCATCCGCCACACTCCTGCCGTCATTGCCTCCCGCAGTCTCCGCTGTGAGTCCGCAGATCAGTGAACTGCTCGCTCGCTGCAGATCCATCCACATATCCGAGCTACACCAGCAATACCAGTGCGCGCAGTATTCATGCACCTTCAATCTGTTTGACAGGACCGGTAAACCACTTGCGTGCGCTCAGAAGCCAAAAGCCCATCGAGTAGGCAACGACGATCCCAACCGCAACAACGGCATAATTGAGCGTCTGGGTGTTGACCGGGTTTGCCTGTGGCAGCACGAACGCGATAGAGATGAAGAGGATCCAGACGCAGGCGATGACCGCGACAGGGTACGAGAATGGCCCGAGGTGGAAGGGTCCTCGCTTGAATCGTTTTCGGTAGATCACTCGGAGTGCGATGGGGATCCCTGAGGATGGAGCAGCGATGAGTATGATGACTCACGTACATGTCAGGTTGAGTGTGAGACTGACCGTAGGAGATGTACAAGCCGATTGTCGAAATGCTTGTCACGGCCGAGAACGCGACCGAGCTACCAAGACTGGGCAGGGCTAGGAGGAAGCTCAAGGTACACGCCAGCCATACTAGATGCACCCCCTTCAGCTCATCCCCTGGGCGGTTGTGGGGCCCATAGGAGACACGTACCGGTACGAATAGGCGACTTGGTCTTTTCATCGACCTTGTGGAAGAACCTGTGTCCCGGAATGCCGCCGTCGCGTGCAAACGCGTACATCATACGGCTGTTAGACGTGACAGAAAACGTGCCGCAGAAGAACATCGCGCCGATAGCGATCACCATGAGGACGATCGCACCCTTCTCGCCGACAGTATCGAGAAAGATGTGCGGGACGGGTTGACCGTTCGGGGCGCCCACAGTAGCATCAAAGTCTTGGATGGAGAATAGCAAGCCCAGAATGAGGAACCAGCCGAGGACGGCTGAAGATCCAATGGCCATGACAATTCCCAGAGACCCCGACATTGCTGCGTTATGTGTCTCTTCCGTCATCTACCAGTTGAGCAAACAACCCTGGGTCAGAATGCGCCCCCGCGACCCTCGCAGAGAAGCCACCTACATGAGCACTGCCATCGAAGCCTGAGTAGGATGAACAGATTAGAGATGAGTCACGGCACGAGCTTCAGTGGCTCTCACCTGACAACGAATACTGCGCCATGAGTATGCCAATGACCACAACGTAAGCAGGACTTGCACGCTCTCCCCACCCTACTCCGTCCACCCCAGTGTTATCAATGAACGTCTGAAAGACAAACTTCGCAGACTGGTGGCTGGGCGCCGCCGCGAGCACCGCAATGATTATCGCGGTAGTCCCGATAGCATGCCACCAAATAGAGACGTTGTTGATGTACTTGAGCAGGTGTACGCCAAACGTGTTGATTAGTCCTTGGCAGATGAGTACCCCAGCATAGATACCGAGTGTGATCCCCGGTGTGGGGGCGAAGCTAGTGTTGAATGTTGCTGCGGTTCCAAGGAAGTTCGCAGCCGTGAAACTGAAATATAGCGTCAGGCGGGCGTTCGGGAGGAGCTCCCTGTTCCACTAAACGGACATACCCGATGGCGGTCGTGACAGCGACCTGACCGAGGAGGTTGAACCAGCCATTCACCCAAGCCGCAAATGCAGCATGTTTGGGCTCTGATAGCATCGCGGCCCAGAAATATGGACCGCCACTGGTAGGATGCGCACTGCAGATCTCTGCGCAGCATTTATGATCTTCGACCGAGTATACACGTGGTACAGCACGCACCACCCATAGCGAGACCGACCATCATGGTAAAGAAGGCTGCACATGTCGACGTTGAGCTACGATGAACTCCTAGAGGAGTCTCAAGACACTCACAGACGACTACCCAGCCCCAGACGATCACAGCCGGACCACCGGTGTTCTACGTTCTTGAATCAAGCTTCCAATGCGCGGAGACAGGAAAGGCACCACCCACCAAGCCATACAAGAATAGGGAAGGCACACCAGTGATCACCGAGATGATCGAGAAGGACACCCCGAAGTTCTGCGATGGAGCCTGGATCAACCGCTACCCATAGTCCGACCTCAATTGGGGTACGTCATGGAACACTTGCTTGTAGTAAAGTTAGATCGCGTCTGTGAGAGCCATGAGAACAACAAGTAGAGTCTTCACCACTGAAGTCGTCCAGCAAGTACTCACTTGAGCTCCTGTTTGTATCCCATTCGCGCCAGCTCGTTCTCGTCGTTCATCATCGCAGGCGTGCCGCCATTCTTCTCTACCGAAGACATGTCGCTCATGGCTACCTTTCACCGTGCTAGGGGGGGAGGGGGAAGAAGAGAGGGATAGACAGGCTCTAGCCGTGGACATGCTACGACACCTATCGCACGCCTAGAAGCACACACGCAACACTCGACTCTGGCGGAGTACAGATAACGTGCGCTCTACCGAGCAAAGCTAGAGTCAGTTGGAGCGGTGGCTCGGCTGTGAGAGTTTCAGCCAGCAACTTCCCCTTCCTGGCTTATGACTACCCCGTGCATTCAATGCCACACTTCACCAATAGGCGTGCGTATCACTGGCATACGACAAAGTGCATGCGAGAGAATTGAACGGGGCATCAGGTGTGAGACCGAGAGGTGGAGATCAATTCCCATGAGAAGGTCGACGGGGTCGGTATGGATCGCATAATTTCCTCGGCCACGCATAGAAGCGATTATAAGGCCCGCGATATGGAGGAGCCCAAATGGGGTTTGAGCGGAAGGCTAAGAGCGTCTCGGACGCTCATCGGTATTCCTGACGCGCTTCAAGCAACGTTTTGTGAGGGGCTCGATGGAGCTCATAGGGAGACTAGATCCAAAGTCATAATTTACAGAGATCGGATAGCAAGCAAGGCATCCTGAGGGAAGGAATGAGGATACACCTTCGTCTTCGAGCAAAGAGGGTCCAATCATCAGCGCGCAGCCGTGGCCCGATAGCGTTGAGCATCCTCTCGACCGCGACTCACGTCGACGGACATCAGAATGGGCACAGCGGACCATATCATGAACACCAGGAAGAAGAACGAATAGCGAATGTTTCCCGTCGTGTCCGCGATGAGGCCTACGATGAGCGGGCCGACGAAAGAGCTCGACTGTGAAATGAGGAAGTCAGCTTAGAGCTAGCAGATCGCGACATGCGAACACTTGCCTTGTCGGTGATGGAAAACAATCCATACCACCGGGCCTCTTCGCCTGGAGGGATGAACTCCGCGTAGAACGCGCGCGCGTACCCCTGGAATGCACCATACACAGAGCCCTGCCCATACTAGTCAGCCACATAGAACGCCGCGCCAAAGTGCATCTTGACTCACAAAGTACACAGCGAGGGCATACATCTCTCCGGGGGTCGTCAACCCGCCAAATTTAACGCTCCCACGTTGGAACAAGGGCAAGAAACCAAGACATCCATAGGCGGGGATCGCGGACGCCATCGCGACGAGTATGACCAGCACCCGCAAATTCGACCATCCCATGCGGCGCTGCAACGCAGGCCACGCGAGTGAGCCTAGTATGCCCGCTGTCGGCGAGAGGGCTCCAATCAGGATAAGCGAAGACGCGGGCATGTGCAGCGTCGTCTTTGCGAACAAGAGCGCGGTGGACGTGATCGTCGTGAATCCGTCAGACAGGAGGAACCACGCAGCGAGGTATATGAAGGTGTTCCGGAGCCGCTTGATCTCGCGCCAGCGGAGCATCTGTCCGAGTCTTTTCCACGCCCGTACGATCTCGCGCGACATGGTCCAGTTGGCCTCGACCTCCAAACGCGCCGTCTCGAGTTCACGGCCGCCCTCGTTCGCAAGCGCGATTGCCCCTGTAGGCGTCATGGCTGACGCTCCCGGAAGCCACGCCGCAGCGGGCAGTGAGAAGAGAGCCCACCACAGTCCACTGAGGCCTATCGCAAGTCGGAGGGCGTCCGTAGAGCCATTCATCGCACGCACAGGGATAAGAGCGAGTAATAGCATCACTATTCCCGCCGCATAGCCAAGCGCGATTCCCTGAGAGGAAATTCGTGACGTTGTCGAGGAGAGTATCTTGTCGTGCCTTGCCTTGGCTTCGCTCACAGCAGAGTCCAAGTCGCTATGGTACGCGTTCGCGCGGGCGAGAAGGGGTTCGTCGGCTCCAGTCTCGCCTTCGCCTTCGCCTCCTTCGTCTGCAGCTCCGACCGAATGAGTACGGGTGAGACGTACCAGCTCGGCGCGAGCTGAGACGACTTCCTGTGTGCTGTGTGCGAGAGTGGGTATGTAGGCATTCAGAGCGACGATGGACGCCCCGAAGCCAACGTTGGCGCAGATTGCCAGAGGGGCCACTAGAGGCCATACTGGCGAAGATGATGGCAGGAGGAGGAAAAGGATGGCGGAGAACGATCCAAGTGCTGCGAATGATACTAACAGAGTTTTGCGATACGGTGCTGGAAGTCACACTATATGAGGGCTATGCATTGAGGTATGAATACGGCGGGCAAAGCGCTGTGTCTCGTAGAGTGGAATGGCGGGCGAAATGGGCTCGAGTTCTGTCCCTATATATTGCTACGTCATTTCACCCGACATTTCCCTCGTACGAGATACGGCGTTCTGCTCGCCATGTGATGGCGAAAGGGAAACTCACGATGATCAGCTATCCCGCCCATGGAGATGACTGTGAGGGCCTGGAGGGCCACAGAGGCTGAATAGACATATAGACTGAGGACGAAGGCCATTCGAGGGATATTCACAGACTCGACAGGCGCAGATGCTCACCTGAAGCTTGCACTATCTATCCAGAGCCAACCAATCTTCACGACACACCGAGTGTCTGTATGCGCATCGCTCGTCGCAGACCCTGTACACTGCCGCGTCTTGTCTGGTAGCAGATAACCGTTGTCGCTGGAGTAGTTGAGAAGAGACAAAAGCATTATATTGTTTGTGACTAACCGAGCAAACTGTTCCAAGCATATAGGAAGGAAGAGGGTCAACGAGACTATAACGAAGACCTCACTAGAAACACTTGTTATGAGTACGAGACAGACCATGCGCATACATACATACCTTGCAAACGCGTAACTAAACCATCCTCTCAGATGCCTGCAATATTTCTGCTTGTCGAACTTGGGCAGTTCTGCGGGGTCGTAGTCGATATTAGTATGAGTGTCGGACATTTAATGATTTCGTGACGAGGATGTCTGAGTTGTTTCCAGCAAGTAAGACAGTTTCCAGCAAATGCCACAGATTCCACAAGGTATCGCTCTAACACATGTATAGCAGAGCGGTAGCACTAGTCCCAGGAGTCGTAGGAGGAGGAGGAGAAGAGCGAGCGAGACTATGTTGTGTGTGTAACTCGAGTCCGAGTCGAGAGCGAAAGGCGTGTGGCGTAGACGCCCGTCTCTGTGGCTGGATCTCCTAACTTCGGACTTTTATCCTCTTCCACCATCCCGTCCGACAACGGATTCGTTTTACAGACTGCATCATGTCAGAGGAACAGCAAGAGGACGTGAAACCCAAGATCAACCTCGTCGTCGACTTCGAGGGACAAAGTGAGTTGGAAGCCCTGCTCGAGGCGCGTCTTTGGGTCGCGTCCGAGACGCGTGCAGCATGCGGCGGAGGGCGCGAACACATCTTCTCGTACTGATGCATACTGGGTATAGCATGTACGGTCAAGGTTAAGCCTGGCATGCCGTTCAAGAAGCTGTTTGAGGCGGCGGAGGTGAGCAGGACGCCTCATCGTGCATGCCACCCTCCTCATTCTTCTGGCGCAGAAACGGTTTGGCAAGGAACCAGGTCAGATTAACCTTCCATGAAATTCTCCTGCGCGTGTAATCATATCCGGTGTTGCCGACAGGGACCTTCAAATTCACGTTTAGCGGTCAGCGACTACGTCCAGAAGAAACCCCTGCAGAGGTATGCCCCGTTCGCATGTCCCGCCACATGCTCTTGGCTCATCGCCCTATAGCACAACATGGAGAATGGAGACACGATCGACGCGCATTTGCAGCAGGTGCGTGGTATTGCTTCTCAGCGCTGGGTTGTGTCATCTCACGAAGCAGTTTGTAGCTCGGTGGAGGATCGTGCTAGTCTCGCGGCGGTGCGACCGCAAGATCTATCTATTGTATCACCCAGGTTATAGTGATGTATTCCATCTGTGCGTTTTTATCTGTTTTTCCTCTCCTCCTGCCTCGTGTACACCTCGCGATCGGGGCCCATGTCACCGCTTCTCCTATGCAACTCGCGCGAACCGCGATCCACGTGTTGTCCTGCACGCGCATTGCTCTTGCCAAATCCACGTGTAGAGATCGCGTTGACTTCTTCCTACTCCATACATGGCCACCCTCGACACGTGAAAAACGTAAAGGTGAGTGGTCCATGCACAATGTGCAATGTGCAGTGCCTTGTCCGCAACGAATAACAGTGCATCGGAGTCCCTCTCGCCCCTCCCTCACCTCACCCTCGACCTCACAACTACGCAGGCACGCATACAGCTGGCGTGTACCACGCGCCCCCCACCGCAAGGCCTCCATACGTCCCGCCTTTTCTCTGAACCATTAAACGGCACTCCCTCGCACTCCTCCCGAAATGCCCACTCTCCATAGTCTCAGCGTACGCCGACGAGGAACGACGCCCGTCAAATCCTCAGCACCCCCAGCGACGACAACGCATACCATCAAAGGCCTCTTCCATCGTAGTAAGACCCTCGACTCGCGCAAGAGCATCGACAAGAACGAGAAGACCGACAAGATGGGCAACGCACCGAGCGACATGAACCCGAACGCGAACGGGACGACTCCCGCCAGCCCAAGGCCGAAGCCTACCTCGACAGCGAGCGACCGTGATTCCGTCCGTTCGCGTGCTATGCCTGGGGCCGAGCCCCCGACGCCCGTGCCCGAGTCCGTGCCTGCGAGGGACGAACGCTCTCCCGAGCCTGACACCGTTCAGGTGCAGGGCTACGTCACGGATGAGGTTCCACACATCCTCAATCCCCCGTCCGTCGAGAAAGACGTCAGTGATGAGCGGGACTTGGAGGCGGGTATCCCTCCTGTGAGCTCGTTCGATGTCGAGGACACCTCCGCCCAGCCAGCCCAGCTCCACGAGGAACCCGAGAGCATCCCGGTTGATCAGACGGATGCCGCGCGCACCCCACGAGCGGAACTCAAAACCGAAGAAGGCCTTGCTCCTCTCGATATCGGTTCTCTGCCTTCACACCACGCGCCGGAAGCCAGCGATGCTACCGCAGTGGCCGTCTCTCCTTCCCGTGTGGGCACACCGCCGATCTGGACGCCTGGAACGTACGTGCTGCTCAACGCGCGCGGCGGAACGGCGATGGACATGTCGGGCGTGGACAACAGGTCGCTCATCGGCTACCCGATGCATGGCGGACCGAACCAGCAATGGGAGTTCATTCCGAGCGGGCATGGTTACCTTATTCGCTGCGTTCGCCGCTCCCGTGAGGGACATGCGCTGTACCTCACCGCTGAGGGAGGTGTGAAGGAACATGCGAAGATCGTCGCCAGCCCGTACCCTGTGGCTTGGAACGTTCAGCAGACCGAAGACGGCATCAGGTACGAGGAACTGTAGCGGATTTGGAGAATTGGATCCTGACCTACGCCTTCCGCATCATAGGATTTCATGGCCGGACTCTGACTTGGTATTCGACCTGGCAGACTGGGGGAACAGCAAGGCTGGCACTGGGGTGTGCATCAGCTTGACCGTCCCTTCCTTCTAGTCCCGCTCATTCACTTCCTTTTCACAGATCCAGCTCGCAATCTCCAAGCCCGGTGAGGCTTGCCAGAACTGGCATTACACACGTTGCGCGCCCGCCGCCGACACGGAGCACGAGAAGGAGATGGGCGTCGAGGCTCGCAGTGCGCGTGCGGTGTCGCCTCCCGCGACAACCGAGACGTTCACCATCTCCGAAGAACGCGACTTTGTAACGACTACGCGCACGACGACTACAACCGTCATCACCACTGTCACCGAGACTACGCGTACCCCGAAGTCGTTATTTCGTCAGCAGGGGCAGGCCCAGCGGAGGAGCATCGCCTATCGTTAGGGCGTGGTCGCGCGTCCGGGGGACGCGATGGTAACGATGTTCGCGTTTGCATTTCTACTCACGACCCCACACACGAGTTCATGATTTCTGCTTGGATGAGACTGTATCACGCTACAACTCCTCAGCTGTACCTTCATTCTGTTGTTGTAACTTAATGGCCGCAATGGCCCCTCGATTTGAGCAATTGTATAGGCGTTCTTGTACCAGATTTCTATCTCATCTTTGCAATATCCCCAGAATTGACAGCTGGTGCTCCATTGGTTGTGTTATGCCACAAAAGAGGAGGACGAGACAGGTGTACATTGACAATACGCGCGACGCGTACGTCACGTGGTTGCAAGTTTGCAACCACGGTCTGCAGTGTGAGTTCGCTCTACTGTCCTCTACTTTGAATCTGATTTTGCATGTTACGTCTCCGTTCACTCCCTCGAAGTCTTATACTGCGACATACTCCTCCCTTCAGGTCGACCATCGCCAGGGCTCACGAATATCATCTCAACATCAGCCAAAGTCTTCTCTCCTCGAGGCTCGGCTTCGATACTTGGCGGCGTACACCAGGCACTGTTGGTCGTGAACGACGTTTATCGACGACACTCAGAGATATGGCGGAGGAGGCCCTAAAACCAGCCCAGATTGCAGGAGCATCGGAATGGTTGAGGCGAGTCGCACGTATGACTTTGCAGCAGAGGTATAGGAATGCTGAAATGCGTAACTTCCACTTCCAGAGTATCTCCCTTGGAGAGGCTCGCGACGCACTCTCGATTCTTCTTAACACTGCGCTCGCAAGAGGGGACGTACCACTCTCTCATCCTCTTCCGTCTCACACCCGAACGACTTCCAGAGAGCGGCAACGATGGGGAAGGGTCTGAGGGTCTGCGGGATCAGATATATGTCATGGAGGCAAACTGTCCGCACCTAGGCGCAGACATGTCGCATGCGGAGATAGAGGAGTGTGATACTGGGATTGTCGCGGTATGTCCATGGCATAGGTCAGTTTGCTCATTGCTCCGATCAATGGCGCCACCTGATCTTGCTATCCAGGTATGATTTCGACTTGAAGACGGGACACAGCGAGACAGGCCTCAAGGCGTGTACGTATGCCACAGACGTGCGCAAATCCGATGAGGGTGCAGAGTATATCTACGTCGAGACACCCGAAGGAGGTAGCAACTGGCGGCTGGTCGAGTTCAGGCCCGTTTCCGAAGGTGAGTGAGCCGGTCTTCAAGCGTAGATTGCATTGCCGACTCTTGAGGCAGAGTTCGCGGATCCTCCACCTCCGCCACCCGATCTCTCACATCTTTCCATATCTGAGTCCAACCCAAAGGAGCCTGAGCCTGTGGTCCCTGTAGACAATGCGCCGACTACCCTGATCCAATGGGCCGTACTCATCTTAAACACCTCCGATCCCATGCTCAAAGTGCGCATATATCCTCCCTCTGAAGTTGGGTAGGCTCACGCTGATCTAGGTCCAACGCACCAGGCATGCTGTACAGCTCTTCCGCACTGGGCAGCTCAAGTCAATTGGTCACCGTTCCTCCAAGGCACCTCGACCACCTGACGTTCCACCACGGGAAGAGACGTACGCTCGCAATACCATGAACCCAGGGAAGATGGCGCGCCGCAAGAACAGGGCGGTGATGCTTCATGCGTTGGCTAACATTGAGCAATGGGCGTAAGTGGTGCATCGGGTTCGTTCGTCAACGAGCTTCATCTCATGCCTCAAACCCTCCCTTTCTTTCTAGTATCGACCTCGCGTAAGTGCTTCAGATGGCTTCGAGCTTCCATATCCACCCCTCATCCGTGTCTTGTAGCTGGGATATCATCGCACGATATGGACCATCGCATCCTGACCTCCCACCCGCATTCTTCGCGGACTTCACGAAAATGGCGCTTGACGAGTCCAAGCACTTCTCGCTCCTCACCGCGCGCCTCGCCGCGCTCTCACCCTCCACGCCGTACGGTTCTCTCCCAGTCCACGCGGGCTTGTGGGAGTCAGCGCAAGTTACCTTCGCCTCGCTTCGTGCACGTCTCGCGATTATACACCTCGTCCACGAAGCGCGGGGGCTAGATGTCAACCCGGGTACGATCGAGAAATTCCGACGTGCAGGCGACCCCGAGAGCGTGCGCGTGCTCGAGACTATCCACCACGACGAGGTGACGCACGTCACGACCGGACACCGGTGGTTTACTTGGGTGTGCGCGAAGCAAGGCGTGGACCCGGTACAGACATTCAGGGAGGAGGTCAAGAGGGGTTGGAGAGGGGACGTGAAGGGTCCTTTCAATGCTGCAGATCGCGAAAAGGCGGGGTTGACTTCGGACTTCTACGAGAACCTGAGAGGCGAGATGCCTGGAGGGTGGGAACAGAACCAGGGTGCATCTGCGGGAGTCGCTGTTGGGTACGAAGGCGCAGGGAGTTGATGTTGCGAGGTGCAGTACTAGCCCATTGTCATACACCTTCTCTGTCTGACCGCGTTGCTTAGGGTATGCTCACAGCTTCTTGGGACGTACATGATATTATGCTGTTCGTTCCAAGAATACAATCTACATCAATCCTGCTGTCTGTTGAGTGCGGAATGCCTCCCATTCCAGATGGTTCCGCCGCATGTCCTCATAGAACGCCGGCCAATCCATACATCGATGCTCTCCGCCCCATCTTTCCCTCGCAAAGTTCCGTGCGAACGCATCAGCCGGCTCAAGCGTCGTGTCCGCCGCGCAGAGCGTCGACATGCGCAGGAAGTTCAGGCAGTGCGTCAGATGCCCGATCTGGTGGCCATGCAGGGGAGCATCTTGTCCGAGCGCTTGTCTGTAGGAGCGCATGCAGTGCAGCTCGTGTGTCACGGCGACGACGAAGAGGCGGTGGTTGCGCCCAAGGTGGACGTTGCCGTCGCCGGCGGTCGCCGTCCAGAGCCACTCTTGGTACGCTTCGGGGGACCAGAGGGAGAAGCGTGCGCTGTCTTCGTGGAGGAGCTTCACCGCTTTGCGCGCGGACGGGAGGGGCATTCGTGGTGGGTAATCTTCGTCTATGAAACCTGAGCGAGACTGGTCAGCCAGGGAATCTGTATGGATGAGAAGAGGAGCTCATACTGTAGTAGGTGAGTGGTGGTCTGCGTGCGGCCGCTGCGCGACGGGTTGCCCGGACATGGAGAAGATCCAAGTAGGCGTTTAGTGCAGCAAGTATCAGCACAGTAACGATTGTCAGTCGGTGGGAGGACATCGAGGTGGAAGACGGACAAGGATTGAGAGGTGCGTCTCACATCTCTCTATGCTCCATGGTTTCTCTCACGCAGGTGGTAGACATGTATTGCATTTTGACGTGCACAATCGGATCACACAGCCATCCTACAGATCGAAGGCAGTGGATTGCAACAAGACGTTTCGTAAGGAGTTCCTATCGTCGAAGGAGGATCCTAAAGAGCAATGGCAGTGCACACTCGACTGCGGGACAACCTAGATCTGCTCAATGGCAGTAATAGTGGTACGTGTGGTCTAATGCCAAGTTTCTCATATTCTATCAGTCGACCCTATATACTACAGCCTTAGCCGCGTTTCGACTTCGAGTATCCGGGCAGCTCACAATTTGAGTTCTGCCAGTATCATGCCCATCGGTGTTACAATATCCTTGTAAGCCTACTAGTGATGTCCGTTGTATAACAACCCCCTTACAACCAACTAGTCGAATCCAATACATCCACAGTTTTACTGTCCAGCTACCATGCAATCCACGACATGTATACAATTCATGTGAGATGCACGTACACGTTGCACACCTTCTCTTCGTCATACCGTACTTCGAAGACATCTTCATCAAAGTTGGGACGGTTTGGATGGAAGAACGCCGATGCGACGTATCCGCATCGCAGTTCAACCCTCATATCCTCAACGTCACATCGTTCGTCGGGATTCCAAGAGATTTGAAGACCGCCAATGCAACTCGTGAAGTAGTTTGGGCCTTTCATCGGCATCAAGAGCAGGCAGTCAACTCTCCACGTTTCTGTGCTCGTCCCATTCGTCCGGGGCATCAGCATCATGTTGACACCGCCGGCAGGCGTTGACGTCTTGGAGTTGACCAGGTTGAAAGTCAGGTCAATATCCTCCTCGACGTCCTCCACGACGATCGGGCTCTCCAAGGGCATGACACGATACAAGCCCCTCAATCCATCCTCGCTGCAAAGAGCGATCTCTTCTGGGTCGCGTGGCCCTACTAACACTGCCTCGACCTCTGTCAACGAGCGCGGGGCCCATCTGAAGCCCGGCAAGGCAAGTTTGTGGCCGATGCACATCGGGAGCAGGGTGGGGACGCGTTTCAGCTGGACGAGACACTCCTTCATGCGTTCTTCGACTGCATCGGGGCCGGTAATGGAGAGCAGGGCTGAAACATCGAGCGGCAGGAGATCGGACACGGCGATGATCTCATCTTCTCGCTTCGTCGTCCTCCGTCCCTCCAGGAGGGTTATCGCCATATCCAGAGGAAGCTCGCTCGGGCCCAGAGTGAGGTCGCGGCCGAATGCTGGTATCATCTGATATAGGACGTCGGTGAGGAGGGAATCACGTTCTGGATCGTTTGGCCCGTCGGAGGCGAAGTCGACAAGCCACGGCTTCGTGCGTTGGCCGGCGATTGCGGGATTGAAGTGGAAGAGCGCGTCGGTACACTCAAAGTAGAGCTGCTGTGCCAATACAGCCTCTTGCAGTGTCCAGACGCGACGCATCCAGGGGGAGAGTTCGATGCGCGTGAGGATTTCGATCGTGGAGTGGAGAGTGTGGGTGTCGACCAGCCGCTTTGAACACATAGCGCGTATGCTTGCATCCATCACCAATACCCCCGCCGCCTCCTTGTACGTACGTCCCATGAGCTTGATGGCGCTCTTTCGGAGAGAGCCTTGCGCCGGTATACATAGGGAGTCGATCCAGAAGGAGCCTTGACCTGGTAGTAGTGTATGGGTATGGGCTGCGACCCGCATAACTTGACATGTCGGGAGCCCCACCTCCGTCGTGCTGCCCATTCCATCCGCCCAAACATGCGAAATTGCAATGTACGGACCATTGGTAGAGGGATGGACGTGTATAGTAGGCGCTGCTCCGGAAGTATCGAGGACAAGGACTGGGATGTTCCCCTCGCCGAGAATTCGCTGAACTTCCTCCACGGGAGGTCTGATGAACGCACAGTTGCAAGAAGGATGATCGTGGCGAGGAAGGTAGTCATCCGGATCTAACTTGACCTCCAAGATGCACGAGGTACGGGTACAGTCCTTGTGCTCGTCCGCGCTCTTCCGAATATACGGCGGGAGGTGACAGAGGAGCGAGTTGATGTATGGGATATTTTGCGCGGGGGTGCTCATGGCGGAAAGCGTAGACTTGCACCAGCCTGAGGCCAGCATGTAGTCGTAACACAAATGACGGTATAGATGCGCCTCGTCGCCACTCATGAGGTCAAATGCGAAGTCATGCATCTCAGGGACATCCTTCCAGATCGCATAGGAGACCCCGCAGAGAGCCCAGACAAAGAAAGCCAAGCTCCCCATGACGTTTGACATTCGGATGGTGTGCTCGCCTTCGAGGTGGAAGTGGTTCTGACTGTAGAAGAATTCCATGTCGCTCCTAGTGATGTCCTGGAATGCCGCCAATAAAGCGGTGTCCAGCAGACGTGTGACAGCACGTCCTCGCGACAGACGGGTCTCTTCATCTGGCCATGCGTAGTCGAGCATATAGTCTCGCCAAACGCGCATGAAACGGACTGCCCGAATCCCGGAGATCGCCCGTTGTCCACTGTCAGCTGAACCCACGGGGAGAATGAGGAGCGCCGCTGGAATTCGCAGCGCTGTGACCGCTTCGAGGAGACCCAAAGTAGAGCTCGCAAGGAGCCCTTCGAGAATCATCTCCTCGTCGAGTTCCTCTGGGTCATGATTCCATCGGCGATATCCACGGATCGTCAGGTATGTGTCGATGTCGGGGGCGAAATTGTATCCATCGTGGGGGAATTCCAACCAGAGAACGTCCGGCGGGTAGGGTATATCGAAGGTGCGATCACCGACTGCGCGTTCTGGTTCACCACCTTCCTGTCCGATTCTATCAAATTCGAATGCTGTGGGCATCTTGAATTGCGTCATGTCTGTGGGAGAGACAACATCAGAGGTCACCATAGGTGAGCCGTGCACAGTAACAAACACTCACCTGGCAGATAGGGTTCCGTTGGGCGGACAGCAATCTCCTTAGTGAGTATGGAATCCTGCGAATCACTTGCAGGACTGCCGTAGTAACACGGAGATGTATTACTTGCAGTTTTCCTCGGACTAGTGAAATTAGCTAATCCTGCTGCCTCGTCCTGTTAGATGCATGTATTGGGGTCAGCTCTCCTCAAACTCACGGCCTACCTGCAACATACCGGTTTCGGGGATGCACTCCTGCCGCATTTTTGTGCCGCTTGTCCAAGGTTCTGTGTCGTGCCAGGCAATGGCGGGTATACGTCAAACCTGTCCAATTCGTCATCTGCGCTGGGCATAGTGGGTCTGTTCAGTGTCTCAAAGACAGCAGGAGTGAGAAAACGCCTGGTGCATACCAGTACGTGATGGTTGTGCGACATCCGCACAGCCTGCATTGACGCCAGCGTCAAACCCCCTAGTAACTTGCTACGAGTCTCCCACGATATCGGCGGCTTAGTAGGAACCACAACTCGAGACATGGAAGTAATTTACTGCGGATGAGGCATACTGACAGGAGCTATATAGTATAGGGGAGAGATCTTGGTCCTATTACAGAAAGTGCAGGCATCATGATGGTATTGATACAAGAAGCACTCAGCGAACGCAAAGCGGCGCCCTAACGACACCTCTCCGATGCCATTGTGTGCCTGCAGAAAGAAGAGATGGTACAGGGGTAGGATCAAAGAGGGGTAGGAGGTTGCTGTCACTGGCCGCCGCATCGCTGGGCAAGATTCAGGAGGGAGACGGACAGCGCGAGGTGTCCTCAGAAGCACGGTTTGACATACAGCTGCCGCATAGCCTAGCACCGTGCATCGGAGCCTTCGAGCTTTCCATTCCTCAGTCGCAAAATTGAACAGTATTGTCCACCTAGATCGTCTGATGCTGATACATGTAGATGCCTGTCATTGTCACGCATGTCAACGACACGGTCAGCGCTCTAGTCATCGCTCTGCCACACTCCGCGCGGTACGCACCATACGTTGTGTTCTGACTCGACCACACGTCGACAAGGCAGTCCGAACCCTGCCCGCATGCGATCTCGAACGCGTGCAGGGTGCCCCAGGGGCACGGGAAGCGTGCGACAGGAGTCTCTTCCCCTGGTCGGGGCGTCACAGACGCAACCCTTTCTCGCACGGGCGGTTTGGTGGCATACGAGAGTTTGCGGACGACGAGTGGCTTGGGCGCGTCGAGGCGGAAGACGTCGAGCACGGATAGGGGTTCGAAGCGGAAAGGTTCCTTACTCTCGATGCGGTCCCCGTTCCCTGGCAACTGGATGACGAGAGAGCATTCTTCCATGCCAAAATCGAGGGCCCGGAATTGCGCTATCGAATGTGTCTGCCATTGCAATTGCATGAGTGAGATGCTTGCAACACGCGACAAGGAAGTATGATAGCGGTCACTCACGTTCTGGTCAACGTGCAAGTGCTTCTCATGCGGGGAGAGCGTCCCGAACACATTGTTGAACAGATCATGTTCGCCCACTGGCGCGAGCTCTTGTGGACGCGATGGAAATATCTGCGCGACGACCCGGGGAATGTTCTGGATGGGCTCGATCTTGGACGCGTTTACGGCACCCGAGCGGTAGAGTGCGTCAAGTCCGTGATATGGGTTCGCAAACTCGAGCTCGTCGGTGCTGAGATTTGCATAAACAGTGTCCATGATGCGCGACATGTAGAAGAGGGCAATGCCATCTGTAGCGGCGGCGACGACGACGAGCGCGAGCACCCATGTGAGAGTGGACACTCTGCTCTCTGACCTGGGGGATGACCACGCAAACCGTGATAGTCGGGATTCTACGCAGAGCTGTCAGTCAGGTGTAATCTGGTACCGGGTCGACGGGATGGCGACATACGTGCAGGATCTGGAAGCTCTTCTTCAAACTCGAACGAGTCGCGATCTGTATGATTGAGGAGGCCGTAGCTCTCGTCTTCGAGATTGCGCCGGACCATGTTCACTATTGTTGATGCGCGCGTACGGTGGAGGAGGAGAGGAAAGGTGAGTGGACCAAGTTGGGCGACAAATTCTGTACGATGTATAGTCTAAGGGGGGGGGGGGGGGGGGGCAGCTTCACAGCTACGCCGCTCTTGACGACTCGGACCAAATGTGTATCGCCAGCGCGGTCAGTCATCGAAGTCTGAGGCTATGTGAGTTGCAGAGTCTCCGTGCTACCATATTATCGTCATTGTTCGCAGGAGCCTTCTAGTATCAGAGAGCCGCTTCCGCTGCGCGCGTCTTGGGAACTCGAAACCCCATCGAAGGCGGCTCCATGAACAGGGGGCTGTTCATCTGATGACTGTCCTGCCTATGTCAACTGCGACTGTTGGGTACCTCCGGGTAAGACCAGATAATTCTTTTCCTACAATAGCATTGACAGGACTTGCGTATGTATCGTGGAGCCCAATCAATCGAGACGAAAACCCTGGGACGTAGTCAAATATCAGTACTCCTGGACTAACAGGTAACTTGTCAAGGATCTTAGCACCCGCACGTATACGTCAAAGCATCACATCGTACTAGGCACCTTTATAATTCGCTGAGGATGTAGATGAGAGTACCTGAGTTAAGTATTCTGCACCCTGGGAGTCAAGAACAAGATGTCTGAAGCGCTGAGCAATGCCAATCGGTGTAGTCAGACGTGCCACGTGGCAGCGTGGTCGAATCAGGCTCCGCAAACGAGCTTGACGTCTCACCGCCATGTTGTCTACCCTACTGGCCGCGCACGCACTGCCCCGTCATTTCTCTCTGCTTTTATGCTTTCGGATATGCTGCTTGCCCGAATGTCTTCGGTCTAATAAATTAGGGGACGGTAGGTCTCGAACTCCAGTTAGCATTCCGAGTGGGCCGCTACCTGCTTAACTGTCTGGAGATGTTTCTGCGTCTGCAATCGAGGCTCTCATACCGTTAGTGAGTTACACAAACTCTCTACTCCAAGCATAGGTAGGCAGTGCTCCGATCCGATCTTCAGTTCGGCATGTGACCGCCTGTGAGTTGATAACTTGACTCTCCTTCTCTCTGTACCTCAATAGTACGCCCTGCTTGACTCGTTGAGCAACACCCCCATGTCTTTTCGACGTCCTCCTGACTCCCTCATCCTCTCCGGCGCCGTCATCGTGCTTTGTTTGAATTTCCTTTACAAGATTATCAGTCTGACCTATCTCTATCAAATTCCCCACGAAGAAATCAATGGCGAGTCCCCCGGCACAGACTTGCTCTCGCTGAACACTAACTGTTCCCCACCAGGAGGCATGTGGAACGTCGACCGGAAGCCCGTAGCCTTCGCCTTCGACAGCGGCCTCCGATACGACCTCAACGCCTCCCAAGCCTGGCGCGCGCTCGTCCCTGGGGATGGCCAGATCTACCTCGGACCCTCGCACGAGGCCTTCACCGTCTCCATGTTCCACCAGCTCCGCTGCCTGGACGTCATGCGCGATCAGCTCGCGAAACCGCGCGCGGAGCGCACCGAACAGCCCGCCCGGCACTGCATGAACTACATCCGCGAGATGATACTGTGCCGTGGGGACACGAACCTTGACCCCTATCAGTACCCGTCCAACATCCATCCGGTCGAACCGCATCCGGTGCGCAGGTGCCTCAACTGGAACGCGGTGTACGAGGCGGTGGAGGAGAATCAGAAGGAGTACGCTCGATGGCTGCATGCGCGGGGGAAGGTATAGGGGGTTCCGTGGCTATGCAGACTATGTTGGTTGTCAGTCATCGCTCCTCGTCTCCGGGCGGCCGCAATCTGGTTCTGCGGGCGTCATCATCACACGATGGACTATTTATGTATGCTTTCCCAGAGCTTGTACCTGGGTATGTGCGTACCTCAAAGACGCTATGGACCAGCTGAACAAAGAGGTGAATCATATAGCACCCATGTCCCGCGCGGAGGAATATGAGTACGATCATAGCTCATGTTATGTACCACACTGTAAGGCGTGACTTTTATACATTAGGCATATCGCAGCGCAAGCAAAGGCATACTCACCCTCGTCAATCACACGACTGTTGAGAGACTCACCAAACCTCCTTGCGATCCATATTCACATTCTTGGGAGCTCTAGGCCAAGCGAATCCAAATTGAATCACAATTGAGGCGTGTCTGAGCTAGGTCATCTTCACGTTAATTTCACGGCTCTGTGATCTCTAGCCATGCAGCGTCAATGTGAGGCCCAGTATCTTCTGTAGTAGCAGTGGATGAGTTAGAAGCAGCAGTGCCTGAAAAGCGAGTATACTGACCATCAATTGGTAGTGCGCGAGACGCAACATATACGGCGCACAACACCAGGATGACCGTCATGAGGACGCGCGCGGTGGGTGTGACGGTGGGCGCCATGGAGTTTCCTGTATGCTCGAAGTTCAAAGGACAGTCTTCTGAGGTCTCACCAGCCCCAACTGGGTACTTCATACCGGTCAATGCATGCTTACATATCTGTCACTTACTGTAAGCTTTGTCTTCAAACCAAGTCATACGTCCGACTCGAATATTGGTCGTGACTCGTGACGTATCTACGATCCTTCATCTCTCATCTGTCTCCCGGTCTATCTTCCAGCCAAATAAAGTTCTAATTCAAAATACACAGGGGTATCTGTTAGCACAGTACATAGAGACATACCTGCTTGATGGATGACGAGAGATGTAATCGCAGTAAGTCCACTCGCAGAGTTCTCAGCCGGACGTCTTCGGAGTCACTTAAGTTGCACTTACGCTTCCCCAGCCGTCTGGGGCGTTCAAACGCTCTTTTTCATGTTAACTTGTCCAATGCATTGTCCCATTGTGGTATTCTCATTTTATGTATAGCGTTCCGACCCTGAGAACTGCTTGAACGAGTTCGCGTCGGATATTCAATGCTCGACGTGTTCAAATGAGTCAGCTCTGCACAAATGCCATCTTGCATGAATGTGACAACATACTTGCATTTATATAGTTTTTGGAGCATGTGACCAGTAGTTGCTTGAGTCGAGAGCAAGATGGTGGCCGAAATGCAAAGGAACTGGACTCGACCACGTGGAAGTTCGACTTTGTGGCGGAGACAGAAAAGGGAGGTTGGCCGAAAAAAGTAATACAGACGCCAAAGAGACCTTGTCTGCGAGTTCCATAGCATCTTTTGTGTTTTAGGTACTGCGTGGACGGCCACACACTATGTGAGCCAATTGTAAAGTTCACTTGAGCGCATGTGGGCTTGCTCAGTATGAGTGGATTGGTCTTCGGTTCGATGGGCTGAACGGTGTCCCTTTCACGAATGACGCTACGGTCGCGAGTCGAGACGCAGTGAGACCAGCGATGACAGGATACAGAGAGCCCCCAATTACCTAAATTTTAACAGAAAGCCTCATGCGCTGCATTTGAGTACTCCAAGTAGAGCTAGACTGACGGTTGTAGTAGGCGCGACTAGTTTAGTATCGTCCACTGTGTATGGCGCAGTTGACGCTGTATTAGGTTCAGGACGTGGGGCTACTTGGAGGAAGGCATATCATATTCAGATGGGTACCAAAGCTTTCTGCTTAATACCATGATAGAGTGTTGTGAGTAGGTCTCATGATGAAATTGGTCCCAGAAACGCAAAAAGGGGTAGAAAATCGATTGGGACTATTCATCCCACACATTCGACACGATGCCCGTGTGAGAACCACAAGGCATGTAAGCACCGTTCAGCTGGAACTGTGTTGTGCATGTGCTCACCTATGAAACACGGCGGTATCGTATACAGCTGCTCTGACACATCCCCGACATCGCCGTCCTCTGGTATTTTCCTGCGTCCAATGTATACGAGCTAAGAAGTGTTACACGGCAGTGGAACACCGTCTATACGAGAGATGCAATCTTTGAGCGACTATACATTACATCCTCAAACGCGGATGACATGGATGGCGCTGCAGATGATAGAAGCTGCTACCACCGGGGCGAGTCGCCCATACATGAATAACCAAAGACAACGAGGGCCATAGGAAGCTAGTAGGCGGACTAACTATATGCAAGAGATTTAGAATGGGCGTCGATTAGAAGATTAGCTGCGCAGGCCACATCCACGTATGTTATCGTTGCCGAATGTGTACATCTCAGGACGAGGAACGGTCTGCGAAGGTTAGATTCCCGGTGTACACGGTGCGCTTGCTGAATCGCCTACCATAGAGGCAGTATTCAGATCCGAAAGTGTCGGCGTCGGTGGGCGGGGAGCCGGGGTGAACTGAACTATGAACCGAGCGCGCGAGACTTGGGATGAGACTATGCGCGATTGGACTCAGGGCGGGTGTACACACCGATAACGTTCCACCTATAGAACTAACGTTCACGCCCGCTACCCAGCGCACGACCACTGAGACGCGCTCCGAGAACGGTACGACCATGGGAGTGACCCCTCCATCCCCGATCTCAATAGCTGCATACACCACAAGAATGGTCACGATGACGAATCCCGAGCCTGCGCATCGCGAAGGAATTCAAACCAGGTCAACATGTAGTGTACAGAGCGGTCGTATAGCAGTAAGCGAGACAGCGAGCGACGCGTCGGCGCTGGCGTCAAGACAAGTCTGAATACACATTTGGGATGTACAGGACACGCTCCCGAGTTGATCGTATTACAGACAGCACAACATTGTCAGACGACGAGTAACAAGGGTAGAGGGAGTGAGGCATGCACGTACGGTTCGAAACTATAGTACGGCTTAAGCGTAGGAGTGAGTACGAACGGTCCAAAGTCTGCCGCAGAACCGACTTGTTATACAAGCCAGGGACAGTCCTGCACGATCCGAAGGAGGATAACGGGGAGCACAAAAGTCAACAACACAACATTGTCTGGACGAGACTGGAAGTGTCTGAGTAAGGAGAAAACTAGCTACCAAGGAGGTCAAAGTCCGAATGTCCAACTAAAACGAATGTGTTAAATACTCGGTAAGGTTAAGAAAGATCTATACGGTGCAGCCGGGCATGTCGTCGCCCGACCGGGAGTCCTTTCGTTTCGGGAACTTTGGGACTAGAGATATGAGCCGAGTTCACGAGGCTGGGTGGTGGGGTGGCCGCTTGCGTCTTGACTCCAGAACCAGAGGAAGAACCGGAGAGGAGGGAGGGGTGGGGGTATCGGTTAGCACATGATCGAGCTCGAAGTCCGTCGTCATGACCGTCGTCTCGTGCGTGTTTCGTCGCTCATCGTCGCCCAAGCGCAGCACGGGGCGTCACCCCGTCTAGCCAGGCTTGCTTTTCGTTCCGTAGACCGGGTGGACGGCATGGACTGACCGCGAGGTCAGTTGCTCACGAAGCGCAGCGCCTGTAAAGGAGAGATGGACAGTCAGCGAGCCGCTCGACGATAGCACATGCACGCTCTGTCGCTCGCGTCAATGTCAACGTTTACGGCACTCACCACCTCGGTCGCGGGCGCGCTGGGGTTTTCCTGATTGTACGCGCTGAGATCCCCTGTGAGAATGAGCGCGTTGTCTGCGCTGCTGTATGCAACGGTCGTCCTGGCGTGCCGACCATCGGGGTTTACCCAAAGGGCTGGAATGTGGCCAACATCAGTCATAGCATCGAGCACGCAAACTATTGACACTCACGGACGAGCTTCTGTGTCGCTGCGTCAAGGGTCCAGATGGAGGACTCGCCGCCGGTCGCCATCGGTCGTGCGTGGGGCGATGCTGCACAGTTCAGGTATGTGTTAGCGTGTGTTATTGAAGCGGTCGGTAGGTCGTGTATGCCGAAAGTACGGTGACGAGCTTGCGGTTCTATACCACACTCCCATACACAGTTCGAGAATGATCACAGGTCACACGTTGGAGCGCTCAGCACGGTCCCGGGACCGATGTTGCAGGGCAAGCGGGCGCCACATCCCGAAAGCGGGTAATGGAGAGAAGGCGGACAGAAGAAGGAATCCGAAGGGTGAGACTCACTGAGGAGAACATGGTCGAGAGTCGCCTTCCTGCGGACACACGGAACCAACGGCGTTAGCGGACAAGAACATGCGAAGCATACCAAGGGACTGCCCAACCTTGCGGACCCACTGGAAATGGCAACAGTGCCCTTCGCGCCGAGGAAGCTTGGTGACTCCTCATCCTGCGCAGCGTCCCCATGATAATTCCGCAAAATATGAGCATCCGGGGTGCCAGCACGAGGCGGCGGTCAATGAGAGAGAACGTCAGAGCAATGTTAACAAAGCTGGCGCCGCCACGCGCTCCGTATCGCACTCACCGTCGCGATGCTGAAGGGCGTCGTGCCAGAGGTGGTGAAGGTAAGCGAGCTTGCATCGCTGCCAAGACTCCTGTGAGCGTCGCATCAGCGCATCATGCACAAGTTGGCGTTGCAGTGCATGACGACAGAGTCATTCATTGCACCGCGCGAAGGGTCGGATATGGAGATCAGGAACGGGCGCTCAAATCAGTACGAGCGCGATCAAATGTCAAGAACACGGGCAACACTCACACGCCGGAGGATGAGAGCCGCAAAAACCCAAGGGAGGTATCGTCGTTGACGGCGCGCACTTCGACGCGGCCAGTGTATGTCTTGTCGACGTTCGCGCTGTGGCCGACGGAGGTGAGGGTGTTGTGGTTCGGGCGCTTGATTGGGTGAGACGAACAGAAACGTACAAGTTGACTAGAGCGCTCGGACTTGGACTCGGGCCGTGGCGTTTAGCAAAACCGGGCTCGGTGGGGGTGGCGCGCTTCACTTTGCGGGGAGCGTGCGGGGGAAGGCCGGCGGCGATACGTTGTGCATTGGTCCATTCTGCTGTGTTGGGGCCGCGCGCGAGGTTGTGGCCGGCTGGGATGTGGTACGCGGACCCAAGAGCGGCGGTAATGAGCACGAAGAGAAGAGCGGAAAGAGACGGGAGGCCCGAGAAGAGCATCGCGCCGGCGTGCAGGGGAAGAGGAAGGGAGAGATAGGGAGCGGATGGGTTGAGCAAAGAGACGAAGACGAAGAGCAGATATCGGAGGGAGAGCAAAAAGCGGAGGACAAGGCAAGCTTCTTACATACCTGCTTGGCCTATCCACTTCTGCGAATAATCGGCATCAAAACCCACGAGGAGCTCAGCGATGTTCCCATATCCGGCTTGACATTGCAGACACGCGCTTGCCGGGCCTCGGTCAGCGTTCGGCTACAGTCGACTTGAACCACGCCGAGTGCGGCCGTCTCTTTGCTGATGGGAGTTTATGCACCGCAGCCTCGACAGCCATACCTCCGATGATTGCCCAAACGACATCGATTGCCCTCTTACGGAGCGTCAGTAGCATAGACCCCCGCCACATGGTCCTTGCGTGGACAATGCATGGCCGTAGCTGTCCGATGACCGACTCGTTTCAGCGTCGACACACGAGGCCATGACCCGGACGCAGAATGGACGGTAATGTTTGTCCTTCCTAGAAGCTCTCTGGACACGACCCGCACCCCACCACCGCGGGGAATACTGGAGCACGACGTTTTCGAAGGCCATTCAGCTGTCGAGGAAGCTCCGTCCGCCGCGTTTTAAGGCGCTGAGCAAAAAATGACGAGGTACGAGGAGAACGTTCGAGAGCGAAAACTCAACTACTAATTGCGAGTGGGGTGAGAATCCGAACCTCGAGATTCTCTCCACGAGGCCAATGGCTTCAACACGAGTCAGAAGAGAATGGCCAGAGCTGTCCAGTGCCAAATTCCGCTTGGGCGGTCCGAGGGCGTCGAAGGTTCAGCCCGGTGGCCTAAGCCTATGTGAGCGACACCTCGAAGGCATGAACATGCCGATGGGAGTCGGCGTCATTATGCGGATGGTCCGATGCGCCTGAGAACTAGAGTCGAAAGGATGGCATCGGTGCAATTGCTGCAGGTGAACGTTGCGTAAACGAGCGGCGTAAGTAGTCAACCAACTCACCACTGACACCAGTCCAAAAGGTCACAGCACGTGACAAACGCGTCGCGCTTTCACTTGTAGAGCATCCAAGCAGAGCGCCTTCATAGACTTCGACTGACACGCCATAGTATCTCTCAGCGATGATCGCCAGTAAATGAATGCAGAACTTAGTGGGAGGCATCACTACGGGCGATACGTCAGTAAGACAACAGCATATATGCGTGATAGGAAATGGCTCACAACATGACAGATGGAGAGACATTTGCGCATCCTGTACTGCAGCTGGAGGGGTAAAAAAATCCAGCAAGCGGACCAAGAGTACTCCGGAGCTTGCGAGGACGATGGACCATCCTGTCGGTAAATTCTGGGGTAGATCATGTATTTGTCTGGGCATACCCTTCCGTCTAACATATCGCGAGCGTGTGTGGAAAAGCAGTGGAGGATCACTTATGGGATAGGTAGACTGGTATGGAGGATCTAAGGAAGTGAGTCGCGAGTAGCTTGCAAACTGTCAGTGAGTACCAGATGATGCACTGTGCATACTCACATCGTTACAGACTCACCAGACCCCCCACATACCATGTTCTCCAACCCCATGACGCTTTGACCAACAAGGACATCATCAACACGGAAGACAGAGGCCAACATATATGTGCAGCGACAAAACGTGACAACTGTCGCGGCACATACACGTTACGTCACATGTTACCTTCCGCGTTTCATTGATGTCACGATGCAAGTTGTCCTGCATCCGCGCCGTCATCATCGCCTACCACAACCACAACGACAGTATTGGCATTGCTACGTTGGAGGACATTTGTTCATGATGTCAACGGCCACTTCAACTCGCTCGACGCCTTGCTCCTCCACGATGCCGTCGAGGCCTGCTACTTCGCCACCGACAAGTCCTGCGACCATACCTGGAGAGGTCAGTGAGGAGATTGTCTAGGAGGCGAGGTCGTTGAGGTAATGTTTCTGTACCATATAGGTTGGCAAGGAAGAGGAGGTTGAGGGTGAGATTGAAGAGCAGAAGGTATGTACTATCATAATGCATATTATATGTGGCGAGCTATGCCTCGACTAGCGTACATGCATATGGGCCTTGAAGGTGCGAGTAGCTGGAGCTGATTTACTCTTGTGGCAGGAGCAGCAAAACGACGAAGTGCGCTTTCTCCCATTCCCGTGAACGTCGTCTGACGCGCTATGCTAGCTTTCATCAGATCGTCTGGCTCAGTTGGAAAGCTTGCTTCAGAGATCTTCGGTATACGTGAAATGCCTTAAAGAAGAAATGGACAAAGTGCGAGTTAACCAGGCGAAGCGTAAGGAACCACCAAAGTCGCAACTGAACAAGCATAAGAAACGTGCACGCGTCGTCTCCGACTCTGAAGAGGAGCGAGAGGCGAAGCGTACTAAGGCGCACAGTAAGGCAGAGGACGTGAACGGTAACGTTGACGAGTCTCCGAAGAAGCCGTCCTTCGCGCAACCTGCCTTGCTGACGGGAGCTACATTGAAGGATTACCAACTGGAGGGTGTAGCGTGGATGGCAGGTCTATACCACAATGGTATATCTGGTATTCTTGGTACGTACGCGCTGTTTGCTTGCCTGTGAACGACTAGCTGAAGTTATGTGTGCATATAGCCGATGAGATGGGTCTCGGGAAGGTGAGTACTTATCCTAAGACTCAATACAAGCGGAACGGCTCATACGAGCGTAGACCATCCAAACCATCGCCTTCCATGCATTTCTCCGAGAGCGCACACCCGCCCCGTTCATGGTCGTTTGCCCCCTTGCAGTCCTTGACAACTGGGCACGGGAGTTCGCAAGGTTCGCGCCCGACATTCCTGTGGTGACATACTATGGCTCGAAGGAAGAACGTGCAGAGATACGTCGAACGCAAATGGTCATGGACGCCGTGGACCGAGCGTACCACCGTGTTCACAGCGCGACCGCGGCAAATGCGACAGCATCGACGGCGACCTCCGCGCCCGCGAAGAGCCAGTCAACAAGAAGGGGTGGGCGAGGACGAGGACGAGGACGGGGCCGTGGCAAGGCTACCCCACGTGGTCGTGCTAAGCCAGCGGACGATAGCTCAGAAGATGAAGCACCTCCAACGAGGTCCCGCGGCAAGCCCACTCCACGCGGCAAGCGCGGCGGACGTACGCCAGCCAAGACTCGTGCGCCAGTGGTCGAAGCTGGCTCAAGCGAGTTTGAAGACTCTATGACCGTGGACGAGGAGCGGCCGAAGCCAGAAGACGCGAACGAGCACCCACTGAAGCCTCACCAGAAGACGAACTTTCCGGTGGTCCTCACAACGTACCAAATCATCATCAACGACCGCGCGGAACTGGCGAAGTACCATTGGGGTTTCATCGTCGTCGACGAGGGTCACAGACTCAAGAACATCGACTGTGTGCTTATGCGTGAGATCAAGAGGATCCCGGCGGAGGCACGTATGGTCCTTACGGGTACCCCTCTGCAAAACAACCTGGCCGAGCTCTGGGCCTTGCTCAACTTCGTGCTTCCTGGCATTTTCGGAGATTTGTCGACGTTCCAGTCATGGTGAGCCATATAATGTGATATTCAAAATGAGTCGTGCTCATGCCGGTTACAGGTTCGATGAGGGCAGATTGCAGAACAAGTTGGACTCCGAGCGTCAGGCTAAGTTGATCAACTCACTTCACGATGTCCTCCGCCCGTTCCTCCTCCGACGTATGAAGGCCGACGTGGAAATGCAACTTCCCCCTAAGAAGGAGTACGTTCTGTACACGCCTCTCAGCGAGCGGCAGCGCGAGCTGTACGAGATCGCGGTTAACGGCGACAAAGCGCTTCGCGAACACCTCATCGTGCAGCTGCGCGCGGAGGGTGAAGCTCTGACTGGAGGGAGTAAGGTCGTCGAGGACGTGTCCGACGAGGAGATACCTCTGCAGGAAGAATCGCTTCATAAGAAGCGGAAGGGCCGTGGCCTGCGCGAAAAAACGACCAAGGTCTACGCTGAGGACTCCGACGATGAAGAGTACTTCAAGCGCTTAGCAGAGGGGCATATCCAGGCTCGTAAAGAGCGTGAGCAGAATGCGATCGAACTCGGACTTCAATGGCAGCGCCGGGCTGCGAGTAAGATCTATCCCGTACGTCTAATAACGTTTCCACTGACTTGCTTGATCGAACAGCGAGGGAGGTCAACAACAAGAATCTCAAAAACGTCATTATGCAACTTCGTAAGGTGTGCCAACACCCATACCTCTTCCACTGGCCAACAGATCCTGTCTCGCGAGAGCATGTCCTCAACGAAGAGCTCGTCACCGCTAGTGGGAAGATGATGGTGCTCGAACGGTTGCTGGACGCGCTGTTCGCTCGAGGACACAAGGTTCTGCTCTTCAGTCAGTTCACAACCATGCTCGATATCATTCAGGTACGCTGTTTGCTTGATGCAAGTCTGGTATTCTCACCTAGACATCTGGTCTCCAATAGGACTGGGCGCAAGAGTTCAAGGGCTGGCCTGTCTGCCGCATCGACGGTACTATGGGCATGGAGGAACGCAAAGAGGACATCAGACGCTTCCAGGAGGGCGGAGACGCTCCCGACGCTCCTCGGCTCTTCCTCCTGAGCACACGCTCTGGTGGCTTGGGACTCAACCTCGTCGCTGCCGACACGGTCATCTTCTACGACCAGGACTGGGTGGGTCTTTTCGCATGAGCATCTGGGATCCATGCTGAGACAACGTTCCACAATAGAACCCTCAAGCCGACCTCCAAGCGCAAGACCGCGCTCACCGCATCGGACAGACGAGGCCTGTGCTCATCTTTCGCCTGCTTTGCGCACACACTATCGAGACGAAGATTTTGCAGCGCGCGACGGAGAAGCGCAAGCTGGAGGCGCTCGTCATCGCGAAGGGCGAGTTCGTGAACCCCACAGCGGCGAAGCGGACGAACAAGAGTCAGGCGCTAGCCGAGATGGCGATGGAGCTACACCGGCTTGAGGGCGAGAAGATCCAGGTGGTGCCGAACACGGAAGCCGGCAAGGCGAGCGTGATCAGCGACGAGGAGCTGGATGTGCTGCTTGATCGTAGCCCGGAGGTGTTCGTGGATCGACAGAAGGGCTGGACGTCTGGTGGGCAAGTCGAGGAGGAGGAAATGGCGGCGACGAAGGTCGTCGCTCCAGGCCCTCAAACGAAGACGAAGACCGCGTTTGCGGTGTATGAGGCTCCTAAGTCTGATGGTAATGTCCTCGGCATGATGGATGGGATAGACGATGACGATGACGAGTAATCGGGCATCGTGTGTCTTTGAGAGAGAGTCCGTGTGGCGGTCACAGTGGAGGCTCACTGTTCTGTCGATGTTTTCGTTTCATGTATTTCTTTGCCAACCGATCTTGGATGTTGTATTGGATGTTTTGCTGTGCAGTGTAGCTTAGAATACAGTCGATAAGTCGGAGGTCGCCTCTCAGCGTCGGGGCCGACTGGTGGATCATCGAGAGCGCATCTCGTCCAAAGGTGAGTGTCGGACTTCCGCATGCTATTTGTTGACTCTTCATGTCATAGCCGGACAATTCGTGTGCGTCATGTTCATGGTCAGTGAATATTCTCAACACCGCTGCCTTCGCAAGGAGAGCAACCAATGCTCTTCCGCAGTGCGACTCCCCGCAGATGTTTATCCTGTGCAGGGATGTCGGTGACGCAGACCGTGTACTACAGTTCATATTGCCACGGACGACCTGCCAGATTCCCCATTTAGCGAGGTAGGGCACGGACTGGCAGCCAACTTTGCCGACCTGGACAATGCGGTCAAGGGATTCCGACCATCGCGCAGCAATGTCAATTCCAGGGAGTCCATGAAGAAGTCGAATGCGTGTAGCTCACTTCTCAAGCCGTCAGGGCGGTCAGCAAGATTCATACAATAGGTATCGGAGGTATCCCTGCTTCATGTTGGCGCGCACAGACATCTTGCAGGTTATCATGAAACTGCGAGGAATTCGCAGCAGGTATGCGTTACTGATGTTAGCCATCAACATTATATCCTACGCATACATTCTACTTCAGAAACATCCTCTTGTGTCCATCGGCGCCCGTGCAAGAGGACGATTTAAACTCCCGCCTTTTCTTCCTTGATCTCCTGCACCTTCTGCTCATAGTCCTGCCTCGTCGCAGCACCCTGGAGCCCGGCGAAAGCAATGGGGACCCCACTCGTCGCCGAGGCCACATCGCCCACAGCCGCGCCCACGTTGCTCACGCTCTGTCCGACATTCCCGACGACCTCCCTGGCTTCATCCCCATAGTCGTTCTCGATGACCGTTCCAGCGGCGTCTTTCAACGAATCCTTGACCTCGACGACACCCGCAGCAACGCCAGTGGCCACGTCCGCCACGTCTTGCGCTGTTGTGTTCAACCGCTCAGTGGTCTCCCTATCTGTGGGCACAAACGTGCTCGCGATCCACGCGCCCGCGGCTGCTGCCCCCGACATGACCGCCCCCGAGACCTTCTGGGCGGCGTTGGCGACGGTCTGCGTCCCGGAGGCAGCGCTGCCTGCAACGTTGTGCGTGGCAGGCGTGAACTCGGCCGGGTCGATTGTGCGCGGGTTTGTGGCTAGGTAGTTATCGCGTGCGGCGCGGATGCGCTCAGCGGTGCGTGTAGAGTCTTCACGCACGCTCCGCGCGAGCTCGTCTGCAAACGCGGAGAAGCCGTCTTTGAGGAGACCGTGGTCGATGAGGATGAGCTCGAGCTGGTTCTGGAGCTCTGATAGCGCTGCTGACGCATCGTGGGCGGATGGAGAGTCGGGCAGCACGATGGCGACAAAGCTGGAATCAGAACGAGGCGCTCTTCAGATGATGTTCAGGCAGTGGAGACATGACCGCATATACACACCCTTTGTTGACGCCTTCGATGTCTGGGGTGAAAACGTATGTCCTAGAGTCGTTTGCGAGGGTACCAAAAGCAGTGTTCTTGTACAGTGGAAACGCAGATTTTCCGACGGTGAGTGCTAGAACGGGCTCATTGTCTCTCTCCGGTGGCGGCATCATAAGCACATCGAGGGTGCCTTGTGAGAGGATGGTTGTCTCTTCGCCAACTACTTGGGCCGCCACCACGCCGGGAATGGACACAAGTGGTTTGTCGCTCTCACTAAGCAAGATGAAAACGTGTCATGAAATAGTATAAGTACTCGAAAGTCACAGCCAACACATGTAAGCCCTACAGCGAAAGCGCGTTCTTGATGCGTTGAGTGCCATGCGAGCCATTGTCCGCCCCGGCTGGCTGCAACAATCCATGTCCAATCAGAATTTCCTCGAGCTTTGTCTGCAGCTCCGACAGTCGTGAGCCGTCCTCGGCAACCCCCTCAGGGAGGGTCAACTTGACGTAGCTACGTTGTTTCACAAGGTCAGGCAGAGATCAGGTGAACAAGCCTTGTCGCGTACCCTCCGATCACGCCCTCGATCTCAGGTGTAAACACGTATGATCGTGTATCGCCCTCCAAGGTCCCAAAAGGCGTTCCTTTATGCAAGGTGAATCCAGCACTTCCAACAGTGAGCAAGAGGTCTTTGTTTCCGGAAGTGGCAGGGACGATGTTCAGTTCACCGGCACCGAGAGTGACGGTACTATCGCCGAGGATATGGTGGGCTGCTACGCCTGGAATTGTGATGAGAGTATCGGTCATGTTTCGAGGATAGTGGTGACTTTGGCAAGACGTGGGTCAGTGTGGTTCGAGCTCAAAGTCTTGAATGTGGGGCAAGCCCGATTGCGTCACAGTCAACCTTAACCATGTAATAGGGGCCCAAAAGCGGAATTCTCATGAGCGTGAGAAGAGTTTTCCGATTGTGCTTGGGCTGAACCTGAGCCTCTCTTCAGCTTGAACTTCGCCATCATCACACTCATCATTCCTGAACCGACAACGATGCTCTTCCAGCTGCTAGACTTGCCGCAGGAAATTATCTTTGAAGTGTTGAGGAGACTGGAGTCGAAAGATTTGCTGCGGTGCAGGCTCGTGAGTAATCACGCGTGTCAATTCCTGACTCTAGTTCACGGTTAGCCAGGTGTGCTCGTCGCTGCGCGACCTTACGAAGCAGTCTCTGGAACTCCAATACCATGTCGAACTAGCCGCGGATGGCTTGGTCGACGGTGTGGACTGTGCCCTATCAACATCGGAGCGCCTTACGCTTCTTCTTCAGCGCCGTGCACGGTGGCGTTACCTCGACTGGTCCGGGATTCACCATCTCAAAGCCCCAGAACTATGTCAGGCATACGAGCTGGTTGGCGGCGTGTTCGCCTTATCTAAGGACAACAACAATATCTACGCCCCCGGGTCGTCCCACCTCGCGCTCACATGGCTTCCGACTCGCGACACTCCTGCAGCGACAATCGAAAGGGAGGACCTGGGAATGACAATACGTGACTTCGCCATTGACCCTTCGCAGGACCTCATGGCCTTGGTGGTTTCTCATGGTGTTGATGGGTGCGTCTCTCATTCACTGTAGCTATCCCTAAACGAGCACACTCTCGGTCTTGACATATCTCAGACCTTGAGGCCCCGACGATCGAGACAGATTGCATCCGGACTTGCCTCAATAGCCGCCGGGTCTGGCTATTGCGTCTTCGTATGCGCACCCGTCTGGCTACCCGTACGAAAACCCGTGCCCGCACGTACCCGTACCTGTGAGTTGTGTGTACAGGTAGGAGTGGATACGGGTTCTGGTATAGGTAGAAAGAACAGGGGCATGCACGGAGACGCAATACCCATGCTCAGCGGTTATTGAGACACGTCTGAACGCGATCTGTACGTGGGCACGGGTTCTTGGCGGGTAGCCTCCTCCGACCGTACACCTCTCACGCTTACCTCATCTGTGCTATACCCTAGGACTCTCTGTGCTTCCGTTTGAGGTTGATACCAGTTGCGCAATCAGTGCTAACAACCGTTTTCTGACAGATTCGCCATACATCTACGAACACTGAGCGAAAACAAGCCTCATCCACGGGCGAAGTCACAGGAGCTCCGAGCAACCGTCCCATTCGTTGGTTCGAGCTCTTTCTTCCAAATCGCCGATGACGTCGTGTCGGCATTCTTTGGTATGCATGAGCCAGGTCTCATCATATGGAACTGGCACACCGGCCAGATTTTAGTAGTGTGTCCACCTCCATCTCTCTGACTCATGGTCGAACTCATCATGCTCATCACGTATTTGGCAGGAATTTGTTGACACGGACATGCCGAGAGGCGCATTCGACTTCGCATTCATCTCCAACCGTGCCTTTATGCTCACCATTGCCGCTGGACCTGGGTCGATCGAGCTGTTCACGTTCGCAGACGCTGAAGGTTCTAACCTCCGCCCCAGTGTCGCGAAAGCTGCAGTCTTCCATCTTCCTCCGACAAAACCCGGCAGAGATCTCAACAGAGCATACACGCACGCCGGGGCTTTCGTCGCTCACCCGATGCCCGGAAAGCCGTTCGAGACTGCGCGAGACTCGCGCATACACATGTTCACGCTCCACTATGCCGCTCACGGAGGCATTTATTTCATGTTCGTGCACACCCGTTCATTCCTCTCTCTCATCCCCGCAAGCTCCGTCTCTACCGAGGAGCGCGCGCCCGTGGTAAGAGCTTGGGAGGAATGGGGACCGGATCACACGCGATTCGTTGAGTGGATGGGCCACTTTCAGTGGTTGAGGTACGTCACTGCGTGACCTGCCTCTCTCGAGTGACCGACCTGTTGTCAGGTACATACACGGCACGCGCGTTATCTTCCCACCGATGCCTCAGCTGTTCAATTCGCCGGAATCGTACATGCTCCTCATGGATTTCAACGTCCACCCCAAGCGCTTGGACGATCCCGTGGACGATGCGCCCGTCCCGGACGATTGCGAGTACCATGTCATTGACAAAGAGCGCGAAGTCGTGGCCGAGAATGTCTTCCGAGAACCGGTTGTGACCAGGCTGCCGTACGCAGTGTCGACGAGGAACGTCGATGACCCTGTCCTGGGGGACTATTCAGGCTTCATGATTGACCACGAGTGGTTGATTGGGGCGGTGCGTTTCTGCTGGCAGACGAGCTCACCTGGGGTGTTCGATTGAGGCTGAGGTGAGTCTGCGAGAGCGAGAGCGAGAGAGAAGACGACGGCAAGAGAGATGGGCAGAGTTTGAGCAGGAGAGAGAGAAGGTGTGTGCGTGGCAGGGAGAGGGAAGGTGCGTGTGTGGCCGAGGGTGCTGACACAAGCCGTGCCCGATTGGCGACGGCGGCAGCGGGCGGGCGGGATGGGCGAGTATCTCGACTAACTACAAGCATCTCCCTGATTGATCACTTGCCTCAGTAGTCTTGTAGGTTGTTGATTCTCTTGTGGGTTGTTTGTTCTCTTACAGGTCGTTCGTTCTCTTACAGGTTGTTTGTTCTCTTACAGGTTGTTCATTCTCCTTGTACTCCATCTGTCTTATGGTGTTCTAGTCAATGAGCACGGCCTCATATCCTCCCCACCCCAGGTGGTTTGGACTTAGAGGCTGGTCCACCGCCGGTCTGCGCCGTCTTCGAGGTGGGTGCTGTGATGCAGGCCAGCATATGTTATAGAAATACATTCTGTAGTAAATAGCACGTAGATACTTCCTGTAGCAAATGAGGCAGTTGCAAGTGTCGAGTTGACCTGGGCGCCAATGGGCCTGTAGCCGACGGCATTCGCGTCCCACACCGCTGACACGACTCACACGATGCCCACCGCACATTCGACACTGGCTATCTCGGCTGAATCTACGGAGCTCCGAGACCCTGAATCTCACCGGCTGGGACACCAACACCCGGAGCCGAGTCTTCTACCGATGCCAGATCACACCCGCCCGTCAACTCCCGCCTACTTGCACACCAGCATCCACTTCAAGTTGCTACTAGAGCCTCTATAACGAGTGCATGCTACGATTCCGGTGCTACCCTCTCTGTGATTGAGTTGCCTGCTGCCACAAACAAGACGCAAGCGAACTTCATCTCCATGAAGTGGTGGCTCCTGACTCTTGAGCCTGTTGGCTGCACGGTAAGTAGACTACGGGTGCGCATTGGCACTCACAAATGAGACGCAAGTGAACACTATTTTGGACGTGGCTCTTTGTGGAAACCTGCGCACTTGGACTGTGAGAGGAGCACTCTAGGCTTCATAAGAAGACCACCTAGGAGACGTCTGGGCTCGTGGGGAGACCTCCTGGTAGACGTGTCATAGACTCGCTCAATGATACAGGTATGTGCAATCATAACAGATGGAGACAACAAACACAGCACTGCACTAGTCAGGAGGGCAGCATCTCAATGACTTGCATGACGGGACAGAGTAGTAGCAGGGGAGAATCCTCACTTGTGCTTGTTACCGTGGAGGCATGCAGATCTTTGAAAAGACTCTGCTCAATAAAATCATTGGGTGCGAGTTTCACATCCACAGGTGTGGTTCCAAAAATGGCCAGATATTGGAAAAGCATAGAGTACAAATGTACGCACCTGGTCTGCATATGCAGCAAGACTTGTGGGTGAGTTGTAGTCTACATTCGCAGCTTGACACTGGCAGCAATGTACAATGCTTGACCCTCCACCTTGTGCTTTGTCTCCGTGGTGGCATGTAGATCTTTGTCAGGCCGCTACTCACAGTGATGATCATGTGGAAGCTCACTAGGGAAAAACGTGGGTCTGCCAGACCCGTGCGGGTATTGATACCCGTACCCGTATGGGTACGGGTGTGGGTACCTCTCGGCCGACCCTTACAAAAACCCGTACCCATGCGGGTATGGGTTTCATTCCCCCCTCCAGGCGTTTAAGCCTTTTGTTAATGAGTTCTGAGGGCATATGTACAGGTCAAACCCGTGAACCCGTGGTTGTGTTTGGTACCCATGAGAAACCCATACCCAATCTGCGGGTATGGGTTTTTCATGAGTACGGGTACGGGTCTTGACCTGGACACCCACGGGTATACCCACGCCAGTCCCTAAAGCTCGCACCTTGTGCATCACATATGACACCACAGGGAGAGCCTTGTACTTCATCTCTGTGGTGGTATGCAGATCTGCCTGGTAATGTTCGTATTCTCACTTTCGGGAGGGCGCAGGCAGGAGGACAGGGATGAGGGGGCAGCGGGAGAAGATGGAGGATCAGACCATGCATGGCTCCATGGCTGATGAGTCTATCATGTTTGCAATTGTTGTGCACAAGTTTGGCAAGATGTATGTCAAGTGCAATATGACGATGCTCTGCTGTTGTTTTCCACATGCCCACATAAATTATCCTGCACTGCACAGTCATCAATTGCATATGTAATGAATACAGTATTTTTATTGGAACAGATCAATGCAAGACTCGGGTGCAAGCAGGCTAACATAAAGTAAAGGTTTCAATGTGTGAATGCTGCTCGGTATCCTTGGCGCTGACATCCTGAACATTCTCAGGAGTGATACTTTGTATTATATGCAGCTGCTTCCACCTGCCTACACTCATAATTTGGCTGCTCATGACCCACATAAATAGGCTGTTCATCCAGTCAGAATACATACCTCCCGTGCCCATCCATGTGCAGATACAAGGAGCATTACAACCTCAGGACGTCAGTGTCAGGTCTCCAGCCACATTGTCTCGTCCAGGGAGATGGAGAAGGTGTTGAGATGTGGAGCCATATTACTGTGATGCTGGTCTCATCACCGCCCACACCCTCTTCTGGAAGAGTTATTAGAGCTGATGTCAAAACAATAGACCCCTTGTCGACTTTATTCACACAAAGGGCGCATGATCAGTAACAGTTGGCTGGCATCGGGCAGCCCATTCTGAGGCTTCGCGGATGTTGCAGCCACTGCTCTACTCTCAACAAGCCGCCGATGCCGATGTCAAATTCCCTGTCGCTTCCTGCTAAATATCGGGTCCGCTGTGTGTGAAAGAAATCCAAGAGGAGTCTAACATTTTGACAATAGCTGTAATACTATTGTGATGGCCATGCAGACTGAGAAGATGGACAGCGGACCTTGATCAAAGTCTGAAACTCACCTGCTCACAGAGAAGCAGGGTTGCAGACGGAGCTTTCCAGCAAACAGAAGTACATGGACAACACGTACAACAAGCGAAGCGAGTTGAGTGCAAATCGAAGCCTTCAGGCCCATGTGTCAGGGCGCCAGGCGGAGCCCGTGTTTCTGTTGCAATATGTGGGATAGCACAGGGCCTCCTGGGACGCTCTGAGCTCTGGAAACTTGAACATCTGCCCAGTCAGGCTACATCCCTCCCGTGCCCATCTGTGCGCGCAGACAAGGCACAATACGACCGGTGGCAGGTCTACATCCATCGCATCGTTGTGGCGGAGAAGAGCACAGCCCTCCGTGCCAGGGCAGTGTCAGTAGTCTCATTGGCGATTGCTTCTGCGAGCGAGCACGTCGCAGCACTGATCGCCGTGCCGTTCGAGACAGAGAAGTCACTCCGCTTGCTTGAGCCGTCCTGCTCACTGGTTCAATTTGAGTAGCGATGTCAGCGGAGACCCTGCATGTGCGAATGCGGCAGGTCATGCTGTTTGCAAGCGGGCCACCCACCCGTGTCCGTAAGTCCGCCGCTTGTAACTCTCAACTCTGGCCTCGTCCATTCTCAAGACAGTCCCTGCAATGAAATGAGCATCCGGGATGGAAGTCGCCACAGACAGTGCAGCGAGGAGATCCGGGTGACGACAGACAGGGCTCTCCGCTGATCGAGACCAGGGAACGCACGCACGTCGCGCGCGCCGAACGTCACCGAGCGTACCGACATGCCGGGAGAAGATGTACTCGCGTGCACCACCGACTTCTTGCGGTACCCGCAGTCAGGGTACCGAACGTCTGCTCGCGTGAAAATCAATACTCCGAGAGGGTAGATACTCATGGGGTCAGACAACGGACGCGCGTGAATTATCCAGGTTCTCGGGACCCCTCTACGTGAACGGGTTCCGCCTCGAGAGCGAGTACTCCTCGAACTCGGCGGGGACGTTCCGGGTCTCGAGACATTCCTCGAGGAGCGAGTAGACTGTGTCCGGTGCGGATCCGGTCTGCGCATGGCCGCATAGTACACCAAAGGCGAGGTCAGCGAAGCGACCCTGAGCGTGCGAGGCCTCTCACATCCCGCTTCCCAATGTGAGCTGGAGCGGGCTGTCATCGGTCGTGCAAGCGGCGGCGCCCCGGGAGGAGTAGAGATGAGTCGACCCTGTGGCAAGACGTAAGTTGCAACACGACTGAACGGGAATAGACCGCGTACCGTGGAGAAGGAGCGGACTAGGTCATTGGATGCTTAGCGGCGCGCGGGGGTGAATGCGCTTGCAGCCGGGCGTCGGCCTGGGAGGTGCGTAAGCGAGGCTTGGGAGCGCACTTAAGAGCTGAGCTTGCCCCCAGAACAAACATGTTCTACCGCACGGTCTTTCCCTTTCTGTCTTTGCGCTCTCTCTAGAGTCCACCATGCCATGTGTCGTCCCGCAGCGGAGCAGTGCTTATGAACCACAGCCGTCTTGCTCGTCTCCTCCGACACATCCATCAGGGCAACACCCTTTGACCGCTCGTGGTACGTCGCGAAAGCATCCATCGTGTCCGAGCCTGCTTGACCAGAGTCCAGCCCGTCGAGTACTTGACAAGCACTGAGCAAGGTCAGCGGTCAGCACATCCCGGTAAGCATTTTATTTGTACCCGTGAGACTGCCGTGCTCACCATGTCCTGCTTCGTCGTTGAACTGCCATCCCCGGGCCAAGGCTTGCCTCCCGGTCGCCGCTTTCGCGCAGTCTGCAGGGTGGTCCCGGGGTGAGTATTTGATCTCCATGCCCGAGAACGATGTGCTCACGAATCCCGGTCTCTTCGTCACCTTAGCCGTCTCTCACGCGTGACCATGACGAAACCTACCGTTGACGTCGAGCACCGTCGCTCGTGGGCAGCGCTCATGAGGAAGTCCGAGCTCCAGAGCGACACACATGAGCGCTGCCGAGCTGCCGCCGTATTCCGCCACCCGCTGATGACGCGCGGTTCGTCTCGACGTGCGTGAGCTCACGCGACAGGAAGACGGAGACGAGGAGGCCGTGCGGGTGGGACGTTGGATGAAGATGATGGCGGCGCGACAACCGGGAGCGCGAGGGTTGAAAGTCCAATATGGACGTAGATACTTGCCCATGTACACTAGTGCGTTTTTTGGAAGCTGAGACATGAACTTGGCAGACGAGTGGATCGCCTTCGGGCGATAGGCTGGGAGTTGCGGCGACACCCGAGAACGTGAAGTACATTGGCTTGTGCACCCGGGGTGATACTGAGCCTGCAAATTGTGTGGTGAGTGCTCCAACGTTGTAGGTGAAAAAGATGTGCTCACGATGCATGTGCTCATGCTCGCACCGTCCCGGCAATGCCGCCGGTTGCCGCTCTCGCCTGAGCATCGTGAACCGACAGCGGGAGGTGGTGGGCGATACAATCTGCCATTGATATGTCGTCGACAGAATACAATGTATGTACGGGATGAATCGTAAACTATAGTCCATCAGATGTCTTGGCAAATGCTGCCGAGGGACGTCAAGTGCTCGCGGAATATGAGGGGTGACGGTGAGCGCAGTACCGGGTCACAGAGTCACGAAGTGATACTCACCAAATGTGCGAGGCGGCAGCGACGGCGACGGTGCAGAGAGCAAGAAGCAGCGCATAAGAGGATGGACGGTGTGAAGATGAAGAGGAGGATGTGGCCCATGAGACAGCTTGATGATCTTCACGATGAACTCACGCGCCGGCCGGGGGACCGCGGCCGTACCATCTGCCCACAGAGGACGCGCGGTTTGTCTCTTCGTGCTTGAACTCCGGGTGGAAGAAAGACCGAGATGAGGACCTTGTGGGTGGCATGCTGCGCGAAGATGGTGGGGACGACGCAGAAAACGGCGTGCGCGTTCGTGAGTGGAAAGAGGAGATGGAGACTGACCATGTACACGTTCTCGCCGTGAGTCGCGAGCATGAGGCCGTTCGTGGTGAGACCTGAGAACGTGAAGTACATGAGCTCGCACCACGCTTGGAATCAGTCGAGGCGCGTTGGAGACACTCACATGGGTATGATGAGACTCGCGTCCGCTTCGTTGATCAGAACGGCTTCCGGAGGGGCGGCACAGCGGAAAGCCCATGCGAGCCCATGCGCTGGTTGCAGAACTCTTGCAAGGGATTCGGAGCGGGCGTTGCAGAGTGGGTGTGTGGAGAAGCGCTTGAGGCAAGAGGCGAGCGAGTGCGGGACTTGGTAAGGGCGAGAGAGGCAGAGGCAGAGGCAGAGGCAGAGGCAGAGCGAGCAGAAGTGCAGGGAAGCCGTCCGAAGCGCGTCCCGAGGCCGACGTGGAGCGAGACCGGTCATGTTTCGAGGATCGTGGTGAGTTTGGCAAGACGTGGGTGGGTGTCGTTCGAGCTCAGAGTCTTCTTTGTGGATTGCGTCACAGCCAACCTTACTGTAGGGGCTCGAAAGCGGACTTCTCATCGTGAGACGAGTTTTCCGATTGTGCTTGGGCTGAACCTGAGGCCTGAGCCTCTCTTCAGCTTGAACTTCGCCATCATCACACTCATCATTCCTGAACCGACATCGATGCACTTCCAGCTGCTAGACTTGCCGCAGGAAATCATCTTTGAAGTGTTGCGGAGACTGGAGTCGAAAGATTTGCTGCGGTGCAGGCTCGTGAGTAATCACGCGTGTCAATTCCTGACTCTAGTTCACGGTTAGCCAGGTGTGCTCGTCGCTGCGCGACCTTACGAAGCAGTCTCTGGAACTCCAATACCATGTCGAACTAGCCGCGGATGGCTTGGTCGACGGTGTGGACTGTGCCCTATCAACATCGCAGCGCCTTACGCTTCTTCTTCAGCGCCGTGCACAGTGGCGTTACCTCGACTGGTCCGGGATTCACCGTCTCAAAGCCCCAGAACTATGCCAGGCATACGAGCTGGTTGGCGGCGTGTTCGCCTTATCTAAAGACAACAACAATATCTTCGCCCCCGGGTCGTCCCACCTCGCGCTCACATGGCTTCCGACTCGCGACACTCCTGCGGCGACAATCGAAAGGGAGGACCTGGGAATGACAATACGTGACTTCGCCATTGATCCTTCGCAGGACCTCATGGCCTTGGTGGTTTCTCATGGTGTTGATGGGTGCGTCTCTCATTCACTGTAGCTATCCCTAAACGAGCTCCACACACCCTCGGTCTTGACATCTCTCAAACTCTCAGACCTTGAGGCCCTGACGATCGAGACAGATTGCATCCGGACTTGCCTCAATAGCCGCCGGATCTGGCTATTGCGTCTTCGTATGCGCACCCGTCTGGCTACCCGTACGAAAACCCGTGCCCGCACGTACCCGTACCTGTGAGTTGTGTGTCCAGGTAGGAGTGGATACGGGTTCTGGTATAGGTAGAAAGAACAGGGGCATGCACGGAGACGCAATACCCATGCTCAGCGGTTATTGAGGCACTTCTGAACGCGATCTGTACGTGGGCACGGGTTCTTCGCGGGTAGCCTCCTCCGACCGTACACCTCTCACGCTTACCTCACCTGTGCTATACCCTAGGACTCTCTGTGCTTCCGTTTGAGGTTGATACCAGTTGCACAATCAGTGCTAACAACCGTTTTCTGACAGATTCGCCATACATCTACGAACACTGAGCGAAAACAAGCCTCATCCACGGGCGAAGTCACAGGAGCTCCGAGCAACCGTCCCATTCGTTGGTTCGAGCTCTTTCTTCCAAATCGCCGATGACGTCGTGTCGGCATTCTTTGGTATGCATGAGCCAGGTCTCATCATATGGAACTGGCACACCGGCCAGATTTTAGTAGTGTGTCCACCTCCATCTCTCTGACTCATGGTCGAACTCATCATGCTCATCACGTATTTGGCAGGAATTTGTTGACACGGACATGCCGAGAGGCGCATTCGACTTCGCATTCATCTCCAACCGTGCCTTTATGCTCACCATTGCCGCTGGACCTGGGTCGATCGAGCTGTTCACGTTCGCAGACGCTGAAGGTTCTAACCTCCGCCCCAGTGTCGCGAAAGCTGCAGTCTTCCATCTTCCTCCGACAAAACCCGGCAGAGATCTCAACAGAGCATACACGCACGCCGGGGCTTTCGTCGCTCACCCGATGCCCGGAAAGCCGTTCGAGACTGCGCGAGACTCGCGCATACACATGTTCACGCTCCACTATGCCGCTCACGGAGGCATTTATTTCATGTTCGTGCACACCCGTTCATTCCTCTCTCTCATCCCCGCAAGCTCCGTCTCTACCGAGGAGCGCGCGCCCGTGGTAAGAGCTTGGGAGGAATGGGGACCGGATCACACGCGATTCGTTGAGTGGATGGGCCACTTTCAGTGGTTGAGGTACGTCACTGCGTGACCTGCCTCTCTCGAGTGACCGACCTGTTGTCAGGTACATACACGGCACGCGCGTTATCTTCCCACCGATGCCTCAGCTGTTCAATTCGCCGGAATCGTACATGCTCCTCATGGATTTCAACGTCCACCCCAAGCGCTTGGACGATCCCGTGGACGATGCGCCCGTCCCGGACGATTGCGAGTACCATGTCATTGACAAAGAGCGCGAAGTCGTGGCCGAGAATGTCTTCCGAGAACCGGTTGTGACCAGGCTGCCGTACGCAGTGTCGACGAGGAACGTCGATGACCCTGTCCTGGGGGACTATTCAGGCTTCATGATTGACCACGAGTGGTTGATTGGGGCGGTGCGTTTCTGCTGGCAGACGAGCTCACCTGGGGTGTTCGATTGAGGCTGAGGTGAGTCTGCGAGAGCGAGAGCGAGAGAGAAGACGACGGCAAGAGAGATGGGCAGAGTTTGAGCAGGAGAGAGAGAAGGTGTGTGCGTGGCAGGGAGAGGGAAGGTGCGTGTGTGGCCGAGGGTGCTGACACAAGCCGTGCCCGATTGGCGACGGCGGCAGCGGGCGGGCGGGATGGGCGAGTATCTCGACTAACTACAAGCATCTCCCTGATTGATCACTTGCCTCAGTAGTCTTGTAGGTTGTTGATTCTCTTGTGGGTTGTTTGTTCTCTTACAGGTCGTTCGTTCTCTTACAGGTTGTTTGTTCTCTTACAGGTTGTTCATTCTCCTTGTACTCCATCTGTCTTATGGTGTTCTAGTCAATGAGCACGGCCTCATATCCTCCCCACCCCAGGTGGTTTGGACTTAGAGGCTGGTCCACCGCCGGTCTGCGCCGTCTTCGAGGTGGGTGCTGTGATGCAGGCCAGCATATGTTATAGAAATACATTCTGTAGTAAATAGCACGTAGATACTTCCTGTAGCAAATGAGGCAGTTGCAAGTGTCGAGTTGACCTGGGCGCCAATGGGCCTGTAGCCGACGGCATTCGCGTCCCACACCGCTGACACGACTCACACGATGCCCACCGCACATTCGACACTGGCTATCTCGGCTGAATCTACGGAGCTCCGAGACCCTGAATCTCACCGGCTGGGACACCAACACCCGGAGCCGAGTCTTCTACCGATGCCAGATCACACCCGCCCGTCAACTCCCGCCTACTTGCACACCAGCATCCACTTCAAGTTGCTACTAGAGCCTCTATAACGAGTGCATGCTACGATTCCGGTGCTACCCTCTCTGTGATTGAGTTGCCTGCTGCCACAAACAAGACGCAAGCGAACTTCATCTCCATGAAGTGGTGGCTCCTGACTCTTGAGCCTGTTGGCTGCACGGTAAGTAGACTACGGGTGCGCATTGGCACTCACAAATGAGACGCAAGTGAACACTATTTTGGACGTGGCTCTTTGTGGAAACCTGCGCACTTGGACTGTGAGAGGAGCACTCTAGGCTTCATAAGAAGACCACCTAGGAGACGTCTGGGCTCGTGGGGAGACCTCCTGGTAGACGTGTCATAGACTCGCTCAATGATACAGGTATGTGCAATCATAACAGATGGAGACAACAAACACAGCACTGCACTAGTCAGGAGGGCAGCATCTCAATGACTTGCATGACGGGACAGAGTAGTAGCAGGGGAGAATCCTCACTTGTGCTTGTTACCGTGGAGGCATGCAGATCTTTGAAAAGACTCTGCTCAATAAAATCATTGGGTGCGAGTTTCACATCCACAGGTGTGGTTCCAAAAATGGCCAGATATTGGAAAAGCATAGAGTACAAATGTACGCACCTGGTCTGCATATGCAGCAAGACTTGTGGGTGAGTTGTAGTCTACATTCGCAGCTTGACACTGGCAGCAATGTACAATGCTTGACCCTCCACCTTGTGCTTTGTCTCCGTGGTGGCATGTAGATCTTTGTCAGGCCGCTACTCACAGTGATGATCATGTGGAAGCTCACTAGGGAAAAACGTGGGTCTGCCAGACCCGTGCGGGTATTGATACCCGTACCCGTATGGGTACGGGTGTGGGTACCTCTCGGCCGACCCTTACAAAAACCCGTACCCATGCGGGTATGGGTTTCATTCCCCCCTCCAGGCGTTTAAGCCTTTTGTTAATGAGTTCTGAGGGCATATGTACAGGTCAAACCCGTGAACCCGTGGTTGTGTTTGGTACCCATGAGAAACCCATACCCAATCTGCGGGTATGGGTTTTTCATGAGTACGGGTACGGGTCTTGACCTGGACACCCACGGGTATACCCACGCCAGTCCCTAAAGCTCGCACCTTGTGCATCACATATGACACCACAGGGAGAGCCTTGTACTTCATCTCTGTGGTGGTATGCAGATCTGCCTGGTAATGTTCGTATTCTCACTTTCGGGAGGGCGCAGGCAGGAGGACAGGGATGAGGGGGCAGCGGGAGAAGATGGAGGATCAGACCATGCATGGCTCCATGGCTGATGAGTCTATCATGTTTGCAATTGTTGTGCACAAGTTTGGCAAGATGTATGTCAAGTGCAATATGACGATGCTCTGCTGTTGTTTTCCACATGCCCACATAAATTATCCTGCACTGCACAGTCATCAATTGCATATGTAATGAATACAGTATTTTTATTGGAACAGATCAATGCAAGACTCGGGTGCAAGCAGGCTAACATAAAGTAAAGGTTTCAATGTGTGAATGCTGCTCGGTATCCTTGGCGCTGACATCCTGAACATTCTCAGGAGTGATACTTTGTATTATATGCAGCTGCTTCCACCTGCCTACACTCATAATTTGGCTGCTCATGACCCACATAAATAGGCTGTTCATCCAGTCAGAATACATACCTCCCGTGCCCATCCATGTGCAGATACAAGGAGCATTACAACCTCAGGACGTCAGTGTCAGGTCTCCAGCCACATTGTCTCGTCCAGGGAGATGGAGAAGGTGTTGAGATGTGGAGCCATATTACTGTGATGCTGGTCTCATCACCGCCCACACCCTCTTCTGGAAGAGTTATTAGAGCTGATGTCAAAACAATAGACCCCTTGTCGACTTTATTCACACAAAGGGCGCATGATCAGTAACAGTTGGCTGGCATCGGGCAGCCCATTCTGAGGCTTCGCGGATGTTGCAGCCACTGCTCTACTCTCAACAAGCCGCCGATGCCGATGTCAAATTCCCTGTCGCTTCCTGCTAAATATCGGGTCCGCTGTGTGTGAAAGAAATCCAAGAGGAGTCTAACATTTTGACAATAGCTGTAATACTATTGTGATGGCCATGCAGACTGAGAAGATGGACAGCGGACCTTGATCAAAGTCTGAAACTCACCTGCTCACAGAGAAGCAGGGTTGCAGACGGAGCTTTCCAGCAAACAGAAGTACATGGACAACACGTACAACAAGCGAAGCGAGTTGAGTGCAAATCGAAGCCTTCAGGCCCATGTGTCAGGGCGCCAGGCGGAGCCCGTGTTTCTGTTGCAATATGTGGGATAGCACAGGGCCTCCTGGGACGCTCTGAGCTCTGGAAACTTGAACATCTGCCCAGTCAGGCTACATCCCTCCCGTGCCCATCTGTGCGCGCAGACAAGGCACAATACGACCGGTGGCAGGTCTACATCCATCGCATCGTTGTGGCGGAGAAGAGCACAGCCCTCCGTGCCAGGGCAGTGTCAGTAGTCTCATTGGCGATTGCTTCTGCGAGCGAGCACGTCGCAGCACTGATCGCCGTGCCGTTCGAGACAGAGAAGTCACTCCGCTTGCTTGAGCCGTCCTGCTCACTGGTTCAATTTGAGTAGCGATGTCAGCGGAGACCCTGCATGTGCGAATGCGGCAGGTCATGCTGTTTGCAAGCGGGCCACCCACCCGTGTCCGTAAGTCCGCCGCTTGTAACTCTCAACTCTGGCCTCGTCCATTCTCAAGACAGTCCCTGCAATGAAATGAGCATCCGGGATGGAAGTCGCCACAGACAGTGCAGCGAGGAGATCCGGGTGACGACAGACAGGGCTCTCCGCTGATCGAGACCAGGGAACGCACGCACGTCGCGCGCGCCGAACGTCACCGAGCGTACCGACATGCCGGGAGAAGATGTACTCGCGTGCACCACCGACTTCTTGCGGTACCCGCAGTCAGGGTACCGAACGTCTGCTCGCGTGAAAATCAATACTCCGAGAGGGTAGATACTCATGGGGTCAGACAACGGACGCGCGTGAATTATCCAGGTTCTCGGGACCCCTCTACGTGAACGGGTTCCGCCTCGAGAGCGAGTACTCCTCGAACTCGGCGGGGACGTTCCGGGTCTCGAGACATTCCTCGAGGAGCGAGTAGACTGTGTCCGGTGCGGATCCGGTCTGCGCATGGCCGCATAGTACACCAAAGGCGAGGTCAGCGAAGCGACCCTGAGCGTGCGAGGCCTCTCACATCCCGCTTCCCAATGTGAGCTGGAGCGGGCTGTCATCGGTCGTGCAAGCGGCGGCGCCCCGGGAGGAGTAGAGATGAGTCGACCCTGTGGCAAGACGTAAGTTGCAACACGACTGAACGGGAATAGACCGCGTACCGTGGAGAAGGAGCGGACTAGGTCATTGGATGCTTAGCGGCGCGCGGGGGTGAATGCGCTTGCAGCCGGGCGTCGGCCTGGGAGGTGCGTAAGCGAGGCTTGGGAGCGCACTTAAGAGCTGAGCTTGCCCCCAGAACAAACATGTTCTACCGCACGGTCTTTCCCTTTCTGTCTTTGCGCTCTCTCTAGAGTCCACCATGCCATGTGTCGTCCCGCAGCGGAGCAGTGCTTATGAACCACAGCCGTCTTGCTCGTCTCCTCCGACACATCCATCAGGGCAACACCCTTTGACCGCTCGTGGTACGTCGCGAAAGCATCCATCGTGTCCGAGCCTGCTTGACCAGAGTCCAGCCCGTCGAGTACTTGACAAGCACTGAGCAAGGTCAGCGGTCAGCACATCCCGGTAAGCATTTTATTTGTACCCGTGAGACTGCCGTGCTCACCATGTCCTGCTTCGTCGTTGAACTGCCATCCCCGGGCCAAGGCTTGCCTCCCGGTCGCCGCTTTCGCGCAGTCTGCAGGGTGGTCCCGGGGTGAGTATTTGATCTCCATGCCCGAGAACGATGTGCTCACGAATCCCGGTCTCTTCGTCACCTTAGCCGTCTCTCACGCGTGACCATGACGAAACCTACCGTTGACGTCGAGCACCGTCGCTCGTGGGCAGCGCTCATGAGGAAGTCCGAGCTCCAGAGCGACACACATGAGCGCTGCCGAGCTGCCGCCGTATTCCGCCACCCGCTGATGACGCGCGGTTCGTCTCGACGTGCGTGAGCTCACGCGACAGGAAGACGGAGACGAGGAGGCCGTGCGGGTGGGACGTTGGATGAAGATGATGGCGGCGCGACAACCGGGAGCGCGAGGGTTGAAAGTCCAATATGGACGTAGATACTTGCCCATGTACACTAGTGCGTTTTTTGGAAGCTGAGACATGAACTTGGCAGACGAGTGGATCGCCTTCGGGCGATAGGCTGGGAGTTGCGGCGACACCCGAGAACGTGAAGTACATTGGCTTGTGCACCCGGGGTGATACTGAGCCTGCAAATTGTGTGGTGAGTGCTCCAACGTTGTAGGTGAAAAAGATGTGCTCACGATGCATGTGCTCATGCTCGCACCGTCCCGGCAATGCCGCCGGTTGCCGCTCTCGCCTGAGCATCGTGAACCGACAGCGGGAGGTGGTGGGCGATACAATCTGCCATTGATATGTCGTCGACAGAATACAATGTATGTACGGGATGAATCGTAAACTATAGTCCATCAGATGTCTTGGCAAATGCTGCCGAGGGACGTCAAGTGCTCGCGGAATATGAGGGGTGACGGTGAGCGCAGTACCGGGTCACAGAGTCACGAAGTGATACTCACCAAATGTGCGAGGCGGCAGCGACGGCGACGGTGCAGAGAGCAAGAAGCAGCGCATAAGAGGATGGACGGTGTGAAGATGAAGAGGAGGATGTGGCCCATGAGACAGCTTGATGATCTTCACGATGAACTCACGCGCCGGCCGGGGGACCGCGGCCGTACCATCTGCCCACAGAGGACGCGCGGTTTGTCTCTTCGTGCTTGAACTCCGGGTGGAAGAAAGACCGAGATGAGGACCTTGTGGGTGGCATGCTGCGCGAAGATGGTGGGGACGACGCAGAAAACGGCGTGCGCGTTCGTGAGTGGAAAGAGGAGATGGAGACTGACCATGTACACGTTCTCGCCGTGAGTCGCGAGCATGAGGCCGTTCGTGGTGAGACCTGAGAACGTGAAGTACATGAGCTCGCACCACGCTTGGAATCAGTCGAGGCGCGTTGGAGACACTCACATGGGTATGATGAGACTCGCGTCCGCTTCGTTGATCAGAACGGCTTCCGGAGGGGCGGCACAGCGGAAAGCCCATGCGAGCCCATGCGCTGGTTGCAGAACTCTTGCAAGGGATTCGGAGCGGGCGTTGCAGAGTGGGTGTGTGGAGAAGCGCTTGAGGCAAGAGGCGAGCGAGTGCGGGACTTGGTAAGGGCGAGAGAGGCAGAGGCAGAGGCAGAGGCAGAGGCAGAGCGAGCAGAAGTGCAGGGAAGCCGTCCGAAGCGCGTCCCGAGGCCGACGTGGAGCGAGACCGGTCATGTTTCGAGGATCGTGGTGAGTTTGGCAAGACGTGGGTGGGTGTCGTTCGAGCTCAGAGTCTTCTTTGTGGATTGCGTCACAGCCAACCTTACTGTAGGGGCTCGAAAGCGGACTTCTCATCGTGAGACGAGTTTTCCGATTGTGCTTGGGCTGAACCTGAGGCCTGAGCCTCTCTTCAGCTTGAACTTCGCCATCATCACACTCATCATTCCTGAACCGACATCGATGCACTTCCAGCTGCTAGACTTGCCGCAGGAAATCATCTTTGAAGTGTTGCGGAGACTGGAGTCGAAAGATTTGCTGCGGTGCAGGCTCGTGAGTAATCACGCGTGTCAATTCCTGACTCTAGTTCACGGTTAGCCAGGTGTGCTCGTCGCTGCGCGACCTTACGAAGCAGTCTCTGGAACTCCAATACCATGTCGAACTAGCCGCGGATGGCTTGGTCGACGGTGTGGACTGTGCCCTATCAACATCGCAGCGCCTTACGCTTCTTCTTCAGCGCCGTGCACAGTGGCGTTACCTCGACTGGTCCGGGATTCACCGTCTCAAAGCCCCAGAACTATGCCAGGCATACGAGCTGGTTGGCGGCGTGTTCGCCTTATCTAAAGACAACAACAATATCTTCGCCCCCGGGTCGTCCCACCTCGCGCTCACATGGCTTCCGACTCGCGACACTCCTGCGGCGACAATCGAAAGGGAGGACCTGGGAATGACAATACGTGACTTCGCCATTGATCCTTCGCAGGACCTCATGGCCTTGGTGGTTTCTCATGGTGTTGATGGGTGCGTCTCTCATTCACTGTAGCTATCCCTAAACGAGCTCCACACACCCTCGGTCTTGACATCTCTCAAACTCTCAGACCTTGAGGCCCTGACGATCGAGACAGATTGCATCCGGACTTGCCTCAATAGCCGCCGGATCTGGCTATTGCGTCTTCGTATGCGCACCCGTCTGGCTACCCGTACGAAAACCCGTGCCCGCACGTACCCGTACCTGTGAGTTGTGTGTCCAGGTAGGAGTGGATACGGGTTCTGGTATAGGTAGAAAGAACAGGGGCATGCACGGAGACGCAATACCCATGCTCAGCGGTTATTGAGGCACTTCTGAACGCGATCTGTACGTGGGCACGGGTTCTTCGCGGGTAGCCTCCTCCGACCGTACACCTCTCACGCTTACCTCACCTGTGCTATACCCTAGGACTCTCTGTGCTTCCGTTTGAGGTTGATACCAGTTGCACAATCAGTGCTAACAACCGTTTTCTGACAGATTCGCCATACATCTACGAACACTGAGCGAAAACAAGCCTCATCCACGGGCGAAGTCACAGGAGCTCCGAGCAACCGTCCCATTCGTTGGTTCGAGCTCTTTCTTCCAAATCGCCGATGACGTCGTGTCGGCATTCTTTGGTATGCATGAGCCAGGTCTCATCATATGGAACTGGCACACCGGCCAGATTTTAGTAGTGTGTCCACCTCCATCTCTCTGACTCATGGTCGAACTCATCATGCTCATCACGTATTTGGCAGGAATTTGTTGACACGGACATGCCGAGAGGCGCATTCGACTTCGCATTCATCTCCAACCGTGCCTTTATGCTCACCATTGCCGCTGGACCTGGGTCGATCGAGCTGTTCACGTTCGCAGACGCTGAAGGTTCTAACCTCCGCCCCAGTGTCGCGAAAGCTGCAGTCTTCCATCTTCCTCCGACAAAACCCGGCAGAGATCTCAACAGAGCATACACGCACGCCGGGGCTTTCGTCGCTCACCCGATGCCCGGAAAGCCGTTCGAGACTGCGCGAGACTCGCGCATACACATGTTCACGCTCCACTATGCCGCTCACGGAGGCATTTATTTCATGTTCGTGCACACCCGTTCATTCCTCTCTCTCATCCCCGCAAGCTCCGTCTCTACCGAGGAGCGCGCGCCCGTGGTAAGAGCTTGGGAGGAATGGGGACCGGATCACACGCGATTCGTTGAGTGGATGGGCCACTTTCAGTGGTTGAGGTACGTCACTGCGTGACCTGCCTCTCTCGAGTGACCGACCTGTTGTCAGGTACATACACGGCACGCGCGTTATCTTCCCACCGATGCCTCAGCTGTTCAATTCGCCGGAATCGTACATGCTCCTCATGGATTTCAACGTCCACCCCAAGCGCTTGGACGATCCCGTGGACGATGCGCCCGTCCCGGACGATTGCGAGTACCATGTCATTGACAAAGAGCGCGAAGTCGTGGCCGAGAATGTCTTCCGAGAACCGGTTGTGACCAGGCTGCCGTACGCAGTGTCGACGAGGAACGTAGATGACCCTGTCCTAGGGGACTATTCAGGCTTCATGATTGACCACGAGTGGTTGATTGGGATGCGGGTAAGTGGGCTTGTATACATTCGCTGACTAGGCTCCTAGCTGACGCCTTGACTCGCATTACAGGATAAGGGAGACGGGACTTATGTGGATCTAGACGTGTATACCTTCTGAGACATCTGGTAGAGTGAGATGTGTCACGCATGTCTTTGCTGACAATCCGGAGCTCCGGTTTCAACAAAGTGATTTTCAATACGTTATGAGCGCTCTTCAAGATCGATCGAAAGCGCTCGTGTGTAGATGGTATATATAGGGCGACCCTTGTTCTGTATGACCGCCCAGTCTTCCCCCGGGTATCAAAAAGAAGCTCCGTTTTGCGTGGTATGTGACCCTTGCGACGTTTTCCCTGTTGATGCTGAAGTAATGCGATAGAACGTTAGCGTACGACACAAACTCGATCATGTCATTCCCACTGTATGGTCTCCCCATGGTTTCCATCTCAATCTCCTCGCTCAACGTGGATTCGAGCCTACCATCTCTTGCAGACAGGCGACAACACTTCGAGTTGAAGATTCTGAGCCTCAAAGCACTATGGAACGCAGAGGTGCCGATCAACAAACTTCCTCCGGAGCTCCTGATTGAGATCATGCAATACTTCCTGGACCCCGTTGTCCCGAAGAAGCAGAAGAATGTCCAGCCAACTGGCCTGACTACCAATCTAGAGCAGTGGATGCCCCTGATGCGAGTGTGCCGCCATTGGCGCGGTGTCGCTTGCGGATATCCTCGCTTGTGGTCGACGATCCGCATCTCGAGTGCAGCGAGTCTTCGGTGGTTCACACTGGCCGCATCTCGCTCAGCCAAAGCCCCCCTCACGTTGGTTTTCCGCTGGATTCCTCCACCTACGGATGATTTCACGCGCCTGCTGCTGGAACATGCGGCCAGCATTCAGCATCTCCGCTTTGCGGTGGTGCTCTCCGACTGGGCGATCCCGACGTTCTCCGCGTTGATTCGAGCAGGCATGCCGTCCCTTCATGAGCTCACCGTCGATGTTCCTATCCCACCACCATTGCCAGGATCTGTTGCATCGAGTACCTGGGTGCGAATCAGTGAGGATGTGACGCCGCATCTTTCGCATTTGACCCTTCGTCACGCGTACATCAGTTGGACGCCGGGTCTGTTGGCCAACATGCGACGCTTGCATCTTACCAAATGCGTCTATGAACCTTCCCCTCCTACCTGGGGCGACTTTCTGGACGCGCTGCGACACGCCGTACATCTCGAGGACTTGAAGCTCGATGACTTCTTACCTTCTGCTACAGGCGACGTTCGACCCATGCCCGTGGAACGCACTGAACTCCCGTCTTTGCGCAGACTGCAACTGGTCGACAAGCCGGCTGCTATCTGCCTCTTCCTCTCCCATTTTCGGTTACCTTCCGGAGCACATCTCAGTCTCACCGGACAATACGAGCGCGTCAACATGGACGTACCCGACCCTTCCGTCGCGTTCACGTCCCTGCTCCCGCGCACCACGCCCGACCTCCTCTCGACCACCCACCACGTCTACTTATCCACGGCGACTCGACGCCCTACAGTGATGTGCCGAGGGCGCGACAAGTCGAACCTCGACCTGAACCTCGTATGCCCCACAGTCACCTCGTGGAACAGCTGGACGAACAGGGCGCTGGAGAACCTCTCGATCCTCCTGCACGGTGTACCCGTGCTGTCCCTCCACATACAGCGCGGGTACGACGCCCCCGAGACTCCGCAGGAGACGTGGGAGCACCTCTTGGATAGCCTGCCAACATTGGAGGCGATCCTCGTCGCGGGCGGGAGGACATCGGTCGTGAACCTGTTCTATGCGCTCGGGGCGGGCGCCGTACATGCGGACGGACCCGGAGGTGGTGGTGGTGGCGCTAGCGGCGGCGGCAGGGTTGAGCAAACGAGGTCTTTGCGGTGTCCTCAACTCCGCGCGGTGTCCGTTCAGGACGGCGTCCCGTACCGGGACGGGCTCGTGGAGGCCGTGGCGGGCTGCCTGGAGTGGCGAGGGGCGCGAGGGGCGAGGAAGCTGGAGGAGTTGCGCTTCGGGCTGGCGCACCGGAGGGGAGACGACTATGATGCGGCGCTGAAGCTCGGGAGTGAGAGGTTGGCCGGGCTGGTGGACATGTTTGAGTACGAGAGTAGCACTTGAGCGTCTGGGAGGAGCTGGCAGGTGAGCGTTGCGCAATGTTGGCATGTGTGTGGCCGCGCACTTATTGAGAGTTCGATACTCACTTGTGCAGGGAGGCAAGATGGTTCAAGACTGCGCTTGTTATTTATCCCCGGCGAATATCGACTGGTGCTCGGCTGTCGGTTGCGCGAAAGGATTGCGACAGGGTCTGCGCGCCGTTTGGTGAAGCGCTGCAACGTTTGTGCGAAGCGCATGTGCGATCCGCGCTTCCTGACATTGAGATGTATCGGACCGACTCTGTGCCACTCCGCGTCTGTGCTACGTCGGAGATTGTCTGTCGCGAGATAAAGGCTTGAAGTGGTATGGTACATTGATGATGCGGTTGAGGCGGACAGCCACACGGTAGAGGAACTTGTGGCCCCATGGCATGACGTTCCTCTCCATATTCTCTTCCTGTACTTCGACCAGGGCTGTCTGTCCTAGCACAAATCTAGACGCGATGCCAGGTTCGGTCCGATGGCTAGAAATGTAGGAAGCGAGGATCTCGCACATGCTCGTCATTCAGAGCTTGGGGCGCAAACCAATCCATTCATGGTCCGTTCGCCGCACGATGTCATTGAGCTTGTGGCCACGTCGCATGACGAATAAGGCGATGTTCCGTGGTTAGCCTACCTGGCCGTATGGACTGCGCTTTCGTCTTAGCTCCTATACATGTCGAGTCGTTCCCTCTTGCACGCCGTTCTGGGTGTATTCTGGGATGCGTCGTTAGTCACGACTCGTTTCTGAGACGTCGGAGGCAATTTGAGGAATGTCAGGCGGTCGTAGTCCGATGTCTATCCGACCCATGCCGCCGCCGAAATGGGTTGGAGCGTCATCCGTGCACAGCCACAGGTGGTAGTACTAATTAAGCGGCCGTTTGCAGCTGGCACTCGGCTAACCCGTGCGCGTCTTCGACTCTTTGCACACGACTCTCATCGCCGCCCCACGTCCATGTCGTTCAGAGGTCTCCTCGCCATCCCGAGGGAATTGCTCGTCACCGTTTTCTCGGACCTCGACCTTGCGGATATCGCCCGATGTCGCCAGGTGAGTACGAACAGCTTGATTTGTTGAACCTTCTGCGCAGTGCGACCACCGCTCTTGACGTCCCGCCGAGTTGGGGGACGACCAACGTAACAATCACCATATCACGCAGTACTGTCGGGAGATGCTACCTGATTTATGGGTGGCATCTCCTGTCGTACTGACATTGAGGCGCACAGATCACGCACGGGCATCGCCTCGTACAATTCGGGAGAGTCATAAGCATATAGTCGGGGGGTCAGCACGCTAAATACGGTTGTGGACGCGGTTCTTGCCCTCAGAATCGCAATATCTGGGGTGGTCAAAGTACGCAATTCCGAGGCGGTTTCGAGAGGATATCAAAAACGGTTTTGGACATAGTTTTGGTGCCCAGAATCGCGGATTTTGCCAAATTTCGTAGAATTGTCGCCGCAACGACAACCAGAATGCGAATCTGAGACACTCGATTGTTCACCTCATCATGGGGTATTTTCACTAGGACATGGAAAAAGACTCATGACATAAATCAGGGCATGGAACTCTTGACTTCCTTGTGGTATATTCTCGTACCCTTTTCTCGATCAATATACCACATGGACCGCGGCAAACCTTCATGACATACATGGGGACGTGCTCCGATTCCGCAACGACAATTCTGCACGATTCTGGGCTCCATACCTCCACCCCTACTTCTCTTCCGAAGGTGATTCTGCACCCGATCCCTCGATTGGAAACAGGCAGAAATTACAACGAGATTCGGTTCTATAGTGGTCTCAGACAAACGTGCTGTGGTTGCATATACGTGGCTTTATGCTGACAGATTCCCCGTTCCTCAGGTTTGCGAACACTTCAAGTCGGTTATCGACACGAGCGTCGCGCTACTCTACAAAAACGAGCTCGAGATCGAAGGCTATGTTGACGGCTCCAGAAAAGATCTATGCATGGCCGACCGTCTCAGGCTACTCATAGAAAGGCGCGATCGATGGCTGCGCCTAGACTGGATACAACGCTTGTCCCTGGCACCCGAGAAGATCATCCCGGAATCACCTCTCCCGTACGAGCTCCAAGGCGGCATCTCCTACAACGTCGTAACACACGTCGGAGGGAAATACACCATGAACGCAACCCGACTGCCGTCGACGGACAACCCGAAAGCCGTGTATCAGAACAAGCCGTTCGATATCCAGTATGTGGACATCACCACCGACCCCTCGCAGGACTTGATGGTCGTGCTGGACGTCCTAGGGAGGTATGTGCTGGCTGTCCGCAGCGACCGACGCGTGTTCGAAATCTGATAGCGTGCGTCTGCAGATTGCATTTCTGGTCCATGACTACGTACGGCGCGCATCCTCTGGCGCGCCAGGCGGTCGTGCGAGAAGAAGGGACGCCACAAGCCCGCATGACGGGCTTGTACATCGCACATGACTTGGTCGCGCTCGTAGAGTGGACGAACCAAGTCAGCGCTACCATCTGGAACTGGAAGACAGGATGTGCAGTTCTTGTGCGTCTGAGCCCCTTACCGATCTGCGTGACCGAGCTCATGTCCTGCCGCTTTACAGCATGGATGCGGCTCGTCCCTACCGTATCTCGTCACAGGTCTTGCCTGGCTCTCGCCCAAAGTCTTTGTCCTCGCCGATGCGGACCGCAACGAGCTGCTGCTGTTCTCCCTGGCGGCCTTGGACTGCACCGCTCCTGAAGCCCCGCGTTCTCTGGGCGACTTCTTGCCGTATGCGCACCTGAAGCTCCCGCCGATACACGCAGACTTCCAGGTCTCGTTCTTGCAGCTCGAGAGCAACCCTCTCCTCGCGTCTGTGCCCAAGGACCAGCCGTTCGCCGCGGCGTCCGAGTCCCATATCCTCGTGTTCACCCTGCAGTATATGATGTTCGACCACACCCTCTCGACCGGGAATTTCCTCGGTTTCGTGCATGTCCGCAGTCTCCTGTCGCAAGTCTCCTCGCTTGCCCCACCCAAGACAGCTGAAGACGTCAGAATCGTGCCGTGGGCCGAATGGGGGCCCGAGAACACCCGGATCATGCGGGACCCGTTCCACAAGGTCATCTACGCGCGGTGCGTTTCGAACCGTAACCTCCTGCATCCCTAGTCTGCTCACGAGTGCCCGCGATTAGCTATGTTCATGGCCAGCGAGTGGTGTACCCGATGCTGGACATCACCGACGACCGGCGGACGCAGCTCGTCACCTCCATCGACTTCAACGTACACCCGCGGCGGCTCGCATCTGCGCGCGCAAGTGCGAACTCTGGCTCTGTCGCCCTCCGCGAACACTTGCGACTCGGGTCCGACGAGCCCCAGGCGACCATCGAGCTCGTGAGGGAGCCGACCGTCCTGGCCGGGTCGCGTCCCAAGGGCGAGGGTGCGGACGAGCTCGGGAGGCCGGGGCTGGGCGCGCGGACGCAGGTGCAGGCATCGCCGTTCGTGGAGGACGTCGTGACGCGACTGCCGTACGTGAAGACGTGCAGAGTCGTCGGCCCGGTCAGCAAGAACTCGTACTTTATGACGGACCAGGAGAGGCTGGTCCAGCTGAGCGTGCGTCTGGCTCTCCCTCTCTACGTTTCGTGCGTCGCACGGGTTCTGACATGTTGGTGGCGTGTAGGGGTCCGTGGACAATATGCGGGGCACGTCTAGCGTGCACGTGTATACATTTTGAGGGGCTTTTGTTCGCAGTGGGGCCGCCTGGGACCGGCGCGATTCACGCCTACTTTGTGGGGTGACATCCGAGGATGGGTTGGGACTTGCTGCTCTGAGGTGAGACTTTGAGACCTACTTCGGGACATGCGTCGACGCCGCGGCGCGCATAGTGATTTTTCCGTATGTACGTTCAAGCACTCTCTGTAGCGCTGAGTATGTTTCCCTGCTATCATTAGGAGACGAATCCTGCTCACGTTTTGAACGACTTCTAACGACTCAAGTTCTCTCGCAAGCGCAGTCCCGTCTCCAATCTCATGATTCTGTTTTTTTCTTGGGCACTGTGCAAAAGATAAGAGCGTCCAGGCGTCGGTGGCTTGGCGGTGCGGGTGCGTCGGGGCGCGCCAATCTCTGCGTTTCCGCATAAGGCACCGGCTATCAGTTTAAGTGTGCTGCAAACTCCCAGCGTCCGACGATATCGCTCCCTCGACCGCGCCTTATCTCCCCCCGCGAGCGAGCGTAAAATAAATGTCGAGGGAGCGGCCGTCGCACGATAGCGGGTTGGAGCTTGTCCACCGACCACCATCACCTATCCTCTCTGACGACTGCTAGCACGGCCCCGACGACGACAAGCACGTACGAGCACACGAACGCGCGATGACGGACGTGTCTTCAGTCGAAAAGAACGGCGGCGCGCCCGCGGTGGCGGACGATGAGATGGAGCTGGCGCGCATGGGCTACAAGCAGGAACTAAAGCGAGTCTTTCTCTCTCTGCACAAACGCGTCGCGAATGGAACGCTGACCGACTGTGACCACTCCGCGACGGTCACAGACGCGATCTGACCCTGTTGCAGGCAAGTACGCGTTGTGCACCGTCGTGTGCGCATGAGGGGGTTCCGCGGTGACTGACGGACGCGCGGTTGTAGAACTTTGGTGTTTCGTTCTCGATCATCAGCGTGATCACCGGTATTCCGTCTCTGTTTTTGTATGGTCTGGTACGTGTTTTCGAGCTTCGTGTTAGCGCACGACGCTCAAGGTGTTTCGGAGGGTAGAATACAGGAGGCCCTGCAGTCATGGTGTGGGGATGGGTGGTTGTTGGTGAGTGCTCTCTAGAATCAGTCGACTGTTCGGAGGAGTTTCGATCGCCCAAATCCCGCTCAACCTCGCGCGCGCACGTTGGCAAAGGTGTCAATGGGAGAGGACGCGTATGGCAAGCATATGGCCATATACATGGGGGAAGGCGATCCAATCGAACTTGCATGTCCCCGGGATATTACACCCCGGGGACATGCATGTTTGAGGATCCCGTCAACCATATATGTAGAGAGAATGGGGCTGCACATATGCTCAGCGAAAGGTGGGACACGGACATGTATGTCCCCGAGTTTAATAGACCGAGGACATGCAAGTTCGATTGCATATGGCTCATTCCCATGGGAGGATCGCATCCGAGAGGTGGTGGACGCGTGAAGAGCTCTTCCGAGCAGTCAGCCTTCGCGTCTACTAGTTCTAAACTCGGACTTTATAGCATTCTTCACCATGACGGTCGGACTCGCTATGGGTGGTGCGTGTCCGAAGCGTGCTTCTTATATGTTAGCTATGTTAAGTGCTCCCAGAGGTCTGCAGCGCACATCCAACAAGCGGCGGGCCATACTACTGGGCTGCAATGCTCTCAGAACCTCAACACGCTGCCTTTGCATCCTGGGTGACAGGCTGGTTCAACCTGCTCGGCCAAGTCGCCGTCACGACCGGCATCAGGTGCGTCATCGACGGGGCCACACTCTCTTCCAACGCACATTCCTGACATACGCTCCCAGTTTTGCCGTGGCCAACTTCATCGGCACCGCCGCGACGTTGGGCACGAGCTTCGTCCCTACACCAGGTATCACGATCGGCATATACGCCGGGGTGCTCATCTGCCAGGGGCTCATCAACACGTTCGGCGTGCACCTGCTCAAGTACATCAACAACGTCTCCATCTGGTGGCACGCCGTCGGGACCTCGGCGGTCGTCATCGCCGTCCTCGCGGCGGCGCCGAGCCACCAGTCTGCAAAGTTCGTGTTCCAGACCTTTATCGACAACACGGGCGTCGACGGGGTTGGATGGGGCGAGCGCGCGAGCCCGGCGTATGTTGTCGTCATCGGCACGCTCATGTCGCAGTACACCATCACAGGTGAGCAGCGCGCCGCTCACTTCGCGCCCGGGTACATCCATGCCTGACGGATAATCGGCAGGCTTCGATGGTAGCGCGCATGTACGTATACTGGCCCGACGGTCTGAGTGGCCCCTCCTGACCAACACGACTGCCAGATGACCGAAGAGACACATAACGCAGCGATGTCGGGCTCCCTTGGGATCATCATGGCCATCGGGGTCTCGGCCGTACTCGGCTGGTTCCTCATCCTCGGCTTGCTGTTCTCCATCCAGGACCTCGACGCGACCTTGAACACCCCGACCGGCCAGCCTGTCGCGCAGATCTTTCTCGACACCGTCGGCGAGAAGGGCGCGATCGTCCTCATGGTACGTGCTCCAATCCGTCTCCTGCAGCAGAGTCGGTGCTCATGCCTGCCCGCTGCGCGCGGCCCCAGGTCATCGTCATCGGCGCGATGTTCTTCTGCGGGACGTTCTCCGTGACGTCCAACAGCCGCATGATGTACGCGTTCTCGCGCGACGGCGCCATCCCCGGCCACCGCTTCTGGCACCACGTCTCGGACAGAACGAGGTCCCCGATCCGTACCGGTACGTGCGCGCTCATGCCTCGGGCTGTATCTATGAACGTGCTCATGGTGGGCACCAGTCTGGCTGGCGTGCACTCTCAGCTTCCTCCTCGCTCTGCCCAGTCTCGGCAGCTCGGTCGCGTTCTCCGCCGCGACGAGCATCGCGACCATCGGCCTGTACATCTCCTACGGTCAGTCCCGTCCCGTCCCCCCTCTCTCGCCTCCCGCACCCTCCGCTGACCTCCCCCCCACCACACACTGCCATCGTGTGTTCAGGTATCCCGATCGCCCTGCGCCTCGTCTACCGCGCGCGCTTCAAGCGCGGGCCCTTCCACCTCGGCCCGTTCTCGTACCCGATCGCGGCGACCGCCTGCCTCTGGATCCTCTTCATCTCCATCGCCTTCATCCTCCCCCAGGCGAACCCGGTCGACAGCCAGACGCTCAACTACGCGATCGTCGCCGTCGGGATCGTGCTCGCGTACTCGCTCGGCTTCTGGCTGATCAGCGCGCGCAAGTGGTTCACCGGGCCGGTGAAGCAGATCGGAGGTGCGTCCGTTGGATCATGAACGTTGCTGTTGGCAGGGGGGGAGGGGGCGTTCTAGACTGGGGACTGACGACCTGCTTTGTGTGTTGATGGCGAACAGATGAACCGGCAGGCGTCGACGTGATGGATTCTGCGCAAGACGCGGAGACCGTGCAAGTTAGCGTGGAGCCAAAGTCGTGATTTGGGCATTGCCAGGGATGGGTGGACTCGCAGTCACAGCCGTTGCCTGAAGGCACTAGGAGAGCATAGATGTTACCACTGCCATATACCAGAGTGCGCTTAATGTAATATAATGGATATTGTTCCTTTTTCCCTTACACCATGATGTTGCGGAGGACAGAGTGTGTTGACGCACGTTATGCAACGTAGGGGACTGGACCCATTGTCGCTACGGAACCTGAGATGCTATTAGTTCCGACCCGTCCATCTTCGCACACAATCGGTTCACAGTCCTATATCTCACTTTCGGCCAGGCGCCAACGATCGCGTAAATCGCTCAGATTAAACGAGGGGTATGTAAGGTAAGCGATATAGGGCTACATCACACGCGTGTATATCGTGTGAGGCGAGTCAGGGTAAGGTCGAGGTGTGCCAGGGTTCACTACTGCGGATCTGACGCTGCTCAGTAGGTTGCCCCCCCGCGGCGTCGCCCGAATCCTCTTCGGCGGCCGGTTGTGGTCCCGGTAGTCGATCCTACTCCGCGTGTGCGACTACTGCCCCTACCCCTGAAGCACCTGCAGCAGATGATGGCGACGAAGAAGTCCCAGATCGCGACGAGAATCTGGAATTGGAACACGTGTGAGCGAGCTGCAGAGGATAAAACGCGTAGTGTGAGACAACGTACAGTCACGATAGCGGAGACGATGGTCTCGATGACATTTGCGATGGCAGAGATGATGGCGTTAATGCCGGAGCCGATAGCAGATACGATGGAACCCTGAGGTAACACTGATCAGTACGGCGTTCCCTATCTATCAAGGACTTATCAAAACATACCATGATGAAGAGTATGAATTGTTGGTCGTGAAGATCGTAAAGCAAGGAGGTGAAGCGTGTTTGGGTGTGGAAAGATGCGAGTGCGTGTTTGGTGGGGCCTAACCTGAGCACTTCGTGTTTATATATGTGGAATATCCAGGAACAAGGCTACTCCCAGCGCACTGCATTGTGCTGCTCCTGCCCCACAACGCCTACCTCATAGACGAGTCAATGACGTCACAGAATATCGGCCCCACGAGTGCGTCAGAGGGGCTGGCAACTGACGCCAGGCCGGCGTATTCACGGACGTTCGTGTGCATTCGCGCGTCATAGGGGAACCGACTCGGTTTGCTTTGGCAATGAGATGGAGTCGCATCCGTATGTCAGTCATATTTCCATTGTCCAATGTACCCTTCAAGCTGTACAACGTAGAAGCGTCAGCGCTTCACGTCACGTCGAACGCTCATAGATCTGACAACGGATTGTGGAATGGTGCGGATCAGCTCAGTCAACGAGCAAGATGCCACGGTGGACGAGGAGGAGGGATGGAGTGAAAGTTCAAACAAACATTCAACCACGTCACCACGTGTGGCGGTGCTCTCCCAATTCGGAAACACAGACGCCCGTACAAGCTCCGCTCCAACTCCCTGACCTCTCCTAACCTCTTGATCCGGAACTGGCTACGATGCCAATCCGCACTCCGACGTTGCATCCAGCGCATTGTGCCACTCTGTTCAGTGCTCAAGCTATTGTGGGTTAATAAGCTCATATATTGGATGCTAAGGAGTGTGTGACAGTGTGTAAACCGAGTCGACGACGTGATGACAGGGACATAGAGCAAGAGACGAGTCATGAGGAGCGATACATGAGAAACATGAAAAAATAACACAAACAAGCAAGAAAACCGAGACCATACGATATACCTTTTGATCGACGAGACGACCGACCAGAGACAACATCCTCCTACACTCCCTCCTTGATCACCATCATGATGCGGGCCAGGACGCCCACCGCCTCCCGCATCTGCTCCCTATCATTGGGGTGCATCAGCGGCAAAACCTGACCATCGAACTTGTCCGGGTGCCAGCGAAGCATCTCCGCCTTCACGATCTCCTTTGGCGTCTTCGCCTTCAGCCCCACCCGATACTCGCTGAACACGAACTCCCGCACACGGGCCTCCGTGATCTCGCCAGGCAGGGGGGAGGCCACCCACGGGTTCTCGGGGTTCGTAACACAGAGCGGGAACACAGGGATCGGGAACTCGATGTATGGCACCACGGGCCCGATGTTCTTCGTCGTCTTGAGCACCGTCCAGCGGCGCTCGTACTCCTGGCAGAACGCGGTCTTCCACGCCGCCTTGGCCGCCTCGAGTTCCGCTTTGGCAGCACGCTCGGCAGCCTTCCGTGCGGCCCGCTCCTTGTTCTCCGCGGCCTCACGAGCCGCCTGGGCCTCTCGCTCACGGGCTTCCTCCTGCGCACGGATCTGGGCCTCGTACGAGGCGCGCTGTTCGTCGAGCAACGCCTGCTCCTGAGCGACTCGGGCGGCGGGTGGCTTGCTTTCGAGATACGCCTTCTCGATGGTCGTGTACTCCTGGCGCTGCAGCTCAAGGCTCAAGCGGCTGTTTTGAGCTCCCGCCCAGTCCTGCCGGTCTTCGGCCGTCACAATCCTCTTCAAGACGTTGAAGAGCAACGGAGAGTCCAAAAGGTAGGCTTCGGCGGCCTGCCAGGCGTGCAGGAGCGTGGCGATCCGGGACTCGACAACGTGCTCGGGCTGGCGGAGGTCAACCGGCATGCGTGCTTCCTGACTCCTGATGTGCGAAGCGAGGTCCGAGTACAGCTTCTTGTTCTGCCTGGCCTCGTCACGGAGCTGACGCACGCGGTCGAGCTCCTCCCGCGCGAGCTGCAGCTTGCGCTCCCTCTCGATCCGCTGGATCCGCTCGAGGTTCAACCGCTCCTGCCTCAGGCGAGCCTCGCGCTCCGCCTCCCTCTGACGGGCGAGCCATTCCTGCTCGCGACGGTGACGCTCCTGCTCGGCACGACGGGCCTCCTCCATCCGACGGCGCCGGAGCTCCTCCATCTCCTTCTTCACCCGTTCCTCCTCCTTCTTCTTCTCCTCCGCCTCCTTCGCGAGCCGCTCCTCCTCCTCCTTCTTCTTCTCCTCAGCCTCCTTCGCGAGCCGCTCCTCCTCCGCCCGTGCACGCTCCTCGGCCTCCCGGAGCTCGTCCCCAAACAGCTTCTCGCGCTTGGCAAGATGGGCAGCCTCGAGGGCGCGGTACCGGTCCCTCAGCGGCTGGAGCTCGGCCGTCTTGTCGAGCGCCTCCTCGTTGTCGTGGTAGAGGGCACGCGTCTGCCCCTGGAAATCTATGACGTTGTAAACCTCGATGACGCGGCGCGCTTCAGCGGTGAGGCCCATCTTCTTGAGCTGCGCGATGATCTCCTCCGCCGCCTCCCTCCCGAACTGCGGCGGGGAGGACGGCCGCGCGTCGGCGTCGTCGACGTCGATTGTGGAGAGAGAAAGGCCCCCGGGCATCTTCAGTTTGGCTGAGGGTGTGGGCGTCTGTGGGTTACGCGTGGCTTTCGACTGCTCGGCGGCGACGAGCTCGGGGGCCCGGAGACCGGAAGCAATGGATTTCTTGAAGTTTTCACGCATCCGCTGCTTCTCGGTGAGGACGACCCTGCGTCGGGGCACCTGGGTGGCCCATGGCTTGCCCGTGGCGGGATCGATGTAGGGGTTAGTGTCGACAGGCTTGTTCAGGTTGGCGGTGTTGAGGAGATTGGCATGGCGGATGCCGTTGGGGTTGAGGGGGTTGAGGGGTGGGGCCGGGTAGGGCTTGCGGACGTAAATTCGACCCTTAAAGTGGTCGCGGGGTCTGCCGGGGACGAACATGGTGTATACTACAACAACAGTCGTCGGGGTCGTTAAGGTGCTAGCGATACAGCTGTGAGGAGATGGTTGGGAATCGGCGCGTGGTACTGGTTATGGAGGAACGTACTGTTTGAACGAGCGGATGGTCCACCGGAATAACGTAGCGCGTCTCTAACGATTGTCAAGTGTCGAAGTAAGCGATGGTGCTTGAGGTGAGGATTGAATGTCTTGAAGAGCTTGAGGCGTAAGCTTGAGGCGACAGGCTTGAGGATTGGTGCTTGAGGTCAGACGGTCGACGGTCGAGACGCGAGGCCAGTGGCCGGGAAGTGGTGGTCGATGCGAGAGATGGATGGGTCGTGAAAGTAAGACAGAGGGGACTTTATAGCTGCGCACCTGGTTGTCAGGCGCGCAGTTCTTTGTCAAGCTTTGGTCCGCAATCAGGACGGAGTGTACGTATTCGAGCCAGCGGTCCAAATAAGGCGTGCCCCAATTCAGCCGAATAGACGCTTACTACTGTCTCTCCGGGACCCCATCTGTGTCTACCACTTTCCAGCCACTCCCGCACCGATCTCTTGACGGAAAATGCGCATAAAGTATGCTCGTATGTCGGAAACGACACCCATCATGCCCCGAGAGGGGAGCGTAGAGACTGAAGGACGGAGGGACGAACATGCTTGCAGGTCCTTCAGCGGGCGATAAGCTTTGATCAGTAATCAAATCAAAGCGGTACTAATGGATGTCACGCACCCGCTTTAACCGTCCTTTGTCCTGACATCCAAGCCTATTGTCCTAGCCAAACCCTCGGAACGCCCCAATACAGTCTTCGACGCTTTGCCGCACTTCACAGAGCGTTACACCCTTGCCTGTGTCTGGTCAAAGAATGTTCGATGGCCACAAACATCATTTTTCCGACTTCCTCGACGACGACTGTTGGACTATTCATGACTGTCTGCAGAAAGGCTGATTCGCGAGCAAAGGAGCGGTGGTTAAGCATTGGTAAGGCCGTCTCTGCCGGTGCGGCCAGAGAATGGGGATCAGTGATGGGCGGGGTACTGCGCCATAGATAGAACGTACATTATGACACCGCACTACCGGCAGATCCTCTTTTGGGATGACGGCGGGACCTCGCTTCGCAAGGGGCGAGCGAATGCTCCGAAAGGCGATTGTGGAGGGGGAAGAGGAGGAGCGAGACTGAAGGGCACGAACGCACATAGCAGTGAACCCTTTATTGAACCGCTTGATCAATAAGCATGCTTGTCGTTACACGCGGCATGGCTGGCGGGCGAGCAACGTGGCCGGGCGCCCCGCCCTTGGCGTCGTCGCCACAATTCTCTGCCCGCCCAGCGTGAGTGCTCCATAAGGTTGATCATACCAGCAGAGAGAATGCCACTCACTCTCATCGTGGGCGCAATCGACGACAGGGGCAGACGACAATAGGAGGCTATCACCTGCTACGGTCGCGCCGTGGCCGCCACCCGTCATGACAGGCGAAGAACAGCATATAGCCACCTTTTGACATGAAGTCGCAGGTCAAGACACCTTCGTTGACAATGCTTGTTGACAGACGGATAGGCACTGTGTTGGACGTCGCAGGACACGTTCCGCTTGGTGTACTGAACTTCGTCGGCTGTGAGACATCGCGTGCTTGGGCGTCAACTGTCTTGATTAGGGAAATGCCGACTTTTCGGGGATAGGCGCGCTCATTGTTGCTCGTGTCTTCTCACGTACTCCCAATCCTATTGTTGTTCCCGCTGTCGGGCCTCCCGCTTTCTCTGACGTGACTCTTCGGTGGCGGCCTTCATGTGTTGCATCAGATCTAAGTCAATTAGGAGGTCCCCTTTCGTCTCCACCAAGGACTCGTCTTGTCCTGGTTTGCGTCCTCATCACCATAGGCCCATGTGTGGAACAGGAAGGAGGAGCCGGGCCTCTGCTAGTGAGATGTACTGAATGACCCCCGATGATACATTTTAACGAGCAAACACATCGAGACGCACTAGTACTGTTCCCCGCATTCCCGGAAATTAAGAGTTCAACAGTCGCAGAGGCGTGCCCGCGACGTCTGGTACCGGATGACACGATACAAGAGGGCCGCAGCCCCGGGCGTCGCGTGCCGGTGACGGTGTTCGCCCTGCTCTTGTATCCCTCGCGGGGCTCAGCTCTCCGGAAGGAGAAACCGGCAACGCGTTACCACTGCCGCAATTGGAGGAGATCAACCTCAAAGAGATGAGGTTAGGTTTCGAGATATCGTCTGGCTGGCTATGCGTGACTGCCTACGGCGCGCCAGGGCTAGGATGGGCACCAAGATGCAGAAGTCGCGGCTCCACTGCACTCGTGACCATCCTGGCCACCCTGAGTTGCGAGCGCATGCAGGTTTCCGCGAGGACTTCCGGTCTTTATGGGATGGCCCGGGATCGGTCGAGTATGTAGTCTCCTTGAAGGAGCCGCAGTGGTAGAGCTGAGTCTCAGAGCTCGAAGCATTTCTTCATGTTGGCGACATGCAAAAAATCGTTGCTGTATGTTCGTCGAAGAACGAGTTTCCTGAGTGTGGCCATGGGTGTTACGTCTTGAATGCTATCAGTAGTATATAACTTCTTGTGCCACGCTTGAGCAATATTGAGCGCGCAACCTCTGCCCAAAGAGGGGAATGCCGATATGTGAGCGCTTGTCAATTTCTCCTCTTCAACCTCTCTTTCGCCTTGCCATGTTTTGATCGTCTTCGATCTGGCGATAACAAGAGACAATCCCTCACAGGAGCGCCGTTGACCTCTCCGTGAGCTTGAGAGGGTTGGGCGACCCGATCTCTGTAACGACGGTTACTAAACTCAAAGCATCTTGGAAGTTTCTGCCATCAAACCGTTTGATTCGCAAGGTGAACATGATTCACGGTAGCAACATCCCGCTCGCGGAACTTTGACTAACTAACGGAATACTCTTTCAATCACAGGCGACGAATAGTCAAAGTTTCTACTCCCGGAAAGGCACCTCAAGCATTGTGCCAATCTCGCAAAGGCTCGAAGCAGACCGCGTACGTGTTGCATCGCAACAGAAATGGCCGGACAGGTATACTCATATGTCATATTTGTTTATTGCCCGTAGTATAAATCATCGCTGACAACTGGGAGATAGCGAACGCAGTCTTCGATTGGGCCCTCATCGTCATCCCACCATAGTGTTGAACAACACTCGAGCTTCAGTATGGCAATCAAACAAGCTAGTAGTCACACATTATATGCTCACCATTTCACAGGAAAGGACGACCTGCCTTACCGACGCTCCATTCATCTTGCAAGGCCACCGTACCGATTGGCGTCTCTAGGGTTCTCGCTTCCTTTCTAGTGGGACAGCGTCCGCCACTGGGACGCTGTGGCAGAAGTCTCCATGGCTTTGTCGCCATCTTCATCTTCTGAACGTGATGTTCGCACACTATCCTCCCAACTACTCCAGCAGGACCGAGAAGAACAGCGGCGGTTGAGGAGCGTTTGCAACTCCCGCCAACCTATCAGCACACTTCCCACGGAAATCTTCGTGGAGATCCTCGATATCGTGAGAGCGATATCTGAAGATCGGGAACACGAAGAGATGGTCGAAGTTTGTAGTTGGATGTCTTGGATCCCTCTCACCTGCGTCTGTCAGCAATGGCGGAACGTGATCTGTTCTACACCGCATTTATGGAGAGATGTTCACGTCTGGTGCAACATCGAATGGCTGAAGCTCTGCCTCGGCCGGTCTCGAAGCATCCCCCTCCACGTCTACATCCACTACCCAGCAATGATTCCCAACCTCATGAACGAACTGGCCAAGGACGCCCATCGCATCACGAGGCTCGTACTCGATAACATGACCGACAATACTATGGACTGTCTCAACCAGCTCTCCCTTGTCTCGCTCGCTGAGCTATCAATCGACACCCCTGATATGATGGGCTGGCAAATTGAGGGGGATCAGCTCTCCGAAATCCGGTTCCCTGCCCTCCACAGCTTACAACTGTCCCATCATCGCATAGACTACTTCAGCCCATCCATGCATAGGCTCCGCGTCCTGCACCTCTCGGAATGGGGTCAGTGGAACGAGGACGCGTCGGATATGCTGAAATTCGGCGAATTCCTCTGGGCACTCGCAGAGTTCCGCCACCTGGAGAAGTTCATGCTGGACTTCGCGTTCCCGTTCACGACCTGGGTTGACATTGGCGAGCGGGACGTCTCAGGCCCAATGGTCTCCCTCCCGAACCTACGCTTCCTGTACATCTTGTGCGCCGCGCACGAGAATCCGGATTCCCCAGACGTCTATCACCTCCTAGACCATCTCAAGCTTCCCGCGGACGCCACCGTCAATCTCTACGTCCAGGTTAGCCATCCGACCCGAGGCGGCTACCGCGACATCCTCCCTAACAAGCCCGAACTCTATCCCATCCTCGGCACCGCGACGTCGATCGAAGTCTGGGACAGAGGCTTCGACTGTCGAGCCGGCCCCGGGGAGCACGTCGCAAAGCTTGGCGTCACGGTCGAGCACGCGGACGAAGCCGCGGACACGCAGGTGTACTTCCCGTCCATGGCGGTGGACGAGTTCACCGAGCTGCTCAAGGACGCGCCGCTCCGGGAGCTCACCTCGCTCGGCGTCCACTACGATCGGGCGATCTGGATCCGTATCTTCCAGGCGTTCCCCGCGGTCCACACCTTCACCATTCAGGAGGAGGTCTTCGACTACCCGTACATGGGGATGCTGCATCTAGAGGAGCAGAAGGCGTTGGCGATCGAGCGCCGCGTTCGGGTCGAGGTTGAGAAGAACCTGGAGGTGTTTGCAGGGCTCGCAGGGCTCTCGGGTGCCGACCCGGCTGGGGGGGTTGTGCTCCCGCGCTTGCAGGAGATCAGATGCCAGGGGGTGAAGTGGCACGCGGAGACGTTCCGCGCCCTCGGGAAGTGCCTGCGCGAGAGGGATACGATGGGAGCGAGGCTGCGATCGCTGAGGCTCGAGTGCACCGGTCGTGACCTCAGCGAGAATGGACGTGGACAGCATGCCGCTTTCATTGCAGACTTCCAGTCTTTGGTAGATGGGCCGGTCGAGTATGTGGACATTACGCAGGCACAGTACTAGGAGACGTTGGGGCTCGTAGATACACGAGCCTGCGAATGACTCGCTTTCTCGACACACTCTTACACCGTGCTTTGCCGTTCGCAGACAGGTTTCCATGCGCAAGATATCCATTTGCAAACGAGACACTGAACGTATGACGAAAATAAAGGAAAGACGGACGCGTACTAACCCACTCTACAACTAACCGTTCCCTAGTCCTTGAACGCCTGCAGCCTTTGCTCGATCCCCATGCCCATCACCGCCTCTTCGTACGCCTGCACCTTTCCCTTCACTTCGCTCGTCCTGCCCCTCCGCCTATCCGCAGCGCCTCCACCGGCCGCGCCCTTCGCCAACACGGGCATCACCACCCCCTCCGCGCCAAAGTTGTTCGGGCTGCCCGGGTGTGCGTCGCCCGCGAGCTGCCGCGCGCTCCAGCTGCGCGAGACGATCTCGTCCACCTTGCTCAATGCCGACTTCCGCGCGAGGAACCGCTCCGCCGCCGTCCCTCCCCGCCCGAACGCAGCCCCGCCCACGCACGCCGACAAGGAGGGCGCGGGGGTGCCCCGGGAGTATGTCGAGTCCGTCGAGCAGCTGGACGCGCCGCTGTCGTTCCGCTCCTGCATCTGTGGCCGCTCATTTGCACTCAACGAGGGGGCAGCTTTCTCGGTCGGGGCCTTCTTGAGCTTCCCGCGGAACGGCGAGGAGCTGGCCGTCGACGGGAAGGGCAGAGGAGGCGGCGGACGCGTCGTCCGGAGCTTGTTGTGGCGCGCTTCGTCCTGAGCGCCTGCTTGGGCGGGAGGCCGCCGAGCGTCGGCCTTGGCCTTGGCCTGCGGGGCCTCGAGCTGCAGGTCGAGCGAGGCTGTCGACCCGAAGAACAGCTGCGACTCGAGCGGGGGCGACGTCACCATCGGCGGGCTCATGGGCAGCACCGACGAGTCTACGCGGGGCATCCGGGGCGGGAACGCGCCCTGCGCCTGTGCCTTGGACGGGGACGAGAACGGGCTGTGCCGCTTCTCCTCTGTGCTCCTCCGTACTGGCATGCGCGTGAACTTGTCCGAGACCTGGCGGCGGCGCGGCGTGGGCGAGGCGGCCGGGCTGTCCCTGTACGCGTCTGTTTCGCCCTCGTCTTCGAGTAGTGCGCCAGACTCGGGGTCTTCGACCAGGATGCGGAAGCCGGGCGGGGAGGCGATTTGCACCGAGCGAGCGCGCGCGAGCGAGGGGTGACGCGACGGCGTCTCTTCAGAGTCTGCGTTCGTCAGGGGCGCGATGGACGTCGACGCGTCGGTGTGCGTACGCCTGTGTCCGCGCCGTTGCTGAACTGAGTTGGTGCGGGAAGCGGGGCTGGTTGCGTCTTCGTCTTCAGTCCGGCCAGCGTGATAAGCTGTAGGAGGACGGCGCAGGGTGCCGAGACGGAGACGATCGAGGATATTGCGTCGGATAGACTTGTGCCGGACGGTTTCGTACGGAGTCGCGTCGTCGTCGCTCAGGCAAGAGCCGTAGGGATCCGGAGAGGTCACCCGAGGAGATGCAGCGGCTGTCGTAGTAGCCCGTCGAGACACGGCAACAGGGGTAGAGTGATCCAAGAACGGGTCGTCTTCTGCGACATCCGTGGCATCGGCCGCAGGATGTTCTGGAGGGGCAGAAACAGCCGAGTACCTGCTTCGAGAGGACAGTGCGCGACCTAGCCAGCTTCCTTGCCTCTGCGGAGGCGGGTTGGCAGAAAGTAGTCCATGCCCACTAGAGACCGACAACCGATTGTCTCCGACTTCCGAGGTGACAGGAGTGGTTGCCACTGGAGCCGCTCGTCTGAAACGAGAAGGTGGTGTGTAGGCGGGTCCTGGTACCAGCACAGGATTTCGTGAGGCGGCGGCGTGACGTCGAGCGTGCAGCAACCTGAAGGATAGCCATGCGCACAGAGCCCCGGCAACAACCCCTAGAATACCAAAGAGAGGTGCGAGATAGACGAAGTTGAACCCGCTCCCCTGCTTTGCCGCAGCAGCCCGTAGGAGAACAACGGAGGAAGCGCTGGGAACGGGAGGGAGGGCAGTGATACGGACGAGGGAGGCTGACGACGTCGAGGTGGCCGCAGACGACATGAGTGGGTCGTAGGCCATCGTTTTAGTAGGAAGGAGGCTATTCTCGCTGGTGAGCAAGGTGCTCAAAGGGCTACCATCGGCAGTCAATAAGACCTGAGTAGGAGTAGGGGTGGGACTAGAGTCAGGAGTCCACCACAAGGTCGTCGAAGTTGTCGAGGACTGTCCCCAGGCGCCCCAAGACGGGTATGGCCACCAGTCGAAGGTTGATGTAGGAGTAGACATGTCCTGTCTCCCGTACACTGGGCGTGAACACGGAGGTGATGGTATCCCCGTTGGATGACTGCTCGTCTGGCCCGTCATCATGATGGCCACCCATACGAAGAGCGCGAGACGTGAGCGCAAGAAGAGTCGCGGTGACGCCATGGGCATCTACAAGAGCAGTCAGAACGCCTCCATAAGTGGGACAATAGCATACTCACATTAGTCCACCGAATTGGCGAAGGGAGGAGGATAGAGGACCAGAATGAGGTGTTTGCGGAAAGTTGTAGCGAGGCTGACAGTGGATAACCCCACATACACTAGGCAGGTTTTCAAACAGACCACAGATAATATCCAAATCATGACATATCGGGGATGGTAGTATTGGACCGTCAGAGGACTCTATATCCCAGTAGTAGCGACGCCTGTACGAGAAGTCCTTATATGGCCCGATTGCAGAAGACTATTCTTTGGTTGAGACATTCGCAACAGTCATCTTTCGAGCGCCGTCTATACTCCAACAGCAGTTTATCCAGATTTTGATATCGAGACTGTACAGCGCAGGATGATAATGGAGGAGGAAGAGGAAACACGATCGTGACGGTTAACGTTCTGAGGCTGGCAGTGAGGGGAAGAGGTCGGTAGGCGCTCGGATGTGTCTCGCCGGGAACACGGGCCTTCGTCCGGCCTCCCTCGGGCCGCAGGGGGGGCAGCCCTAAATGGCAAACCCGCTTGACGGCATGGGCGGCTATTCCTCTTGAATCCAAACAACCATGCTCACCGACGGGTCGAGTTTAACTGGTACCGACGTTCATTACCTCGGCGGTAAGATTCATGGAAAAATGACTTGAACGGATATGCTGTCAATATGAGACGATACGCACTGCGGAAGTGTCTGCGCTAGCCGCCTTCGGGCCCACAAGCAAAACTCGAAGGTCAACCTTCCCCTGAGCCGTACTGCATATATAGTACCCTCAGTTTCACCTCATTTCCCATCACTCAAACACACCTCATCAGTAGAGCTTTCATATCCGACACCAGTAACCCAATACTTCTCCAGCCCTCACTTGCAACATGTACTCTACCAAGTTCTCCACCCTCGCTGGTCTTGTTCTTCTTGCTTGTGCCGGTACACAAGCTCAGAGTACGTGCATTTCAGCATGATAATTTGTTTCCGGAACCTTACTGAGATGTGGAGCAGGCTTCGTCAGCCCGTCCTTTGATGGCGTACCCAACGCACCCAATGTCCCCAGCGGATTCAGCACCCCAGGGGTGCCTACCCTGCCCGTTGGCGACTGCTTGACGTCTACCGTCGTTGAGACTTATATCCCCACAAGCGTCATTACGGAAACACACTTTGTTCCTGCGACCTCAGCTGTCCAGAACAAGCGAGCAAGTGGGAACTACTTCGCAGAAGTCGCCCGCCGCCAAGCCTCCAGATCGAGTGCAGCGGCATCGTCCTCTAGCAAATCATTGGCATCAGCCTCCAGCACACCATCAGCGTCGTCCTTCAGCGGTTCATCAGCGTCGACCTCTTCTAGCAAGCCATCAGTGTCGATCTCCAGCAGCTCCAGATCGGCGAAACCATCGAGCACTGTACCCGCAAGCGCGGCGTCGACCTCTCCCACCACCGCGAAGAGCACCAGCGCCCTCAGCAGTTCATCGGCGTCGGCCTCTAGCAAATCATCAGCGTCGGGGTCCAGCAGCTCTAACTCGGCGAAACCATCGAGTCCCGTGTCCGCAAGCGCGACGTCGAGTTCTCCCACTAGCACGACAAGCACGGGCACAGTCATGCGCACTTCGACCACGAACACCACGAGCACACCCGTCAAGTCCACCATGAGTACCGGAAGCTCTGCTTCCCGTACCACCACCGTCGCGTCATCTGCTACCACCAAGACCTCGACGTCGACTGTCGTTACGACGAGCACCTCAGTCAAGAGTGCTACAACGACGTCTACCCGGGCCATCACCTCGACCAAACCTGCTCCCTCCTCTTCGTCAACCTCCGCAGTCGTCTGAGAGGACAGCACTCCTCCAGTCTGGAGACATATCGGAGTCGATCTCGGAAGCAGCCTGGTGCACCTGTGCAAAGTTCCCGTATTCCATTTGTAAACAGATCACATCATGCGATAATTCATACTCTCCCACACACATACTCGATTCCCTTACATTTCATTTGAGCGTCCAGTGAGTGCGTGATTGAGACTTGTGGCAGTTGAGGCGGCTTCTCGGCTGCCGTTCTTCTGATTGTCATCAGACTTGCTGTGCGGTGCGGCGACATCGCTTCAACATGGGACAACCGAAATGAGTTGCTTCGCTACATTGAACATGCAGTGTACCCACGGGTCGTTGTCGATAGTGCTCCTAGGACTCGGCTCAATTTCACTTTGGGACGCCAATGTCGCGCAAGTAAACCTACTAAAAGGTATACTCAAGACGACGGTCTCGCCATAACTGCGACGCACTGAAAAGCAACAAACGGCAGAGGCATCTGACATGATGTCTTATCGCTTAGAATTCGACAGTAGTATCTTTGATTGTTGAGGAGTTCGAGTGTTTCCCACCCATGTCAGGCATCGCGTGCACGTTGACGTTGAACGTTGAACGCCCATGGCCGTAAGGCTGCGCTTCTCACGTTGCGACGTTCCTTCATCCTAGTCAGCCAGCGGTGCTTGCAGCTTCTTCGCGTGGAGTCGTCGTTGTTGTTCACTCTGCCTTTAGCTGCGGTGCTTCGGCTGTTCCTCTACTTGTTCTGTCAGAATGTCCGGCAATGGGTCGTTGAGCATCGAGACTGCCAAGGTGACATACTGTATCCCAGGACCCTCTAGATCCTAATATTGACTCGGTTCATCTCTAGCTTGTCGGGCTGTTTGTGGAATCACTTCTGTTCGGCACTTTTACCGTCCTTTTTGCCATCTCGTCGTGGCTCTTGGTTTCAAGTGAAGGGTCGCTCGCTCGCGTGCAATTCAAGACCATAGTTGTAGCACTATCAGCACTTCTATGGATGCTATGCCTAGTTGTGAGTGCGATTGGGTCAGTCAAGTAAATGAAGAGTGTGCACTTACTAAATACTGCGTCACTTCTTCCGCGACTTCGTAGCATGTTTCCCTCTCCCTGGACATAGCAGTCACGGGATTTATCGGCTCGCTGGGCGACCTAGGCAAATCAACCACCTTCTTCCAGAACCTTGGGGACGCCCGGGCGGTCGCCAAGGACGTCATATACGTGACGACGCTTCTCGTCAGCGACGGTTTCCTAACCTACAGACTATTCGTTGTCTGGAATCGTGTATGGTGGATCATTGTCGTCCCTGTCCTCCTATTGATAGCCACGGCGAGTAAGTGCTCGTTGTCCTTCCTGAGTTGATTCGTTTTGACACGATGGTGGTCCTCAGTTTGCGGATATGGCGCGAGCATCGAGATAGCCCGTCAATCGCCCTTTGATCATTTCGTCCTCTTCGTGACCGAACTGTACAGCTTGCCCGTCGCGACTAACCTTGTTCTAACACGTAAGCCACAGAGCAGCACATCTGCGATACGCAAACGTAACTTCGTCTGACTGTAATTGCTAGTGTTGATCGCGGGTCGCTTCCTATGGTCACGACGACGTACCAAAGCGTACAGCATGAACCTGACCAGGACATCGTCTTCGTGGAGCGTACTCGAGCCGCTGATTGAGTCTGCGGCCTTGACGGCCTTCGCTCTCGTCGCCCTCCTCGTGACGTACCTAAAAGCATCAAACGCGCAATACATTTGCTCCGACGCCGTCCCCTCGTTGATCGTATGTTCTGTCGAACCCGGATCGATAACACCAGTGGTACTTACTCAACCTGACTTGTAGGGTATCGCCTTCACCCTCATCATCATCCAAGTCCATGCTCGGGATAGATGCGAGGACACATCTGCAGACTTGGCCGGTATGCGCACAAGCCGGGTCGTTGTAAGGAGTGCCACCGGGGACGGTGTCGCACTGGGAAGAGGTGGTGGAGGGGCCGTTCAAGTGCACGTATCCCATCTGGGTGACCTGGACGAGTTTGAGGGCAGTGACGGAGGTTCTAAGTCGCTTGCGCGTACCCACTAACGGGGCGAGCGATGCACGGGATTGATTATGCTGTTATATACTTAAGTCGTTCTGTACATGTAAAGCGGATCTTTCATAGCCGAAGTCGCTGAGCGAGGCTTATTCCCCTGTAGGCTGTCATGTCATGCGTTATGAGACCGTGTCTGCAATACGCATTTCGTCAGCAGCAGCAGCAGCAGCAGCAGCAATCCGCTTTACAGCATTGGTGCGTCTTGCATGTCTGAGCAGGTACACCATCGACGAAGGCGTCATTCCTTCCATGCGCTTCGCCGCGCCCTGTGGCCCACGATCAAGACGTGTGCTCGAGCGACAGAAGAGGGGGACTCACAATGCTCGTCGGCCGCACCTTCGCGAGGCGTTCCTTCACCTCTGAGCTGAGGCCCTCGATAGAGTGGTAGTTCAGATGCGGGTCGAGTGCGAGCGACTCATCTTCCCTGAACACCCTCAAGTCGGCTTCTTGTCGTCTGAGGTGATAGCTGTAAATGGCTGTGAGGAATGTCGCGTCGAGCGCGTGTCAAGAAAGCTTGCGATCTCGATGCTGCAGAATCTAGACTCACACTCCGTCTCAACACGAGACAATATATGAGGATGCACTGACGACAACTCCGGGAGCACAGAGGTGAGAGCGCGCACGAGGCCTTCGCGGTGGCGGAGCAAGTGATATGCGCTTTGCACGCATCGGGGCCGGGTGAGCGAAAGAGAGAAAGAACAGCTGAGATGATGACAACACACCTCCTCATGTGGCCGTCTAACTTGCATTCAAAGCCGAGTTTCCCCCATTCCTAAAAGAATGTGTCGTTGGACGAAGCCGCAGGTTATTCCGGACAGTAAGCATGCACGCACCTGAGGACTGAGCGCGTACGACTGGAGCAGCTCCGTGACGCGCGAGAGCTCTGCTCGCGTCTCTTCGAACCGCTGCCAGCGCGCGTCTCCCACGACCCCGGCCGCTCTGCCCTTCTCCGTCAGCCTAAGGTCCGCGTTGTCGCTGCGCAAGGTCATGCGGTACTCAGAGCGGGACGTGAACATCCGGTCTACAGCGGCCATCGTTAGCGACATGCTTTGACCATCGCTCAAGGCGGGGAGGTGATACAGGCAATATGAGGGGGAGATACGCACAAGGTTCTTCCGCGCCTTTGACGATAAGGTCGTCGATCATGACCCCGATGTAACCATCTGCGCGCGTGATAACAAGCGGAGGCCGATGAAGGGCGGAAAGCCCCGCGTTGATGCCAGCAATGACTCCCTGTCCCGCTGCTTCCTCGTATCCAGTGGTGCCTAAGGATACACTATTAGTATCAGCCGCCAATGGTCGGGACTTTTGAGGCTTACCGTTGATCTGCCCAGCCAAGAATAGACCTTTAATACGTTTCGTCTCCAATGTCGCTGTGCGCAGGGAGGTAAGATCAAGGCAAAAAATTGCTCCCAACAGGCCAGACTCACGTCCGAGTTCCCGGGCGTCGATGTGGTCATACTCGACGCCATACGCTGGCTTGATCAACTTCACGTTCTCAAGCCCGGGCACAGAGCGGTACATAAGCTCCTGCGCATCCTCGGGAAGGCTACAGGAAAGCCCGTTGGGGTATATGAGATCGGAGTCGTATCCTTCCGGCTCGAGCCAGACGATGTGGGACGACTTCTGCGGGAAGCGCGTCACTTTCGCCTCGAGTGACGGGCAGTAGCGGGGGCCCTTCTTCGTCTCCTGTATGTGAACGCATCGGTCTATGTTATCCCTCACTATCTGGTGCGTCTCCGGGGTCGTCCGCGTCATCCAGCATACGACCTGACTGGCGGCGTTTGCGACGCGGTCGTTCATGAAGCTGAATGGAAGAGGATCGTCGTCGCCCTCTTGTATTACCATCTTTGAGAAGTCAATAGAATCCTTGGCGAGACGAGCGGGAGTTCCTGTTTGAAGACGACCGAGACGGAAGCCAGCCGCGTTCAGGGACGCTGAAAGACCGACGGACGGTGCTTCATTCATGCGTCCGGCGGGGTAACGTTTCGTGCCAATGTGTATCTCTCCCGACAAGAATGTTCCGGTGCATATGACGACTTGTGAGCAGGTAATGATCTCGCCAGAGTCTGCATAGTCTGAGTACATGGGGTAATTGGGTCGTATCGGATGTACGTACCGAGCTTCACCCCTCTGATTTCTGACCGAGGAGGATCAGCAGAGATGGTAGGTTGGCTGAGCACGAGGTCGAAAACGCTGCCAGCGTGAATGTCGAGGTTTGGATAACTATGCAAAGCCGCTTGCATGTGTTTCTTGTACAGTTTCCTGTCGACTTGTGCTCGAGGGCTCTATAGCCAATGTCAAAATCGCCTCTGCACTAACACGTTCTACCGAAACGTACCCATACTGCAGCACCTTTGGAGCGATTGAGGATCTGGAACTGTATGCCGGCTTGGTCTGAGACAGCGCGGGGTTAGTGATTGATCGAGGAAGTAAGAGAGCCATGTATGTACCTGTTACTCGCGAGCATAGACCGTCCAACGCGTCTACCTCGCGCATGAGGGTGCCCTTCCCGACACCGCCCATGGAAGGGTTACAGGACAGTTCACCGATGGTGTTCAGGTTCTGCGTCAGAAGAACAGTCCGCGCCCCTGTCCTTGCAGCCCCTGCAGCAGCTTCGCAGCCTGCATGCCCACCTCCAATGACACAGACTGTAGTGTTTTTGAGCTGTTGCTATCATGACTTTGCGAGTGTGAAGGCGTGCGCACCATCATAGTGATTATGTTTTGGGGTAGAAGTCAGGGTAGCATAGTGTTTAGAATGTCGGACGACCCTGATATTCCGTGCGTTCCTGAGGCACCGGTGCATGCAGCTGCTACCGCGCTGTCTGACCTGAACTAGCTTATCAGCTATGTTATGGCGAGGGTAGTGGTTTGAACTACGTAGTAGCTCAGCAAGCGCCCAGACCAGCGATAAGTAGTTTGCTGACATAAGCAATCGTTTCTCTTCCGAATCCGAGCTAACTTGACTCCGTCTCCGAGAAAATGTTTGATCCGTCCTGTCTCTCCTCTGTTCTGTCAGTGTCTGGCCTGCGGATTGCTGTTATATTCTTTGTCGACGCCGGCGGTGGCGAAGACGACGAAAATGGGCGCATACTACGATGAAGTCGAGATCGAAGATATGGCTTGGGACGAGGAGAAGCGCGTCTACCACTATCCCTGTCCGTGCGGTGACCGCTTCGAAATCTCGCGGAAGCAGCTCAAGAACTACGAAGATATCGCAACATGTCCGAGTTGCAGCCTGATCATACGGGTGATATACGATCCTGTAAGTTCCAGGTTCTCTGTATGTACGTGACTTTGCCGCTGAATGAACCGATCGTCTGCGACTTGTAGCTTGAATTTGAGGATGAGCCTTCCGATGATGAGGACGAGAGTGCGTCTGCGGAAGGCGACTCCGAGGACGATGAGGAAAATGAGGAGAGTGAGGAGGAGACATTTGAGGATGCGTTGGAGCACTTGACGATTGCGGATGAGAAGCCCTAGGCCGTTGCTGTCGCCGCATGAAAAGTGCGTCAGTATGATCTATCTCGTCGACAACATTCTCATTCCAACCACCAGATCATACACGATTGGACCTATTACCCACTATATCAATCGTTATCACCTAGGCTCTCGAGGATGATGTACCGTTCTCTGTATCTACTAGCTTGTGAGTCTTCCACCTGTCCCCATAATTCCCGCATGCTCACCTTCACTAGTTCATATCTTGTATCATGACACCTAATTCTATGTGTTTTTCCCAGTATGTAACACGGAAACACTTAGACATCGTCGAGATACCACAAGAACCTCGGTGAGTCCGCCTTTCGCCATTGGATCCACGTGCCCACCCATGTGCCCTGGTATATGCTGCACATCTCTCGTGTTTTGATGTCGAGCATCGTGTTAACAGCTTTTCCTCTACTGACAACTCGCTAAGCTCAACAACTCAACTTATACCGGTGAAAGCTACCACTCAATGGGCGCCTATGGTGCTTGCAAGTCCTGACCGTGATCTCGAGAGTGTTCAGAACAGCAAGGATCCTCTCCAATCTGCACGACTTCGCGGTGTTCTACCTACCTCGCTCGCTGAGAGGACCTTGACACATATTTCGACCACCGGCGCAGGCGCGTGCACGGGGAGCCATGCTTTGAACTCGGCAGGTGGACCACCTACAAGAATTCCAGTCTTGTCCTCACCACACCCGTTCGCATAGTGAATGCGCTTCCTAACGGTCGAGGTCACGAAATCCGAGAAAGTCGGGACTATGCCCGGCTGCAGCCTGAAGAGCCAAGGCAACACCGCTTCGCACGCCCAATATGGCGTCTTCTTTGCGCAAGATGAACCTTAAGCTGGAATGCCACGAGACCGCCATGCCCAGCACCCCGGGGGCTACTCGGTGACCAGCGCAAGTCGTCATTCTTGCTCGTGTGCGGGTAATTCGATGAGGTGCGTGTTGCGCCATCCCGATGTTCGCCGCCTGCGTGTCAGTCGATGTGAGTCGCCTCCTGCGCGATTCAATGGTGGACGTAATCGGCCTCGATTCCGCGCGGGATGGCACGCGCGGCCTTTGCTCGTATCTAGGACGAGGCTGACTTATACCACTACACAGTTTCGGGTTTCTTCCCAGTCGCAGAAGCCCAAGCAATGCATAGATGCTATCTGAGCCGCACCAAGCCTGGCAGGGTACCCGTGCTGTACTTCGCCCGTCTGGCAATGGAGGCGGATGAACTCACACTGCGGACGCATCCGTTCACGCTCAATGGGCGCTAATTCGATTCAGTCCTCTCGAGGTGCGGTACCGGTGGTAGAACATGTCCAACATTTCGGGGGCTTCTGCTCATACTTTATAGGCAACAAGGTTGTATAATTTTGCTTCCACTCGCCACTCTCACAGATCCTGCCGTCAACCAGGCGTTCTCGTCGCATCTGACGTCGTAACTGTCAAGCCCGCAGTCCCCGCTGCCGCTTCAGCTGCTCCGAAGGCATGGCAGGACTTATTCGTAAATCCTGCCATTCCTCGACAATTGCGCTGCTGCCATTGAGTGTTCGGTTGTGGGTCCCCATGTGCAACAATCAAGACTCACTGCCCCGGGCTCGAATGCACGACTTCCCATTGAACGCGACCTCCGTGTCACGTGATGATCGCACGTCAACGCGCAACATCATCGCGCAATCAGTGGTCGAGCATTTGCGATCACCCACCTTACAAAACAAACACGCACGAACAGAATGCAGCTCCTACTTCCGGTCTGTCCTCCGCCCCCCTGCTCTCTCCGCCCGCACCCTCCCGCAGCCAACTTGGGAACTTCTCCGACACTCTCGCCGCCATGGACACTCTCCCGCTCGAGCTGCACTCCCAAATCTTCGCGTTCGCCTGCACAGATGACGGCTCGACCGCCCGCGCTCTCTCGCTTGTCTCACGTTACGTACGCGCTGTAACCGCACCGTATCTCTACCAGTCGCTCGTCATCGCAGGGTTTGACCAGATGAACGAGCTCGTTGCGCGCTTAGAGAACGTCCCTCCCCACCTCCGCCGCATCCGCCACCTCTTCCTCTCCGACTGGACCCAAGACGACGCCCAGAAGCGGAGCATGTCCCTCGCCGAGATGGACCGCTACGACGCCGAGAAGACTCTCGCGCAGCGCATACTCGACTATGCAGCCCCGACGCTGGAGACGCTCGCGCTCCTCGTGTCCTGCCCGTATTCCGCCCCGCCCTTGGTGGGTCACTTATTCTCGACACCCTTCCCTCGGCTCGCGGAGCTCTCCATCAATGGGTTTTACCCATTCCCGCGCGTAGGCGGGACGATGCCGAAGCTCGAGCGGCTGCACCTCTCTGGGAACCGCAACCCGTATGGGTTGCTGCAACTCGGCGCCCTCGAGGCCGCGTGCCCACGGCTCACGCACCTGCGCGTGTCCGACGTCGCGCTCGCGACTCCGTTCGCGAAGGAGCTCCACGAGGCTGTTCTGCCGCACGCTCAGGAGGAGGGGGACAGGTCGTGTGACGGGTCTTCCCCGTTCCCGAGCGTGCTTCCCCAGGGCGTAAAGCACGTCCGGGTGGACGTCCGGAGGCTGCAGGCGCAGGTGCACTACAAGGGCACGCTGAAGCGGACGACACAGAACGCGCAGGAGAAGATGCTCGCGCTGCTGCGTGAGATCGAGCTGCGAGGGGCGGACTCCCGCCTGCAATCGTTTACCGTCGTCGAGGGCGACGGGGAGGAGCCGTTTGGGGCGCTCAGGCGGAGTTGGATGGGGTCCCTGGATGGGACGAGGCTGGCGTGGTGATGGATCGCAGCTCGTGAGTGTCTCGGGTCCGTTCGTGGGTTTGTCGGTTTGTTCGGACCCGTTCTGACGATAGAGCGTACTCCAATCGTGTTCGGGACATTGGTCGCTATCGCACTCGCTGTTACTAATAGAACATAGCATATGACACATGTAATTACGAATAGATGGTCGGGACGAACAGACGGGAGGTATTATGGTATTGGAGAACCACTATTGGTCCCCCGGGATGCTCATCACATATGTGCTGTCTGGAATTGTGTTGTTAGCGGACAAGAACGAAGACAAGAACTTGGACGTGCAACCCAATCATGATCAATACCAGGAGAGGTTCCTTGCGACCTGCCACACACGACGTGATAGACGGACGCAATGTGTGAATACGAAGCCGCCAAGTGTGTGGTAGGACAAGGCATGCTCAGAAATACGTCGACAACATGACATATCTTCTATGCTAGACAACAACATCAAAAACAGCGCGAATGATCTGAAGTCCCAAGCCAACGAGCTGAGTGAACGACCGCAAGGAACTGCTCCAACTAGTCATTGCGTCTCTTTCTGTTGCTTCTCGTCATATCAAACGCTGGTTGTCGTCGAGTCCTGACTGATGTCACGACGAGAACCTACTCTCCACACCACATCCTCCGAATCTCCATCCGTAGTCGCAGCAGGGTGGGCAATATTTGTGGTCTCGAACCTCTTGGGGAATATGATAGCCTCTCGCATGCGAAGGAAGAGGCGCGAGCCGAGGATAGAGGGGAGGGCACCAGACCAACTACAATAGGTGCTTGGGAGTCAGTATCCGAGACGCGCTAAATTTTGGAGGTATACGTACGGTACCACGAGGTTGATGTACCAATCGTAGCGGGACCATATGATTGTGCTGATGGTAAGCCCCATAGACATCCTGGGCGTCGTGCATACAGTCAGTCGCCTCACGTGGCATTTCATCATCGTACCGGATACACGGCGTAAAGATCAACCTACCCGACGAAATACATCAGGCTAGGAAAGTCGTTTAGAGAATCAGCATCCTACATGTTCCTGTAAGCGAGTTCGAGAGTCGGACATACCTATCTTGCGCAAAGAGGCTGAACAGCTTCGGGGTCTGACTCGCCATGTTCGGAATGAACTGCGTAGCGGTGCTAACACCACGCGCACGATAGAGACGTTCGATAAGAACGTCTCCCCAGGCTTTCCAGACCACCAGGAGGCACAGGAACAGCTCGAATGTAAGAGCCGGAAGCCAGATGAGTCCAGATATCGAGGATATGCCTGAGTAGTAGCATCCCGTCGGCGTGGAGACCACGGGAAGTTCTGCGAAGACCTGTGAGTTGGTGCTGTGCATGGAGGTTTCTTTCATGTGGTACTGACTGCCTATGCGGATGAAAGTTAATGCGAGTACGGTCGCGGTTGCTATGAGCTCGACGATGCAGCAGGTGACGAGGAGTATCCCAATTCTTCTTTGTTCTTCGTACAGCGCGTAGACCTATCCAAAGAAGGATCTCAGTATTGCTGTTCCAGCAATGATGATAGTGGGGGGCGTACTCTCAGTTGGAGGATCACTAGCGGGACAAGCCGATCAATACCTCATGGAATCTGCACGATTGAGAAATACGAGAGTATACACACCTTGTACGCTGATCGTTGCGGCAGCAATAGCGACGTGATCCATGGCCAAATATATGACGCATCTGCCAATAGTTCAACTGTAGTAGAGACATACTGTGGACTGACGGTGGTCACTTGCATCTTGCAGGTTGATATTAGTCGATTTCTTTCGGAGATTTGAACATATGCCAACCACGAACCTTTGAGGACACTACCCCGGACTTCTCGAATGGAACTGTAGGGGACCGCTAATGAGAGCAGACAAGCAGAGAGTTGCTTGAGATTGGACTGACTTGTGTCCAGGACGAGCCAGATGAGTGGAAGAAACCGGTTCTGTTCAACCGAATTGAGCTCGCGGACACAACGAAGACTCGGGAAGAAAGAGAACACGTACAAATATATAGAGCCAGAACGCCTTCTTGTTCCACTTCTTCTCTGTCCATACGACTTCTACCTAAGTAGCGAAGAGCACATCGGATTCTGCGTTAGAGCAGACGCTGGACACGTACTTCAAGCCCGAATGTGAGGACTTTTGACCGGCCGAACGGCACGTCATAAGCATCTGGCGCGGTCCCTGGGCCGTAGACGACGCACAATAATCGTACATGAGTAATCCCAACGCTCCAGCTCGCGATTGCTTTCCCATGTCCACTAGAGACGCCAATCTCAGCGAGGGGCACGGGCAAGGGGTACAAAATAGAATGGAGGACTCACATGCATAGACGTACTGTGTCGGTAGGAGGATTGTCATAGTGAGGAACAGGGTGAGCATCGTCCCTGGGCTCCGGGTACATATGCATGTTCGGGTGCGCTCTAGAAACTCGTACTCGACTGAACCTTGTGTGATAGATACACTTTCCAAGCTGGTCGCAGCCGTAGAGACGACGCTGCAATGACATTGGCTGAACTGAGTCTCCGCCTGCGTCAGGCACTGCGCGCGTATGTCGTCTACCTGCAAGGCGTTAGTTCGCATGCGCCCAGGTGCTTCTTGGATCGGCGCTGTTTGCGCGTCCTCGGGGCGTGCGTATGAGTATATGGAGCTACAGACGGACTTGGCCACATACACGCTGAGTAGCGTGGCTTCGACCTGAATGTCGCGATCGTGGGATATGGTATGGCTCTGCTTTTGTGGAGTTTCTTCCTGGGTCCGTCGAATGAACATGATGAGTGTAGCACTGTATGGGAGGTAGATAGGACTTGTGGCGGCGCGCTTCCGTTCTGAGGTAATGTGCTTTATGAGACCGTCTCCAGAAAGTTGACCAATGCGAAACTCACTCTGTCTTTGGTAATGATGAGACTTGCATGCCGTCTGTGACCACATGAATGCCTCACCGCCCTGAGCAGAGTCCGGGTGCTCATCCATCCATGGAGTCTTAGCGCATCGCTATGACAGGTATGCCCAATATTCTTACAAAGCAAAAACTAAGACAGACAAGGCGGTGCGTTGCGCGCACGATTGAGCGCTGCCCGCAGAGGAGCAAACCTGCAAGAGCGAAGTCAGTGTTTGCTGTAAAGAGAGGCTAAACGTCAATAATAAATACCCAAACGCGCTGTCGCATCACAATGTAAGAGAAATTGCTCGGAGTCGTGCTATGCTTCAGGAAAACGTTGGATATCAGTGCCATCTCACCGGTCACGTCGCGACCGGCGCATCCGAGTCTTTGATTGCATCCATACCAGGCCTACGCACACAATTGTATGCGCAATACCAGGAGTGTATAGACTGGCTAGAGCCGAGCCACCTTAGGAAGGACGAAGGCAGGAAAAGATGCAGTAGTACGTTGGTAGTACGATCCAGATCTCGCCATCCTGCTTGGCTCCTTGCCACGTGATACTTCGCACGGTGCAACACCGGCCCGCGTTTATGCTGTGGCTTCACAACGCTAATTTGTCTCAACAACATCGACTTGCACTTCGACTCCTCTTACGTTGTTCATATGGAATCGCTGCTCTGTAAGCTCGCGCTACGAGTCATGACCGCGTCAAGTCCCATTCGCCAAGTCCATACCAGCCGGAACATCTCCAGCGTTCTCGTGTCCACCACTTCATATTCCCATCATACATCGACAAACAGTGATCGCTTCATCATCCACGCCGTTATACCCTCCTGCATCGTTTGCGAAAAATGCATGACTCATGGTGAGCTATCTACTTTCCTTACTTACTACTCGTTGCCCGCCCAAATTGGACAACTCAGACTGGAGTGGTGCGACAAGTCGATCTTTGGGTGCATCCCGAGCTTGCAGGGTAACGTTTGACAGTCAAACTGTATTGGCCGATTCTCGGATACTCCCCATACTATTGTACACTAACAGACGTTACAGTGCGCTCATGTGGATCATTGTCCCTCAGTAGCCAAGGCCAAACCATTTTCCGAAGGCTTGATCCGTCCACGATCTTGAGCATGTTGGAGACAGACTCCTCCGGCGTCTGCGAAGTGACCTGCGTCTTGGCAGCCGCACCCTTCAGGAAGGCCTCCATCTCCGGGTTGCCCGGAACAAAGTCCCGCCGTGATGAGAAGACCAACCCATCGCCAATGAACGAATCCGCTCACCAGTCTCGCCGATCGTCCTTGATATGTCCACCGAACCTGGACAGAGTGTGACGACGACGAAGGCCTCGTGCTTGAGTTTTACGGTCCACTTGACCGCGGCGACGTGCCCTGCAGCCTTTGTTGTGGCATGCCCCTCCTGGACAGCCACGCCTCTCGAACGGAAGATTGCCAGAATCGCTCGCGCGGCTGCCGATCACGATCACCTTTCTCAGTCCAGCGGAAGATGCGCGCAGGAGAGGCAGGAAGGCAGAGATGCCGTGTATGACCCCGAGCGTGTTCACCTGAAACTGCAGAGGAAATTAACAACTGGAAGATTATGAGTATGAGGTCAGTTCACGTACCGCGTGTATGAAGTCGGCATCGAGATCGTCCATGTTCGGGCTAACCGTACCTTAATGTCTAGGTCATTGTACCTTTACAAGTGAACCATAGACGCACTAGTCATCGAATCCCTTGAACATGCTGACCCCATCTGTGAATGCGGCATTGTGGATCAGGCAGTCGAGCTTCCCGCCCGTCACTGCAGATACTTTCTGAGCTGCACGCTACGGAGGGACGATTCAGATGTTGGGTGCGGCATACGATGCCCGTGAGAGTTCCGACCTCAAGCCAGCCGTAGTCAGCAACATCGCCGGCGACGACATGTACGTTTTCAATCCAGTGATAGCGGACTTGAGGTGAGTAGATGTGTCGGGATTGCGCACGATAGCGAAGACCGTCGAGTTCGGTCGACTCGCCTACATGGCTTCGTTGAGCGTTCTGACAAGTACCGCAGACTCGGAGCGCATTGCACTCACAAGTTGGCGGATAAACTTGAGGCCGATGCCCCTGGAAGCTCCGAGAATATCGTAGGAAGCATAGGTCAAAAGCTAGTGAGGTGAGTCGTTCAACGCGGGAGTTTCCTCCAGTTTGCCTCAATATGTCCTCTGAACCTGGTCTTCTGCATAGCTCAATGTCTCCGTTAAAGCCTAATCCTCGCATTACACATGCTCCAGAGTATGCAGTTCTCCGGGCTACCATTGTAGGAGCTCGCCTCGCGCCGCCTGACCTTTGAAGTTTATGAACCGCTCAAGCGCACCGCGGCACCAGTTAGGTTCCTATGCCACATCGCGCTCCGCGCTGTCACACTAGGATATCCCGCTCGGACTCTGTCCGGGAACGGCGATTCCGGGCGGAGAATGAGACATCGATGCGCACGCGCCACAAGACCAGGGAAAGCGCGATGCTAGCTGCAACCAGCGCGCCACGTTGCCTGAGTGTACTCGAGCTCTGCGAAGGCGTTCGACCTCCATGGAGACAGCATGAAAGTCGGCCGTCACTATCGCAGGTATGAGGTCACCGTCAAGAACCTCCTAAGCGTCCTAACAGGTACGCCGCCGTCTCCTCATCTCCCACGTATGTCTTACACCCTTACAGGGCTTACCTGCGCTTGAAACCATTGTCTGGTTCGACACATACAATACCGGATGAGTCGCACTGACGTATGCACGAGAACCCATATTCCCCTGGACACGGCGGTCGTCGACTTCTGTAGGCTCGCCCGTTCAGATACTCCCCTGCTATGTGCTATTCAGTCCGGCGTACCACCTGTCGCAGAGTTCTAGGAAGAAATCAGTATCAAACGGGTCGAGTCGGAGGTCCGCGTGTTCAAGTTGAATGGCGCGCCGGCAGTCCTCGCGGCGAAGGTTCAAGAAGCATAGGTCGGAGTCTGTGCTGGAGCGCGGCTTCTGAGAGACGTTCAGGTGTGGGGTGTCGACCGTGCTCGTACTTTTGCTTGTGAGCGGGCTAATACTTACCATGACATGATCCATTCCGTATGCGCAACGGATTCTGCAGTCTGGACAGGCTGAGAGGTGGGTGGTGTATTATCTGTACAGAGCAACATTAGGGTAACGGTCACAGATGGACGAGAACATGGATTGACGAGGACAGCGATATCAGACAGGAACAGCTCGAAGGACGACCTGAAGGGCGAAGATCATGATGAGCGCGGGAAAGGCCTAAATGGGCGTGCATCGCACTCGGGTAGCTAGAAAGCTACATATTGAGCCAGGGGTGGGTGAGCAGCTCGCCACACGTCGCGCGCTCGGCAGGTTCCATAGCGAAAGTACGCCCAAGGAAGTCGATGAAGGCAGCTGCGTCCGGCGCATTCCGCTTGCGAATGTACTGATCAAAGGGGTTTGTCCCAGCAGTGGGATATATCAACGTGCCTGAACGCAGCTGCGAGTGAGCGTCGAACAGAACAATGTGATGGAAGAGATGTGAGGGACGGATGCTGACCATCTGGCTTGAAGAAGACGTCCCTATGCTTTCCGCGCTGCACCAGCTGCAGCGGATATGGAGCGATTATCTGAGTGTGCAATGTTGGCACGGACACTGGGTGTATGTCTTCCGCGAGGAGAGAATGTCCCATGTACAGCTCGTACAACTGGCCGCTTTCGTATTAGCATGCCGGCCATTGACGTTGCATTCGCAGCACGCACCGTACATCCCAGACTCCAGATATCGGCTGGTTTACCCCAGCCTGAGCCGATGGCTACTTCAGGTGCACGCAATGGTGGGCTTTGAATCAGCTCTGTGAAATGCTCGGAGACTTTGTCCGCCCAGCAGGCTGTAGAAGGTATCACAACGTCAGTAGTAGGATTATTGACGATGCAAGTGTTGGTCACGTACCGACCCCTACGTCGCCAAGTTTGGCGTGGAGTGCACACCAGGGTTTGGTGGAGTCCCAATTTGAGCCCCAGTCGTGGAGGGGATACATAAGGGGATAACTACGGACGCGAGTAACTACGGAACCGTTCGGGCCCTCAGCTTCCGATGTTTCAGGTTCTTCTGAGGCGACCGTAGCAATGAACGATGACGGGTCGCCTGGTGGGGTAAGGAGGATATTGGCAGGTTTGATGTCTACCCATGTGCACGTGAGTTACATCATGAAATGTACCGTTCTGCAAATGCATGACCTGTGTGTATGATGTTGCACTCGTCATGGAGGTATTGCAAACCCAAAACAATCTGGCGAGCCAGGTGTCTGACTGCGGGCAGTGGCATGAGGCGGTACCTCCAACGGAGAGAAAAGATGCGCAGGTCATCGAGCAATGGTTCCATCACTAGGCAGAGGTGACGTCCAGCGGGACCTTCTTGGTAGAAGTGGTCTTGCAGATGAACGACATGCTCATATGCAGGATGAGACGGGGCTTTTGCACGCATTTTCCGGAGGAAGTCGAGTTCATGAAGCCGGCTCTGCCAGTGAGCATTCGTGGCGACTCCTGTAGCGCGAATGTTTGAACAACAGCAAAACAAAACGTGTACTAGTGGCGACATACTGGTCAGGACTTTGAGAGCATGAAAGGTCAAGTCTTCGTACCTATCAATGAAAAGGGTTCTCAGCTATACACACATGATGGAAGGGAGAACACGTACCGTTGATCCTTGACAAGCCATACAGTAGAATACACGCCCCAGCCTAACTTCTGGATGACAGTGTAGTGTCCCCCAAGTACGTCTCCAATCTTGATAGGGTAGTATCCGTTTATAGAAGGGTCATAATCCTCCAGAAGCTCTTCTTTGTCCTCCCAGCTGGGGGGCGTAGACGTCTGTGGCGACTGGGAAGGCTGCGCACATGAAGTAGCAGCCTGAGACAGAGAGAAACAACGGGCACCAGACAGGTTCCTGGTGACCCGCCTCAATAACAGGGAGCCTGATACAAGTCGAGATGACCGAGTCAATTTGAGCATAGTCGAGCGAGAACAGACAAGGTACATTCAAAGCGTTAGTACTAGCTGGTCGATGTCATGTTGTCATTGCAATGTTCGAGTTGAGACAACCGACGGCGCCTAGATCCCTCACGGTGAGATCTCTGTGGCACTGGCGCGCGCAGAATCGTGTCTAGTGGTATAAATCGTGTCTGGTGGTATATTCCAACGACTCGGATCGAACACAATCTTGAACAGTGTCCCCAACCAGGTACGTCGCAACGAACATGTCCACAAATATCACGGCGGGTCCGATAAGTCAACATCTAGTAGATTGAAATCTATATCCACGACCCACTACACTCCAACGTATCACGGGAATGACGGGAGACAATCAGCGTACACGACAGTTCCGCATATCTCCTCCAGCGCTCGGAGCATCCTCTCATGATCAACGTCGAACTGCAGACTCCGCGTGCGCGCAGACAACGTCACACGCAACTCCCCCAGTGCGCATCCAAGTCTCGCCCGTTGCTGGAGGCAATGGTGTAGAGAAGCGAGCACGTCCTTGTCCCAGCCGAGCCTGTCTACGATCAGTGTGCTCATGCGCGGGAGGAGGATGCTCTGCGACGACATCGCTGAAGAGCGATCCGGACTGCCAATTATAACACTGCACTCGGGCTCGGGCTCGGACTCGGCGACTGGCAGGAGTGACCAGAGAGCAATGGGAAAGTTGGCTGAACCATCACGGGATTCTTTGTACTGCAGCTGGAGTGTCGTGATGGTCGGGAACGCCATGAAGATTTCCACAAACCCCCATTCGGACGCAAGTTGCCTGAACGCGAGCTTCTCGTTCGTGATCGTCAGCGAGCGAAGCGGGGAAGAGCGGAAGAGGGCGCAGAAGTGACGGAGCAGATTGTCGAAGGTGTACGTCCACTCGTCGTAGTATGCTTCCACATTGAAACAGATGGACCACCGTGCGCTTGGGTACGCGTCTGAGGTGCATGTGATAACGTAGCGTGAGTTTTCGGGAGCAGCATAGTCGAGAGCTTCGATGCGTGCCTCGGAGGACATCCGGAGCATGGGCAGAGAGTCCCGTCTATTCGGAAGGATGTGTAAGAGGTAGAGCAAATGTGAATCCTTTCGTTCTAAGACACAGACGTGGGCCCTGATATGGATGGAGACGTGGGGTGAGTGGCTGATGAAGCGCATGAGAAGTGCGAGCTCTCTCCCAGCATTCGACGTGACGGAAAGGGTGGGGGAAGTGAATGATATGGTCCGCATCATTGGCCTCCAAGTCGAGACGTCTGTGGTGACCCCCAACGCCGACCAGCTCCAGGTGCTCCAGCTGCGAGCTGTGGGCAGCAAGCTCGAGCATGGCCACGAAGTCTTTCAGATCTATGTGCCCCAATGACACGCAGAGCTTGCGAAGTCGGGAGAAGATCGGGGAGTTCCATGGCCGACAGTCGCTGTTCAAGTAGGCTACACGCAAGGATGGGAATTGGTCGGGGTGGAGTTCAATCTTCGTACCCGTAAGCAAGAGGGATCTGAGAGACGAGAAGATTGCGTCCGGAAAGGATGGCAGTGGTTGCAGTATCCAATGCTCAGTATATGTGATGAAGGACAGCTCACGGATCCTGGTGGCGTGCTGCAAGACGAGTTGGATATTCTCTGCAGCTGTCGCAGGAGGGACGTGTATGTGGAGTGGGGTGTTCGCCGAGCGTTCCAGGGCTAGCCTGAGCCATCTTTGATCGCAACCAATCGTGAAATCCTGCCAGAGCAGGGGAGTTTCGCATATGATCCTGCGCCACTCACGGCAGACAAGCATGAGCCGCAGCCAGCGCGGTAAGACTTTGGAGTGGTCCGAAGCCTGGTAAGCTTCTTCTATCCACGCAACTTCATTTCGCTCCTGCGAGAACTTCACAATATCGCAGAATACTTCTCTCGGAAGGCGATGGAAGGCGGAGAGCGGAGGCCAAGATGTCGACTTGCCCACGCACTGAGGCGTGCCCGCCGAGTCCTGAAGAAGTTGAGAAATGGTTAGCTACGCTACTGGTACATACTATCCTGCATCAGGCGTACCTCTGCGCTGTCAATACAGGCCATTGGGCGAATGAAAGTCGTATGCTGCTGTACGTTGCGATGCTGCACTGGAGAACTCCAAGTTACGAGGATCAGCGGAATGAGAGGAATAACATGCCGCGAACAACCGTTTTTGTTAAACTCATCATCCAATGATCCTTTGTTCCTGGAGTCGGACAAAGATGTCCGAGATTGGTGCTGCTACAGCGCGGCGGCGACGCGTGTCGAGGTTCATACAAAGACTCACCTTCTGCGAAGTGCACCGGCGTTGTTGCATACACAATCGCTCGTTTCCGCGAGCTTGTGGATGATGGTCAGAGTTAACGTTGGAAGACAAATTGAAAAATCGTTGCGTCCTCACTCCAGACATTGTCCACGTGGACTTTCCCACGACCGATCCATTCGCTGCGAAATTGCACCGCAGTCGTCTCCGAATCTGCATTGGCCAACATCACCTACGACCGAAGTGTTTGTTATCGACATTGTACTCCGCTGCTCACGCTTTGCCCTCGAAAATCTGGATTGATTGTGGCCCGTGGGCGGTGGTGATATTTCAGCCTTCGATTCTCGCTCCTCGACGGCTTTTCCAGCATCGTTGTGCGAAGGCATGCTCTCGGCTGACGAAAAGCCACCACACGAGGTGGTGATTCCAGCACTGAGCACAAAACCGCCGGTTAATAGTACGGGACACGATGTCGGTTCCTACAGGTCAGTTCAGCTTCACCTCTAGATTGACCGTTGCCTGTTCCCCGTCCTCAGAGCAAACGCGCCCACAGACAGGCTGTCTATCTCTTAGGTGCACGTCAGCTAATCTTCCGATACAGGTGAGATTGACCTTCCGCGAGCGTCACCTACCTTGCACCGCTGACATTCCACCTTCCCACTCATACTTTCGGTCGAAGGTACGCTGTTTGCGGCTATCATGAGATGGAGACGGATGAAGGGTGCGTGTTACGGCACCGTTCACAGCGCCTGCCTGATCGTAACCCTAAACTTTCTCTGATTGCTGACAAGGTGTCACCGAGCCACTCGCGTGGAGCAAGGAGACGAGCAAGTCTACGTCCTTTCCAACCTGCATAGCAGCGCTTCCATCGACCACAGCAAGTCTGGACAATCCAGACACGAGCACCCTCCAACGCAACGCCTTCGAAATTGATGAATTTATATGTGAGGATCACCGGTGCGCTTCTTTCTGTTCCGCGCTGCCCGGTGCTCGACCGTTCGACGTCCCCCGCCATACTGCATCCGTATCCGTTACGAGAGCTCTCAACAGTAGCGGCGGGTTCGCGAAGTTTCCTCTGACAGGCATGACACGGCGAGAAGCTCCTCTACCCCAGCTTCTCTACTCGCCGCCATCCGTGCATTCGCTCCCGGCTCCGCACACCGCATTGCGCACGCTCGCATCGGACCCACAGGGTAAGGTCACGGCCTCGACGGATTGGGCGTGAGCATTCTACGTGAGCACCAACAGCGCGTGACGGTGCGCAGCTGTGGGCGGCGTCGCTCGACGTACGCCTGGGCCGATCTCTCCAACCGGGACAACGATCCTCTCGCCGAGCGGGCAGACTCTTGAAGCCTATGTATGTAGGCGGCCTGAGCGTTCTCCTATGATTTACTATCATCAGTATGTAGATGGCATGTGGGGGCGAGCTATGTATCATACGCGTGCGCGCAAACATTTCTCCAGAGGCACGCCGGCGATCAGACAGACGCAGGGCGACCTGTCAAAGGCCCTGACATACTCCTAGGCACCGGTGCGCGCGAGCGAGATCTCGGTGGGGTGTGCGCTGGCGGCTGTGCTGATGATCGAGGCTAGGGGTGGCATTGTGGCGTTAGCCTCTCGCTGCATCGTGGTCACCTACAAGGGCCACGACGAGGCCGACGAGAGGAATGCGATGATGACAGATGAGGTCTATGTACATTAGGGTTGATCTAGAGCTATAGAGGCACTACTCACTACATGTATGTAGGAAGCACCGACGTCGAAGGGGCGTTAGACACAATTCACAGCAATTTTGACAACGAGAGCAACGAGACACGAGAGACAAGACCCGACGGAGGACCGCACCAGAGCGAGGGGTAATAACGAGCGTATGATACTGTAGAACCGACAGACAGTTTTGTTCCGAGACCGTATAGACGTGCTTCCTCCACTTCACTGCGGCCCGACCACAGCGCGGTCCTGTGTTGCACACTTTGCAACATACAAACACCAGCCCCCCGGACTCGTGCTCACTCGACGCGCGACGAGCCGCGCTCGAGGTCGGCCTGCTTCGAGTCGTACATGTCGAGAGACGAGCGGTCGTGCGTGCGCGCGACCGAGACGTTGATCGCAACCGGGCGCAGTCCAATATCCGTGCCCCCGATCGTCTGCGCGGCTACACCGCCCGAGGTGTAGTCCGACACCTTTGCGCCGGATGCCTCGTTGAGCGTGTATCCGAGTCCGACGCGGATGATGATCAGCGTGAACACAACGCCCTGATTTGTTTTGCCGTTTTCGCACATTCGTCCAGTCAGCCGGGGTGCCCATCGTAATGAGAAGAAGATGAAGAAAAAAAAAAACAAAGCAGGCGGTACGCGGACGGAGCAAGTGGGAGGAAAATGGACCGGATGACTCACGATGAGCGGCTGGAGGATGTCCAGGCAGACGTATTGCGCGTTGGAGCCAGCGAGGTACGTGCCGAGGAGAGACGCGAGCGCCGCGGAGTAGACGGCAGCGGACTGGATGAGCGTCTCGACGACTTCCCAGTGGGACGTCGCGGCCGCCGCCGTGCGGTATTCTGTCACCCTCCGGTTCGACCACATGATGCGCGCGGCGATGAGGACTGTGGAACGTGGACGGGGCCGTCAGCTACGCGGTCGGTACAAGGGACAGACGGCAACCGTGATGGAATGCGACGACACATCGAGGGCGCAAGCGGCGAGAAGACGATGATGGGCGGAGATAATGAGGAACTCACGGGTCGCGAGGATGTTCGTCGTAAGCGAGATGGAGAAGAACGCGCGAATCCAGGGTTGCAGGTTATTCGCGAAGATGGCTCCAGAGGTCGACAGCCCAATCTCCACGCAGGCGCCGTACCCCGATACTGCGCGCAATTCTCGGTCAGCACACGCCAGAGGGCAACAGAGGGGACTCACCGGCGGTGGCCAGGAGAAGGCAGACGGGCACGATGACGATCCACCACGCTCGGTTCCACACGATCCACAGACGGTAGGTAACGAAACAGTCGCCGACGAGGGTCATCGTGATATAAATGACGTTCTTCGCGACGTGAGTCGGGTTACTGAGCTCCTCGTAGAACTCATTGGTACCGTTTGGGATGCCGCCGCGGTCGACAAAACCAACGATCGCGCGCTGGACATCTATGCATAGATGCTGAGGCAGAGGCAGGCCAAGTAAGCCGATGTGGGAATGGACCATTTCTAGACGCGAAGAGAGGACGCACCGCTACGGAAAGCACCCACATGATAGTGGATGTCGAGAAGAGCATCCGGTTCAGTCGTGAACGGCTCCGCTTCTTCTCCCTGTAGAGCAGGATCCATATCGCAATGAAGTAGAGGACAGTGAAGGCCCCAAAGAGCAGCGACTCGAGGAACAGAGCTATGAGCTAGGGGGAGAGGGGGGGCAAACGAGGCAAGTCAGTGTCTGAGAAGGTGCCAGTGTGCTTGGCGGGGACGTACCTCAGCTCTAGCTAGCGGAAACGTTTCCTCGTCGGACATACCTGCAGGAAGCGAGTGACAGCTGCCAGAGCGAGGATACAGTTGAGGGGAGCTTGGCGGGCGAGGGACTCGTCCCCGGCTCGTGTTATATGTAAACGCAGTACGACGGGTAGCGGGGTACTAGCGCCGAGGGGGATAAAGGGCTGAAGCTGAGGAGCCTCTAAAAATCAATGATCACGCGCTACGTCTGTCGCAAGAAGCTCTCGCTTGGAAAACGACACTGCGACGGGTGTGCTCCAGCTCGTCGGCAAGTCGTGGTGTACGGCACTGGCATGGGAAGCTGGCAGGCGCTCTCGACCTTCGAATGATGAGGGAGATCTCCGGGCGTTCTCCAGGGTGGCTGCTTACCGCCCTCTCTAGCCTCTTTTGCTGAATCTCTCACCACAATACCTCCGCAAATTCCTCAGCGTTCCGCTCTGCTCGTTTGCAGCCCCATTCGGCACCGACGCAAGGGAATACTTAGGTCAGTGATAGATCTGAGACCGTACAGACGGAGGTGTTGAAGCCGAGTGCAGCACGTTCGGGGGGCTGACCACCGCCTTCCACCGCACAGAAAGCCGATTCGAGCTGGGTGGAGATGTCGAGGTCAATGCCGGTAAGAGGAAGGGGTTGATGCATTCAGTTTGGCGCACAGGCGTCTCCAAGTCGGTACGATTGTTACGTGGAGACGGTGGTCACGCCGTCGTTCCTATGCTTGGATCTTGTCATGTCTGCACGGCTCGAGACTCGAGCATGTCGGTGACAAGGACATCGCCTACGTCCAAGCTTGACGTGGCCGGACAGCTCAGCACGCACGTAGTTTCTAGCTGCATTCTGCAACCATGCATGTGCGTCTGAAAAACTGTGAGCGTCTTTTCAGGTTGTTGCATTCCACGTCGTTGTCTGCCGGAAAACTATACCTTCTCAGTACTGTACCGCTCTTGCGCAAGACGTCAGTGGTCTCTGACTATCATCAGGGTTGCAAACGAGGCCGAGAAGCGGGGCCTCGGGCACTCATGCCTCACAGCTTGAAGAAGACACTGATCAGCAACCATATTGCTCGCATGCGGTGCGTGACGATGAAACTCTGAAGGTCGTGGAGCGCAAAGGCAGAGAGACCGCGAACGAGAGGGATGAGAGGTCCACACTAAGCGTCGGACCGCTGACCGAGGAGTCTTCCCACGCATACATCAGGGCGGGATCGTCCCAATACGGCAATAACCACAGTGCCGCCATGATCCGATGGTCGACGCGCGACTCTCAACTCATTTTACTCCCATCATCTCTCACTCAAAGGGATGTATGCACGACGGCACTCGCTGGAATGCTTCAGCTGATTCATGCACTCTTAGAGCCGTAAATCCCGATCAGCATGATGGCCATGACCCATCGAACCTGTCTCGTCGTCGACTTGTGTGAGTACCCGAGAGCTCAGATCTTTGCCAAGTTTCCATCAGCTACATAGATGCGCTTGCGGCGGCTGTCTACGCTACAATGGCCATTACATACGTGCGTGTGCTCGCTGCAGCCAGCTACCTCGGAGGCCTAGAAGTTCGGGACGCGAAAGATCATGTCTCCGTCCTGACAACGAGCTTTCCGCCCTTTTGCACCCGAATTTGACGCAACTCACCCGCTGACACGCATGCCCAGTTTCTGACCCAGATTGTGTATCAATTACTCAACTCGCCCCGAGATACTCGACGAGGTCTTGCTAGTGGCACGCCCCCCAGTTCATACATCATGTATGGGACGTCTACCGTACGCGCCTCATGATGGTCTTGCGGTGGGCGTTGGGAGATACAGGTACCTTGTGCGAGTCCGACATCCGGCCTGAACCCACGTTCCCGCTGCAGGTGTGTGCCTCATTCCTCCCGGCGCTCCCGCATCTCGCAAACCTCAAGGTCAAAGGCAGTCGCGAGTACGAGAGCGTGACAATGTGCCTGCGCGATGCGCATTCGGGAGAGACCAAGGCCCGGTCTTGGGCGAGGAAGGCCTCAGGTCGCGCTCAGAGATAATCGAGCGTGGGTTTCAAGAATGCAGGAGCTCGTGCGTGCCATTGGTCGCTGTACATGCACATAGGTGAGTTCTCAGTACACCTACTTTGTTCTGACAGTGTTCATCAAAGTCATGCGTTGGATGGTATGAGAGTAAGAAGGCTTCCAATTACCGGAAAGCAATGCTATCGTATAGATCTACAAGCCATTACCCTATGTAAACAATACAACGACCCGTAGAGTTACCGTGATGATCTAAGGAATCAAACAAGACCGTCAATCACCGTGCATCCGAAGAGCACGAAGCATTCTCACATGAAGACAAGAAGATGACGTGGATCCTCTATGAGTCCCAGATAGCTCCGAAAGCGGGGATGCCCCTGCTCATCATGCCATACACGATCTTGCGCGTGAGCGGCTCGTTGGAAATGACGACCACTGCCTCGGCGTTGAACTCTCGCACCATTCGGTAAGTGAGCTTCACCATATCAGGCTTGCCCTGCTGGCGAGTATCTGTCGCAGGAAAAGAGAGGCCAATCAGCGCATCGCTCTCAGCCGTAGTCATGACATGAGGACGTACCGTATATCACTGCACTCGGGTTGGCCTCGATGAGCGAGTCCACAAGCGCGTCGCCGAACGTCGTCCTGACCGCAGGCGCCGTCCAGAGCAACTGAAGCTCCGTCTTCTTCGCGTACACGACCGGGGCCAGGGGTGCGATCCCGCTCCCGGTGGCGACGAGGACGACGCGACGGAAGAGCGGAGTGACGCGGACGACACCGTAGCACGGCACACCGCGCACCCAGATCTCCTTGGGTGGGTTCGCGATCCGCTCGCTCGTCCAGTCCCCGGCGCGGGAGATGATGGCAGAGTATCCGGGAGTGCCGGGGAGGGAGATGGTCGCGAACGAGTGCCACTCGGTGAGCGGGGCGAGGGACATGCGCGTGAAGTGACCGGGGTGGGTGTCGACTGCAAGAACAAGAAACAGACAGTATCAGTGACTGCATATAGGATTGCAATCGGCGCAGGATTTACTGACCATAGTCGAAGTGGAGTCGGACGCAATGTTGCGAGAGCACTTCTGCGCGAACGGCGACCTTGCGGAGGCGGAGCCAGGGGAGGATGATGGAGCACGTCATGATAAGAACCAGCCAGAACGGCGGCGACTGCACGACTGCTTGTCCGAGTGAGTGACCAGGTTGTTGGTAGTCCCTGATGAGGAAGATGACCTGTCCAGATCAGTTCGGGGTCAGTATTCGCCATCTCGGTATCTGTATGCGCTTTGACACTCACCAAACACCATACAAGCGCGACGGCGGTCCATCCGCAGAGCCGATGCGTCATCTCGAAGGTGTCGTGGTGACGAGAGCGTGCCTTAGGATATGCGAAGGCGATCATGCCGACCAAGAGTGCAAGGATGATGTACGTGAAGACCATTGTGGGAATGGAGATCTGAGGCAGATGTTAGTGCGGGGACAATACTTGTCGGCGTTCGTGTGTACTTACGTGGTCTTTTCTGAGGAACTGGCGAGTTGCTTGCGCGGTGAAGAGGATAAGCCATATTGTCCCGCTGACTGCAGCGCCGGAGTGAACTAGACAGGAACGCAGAGTGTCAGTACCGAGCAACACATTTCCAGGGCCGGAATCATCTTACTTCCGCCAATGCAGTACACTCGTGCGACAATTCTGCGGATCCACAGAGGCCACCTGAAAGTTCCCACTTGTCAGAGATGATTGTTCGAAGTCTTCCGACTGCATCGGGGGCAAACGCCGAGACACATACTCGGAAGCTTATCCCGACGGTGAGGGACAGAGACGGAGCAAACAGTCACTCACGATTGTGGTACCAGGCAAGCGACGCTGAAGAACGCGTTGATCACGTAGTCCTGCCGCATCAAGATGGCTACAAAGATGTTCGCAATCGCAACCTTCGCCAGGTACAGGGCATTGCCGCCTCGTACACAAGTCGCGATAAAGATGGCCATGTTCGTGACGAAGACGACCCCGAACAGTCGACGATAGAGCGAGAATATCTGGAATCGGACGTTCCTGAGGAAGTGTCCTTGCGTCTTCTCGGGGAGGTCATCGTCGAGGTAACCCTCCCACGAGATCTCGCCCTTCTCGACCTCTACAGAGACTTCGCTCTTGCCGTCATGCAGCGACGATACGGCTGTCGAGGTGCTTGGAGAATGGTCCGAACCTGTGTAGGGAACGCGTGGAAGGTGATGGTGAATGGGTGCGGGCACAGCGGGAGAGGCGGAGACGATGCCGGTGGGGATCTCCTCAGAAGTCGGAGTAGTGGTGCGATCTGTGGAGGTTATCATGAGGGATCGGGTGGGAGTGGAATGGGGAGGAAGGGCTGAGAAGGGTGGATGATGCTGACATCGAAGCCCAAATGGTGACCTCCTTATATTCCCGTTTCGCCCTCCCGTTTTTTGCGCAACATAGCCTGGCTGTACCTGAGCTCGGGATGAGTGGTCGGTGTGTCTGAAACAGCGCTGCAGGAGCTGTCGGTGCCGGGAGGTGCCATGGTGGAGTCTGTCCGTTTGCCTGAAGGACAGGCAGACTTGGCAGGACCTCGAGCGGAGGAAGTCTGCATCAAACCTTCTCAGTCTGTGATAACACGCCCTGATATTCAGGAACATGCTCACCACATGAAAGCGTGAGCCCACTATATGCGGGCGGAGTGCCACAAAGGCGTTCACACACTCGCCACAAAGAAAGTTTTCCAACACAGCACCACGCCTGACAGGACGTGACATTGATAAGATAGCCTGCGCACCACTCGATTGTCGGGGAGAGGGCCGGGTCCGGACGGCTTGCATGAGCTACTGTGACAGCCCCGAGCGCGTTCGACGGAGCGGAGGAAAACAAGCTGGCAAGCAGCTGACCGCTGGCTGAATGTGAGCTACGAGTATGAATACCTCACAACAACAACAGGTTGCACGGATTTTCACTCACATGGTTTACCAGAGAACTCAGCTTCCTGATCGTATGCACAAGAGATGGACATAGCGACCGGACAGCTTGTCACGGAACCCGCAGGAATCGGCCGCTGAAATTGCTGTATCGCCTGGATCTCCACCGCTTCTAATTCAGTCCCAATCAAGGGCTTGTGCGGGGAGTAGTGTATTTGCGATGTCGACCTTGTCTCCCGGCAGCGGAAGTGTGCGACATTTGATTCTGACTATGCAGCCTCTCTGACAGACCGAAGGCTGGCCCGCTCTACATGGACGGTAGAGGCTAGAACGTGAGCTGGCAGTGTCCCGAAGAAGACGGGAGACCTCTCGAGGTTGACGTGACTAACACTTTATCAGCAGAATCCCGGACTGATGTTGTTGCGCGACTTACTGATAACGCAACCCGCAGCTTCTACTGTCCATTGAGTGCTTGCAAAGAGTCCGGCTGCAGCGTCAACAACCTGTCGAGTACGACCCAGAGGCATGTGGGCATGGCTTGTGTGACGTGCTCCACGACTTCTGCATGGTGCATCGGAGCTAGTCTTAGCGGCGACCGTGTGACCAATCTGAGCAGGCATGGGAGCCATAAAGACTGCTGAACATGTTTACAAACACGTATGGCAAAGCGAGGCCACACATATACTATCAGCGAATACAGTCGTGCATACAGCCATCAGCTCACCCTGTCCGATCAGGAGGCTGGTCAACGGCAACTGAAGGGACGGCGGAAGAGCACCATAGCTTGTCGGCAGAGTTCCCAGACGCGCATGGCCAATACGATGCACTTGAGCACCTGGTGAGCTCTGCGGATAGTCGGCCTGCAGTGGCAAACACCCGTACAATCCGCACGCTCGTTACCCATCAGCCACCGACCATAACGATGAAGCAGCCAAATTGTTTTGCCCTTGCGTGACTGAGGCGTAAAGATCTACTCTTCAGTCGTTGTGCAACGTATGCCATACTTCAACGCACCTCTACCATTGTATTCACCGTCAGTCCGAGCAGATAGACGTCCCAGGAGTATGGGTCCACGCAAGTCTTCCCTCCCATGTCGGACAATAGTCGACGCTGAACGTGCATCTCGACGGGAGGCTGCTTGCCAGGTCCGAGTTCGAATTGTCTCGACTCACCGAAGTCAATAAAATAGACCTTGTTTGGCTCGAGGCCACGCTCGGGATGGAGGGCGATCTCGGATTTACGGGCGATGACCAGGTTGTCCCATCCGAAATCCTGCCAAGAGCGTTAGTCCTCCGCGCACGACATACGCGAATCGCAAAAGCTACGAGCGATCACAGGACGTACGTAATGCGCGATGTGGCAGCTATGTATGAAGTCAATTCCCTAACGAGGCACAACAGAGGAATCAGTAGAGCGAAACATAGAAGACTTGGCAGATGGACGTACCTCCACAATCTGTAGAACAGAACGTACAAACTGCAGTGGTGTCTCAACGTGAAAATGAAACCTATACCCCCAGAGGTAGGGAAATATATCAGAATGGGACAATCAGATCGCATGACATCGCAAGGTATGGTGTGATTGGGCGACGCTGGATCGAGTTTGTGCAAGTGGTCATAGATATCGGCCTCCTGGCTACCAGGCTTCAGTATCTTGACTACGTATTGAGGCAGTGGTGGTTCCGCGATATTCTGCCATGCTAAAAACTATAAAGATAAATCAGCAGCGCAGACAGTCACTCGAGAGAAAATGGCAACTCGCCGGCTTGAGGGGCAGCTCGAGTTCAATACCCCTGGCCCTGACCTCTGGATGATTACGAACCCATTCGGGGATGTAGGCGAAGTCGTTTAGTTCTGGTGGATCATGATTGTTCAGACGCTACAGGCTTGTTTCAGGTGAAGATATAATGAACAAGCGCACGCGACAACGTCGGTGGCCAGCTTGTCATGATGGTCGGGATCAGAGGGCCTACGGCGCCAGTTAAGCGCCTTCCAGCACACCGGCGTCTGCAATACCATATTCACTCGTTGAGGTCGGGACCTGGAGTCGCTGGTTGCATCATTACTCCTTCAAAATTACCATGTTAAGTGAGGTCACAAAGTGAGTGAGCCCCTGTGCCACATCGCCGTACTAGTGTTGCATGAAACAGAGTTCGTTGTACAAATATACTGACATGTAAATGCGCCGCCGCCGCGCGGCCGTAGCCATACGAGCAAGCATCAGCTCTAAGCTAATCTTAGGGACGACGAAACCAAAATACAACTCGCCGACAGAGCTCCCACGCGTGCACAACTAGTAGTATGCATTTCAATACCTGGTGAGCTCGACGGATGGTTGGCCGGCAGTGGCAAACGCCCGTACACTCCGCTCGCTCCTCGCCATGCAGCCATTGCGCATAGTAGCGTAGCAGCCACATATCCTGGCCTTTGCGTGACTGAGGTATAGAGATTCATATAACAACTGTTACACAATCATGAAAGACCCCAACACACCTTGAGCATTCCCATTAGCGATCGTCCGACAAGGAAAACGTCCCAAGAGTACGGGTCCACGCGAGTCTTGCCCCCCATGTGGAACAACAGTCGATGTTGTATGGGCATCTCGACGGGAGGCTGCTTGCCAGGTCCGAGTTGGAACTGTCTCGACTCGCCGAAGTCTATGAAATAGACCTTGTTCGGCTCCAGGCCTCGTCCAGGATAGGATTCGACGTCTGACTTTCGTGCAAAAACTATGTTGTCGTATACGAGATCCTGCAAATGTTACACGTTAGGTACGTCACTGCCACTTGATAGCACAAGAAAGCGGAGGAGAGGGAATGCATGCGCGTATTGAGACGTACGTAATGTGCGATGTGTTGGCTATGTAGGAAGTCAACGCCCTGAAGGGGAGGTGTCAATAGAGCGTAGCATGGAGTAATCGGTGGAGAGACGCGCCTCTACAATTTGCAGGACAGAGCGCGCAAACTGGAGCGGCGTTTCATCGTGAAAATGGTATCCATACGCCCAGAGGAAGGGAAGTATGAGGATCGGACGATCCGACTCGGAACGGATGACGTCGCATGGTATCGTGTGATTAGGCGAAGCTGGATCGAGTTTGTGCAGTCGGTCATAGATATCGGCTTCCTGGCTGCCAGGTTTTAGTATCTTGACCACATATTGAGGTAGTGGTGGCTCTGTTATATTCTGCCATGCAACAAACTACGCAAACGAGTGAGTGGCACAACTAGGCTATCGGAATGGAGCAGTCGACTCACTGGCTTTACAGGGATCTCGAAGTTGAATACCCCTGGCCTTGACCTCCGGATGGTTGCGAACCCAGTCAGGGATATACATAATGTCCGACCACTGCTCTTCCAGCATCATTGTTTGTATTCTGTGAAGGCCTTTCGACTGGCGGTGAGATGCAGCCCCGCACACAAGTTACAACTTGAAGTTGAACATGACGGTCGGAAGCATCCGACCACGCATCGTCAAGTTGAAGTGCAACAGCATGGTCTGCGAGTCAGTACTAGCAGCCGGCGACTCATGACTTAGCCAAGACGTCTGGATGATTGCAACCCCTGTCAGGAATAGCTGTCACGTCGTATGGATCGTCCGACATCTTCGTTCGTATTCTACCAGGATCTTGCAGGTAGCGGTGAAAGTCAGGGTGAGATCGCGCTGTCTGCATTCGCCTCAAGTAGTGCTACGGTTTCAGTTATTCATCCAATTGTTCAGCATCCAGTTGTGTTCAATCTGTCGCCGAGCCATGGCCTGTGATACTCATCATGTTCCAATTGGTAGAACTTCTAATTTGGACCCATCCGCATAAGTTGCGGGAATCAAGCCAAGTATATCTTTTTCCTAGTTCTACGGAGCGCGTTTAACTGCCGTGCACCAAGCAACACATTTTCTGTATTATCTGCCGTCCACATGAAGAGAGGCAATAAGGCAGTCTAACTGGGAGTGAAGGAACGACGCAAGGCCGACAGAACTCGCCGACAGAGATCACAGGCGCGCACAACTACCAATATGCATTTGAACACCTGGTGAGCTCTGCGGACAGTCGGCCTGCAATGGCAAACTCCCGTACAATCCGCGCGTTCGTTGCCCATCAGCCACCGACCATAACGATGAATTAGCCATGAATCTTGGCCATTGCGTGTCTGATGCACAGCGATCGGTCAGTTCGTCGCTGTGCAACATATCGCAAACGCTGACGCACCTCTACCATGAGCTTCACGGTCAGTCCGAGTAGAAAAACTTCCCAAGAGTACGGGTCTAGCCTAGTCTTGCCGCCTATGTGGGGCAGTAGTCGATGCTTGATGGGCATCTCGACGGGAGGCTGCTCGCCAGGGCCGAGTTCGAACTGGCTCGACTCTCCCAGGTCAATGAAATAGACCTTGTTCGGTTCGAGGCCTCGTCCTGGGTGGAGTGCAACATCCGACTTACGTGCGAATACCATGTTGTCCCATACGAGATCCTGCCATGGGCGTCAGCCCGGTCGCACGACATAGGAAATCTCGAACGCTGCGAGAGGGAATAGAACGTACGTAATGCGCGATGTGGCGGCTGTGCAAAAAATCAACGCCCTAACAAGGCACAAACAAGACGACGTGTCAGTACGTAGAGCGTAGCATGAAGGACTCAGCGGACGCGCCTCCACAATCTGCAGGATAGAACGCGCGAACTGGAGCGGTGTCTCATCAGGAAAGTGAAATCCATACGGCCAGAGGTAGGGAAGTATGATTATCGGAGGATTCGTCTCGGAACGGATGACGTCGCATGGTATCGTGTGATTAGGCGAAGCTGGGTCGAGTTTGTGCAGTCGGTCATAGATATCGGCTTCTTGGCTACCCGGTTTCAATATCTTGACTACATATGGAGACAGAGGTGGCTCTGGCAAATTCTGCCACGCGACAAACTACGAAAACGAGTGAGTGGCGAAGCCTGACCGTCGGGAGAAGCAGCCGACTCACTGGTTTGAGGGGAATCTCAAGCTTGATGCCCCTAGCCTTGACCTCTGGATGAGTTCGAATCCACTCGGGGATGTGCATAATGTCAGAGTATTGCTCGTCCAACATCACCTCAAGCGCTGCGAGTGAACAGACGGTGGTGAGTTGTGAACTCAGACCTGACTCAGACGCAACTTGAACATGGCGGTTGGGAGGATCGGATAGACGCTCAGTGGGCACCTCGGTCGGCGCTTGCCCTTTTATATGCGCGTCGCTGGTGTTCAAGATTCAAAGTGTTCTCACTACTTGACAGAATGTGAGCGTCAGGTCGCCCTCGAACGGCAATTGACATAGGTGAGGGAGTCAACCAATCTATACAGAACGCCGGACGGACCACACAATCTTACAACTAGGGGTACTTATCAAGCACAGGTATACGTTCTTTACACGGGTACGCCAGCACATACAACGAATTGACCATGGACAGGAACAGATGGGGCAGGAGTAAGCATGCATACATACACGTCTCAGTCTACCGTGGCCGCAGAGAATGGACCGTAAATAGCAGCCATAACTCGCTTACAGAGTTCCCAGACATGCACGATGCCGTATATGCCCTTGAGAACCTGGTAAGCTCTGCGGGCAGTCGGTCTGCAACGGCAGATTCCTGTACACTCCCATGGTTCGTGGCCTCTCAGCCACCGAGCATACCAATGTAGTAGCCAGATATCTCTGGGACGGCATTCGCGTGACTAGGTAACAGTACTGGGTCAATCCCTGGCTGCGCTTTGTAGGCAAACCGCTCACGCACCTCTATCATAGGACCTAGAGACCGTCCGAAACAGTAGATGTCCCACGAATACGGATCTATCATAGGTCTACCTCCCTGGGGAGGGAGATAATTATGCTGCAAGTGTATCTGAACGGCGGGTTGCTGGCCAGGGCCGAGTTCGAACTGTCTCGACTCGCCGAAGTCGATGATGTAGATCTTATTCTTCTCGAGCCCTTGTCCTTGGTGCATGGCAATCTCGGATTTACGGGCGATGACGACATTTTCCAGAGACATATCCTGCCATAGGGATGTGTGAGTTTTTCAATCAACGCTCACGACGTAAGAGATGAGATCATAACATACGTAGTGTGCGATGTGGTGGCTATGCAGAAAATCGAGACCCTGGTGAGGCACCTCACGTCAGCAGAGCGGAAGATGGAAGACTGAGCAGATGGGGCGCACCTCCAGAATCTGCAGAAGGGAGCGCACAAATTGGAATGGCGTCTCGCAAGGGAAGTGACTCGCGTAGTTGCGAACCCATGGAAGGATCAGTATCGGACGTTCCGACCGAATGACGTCGCAAGGCAACGTGTGATTTGGGGAAGCGGGGTTGAGTTTGTGTAGTCGATCGTAGATATTGGCCTCTTCACTGCCAGGTTTGAGTATCTTGACCACATACTGGGGCTCTGGTGGCTCTGCGATATTCTGCCACGCTACAAACTTTGCACGCAGGTGAGAAGCGTTATCAAGCAATCAAGAGAAGCAGAACACCCACTGGCTTGAGGGGGAGCTCCAGTTCGATACCCCTGGCTCTGATTTCCGGATGGTTGCGCACCCAGTCAGGGATGTAGGCGAAGTCGTATGAATCTTGTGGGTCTTGACGCATTCTTGTTTATGCGCTACCAAGCTCTTTCAGTCGACAATTTGATGGTGACCCGCGCGCGAGAACCCGGGGGCCCAGCTTGCCATGACGATCGTCAGAATTCGAAGCTCAACAGTAAGAGTGGCGACGCAAGTTTGGCGCCCTACCGGCGTCTGCGTTACCATATTCACACGATGTTGGGGGAGCCACGTAAGATGAGGGTATAGCAAAGACATATGATGCTCTCCTTTCACTCACGGCTCCCGGATCGCTCTGGAATCTGAGATAAACTAAGCATAGGACATACGTATCACGGAACACCGACAGTGAGGCGTCGTTGGAGTCCGTAGTACAAGATTAGGATAACAAGACGAAGCGGCCTTTGCTTCCGAACAAATAAGCTAGCGTGAACACGACATAGTAATGAAATATTTGACGGTAGACTTGCACGGAGGCACCAGCTTAAACCGACTAATCAGGAAACTGATCGACGACTACTGAAGGGACGACAAAACGACGACACAACTTGCCGACAAAGCTCCCAGGCGTGAACAACCAGCAATATCCATTTGAATATCTGATGCGCTCGGCGAATCATCGGCCGGCAGTGGCAGACACCCGTACATCCCGCACGCTCATTGCCCACCAGCCACTGAGCATAACGGTGTAGCAGCCAGATATCTTTGCCTCGGCGCGACTGACAAACAGAGATCAGCAACTTGTCGTACGGCGAAATTACAAGCCATAACCTACCTTCAAAAAATCCTGCAACGTTATCCCGAGTAGAAAGACATCCCAGGAGTACGGGTCCACAAGAGTTTTACCACCCATGACGGGCAACAGCCGATGCTGAAGGGGCATCTTGACAGGAGATTGTTCGCCAGGTCCGAGTTTGAACTGCCGCGATTCGCCGAGGTCTACTATGTAGATCTTGTTCTCTACGAGGCCTCGCTCTGGGTGGACGTCGACTTCAGACTTGCGTGCAATGAAGATGTTTTCCATCACGATGTCCTGCCAAGTAATGCGTGAGTCTTTGGTCATACTCAGGCAAAGGAGGACGAGGCATACGTAATGTGCAATGTGGTGGCTATGCAGGAAGTCAAGTCCCTGATGATGCAACATGAGCGACGTCAGTAGAGCATAGCACGGTTGACTTGAATCAATAGGACGTGCCTCCACAATCTGCAGGATAGAATGGGCAAATTGGAGCGGCGTCTCACGGCCTAGATGAAATACATACAGCCAGAGGCAAGGAAGTATGAGTAGCGGACCATCGGAGCGGATGACGTCGCAAGGTATCGTGTGATTGGGGGAGGCTGGGTCGAGTTTATGTAGTCGGTCATAAATATCGGCCTCTTCACTGCCAGGCTTCAGTATCTTGACTACATATTGAGGCAGCGGCGGTTCTGCAAAGTTTCGCCATGCTACAAGCTGGCCAAAACAATTGCAATGAATCGCATAACAGGCATTGAGAGAAGCAGTCGACTCATCGGCTTGAGGGGGATCTCGAGTTCGATCCCCCGGGCTTTGACTTCAGGATGCTTGCGGACCCAATCAGGAATCGTGAAGAAGTCTGTGTCTTGCTCGCAGGACATTGGCAATTATATGCTTCTCTGTCGATTGCGGGAGGGGTAGTTGGATAGTTACTAGTACGAGTGAGAGAAGTTCGCCACGCGGCATCATGTTCTGGCGCTTCAGCTCACGCTAGCGCTCCTCCATTTCCATTCATGGAGTTCACTGATCTCAAGTGGGTGGTGACTCCTGGACCTCAGAGGAATGATTTAGCTTTCGGAAGCTCCAGTATATCTCGAGCCATATCGTTTGTGATCTCATCGTTCTCAGGCCGCAAGGACCACTGATTGTCCGTCGCTGAGCATACGGTTGGGGCGGAGTCCCGGACTATACGTGACTGGTAGTAGGCAAAGGGATAAGGACGCCCCGCTGCCCACTGTATGTTATACCGCCCGCCATCTCTGACTCCTGGTATGTCTCCGCACTGCTCTGATAGGGTATGTCTTAGAGCACCTTCAGTAGGGCGGATGCATCCAGCCACGGAGGAGTCCGTCAGGATGGATGCATCTGAATGCACGCATGTTCTACTACAGATGGTCCGTCACAAGTTCAATTAGATACGCAGAGTAGTAGTCCTTATGTGCGTCAGCTACTATTTAGAGATGCGGTATCGAGCGCGGAGAAGCGACGGGCCCGGGACAGGAAGGATAGACACAGAGGCACGAGGTTGATCCTGCTCACCGTCAGATCCTCGTGGTCCAACTCCGTCTTCCTTGCGACATCATTATATCAGAGATGCAGTATGAGAAGGTGAAGTACAGAGAAGGAGAGACAAGGATGAGGATGATGAGGATGATACTCCTCACCATCCTGACCCTTGATGTTCGTGCTGCCTCATGCCTCACTGCAACTAGATACAAGGGTGAGGAACAGATGGAGGGAAAAGCAATAGAAGGAGGCACAACAGAGGGAGAGAGACAAAAGAGACGTGGACGTATATTCCTCTCACACCTCGTCACCGTCCTCATGCTCCTGCTTGTCCTCTTTGCTACTCTCGACGTCCACTTCGCTACCCTCCTTGCCAACCACATTGCACATCATGTCCTTGCCCGAGCCCGCCTTGCTGTCCTGCGCCATTGCGGCCCTCCCCGTGTTCGTTGTCATAGTCGCGTTCGCCCATATTATCCCAAAGGCGTTGTTACAAGAGGCAGAACAAGAATAATGGAGCGGTAGAGAAGAGAGCGCGAAAAGGCAAGGGAAAGAAACCCAGCAAACAAGACAGAGAGACAGAGAGACAAGCGCGACAGAAAGCAAGAGGGCAAGAGAGAACCGGCGAGAGTCAGGGAGTGAGCGGAAGGTGGGAGGCGCCCGGGTGACTGCTATACAAGTCACGTGCGAGTCCGTCGGGCCCATGCGGACCGGCATCCGACAGCGGATGCATCCAGGCGGACGGACGCCACCGTCTAGGATGCATCCATCCTACTACATATCTACTGTGTCTTAGCTGACTACTACTGGACCCAGATTGCCTTATCAGACATGGCTACTTCTACGACCACATCGGAGAGTCGGAGTTGGCAAGAAAGCAGGAGCCGCTGGGATTGGAAATTCATGAAGTCTCTCGATGACTTCTGGTTCGACTTCGCCTCCAAGCGTTCTGAATTCATGGAACAGGACGTGGGGACGCAGCGGAGAACAGTCCAACGCGCATAGGATACACCGCGCCGCTTGCGAACTTCAGCACGTCGAGCTCAGCCCGTTACGTCTACGTTCACAACGCCGACCAGACTAAACCCGCTGTCAACCGCCTGGCAGCGATCGCTGGGTTCAGAATGGTCATCGAAGAGAGAGTCATGATGAAGAAGGTCGAGGTTCCCGAATTCGCATAACGTCCACAATTTGCAGGAAAGAGCGCGCAAAATTAATTGGCGTCTCGAAGCACAAGTGAAAAGTGCATTCCGAAAGGAAAGGAACCATGAGTATCGGATACTCCAACCGAATGGCATCGCAAGGTATGGTGTGATTCGGTGAACCTGGGTCGAGTTTGTGGAGTCGATCGTTGATGTCGGCTTCTTCACTACCAGGTTTGAGTATCTTGACCACATATTGAGGCTGTGGCAAATCTGCCAAGTTTTGCCATGCTACAAACTACGTAACGACGTGAGTGTCAAGTGAGGCAATAAAGAGAAGCTGTTGCCGCACCGGCTTGAGAGGATGTTCGAGTACGATACCCCTGGCCTTGACCTCTTGATGATCGCGAACCCATTCAGGAATGCGCATGTGGTCAGAACATTGCTCGTCCAACATCACATTTCAAACGCTACGAGGGAACAAGTGGTGGTGAGATGTAAACCCAGACGCAGCTTGAACATGCATATGACGGTCGGAAGCGTCCGACAGATGTTCAGTGGTGGACAGGCGCTTGCCCTTCTGTATGCGCGTCGCTCGTGTTCAATCAAATACATAGGCTGTTCTCACTACCGGCAGATTATCGGCTTCAATTCGCCCTCAAAGTAGGGGAGTCCACCAATCTATACGGAACGCCGGGCGGGCCACGCAATCTTACAACTAAGGGTAGTTATGAATACACGGGTAAGCTAGCACGCACGACAAATTGATGCAGAACATAGAGGGCAGGAGCACGCATGTATGTATACACGCCTCATTCTACATGTCCGCGGAGGCTGCATCACGCCGACTGAATGGACGGGAAACAGCGGTCAAAACTCGCTGGCAGAGTTCCCAGACATGTACGATGCAGTATATGCCCTTGAGAACCTGGTAGGCTCTGCGGACAGTCGGTCTACAACGGCAGACTCCGGTACACTCCCATGGTTCGTGGCCTCGTAGCCACTTGACATACCAATGTAGTAACCAGATATCTCTGCGACGGCGTTGGCGGGCCTGAGAAGAAGGGATCACTCAGTTCATAGCTGCGTATTGTATGCCAACCCCTGACGCACCTTCATCATGGGACCTAGGGACCGTCCGAGACAGTAGACGTCCCATGAATACGGGTCTAACATAGGTCTACCTCCCTCGCGAGGGAGATACCGATGCTGTAGATGTATCTGAACGGCGGGTTGTTGGCCAGGGCCGAGTTTGAACTGTTTCGACTCGCCGAAGTCGATTATGTAGATCTTGTTCGTTGCCAGCTCTTGACCTCGGTGCATGTCAATCTCAGATTTACGGGCGATGACGATGTTGTCCGCTGACATGTCCTGCCGAGTAAGTACGTGAGTTCTTCGTCGCATATGGTACCTGGTGCCAGTGACGTATGAGATTAAAATGGGACATACGTAGTGTGCAATATGGTGTCTGTGCAGGAAATCGAGACCCTGGTCGAGCGCCTCGCGTCAGTAGAGCGGAGGATGGAAGATTGAGCAAATGTGGCGCACCTCCAGAACCTGCAGAAGGGAGCGCGCGAATTGGAACGGCGTCTCCAGTAAGAAGTGATCCGCATAGTTGCAGACCCAGGGAAGAATCAGTATCGGAGGTTCCGACCGAATGACGTCGCAAGGCAATGTGTGGTTGGGGGAGGAGGGGTTGAGTTTGTGGAGTCGGTCGTAGATATCTGCCTCTTCACTTCCAGGTTTGAGTATCTTGACCACGTACTGGGGCTCTGGTGGCTCTGCGATATTCTGCCATGCTACAAACTTTGCCCACAGGTGAGAAGCGTTATCAAGCAATCAAGAGAAGCAGACGACGCACGGGCTTGAGGGGATATTCGAGTACGATACCCCTGGCTCTGACTTCTGGATGATTGCGTACCCAGTCAGGGATTTTGGCGTAATCTTCGGGCTCGATAGACATGGGCGCTGCGAGGGAAGGGTTCAAATCCGTCGAACTGCAGATGGTCAGTTGGGGTCAATATTCAGTTCTCAGTGCTAGTGAAGATGTCAAATCGCCACGTTCGACTTAAGTAGGCGCGCCCATTTCCATATTTGGTGTTCGTTGATCCAATTGTTCATGTTCATGTGTCTTGCGTCTGACCAATCTTCACTCGCGTCCCCGTTCTTCTTGCTCCCGTCTTGGTGATCGCAACACATCGATTGGCGGCCGAAGTAGGCTCTGCTCATCAGGAGCTCCGCAACCCAACTTCTAGCGTACATGGACTCGGAGGATCCTCGGCGCCTCGAGTACTACCACCGTTCCTTTTTGTTCTCCGCTGAGACTCCCAATGGCCGCCCAAGACCCAAGTGTTCATGGATATAAGGTCGTCCTCAATGGTAGTGTATTGCCATTTTGTACACCTCCTGAGCTGACAGCCGCGGTACGTTGCCGCAGTCATTTTCCGGTCGTCGTCCCATCGCTAACCGCTATCATGCATGTCCCTAACAGTTACACCGACGATGGCTACTGCTAGAGACGCAGCAAGGATTGCGGCCAGACAGCAGGTGGTAATTGGATTGCAGCACATCCTCCAGCTCATGTTCTCGCTGGACGATGTCTACTTCGACTTCCGTCACAAGGATTGTATATGGCAAGACAAGACCGTGAACAATACCACGATCACATTCCGAAAGAACTTCGTTACCGAGGTGCAAGAGAACAGTCCACCACGCATCGGATACACCATATCCCTCGGGACTTTCGCCTCGGTCAATCGCTTATTCTACATCCATTATCCTGACGAGAATCGTCCTGCCGTTAATCGCCAGGCAGCATACGCTGCGCTCAACTTCCTCCTCCATCAAGACGTGCCAATGATTACTGTCACTGCTGCCCACTATGCGTAACAGCATCGATCTCGAGGCCATTGGTCAATGTGCCGGTGCGTGGCCTCTCCCTTCGCCGACCCCATGCCACCGCCGGATGACGCAGACTGATCCATGCTGTATGCCCTTCCACGTTGCTCAGGCTTGCTGGTCACAATGCGTATCTAGCCAGTGATGCGAACTGACGCATCGATGGTTTGCATCAGGGCTTCTGCACGAGCGAGTGATGGCGTCTGGCCGCTGGTGTATGATAGGGCAGCTTGATGAGGATTACGAGTCGAAAGACGGCGAGTATATGGATCCATTGTAAATCTTAAAAAAATCCTACGTTTCGCCTTCTCCCTACACTGGCATCATCGTGTTAGATCATTCTCAACATGCGTCCCTCACAAAGAGTGTCCATGCGCCCATGATCGTCTTTTCGCAGCGGGCTGGCGATGAGGCCCGGGGACCCAGCCATGGGCCCACTCTACGTGTTGCTGCCAGTGGTACTGAGCACTTCCACTATCCAGGCTGGGGTCTAACGTGCGCCCGCTTCAGTCTCGACACGATGCTGATGCGAAGCGAATCATGGCCCGTCGTATAATGCCAGAGGTAGCACGCTCCAGGTGAACGTATGTCACCCTTGCGTCGAAGAGCCAGAACGACGGACTCGACATACCGACTGTCGCTTGACAGTAAGGTATATTGACCCACGAACGTGTTCTCTCCCGACGCATTGCTATGTACACATGGCTCTCGTCAACTCCGGCAAGTGATATCATCACACTCAAATCCGGAGCCCTCCCTCCATTCCGCACAGGATGCTCTGCACGCTACCACTGGATGCGTCAGGGAGTGAGCGCAGACATTGGAAAACATTCGCATGGCGGGGATCACTCACCTTTGTTTCTGAACGTTCGCTGCCAGGTCGAGGTCTGCCCGAACTTATTTGCTGCTGGCCGATAATCGCGCAAACAGTGCGGAGCAGGCATGCAGTGCCCGGAACCTATTAGACGTCAATTCTGATTGGCTGCACGGCCGACACAAACTTCGGCATCAGGATGCGCAGATAGCATCCGAGCACTAAGTCAAATTTTATGACCTCCAAGGCATCTTCACCTTGACCTAGTGACAGGCAAAGCGCCCCGTTCGTACATAGAGAAACCGACTGCTCTCTCAGACGGCGAACAAAGACGGCATTGGGGCTCCTGTAACGATGTGTAGCTGACCAACATTTATTAAACATACAGAAGGAATGCGGAGCGGACTCACAGCCAAGCATCACAATCCTACCCCTCTCCCCTCCCCGGGTCCTGCTGCTGCCGTAAAGGTGAGTGGCAGCCAAAAATATCCATCGCAGGTCCGCACCAACTGTTTCAAAGCAGAGTCCATGTTCCTCTCGCCCATGCATGCCCGTGTGCGAGACGCGGCGGTGACGAAGCGCGCGGGGGATGCTTAAATGCATCTTGAAATGACTAGGCACGACCTGATTCCACGCCAAGCTGAGGGTTCTGTATCAACTGCACTCTCTCCCGCCGCAAAGTAGACCACCCACCGAAATCGACTGCATCGTCGCGCCAAGAGGGCTCGCCACCCGATACCATGCACCTCCTCTACCGTCTTATTCCCGCACTTCTGATTAGCCAATGTGAGTAAGAACTGCAACCTCCGCGTGCCCAAACCCACACCGTCCGCGTCCAGTAGCGTCTTCTCGTACGTTCACATCGGCGGTCGAGCATACCCTTCACCATCATCTTGAACGTTCCGGAGAGCCCACAGATTTCAGCGAGCCCGGACCATTCTCACCCGACGTCTTCCTCGTGGATGACTTGGGGATCGACGAACAAGCGTTCCTTGACTTGCAGGATGGTGACGACCCGGATCGGACGAACTTCTTCGAGCCAGGCCCATTTTCTCCTGGTATATCGGTCCTCCAAGAAGACGTCGACGACTCGGACTCGGATCCTCGCAGAACCGCGTCCAAGTCCGACGAGACGTACTTTGTCGAACCGGGTCCGTTCTCCCCCGGAATCTATGTATCGGTCCTGCAGGACGTTACCGACCACGACCACGACCACGACCCAGACCCCGGCGCACCTAAGCTCGATTCCGAAGAGACTTGCATCGATATCTTCGAGCTGGGTCCGTTCTCGCCCGGGGTCTCCGTCCTGCAGGAGAACCTCTCCGAGCCCGAGCCGCTCGCGGGAGGCTCGCCGGCGAGCCCAGACGCCGATTTCAACGATGATTCGGTGACGGAACTCTACACGGAGATGGTGCAAGCGCACCCAATGGAGGATATGACGAGAGAACGCCGACGGGGCGGCTAGCTTAACCCTGGATGCGGGCGCGTACAGAGCCATACGAGGACGTTTGTGCTTTGTACTGAGCAGATACGCTCAACTCGCTTCAGGCGCGGGCGCGGATTGCTGCATTATCCCTTGGATTTGTGGACAAGGAAGTAGCCTCACGAACCGCTGTGATACCTATGAGCATAGTAGAGAGTATGGTAAACATGAGTCTGGGTTGTGCGATACGAGAGAATGCGAACGAACTTTTCGGATATGTTGCCCTGCCCATGACAGCTGAGATTCTGTAAACGTGATCGCACAAAGAAAATGAACCGGCTCATCGATGCCAACGGGTCGAAAGTCTAGACGACGCAGATAGGAAGGTCATATGCGCGCAGCGTTGACCTGACAAAGTTGCTATAAGATTCGGACTGCAGAATACATTCAATATTACTTCACGTTCGACAACAAGACAAGGAGCGAGATAGAGAGAGCGCAATGATACAGAAGCATGGGAGGGGGACACCAGAAAGAGGAGTGCGACGAAGGAATCTTGCCTCACGCGAAGCCTCCCACCTCTGTTGGATGCCCAGATCAGGGATGCTCGTGCTCATAGAGAGGAGACGAGACATACGTTCTACCATGACATCGATCGTATCTGGGGAGCGATTGATGATGTCAGCGCGCCGCTTGAGCAGAGAAAAAAGTCGAAGACATACCGTTGTCGTCCATGTCCAATGATGATGGTGTATCGTCGTCCGTGATTCTCTCGCCATCGTACAAAAATCTGGAAGACGAAGGTTAGCGCTATAAAATAACAACGCCCTACTTCGCAAGTCCGAACGATACGCAAGCGCCCAATCCTCCCGACGACTCCGTGCTGTGTTTGGTCACAGGAGATCGGGTCGTTGGGTAGCAAAACGAGACTCGAGAGGGCTGCTTCGCAGACATCTAGACTGAACTGAACCGGATGCGTACCGGATGCTGCTTACGTCCTTTCCTACTTTGCTCGCGTACGCCGCTTGGAGCTTGCTCAACTTCGTATTGCGCTTGATCTTGAAGAAGACTTCTTCTCCGGTCTGGGTGACCACCTGTGCCAGCAAGAGTGAACATTCGTTTCTCACACAAAAAGCACAACAGCACGCCCTTCCAACGCGCATCCCGGCCGAGACCTCGCAAGGCAGGAGCGCGAAGACGGAGGACGCGACAGCCACCGAGTGCCTGTAGGAGACATACAAGTCTGACGTACCTTGATATTGATGGGCGCGTTGGCATCCTCAGTCTTTGGGATCTCGTCCTGAGATGCTCCTGGCTCTTGTTCTGCCATGACGGATGTGCGGGGATGTGCGCAGGTGGTGAAGACGGTTAATGCGAGTGGTTCGCGAAGAAGCTGCACAACACAACACAACGGCCACTCGTCTCTCGGGCGGCTAATACTGCACTTACGTAAGACAATGTCCCACTTCAAAAGTTCGCAGAGGGCCACTTCCCCAGCCTCATTCAATTGCTCGTCATTCTCGCTCATTTCATGTGTATGCATAAGACAGAGGGAGAGAATCTCTAAATATTATGTTGTAAAAGGGTGAAAAGTATCATAGCAGTCTTACACATATACGTTACATCTGCCCCATGGCTGAGTTGGTTACAGCGTCCGACTGTTATGTGTCGCAATCGGAAGGTCGTGAGTTCGAGCCTCACTGGGGCAGTAAATTGGATTTCCAACGGTTTTGCTTCCCTAAAGTCCCGCCGGATGCAGGTGCATGCCCTTCAGGGCTTCAAAGTTGTCACTGCCGCCGGATACACTTCTCACAGGACAGAGAACCTCGAACCGATCACGATACAAATCCATACTTGACACTACCGGGAAATACAAAGACCCTACCATATAATATCGATATATACCGTACAGATTAGGATGGAAAAACGGCAACTCCAAAGAACGAATGTTGTAGGTAGAGAGGAAAGGGCACTCAACGTGTATGCATCATGCCTTCCGCGACACTCGGGCCAGCATCCTCTTCGCGGCGCTGTATTCTGCCTCCTCGTCGCTCGAGTCCTGCCAGACGTCACGCGCGCTGTTCTCTTCGATCCGCGTGCCCCAGCTGCTCGGGACCATGCTCCCTCCGCCCGGGGACGACCAAGGCGCGTGTGCGCTACGTCCCTGTCCGTCATCTTCGTCCGTGTCCTCGACCGCAGGTGGGGTAGCAGAGAAGGTGGGGGGGAGGGACATCCGGACGCTCTTCCGCCGACGAGGAGGGTGGTCGCCCGATCCGCCCATCTGGACTGTGGAATCTGTAGAGTGTGAGAGCTCGCTGCCATCGGGGATGTGACCGTTAGGCGGTTGGGGAAGCGGTGCTTCGGACTTCGAGCCCGGAGCTGCGGCCGTGGGTGGTGGAGTTTCAGGCGACACAGGGGAGGCTAGAGGCGTGTCGAAATCCTCGTGGCCAGTCTCGTATGACGAGATAGAGGCGTTGTCATTCTCTTGTCGATTCTGCTTCGAAGCTTCCGCGCTGAGCGCAGCCGCGACGACCGATGCAGACACGGGTTTGGGAGAAACGACTGGTGCGGCCTTGACCGTGCTCGACGACGGGCTACCATTCCGCTCCAGCTCAATGATAGGTCTTGCCGGGGACACGCTCGGTGAAGGCGTCCGGCTGGGATTGCGCAACGCCGATCGAAGGGGCAGCTTGACGGGATGACTCGGCAGCGGCTTAGACTGACTGAAAGAAGTGGCTCTCGCATCGCCGTTCAACGGAAGAGTCGGTGCCGACACGGACGCAGAGAGCAGAAGCGAGTTCCGGTAGTTATTCTCCTCTGGCTCTTTCCCCTTTGCGTTCCTCGGCCTCTCTCGCCGCACCGGAGACCCTTCCCGCTCGGACTGCGGGCTCGTCATTACGACAGGGAGCTCACCTATGCTCTCGCTGTACGCGATGTTGATCGGACCGGGGGCTTTGGGCACGACGAGCAGACGGCTCGGATCCTGCTTGAGCGCAGCCTCCTTGTTCATCCGCGAGAGGCCCTCAACGATGCTCATCAGACTCGGCTCGCCGTTCGTTAACAGGGTCCGCGTGGGTGTACTCGCCGAAGTCGAGGATGACAACGTCCGCTTATGCGACGTTGGGGTTGATGGCCCCGCACTCGGCGAGGCTGGTACGTCGAGCGACGCAGTACGCTTGCGCGAATGAGAGTTCTGCCGCCCCAAATTGGTTTGGGCGACAGCTTTCGTTCGAGGAGGGGCGCTGGCCGTACTAGTCACCGACTGCTTGGATATCGACGAGTTGCGGGAGAGAGATGGCCCGCCCTCAGCAACAAAGACAGCAGCGACCGCCGGGGATTTCTTCAACCGTCCTCCCGTAGGGCTGCCGGCCACATTCCCGTTCGGTACACGTACTGAGCCTCCAAACCCATCCACAGTGGTCCGCTTCGCTGGACTTCGTGACTTGCTCGACTTTGCACGAGCCTTGCTGATTGACTCAGTAATTGTGTCGCTGGCGTACCCCTTATCTGCGTCGGCAGCGATACGAACAGGTGACTGCGCCTGCACCGACCCGCGCTTCGTGAACCGTTTCTTCAGCCGTGCGTCTGTGTTCTCCCCTCCAGTGCGTCTCCAACCTGTGGAGTCAAGCTCAACAGGTTGACGAGGACTCGACGGGCCTGCATAAGAGTGCGCCACTTCGTCGTCTGAACTGTCGTCGCCTCGACGCGCTGCAGCAAGGTTCTTGTCGATCCGTGTCTGCCAGCGGCCAGCCGGCTTAACTGGCGAGACGTTCGGCGAGTTTCCCGACTCTTTGCGTGAGTTCCCGACATGGAAGAGAGCGGCTAGGCCCCCAAGTACGGAGCCAGTGCGACCGCGCTTCTTCGAAGGCGAGTCCCCACGGAGTGAATATGACGCAGGGAGCTGGGCGTCACTAGGCGAAGACTTGGGACCGCGCACAGAGAACGAGACGTGGGCCGAGGCAGGAAGCGAAGGTACGGGCATGGCTTTGTTTTTCCCCTTGCTGAATCGTGGATTCTCGTGGACCTCCACAGGAGCCTCCTCTTCCTCTTCCGCGCTGCTGCCACCCTCTTCCTCAACAATGGTAGGGTTAGCTGTGCCATTCAAAACGACAAAATCCGATATCGAATGTGCGGGGGGTATCTGAAGGGTGTATGGCTTCGAAGGTGTTGGTACGTTTGACGGTGACGAAGCGCGCCATGTGGGCTCCACAACAGTACCCGGGGGCGATGACGAGTGTCCGATTTGCGACGCGGACTGCGAGGGCGCTATAGAGGACACGTCAGAGGGCGGTTTCTCATACCCAGGGAGAGGTTTCTGGTGAAAATCTGGATGCATCGAAGGGCTCCCTAAGATGTTAGATATCAGTAAACTGACGGTTGCGATACCTGCCAACCGAAGCAAATGTCGGCCATGGGATGACCTTAACGAGTCCATCGATGCAACCAAGACATAGACTGAAGGCGTGACGGGGAAAGTGATATCGTGACTGCACGCAGAGACTCCTGGTGCATGTGGAGATAGGCTTGCAATAACCTTGCGCAGAGTTTGCCTATCGCACGTTGCGCGCCCTGACAAAACGGGGTAGCGTGCGGTAGGTGAACTAATCGCGTGGCTATTCCCTAGCTATTCCCGCTTGCGAAGAGGAGGGTTGTGTGCAAGTGAAAAGGGGACTATATGCGCGACGTACCGTGACCGTCCGGCATTGCCAACGTCTCAAGAGCCCGCATGCCCTCCTTGCCCATCTCGCCCCACGCCCATCCGCATTCAACCATCGACTTGCAACGCGCTTGCAGCCCTGACTTGATGGTGTGCGTACGGAATGCATTGAGCTCCTGCTCCTTTGCGGCGAGGTGCGCTTCGCATGCCTGGAGCTGCGCCTGAGCAGCCGACAGCTTGTGGCCGACTTGGACCTCCGGCTTCGTGATGTTCAGCGAAGATCCCGACGGGGAGCTACCAAGAACAGAGTCTCGTGTGGGCTTGTGCTGCTTGGATGCCTTGATGAGACGCGTCACGCTGAACAACATGAACATGCCCGAGTGAGAACGGACGTCCGACAAGAGGTGCCGAACACGCACAGAATTTCCCTGTCCCGCATAATGTTCGCCACTTCGTCCTCCATAGCCTTCAATGCCTTCAGCTGCTCCTGCCATTGGTCTACTGCCGCCGCATAGCTGCGAAGCGCGTCATCAGCGCCCGCCAAAGCCCCAGCGACCGCGATGATGACTTGGGATGTCGGAGGTGCGGATGCGGCGGCATATGCAGAGAATGACGAGAGTGCAGCCTGGGAGTAGTCAAGAAGGATGGAAAGGTGCTTGGAATAATCCTTCTCGTGGCTCAGAAGGTTGGTGAGCAGCCGCGAGTCCGCCGGCCTGTGAACCATGCGACTTCCGAGTTTTCCGGTCGCTCGGGGCTGCAATACAGGTGATGTCGCCGTTGGAGTCGTAAATAGATAGTCCAAAGCTGGCGGGTGAGTGGTACGAAGTGGAAGCTAGTAGAAGTTCAAGAGGATGACGGTAAGTCGGAGTCGGCGGCAACTCGGCTGCCTAGTTCGTCTATGACGATGTCAGCGCTAGACCTACCAAATCGAGAAGGCGGGCGCCCTCAGCGCTTGGCTCAGGACAAGAAGGTCGGAGTCCGACACTGAAGTGAGTACTTTCCTGCATACGAGAAGCCGTCTCTGTTACGATGACCGTGGATTTGGTAGTAGGTGGATAGGTAGGTGCAACCTTGTGCGAGTTGTATCGTCCTACAACTTCTTTTCGCCACACTATGCCACTGCCAGGGGCAGCCTGCACTTGTGGGCCAAACTAATTTGGAACTTTGTTTCAACGTCAAGTTGAATTGGCAAAATTTCTAGTACAGTTCCACTTGTAAACGGGTCTCTGTATATCACAAAGTCCTGCGCTTTCACTCGCACTCGAACTTAGCCGCGGCGGGCAGTGCCGGTGACAGTGACGGTCGATGTAGTGGTGGAGGGAACGACCCGAGTGCTCGTCACAGTAGTGACCGTGTTCGCAGTTGCGGTATTCGTGCGAGTCACCGTTGATATGGGAGTAGAAGTGACCCGGACAGTACTCGTCGTGATTCCAGTGCTTGTAGTAGTAGTCGTCTTTGTGACGGACGCAATGGAGGTGACAGTTGTGGTGAATGGTACAACTGAGGTTGAGGTGACGGTGAACGTGCTGGGCGTCGGCGAGCCGCCCGAGGTCGATGAAGAGCTGGGTGAGCCGGAGGAGGTTGCAGTACTGCTAGCAGCGGAGTCGCTCGTCGAACCGGTCGACGGGTCGGAATCAGGTGTCGAGTTGCCATTGGTTTCGTCAGGATTAGAAGATGAGTCCCCATCAGAAGAGGATGGATCGGTAGACGAATCTCCATCGTCTGCGTCTTCACGACGGTCATGCGCGACTTGAGTAGGAGTGGGCACAGAGGTGGTGGGGAAGGAATCAGGAGTCACAGTATGCGTGCTGATGATTTGGCACTGCTGAGGAATTGCTAGAATACCCGTGTGAGTCAAGCTATAATCAAACATTGTCATGTTTTAACTAACCACTGGCACCAGCACTAGCGATCAAGGTCAAGCTGGCGGCAATAACTGCGGCGAACTTCAAGGCGACCATGTTGTGTATGTGTGCGAGGAGATTACGCGTTGAGTGGTGCAAAGACGTTGAGAGAGTAGATGTCGAGTGATAGACCACCCGGGAAAGGTTGGGGTCTTATATACCTTCTGGTCTCGTCACGACAGTTGGACTTGGCGAAGTTTTCCCGTTCATCGACCCGCCGCGCGGGACAGGCAAGCTTCAGCCCCGAGTGCGGAATTGATCCACATTAGCCAGGGGTCTCTTCATGGCTGCGTCTCGACTTGAGACACTGCCGATAATCATGGAGGAATCCCGACTCTTCAGCGTTGTCTAAAGTTCGGTGTGGATGAGGATGAGATCAAGAGGCGCTCAGACATAGAGTGACGGAACGGACGGGCCGCGTCCCAATTCGGTAAGCAGTTTTGAACGCCGTCTGCGGCTATCGCAATCCCAACCACTTTGACCACGGACAACCACTGAGCTGATCGAAATTCTTTCATTCCGTCTGAATCATAGCAGCTCATGCTAGTTGCGTTGCATAACACGTGGCGGAAACACGATGAGCAACGGTGAACGCTAGTGCGGAAGTTGCATCCAATGCCCTCGGAATGTCGGAAACTCGAACTCGGACATCGCGAGAGGTATTGCTCTGTGTGCCACAACCTGAATAACGCAAGACATGCTGCTACATGTATTTAAACTCAAGGTAATTGTTGTCTCGTTAGCACCCAAGTCTTCACCCGCTTTCTACTCTTAGGCAACTCAGTCACACATCTCACCCACAACATGCACGCTCAATTCTCCACCCTTGCCGGTCTCGTTCTCTTCATTTGCGCTGGCGCACAAGCTCAGAGTATGTGTCTAATTGTATTTTAACATGTAACAAAGAGACTAATACTTTCATCCTCAGGCTTTTCGAGTTCAGCATTCAGCGACTACCCGTCCAAACCTGCTGGCAGTGCGGCCGGTGGAGCTAGTGTCCCCGCTGTCTCGCCACCGGCCTTCAGCGACATCGACTCCGCGACGTCCACAGTCCCAGTGACCTACGCACCTACTCAACTCATCACCGAAACGTACCTTGTTCCTGCGGCACCCACCGCCGCGGCGCCGACCAAGCGTTCCAGCGGACACTACTTCCAAGAGGTGGCCCGCCGCCAAGCATCGAAGTCCAGGGCCGTTGCATCCAGCTCCAGCAATTCCGCCGCCAGCTCCAGCAGCTCTGCCCTTCTTCCTACCACCACAGTCACTGCCACAGTCACCTCCACCCAAACGAGCACCACGACGAGCACCACGACGCTCACCCGCACCTCTACCGCGAGCACAATGAGCACGGCTCTCACGACGAGCACAATCACCGGCAGTCCTGCTTTCCGTACCACGACCGTCACCACCACTATCTCCAAGACGTCGACGTCGACCGCGACCGCGACTAGCACCTCTCCCGTCACCGCTACCGCTACCTCCACTGTCTTCGCGTCCTCGACGGGCGCGGCCACCTCTCCTTCCGGTGCTAGTACCACCCAAAGCTCTGCTGTCGCCGTATAACATTACCTTCGGAACGATTGTGGTGCATAGACTGTAGCCACCCATGCGGGCGCCATCTGTACGATATGACTGCTACACCAACGATGCCTATTACTCTTCATCTGTTCGTAACTGAGTGATGTCCGAAGATTCGGACAAAGTCCTCTGGACTCATTGTCATGATCATGCGAGTTGAAAATGAATCCGAAGCCGAATACGTTTTATCATTATGATGGTTCTACGGAACAGGTGACGCCTCAGCGCGAAGACTTTCGTCAGCAGTATGCACAACAAACATGACAATAGCCGCGAACCGCTCGAGCGCATCAAGTGTGGAAGGTGGTGGGGGTGTCGCGTAACGTATCGTATGGGCGTAACAGGTAGGCAAGGGTGGGAGGATAGGAGGGGTCGTTTCATGAGTGATTTTACATTCAGTAGTTAAACGGAGAGGTAGGTGGGGGTTGTAGGTGATCGGATGGTGCTCGGAGGGTGACGCCCTGGTGGAGGGCGACTATGTAACACTAAACAACAGGCGGAAGACGCTGCTCTCTAGACGAAGGAAATAGGCAAGAATAGATGTAAGTATAAACAAAGCAGAGCAGATACAGCAAACAAGATCAAAGCGCGATGACCGACGACTTGCGTAAGCCAATGTCATCAACCAACGAGTACAGTCCCGGAATCCGTCCATGAAGCTGTCAAGAGCGTCGTCCGACACTGCGTGACGGCGCGGAACGCATCAAGACTAGGTCGACAACCCACCTACATGGGCTGCCCGTCATAACCGTGCGTGTAGTGCTCCATCGTCCCCCACGTCCTCTGCGTCCGTCCCGAGCTGCTCGTCGTATCCTCCCTCACCGTCGGGGCGGTGATGAACGACTGAGGAGCCGTACTCAGATCAGGCATGCTCTCCTGAGCAGGCACAGCCAACGTCGCCTGCCCGCGCCCCGCGATCGGCACGCCTCCATGCTCAGTCTGGATGGTCATCTCAGACCGATGCTCTGACGGCGCCAACTCGGAGACCGACGACCGCGCCGAGTGCAACTCCTGCTCCGAACTGTGTGTCGTCTCGCCAGCAGCGGCTTGCTCCGCTCGGACCGGGGAATGCGCCTGAGACTGCAACTCCGATTCAGCGATGTCCGACATCTCGTGCATGCCCTCTTCAGCGCGCCATTGCTCGCGCAACGGGTGGCCAAACGTGTGGTTCTCCGGGCTGCTCAACACAGCCTCGGACGACGTCGACGCATACGGCGAGTCCGCAAGGCGCACGAGCGAGTTGGTCCGCGAGCGCACCAGATCGATCGACGAGCGCGAAGCGTGCCCGATAGACTGAATAAACGACTGTGCGCGCGAACGAGCGACCTCCGAGAGCGACGTCCCCGAGTTGGTGCGCGAACGAGAGCGCGAGTCTGAATGTGACGCCGATCCGCCGGAATGCGACCTTGAGCCGTTCGAGCGCCGGCCGGTCGCACGGTGCCGGATGTTCGCGAGGGAGGCACGCGGCGAGGGGGCAGCAGAGAGCAGACCGACGCTATCCTGACGCTCGGCTTCCTCGATGGAACCTTCTGCCTCGGGGACTTCGACCAGGGAATCGTCTAGAGCGTGGTCGTCCTCATACTCCGTTTCGGACTCGAACGAGCCAATCGGAATGGGCCCGAAGTTCATCGACGGGTCGGTGACCATGCTTTCCGTGCGTGTCCGCTCGCGTGTCCTGCTGCCTGGGAAGACGACAGGTGAAGGCGAGGATGGAGAGGAGTGCACAACGGCTGGTACTGTCCCCGCTCTCGCTCTTCTCTGTACCTGTTGGGCCTGAGGATGCCGTGGAGGCATGGGAATGCTCCCACTGAAGCTAGAATGCATCGGGCTAGGGTTCGAGCTCGAGTTCGATCGAGGTGAGTGCGAGTCCGTGGATTCCACGTTCCCTGTTGACTGAGTCGAGCGTGAGTGCCGCGTCGAGCGTGACTGCGTCGACCGCGTTTGCGTCGAATAGGGCGTCGAATGCGTATGAGGGCTGATGTGCGATGCGGATGAGCTCCCGCGAGGTCGCCGGAACTGGAAGGGATAACGAGACACAACAGGGCGACCCAAGCTGGACATCGACCCCGAGGTGCGTCTCTCCGATGACGGAACTTCACTCTCCTCGCCTTCCTCCACCTCCTCTGCCTCTTCCTCCTCTTCCTCCTCTTCACCGGTGTGCTGAGCTCCCTCGGCTTCGATGGGCACCTCCTTCTCGCCAATGGCTGGAGACGGCGGGAAGGGCACGACGTCCTCGGAAGAGACTTGGGCGCCATAGCCGGTGAACGGGTACGGCAGCTTCATCAACGGACCTGACGGATCCGCTCCCTGTTTCTCCCGTTGCTGCACTGCTGGGATCGGGGGTGCAATGTTTGAGAGCTCAGGAGCAGACTTCGCCTTAGCAGCGTCCAGTTCAGGCGTCTGCCTTGGGCTTTCGAACAAGTCCTCCGAAAGCACGGGGCGTCGAGCATGCTGCTGCCCTCCGGAAGGTAGACCCACAGCTGCGAAGATGCGTTCCATGCCGTCATACTGTACCGACTCCTGCTGCTCGTGTCCTTTGGCCTCCTTCCCAACTGGTATCTCTGCGCGCGGCGGTTTGTTCGTGACACAGAAGTCGTATGCGTCTTTGATGCGTAAGATCGTGCACTCTTTCCAAGACCAGGGGAGAGTGTCAAAATCAGATACGTTGTCGTTGAGCGCCGCTGCCGCCTTCTCCGCGTCCTCTTCCTCCCAGCGGTATCGTGGTCCACAGAAACCTGCGCAGCCCTGTCCGCTGAAGATCCAGAGTCCGAGCCTTTGGAGACGGAATCAGCCAGAACGTGATGGATGATCTATCAAGTAGTCACATACCAGCTGATCAAGAGAACCAATATGCGCCACGCCGTCCAAGCAGCGTTAGCAATGAGCACCCCTCGGGCATAGTCCGTCAACGTTCCATCAGACGTGCGGAAGAACGTCCCGTCTCTACCGCTGATGCCAGCATCCGCAAGCGCAACAGCGCCGGGGACAGGAGAGGAGAATGCGAAGAGCAAAGCCAAGCACAAGCCCGCACGGGGCATCAAGAGCGCAACCGTTGGGAGGTTCTGGGAGTAGAAGTAGAAGGTTTCGGCGAGGCCATCTTGGAGACTGCCACGCTCGCCGGAAAAGGCGGAGCACCGGATATAGTACATGAAACAGAAGTTCATGTAAGATGACATCGCGGCGAAGTTGAAGGCCGCGGAGGAGAAGTAGATTGGAAGTATCAGGGGTCGTTCTATGAAAGCGCAGCGGTTTCAGGGATGTGCCAAACAAGCTCCAGAACCAGGCACTTACTAACTCGCCACCGACGCACGAAAGAGTACACAAGTTCGTACACAACGAACACCACCGCGATCCATGCGAACCAGCATGCAATGTAAGCGGCGGCGCCAAGAGCCCAGTTGCGACCAGAACCAGGTACACCAGGTGCCTCAGGATTGGGATGTTTCGCAACCCTACGAGGTCATAAATGGAGGAACGGCGTGTAAAATGGCAAAGTACTCACAAGAGCAAAATGAAGACAGCGTTGAAGTCGAAAAAGGTTTGAAGAGGGATGTGTGCGAAGACGAAGATAGGGAATAGATAGTACCACAGGTGCATCTTCCATGACGGATGGCGCAAGAGCTCCAGATTGAGACCAGGGCTCTTGAAACGCGGACGAGGGAGCTGTCCTTCGCCTCCACCCGACGTGGAGAACAAGGTCGGTGTCAAAGCGGCGCTCGTCGCGCGTGACCATGCACGCGCATGGCCTGGTCCAGAGAACGCGCGCGACTGGTCCGTGGGCTCTCGACGCGTGCTCTTCTCTGCTTGACTTTGAAGACTGACGATGCGCACCGATCGTGGGGTCGGCTTGCGTCCAACCATGAAGGGTTCATGGCTCGGGCCTGCCTCGTTGAACATGCCAGCAACCGAGGAATGAATGGTGGAACGAGGAGCAGGACCGGGGGGACGCTTGGGGAGCCACGAGGGATAGCCCTCTGAACTGGAGGAGATGCCGTGAGGGGACTGGGGAGACGACGACTGGCCTTCGGATACGGGCGTTGGTCCGTGCGCAGGGAGACTCCTCGACTGGTCAGTGGTATTACCCGACGAGCTTGGGCGCGAAGCGGAGTTTGGCGACGGCGACTCCGGGATAGACGAGTCGGACTGTTGTCGTGACATGGGCGTTGATTATGTTGGAGGCGAGCATTCAAGGTCAGTACGTAGATTAGCCAGACGAGAGGAGAGTCCGTAGAGATGAGATTAGATGCGGTTTCGCAAGCCAGGGGAGGAGGATGGCAGCGTGCGGGGTACGAGCTGAACACGGGCTCCTGGGTGCTACTGCTGCTGAGGGCCGTGAACGCGAGGGCCTCGTGTTATGACGACGCAGGCAGCCTCGTGTTGAGCAAGCAGTGGGAGAGGACGCGCGAGGGAAATCGAAGGGGGCAGGCGCGTACTTGCAACATCAACGACTTACCGAATATGGTTCGTGTCCGGTAGCCGGCGGACGCGACCGGGATATGCTTCCGTCCTCCCCACCGGGCCCGGTGATCGAATTGATGCAACAATGCCTCCGCTCCGTCTTGGGCGCTTCGGGGCTCGACGCGTATGTCGAGGCGTTGGGAGAGTTTGAGTCCAAACGAGTGTGAGCTTCTCTCTTCCAGCTTCAGAACAAGGAGTGACAGTCAGACCGCCAGCAAGCAGGTCAGGGTGATGGTGGTAAATAGTCAAGGTGAGTGGCAGGCCATCTTCCCCGCTCTAGCCCACCTCCGCTCGTTGCCATGTCGATAACGCTTGTTTTCGCACAATGCAAGATCATTGTATGCTGTTGTGGGCAGCAAGATTCGCGCTTTCGCGATATGTGGATGTGCCTGTCGATACGCGCAGGCCCTGAGAGAGCGGTGCAGGCATAAACGTGATGACATACATGGATACATAATCCTCCAGACTCCAGTCCACACCATCAGTCGCCGGTAGCGATCGACGATGTCGACCGTGTCGAATCGGGGCAAACAACCCACAGCTCAACCTGTGAATCTCGCAAAGCTCACTTCACGGAGTCTTTGCTCGACAGTGCGCGCACGAACAACAACTGTAGGTCTGACTAGACCGGAACTTAGAAGTACGCACCGAACATGCTTGCTCATAGTGTCCTTCCCATCCGGTTGGGAGAATGAGAGGGGATGAACGCTGCAGAACTGCTGTACATCCCTCTCTCTTCTCGCAGGTTGGGTATAGGGTGTAGCACGTGCGGACCAAAGTGCGCAGCGAACTTTAGTCTATTACCACCGCATATAGCACGATTGCAATCTACTCACCTATCCTAGGTGTCGCTATATGCGCTCGCATCGATTCGCGTCAATAGGAATGTATTGTGAATGCGCATCCAGTCCAGTCTTGTTGCTGACTCACAGAGCGTAGGTTCGAGCATCGGCGGAGGAGCGGATGACAAGTTTCCGAGAGATGTCTGGTACCGCGCGCTCGACGATGACCATGACATTCCGCGAGGTGGTGTTCAAGGACAAGATGTAATGTTGCCAAGTACGACACGTCTCGAGAGGGTGCGTGCTCAGTCTGCTCGACGCCGCCTCTCGAACACGCTGCCCCCTGTCTTCACGTTTAGGAGCACCTACCAGATTCGGCAGGTGACATGCCATTTTGGGACCATGTCTGTCATATACCCTCGTAGCGTTGCTGGTTGAGGGCGACTATAGACATCGTGTGGATACATATTATGCTTGTCACTTGCCAGTGTTAGGCTACTGCTCCGTTCCAATGCAGACAAAACCAGCGGACGCATGGCCCGGTGCTCGACATTTGGCTAGTGAAGCCATATGACATCTCTAAATCCCTCGTCTGCAGTCTGCATGCTTTCTCTCTCTACGCACTCGGAGCGTCGCTGCAGAGTCAGTGAGAGGTAGACCTACGAGAGGATGCCGTGCATCGCTATACTTCTTAGGATGCAGGATTGCCTCGCGCATGTTCAGGAAGAGACGCGAGCCAAGGATCGACGGCAGCGCCCCCGACCACCTACATAGCACAAGCGGTGAGTAGGGCTTGCAGTAAGGGGTAGAAAGACACTCACGGGACAACGAGGTTGATGTACGAGCTAAAGTGAGACCACACCATTGTGCTGACGGCAAGACCAACGGACATCCTGGAGTACGGGGGTCAGCCATGGCTCACGACGGGTGAAGGGGAATACCGTCCGGCATACCCAACAAAATAACACAGGCTATGGCGAGGGTATGAGCTAGGAAGGATATCGCATAGGAAGGCAGCTCACCTGTCTCTTGCAAATACCCTCACCAAGTACGGGGCTCTGGGAATGGGGTGCGATAGATACAACTGCCATCGACGGCGTATTGGCATATACTCGGTGATGACATGACCCCAGGCTTTCCATACGACCATCAGACACAGGAGAAGTTCGAAGAGCAGCGCGGGAAGCCATATCAAGCCTGATATCGGGGAGATGCCAGTGTAGAAACAGCCAGTTGACGTCGACATCACAGGAAATCCTGGAGGGTGGTCAAGGATCGCACCTTGTAAGAGTGATGAGTGCTACTTACGACTGATGCGGAGGAATGTTGTGGCTAGGACTGCCGCTGTACCCAGAATCTCGAAGACAAAGCAGCCGACGAGGAACACATGAACTCGCTTACTCTTTCCATATAGCGCGTGCACCTGAAATGCATATATGTTAGATCTCGCTCTGCTCGTGAATACATTGAGTACAATGAGGCGACGTACCCGCATTTGAAGAATGACTATTCGTCGGGATGGGCAAGGGTTCAGACAGGAGAACGACGAAGCAATTCTGAACTTGTACCTACCTTGCACGCTGAGAGTTGCGGCAGCGATTACGACGTGATCCATACTCAAGTAGATGACACATCTATGGTAGGCAGCATGAGCGACTACATTGCATGTTGTACCGACGTCACTCACATCTAGAAGTAGCTAAGTAAACACGGAAACAGACGAGACTGAGAGGACAAACCTTCGATGGAGTCGTTCCTCCGTGGAACGGTACTGTAATCCTAGTGGTGAGTCCGCAATAGGAGCCGTGTATGCATAATGACTCACCGAGATCCAATGCGAGCCAAATCAGCGGCAGAAACCGGTTCTAGACCGTTCTCGTCAGTCTCCGCATTGAGACGTCCAACAGCACCGTGAACAGGTAGGACGATGACTCACGAATATATACAAGGAGAAGGTGGCGCTCCGCTTGCTTTGTCTCCAGACGACGTCAACCTAGCCACGGAGAGGAAGAGATGAATTCATAATATGTGCCAACGAATGGCGTGGAACTCACCTCTGAAGCCAAGGTGACGACTTCAAGGGGTATGTATAACATCAGTGGTTCATCGCTACCGATGACTTGAACAACCCGCAGATGCTCACAGTAGTCGTAGATGAGCAGCCCGAGCGCACCAGCGCGCGATTGCTTGCCCATGAGCACTAGTCAAGGAGTCAGTGAAGCTAGTTTATGGTCCAATTTGGGGAGGAGAACTCACATGCGAGCACATACGCCGGGTCGGAGAGGGCATCTCCAGTCATGGTAAGCGAGCAAAAGGTGGTCGGACGACACCTGAGCGACGGTACATATGTGCGCCGAGACCCATCCACCTTCGCAGCGCGGACTGGAAAAGAGCGCGGTTTGTGTCGTTCACGGAACACGGGTGCCTGGCCGGTGGCATGCAATATGGAAGACCACACGACGCCCAACGAGATAGCCGCCTCTGTGGGCTGACGGGACCTACTACGCAGTGCGCTCGCAGATGTGAAATGATGACGATGTCATTCGACGTCGTCCAATACTTCCACATGAATGGCAGCCGTGGATACTTCGTACACCTGTACGGACATGTTGCTCGAGGCACGAACGACACCGCAGCGTACGGTGGACGGACGTCCGGACAACGCCTTCTGGTCACGTCGGGGTCCTGTCGCACTTTGACAAGTGTGCGCCAGCGAGGTGGGATAGTCCTGTGAGAGCGAGGCGCCATGCGGAAGTGAGCAACCATGCTAACATTCATGATATCCACGGAGGAGATGAGAACTGGTGCGTAGTATGCCGGCCCTGACAGGGATGCTACTGTAACGACGTACGTTCCGGCGAGCTCTCAGGTGAGAGCTTCGAGCCCAGTATGGGTCACATTTGCAAAGTCCATGGCTACCTGGGCGCGTGATTTCACGAAACTCAGCCTCAGCCTGAGTATCGTATTCGAGTTGTTTGCAGCCCCACTGCTTACTGTACGTGTGGGTGCATATGGTGAAAGTCTGTGCAAGGAGAAGGCAGGTGAGTGATGATGGATGGGAAGACACATTGGCAGCGTACGGAGGAAAGCAAGAGAGCGTACGGCAATGGTCAGAAGATAGGATCCGGGATAGTCGGAGTCGGAGGGATTTGGTAGTGCAGGCGCATGGCGTGACCGCGCGTCTACGGTAATAACACCCTGAGCGCACTCAGGACCCCTGATAATATTGTTCAAGGCCTGATCACAAAATCGGCCATTTCCTCACTTTTGGTCCGCACATCCCACCTTCCTATTTGGGCCAGATTGGTCCGCACATGCGACAGGCTTCATTAAGCGCCTATGTTTGGTCCGCACATCGCGTTTGGCTTCAATACGCTTGTTACCCCCGCGTTTCCACCCCCAACATGCATACGGACAACTGCCTAGAAATCAGTGCAGACCTCACTAGCTACTCTGTATACTCACTCACATTGTCTCCACTGTACCGTCTCTTTTTGACCAGAATTCTTGACATCATGTAGTCTCCACACCGGCCTTCCGAAGGAAGGTAGCTAGGTACATATAATATAGACTTAGCCATGAGCTGCTACCGAATATCTGCGCCTTTAGATAGTCAGTCTCCCACCACCTCCTCTACATACTCTTTCTTTTTTGGGCGAACCTCATGTTAAGTATGGCAGACAGCATAGCATTGATTTCACCGTCATTTGCTATGGTCAGACTATAGAGAAGTTGATAATATTGAAGCCCCGACCAACCAGGGCATAGGTGAGTTGCAAACTCCGATTACAACATATACAAGCTGGATGTAAAGACAAGGGTGCGGCCGCCGGCAGATTGAGGGTAGGCGCTGGTCCGCACATAGAACCGGCATCGAGCGTCTCCGGACACTCTGGTCCGCACATTTGGTCTGGCGTTGCAACCCATTTGGGTCACTTTTGGTCCGTATGTGAGCTGGCCTCACCCCACCAAAACCTCGATTTTGGTCCGCACCGCGATCAGGCATATGACAGTATTATCAGGGGTCCTGCGCACTCTCGTCGTCGAGTTTCGACAGGACCGTTCTTCCCCCCATACAATAGTCCGTAAATTGTCTGTCTAGGGAGCGCATGAACTTGTGCCGTGGCCCGTTGTTTGTGGTGAGTCGTCTGCTCTGTGGGCGGCGGGAGAGCAGAGTGCTGTCGATAGTGTACGTATGCTCAAGGGGTTGATCGTGGCGGCTCCATCGGCGACGCATTTCTGCTGAGCACCGTGCACATGTCTCCTCAGCTTGTCAACCAGCGGCGAGTGTCCCTTTTTTTCAAACTCATTGGTGCTTGCGGCATCCTCGGGTAGCAAAGATCGAAGTCACGATGAAGTTTGGTCAACGCAAGACACGGTTGGATCAGCGAACGCCAAAAGAGGCAGTGGGCGCACGCTACTTGAGTCGAATGGATGTCGCATGGCGGCCCAATCTCACATTCGTGACCAAGACTCATCCCTCTGCACATCAGCAAAATCTGAACCTTCAACGACGATGTCATATGAGGCCGAGCCTGAGTACGGCCCAAACGATTACAACAAGATTCCTGACTGGGTACGGAATCATCAAGAAGTCTTGGCGAGGGATATCACACTCGAGCATCCTCTCAAACCGGTTAGTTGCCGTGTCTCGATTGCCTGGCTATGCCACTCATTCCTTTGGTACAAAGTTTGTAGCATGGCAAAACTTTACAGTTTATCCGCAACCTGAATACGTAGTCAAGATACTGAAACCTGGTAGTGAAGAGGCCGACATCTACGACCGACTGCACAAACTCGACCCCGCCTCCCCCAACCACACGTTGCCTTGCGACGTCATTCGATCGGAGCGTCCCATCTTGATACTCCCCTGGCTCTGGAGCTATGCATTTCATTACCCATACGAGACGCCGCTCCAATTCGCGCGCTCTCTTTTGCAGATTGTAGAGGTGCGTCACGACCACCCAGTCCTTCAGCCTGTGCTCTACTAATTAGCCGATTAGGGTCTTGATTTTCTACATCGCCACCGCATTGTACATTATGTATGACTTTCATACGTTGTCACTTTCTCGTGTGCCCAACAACTGACGTATTCCCATGGCAGGATATGTCGGCGGAGAACGTCGTTATCGCACGCGAGAGGGACGTTGCCCGCCACCAAAAGCTCGGGCTAGGCGTAAACAAGATTTACATCATCGACTTCGGCGAGTCGAGACAGTTTGCGCTCGGCCCGGGTCAGCAACCTGCTGTGGAGATGCACTTCGAGCATCGGTATTTGTCTCCCGCAGTGGGTAGACCCACGCTGGATCCGTATGACTGGGATGTCTACTGTCTCGGACAGTCACTGACCCCGGTTATAGAGGTTTGTTGTCAATATCCGTACAATGCATGATAAATGAACTATCAATCTTTGTTTTTTAGGCTCGCGAAAACAGAGATATGCGACTACTTCAGTGGTATGTTCGATGGCTGCGAGGCCATGAGCCAGAGGAATTCACCGGTGCATGTCATTGCAGACCAACTGCTCGCAGAGCCTACCAGGTTCTCAAGGGCATATACTGCATTGTGCATGTCTGGGATTTCTGCCAGCGAGTCGTGGCTGCTGTTTTCCGTCCATTCAGTCAGCGTGACGCAGCCTCCGCGGAGATGGTAAACTGAGGCGCATATACATGCATGATTTCTCCCATGTACTGCTTCGATTTGTTATGCATGCTAGTAGCTTACCCGTGTAACGAAGGTATCTGGGCCCTGTACCTTGCTGAGTATCCCTAGTTGTAGGACTGCCGGTGCCGCCGCGTAGTCCACCTGGCGTTCTATATGAATAGGTGGACTCCTTCACTTTTGTCACTTGCCATTTGATGGCGACCTGGGGATTGATATGCTGTCAGGTAGTGAGAACTCACTAAATCAGCCCATGTGTGACTGTGTTCGAACACCTCGAGAGCGAGCGACGCGCATGCAGAAGGGCAAGCGCCGACCCTGTCCACGAGTGCCACTGAGCGTCTGTCGGATGCATGTGCTTCCTACCGTCTGTTGCATCTGGGCGTCTGTATGTTCAAGTTGCGTCTGGGTTTACATCTCACCACCATTTGATAACTCGTAGCGTTGAAATTGTGATGTTGTATGAGAAATGCTCTGACATCATGCACATTCCTGAATGGGTCCGCGATCATCCAGAGGTCAAGGCCAGGGGTATCGTACTCGAACATCCTCTCAAGCCGGTGCGGCGACAGCTTCTCTTTATTGCCTCACTTGACACTCACGACGTTACGTAGTTTGTAGCATGGTAAAACTTTGCAGATTCGCCACAGCCTCAATACGTGGTCAAGATACTCAAACCTGGTAGTGAAGAAGCCGACATCTACGATCGACTCCACAAAATCGACCCAGGTTCACCAAATCACACCATACCTTGCGATGTCATTCGGTCGGAGTGTCCGATACTAATACTTCATTTCCTTCCGGAATACACTTTTTACTTGTGCTTCGAGACACCGATAGATTTTGCACGCTCTTTCCTGCAAATTGTTGAGGTGCGTCACCTCGGTTGCTCTTGTTCCCCTTTACTGACACATCTGATCCTCATTAGGGTCTTGATTTCCTGCATAGCCGCCACATTGCACACTATGTATGTTCCATCCACGCGCTTGTGCATTATCGGTTTCTGGAGTGATTCCCCCCGACTAGGATATCGTGGTGAACAACATCGTCATCGCACGTGCTGAAGACATTGCTCTTCACCAAGGATGAGGTCTCGTAGAGAACAAGATTTATCTAATAGACTTCGGCGAGTCTCGACAGTTCGACCTTGGTCCAGGCAAGCAACCTCCCGTTGAAATGCATCTCCAGCATTGACTATTACCCCTCATTGGAGGCAAGACTCGGCTGGATCCGTATTCTTGGGATGTCTTCTGCCTCGGTCTATCTTTGAAGGGCATGTTAAAGGTAAGTTCGAGCTTTCTGTACGTTGCACGACAAGCAAATGGCTCATCTCCATCTAAGACACGCAGAAATCAGGATCTTTGGCTGCTCCATCGTTATGCTGAGTGGCTTCTAGGCGAGGAGCAAACCGACTGTACGGGCGTATGTCACTGCAGGCCCACTGTCCGCAGAGCGCACCAAGTTTTCAGATGCATATTCTGGGCTGTGTGCGCCTGCGAGCTCTGTCGACAAGTTGTTCATTTCTTCCGGCGGCCTTTCAGCCATCTTCGGTCAGCCCCCCTAAATAGCCACGGGTGAGGTGGCCGTTAACCAACCTCCCGATCAAACGTATAGCAATTAATATGTCTCCGACTCTCCGTACCTGCCGTTCGACGCCCCCGCCTGAGATCAGATATTACCCGCTCAGGCTCCTTCGAGAGCCATGGCCCTGGAAAAATTACCATCGCACAGGGGGGAGCAGACTACCATATCTAGGGTGGAATAAGTAGTCAGAATGGATGTTGATTGGAGTGGGAGCGGCTGAGAGAAGTACTTCTGACGAGAGACTGTTGAAGTGATGAGCAAAAATGGTAATACTGGCGCCGACGCCTTATCAGGCGCCCATTCACTGCGTCTCTCCAATTCTTCGCTGTCACCATGAAAAGCTGCTACTTGGGAGGTCTTGATCGTCTTTGACTCTTTGAACTTGCGTATATATCTCGAAACTTGTTATTCCGCATCAAGTGCATATTAACTCGACCTAATCACGCTTCGGGCTCTGGCGACAACCATGCCACTGGGCCCGACTTGAACCACGCGAAGCATTGCAGGAGGGTGAAGTGAAAAGACCACGTCCCTTTGCCACGAAGATTCGGTATGTCAAGAATTATTTCGGGGCTTTGAGGCAAATTTGACTCGGTGTCCGCGCCCCAGTGCTGTTGATGTTGGCACTACGGTACTTAGGCCTCGAGCTACTGCTTTCTAAGAACTCTTAAGGCCGCGAGACACGGCGCATCATGCACAAGTCGTGGACCACGTCACACAAACTATGTTCACATGCCTCTCAATTGTACTCCATAGACTGTTGACTTTGACCCTGTAGCGGACTTGCCGGAAGCATTCGGTGGGCAATAGAAGTTGCGGGTTGCATGATTGGTAAGTCGCGCAACACTCCCGGTATTCTGCTGTCAAAGTGTCAGTCACTCGAAAGGTCTCCCGTATTTTCCGGGACACTGCCAGCTCACGTTCTAGCCTCTCACGTCCATGTGTAGAGCGGGCCAGCCTTCGGTCTGTCCGAGAGGCTGCATATGTCGCACACTTACCGCTGCCGGGAGACAAGGTCGACATTGCAAATGCACTGCTCTATGCACAACAGCTCTAGTCGGGGCCGAATCAGGAGGGGTGGAGATCCCGGCGATACTGCGATGTCAGCAGCCCGATATCTGCGGTTTATGTGACAAGCTATCCGGCCGCTATGTCCATCTCATGCGCATGCGATCTCCAAGCTGAGCTCTCTGGTACACTATGTGAGTAGGACTCCTCGTAAACACTCGGCGTTGTGAATACTCATCGCACAGTCAGACATAGCGGCCAGCTGCATGCCAGCAGTATGTGCTTTTTTTCGCTCCGTCCCAGACGCGCTCAGGCTGTCACAGTAGCTCATGCAAGCTGTCCGGGCTCGGTCCTTTTACCGTGCGGGTGGTGCTCAGGTTACCTTATCGTGTCATGTAAGACATGGTCCTGTGCCGGAAATCTTCCTTTGTGGTGAGTGAGTGAACGCCTTTGTGGCACTCCGCCCGCGTCGTCCCAATGATCTTTCCACCATCCGGCTTTGTTATTCAGTTCTGCCTTCCCAATGGAGAGCTCGCAGGAGAAGAAGCTGATGTCCGTCATTGCCGTTCACATATTCATCGCGTACCCCTCCAGCATGAATGCAGCCAAACGTTTCGCATGGCCAGGCCTTCGACAACTAGTGGGCTAACAATTTCATGTGGTCGGTATGTTCCTGAATCTCAGTGCGTGGATCCACAGGCTGACAAGGTTTGATACACGATCTAGACTTCCTCCGCTCGAGGTCCTGCCAAGACGTCTGCCCGTCCTTCAGGCAAACCGACAGGCTCCACTATGGCACTTCCCGGCACCGACTTCTCCTGCAGCGCAGTTTCAGACATACCGACCTCTGATCTTGAGGTCAAGTACAGCGAGCCTCTGTTGCAAGAGGAGTCTGGAGGGCGAGAGTATAAGTAGATGTCCCGTTTGGACCTCAATGTCGGCATCATCCACCCTTCTCAGCCCTTCCTCCCCATTCCACTCCCACCCGATCCCTCATGATGACCTCCACAGATCGCACCACTACTCCGACTTCTGAGGAGATCCCCACCGGCATCGTCTCCGCCTCTCCCGCTGTGCCCGCACCCATTCACCATCACCTTCCACGCGTTCCCTACTCAGGTTCGGACCATTCTCCAAGCACCTCGACAGCCGTCTCATCACTGCATGACGGCAAGAGCGAAGTCTCCGTAGAGGTCGAGAAGGGCGAGATCTCGTGGGAGGGTTACCTCGACGATGACCTCCCCGAGAAGACGCAAGGACACTTCCTCAGGAACATCAGATTCCAGATATTCTCGCTCTATCGTCGACTGTTCGGGGTCGTCTTCGTCACGAACATGGCCATCTTCATCGCGACTTGTGTACGAGGCGGCAATGCCCTGTACCTGGCGAAGGTTGCGATTGCGAACATCTTTGTGGCCATCCTTATGCGGCAGGACTGCGTGATCAACGCGTTCTTCAGCGTCGCTTGCCTGGTACCACAATCGTGAGTGACTGTTTACTCCGTCTCTGTCCCTCACCGTCGGGATAAGCTTCCGAGCATGTATCTCGGCGTTTGCCCCCGATGGAGTCGGAAGACTTCGAACAATCATCTCTGACAAGTGGGAACTTTCAGGTGGCCTCTGTGGATCCGCCGAATTGTCGCACGAGTGTACTGCATTGGCGGAAGTAAGATGATTCCGGCCCTGGAAATGTGTTGCTCGGTACTGACACTCTGCTTTGCTGTCTAGTTCACTCCGGCGCTGCAGTCAGCGGGACAGTATGGCTTATCCTCTTCACCGCGCAAGCAACTCGCCAGTTCCTCAGGAAAGACCACGTAAGTACACACAAACGCCTACAAGTATTGTCCCCGCACTGACATCTGTCTCAGATCTCCATTCCCACAATGGTCTTCACGTACATCATCCTTGCACTCTTGGTCGGCATGATCGCCTTTGCATATCCCAAGGCACGCTCCCGTCATCACGACACGTTCGAGATGACGCATCGGTTCTGCGGATGGACCGCCGTCGCGCTAGTATGGTGTTTGGTGATTGTCAAAGCGCATACAGATACCGAGATGGCGAATACTGACCCCGAACTAATCTGGACAGGTCATCTTCCTCATCAGGGACTACCAACAACCTGGTCACTCACTCGGACAAGCAGTCGTGCAGTCGCCGCCGTTCTGGCTGGTTCTTATCATGACGTGCTCCATCATCCTGCCCTGGCTCCGCCTCCGCAAAGTCGCCGTTCGCGCAGAAGTGCTCTCGCAACATTGCGTCCGACTCCACTTCGACTATGGTCAGTAAATCCTGCGCCGATTGCAATCCTATATGCAGTCACTAATACTGTCTGTTTCTTGTTTTTGCAGTCGACACCCACCCCGGTCACTTCACGCGCATGTCCCTCGCACCGCTCACCGAGTGGCACTCGTTCGCGACCATCTCCCTGCCCGGCACTCCCGGGTACTCTGCCATCATCTCCCGCGCCGGGGACTGGACGAGCGAGCGGATCGCGAACCCACCCAAGGAGATCTGGGTGCGCGGTGTGCCGTGCTACGGTGTCGTCCGCGTCACTCCGCTCTTCCGTCGCGTCTTCCTCGTCGCCACCGGGAGCGGGATCGCCCCCCTGGCCCCGGTCGTGTACGCGAGGAAGACGGAGCTTCAGTTGCTCTGGACGGCGCCTGCGGTGAGGACGACGTTTGGCGACGCGCTTGTGGACTCGCTCATCGAGGCCAACCCGAGTGCAGTGATATACGGTACGTCCTCGTGTCACGACTACGGCTGAGAGCGATGCGCTGATTGGCCTTTCTTTTCTTGTGACAGATACTCGCCAGCATGGCAAGCCTGACATGGTGAAGCTCACTTACCGAATGGTGCGAGAGTTCAACGCCGAGGCAGTGGTCGTCATCTCCAACGAGCCGCTCACGCGCAAGATCGTGTATGGCATGATGAGTCGAGGTATCCCCGCGTTTGGTGCCATCTGGGACTCATAGGGGCCTGGCGTGGCTCTGAATCCTCTGATCGTTCATTCTCATTGAGACATCTCGTACAGCTTGAGAAGCACATAGAATGACTGTCTTGTTAGATTTTCCTACTAAAGATGGGTACCCTAGTTCTACGGGTTGTTGTAACGCTTACTACATGGGTTCATAGGTTATACATCTGTATATTAGCCTCGCTGAGAATGACGAGTCTCCTGTTTTCAACCCCACATCGGCCTTCTCAAGAAACCCCAGATATACATGCACGCAGCACCATGCGATGTCCGTCGATACGCCCGAGGTAAGGTACAGTTCGCATATTGAACCTCTGCAGTAGGATCAAGTCTATCTCGGAATCTTGGACACCATATAGTGTATACGGTGCATACGGTCGACGATACGCCCGCACAGCAAACATGACAAGATGCATATGAGATATCCAGCGGGTCCTGCCTCTCCCACACCAGACAGCAGTAACAGATGTCAACGCAGAAACGGTGGACGAGCTTCCAAGGGTGACGTATGGTAATTAGGTTAGAGTACAATATCCGGCAACCAGCAGCGGCGAAGGCACGCGGTTGGACATCTCTGCGGCCGTTGCGACCAAGTCGCGGACATAGGGATCGAGGCAACGCTCGATACAGGCTACTGCGGCAGCGCTTGTCGTTGAGGCAGCGACGGTCGATATCACGGTGGCCGTGCGCACCGAAGTGCTTGTCGCAGTGGCGGTTGCTGGAGTCGACGTCTTGGTGGTAGTAGACGTGGTAGTGACAGTGCGAAGCGCAGGTGTGGCCGTGATAGCATGTGGTGCCTGCTAGTTCTCGCCGTGGATGAGTCCCAATGGTACCAGAGCGCATCGTGCTTCACGAATCCCTATATAATTTTGTCACCCTATCGGTGCAACTTGATCACCGAAGAAATCGTACTCTCATTTGACCGTGGTGTGCTATAATGACGACGGACTCCTAATGAGAGACAGACTGTCGGCAATGCAATCCCTCGCGATGCATCTCGAAACCAACATCAATATCTCCATTCAGAGTACATCACTTAAAGCGTGTAAATAGAAGTCGATAATGTCCGTCCGAATCATTCGTCACCAGGCGTACTAACGTCGACTCCAATACTGTGTGGAACCAAGGAAAATACTCGGCCGCAATCAACCCTCGGTGTCTTTGCGGCCAGGAGCTCAGCAACAGACCCAATGGTAGCAGCTCCCCCTCGCTCTTAGAACGTCTGGATCGGGGCCGACGAGCTGACCGTGGTCGTGCGCACGGGGCTGCTGGAGACCACAGTAGTCGTCCGGACTGTCGAAGAGGAGACGGTGGTTGTCCTAATCGGCGAGGAGGAGGGAACGGTGGTCGTCCTAATCGGCGACGAGGAGACGAACACGCTGCTAGGGGCAGCCGACGACCGAATGCTTGAGAACGACACGGGCGCGGAGGAGACCGCGATGCTGCCAGTGGAAGTCGAGGCCGAAGGCCGGATGCTCGTCACCGTTACAGGCGCAGAGGAAAAGCCAGTGCCGGTAGCGACGGAGCTGGGGAAGGACGTGAAGCCGATGGAGCCGGTCCCGGTCGCGCAGCCGTGCTCCGTGACCGTAACTGTGACGGTGTAGACCGGGTATGAGCCGGTGACGATGGACGTCACTTGCCCAGGGAAGGACGAGATTGCGCTGCTGGCGGGGACTGGGGTAGACGAGATTGCGCTGCTGGCGGGGACTGGGGTAGACGAGATCGCACTGCTGACGGGGACTGGAGCAGATGAGATCGCACTACTAGCGGGGATGGGGGTCGACGATAGGACGCTGCTAACCCCAACGGGCGCGGAGGAGATGACGCTGCTCACGGCGACAGGAGCAGACGAGAGCACGCTGCTCACAACGACGGGAGCCGACGACGGGGCGGCGGAGCTAACAGCCACAGGGGTAGAAGAAACGGCTGAGGCAATGTGGTTCTGGATAATAAGCAGAGGGTAAGCTCGTACCGAGCAGGGCGCAGAGATTTGGAGACAACTTACAAAGATGGGTCCCATCACAGGTTCGCGGGGGACAACATCGAAGGGCATAGCATTCACTGCAGGAGAGGTACAAATGTCAGAGGTAAGTGCACATAGTCAGGAGTCAGAAGATTACCTTGCATTGCCGCAATAACAGCAATAGGAGCGAGGCTAAAGGCGTGCATTGTCGGCAGTAATGACCCGGAAGAAAGAGGCGAAGAAATGAAGTGTAGAAGGGGGTGGGGATCCGGAGCATGACCTGCGGGGCTTATATAGTGGCTAGCTAAGCTGCACGTCGGCAACCCCTGACAAAGTGACGTAGAAGTATTTGCGATGTATTGTGAAGTGAGGAAGTATGATCACAGCGTACCCGTGTGCCAATTCTCACCCGGACAGTAAGCCCGCTGCTTATGATTGGTATACGGAGTCAGTTGCGGCATCACACGTGTGGTCGGGAGAAGTACTTTCGGGCCACGCGCAAAATGTCTCCTAGTCCGCATGAGGTGTGCAGTGTGTTGCTGGCCGTTCGAAGGACAAGGGATGGAGTGGCATACAACCTGACGATCCTTTGTGACGCCTGGCGCTTCCTTGGTACGACGCCGAGCATGACCCTGGGATACATTACGGATGGGGATAGATGCACTTCGAAGCTGCGGAGCCGGACACCATCTGGCAAAGCTATTCATCGCGCAGAACCACCGCTGCGGACGGTCAAACCTTGTATGGCGACTGAATGGATCTGAAGAAGAATGCACTGTTCGGCTGTCAATGCACAGTCTGCAGCGCGTCTCTACATTTCCTCCGTGGGCAAACGTTAGCCGTTGGAGTGATCGCGTCCGACACGCAGTACCCCGAAACCTACTTCGAGTCGGAGATACGAGAGGGAAAAGACACGGTACGACGATCAGTGTAGATGAGCAGCGCAAGACAACCATCGATAACACGCACGTCTAGATGTCCCGTCTCAGCTAGAGTTGACCTTGTAGATGCCACCATGAGGACTCCGTGTGGACAATCGTTTGAAGTTCGTGCGGACGCCGACCTGCGATGATGTAACGAAGGGGTCTATCGAACACCCTGAGGAGCGGGTGTGTTACTCCGTGTCACAAAAATGAGGCACTCACCATACGAGATTGCACAAAGCATGCAGTCGTCATGTTCTGCTGAGTTGAGATCAGCTGGAGACCTTGAAACTGTAGTTTACTTATGAAGCATGGTCGATTCCTCGGACTCCGGACTGAAGCTTGGGTACATGGTTATGTTTGTATGAACGGCAGATTACGAGGTTGCAGGGTGTTGATCACCCGGTTGTGTCTGCAAGCAAAAAGAGCAGCAGTGACATGCATGTTGGGGAGAGATTGCTAGATTACATACGACAACATATAAGGATCATTTTGCGCAGCAAGGGCACGGGGGCCAGTGCGTCCTACCTCGGCACCGCGGTCAGAATATATCTGACGTCAGCAGCTGCATGTGTAGGAAGGTACTAGCCGCAGCTAGATCACAACAGGGGAGATATTTGGCGGTACGACCTACTCGCAAACAAGGATCGTTCTCCGCTTAACGCATTATTCTGAGCGCTATCTGGGTTGGATATTGCGAAGTCTTGTCTTAGATATGCACGGCCCCTGGAGCCTCAGAGGCTAGAGCAAAGTGCCACGTGCAACATGAGTGCCTGCACGGTTGCGCCTGTATGATGTATACATATGTGAGTATGCTCCGATTGGTGTAAGACACCCCTGTAAGGAAATCTTGTACTAACACTCAAGTTTGGGCCTTCATAATCAAGTTGTCGTCACGTACGCCTTGGTATCTGAAACCATAAATCGGGGCGGCAAGGGGATTACGAGGGACCTATATCATTCATCACCACACACCAGAGGTTTTAACTTCGTCTGCTACTAGGTGTATACCTTGCGGAGACAAGTCACGAACGTTGCGGAAGGCGATACTCGATGTTGACGCGTCACCGCCCCCGGAAATGGCCGATTACAGACGCCCACACGAAGGACTTCAACTCGACTTGGTCTCGACTCTCTAACATCTCCATTCCCCCTGCAGGTGGGGCAGAGCTCTCATGGTTCTCAACGAGTACTTTATTCTCGGTATGAGAGCACAACCACGTAATGACGGGACTTGTATATCCGAGTGTACATGGAATGCGACCAAATGGGCCTCACGTTATCTTGGCGAGCAGTGACTGACCCACTTCGGCTCTGCCATACTCCGGAGAATTACCCTACGCCTTGTCCAATATTTACACTGACAAGGCTGATGGAAGATGATCAAGGACTGCCAATCAGACAAGGAAATCAGACGTCGCAAGGGTATATCATTAAGATTGCACAAGAGTACAGTCGGTAGCAAATCGGCGAAGACGTGTCGTCGGTCGCCCGTGAGACGTCCCAGGCTCGAGGCTCGAGTCAACGCTTTAAACAGCGGGGGCACTTGATGTGGAAGGAGCGACGGTCGACGTCACAATAGCCGTGCGGACGGAGGTGCTCGTAGCGGTCGCAGTCGCTGTCGACGTCTTCGTGGTAGTGGACGTGGTGGTAACAGTCCGGAGCGCAGGCGTGGCAGTGACAGTGCTCGTGGTGAAAGCCGTGCTCATCGTGTTCGCAGTCGAAGTGCGGGTGAGGGTAGTTGTGCTCGTCGTGGTGGCCGTGAACGTCGAGGTCGTCGTTGCGGTCACAGTGGTCGTTGGCATAGCGGCAGTGCTGCTCAAAGAGGAGCCCGTACTGGTAGAACTAGAGACGGGACTGCTGGATATTGATGCCGCGGCGCTCGACTTTGCAGCTTCGCGACGGGCAACCTCCTGGAAGTAGTTCCCGCTTACTGAACGCTTGCGCTGCGCGGTGGGTGTTGCGACGACGAAGTGTGTCTTGGTGACAATGCGGGTGGGTGCAAAGGTTTTCACGACGGTGGTAGGTGAGCAGGTGGCCAATGAAGGGGTCGAGACAGCGGGGACGCTGACTCCGCCGGCTGGGTTTGAGGCGTAGCCACTAAAGCCAGGACCGGAGTAGCCTATGGGACAGCATATAATGAGTTACAGGAAACATGTTAGAATATCATCACAACATACTTTGAGCTTGTGCGCCAGCGCCTGAAGCAACGAGAAGACTCGCAATGGTAGAGATTTTGAGAAAGTGCATCATGTTGTGGGAAGGATGAATGCGAGGTGGTCAAGATAGATCGACTGGTGAAGAGTAGGTGGAATGTTGAAAATTGAAGCAAAATACAGGGCTCTTATATATGTGCAGCCATTCACAGATCAGACATCCGAGTGTGCGCGACTTATCCGAACAGCTGAGAGGCTAGAGCCGGGTGACGTGGCGACATATTGCACCCCTGGAGTCGCTCACGCCTTCAAGCAATATTGAGTCGCTGTGTAAACATGAGTTCTGGTAAGCATCTCCGTGAGACAGAGTGACACGGCGAGTAGCGGGGCTGCGGTCCGCAACGCGACGGACGTAGCGAAAGTGGTGGAGATTGAGATAGCCGCTCGTCGCGTTCAGTATCAGTTACTAAATCAGGACACCCGGTACACGGCCCGAGCTTCCGTCAATTCTCCTCCGAGCGCCTTCCTCCTCCTATCCGCACACCCTCTACGTCGGAACGACTTCTGGATTATCTGATACTCTGTCGGAGCTGCTTTGAATAATTAAATACGCTTCTGGGTACACCACTTATGGTGGTCTTCCTCAATGCCGACAAACAATTCCCGACATGCGGTGTAGAAATCGGTGAAGGTGCGAATGTCACCAAGTCTCGCACCTACTGGGAGCCAGAAACGTATATAAGATCCCCGTCATGAGCCTAATCCCTCCACCACCAAACAGCATCTCTTCTATATCACTCGCATACTCATTTGCTTGCGCTATCCGCCTTTCACAATCACAACTCACCGCAATGGTCGCTATGAAGTTTGCTACTCTTGTCGCAGCAGCTATCACGTTGGCCGCTGGAGCCAATGGTGAGTCGAGTTCGAACCACTTTGAAGATATGAAGAGAATACTTACAGCTCTATAATGCAGCCGCTCCTCAGCTCGATAGGCCCTCGTGCCAGGTCACGAGCACCCAAACTGTCACTCGCCCAGGCGTGTTGTCGTTCACCACCGTCACCTCTACCATCACGGCCCCCACAGCAGCCACCACAATGAGGCCTCGTGGTGATATCGGCAACGACTCTTACGAAGACGGCGATGATGACGCCGCAGACGAGGACTCCCCCTCGGACTCGGACGACAGCAGCGACGACGAGAACGACGACGACAATGGCGACGACAGCGACCCGTCGACTGACAGCCCGGTGGATTCCATCACTAGCACCGATCCTTTATCGTTCACCACCATTACCTCTACTATTGCGGCCCCGACCGGGCTCCCCACTGGCATGACTCCTCGTGATGCTGACGACGCCGATTCCTCCCCGGACGCGGACGACGGCAACAACAAGGACCCGTCTACGGACAGCCCCGCCGACTCGGACTCCAGCAGTGATGCTGAGCCCTCGAGTGTGTCTAGCCCAACGTCAACCACGTCCTCCGGCGCGTCTTCTGCTTCGAGCAGCGCCTCAAGTCTCAGCACCATGACTGTAACATCCACCTCAACGGTTCCTGTCACTGCGACGGTCACCTCTATCGCATCGGTCACCAAGACTATCACATCCACGAGCACCGGAGTCACGACGAGCACCGTCCGTGTTACCTCCACCCCGACCTCGACTGTCACTCGTACAAACACCGCGACCGCAAACACCGTCACCACCACAACGAGCACTCGCGTCGTTCCCTCCACAACGACGACTACTGTCACCGTCACCGGCACCTCTCGCCGCGGCTGAACACACAGGATCGTGTAGACATTGTGATCGTTGTGGATGTACCATATTACGTTCGTCTTCTGTACACTGGCTTGTACAACAATACCCCTTCCAGACTATATTTGGGCCCTCTAGAGCTCTTCCGCATCCGCCGCACCCCTGGGCCACTCATACAATTCCAGATCAGATATTTGACAAGGTAAGACTTGCACGAAAATCCGCCACACGAGGACTCGCCGGCCCTAAGCGCTTCTCGTAGGAGATACAGGTCGGAGGATGAGTCACCTGGCTTCGCGTTGATCTCTTTGAGAGCAGTACGGTCGCCCCCAGTTTCGCAAGTCTCTTCCCCACGCGACGTGTACTCGCTCCGCTCCTTGATCGTCAGCACGCGTGTGATGATCGCGAGCTGTGGGAACAGCCGACCCTTCATTTATGAGGTGTCAGCGTATGTAGCGCGGCAGCTAAGAGATGAGGGTGAGAGACGACTCACGGTAAGCATGAGGTAGAAGAAGAGGTAGGAAGTCGACACAGCGTCGCTGCTGCCGAGGGTGATGACGTACGCGAGGCCGGCTGAGGTGTGCAACGCCATGGGAAGTGTCGCAACCCATGTGGAGTTTAGGTATAACCAGGGTACCTTGCGACCGACGGCCATTTCTACGTGGTTTGCAGCCCAGCGTGTGCAGGTGACCGTGGTGACGAGCACAGGGAGGGCGAAGGTCAATGCGATGAGGATGCGGGGGTGTGCCAGCGCAATTTGCGACAGCTCCTTGTCGATGGAGGACGGAACGGCTTTGGCGACTCTGGAGTTTCGGTAGTATACAATGGTCATGACTAGCGTTTCACAGAGCCGATGGGGTCAACAGTCGAGCATGGAGTACATGGAAAGCGAAAGTCATGCAACCTCCAGGTACAGAATGAAGGGGATGACAAATACCCGCCTGGCGCGCACGAATGCATATGCACAATGGATCTACAACATGCACAACGTGTAAGTCGACTAGGTGCACCTTTCGGAAGACATGCGGGAGGACATCTTACCAAGAGGGCATCGCTGGTCAGGCTGAGGATGAGACTGAAGGCCGTTGCCGAAATCTTGTACCAGAAGGCCGCGTCGTAATTGAGTGGTTGTCCAGATGGGCGAGAGTACGCTGCATGCACAGTCCATATATCCTCATCGGAACAGAATTGGAACACAAGCATGCCGGTGACCATGCAGAGGAGGCCAGCGCCGAAGAACAGGAGGCGTCGTTCACCGTACTTGTCATGGCGACTGCTGGTCAAGACCGCCCATGCAATCCACAGATATATCCCCATTTCGAAGGCTATCAAAGATGATTGAACTCACTTTGGTAGCCCGAGTCAGACAAAAGAATGACGCACCATACAGGTTGGCGATCCCGTACGTCCCAACGAGCACCAAATTGTGGTAATCGGCAGTTGGACCAGACATACTCTAATCACCATCGAGCGGGATGGAGGCTCGTAGGTCAGAGCGAGTGGGCGGGCTTGTCGACGTGAGAATTCCAAGAGACTGACGTCGCTCTCCTGCTGTGGAGTAGTCTCACGATTCGGACAAACTCTAAAGCACTGCTTCCTCACAGTTCTCGTGCGAGAAGGTCGAGCACCATCATGTGTAGTCTGATATTTACCTCTTCCGAGTCACTGACTTTGGAAATTGGAACATAGTAAGTCAGTACTGATATTCTACAGTGCGCTAGCGCTGGTTCTCTGTCATCCGAGCAGATAAAGGTGCGATGAAGAGATCGAGAACTGACCTAGTCGACTCATTGTGCTCAGCGTATGTAGGATCCGGAGAGTAGTCAATTGAGGAAGAACATAAACTACTTACGGCAAGGTTTTGGGACGGGGGATGGGAAATGCTGACATAAGCTATTGTTGATCATCAGATCGTGCAGCATACCGACCGTCCTTGGTGCATCCTGACCGAATGTTCGTACTTCAGTATCAGCATGTATACTACACATGTACCGCACCGCTTATTCTCATCATGATTGAAGTCAAGACACTGGGAGACATGTTTCACAAATACCCACACTACTAACTAGTATGCTTCACCTTACTGACCCCATCCACCTTTTCAATGTTGGTGCGGTCGCCCGCAGGGCCAACGTCCACGAAGAGAGAGACGTACAAGTACAAGTACTGCGTGGTCGCCTCGTTCCCGTATGCGGTATACTCGGCGCCGATGACGTTGAGCGGTTTGTCCTTGGTGACCCAGTAGACGTCGATGCTCTCCCACCCGTCATTGTCATCCTCATCATAGTAGCTGGACCTCTTATTTGCGACTCGGGGCGAGCCGTCAAACTCCTTGCTGACAACGAGAACTCCGCCATGCCCAGAACAAAGCTCGTACTTCTCACTGGTATCGCAGTACCCGATGCTTGCAACGTGGTCCAGCATCACGAGGTCCCCACCCCGATATCTCTCTTCGTATATCAGGCGAAGGCACGGTTTGAGCCCGAGTGCCGTGCACGCTTCAAACAGTGCGGCGTCGCTGCCCTTCAACCACTCTGCCAGGCTGTCCAACGGGTTCGGCATGTCATCCTCCCATCGGCTGGGGAACGGGTACGCGTGACGTAAAGTGAACCCGAGGGTGCCTCCTTGAGGCAGGATCGTCCGCTCTGCCAGAAAGGTGGACAGCGCATGCTCCATCGCGGGCTCATTTGCGTGCTTCGGGAAGAGCATAGCGAGACCCTTTGGCAATGCGACCGGCGGGGGGGAGGACCAGTAGAGGTTGTAGGTGAGCGTCACGCGGTGGCCGCTCTTCACGGGGAGCACCTCGTGCTCGACGTCGCTGAAGAACGCGATGTAGGCGACGGTGTTCTTCACGCCTGAGAGGATTTGGGCGGCGTCGAAAGTCCACTCTTTGCCCTCGTGACGGAGCACGAGCTCGCCACCCTCGTGGCGGGTAGGGAAGACGATCACGAGTGAACCAAACATGTCGGTTCCGCGCGGGGTGTCCTTGTGCGCCTTGAAGAATGCACCTTTGCCTTCATGCAAGTGGGAGGCGCAGAAGTAAGCATATGTATCCGGCACTGTCCTGCACGAAAGACTGACCATAGACGTTGAGTTTGTACAGCTCCGCCTTGATGTCGCGTTTCTCCTTCTGCCCCGTAAGCAATCCCACGCGCACGATGTCGATCATGCGCTCCGCCTCGACGTTGAGCGGGAGGACGAAGTTGTTGGTGTCCATCTTCCCTGCCTTGCGGTAAGACTCGTCGAGCACCGTCTCCTGGGCCCGACCAAACGATGCCGCCTCGCATGCCTTCTCAAGCTCGTCCAACGCTTCGACATCTGCTGCAGAAGAGCCGGACAAATCCACATGCCTAGGTGCCGGTGTGCGGCAAATGCCAATGAGCCACCACTTTTGGACGACGAACAAGTCCACACGCACCTCGCGTTCGTGCCTTTGCCATAGTAGAGCGCGAAACATTCCGGGGTCAGCTCGAGAGACCCACTGCAGAACGGCAGCTGCTCTGTTAGCTCGGCCCTGAGTTCCTCGAGAAGGGGGAACTGGGCGGGTGCTGGGTTGTTCTCCGCGTCGGACATTGTCCTCGTCGTCGATGATGATGATGATGATGATGGTGGATATGATGGGATGCCTTATTGTGCCACACTGCCAGCTTTTATACACTCTCAGGGCGTAAGGTCCGTCCTGTGACACTCAGATCTCGTCTTCCTACGGACACAACATGGGGCTGCATGTTGACGGAGATCGAGCATCGGCCGCCTCGAATTCGTAGGGCGTAACCGGCCCCGCACAAGTGAGAGGAGTCAGTGAGCCTATTCCGGTAGCAGTTGCTGTATCGAGCCAACTAGCAAGACACTTACGCGGACTTTACCTCATCAAGCCTAGTGCATGGGCTGATCGCGCGATGTGCGTACGAGTCACTTCTTTGTCGAGGCTCAGGTGCTTCTCGCTTTGATGCGCCTAAGCAGCACCATGGAGTCGAAGCACGGCATGACTCAAAAGATTTAGTGAGTGGCCTGGGCCATATCGCAACTCCTGAGAGTACCAGTCTAAAATGAGTTCCAGATCACACTCGATCATGAACAGGTGTACGATCTCGTAGTCTTCTCGTGCGCCTCGCCCACCATCCTGACATATGTCAATGTGTCTGAGTCAATATATTACCACCAAGATGTCACTAACGCAAGGGGGCACTCACTGAAAACACAACGCTCTGTGACGATCCCGGTCTGCCGGCTTGAGATCGAGTCATGAAAAGCGCGCGCTTCGCCGCGCCCGGATTCGGAACAAGGGCTGGCTCGAGTCAGCTCACTCGCCTCCTAGAGACATGAGTATGTCGACCAAGAACAGCCAGGAGAGGCAAGGGCCGAAACTCACTCTAACATAATAATGGAACTATACTCGTACAAACAGAGAATACAACGAGGACGAGGACTTTCGGCAATGAACTCTCTTCCGACGGAGACAGATGGACAGACGGACGAACAGACGGATGGACGGATGGATAGGCGGATGGATGGATGGACGGATGATTGAAATGTTACGCTACAGTGTGCGGCCCGCGAGAGGGCCGGGGACGATTATTCGGATCGGAGGCAAGGAGAACACAGCGGAGAGGTGGATGGTGTAGTGGAACACAGACAAGAGACCCGATCATGAGAATACCAAGAACACCACACGGCATATACAGTGATGGGGAGGAGAGACGGGGGGGAAGGGATTGGAACAATCCCTCCGAAGGCGCAGAACGCATCCAAGTCGGCGAGCGAAAGAGCCAAAGCACGAGGATTCGGGAGAGGAGTCACCGCCTCAGCCGCTGATGATGGGCGCCATCTGGTACTGACTGTACGTGTCAAACCCGTTCGTCTGGTCCATCGACGGAGGCGACTCGGGCCACGAGAATCTGATGAACGTCGACAAGCGAACCGAACAAACATCAGAGGTCGGCCACACCCCATACGGAACAAAAGACACTCACCCAGGCATCATCATATCCTTCCAATAGTTCGGGTTCTGCAACGCGAGCAACGGCCCCCAATGCTCGTCCTGCATCGTCCCGAACTGGAACATGCCCTCCGAGCCCACGTCGTTCACCCCCGCGGACCCGCTCCCGTTGATCGTCGTCGGCGTGTAGGCCGGCTCCGTCTCGAATGCGGGCGACATCGACATCGGCAACGACGAGTCCGAGATGAACGAAGCAGGGCTGCTCCCCTCCATGCTCACGCTCTCGTACGACCCATGCGCCCCCGAGCCTCCCAGCGTCGAATACGGCTGCTGTTGCTGTTGCTGCTGGGCGGACGCTTGCTGTTGCGACCCGTACATGTTCTGGCCCGGCGCGTTCCCGGAACGGTTGGCCGCCTGCTGTGCTGGAGGTTGGGACGGAGGCTGCTGATCCGCAAAACGTGAACTTACCGCCAGGTCTCGGCGGTGCTTCCGGAGTAGCCCGTGCAGGAAGCGCGAGTGCAGCGCAGGCGTGTGCCGTTCGTCGATCGCGACGTCTTGCGAGCCCAGTCGGTCGATCAGGCGCGAGATGAGCGTGAAGATCTCTTCTTGGCGTTCCCGAGAGACATTTGCAGAAAACTCTGGTCGCAGGAGCTGCCGATGGGTAGATTTGGGACACAGATCAGCATGCTACGCATCACACGATACGAATCACAAACGGAGAGCGACGCACCTTGAGCAAAAAGGCGGACGCGAAGGAGGCGAACACGAAATGGCCATCCGGAGACGTCTTCATGTACCCCATCGGGATCAAGGAGTCGATGAACACCACAATAACGCTCTTCGCCGCCTCGAAGCACTATACAGAGCGTGAGACAGGGCACCGACTGCGAGCGTGAACGGGGAGACGATCGCGCGCACCTTCTCCACGAACATCTGGTCCTCGGGTTGGAACCCACGCTTCAACGCTTGCTGGAACCCAAACGAGAACATCACCAATCTCGAGTACCCGATGATGCTGACAGACTTTCGCGTCAGTCTTGCACGTCTCGAATCCAAAAAGAGTAAGTCATACAAAGGCAACAGCCCGGCGCGGAACTTCAAGGCAGGATCTGCACGCCCAACGTAACAGTGCGCTCATCAGAACAAAGCACCCCATGAAGACCAGGACTGTAAGACGGACCTGTCAAGTCCGAGTCCCGTTCGAAGCGGCCCATCCACTCCTCGTGGCACTGGCTCAGCTGCGCGTCGTATTCAAGGATCACAGACCGGAAATCGAGGCTCTGGTTCAGGCCTGTGGGCGATTCCGGGTCGGAGAAGATTGCCTCGTGGAAGCGCGACACTATGCGGAGCACCGCCGCATACGCAGACGTCCCAATGTTGAGCTGTAGAGAACGCGTACATCAAGGCCTGGCCGTCCAGGAACACAAGGACTCAGCGCAACATACCGGAGAGTTCATGCGGGAGGACTTGTACCAGTCGGCCGAGTGCCGGATCGTGCTGCTCAAGCGCACAAAACCGAGTACATGAGTAACACGGTCTGAAGAACCGAGCGAAGCTGCGGGGAGACACGCACTAGTCCTCCTTGATCGTCGACGGCTTCCCGAATTGCGCAGACGTCGACCTGTCCAGGTTGAAGCAGAGCAGCCACACCCGGGTCTGGTTGACCATCTCCCGTTCCTGTTTCTCCGTCTTTGGCTTCACGTTCGACACAACGTGCAGGTTCAAGTCCGTCGCGATGCTGTCATATCACCAAATAAAGAAAGGAAAACAAAAGGCAACACATACAGCATGTCAGCACCCCGAGGAGAGAAGAGCCGAACGATGCAACAAGGCTTACCGAATAGCGAGGCCCGTGTACAGCCAATTCCTGTCCTCCTCCCACCGCCTCGCGGGAACCCCGTACAAGCTCATGAGCAGGTAAGCCTGCGAGAGCTCAACAGACTTCCAGCCGTTAAGGAGGGCAGACGCCGCCGCGTGCTTCGCGAAATGCATCGCGATGGGATAGATGTCGGATTTCTCAGCGTAGTATCTTGACGAGATCGCGCACACTGACCGGAGCATCGCACGTATCAGCACTCTGTGATCAGCGAAGGACAGATCGTCTGATGTGGCTCACCGACTGTGAACAAGAATGGGCATCGCGCAAACGTGGACGCTGGCGTGTGCAACACTGGGTCAAGAACGTCGCAGTGTATGTTCACCCGCTCGAAATAACTGTGGCCAAATACACATCCGTCAGTACCTCTCCAATGATCAGAGCATCGACCGCATGCCCTTACATTTTGAAAAGCTTATCGACGTCGTCTGGAGTGACAAGGCCGTGAACCAAGATATCAGGTGGGCTGACACTATCAATCATCGTAGCTCGCAACCCAAGATTGTACGCTGGACCTATATTTCTCACAATATCAGATTCGCGTCTCCGAATTCTGGAGCGAGCAGCACTCACCAGGATCAAAGAAAGTCTCGCATGCGACGCCCTACACGCACACCAACCTCAGCCTCCAGGACCAAACACCAGGCGCAAGCGCGCCTCCTTCCCACTCACCACATCGTCGTCCGAGCTCTCGCCCTCCTTCGGTTTCGCCGGCGCCTTCTTCTTCCTCTTGCTCTTCTTGTCCAACGCGAGGTTCGCTAGCAGCCCAATCGGCGCCGACTCATGGGGCAGCGCCGTCGGCCTATCCTCCGCGTCCTTGAGCGGCTCGTCGTCCTCCGCGTTTCCCACGCTGCCCCGCTCCGTGCGCTCGCCCGCACCGTCGCCGCCAGCTCCCGCGCCGTCCTCGTCCGAGTCGTCGCTTATCCCCGCACCGACGGCATCCGGGCGCGTGTCCATCTTGAACGCGTTCGCGCCCGCGTTCGCACCCGCGGACTGCACGCTCGCCTGTAGCCGGTCAAGCCATGCGAGCACGTTCTGATTGTTCTGGTCCGTCGGGGACGTCGCCATCCGGTAGGATGCGATGGACATCGGCGTAGCAAGATACGGGTTGTGGATCTGCGATGCAGAGGTTTACACACGCATGATCAATCCAGCAACCTCAAGATCCCAGAGAAGGGACAGGCACGGGAGACGCACCTGTTTGAGCAGCGACTCGATGATCGCATTCTTCTGACGGATCTGGGCGAGGAGGTATTCGCGCTTACTATGTTGGGAGAGCACGACGGCCCAGTCAGCAAACTCGTCTCCAGACGACGCAAACTCATCCGAAGCGGCGGAAGGGTAGGACAACGGGGACCACTCCTCTTCAGAAGACATCGCCACAATCACGAGGTACGCCTCCGGTAATGTTACCAAGGACAGGAAAGAGAGGTGGCGAGGGTGACAAGTCACGGGAGAGGAAGCAAAACGAGACGTCCCGGCCCCGGTTCTTAAGGAAGAGGAGACCTAGGAAGCGAAAAAATCGGAAGAGGGACTCACTTTGGCGCATTCCGGGGCTTTCTGCCTTCGACGATGCACTGATGGCCGCCTGACTTGCAGCGCTTGCAGGTGTTGTCGTCTGGCGGGAACTCGCACCTCATCTGTCGCACCGCCATAGAGCGTCGATCAGCCTCCGAGCGACACCAGCCACGGACAGTGCCATATGTTGCAGCCCATAGGCCCCCGTGGGCCGAAGAAGAGACAGGAATACATACCTTGAGTTTCTTGCAGTGCTTGCACGCTCCGGGACTACAGTATCCCCCGATCCCGAGGCCGACCACGAGCGTGGCGAGCGGCGCGGGGTTCCGGACAAACGCCGAGAGTATGATAGAAGGACGAGCGGCGCACGTCACGGACGACGCCATCGCCGGGTTGCGGTGCACATCCAAGGCAGCGAGCGAATGGCAGACGAGGAGGACAAGGAGCAGACGGGTGCATTCGTCAGCAGCGAGCAGGAAACACAGGCAACCGGGGAACACTCACAGCCGGGTAGGAAGCGAGCTCTGGCCCTGCGGGGGCGGCATGCTCACCGTCTGGAACGGCGACGATTCGTCCTCGCTCGAGTCGCTGTCCCCGTCCCCGTACCCGTCCTCGACCCGCGCCCGCTTTGGAGTCTTGCCCCCGCGCGGGCGACGGCCCCCGGCATGCTGACGGGCCAAGGAGGCGTGCGCCTGTTGGGCTCCATGGTGCTGGGCGGGCAATTGATGGACATGCGACGTCCCCTCGTCCGTGCCACCCACCGAAGGCGTCGACACGGACGACGGCAGCGGCGTGAGGTCCGAGCTCGGCGTCGCAGAGAACGCATCCGGCTGGTACCCCACAACAAAGTTGTATTGCTGGGAGAACGCGCTGTCGCTCGACGCGGGCCCTGGAGCGACGGGAAAGTACGACTCGTTTGTGGCAGGTGACCGTAGGGGATATGTTTGTTGCTGTTGTTGAGACTGCTGCTGCGGCTGCTGGTACGCGCCCGAGGGCGGTCCCGGGACGCGGAGCTGGTGCGGATACTCGGCGCCCCCGTTCCTGTTGCGTGCTCCACGGGCAGCGGGCAAACCACGCTGTGGACGATCGGCCGGTGCAGCCTGGACGAGGTGAGGGTCGTACGACATCTCGCCGTATGGATTGTACTGGTTCTGCGTGTGGGGTACGTGCACGGAATGGGAATGCATCTGGGACGGCTGCGCTTGCGGATGCGGCTGGAAAGGAACTTGGGGGACGTTACCGGACATGGCTCCGTGTGCATATCCATACTGCTGCGACTGCTGCTGTGGCTGCTGTTGCTGGCTGCCCGCACCGTAGTGCTCCATGATCCACTGCTGGTAGTCTTGGCCCTCCGGGACGATCGCTTGATTTGGGTCGTAGAACGACGGAGGCGGGCCGATCATCGAGGGCGAGGTCTGCTGGCCGGCAACTGCGAGTGGGGAAGCAAGTCGAAGAGGGCAGCGGAGCGGAGCGGTAGGCGAGATAGGGAGATAGGGTAAAACAAATCAAGGGGGGAGGCAAGGAGCGGGGATGAGATTAAGATACAAGCCGGACGACTGGATACGGACCTGAAGAGGGTAGATTGGCCGCGGCGCGTTCGTGCTGCTGGTGCTTAAAGTGCGGGAGTTGTGCTGTATGTATGCAGTGGGAGGAGAGAGAGGGAAATGATGGATCAGAAGGTGTCGCAGGGTAGCGCTTGCTATAAGGAGTCCTTACCTCCGGACTCTCGCTGGCTCGATGTGTGTGCCGGAGAGCGACTGGCCCGCTGCGAACTCGTCGACATGGATCTGTCACTGGCCTCCACGCGGTATAAGAGTCGAGAGCGTAATCGATGGTGACCGGGTGGCGGTGTGTATCACTCTCCTCGTCGTTCCTCGGGCAGTGCTCCCAGGCCCCTCCGTCGTCTCTCTCTCTCCACACAGCAGGCGCGGGAGAAGCCTTGCGGACGAATTTCAATGCACAGCACGCACCGCTTTCGCAGCCTTGAGGGACGTTTGGTTCGTATCGACTAGAGGCCGCGTGCGGGGTGTTTGGTAGAATGGACGGAGGCCTCGGCTCGGTGATGTTATAATATATGCTGACGTCGGGTGCGCGCTTGGCCCATGAAATGGTTGATGTCTCGGAGCGAGAGCGTGAGAGACAGTCGGACTCGAGACGGGACGAATAGGCTGGAAGGAGATGTAGGATGTGGTCGACGTCAAGAGCGTGCGTAGAGGCGGGTCACCCGCGGCGTACGATGGCGCATTTTGAGGCGTCGAATATTCATCACAAATGCACACATTCACAGACAACTCTAATCCAATGCTAATACAGTGGAAATCCTGCATATCTAAACCAATACCACGCCGTCAGACAGCTTACCTATTGTGTTATCAGTATTAGTAAAGCAGCGGGAAATGCCACAGAAACTCTGCTGTCCGGATGAGCCATTGATAACCCCTGGCCCACATGTAAGAAATCAGGATAGGTTGTACAGGCAACCTATAAGTACCGGATTAGTTATGCAAATCTTCCGTGCTCTTGCATTGCATTTAGGATGGATATATGCGTCGTACGCCGTGCCTGCTCAATTTAGGTCATACAAGCGAGTCTAATCATCTCAGCATATACATACCGAGATCATCGCCTCCCTGCTCGCATTCGACACGAATACGACCAACACCCGGTCTCATTACACGTTCGGCATCCCCTCCCATTCCGTAAGTATTCTCTCCTTCCGACCACCCACTCGTAGCCGGCACAACACCAGACGGCCGCTCGAGGGCCTCATCTCCACCGGCATCGATCCCTATACGCGTCAGATACGATCCGATCCTGCCACGGTGCCGACGGATCGGACTCGATCGCTTCGTTCATAATCTTGTGGTCCCTTGGCGAAGGGAGTGCAGATGCCGACATGCTGAGGTGCCATCATTGGGCTAGATTCCTATATGCGGACGCGTGAAAAGACACACGGCCGTGATGATGTCTTGACATTGAGGAAGCAAAGGATGCGATAGACCCACACGGGCGCATGGGCGTACATTCTTTATGCTCAAGCCTAGGGTCGTATGTCGATCAACATCGAGCGGTACGCCCCAGATCTCAAATCCTAGATCAAGTCGCGAAACATCCCGATCCCGTTCAGCCACAGCCACGGAGCACGTTACAACCACGCACCTTCCCCGCACCCAGCTCAAGAGCGCGTAGCGCATATTCGTGCCCCCTCTGGGCCAAGGTACTTAGGCACTTGCGCCCCGCCGGTAAACCTAAACTCTGCTTGAAGCCTCTGTTGCTTGTGTGCACTTCCCAGCTAAATACTGCCGGCATGGAGTCATCCGCACCTTCGACCGCTGCGACATCGATACCGTCCGCGCATGCTCGGCGATATCTACACCATCACCTGACCGTCCGCACTCGCAACTAGTCAGCTTCGTTCCCATAACGACGGCCACACTGACAGATACGAGACAAAAACGCACACAGAGTTATGTCACTTCCATCAACTGGCAGCCGTCGCCGTATTTTGAGACTTGCGCGTCCTGAGCGAAGGCGGCATCACATCAGGCGAAAAGCCACACCAGTGTTTTCTTCCCACATGTTTTCTCCTTTCACGGCAGATCAACAGCGGTATCCTGCGCGGGGACCCTAATGCCTTGTTGACGATTCCCCTACACTTCGGGAAATGGTAAGCCTTACTTACGAAGGGAATGACGGGCTTTGAACAGAATGGCTTGGTGAATGGTCAGCTGAGGTACATTATCTAGGTATAGGAAAACATCATCTCATTTGCGGGAAAAGAACTCGCCTTTCACTGCGTAGTTTTTTGCCTGATGCACGTCGCGTCATATCCGAGCCGCTGGAGTACTTGCGGGGATGAAGCTCGCATCATGGTAGTGCAAGGAACAGGCGACAGCTCGGGTTCTGTCTTGACAGACCTATTTGCGGCGCGAACGTGCCCGGGGCCCCTGCCAGAGTGCGTGCTGTTATCTGTGAGACATGAGACAACAGGCATAGAGTTTGGAGCCGGTGGCGCTATATCCCCGGAGCATGATGTTCATTTCGCCCGACGCAAACAGCAGCTGAAACACGGAGCGATATACAGTGTACTATGGGACAGCAGACGCACCTCAACGGCTGCTCCGAGCGAATTCGTTATGGCGATAGATAGAGAATTTAGATGGCCGTTCAATGATCTTCGGGGTGGCACGTACGATCTGACTGCGAGTTGCCGAATGTTGATTGGTGCAAGACAGTCGGCTGGTGTGATGCCTAAGACCGCGCGGGATGTCGCCACGTTCAGGGTCCAGGGCCGTCAAAAAGCGACAGTCCGCGGGAATTGACCTGCGCCTGCGCCAACGTAGGAGCGCAACCGCTACATCCACAGACAGAAACCATCGCGGATGAAATTCGCGGCCGTTCCGGAGTTGTCGTCGCTGGAATAGCAAGCGGAGACAGCGGTGTGCCATTCGGTCTATTGCGACCGATATCAGTGTCATCAATTGACAGCAAGAGGACCAACGTTGGCTTGAGACGTCGTTTATACACTGGACAGCGACATGTAGCCTAGTCCAGATAAGGACCGCAAGATGGAAGGCGCAAAACGCACACAGAGCAGCCTCCTTCTTGTCGTCGGATTACAAGCAGACTGATGAGGCGCCGAGATATTCTTGTACCCATCATCGAGCAACAGAGGGCCACAACAGATCTTTTTGCGAACCGGGCTAGTCATTGAAAGGTACCGGGCCTAGCCATGAACTGTGGGTGCATGCGCAAGGCTCCCGAACATATCTTGCTATTCGCGCCCATCCATGATGCATGCACTAATCAGTCGACGACCAGGGGCAATGTATAACATCTGGTTCTTGACTTACTCACTCAAGGGTCGACCCGGTTTTACTCGACAACACGCTCTAGCCAGCATGTGTTGGACTTGATTTGGACTTGATACAGCGGCTGGCGGGTGGTGCCAGACGAAGACCATGACGCCATCTTCATATCCGAGTGAACCGGATGTCTGTGTATATATGTGTCTCTTGAAAGGAAGGCGGACGGGGACTGTTATTATGTTTGGTAGCTATATGCGGACTGGCTCAACCAGAATGAGCAAAGACAACTCCGCATGCTTGCGACCGTAGGGCGGGCTCCGGTATTTGCGTCGTTTTCGGGATACATGCGACATACATTCGCATTGGCGGAGCAGACGGAGGCCGAGGACCATGTACCCACCCATCAGCCAACAAAAAACCACGCATATAGTCAGACTTCTCACTTACTAATTGCGATAGAGTTGCTATTGACATGAGAACGTGGCCGTGCTTTATTTCTAGTCCGGCCCAGCTCATCGGCACTTGGTACCACGGTGCGGACGATGCCTTGAGATGCGAGTGGCATCGGAACGCTCAGGTTAAACGAACATTGGCAGTTCACACTATGTAGATGGAGATGTTGCTTGGCCGTGAACGATGGTATATGCATGCTCACCACCGCACACGGGATGTTGGCGCTGCTTGTGGTCAACGTTGCCTTGGTTGCTGCAAGATGCCGATGGTCCATCGGACGACCAGTGCTGCATCAGCGTATGTCCTGTCATATGATGAAGCCTCACCTAAGTTCCGTACGCTGCGATATTCCCGTCTGCGGAACTCAGATTGCTGCTTTCTGAATCTCCGTCATTTGCGGATAGATGCTGCTCGGCGCTCCGTGATATCGAGGGGCGTCCCTGGTTGCTCCCACATTCAGTAGATGAAGACAAGAAGGACGACCTAGACCCTTGCGTGCTCACGGTCACCCAAAGAATAACTAATGCGTGTATGCGGCATGGACACTGAGTTTGAGAGCTGTTGGTGGTCGTGAGGGAATGCGACAAGATGCATTCAGTTCGGTAGACGCCTGGTAGGTGCATCGGCATTTACCGAGATGGCCAGCGCTAACGTGTCCCAGTGACGATGCGAGCAGCTAAGACTTGGGTTGAACGTGTACTAACTCTGAGTGTGTCTACATACAACCGGCGACATATCTAACCGACCAACCCGGACTATGAGCGACATTCTGCAACAGTATCTTGAGGGCAAGATTGTGAGTACCGCCAAGCAGCACTCGTGCAACACTTGACACCTGTTATGCAGGACTTTGAAGGTCAGAAGCTCGTTGAACGGTGGTCGAGGAATACCTTGGTAGTAGCATCGGTGTGTTTGCATTGTCCTGCTATGAAGGTTACAGATCTGATACGTGCTATGTCTATGATAGATTGTCTCATTCATCGCTGGCTTTGCTGCACAGTCTCTGCGCGTACTCTTCGGTGTGTTCGCAGCATTTGTCGTTGGATTGAGTCTGGTGAGTGTAGTGTTCTTCCTTCTGCACCTTTGCCCTTTCCATACGCGAGCCTGGATTATCCTCCCCCACAATGACAACCAAATGTGCAATTTGTGTCTTCTTTGCGTCAGCTTAATACGTTCTAGACTATGTGTACTGACTGTTCCGTCGCACACACAGATCGTCATTCCACCATGGCCAGTGTACAGACGCCATCCAGTGAAGTGGCTTCCAGTGAGGGAGAATTAGTAGGGACGCAAACTTGACGACTTCCCGCGTCGTGGTGAGAGTTTCCATGAACCCGGCTATCAGTCTGCTCGGATTTCATTTAACTATGATATCCGTCCTCGGAATGCTCTCGTATATGAGTGTTGCGCAAGGTGCTCCTGATCACTGTTCGTGTCGGGTGGTAGTCCCTTCCACAACCACCGTGTCCGCCTCGTATTGGGCGTGGGGCATATGTCGGAGTTTCTATCCGCTACCGTGCGTTTTACAGTCGAGCATGAGTGTCTGACGCTGTTCCCGCCCATCGAAGCCCGCCCACGCCTTGTTGTGACTCTACATAGTTAGCTCTTTTGTATGCTCATAATACTCCTATACATGACGTTGTAGAGTATTGTTCGTCGTAAGGCACGAAATGGACGGGAAGCAATGCTGAGCGGAATGCTGGATTAAGGCGCTCAATTGTCCCGTGCGCGGTCACATAACTCCTCTATCAACCTCCACCACCGCCGTTTGCAAAGTCCTCCACGTCGTCCAACTCGTCGTTGCCGACCGCTCTGCGGGTATATGGACGCATATCCGACCGGGCTTTCTCCCTTCCAGAATCAAGAAGGCGTCCCAACTCCCACCCACGGCGGCATGGTCGCTGGCCCCGAGTACGACGTCCCCATTACCCAGAAACCATCCACGACAGAGACGACAGCGAAAGGAAGACAGACTCCGCCAATGGAACGCACAGAGAGGGCGGAGAGGCAGGTGCAGGCTAGGCCCTCCTCGACAAGCCAGAGACCACGTCCAGTGTCGATGCCACCTCAGTCCTACGCCCCGCAGAATGGAGACCGTGATCAGAGATACGACGACGCTCGCCCCGGACGTGCAGAAGCAGGCTCGTCTAGCAAATCGCGCAGCGGGACGCGGATACTGGGAGACTACACGCTGAGCAAAACCCTTGGGGCGGGAAGCATGGGCAAGGTGAAGCTCGCACACCACAACATCACGGGCGAGAAGGTGAGCAGCCCCTGCTGGCGTTCCTGTCGATTTGGGAACGTAACGTTTGGCATTAGCTCGCGGTCAAGATCCTGCCCCGTGTCTCTCCCAACGGCTCAGCAGCTGCGCCTTCGTCTGACGCGGCTGCCAAGCAGGCGTCGAAGGATGCGTCGAAGGAGATAAGGACCCTCCGGGAGGCCGCGTTGTCGATGCTGCTTCACCACCCATACATCTGCGGCATGCGCGAGATGATCGTGCACCAGCACCACTACTACATGGTGTTCGAGTACGTTAGCGGCGGCCAAATGCTCGACTATATCATCAGCCATGGTCGTCTTCGGGAGCGTGTTGCGCGCAAGTTTGCGAGACAGATAGGAAGCGCGCTGGACTACTGCCACAAGAACAACGTCGTGCACAGAGGTATGTTTGTCGTCATTCGATAGGCGGTGTTTTTGTAACAGATAGTCTCTCAGACCTGAAGATCGAGAACATCCTCATCTCTCATTCTGGCAATATCAAGATCATAGATTTCGGTCTCTCCAATCTTTACAACCCTGTCGACCATCTCTCGACGTTCTGCGGTTCGCTTTACTTTGCCGCCCCAGAGCTCCTGAACGCCAAGGTTTACACCGGTCCGGAAGTTGACGTCTGGAGTTTTGGAGTGGTGCTGTATGTGCTGGTGTGCGGAAAGGTGCCGTTTGATGACCAAAGCATGCCTGCGCTGCATGCCAAGATCAAGCGGGGATTGGTGGAGTATCCGGTTTGGCTCAGTGCAGGTGAGTCTTCGTCTCCGTGTCATCGCCGTTTGCTTACTCATGTGTGTGCACAGAATGCAAGCATCTCCTCACCCGCATGCTTGTCACAAATCCCGCTGCGCGTGCGCCGCTATCAGAAGTGCTCAGTCATCCCTGGATGACTCGTGGCTGCCGTGGGCCTCCTGATTCCCATCTCGTGCATCGTGAGCCACTGCGCGCGGACGAACTCGACCGAAACGTCATCAAGGGCATGAAGGGTTTCGAGTTTGGCACGGACGAGGAGATCGAACAGAAGCTCATCGAGGTCTTGGAATCGGACGCGTACTACCGCGCGGTCCAGCACTGGGAACGCAAGCGGATGTCGAACGGGCGCAACGGTCACTCCCGCTGGGGGGAATCATTCTCCAACTCGTCGCTCGCTATCTCGCATGACGGAAGCTTCTCCACGAGCACTACCAAGGTCGACCAGTCGCCGTCTAAGAAGTCGAAGCGGTTTTCTGGCTTCGACTTCTATCGCCGCAAGCTGTTCTCTCCTTCGTCGTCGCCACCCAGCACGCCTCTCGCAAACTCTCCACCAGGCTCGCAATCTCATCTTTCAAACTCATCTCTCCTCGAGTCCAGCCGTGAACCTGCTGATCCCACTTATGGATTCCACCCACTCATCTCCATCTACTTCCTCGTCCGGGAGAAGATGGAACGCGAAAGAGTGTACGGCCCTGGTCACTTTGCTAGCTCTCAGCTGTCGCTTGAGTCGAGTTCGCGTCCCGACGTGCTTCCCGCCGACGTGCCAGTACCTCCGCCGACGTCCGCAAAGCAGCTCTCTCAACCGTCCGTTCGCAAGCGTGATCCTCCTATCGGTAGCAAGCCAGACTACAGCATGCCGCTTCCCCGCCTCCCGGCGCCGGAGACATCGCACTACTCTGGTCTCTCGTACGATGTCACCCCGGCAACTCCGTCTCCCACTACGTCCACCTTCCCTCAGCCCCGGGCGCGCGATGCCGCGCTGTCGCCGCCAAAGGCCGCAGCGGCTCCTGGGTCGCCCGCGTTGCCCAAGACCGTCGCGGCATCCCCTGCCCGGATGTCGATGTCAATGTCGATGCCACGCGAGCCGGCGAACACCGCGCATCGCCGGAGCCACAGCCTCAGCCAGCGTCCGAGCGTGCGCGGCTGGCATGGCATGTTTGGATTGGGCGGGCCCGACGAGGTAAGCGAGCACGGCACGGTCCGGCCGCGGAAGGATACGCTCGAGCCACCCCGGACGGCTGGGCCAGAGCTCACGTCGTTTGCGGAGAAGATGGACGCCAGTCGGGACAGGGAGGCGCGGGAGCGGGAGAGCGAGGAGGAGCCACGGACGCCGTTGGTGCTGTCGGCGGGTGCGACCCTTGTCCGCAAGTTTGGAAGCATCCTTGGCGGGCGCGGGGACGACTCCAGACGGTCTGCGACGCCCACGAAGCGCGGTAGTATCCTTACCAGTTTCTCGCCCCGGCCATCTGGGGAGGGTGACATGCTGGAGAAGGAACGGGAGAAGGAGCAGCCGAAGAATGGCGTCCAGTTCACCGCTACGCCAAACGAGAAACAAGATGCTGAGGATACTGGGGGAATCACGCAGAGCCAGAGTCAGCCTGTGGGTTCTGTGCACCGGCGTGCTGCGACTATCCTCGATCCCTCGGGGCGCTCTACTCGTCATGAGCGGAGGAGCAGCACTGGGGCAGCGTTGATGTCTGGCGTCGGTGGCACTATCGGACGCCATCGCAGACCCTCGACAGGCAACTCGTACACATACTCGAAACCGCTTGGTGAGCGGCTCTTTGGACGGACTGACGAGGAGGACGAACAGGCTGCGCACGCCGCGAATGAGGAGCCGCCTGGTGAGGATGGTGCCGGTGATGCGGCTCGGGAGGAAGAGGAGTCGCAGGATGACAAGGAGTTCAAGCCCGTATTCTTGAAGGGTCTGTTCAGGTACGTTCATCGTATGATCTCTCTCGATGGCCATACTCATTGCTGTGTAGTGTTGCGACGACTTCCACAAAACCGCCCCAGCTCATCAAGGCGGACATCAGACGTGTTCTTGACCGGATGCAAGTGCAATACCGTGAGACGAAGACTGGGTTCGAGTGCATCCACATGCCTTCGATCGATGTTTCCTCAATACAGCCACCTGTGTCGTCACAACACCAGAAGCGCCCATCAACGAGTTCGCATGAGGACAAGCAACGCACTCTCACGAAGAAGGCGTCGAAGCGTTCGTTTGGGATGAGGAGCAAGGAACGAGAGCGGGAGCAGCAGCCGAAGGACAAGGAGCTGCCCAGTCGGCCATCCGGAGGCACGACCTTGAGCACCACCGCGAGCAGTGCGTCCTCGTCGTTCTTCCACGTTTCGTCCTCCAACGCGCATACCGCTACTGTCGAAGCCGCACGCTCTGGGACGCTCGAAAACCTCGCGGCCCCGCCTGTCGAAGAATCGCCAGGGTCGCAGTCGCCATCAAAGGCCAAGACGCTGCCACCTATACCCCACGATTTCGCAGCAGCGCCAGGGACCCCGGCGAGCCCGCAGGCGAACCTGGCATCGCCATTACCGACGGGAGAGGTGGACCCGTACGTGTTCGATCGCATGGGTGCGAACTCGCTCGCTGTGCGGTTCGAGATAAATGTTGTGAAGGTACGTGTGTGCGATAGTGGTTCATGTCGTGACCGTGCTAATGGTTGTGACATTGACAGGTCCCATGGCTTCCGCTGCATGGGATTCAGTTCCGAAGACTAGGCGGGGACGGTTGGCAGTATCATATGCTAGCGCGACGGGTGTTGACGGAGCTGAAGTTATAACAATGACTTGACGTCTGGTGGTCACGATTTCCCCTCTCCTGATGTTCTGTTCGTCCTGTTTTCTGTATGTTTTCACGGTTTTTTGCCTTACGGTCTCCCGTTTCCCACTAATCGCAATCGTAGTACATACTGGCGTCTTGGTACATACCTTACGGGATACTCAGCGCCTTCAGTTCAGGTCCAGTTCGAAGAGCTTCGTTTCCGCAACTCTGGTCGTTGCTCCAACGGCCAACTACTAGTTGAGACTAGACCGCCATGTCTTTCGTTTTTTGCCTTCACTTCCCCGTTTGCCCCATTCGCCTGTTTGTCTCACGACTGTGAACGCGCAATCCTCGTATCATGCTGCTACGTACCACACACCTACCACTACCTACGACACCTCCGACAATCCGACACTCCCATAAGTTGTATGAATGCTATACCGACACGGATTTTTCGAGAGTTTTCCCGGGCGCTCCGAAACCACCTCCCTCCGTTCCGGCCGGTCACTTACCCCGGATCACACCACCCCACAGTTGCTGTATTAGCTGCTTTTGAGGTACTGGTGCGTACACTGATTATATAAGATTGCGGCCCTGGGGACCTTCTCCTGTGATAAAGACGGAACGTGTCCCAAGCAGAAGGAATCCGCGAGTCCCAAACGGACGCAATAATCAGACGCAATCTTGGACGTCGGTGTATAAGCCGTCCGACAACGGAGGCAATAGCTATGCTGATTGTATGTGTGATGACATGTGGATTCGCTTGGGCCAGAGATAAGCTGAGTTGCCGGCGGTAGAGTCATATATATAAGGGGGGAATCGCTTGGCTCAGCGCTGCTACAGTCCCCACATCCCTGGTGACTGGACACTCGCAGACCTCGGAGAGCGCCGCGCACCCCGCGATGTCGATGAACGAGTGTCCGACGGAGCTGCTGGAACTGTTCGTGGAGCAGGTCTCTGACGACCAGTCTGCCCTCCGGAGCCTCCGTGGCGTAAACAAGACGTTCTATGTGCTCTCGACCCCAGAGGCGTTCCGGACGGCGTATGTCACGAACAGGGCAGAGTCTACGGTGGGGTTGAGGTCATTGATGGAATGTGGGGAGCTGGCCAAGTATGTCAACAAGATCGTGTTCCGATGGACTGACGGCGATGGCGACAGCGACGGTGCCGCTTTTCCTCAAGGTAGTAGGGTAGACTTCGTACGTTTTGTCTTATCGCCCATTCGCTGACTTCTTGTCATCCCCGCAGGTGGACCTAGTGTCATACAGATATCCCTCATAAACGTCTTCGCGCGGCTGCACCGGTTCTCGTCCCTCGCCACGCTGGAGTTGTGTTTCTTCCCCAGGTCGTCCCAATCGGTCGCCGAGTGTGAGAATGCCTCATTCGTGGAGAGCGTCATCCTGCAATCGCTCGTGTTGAACAGGACGCTGCCGCGCATCCGCACTCTGGTCCTCAACAACCTCGTCCCCTTCCCGGCAGCTTTCTACGAACACACCGGGTTCGCACGCCTTCTCGCTAATGTCGAGGACCTTCGCATCACAGTGCACGGTATTGGCAATATCCACGCTCCCGGCCAGGATGCACAGGAGCTATGGGCTTGGATGTGGCAGGAGATCGTGCCCATCCGTTTCCTCGTCCCGCCTCGACGCCAGCTGACGTCGCTGGTGCTCACGAGTGACCAGCCAGTCGGACGCGCCCCCCTCGTCGACCTCTCAGGGCTTTTCTACCCCGCCCTGCGCCACCTCGAGCTCGGAGGCATGACCTTCTCGAGCGCGCGGCGGATGGAGGACTTCATTGTACGTCATGGCCGCACGCTCACCTCGCTCGTACTCGACTCGTGCCCGATGCACGTCGAGCTCGACCCTCCCCAGCCCCCGACGCGGACGTGGACGGACGTATGCGATCGGTTCAACGAAGAGCTCCATGCGCTTGTCGACTTGCAAATTCACCTTCGCACTCGCTGGGGGCTCGATGACATGTCGCGGACCGGGCAGACGAGGCTCACGTATGAACCGTCCATGACTGGTTTTGGGTATGCGCGGGGGACGTACCGCGTCGACCTGGAGGACGCCGATCGGCCTGCGATGGATAGGCTGTTTGCCACGGTCCATGCAAGGAAGAGGCGGATGCTGGAGGGAACATGGGACGTACCTCCGTTGCCGGAGGCTGCACTTCAAGAGGAGCCTAGTCTTGCGCCGTTTATTGTTACGATTCACTAGATACGAGTGGCAGAGCCTAGAGGCCGCAGGAATCGGTCATTGTGGTTTTTCCTTGATAACTGGAGTCGAGAGACAGGTTGTTCGTCTATGTTCTATGAGCGAGTTACAAATGGAATTTGTTCACCTACCCAGCACTCGACACTGAGACGGCCTATGCAGCTTGTTGGAAGCTGCCTGTCTGAGAACATGCTTGAGATCGAATGCGCCAGAGTCAGAGGCACGGTTAGCAGGATATTCCGAGTCGGAACTTACATCCTCCTTCTCCGTAAGTCACATGTCAGACATACGAGAGTTACAATTTAATCTTCGCAGGCGTTGATATCCGTTGTGCACGACATATATGTGCATCGTGCACTGTCTCGACGTCGTAGTTGTAGTTCAGCAGGTTAGCGACCATTTCCGGGCCGTGTCGTGGCGAGGGCACAGCCACTAACTACTGTCGTACCAGCGCTTGATCACCTGAAAGTTGGTCTTCACGCGCACGACTGTACCATGCCTGAGACGCGGCCGAGCCCAAGATGAACGGCAAACTCATAAACATTGTTCACTTCCATCGCTCACTGTATCTTCAATTGGCTTACGACTGTCAGCTAGGCTTCGTTGTATCCCGTCTTCATCGGCTGCTGTGCGGTACCAGTGTGCACTGTGTGGGAGCCTTGGGACGGCCTATCGTCAGACTCGGGCGGGCTTGCACAGCATCTATACGTACTCGAGCATGAACATCTCAACTGCAGACGTATTCCGGGCGGCGAGAATCCCGCCCGAAGTGGCTACTTCTTTTTTAGGTCGCGGTCCCGCGGGAGTCATTGATGGAAGATATGCAATACTTCCACAAGACCGGTACCCTAGCCGGGACGAAATGGTGAGTTTCTCCCTAAAGCAAGAGTTGCTTGTTTGGAGCGATGTGACTTACTCTTTGTGCAGGCAATTGGAAAGAGTGGTTTGTCAGGAGGTGCACAGGCGTCGGGAACCGGGATATGGGGACAGTGTCTCGTCAACGAGCTGTGTGGGCCATGGTATGAGTATGAGTATAAGATCACCCAGCGTCGTTCTGCTCTACCAGTTTTGAGCCACTCAGGTTTCAGCACACACCTCAACCCCGGCACAAATTCAAGATGTCCATGACCTCACGCGTTTGGCTCAGTGAGTGCACAACGCTGTCCCGCAGGTAGTTTCTGTCAACTGACAAGTCGTCCTCTAGTCACAGGCACTTCTTCTGGTGTCGGGTACGAGATGGTCCGCCGCGTACTTGAACATGGCGACATCGCCGTCGCGACCCTCCGCGACCCCATGGCACTCGCCCACCTCGCCATTCACCTCCCCACGGACCGCCTACTCACGATCAAAGTGGACGTAACGGTCCAAAAGGACATCACGAACGCCTTCAAGAAGGTCCAGGAGGTCTTTGGCAGGCTCGACGTCGTTGTCAGCAACGCCGGCTACTCTGTGCTCGGGGAGGTCGAGGGTACCTCGGACGAGGCTGCTCGCGCGTTGTTTGAGGTCAACTTTTGGGGTGCGACGCACGTCCTGCAGGAAGCGGTCAGGTTCTTCCGCGAAGTCAACCCGTCCGGGGTAGGCGGTCGTATTATTCAGATCACGTCGGGCACTGGGCTCGTCGGGTATCCTGCGTGTGGTTTCTACAGCGCAACAAAGCATGGTGCGTAATCAGTCTGGTCTGGAGTATGTCCGCTAATTACTCATGGCGATACTCAGCTATGGAAGGTCTGACGGAGACCTTCGCAAAGGAGCTTGACCCTGAGTGGAACATCAAGGTATGCCTCGACTCCGGGAATTGGCTTTCAGGTCTAGAGGGGATCGCGACTGATCATGCAACCGTTCAGATGACACTCATTCCCCTGGGGGCATTCAGGACTAACGCGATCACGACGGGGATGGTGAAACTCCCTCCTCATCCCGCGTACACGAAGCCCACTCTCGCTTCGGCACAGTCCCGCAAGGCTATCCTCTCCACTCTGACGGGTGAGACGGACCCACTGTACAACGTCAAGGGCGACACCGCAAAAGCCGCCGAAACCCTCTACCGGCTGAGCCTCTTGCCATCCCCGCCGCTCCGTATGGTTCTTGGCAAGGACTGCGTGGAGATGGCGCGCGCGAAAATAGCGAACTTCTCAGCCGAGCTGGAAGAGTATGCCTCTTGGTCCGAAGGATTGGATATCACGGAGTAACTCAGAGTTTGCCGTGCGACTTCGGAGCTTGATATATAAGTTTCGATTGGAAAAGCAATAAATTGTAGTACAACCGGTGTACCGATCAGAAGGGGTATGATGATACATCCACAATCGTACAAGATACTATGAACGACGAGGAGTGCCAGACACAGTGACAGTCGTAGTCGTCGTGGAGGGAACGACGCGAGTGCTGGTCACGGTGGTAACGGTGTTTGCGGTTGCGGTGTTTGTACGGGTGACAGTCGAGGTGGGGGTCGATGTAACACGGACGGTGCTCGTCGTGATCCCGGTGCTCGTGGATGTGATAGTCTTGGTGACCGATGCGATAGAGGTGACCGTCGCAGTGACAGGAACCGTTGAGGTGGATGTTACAATCATGGTGCTGAGACTTGAGGCGCTGCTCGAAGCAGAAGACGCGCCGGAGGACGTGGTTGACGTTGGGCTAGACACACTCGAGGGCTCAGCATCACTACTAGGGTCCGAGTCGGCGGGGCTGTCCGTAGACGGGTCCTTGTTGTTGCCGTCGTCCGCGTCCGGGGAGGAATCGGCGTCGTCCGCATCACGAGGAGTCATGCCAGTGGGGAGCCCGGTCGGGGCCGCAATGGTAGAGGTAATGGTGGTGAACAATAAAGGATCGGTGCTGGTGATGGGATCCACCGGGCTGTCAGTCGACGGGTCGCTGTCGTCGCCATTGTCGTCGTCGTTCCCGTCGTCGCTACCGTCCGAGTCGTCTGCGTCCGAGGGGGCATTCTCATCTGCGGCATCATCACCGCCGTCTTCGTAAGAGTCGTTGCCGACATCACGACGAGGCCTCATTGTGGTGGCTGCTGTGGAGGCCGTGATGGTAGAGGTGACGGTAGTGAACGACAACACGCCTGGGCGAGTGACAGTTTGGGTGCTCGTAAGCTGACACGAGGGCCTATTGAGCTGAGGAGCGGCTGAATTATAGAGCTGTAAGTATTCTATCCATGTCTTTAAAGTGGTTCGAACTCGACTCACCATTAGCTCCAGCAGCAAAGGTGATAGCTGCTGCGACAAGAGTAGCAAACTTCATAGCGACCATTGCGTTGAGTTGTGGTTACGAAAGGCAGATAGCGCAAGCGAGTGAGTTTGCTGAGTATAGAGGAGATGCTGCTTGGTGAGGGAGGGATGAAGCTCATGAGGGGCTGTTAAATACTTTTTGGCTCCCCATAGTACGTGCAGGCAGGACTTGGTCGCATTCATACCGGTCGGAATTAATCATGGTCAGTTCAAGAGTCTCCCCCAACTCGTACATCCACCAACACATTCTCCCTGTGCATAGCATATCCGAGAGCATGCCAGATCACCTTGAAGTCGTTCCGACGTGGACGTGAGCGGAATGAGAGGAGGATAAGGGTGGTAAGCGCTCGGAGGAGGCTCGGGCCGTGCGCCGGGTGTCCTGAATTGGCATCTGATACCGCACGCTACGAGCGGCTATCTCAATCTCAACTCCTTTCTCCCTAATACACGCTTGTTGCATTTCGTCTGCGTCTGGTAGCGCTCAGCCTGTATATTTGCGACACTCAAGCCCTGGGTATTCTTTCTGGCTCATGAATGGTTGTCGATGGTCTGAAGGTCAAGTTGGGAGTGGGGAAATGAGCCTTCTAGCGTGCTTGCTACATTTGCGCGGCGAGTCTCCATTTATTCACATATTGTGATGAAAGGCACACTCGAGACTCTACTTTTCAAAACGAAGGACTCACTGGAGGTTTGAGAGTAGTTACGATACACGATCGTTGGGTAAGCGCAGCCTAGTTACTACGACCGCTCAAATGTGCTCAAAGTTGACGTCCATCCGCCGATTGCCCTCCATGTATTAGGAACTGGTTGCCGCCTATTTGGATAATGAACACGCAACCTTCACTCATGAACAACGAACCTGATTACTCATCTGCCATCTAGTACCTGGGCAGGGTGAAGGGCAGCGGCGTTCGACGCATGTGTCAAGATCGAGAACGATCCCCTTTTCGAGACAGCCGGTACCATGGGAGGTGAGTATGGCGGACTTAACGAGTCTTATGCGGGTCTCATGCAGTGCAGAGTGGCACGGACACATCGAAGAATTCTTAGCTTTCAACACGTATCTTGTCTGATTGGACCTTTATAATGCAGTTCCAATGCTGAGCGGCGTTCAGAGACGTCATCAAGAAGGAAACATGCACTGGCAAGATCAGTTCAAATTGGCTCAGGGGAAGTATAGATAGGTGAGTACAAGCATCGATCAGCGCATAATTGCCGTTCCAATACGTATCTGCCATTCAGAAGCTCTGTCATGCCATATCCGTTTGGAACTCGTGCAGTCTGTGGCAGGTTCAACCCGAGTGATAACGAAGACTTCCTGATGTAGGTGACGTTGCATTATTCATCTGCCTTGCTGCTCGCAGTACGCCTCGAAATGAACCAATCCATGCTACTGGAACGGAAGGCGCTGCGATCGGGTTCATCTCTGGCGTTATCTCAATCCACGACAGCAGACTTGCCGCATACCCGAGAGCGATGCCTCTCATACAGAGAGCCTCTTTCACCATGCAACCGAAAACCTAGGGCGCGGAAGGACTAATAAAGATATGCGATCGAAGTTGCCGCCCGCGCCTCATCGGGTTTATTCTACGCATACCGAACAGCTCCAAACTTTGATAGCAACCGCCGCTGTGGCGTCCTCTCACGAGTACGCCGCAGGCAGCCTTCGATTCGGAGAAAAAGCGGTCATACTGAAATTGTATGACAACCGTCATGCCAGTGTCTGCGTTGATTATGCGCCGGTTGTAGCTCACTGTCTCAATCACTCGTCTTCTACTGCGGCTGAATCGACAGGGCGTTCTCAATTGCGACACATATCTACTGTTCCACAACGAATGCTTAGCTATGCACCCGGGACGCGCGGACGTCAATGATGAAAGGCGCGCTATACATTCCTTGCCACTTTCCCTCGGAGAGTCTGGGTATTCCACTGCCAGTTGTCCTCCCCGGTAATCCTGGATTACTCGGTACATTCAGTTGTCACACTCACGACCAGCCGTGTTCAACCCCCAAGCAGCGCTAGCGTCAGGCCGAATAATATGGCCGACCCTAATGCCATATTCCAGAACTCGTTCTACATCGGAAACAGTGTCATGCTTATTCTCTATGGTGCGCCGTAATCTGCCTGCCCCTTGTTGTCCCTGACAGCCGACCTTTCTCAGGCGTCGAGCTCATGTTGTATTCCTACACCGTGTGGATAGTCGCAAGCAATCGCAGCCATGGCTACAAGCATGCCAGCAATGAACGACGTCTCTTGTACCTCAGCACCGCCCTACTCTGTATGATCACTATCTTTCTCGCCGTTCAGGCCGTCTTCGGTCAAGAGATGTGGATTCTGCACGCAGACTATCCTGGAGGATCCGGACAATATCTCGCGGACCATGCGGCTGTCTGGTATCAGACTCTTGGGAGTGCTGCCTGGATGGTTCTCAGCTTGATAAGCGATGCTCTGCTGGTAAGCTCTTCGCTCGGGTCTCCTCCAATCAAAGGAATGTCCGGCTTATGACTGGATGTGCAGATCTACCGCACCTATCTCGCATGGTGTGACTGGCGTGTTATAATCCTCCCATCAATACTCTACTGCGCTACTGCAGGTGAGAATGAATACCAGGGTGTCCGATTACTGACCGTCGCTTATCGCATTTGTCATTGTTGCCAGCTCTCAGCATCCTGAATTGCTACACTTCGGGACAGCCCAACGCGGATTTCTTTGTCGGAAAGGCAGCACACATCGCTTTAGCATACTCCTCAGTCGTCATCGGGCTCAACTTCACCTGCTCCGTGCTCATCTGCACGCGAATCCTCTGGTTCGCAAAGCGCATGGAGCCGACGCTCGGAAGCGATGTGGCCAAGATGTACACGGGCGCTGCGTCCCTCATCATCGAGTCTATGCTCCCGTATACACTGTTCGGGATCGTGTACACTGTCACTCTGGGTATCCATCATCCTACGTCGATCTTCTTCCTCTCGGTCTATGTCATGTTCACCGTGAGTTGCCTACTTGTGAGCGCGATTGAGTTCTATCACTCGGATCCTGATTGGTGCATGAACAGTGCCTCTCGCCCCAGATGATTATCGTCAGGGTACTGATGGGCCGTGCGCGGAAGAAGGCATCAACGTATGAAGGAACTTTGCCCCTTAGATTGGGGAGTCGTGCGGTGCCCAATGACACCGTCCGCAACGTGCGGCGTGATCGCACGACTTGCCAGATGGCTGCCACAAGCAGTGACGGCACCCATATTGAGCTTGGTGAGATTCTGAAGCTAGGCGACTCGGCCTCTGAAGTGCATTCCATCGTGAAGAATGCTTAGGATATTCAGTGCGCCTGGCTGTAAGCGACCTACGTCTGAGAGTCTTCGCTTTGTATTTGCATGTACGAGATATCTTGGAGTCCCAGTCATATACCAAAGATCCTATCAGAGAGAAAAGAGAATGTTGCACACCATCTCCACTACTAAGTGTTTTCTTCGCAGCAATGCGTCGAGTATCTGGCATATTGCGCCCAAATGGTGGCGCTTGTCGCCCATACGGACTCGAAAGATTGGATACGCTCACGCGCTTCGAAAATTGCCTCGAAGCCACGACTGGAAGTTCCACATTTGTGACACATATGAGAACAGTTTGATAACAAGTGAATCAATTGAATGAGTGCCGGAACGGTCAACGTCCTCTGGCTACGAAAATACACGGGTATAATGCGACTCGAGAATCCTAGATGTTCAGCCACGGCGAGAGGTGCCGGTGACGGTGACAGTAGTCGTCGTTGTCGAGGGAACGACGCGAGTGCTGGTCACGGTGGTAACGGTGTTTGCGGTTGCGGTGTTTGTACGGGTGACAGTCGAGGTGGGGGTCGATGTAACACGGACGGTGCTCGTCGTGGTTCCGGTGCTCGTGGACGTGATAGTCTTGGTGACCGATGCGATAGAGGTGACCGTCGCAGTGACAGGAACCGTCGAGGTGGACGTTACAGTCATGGTACTGAGACTTGAGGCGCTGCTCGAGGCAGAAGATGCGCCGGAGGACGTGGTTGACGTTGGGCTGGACACACTCGAGGGCTCAGCATCACTGCTGGGGTCCGAGTCGGCGGGGCTGTCCGTAGACGGGTCGTTGTTGTTGCCGTCGTCCGCGTCCGGGGAGGGATCGGCATCGTCAGCATCACGAGGACGAGGAGTCATGCCAGTGGGGAGCCCGGTCGGGGCCGCAATGGTAGAGGTGATGGTGGTGAACGATAAAGGATCGGTGCTGGTGATGGAATCCACCGGGTTGTCAGTCGACGGGTCGCTGTCGTCGCCATTGTCGTCGTCGCTGCTGTCGTCCGAGTCCGAGGGGGAGTCCTCGTCTGCGGCGTCATCATCGCCGTCTTCGTAAGAGTCGTTGCCGATATCACCACGAGGCCTCATTGTGGTGGCTACTGTGGGGGCCGTGATGGTAGAGGTGACGGTGGTGAACGACAACACGCCTGGGCGAGTGACAGTTTGGGTGCTCGTAAGCTGGCACGAGGGCCTATTGAGCTGGGGAGCGGCTGCATGATAGAGCTGTAAGTATTCTCTTCATATCTTCAATATGGTTCGAACTCGACTCACCATTGGCTCCAGCGGCCAACGTGATAGCTGCTGCGACAAGAGTAGCGAACTTCATAGCGACCATCGCGTTGAGTTGTGATTGTGAAAGGCGGATAGCGCAAGCAAATGAGTATGCGAGTGATATAGAAGAGATGCTGTTTGGTGGTGGAGGGATAAGGCTCATGACGGGGATCTTATATACGTTTCTGGCTCCCCGTAGGTGCAGGACTTGGTGACATTCGCACCTTCACCGATTTCTACATCGCATGTCGGGAATTGTTTGTCGGCAGTGGGGAAGTCCACCATAAGTGGTGTACCCAGAAGCGCAATTCATAGTGCAATGCAGCTCCGACAGAGTATCAGATAAATCAGAAGTCGTTCCGACGTAGAGGGTGAGCGGATATAGGAGGAGGAAGAGACTAGTAGGCGCTCGGAGGAGAATTGATGGAAGCTCGGGCCGTGTACCGGGTGTCCTGATTTGGTAACTGATACTGAACGCGACGAGCGGCTATCTCAATCTCCACCACTTTCGCTACGTCCGTCGCGTTGCGGACCGCAGCCCCGCTACTCGCCGTGTCACTCTGTCTCACGGAGATGCTTACTAGAACTCATGTTTACACAGCGACTCAATATTGCTTGAAGGCGTGAGCGACTCCAGCGGTGCAATATGTCGCCACGTCACCCGGCTCTAGCCTCTCAGCTGTTCGGATAAGTCGCGCACACTCGGATATCTGATCTGTGAATGGCTGCACATATATAAGAGCCCTGTATTTTGCTTCAATTTTCAACATTCCACCTACTCTTCACCAGTCGATCTATCTTGACCACCTCGCATTCATCCTTCCCACAACATGATGCACTTTCTCAAAATCTCTACCATTGCGAGTCTTCTCGTTGCTTCAGGCGCTGGCGCACAAGCTCAAAGTATGTTGTGATGATATTCTAACATGTTTCCTGTAACTCATTATATGCTGTCCCATAGGCTACTCCGGTCCTGGCTTTAGTGGCTACCCCTCAAACCCAGCCGGCGGAGTCAGCGTCCCCGCTGTCTCGACCCCTACATTGGCCACCTGCTCACCTACCACCGTCGTGAAAACCTTTGCACCCACCCGCATTGTCACCAAGACACACTTCGTCGTCGCAACACCCACCACGCAGCGCAAGCGTTCAATAAGCGGGAACTACTTCGAAGAGATTGCCCGTCGCGAAGCTGCAAAGTCGAGCGCCGCGGCATCAATATCCAGCAGTCCCGTCTCTAGTTCTACCAGTACGGGCTCCTCTTTGAGCAGCACTGCTGCTCTGCCAACGACCACTGTGACCGCAACGACGACCTCGACGTTCACGGCCACCACGACGAGCACAACTACCCTCACCCGCACTTCGACTGCGAACACGATGAGCACGGCTTTCACCACGAGCACTGTCACCGCCACGCCCGCGCTCCGGACTGTCACCACCACGTCCACTACCACGAAGACATCGACAGCGACTGCGACCGCTACGAGCACCTCCGTTCGCACTGCTACTGTGACGTCGACAGTCGCCGCTTCGTCATCAAGCGCTGCTGTATAGAGCATTATCTCGGTCTTCATACCTGTAGCGTGGACGGAAAATAAACGAACTGTGTTCGCTAATACCGTCAATGTACCCTCTTCGCAACCACAATTTCAAACCCTGCCTATTTATCACCGTGTTCCCAGGCCGACTTGAGTAGTCTCGGTAAGCAGAAGAGGTCACCTATCTCGTAACTTTCACGGGGCTCGTCGATGCCCTCTAGATTTCTTGCAGCAGGTTTTGGCCAGTCGACTACCTTGGAACGGCGTGCGAGTCGCTTATGCGTCGGACGAGGCGGCACTTGACGAGTCCGACGAAGCGGTTTCTCGATTTAATCAGTGTCTGACTGTCGACGGGAGCGACAGCCTAGCTCACATTGCCACTCAACTCGCCTGTCCGGTGCACCAGACAAGGCCGCTTTCTCGGAGTCCCACCGAGATCCCCCACGCGCAACCACTATGTCCGGCTCCCACACATAAGAGGTCTGTGTGATGCTCTCTACTCATAGGACTCGTCACTTCTCCAAAGCCCATCCCACTTCAGCCTACGTGAGTCTGGAACGTACACGTCAAGGTACACGACGATGCCCGCTTGCCAGTCTGGTAGCTGTAAATGCAAATAATGCCGATCGGTATATGTATCATCCTTTGCCAATCGCAGAACTGACCGCCCGAACTCGCTTGCTTGATATGAGCACACGCGCCGTAAGTGAGACTGACTCACCCCCGCCACTCGGACGTGCTCTTCGAGTCCAAGATCGGGCGGGCACAGCACAGCATGCACGGCGCCATATCATTCTCCAACAAACTCGCGACTTTCCGATCGGCGAGAATCCCGCCCGAACGCTGGCGTTGTGGCTAGTCCCGCCATGACCGTTTGAACATGGGTAACTCTGCAAATTCTGAATGTGAAATACGCGCGTCCGAAGCCGACTGGGTGAGTGTTCGCCAACACTGTACGTTCTAGGACGCTTACTGACTTGTCCTGAGTGAAGTGCATGCGCGTGCGAAACTTGAACACGTACGTGCGAACGGAATATAAGGCTCGAACGAGAGCTTGAGGAAGGTCATCGCATCCCTTTGCAACCACCGACATAACCCACCTGTTCTTCAACAACATGTCTTCCAGAGTGTGGCTGAGTGAGCACGCCCCGAACCGTGATAATCCACACTCGACTTCACTCACAGCCATTTTCGCCCAGTCACCGGCGCGTCCTCAGGCTTCGGCTACGAAATGACGCGCTGCGCCCTCGCGCACGGCGACCGCGTCCTCGCGACGCTCCGGAACCCATCCACGCTCGCCCCTCTCACCTCCCTCCACCCCCCGACCCAACTGCTCGTCAGCGCGCTCGACGTGACCGACCCAGACGGGATCCGCACCGCCTTCGCGCGCGCGCAAGCCGCGTTCGGCCGCGTCGACGTCGTCTTCAACAACGCCGGCATGGTCGTCGCGGGCGAGGCCGAGGGCGTGCCCGACGCGGCCGCGCGCCGGATGTTCGAGGTCAACTTCTGGGGCGCCGCGCACGTCTCGCAGGAGGCCGTCCGGGTCTTCAGGGACGAGAACGTCCCGCGGGGCGGGCACCTCGTCCAGAACATCGCGGCGGCCGGCGTGGTTGGGTACCCCACCCTGGGCTTCTACGCCGCGTCCAAGCACGGTGAGTCCGAGTTGGCTGCTCCCTGACAATGGTGGTGTATGGGCACAGAGCTTATCGCGCGTTCACGCGCCGGTCGACCGGTCAGCACTCGAGGGTCTCACGAAATCCCTGCGCATGGAGATGGACCCCGCGTGGAACATCAAGGTGAGCCCTCGGCCGTCGCGCGAACACCCGCCCAGCACTCACCCGCCCTCCGCCCGTGACGCACCGCCGCACACCCGCAGATCACCGCAATCGAAGCAGGCGGGTTCAAGACCTCCCTCGGCACCTCCCTCGAAGCCACGCCCCCCCACCCAGCCTACGCCAGCCCGTCCTCGGCCGCCTCGCGCGTGCGCGCCGCGCTCGACCCGTCCAGCGGGTCCCAGGCGAGCTGGCCCGAGCCCGGGCGCGGCGTCGAGAAGATCTACGCGCTCACGACGCTCCCCGCCGGCGTCGAGCCGCCGCTCCACTTCCCGCTCGGGACGGACGCGGTGCAGATGGTCAGGGGCTTCATGCGCGCGCTCGCGGAAGATTTGGAGGGGTACGCGTCGTGGTCGGACGATCTTGTGCCTTGACCGTTTGGCCGTTTGACCGTTTGAACGGTCGGATGTGGATAGTCCAAGTGCTGTAGTGGAGGAGGAAGAGTCGGCGGCTGGACGCGCTCGCGAAGTACTTGTTGTGCAAAACCGATGTGGGTTTCGAACCTGTCTGGCTGTGAACGTTAACACGACAAACAAAGCAGAACACTACGAACGACGGAGTGTACGATGCCTCCGTATTCACGAACACTAGTCAACCCACGAGCGAGCTGAACTACCTCCACGGGCCGCATGGCGTTGATTCGAGTCGTGCGCATGAGTTTTCCCAAACTGCACACGTAGGGTAGGCATGCGCATAGTCGTCTGCACCAGCGCGTCCATATCAACGATGGAACGCTGAAGGCTAAGTGGCAACTCGATGGTCCTTTCGACACTTTATCGCAAGAATATCCAAGGCTGTGCAACGTGCATGAGCTTGACCGGATGAGGACCACAAGAACGAGAGCAGATGGGGGCCAGATGACGGTCCGAGTCAAGGTGGAAAGGCTCATAAGGGCAATGTAACAGCCAACTCTCCCCACCCCGCTGGTCTCACTGCAAATAGCACAGTCCAACACAACAAGTGGGCAAGTGCAACGCTATGTGTCTCCTGGTCTGCGCACAGACAAAAACCATCCACAACAACGTTCCGCCCAGCACTCTCCCGCTCACAACAGCGAACAGTCAACACACACAGGCCTCCTCCACCGTCATAGTCTAATCCGCTCCAGATCAATTCCACAGCCGGCACCGCCGACAGTAACGTTACGAGGAAGGCTCACAGGGAGAGAAATTCCATGCAATACACACTCATCACCGTCGTCGCCCGTGCAACGTCGCAACGACACACCGTAGCCCTCCGGTCGCACGAGCAGCGACGACCACCGCACATGGCACATGGGACGAGGCTGGAGAGGGAGGTCGTGAGAGTGAGAGAAATGAGAATGAGACAGAGGGACCGTAGATCGATGTACAAGAGAGGACGACAGAGATGAGAGATATGTGGGACAGTCATTGCGAAGATAGTACTAGTCGTGAACGTACGCAGGGTATTACGAACAATAACCGTGAGTGGGATGTCGGGAGATGACAGACAGACGGACGGAGACAAGGGAACGAAAGAACGTGCGAAACAGCCAGCCAAACGCCTTCGACAACGAAGGACCAGCCCGACGTGCTGCCACAAGCAAGCAGACAGCACATCGCGTCCGGCGACGACAGCCGGCCTTGCCTGTCCGAAAACACGCCACATCGGTCTCGAGGGGTGGCATGGGCGAGGCCTGGTGGTGTTCGCTCCTGGCTGGCCGGAAGGGTGTGTGCACGCTTAGAGCACGATGCAGTGGCCCTTCTTGCCGCTCTTGGGGCGGCTGAGAAGCGCAGCACGGGTGGCATACTGGAAAACCTCACGAACACCCTCACCCGTCCGCGCTGAGCACTCGAGGTAGTGCCGAGCACCAATCTTCTGTGCTACTGCCATACCCTATGGAGCAGCCTCGTCAGTAACTGTCTTCGAACGGCAACGTCGTGAGGGCACATATGATAGAGCCGCAGTTGCTCGAGGACGAACCAGGTCCGCAAGCCGCGGAACCCCGATTGGGACGGAGAAACGCCGCCGAGACGCGCCGATACGGCATGTAGGGTGCTGGTGCCACAAGGAGTCCAAGGACATGTGCAAGACACATACCTCCTCGGGAGTCACTGGCCGCTGGTTGGTCTTCCGGAGCTCCTCAATAACTCTGGGGTCGCGACGAAGGTCCTTCTTGCAGCCGACAAGGATGATGGGGAGACCGGCGCAGAAGTGCATGACCTCAGAAATCCACTGATGGGTTGGAGAACAGCGCACGAGTCAGTGGGGAATAGAGCATAATAATAGAGCATACACGGACCTTCTCCTGCACGTTGTCCAGCGAATCAGGCGAGTCTACAGCGAAGCAGATGAGGATGACGTTGGAGTCAGGGTAGCTGAGTGGACGGAGTCGGTCGTAGTCTTCCTGGCCAGCAGTATCCCACAAGGCCAGCTCGACATGCTTTCCATCAACCTCCACATCGGCGACGTAGTTCTCGAAGACGGTCGGGACGTAGACCTGAGGGTGGCAAGAGTAAGCGCCAATTATGACACACGACAACACGCCACGTCTTCTGGACTTGGAGAGCGGACTGGGAATGGACAGCACGGAGAATTGGAAACTGACCTCGGGGAAAGTTCCCTTGGAGAAGACGATCAAGAGACAGGTCTGAGCAGGACGGAGGGGAGTGAGTGGTTGAGTGGTACGATAGGTGGTGGATGGATACGACCTTTCCGCAAGCACCATCACCGACGATGACGAGCTTCCTGCGAATTTCAGACATTTGGGTCGTGTGGCCGGGGTCGGGAACTTGGGTGCGGTCGCGGTTGTGGTGGACGTAGGAAGGGAGGAGGGGAACAGGAGAGGGGTGGTCGTCGTTGTCGGAAGCGATGATAGCCAGCGACGGCTTTTCACCCGCTTTCAAACTCCTCCCAACACAGCATGAGGGCCGCTCACGTAATCACACAGGCCCGTGCGTGCGAATGCCTCGGGCGTCCCACACTGCCCGCCCAGTGCGCCTTCCGCCGGGAAGAGCATGCCCCGACGCTGTCCATCTCCTCGTCGTCGTCGTCGTCGGCGTCGTCGTCAAGGGCGGGCTGTGCCCCCGCCTTCTATACCGACTAGTCTGCATCGCCTCCCTCGTGCCTTGCTCAAACACCGCTTGGGGTTATCGCGCACATCGTCCCCCCGCATGACGTCAAGCAGTCCTCGACGACGACGCGGCTGAAGATGTCATCCGTGTCCACCTCGGGCATGTGGTCCTCGTGGGCATCCAGCCGGTCTACGTCTATGCAGTGTCTCTCGTTTTCCAGGTCCCCGCGCTCTGTGGTGTCCAATGTTCGTTGAGGCCGAAGACTCCGCGCCTCGTCTTTCAAACACCACCTGTGCTGCTATCTTCTGTCCATCACCCAGCCCTGTCCAGATACTCTTCCACGCGATGACGCGTGGTAGTCGACTCTGGGGTACTGACAACTTGCTCGCCCTCCCAAGTTGACTGCACCATCACAGCATGTCGACAACAAGCATCTGATGACTTTGGGACCTACATGATCATACACACACCAACAAAAGCACTCTAGACTGCGTTGCACAGGTCTCCTCTCGACGCAACGCCACCCACTTGGGCAAACAACACGTCATGCGACTGCTCACCTCGTTTCTTCGCACCTGTATCCCTGCACTCTGTGGTGCGGGACATCTGTAGAAGGCACACAGTATGCAAGCGAAGACACATACCTGCACCCACTCCCAAACGGGTGACCTCATCTCCACCACCTTGATGAGCACCATGATGTCATCGCTGTCGACCTCAACCTCTTATATACCGTGTATACCTCCCCTCTATCCCCAACCGCACCTTCCTCTCTGCCTACGATCTACCATTCACGCCCAATAAACGACTAAACGACCATGAGCGTCCAAGCCGGCAAGTCTTACAAGGTCACCAACGCCAAGGCAGGCACCGTCCTCGACCTCTCCGGCGGCCAGGACCACTCCCCCATCACTGGCTACTCCTACAGTGGCGGCACCAACCAACAAGTAAGCATGCACACTCTCCTCATCCCCATCCCGCTCGACTGAACGGCGCGTCCGACAGTGGGTCCTCGAAGAGTCTAACGGCCACTTCCACATCAAGAACGCCGCCACGGGTCTCTTCATCGGCTTTGATGGCGAGCTCAACAACGCCACCCCCATCATCGCCACCTCCAAGCCGTGCGAGTGGGAAGTCAAGCCCGACCGCAACGACGAGAGCGTCTTCAGGTGAGTCCCGCCCGCCACTTTCCTCCTTCCTTCTTCGACTATCGATGGTCGGATTACGTTCTGACACTTGACGCCGCTTCACTCGTGCCACATCACAGGGTGTTCCTCGCTGGCACGCTGTACTGCCTAGACCTCAGCGACCACGGAAACCCGAACCCGGGCACGCCCGTCACCCTCTGGAAGAAGTGGGAGGGCGGCACCAACCAGACGTGGCGTTTCGAGGAGGGTGAGTACACCAATTCGCTCACTCAGCTTATCATTATATGCGCACGATCGCTGATGGTGACGGCTTGTGCAGCGTAAGCGTAGGGGGATCCATCTAGCTTTGATGAAGGATTGTATCGCATGCATGTACCATAGCCGCAATCGAACACGCATTCGTCTCGGATTAGTGAACGGTGTGGTCTTCATCTGGAACAGGATCCACTGCTTGAGAGTACCTGCAGTTAGCAAGGGAAGCCATCGACTTTCTGCAGGGCGTACTATACGCACGAAGTAAAGTGCGAAAGTTCCGTATGATGTGGCACTCTTCCCGTCACCTCTCGCCCATGATTGGGAACATATGCGCATGATCAGTCCAAAATCCATGGGCATACCAGGCGAGGAAGAAGGAAAGTACTTCGCTTCCCGCTATCACAAAGAATGAAGGCTATGTCCGCCTTGAAGCCCAGCCCCAGAGCGTTCACGGAATGATGCAGGGGTGTCCAGGGGAATATAACGTGGACTGCGCAGTGCAGCCAGTCGTGTATGCGCACGTTCGCCTCCAAGCTTTAAAATTCTTGCAGGCCAAGCAGTTCGGAAGGGCTTCGCCACGGGTTTACCGATTGACGTTTATTGTGCCGGTGAACCGTCTGCCTCGACGGTCCCCACGAACGCCCCAACTCCGCGGCGGACGGGCAGCGTCGACGCCGATCTGGCCCCTGGGTAGCTTTCGGGACCCATGGGAGAACTCCGTGTGGATCGCCGCGAGCTCAGCGGGTGACGCGTTGACGCTCGGGCCTGTGCGATCAGTACACGGGCCTGCCCTGCACAGCCATACGTGCTCGCGAGGACGAGGACGGGAATCAGGCTTCCTGAGGTACTCGAGTGTGAAGGCTCGAGTAACGAGTTTGGCGGTTCGAACGACTGCGGTGACGCCTCGTGATTCGTGAAGATCGTGGAGTGACAGTGAATGGGGCCCGCGCCTTGCGGTAACTAGCGAGGAGGAATTGGGATTGGGTGGGAACGCAACAGGCGACTTCCTCCGTGAAGTAGGTTGCGCTCGCCTCTGACGTGCGCGGGGTATGGCGGTGTTACACGCTCCGCTTGTGCGGCGTGTCGATCTATGATGGACATGATAGTAAAAATGATGCATGTTACTGCACGGGAAATGGACCTACGAGCGGGGGACAGACTTGTCAGTAAGTCTGTCGGGCGCCGTGGTAATCGAACCGAACCGTACTTGCTCTCTCACCTCTGGATAATGCTTTAATCCCTCTTCTCTCCATAGGTACTTGCACTACCAAAGGAAGAGTAACATGACAGAAACCGTCGCATCGGCAGAAAGTTCGGCGCAACACCGACATTGCGTTCTCGTTACTCGTGAGTATCCAGCTTCTGGGGACCTGGTCAGCAAGAGCCACTCGAAGCGGCAGCACATACGCGGAAACTCACATTACGATTTTGGAGCTACGTCAAACCGTTGACTAGCAAGGACATAATGCAACGAAGCACGTACACAGGGGGTGATGCTTCGAAGGTATGGCACCGCGCTGGGCCCGGGTCCGGTCTTGCATGAAGCCTTCGACCACGTCTTCGAGGAACCCTGACGTTAACTGTAGGCAATCCGTCTTCCTTGCTCGTCTTGGCGTGAGCATGGTCGAAGCCTCCATCAGGTTGACCTCGAACAGAACAGTAGAAGAACCCAAGTCTCACTTCACACCGGATGCGTTAGAACCACTCGGTTCTGCGTACAGACTCGGGTGGTGTAGACGGCTCGCGTTACGCGTGCACGTTCGCGCTGAGACTCTGGCTCGTGCCCTAGACGACGTGCCGCGGCAATGACCCTCTCGTCCTAGAATTGTGCACATCTCTGCGGCGAAGACGGTATCCCGAGGGTACGCTCTGGCTTCCGACTTCCGACACTCACTTAGGTCTCGGGTGTTCCTCCCTAGCATCCTTGTGCATCATGCGGGTACCCCGCCGCACAGAGCGAGTCTTCACTTGCAGGACACCGTGCCGGTCGATGTCCATACTGATCGGTACAAGGAGTCCAGAGCATCCTGAGCTTCGTGAATAGTGACGTCCCCGGTACGTAATCTGTGAGTCATAAGGACCAGATTAGAGATGAGACGATCTGCGGTAAATCGCTCTTCTCACAAACAATCTCAGCGGTACGATGACAAGCCTCTTCGAAATATGAGTTTGAGTGAGAAGCCACGCTTCCCCAACAGAGGGCGGAAGTGATCTTGACGCGTTGGCTATGCGAGGCCGGCGGGATATGCGGGATGCTGTCCTCACCGACGATCATGAACGAATCTATACGGTAGTGGCGTACCCAAGTTAAGGTCATGGATTGCAACCGAGAGCTCCTGATCAACCGGTCAACATCTGGGGGCGGGAGGCGTGGTCCACCGACCATCGGCATAATCATGCAAAAGTCAATCTGGGAAGGTTATCGTTAGTCGCACTCCCGCGTGGCGCTAGTGAACGATGTGTATGAGATATGAGATAACGCACGCACTTCCTATGAGTCGGAAGCACCGCCGTGATGACAGTCGACGAAGGAGACCCACAGGTGAACCACTGCGCTTCTGGCGCAACCTTGGCCGGCGGTCGTTCGAGGCCTCTTAGCATTTGCCTCAGCTTGCTTCTAAGCCTTCGACCGACTCCTTCACGCGCGAAGCCTCATGGCATCTTCGACGCTCGCTCACGTTCTTGCTGTGTCATCGGACCGGTATTTCGCCTGTATCAGCTGCGCGTTCCAGGGCACGGTCGGTGACTGTATGTCTCGGCTGTCCTGACCATAGATCTTCGGGGCTGTGAAAGCGACCGCATGAACAGTGCCGCGATCTGGGACGAGGATGAGAACGTGATGAGAACGGGACCGCATGACAGGACAGTTGTGAGACATCGCACAAGGCGAGAGCGACAACACGTACTTTGAGCGAACACATTACTCAGGTGAGCACGATCGCCGAGAGCGGGGAAGGTCGCGATGCGCGACGAGACCTCAATGATGATGGTCGGATGGTGCGAACTCCACGGTCTCGACCTGATGGGGATGGCCTCCGCGTCGGACACCAACCGAGGGGGAAAGTAAATGGCCAAATCAAGCGGACTGACCATCACACCACCACGGAGTCAGGCCCGACAATTTTGGGGACCCTGGCCTTCGTTTGAAGCGTGCTGGTCATCTCGCACCGTATACGAGCCTTGCTGGAGCGGATGTTGTATCTTCGTTGCTCTCGTGGAACTCTCGTGGACGCCGGAGTCACCGCTGCGATAGGCTGCCGTGATTGATGCAGCCGCGAAACTATGAAGCTTCGCGCGTCTCGGTGGGTTGCGTGTTGCCTCTCGCAGAGTCGTGTCGGTTGTTCTCGGCGTCTGAGCTATGATCGACGCACCCGGAGGGCAACGTGGATGCTGTCGGTCCGATTTTTTGAACTCGTGTCTGCATGTCTGCTGGGCACGGATGTCACTTCCCCTGAAGATGCCTCGAGGCCGGATGCGGTAAGCGTCTGACATTGAAGAACACATCAAGATGAGATAAGTGCGGTTCCAGATAGATTGCGGTAAAACCACGCACCAGAGGCCACGAGCCCGAGACGACTGCTATCACTGCGGTAGCAGCCAATCACAACGAGCGCCTTGTCTTCCCGTAACATCCCGCGATACACCGTTGCAAAACGTTGACACTAGTTGCCCCGGGCTCTAGGTCAGCAGGAGTGATCACGCACTCGTTCTCCCAAATGTGATCGACCAGAGGGAGATTGGGGTCCGAACTCATACGGCGTTTCATCCGGTCGCAGTGCGAACGCCCGCCGTCGAGAACGACCCTGTTCCACATGAAGGTCGCTATGGTCAGGGCCATGGATTGAATAAGCGCTAGCGCACTGCCAACAAACGTGGAACTATTCATTCCGGCTGCATTTCTGCGCCAAATTTGCATGCACGGGGAAGAGACAACTCACTTTGATGTACACGAAGCATTGCGCAGCGCCACAATGAGCGCAGTCTCGACGAGTCCAGAGCGTCCCGGTAGACACTTCCTACTGCGTTTTCCACCATGACTCTGCGGACAGAGGCTGTAGGGAACTCTAAGTGCATCGCGCAAGTGGCGCGTGGCTGTAGCTTTGAGGAAGTAAACTGCCCCTTCGGACCTGATAACTACCAGGTTCAGTCTGATAAGGCTCGTGCGCATGGCCTCCGCGCGGCGAACCAAGAAGCGACGTCCAGTGACGCATGTAAAACGTTTCCGCGAGCACGATACTACACGAGCGTGGTATCAGGCGAATTACGAGACAGTGCGATGAAACGATGGTAGCGGGCGCCCCGAGAGCAAAAATGCCCAATCCAGTACCAGCGCTGGGTGCATATCGCGCGGGTCATGAGGTCAATGTAGTAAAGCCTCTGCTCGTCTGGAGTGAACGGAGATGACGCGAAAGACTGATCATACGTACTCGGTCACTAGCACATAGCCCTTGCTCCTAGCGTCGAGGGAGGATGATCAAAGCGCGCGGGATGCACGAGTCGGTCAAAACGTATTCTTCCCATCTATCACCAGCGATCTTCCCCGCGAAATTGACCCGGGCGCGAGGCTGGCAAATCTCGATGAACGATGTCTGCTGCTAAAACATCCTGACCACTTGCGAGGCGTTCTGTCGAGGCTCTGGATCGTCGCCCTGACTTTCTCGGGTGACACATTCAGAACCGGAACGAAGGTCCGCTGCAGTCAGCGTGAGGATCCGTACGGATATGCAGGTCGTACTCACACCGTTCCGAGCGACTACGGCAGCCACACCGTGAAACAGATTGCTATACTCGCTGCACCTTCGCGCTTCGCACCCCAAATGAAGCACGAGAGGCCTACCACTGAACGCCATATGCACATCATGGAGTCTCGAGGTCTGGGTCTCGACTCGAGACATCCGTGATGTACGTACATACGGTCCCTCGATCGTGCGTGGTTGAGAGATTGAGAGCCCAGATTGAGGTAAACGACAGCCTCTTGACGCTGGGCGAACTCAGGGGAGTGCACAGCACTCCACCTGTCATCGTGCTATAAGAGGATGGCGATTCAGAGCCTGGGCTGTCCAACCCAGCACCAGACAGTGTGCACGATACCTGAGCCCCATAGTCCCTTCAGCACAACACGCCGTGTACCGACTCGCCACCTCGACCTCATCATGTCCTTCATCAAGCCCGGCCACACCTACAAGCTGACCCACACCAAGACCCATGCCGTCCTCAACCTCTCCATGGCCGACTTCCAGTCGCTTGCAGGAGCCCCTTGGGATGCGAGTGACAACCAGAAGGTACGCACACTCATCATACACCAGCTGGGGCATGTTGTTGATATGTGTCATCACAGTGGGTGGCAGAGCGTGCAAGGTCGCCGCAACCTGGCATGACGCGATGGGTCTTCCGTAGCGTCGCCACAGGCCTCTACCTCGGTATTGATGGGACACCACGAGCTGCGGCACGTGTTGTCGCTACGCGGGACGAGACAGAGTGGGATGTCCGAGCCGATAAGGAAGACCCCTCTGTGCTCCGGTGAGCAACTCCCAAAGACGTCCTGTCATCCTCTCCGTGCTGATTTTGTCATGTAGCATAGTGGTACCGAATGGGCGACTAGGTCTTCAATTAGGCGAGAAGAATGCTTACCCCGCCCCCGGTGCCCCTGCGAAACTGTGGGAGGTCAAGGAGGGCGAAGAGCAGCGCTGGCGACTCGAGGAAGGTGAGGGCCCGGCTGGTTGGCCGGAAACGTACGTCGACTAATGATAGAAGACTCACTCATAGTTTGAACACACCGCACCGGCACACGTTTGTCGCACAGGGTTTTGAGGGCTTGTACTTGCGCGATGGACGCTGTATGAAGCTAGTCTCGAACGTGTCCGAACTCTTTCGTACTTGTGTTGTCACTACAATGCATCACGGACACTTAGAATCAATCAGTCAGCGGCGTTATGCTGCCCAGCCGTGCGGTACAGGATTCGATTGGACGCACCGGTACCTCTTCGTCAGGCCGAAGCTGCTGAGAGTCGCCGCCTCATGACAGCGTCTTAGAACCTCGTTATCCGGTCGGTACCCTCCTTCGATGACTCGAAGGCGCTATAAGTACAGTTTGCTTCTTTGGCTTCGTGGAAGGACATGCACGATATAGAGAGGAGAGGATGGACATAGTTCGCGAGGTGTTGCTTCGTGCGTAGCGCTGCCTATATCACACCACGCTAGGCAGGAGGGAAGCCGATTCTTTGAGGCGCAATATGCCTGCCGTCCAATTCTCAGCTACCCTGGGCCGACCCACGCCCTGTCCAGCGAGAGATGATAGAGGTTACATACTACTCGCGTGGCCTTTGTAAACGATACGTATGTCGTAGCCCTTGATTGAGTTTTCAGTGCTACCCTGGCGCGAATTGGATTGGACACGGCCCCTGGCTAGGCGTGGCATCGAGGGGTACCAAGGTGCGCACGGAGCTACACGTACCACTGCGACGTGTCGCCGCATGGTCTTGGAACGCCAATGGGTCATCCGCGTCAGGTTCTTATCACGCATGAAATCTAAGCGAGCGACTCACACAAGAACATGGTGCTGCTCGCGAAGTACCCTGTGAACCTATGCCACGATGCGCGGTAGTGAATGAGCGTCCGATATCCGCAAATTGCTTGACGTCGACCCTAACTCCCTGAGTCGCGGAGTCAGTCGCTATTTTGCCTAGCTATATGCGCATACATTTACCTGAGAAACGAGTGATGCACATCGGAGGTGGCCTGACTATATGCGCGGAACGGCGAATGGAGGTAGCCATACTCTGCACGCCCGTAAGCTCGCATAAAGTCACAGTGCTTGTGTCGATGATGGTGGTGGGAAACCAAGATATGCGACATACAAGCGCCTGTCATCCGCACGTCATGCGCATCTCCAACCAGCGATGTCGCTGGCACTAGGGTGCTATGGAGCATTGACAGCAAGTAAGTGGCAATAACAAGAGACGTACAAAGCCCAGTAAGGAGTAGGTGCGCCAAATCACAGGCGCGACAAGGGGCGCGTGAGACCCCTCCGGAGCAAGCGAGCAAGGATGGGTACGGCAAAACTAGAAGTAAGGGTGGAGTAATTATATGCAGGTGATCTACGAGAACTTCCATCTGCAGAGATGTAGGAATATTGCACGACATGAGCGGGGTGTGGGCGGCATCAGAAACGGTACAAACTGACCTATTACTACATACAGTACAGCTAAGAGGCATTTCAGTAAAGTGACAGCGACAGGAGCGAACATACTCACGTTACAAATGTCTAACGAGATGCACTCAGTACCAAAAAATGTATAGTAGTATACAAGACGCACCGTCATGGGTTCATCAGCACTGCGGGTCTGCGCCTGACGGTACCGGCATTTCCGCTACATTACGCCTCAGCATACGCCTCAGTCCAAAAACGCGTATGGGGACAATCGCACCTGCTTGCACCGACCACATTGGAAAGCATCGGTTTCCGCTTCTTGCTCTCCCGCTCCCAAGGTCTTGAACAGATTCTCTTGGGCGATCTTTGCGTCCGCTGCTTTCCGCTCCTCCGAGGCCATCTCCTGGCTCGTCATCTTACAGAATTTCGAAACAGCTAGGTCACCTGATACGACACTCTCCCGGAGGCCGGGATTATTCTTGTCCTTGAGGTTCACGAACAGCGAGCGGATCTTGGCTTTATAGGCGGCGGTAGTACCCCCGTTGTCGTTTAGCACTGTTCGCTCGATATCCTTTGCTCGAGAGAGGATAAGCTCACTCGCTGATGGTCAAGGTCAGGCACATCCCAGGATAAACATAGAGAGACGCACGAGCTCCAGAATCAAAGACGAGAGCATCGTAAATGAGCTCCGCACACTTGTCTCGTGTTTTGTCCCCGGTATAATCAATTTTGATACCGTCGCTCTTGGCTGAGCGTGTGTCGTTGATCTTGAGGCCACTGTTCGACACGGTCGGTGTGACAGGGGTAGATGGAGTGGCTGCTGTTGATGAGCTAGTAGCCTTTCGGGCGGCTGCGGGGAAGAAGGATAAGAACCATGGACATAATGCAGAGCGACGAGGACGGGAAGGCAGCATATAAGGAGACGAAAGGCAGAAGGCAGAGCAAGGCAGCAATATCAGCATTTCCCTGCACAATCTGCACGCGGAGTGATTGTACCCTTTAGTCATAAAGGCTACTATATTATGGCGCGTACACCCTGTAGCAGCAGTGCAGTTACACGTATGGCGACGCAGCACGTCTCCTCCGGATATGTCATACCTTCCGCGTCGCACAAAGCCCCGCGAGAGCAGGCCTGCATCACAACTGCCAACGGGAGCGACTCCTCGCTATCACGGGCAACACATCTGGGAATACATCGGGAGACGGCAGAGCAGGAAACTGATCAATTCAGGGAAGGAACATGGGAGACATACCGCATTGGCGGACGAAGAGCACATAGGCGAACGGAAGATAACAGTCTCTCAGAATAGGAAAAGTCAAGTATCACCAGCATTCTCGTTGGGAAACTTGACTTTTCCCTAGCCTTTCTGCCCTTGATCATACTGCGTGAAAGAGCAGGACCCGATGCTACATTGGCGAGTGGATTATGAGATTTACGCTCTCGCTCTCGGAAGTTGCAAGCGTTTTCGTCGCGGCCGGTGGAACGAACAGGAACGTAAGGGCGCGGAAGGTGGATGGAACGTACCTGGCGGTTTCGCAGTCGCCTTCGAGCCTCCCTTTGCTTTCTCCACCTCAGACTTCCATTTCTTTACGATCTCCTTGGCGAGCTCAGAGACTTGTTTGGAAGCATGCGAGCGCAGCTTCCCGACCGCCAAACCAGCCTTGCTTTCCTGTAAATACGCAGCATTAGTCGACGATCAGTGACGCCACAACGAAAGACAGACCCGTAGGATAGCCTCAGTAATCTTGGGCTGCTGCTTGAAAGTGTTCAGAATAGTAACGATCTCCTACATGGACGTAAACGTTAGAAACCACATTGAATGCGAGTGAACGGGGAGGCCATAGGGGGTTCAGTTACACACCTCATCGGTGGAGGCGCTGTTCAACGACTTGACGAGCGGCTTCAATTCCGCGGACATGTTGGATATACTCTACGCTACACCGGATTCAATGGCTGCAATGCTCTCGTTGTTAACACAGTCGCCTGTGGCGTGGACGAGTTCCAAAGCAGCAAGGACGGGAGAGATGTCGCAACACACGCCCATGTCCCCGCTGCTGACAAAGCAGAGTAAATATGTCCAAATAGCGCGCTCATCGGTGAGCGCGTTGAGCTCAGTGCCACCGTCGGCTTAGGACTTACCTTCCCTTCGCGTCTGCTGCCTCTTATTCTTCCCGACGACTACTTAGGATGACTTCATCACTACCGCCCTTGAACCCTCTACTTCAAGCATGCGGAAAACGCACACGGGACATATTCTCGGCCGGACTGGATGAAAGCTATAAAGATGAGGAAAAGAGGTGCGTTGTTCTGTATGTCGAGGCATGTACCAGAGCTGATCCGTTGCGCACTCAGTGCACGGATACGTCTGGCAGTGAAGATGAACGATGAGTACAAGGAAGTCAAGCAACTACCTGCACCTCTTCTCGCGCAACAAGGACCTGTCGGACCTGCGAGACCGAAGGAACAGAGGAAGATGATTACAGCGGGACGTGCGTATAGTTATTTCCTGAATATGCTGATGTATGTGCTCATCATACGTAGCGAGCTCGGACGCCGGCCGTATGATTGCGCAAATAGACAATACCCCTCCACCTCAACCATCCACATTCACCAATAACAACAATCTCACCCGTGCACTCCAACTCCATAAGACAACTCGAACAGTAAAGCCTACGTACCATCCGCCATGGAAGCTGGTACGCGTCATCTCCGGACACCTTGGCTGGGTGCGCAGTGTGGCAGTCGAACCGGGAAACAAATGGTTCGCGACAGGAGCAGGAGACCGTGTTATCAAGATTTGGGACCTCGCTTCGGGTGAGCTCAAGCTATCATTAACGGGTCATATCTCGACCGTGCGGGGTTTGGCTGTATCTTCTCGTCATCCATATCTGTTCTCATGCGGAGAGGACAAGGTCCGTGCTTCTGCGGTATCTGAGCAGTCATAGCGCGCTAACATGCGTTCGCAGATGGTCAAGTGTTGGGACCTAGAGGCTAACAAGGTCATTCGACACTACCACGGGCACCTCTCCGGGGTGTATTCCCTCAGTCTGCACCCCACGCTCGATGTTCTTGTGACCGCTGGGCGCGACGCGTCAGCTCGTGTATGGGATATGCGAACAAAAGCACAAATCCACGTTCTAGCAGGCCATACTGCCACTGTCGCGGATGTGAAGTGTCAAGAATCAGATCCGCAGGTCATCACGGGCAGCATGGACTCGACCGTGCGGTGAGTAGCATATATCCGCATACTCATATTGACTTGCGCTCATGCATGCGCGAATAGACTATGGGATCTTGCCGCGGGTAAGACAATGGTCACGCTCACGCACCACAAAAAGTCGGTCCGTGCGCTCGCCATTCATCCCACGGAGTACACGTTTGCGTCCGCCTCCGCAGGTGGGAACAACATCAAGAAGTGGAAGTGCCCCGAGGGCATGTTCGTCTTCAACTTCAGCGGGCACAACGCAATCATCAACACCCTGTCAGTCAATTCCGAAGGTGTCTTCTTCTCAGGGGGCGACAATGGCTCTCTCACGCTATGGGACTGGGATACCGGCACTGCGTTCCAGAACATGGAGGATATTCCACAGCCGGGTTCATTGGAGGCGGAAGCGGGCGTGTTCTGCTCAACGTTCGATATGACGGGTACTCGTTTGATCACTGGCGGGGCAGACAAGACGATTAAGGTACGTGCTCTCGCTATAGATGCTTGTATGCGCTTGCTCAACGTTGCGAATAGATCTATGCCGAACAGGCGCAATAGGCCTCTTGTATTATAGTGCTGTATTGCTAAGGTCTATCTTATACGCTGTGCGACGGCTGTTGCCATACGAGGTCGATATGATATGTTGACGAACGTATCACAGTCACAGAGGTCGTGCGTGTTTTCACTGCTACTCATTCACATGCCATATATAGAACCAACTGTGTCCCCCTGCAGTCAGGTCGGTTCAGCATTTTGTGGTGAGACGAACGCGCACATGTAGCTGCTCTGTGCGAAAGGCAGTGGTCGTATGGACACGAGTGAGGGGGGATGGGAAGAGAGGTCAGTATGCACGTTGTGAATTGCAAGCCCAAGATCAACTGACCCAGCTCTTGCGGGGACAGACAATGTTCTCATCAATGATGCCCTTCATCGCGGAAACCGTGGCCATGACCAGGGTTGACTGCTCGTGGATAGGTCAGTCTCGATGATTCCAAGGTTGCTCTCGAGACGGGAGACGCATACCTTGCGGAGCAGCAAGAGTCATCTGTACCGCGAGCAAGAGTGCGAAGATGGCGGAAACGAGATCTGACGTGTTGATGAATTGCATAGCGGTTGGGCGCTCGGAGGCTGAAGACGAGTATGCAGGGTACTTTCGATAAGTGCTGGTGTTCTCTAGAATACTCTCCGCGCGGCCTTATACTGAGCGGTTGCTCAACAGCGCTGCCTCGGACCAGTGCCTTCCGGCATCGGGAATGCTTCCATGGATGATAGTTTCAGGACGGACATCGCCTCGACGACCAGCTCCGGTGAGTGCGTTCGTTCCCGGTCCCTTGTTTGCTCAGTGAAGACAGAACGAGTGGTAGCCTCACTGCCTACACACACAGCCCCTCCGACTGCCGCCAACTACACAACTCACGGAACGTCAGAGACGTCCCGCCGAAGCGGGCGCATCTGCGGCGCCGGAGTGTCTCCGGGATGCCATCTTTCTTCCACCTCACAACTTTCAGCCCTGGCGCCCGCCTGTCATCTTGCATGCAATCTTATTTGCTGGACCAGAAACCGCAACGTTCAGCTGCGCCTTCGCCGCGAGTTGTCCCTGTAGACGTCCGGTGACTAGGATCCAGCGGTGTTCAACCTGATGAAGAATCCACCTTGGTGCGAATGAGCGAATACTCCTCCCGTCGGTCAAACAGGATGCCTGCAGCAGAACCTCTTCTTGTCCAACCTTAAGTTCGGAACAAACGCTCGCAATTTGACTCATGGTCAGCGATGTCGTGTATGCCCTGGCGGCTGCAAACGGCAGACCATCCACTGACTGGTGCTCGCGTTTCCTCTTGTGGTTCAGCCTCTCCACTCCAATGAACAGTTCGTCCATCGGCTGTAATGTGACATCATAGAATCACTGATGGCTTGAAGTCAGGTTTGCGTGTTCATTGGAGGACATGCCTAGTATGGCTGCAGATCCCAGTACTGCGATTGCACACACACGTATATACATCCTAACAATCCCCGTGGCTTGCGTTCCCGGTAATCAAGGCTCAAGGTCTTCCGACCACTTCCCGTACGTGTCGATATCCTTCAAGAGATCATGTATATAGCCCTTGGCACCCGCTACCGCGTCGTTGCCAAGCGGGAAGTACTTGGGTGGCTCGGGCAGGGTCGTCAGTGCGTAGATTTTCTCGACCCCTCGCGCCGTGTCCTTCCAACCGTCCATAGCCCAAATCGCCTTGCGAGTGCGCGAGGCCACCGAGTCCGGGTCGTTGTATGCGGGGTGCTGTGGCAACTCCACACCTTTGGTTATGATGTTGGTCTTGAATCCGCCCGGCTCTACTGCGGTGATCTATGAAGTACATTTGACCGTGAGTCTTACTATCGGATTGGCAATGAGCGTAAAGTGGACGACAGAGGGCTCACCTTGATGTTCCAGGCTGGGCTCAACTCCAGACGCAGCGACTTTGTGAACCCTTCCAGCGCTGTTGTCGACCTTGAAGCATGAGCACGTATGAACTGTGTGCCCGACCTATGCTGCACTCACCATGTTTAGATGCAATGTAGAAGCTCAAGCAAGGGACGCCCATGATGCCTCCTACGGCGGTGTTTTGAATGAGATACCCGCCCTGAGGCTTATTCTCTTCTCGGAAGAAGCGGACGGCCTCCAGCGAGACATGCGCGGCACCCCAGAAGTTCACTTCAAGTTGCTGACGCGCGGTCTCCTCTGGGAAGGCCTCAGCCTCGCCGGCGACGGCGTAGCCAGCGTTGTTGAAGACGATATCGATGCGCCCAAACGCCGCTTTGGCGCGCTGGAATGCGGCCTTGATCTCCTCGGTGCGGGTGACGTCGAGTTTGGCGACGACAAGCTGGGTTTCGGGATACTCAGATGCGAGAGAGGCAAGCGCCGCGGGGTTGCGGAGAGTGGCGAGAACGCGGTCGCCACGGGCAAGGGCGAGACGCGTCATCTCGTAGCCGAAGCCTGTGGATGCGCCAGTAACTAGGGCGAGCCGTTAGTAAAGGGGCTCCGAGGAACACAGGTGAGCTCACTTAGCCAAACTCGGGAGGACATGGTAATCAGATGTGATGTTTACGATGAGGACGCCCTACAGGTGTTCGGGTTGCAGCTCTTATACACCGTCCCCCCACGGGCCATCCGCCGAAATGCTTACGCTGCCCCTTCTGCCGAAGTAGACGCAATGGGCAATCTGTCTCAGCTTCCGTAGGCCATGTCCCTCAACAACCATTATCACAGTATCAGCTCCCGAAAGCTCATCTCCGTTCGGCATTTGTACCGCATATGATCAAGTCACATTGCGTGTCCCGCGGAGGGCAGATACGATTGTGTTTCCGGGAGCAATCTTGGAGGTTCACATATACCGATCGGCGTTCGTGCACGCAGCCGCACAAGTACAACTATCGTTCACGTGATCACACACATCCTCCTCGACTCGACTCCGCTACAACGTCCTCAAGATCGGTGACTCATAGTGCATAATTGGGATGGTAAGTTGTGCGTATTAAGTGCATGCACAGGGAGTTTGACTTCCATGCAATGCGTCGGCTTTCAAAGCTAGCTGAGCTGTGAATCAGAATCCACATGCTACTACATGTTAGACCATACCGAGCTGTCCTCGAAATGTGCGCACGTCAACATACATCGAAGTGAGTGCTACTATTCTCCCCTCCCCCGCATCTCCGCACTGAACTAGGCTCAAGCGGCAAGATCTTCCGACCATGGCGCATACGCGTCGACGTCCTTGGCCAGCTCACGCCTGAAGTCGTTGATCCATTGGACCGCGTCATTCCCCAAGGGAAAGTGGAGCGGGGGGTCGGGCAGTGTCGTGAGCGCGTAAATCTTCTCGACCCCACGAGCGGGGTCTGCCCCATCCTGGCTTTCGCTGGGAGAGCTGAGCGCCTTCCGCATAACAGAGGTGACTAGCGTTGGGTCGGCGTAGGCGATGTCCTGGGGCAGCGTCGTGCAGGAGCTGGCGAGGGACGTCTTGAACCTGCCTGTCTCCACGGCCGTGAACTGTCATGCAGGAGGGACACAAAAATCAGTGTGCGCAAACGGACGATGCGACGGCAGGCTACCTTGATATTCCATGCAGGGTTCATCTCCAGACGGAGTGTCTCGGTCAAACCCAAGAGCGCTGTCGTCAAGGTGTCAGCTGCTGGTGCGTTCTTTGTGCCCATCGCAGCCTTGCTCGAACTCACCGTGCTTGGTTGCGACGTAGAAGCCCAATGCAGGGAAGCCCATCAGGGCGCCCGCGGCGAGGTGCTGAACGAGATGCCCGCCCTGGGGTACGTTCTCCTCTCGGAAGAACCGCACAGCCTCTTGGGAAACATGCGCGGCGCCCCAGAAGTTGACCTCGAACATCTTTCGCGCGGGGTCGTCTGGCGTGGTCTCGGATTCCCCGAGGACGATGATGCCTGCGTTGTTGAAGACGACGTCAATGCGGCCGAAGGCAGACTTTGCTCGCTGGAACGTGGCCTTGATGTCGTCAGGGCGTGTGACGTCGAGTGGCACGACGACAAGCTGCGTGTCGGGGTACTGGGACGTGAGCGAGGCGAGCGCCGTGGGGCTGCGGAGAGTCGCGAGGACCCGGTCGCCGTGGGCGAGGGCGCAGCGCGTCATTGCCAGCCCGAAGCCGGACGATGCACCGGTTACTGCGAGAGTAGTGTATGAATACAAGGCTACAGGGACAGGAAGGAGAGATCTGACTCAGCCAAACTCGAGAAGGCATATTATCTGTTGAGCAGCTGAGTCTGGAGGAGAGTGGTTGTCTGTGATCTACGTCGGCTGCTCTGGCTTATATATGTGAGTTTTTGCACTGGACTGTTTTGAGTCAGCTAATCGATAGAGGATAGCACATTACATGGGCCTCGCCTCTCGAAGTATGGGCGACATCGAAGCAAATGACGTTGGAACTTGCCATGTTTGGCTGGTCTCTCTCAAGACACTCGCTCACCGCTGCCCGCTTGGGACTGGTATGCTTCGTCTGTTAGTAATGTATGTTCGTGCAATGTTCTTCTCTCATGGGAATGTGCTCTTCTTACGGACATTCATGTGGGTCCAACGCGGCCGTCTCCAAAGCTTGCGAAGGCCGATCGGTATGTGACGAGCTCCATAGGTCCTCCGTGACTATCCATCCATCGGTATCCTCATGAAGAAGAATTGAACATCATCATAGAGCCGGCTTTCATCACGGCGACAGCTTGCCCTACGACGGTGAGTTGAACTTATGCAGAATTTCTGGCCAAAATGGAGAACGCTGAGAAATGACTTGGACGTAGGATCCTTCAGTCGCTTACCCAGGGTAGACGCGTGCAGCCCGCTCACGACCGCGGTGATATATCATGCATTGCTGCATGCGTACTACAAGCTCGACTCTCGGTCTATGAGTATCGTTCGGCGCTGCCAAGCCTGGTGCCGCCTGAGACCGCTATAGGCGTCTGTATTTTTGAACCTGCCGTGACTGGTCTGTTTAGAACTACGTCACGCAGCCCCCATCGAACCTAATATCGTCGGAGCTTCATGAGCCATTCCTCCCTGTTTCAATCTCCTCAAAGCCCCCCTCTTGACTCTCATCCTCATCGCGTCCCGTCCATACGCCCCGACAACCCTCTTACAGCTCAGATGTCGTCCAAACAACTGGCCGTGGCCATACTGACAGCGATCGCTTCCGAGGGTGTCTTGTACGGGCCCTTTTTGGCACTCGCGCTTGTATCATTCTACCTGCAATCATCCAACTCCCGACGGGATGAAGAGGACGTCAGCGCGAGCAACCAGAAGTTTACGAGTCTCGCCGCCATCACTGGCTTGAACAGCAGGGAGCACTTTTCGGCGACGATATGGCTCACCATAATCTTGACGAACGTACGTGGCGCCTTGATAACCCTAATAGCCGGGTGTAGCGCTGATATTATACCATTGAGTAGTACTGGATACTTCACTGTTTACCTTTGTCTTCGGAGGCCCACGTCTTCAACGAAGAAGAGCAAGACTTGTTGAGGACTGCTGGTCAAATTTTCTTGCTACTGGCCTCATTCAGTAGCGATATGATACTGGTAAGTAGCTCAGCGAGTTCATGATCGACGGAAGTCCATGCTAATGACCGTTCCAGACGTTCCGCGTCTGGCGTTTGTACCGAGGGACCTTTTGGCCCCGTCTCAGAGCCGGTCTCTTTATGACATGTGTTCTCGCTGGTGGGTAATGCGTGTACGCTCGCTGTTTCAGGGCTCACATGTTCGTTCAGTTTGCAGCGGTGCTCTACGGCAGTGGATACTCTCCAACCATCGCGAAGAAGATGCGTGGAAGATCGCTTTGTGGTTTCAAGGCGTGCAAGGATTCTCGCTGTAGTGTGTTATTGAATATATGTCATCCGAGCTTGCCTCGCTCACTGATTCCACTCTAGCAACAAACTGCATAGCGGTTGTACGTCTATCCCTGGGCTTCCTTGTATCGACATGCACTGACATGTTCCAGTTATGATCACGCTTCATCTTCGAGGAATGAAGTTTACGTCGAGAACTGATGGGCCGAATTCCGAGCTCAAGAGGCATCAATTGGTAAGTGCTTTCAATGGCAAGAGATGCAAAGGTGGTTGCAGGCGCTGATGCCCTCAACAGAACAATACATTCCTCTTTCTACAAAATGGCTTCATCCTCATGTGAGCAGCTCGCTCGCTCGTTTGTACTGATTGTACACTATCACAACTGATTCCGATTCCCCAGATTGTGGGAGGCTCTCACGAGACTGTATTGCGGGAGGAGCGACCCTGTCCTGAGTTTCCCCATCATGTTCAACCCGATGGTGGCCGGCATCTCCTTTGTTCTCACAACCATATCGGGTGTCTACGCGTTCGACATGCACCGCGACATGTCGTTTATAGAAGACATTTCCTGCACGGTGAGTGAGGAGAAAGAGAAAGATCCACAAACGAGCGCAGACATTGAGGCTCAGCAGTAGCTCGGAGTTGTGGTGTAAGTCGCTCCGTTACGACCGTTCGAAGCATCATGCTGAGGATGTCTGGAAGTACCAGGAATTCCGCACAGGGTGACAACGTTTTACCAACGTATGTAGGGTGTCGAATATCCACTGTAATTCGATTACAATTGACTTGAACTCCACGGATACATCGACGGCGGAGAAGGGAGAGGGCGCCTAACGTATGTTTGCGAAGCGCCATAGTTTTGAGCTCGTGACCTGGCGTCGCATCCCGCGTCACCCGCTGCGAAGCCGCTGCAATCTCGGTCATCTCACTACGGCCTCTGTCCCGTTTCCAGTCTCTCACACACGAAGCCCTGCAAGCCCTGGCAGGTATCGTACTAAAGGGGGTGACTAGTAATTGAGTCACCTTGCTAGCTATAGCACACATCCGATCTTGAGCTTGCTTAGGATCGATGCTTGCGTCCGCGATGGAATTTCTCTCTCAATATGCGTTATGTGAGATCGAATGGATAGACATCGAGGCCACTCCGAACGCACAAGACGCCGACGCCGTGGATGACTTCTATGATGGCACCGAGGCTTCTGATAGTGATGTATAGGTATTGCTCGCGTTGCATTCTTCAGTACTCATAGTGCTGCATTTCTCAGCTCATCAGCTCAGCTGATACGTGGTATATCTCGACGGTTGAATAACTCGGCGATCCCCTCCACTGGCAATACCCCACCACAGTGCTGCCATGCCACCTCCTCCATCTAATATCGTCTTCGACCGCCTCGACAATCCCACAGGTCAGTCTCATATAGCGTCGCAGGTAAACTACTAAACCACTTCTCGTAGAAGCGACTGTAAAAGAAGCAGCGAAACTCTTTGCTGATCTCATGGCTGCAGGTAAGTGACCGAGCACTACGATGTGAGGCTTTCCACCAACCAAGAATTCATCCTAGACCCCGCCGCCATTGCAGTGACTGGCGGAGACATCTCTCTCATCCCTCTCCTTGGACGCGTCATGCTCCGCCCGCTCCTCCTCTGCCCCGGTGTTGGACAGACATTCATCGCGAGAGACGAGCATGGCGCTCTAGTCGGATATGCTGCGTTTACGTTACCCGGACAAGTTCTACTCTCGACGTGAGTCATCTTCACCGTCGGCGCGCTTCATATTCATTCCGTTGCAGACCAGAGCAGCAAGCGTATGGACTTGCAGAATTCATGGAAAAGCTCTCGCCGGAGGGCAAGAAGTACTATGAAGATACTGTGAGTGATTCGACACCGCACTGTTGACACTCTAACGATGCCTTGTATAGCTTGGTACCAAAGTCCCGAAGGCTCACGACGAGTGCCTGGGAATCAAGGATGCTGAGCGCAATACGTACTGGTGCGACTTCGCCATGGTTCACGCTGACTTTCAAGGCCGAGGCATAGCAACAGCGCTCTTCCATCTTGCATTCGAAGCAGTATGTAGTTCTCCCCCGATGTTTGCGAATCTGGTCAGCTGACACAACTTCAGGCTAAGAAGACAGGAGTGACGGTTGCCCTTGGAACCACGAACGCCCGGAACGTAAGTCCATCTCACACCTTGCGGCTGTCCTATTTGATGATATCCTGCTTTGGCCAGGTTGCTATTTACAAGGCGATTGGCCTCGAGGCCCGTGGCAAGAGGGAGTTCACGTCCCCCTGGGTAGACTGGACCCTCTGGCACTTCGCAAGAGAATCGGGGGAGGAAGCTCGTCGCGAGAATTAGGCAGTCCCACGTCCCATCTTGCCAGGAGCTTTGCAGCCTCCGATTGGAGCGCCAGTACCGCGCGAGTATAGTCTGACATCGGTTCAGAAGATGCGCTTCCCGTCCACCTGATTGTTAGATGCACCGGCCGTGTCGACACCTGTTCGAAGATACGCCGCTCGATTTGATCATCCGCACTATATTCCTACACTGTGATACTCGGATGCTGCGCAAAATATACCACGCAAGATACGGCACTCGCAACTTCTCATTGTTTCCAGACGAGCTTCGGAAAGCGCTTCAGTGGTCAGTCGAAACGCTGAGCAGCATTCTTCCATTCTCTGAGCTATCAACCGGCGCCGGAGCCTTTGACAGGTAGCTCAATCAACTCGCTGCACGAAGCCTCATCTTCAAGGTCGTCGTTCGTCGTTCGAGCTGCACACAAGAGATGTCACGTCCCCAGGCTGAATACCAGGTGCTCCTCTCGAACCGCGACTCTCTCGACTACGAGACAGATAGCGCCGCACACAATTGTATGCTCACCCATCTGTGTCATTATGTTTTGTGCAACTTACCGATACATACATTAGCGGCTGCTGTCGATACTTGTACGCACGAACTGTGTGCGACTGACTCGAATGGCGAAGGCGACTCAAGGCACAATGAGCACAAAATCCCGTGTCTCCTCGTCTGGCTCAGCGTCGCGGTCATCCTCATTGCGTTCACGGATATCGTTGCCCTCACGTACATCGCTCGCATGTTCCGCACCGTTTTCCAAGATAAGGACTTCGCTGACAACCTCGAGTATGCAAACCCGTATATTGGGTTGAAGGAGCTATACGCCTCAGGGGAAGTCAACTCGTCGAAGATCGATCCTATTCTCGTCCGTCCCCGCATCTCCGCTCAGGTATTCCTCGACGACGTCGACAGATTCTCGCCGAGGGGCGAGCATGACTACTGGAGCGAGACATTCGGAAGCCTCTCACCGAACGAGCGACACCTTCAAGTGTCCCCAAATGTACGTACCCCAAGTCTGCCAGTTGGACGAAACGTTGACACGTCTGTGGATTTATATAGGTGCGCACTATCGTGCAATTTCGGGTGATCGACTTCGGGATGGAGGATTGTCATTTGGTTTTCAGCCTACCCAACCTGGGAGTACCTCTCGAAGACCACGCATCCTTCGGCATGAACCCGTCCTCGCACTTCGACGTGATACGATTGGATTCTACGCGGTCTGTGAATGCAAGGAAGCTTACTTATCGCAACAAACCGAAGGCGTTGGAGAAGGTCGCAACGCTACAGCCACGCTTAGACGGAGAGACCTTGATCCATCGTTTTCCCTGCCCGCGGGGCTCATTGCACATTTTCGAGGTGGCGTGCGCGGAGGGGAGCGAGTGTCTGCTCGACGTCTGGTCTAGCCAGACTACGGGATATGGTGGGGATCTCTCTCTCATAGTTTCATGAATATCAAGCATGTACTCACTGCAAGGAATCATCCCAGGTGTCAACATCTATCAACATCAGACGGTCTAAATTTGAACACGAATCCTGGTTCCACTCTCCGCGCGAACTCTTTAATGTACTGTTATTTATTCTCCAATTTCTGAAGGAATGCTAAACGTCTCCTACCAAGACCGGAAACCAGGAGTTCGATCAGACCCTGGCTGAGCGTTACGGGTGCGGCGTTTCTGATCAGTATGGAACGCGCTGACGGTGTGAGCGTCCCCGCCGCTTCTCACATCCCGGGTTTACGGCCTAGTGTTGTTCTCTGTTACCGATACGTCACCTGTGCGAAGTAATTCGAGGGAGACACTCCCATTGTCACTCCCTATAATCATCCGCGACTCGTGGAGCTCGTCCGCATCGCGCTTCTCCGAACTTGACGGACTCGCAAGATGTTCTCCCGGCTCATCGCGTACTCGTTTCTGGTCTCTCTGGTAGTGGTCAATCTCGGCATTGACCTATCTCTCATCCAGAGAGTGCGTCCTCTCCTCGCGCAGCGACCCCCGCCTTCATCACACTACAGTACGTGTCATTGTGGTCCCTATAAGCCGAAGCGACATTCATGCGACTGACGAGTCCCACACCGTTCGAATACAGGCTGGATCGAGGATGACATACCGGAAAGCTTCGCTCTGGTCAATGCGCGACCTCATGTGGTGATGTCCATCGAAGAGTCGGTGCGCTTTGGGGTCAACGAGCCCGAGGCGAATCCCGAGTGGCTCTGGACGGCGACTGTCGGGGATCAAGGCGACGTACACATGGGCCCCAACCACCGCTTCGCTATCGTAGGCGTCACCCACGGGCAGCACTGCCTGCGCACCATCCGCAAGATGCTCGACGGGGTCGATGTACTGGGGCGAAAAGAGCTCAGCCACGCCGAGCACTGCCTGAGCTTCCTCCGCCAGACGACCCTCTGTGCCGCAGATACAACACTCGAGCCCGGGGACGCGTTTGGGAGGAACTTCACAGCAGAGAGGGTTACCATGGACGATAGAACGTGCATGGATGTGGAGGCTTTCTATGGGAGTATGTGGAAGCAGTGGAACGAGTGGTTGGGTTTCAGGAAGCTCTCGGGATCGGAGCAGACATAGTCACACATTCAGAATCTGGGGTCCTCAGCTGAGCGGGTACATATGTGAATCGCGATTTTGGGTAGTACAAATACTTGTAAGTATTCAGCAGGCAGGAAGGCGCAACATGCGTTTACAAACTCCGACTAAGCGATCTTTGCAAGAGAATGCACTACGTCCGGAGACGAGCCGCTGAGCTCGGAGATTTCGTTGAGCTTGATCGCGGTGCGGTCACTTGTGGTCCCATAGGTGTCCTGCGCGTTGCTCGTATCTGTTTCGTTGTGAATACGGGTGCCGAACCGAAGCGACGTTCCAGCAGGTGCTGAATCTTTTGTCCAGGCACGACCTATCAGCACTCTCACTATGATCATTTGAGGCGAGAGGCACTGTACGCATCAATTATTAGCATACGCAGCATAAGACGAATTCCAGCATGCGAGAACTCACGGTGAACATGAGATAGATTGAGAGGAAGAATATTGATGTAGGGTGATTGATGCCGAGGGTGACTATGTAGGCAATTCCAAACAGGGTGTAGGGGAGCATGGACTCGATCACTAGCGATGCCGCACCAGTGTATGTCTTGGATACCTCACGTCCGAGTGTCTGCTCCATGGACTTGGCGACCCAGAGAATGCGAGCGCAGATGAGCACAGAGCAAGTGAAGTTGAGCCCGATCACAACTGAAGAGTATGCGAGTGCAATCTGCGCCGCCTTGCCGACAAAGAAGTTGGCGTTAGGTACACCAGATGTGTAGCAGTTCAGGATGCCAAGGGCTGATACAGGGCAAAAATCTGTCTCCGAATGATCGTACAGAGGAAGCAGTAACTTACCTGCCGTACCAAGGTAGAGAACGGACGGGATGATGACAACATGCCAGTTAGACCAGACGACATACGTTCGGTAAATCTAGATAAAGAGAGCAGTCAATCGCCTGCTTCTCCCTGGGAATAAGCAAACGGGGAACATACTAGGAGAGCGTCACTCATCAGACTCAGGACAACGCTCGAAACACTCCCGAGAGTCTCATACCAGATCGCAGCATTGTCGGAGAGGTATTGCCCTGACCCCCCCGGGTAGTCCGCGTGCACAATCCACATCTCCTCACCGAAGACAACTTGAACAGCGAGGAATATGGTGACCATGCACAGCAGTCCAGTACTGAAGTACAGGAGACGTTTCTCGCCATGCTGATCGTGTGTCCGATTGTTCATGATGAGCCATACGGTCCAGAAGTACAGCATCAGTTCAACCCCTCGTATAGCGATTGAGTTTCATTCCTAGCAGCTTGTGAGACTTGAAGGAGAGCGCACCATACAGGATGAGGATGAAGCTGTTCCCGATATAGAACGAGTTCTGGAATATGCCGTTGGGATCAGACATTGTGTCTGCAAGCGGGAGGCTGTATGAGGGTTTGTCGTCTAGTTTGCGCACCGGTGAGTACTAGGAGAGTTGGAGGCAGTGGGGAGCAGGAGCGGCCGCTAGGACTCACGTACACCGACACCGGGTGACTTAGAGGGGGGCCAAACGCTCATCCGCTCCGAAGAGGGTCGGTCGGTCAGGATGAACATGACATCGCCAGCGGCATCTGTACCTCATGGTGGTATGCGACAGCCTGAGGGACAGCGCTGTAAGTGCCAGTGCAGCAAGTCCCTATCAGAAGGTGAGCGAGAGATGTCACGGAACCCACAATACGCCGTAAAGGGTGCACATGCCAAATCACAGCTTCATGGGATTCTGACTCTGGTAAGGCTTCTCACGTCAATGTGTTAGCGGCTAGCCAGCGGCGGCGGCGTGCATATGAGAGACCGGGGCTTAGAACAGGTCACAGTACCCTTCGCGCAGCTGTGGCTATCCGTTTGCGATGTGAGGTCCCACGGCAGGCAAGGTCAAATCGCAATATCTGAACAAAAAGACTCACATTCACGGCGTTTATGACTTCAGGGAAGACTTCTTCTGTGGGCGGTGGAGGTTCTGAACAGCGATAGGGCGTCAGCGCTAAGCATGTCCATGTGCGGCGGGGGTTCAGACGCGCACACTGGCACTACCCGGTCGGTGAACAGTCTACCGCGTATTCTCCATTACACAAGATTGTACACTCTAGGTGAGTTCACTACTAGATTCCGTCGTCTTGCCTGCCAGTGCGTGCAGGTCTAGACTCGGACACCATGGCAGTGCCGTTTCTGCCCTCGAGTCCGAGTCCTTCAAGCGATTTTCGATACGCATCTTGTACCTCCCACACTTTCTCATACACCGGCCTCCAGTCTTTGCATCTTCGTATGCCGTGCGGGTCCACGGGGTTGAGGCGACTGGGATGTACGTACTGGTACGGCTCGATATGCAAGTCGCCTCGGCACATAACCATCTGCCTCACGTAGTTCATACAGTGTCGTGTCGGTTGAACGTCCCGCTCCAAACGAGGTCGCGACAGCTGGTGTCGAATGACGTCGAGGCAGCGCAATTGGTGCATCATGGAGACGGTATAGGGTGTGCGTGAACGTCCAAGGTGAACGACCCCGCCCTCGGGGAAAAGCGGAGTCCATTCAGCACCTGATGAGATGCGGTAGCGCGTCCAGCTGTCTATCTGTAGAGCGACCTCTTTTCTGCTGAGGCTCCAAGAGGCCGTCGCTGAGATAAGTTCAGTGTAAGGCAAAGTCACCGTGTGAAGTAGTCATGCATACAGCCGTCGTGTCTGTTCGTATCATCTTGACTCTCAGCGCGCTTGATCACTTCGTGTGCACATATCTTGAAGTATGCGTTTAGAGACAAGAATATTGCCATCAACGCGATGAGGATGTTCTCGAGGGCGAGCTTCGACAACATAATTTGAAGGATGACTGTATTTGTATTAAATATCAATCACGCTGAGCGTTGTCTGCAAGCTAACATATTGCGCACCTTGTGACGCCTCGCGCAAAGGAAGATGTGCTTGCTGTACTCGACGGCTGCACATTTGAGGGCCATATAAGAGGTGTATGACAGCCGTCTGCTGTCGACGGTCGCCAATCATCGGTATTGCGTTGCGCCGATGGGTCGGAGAGGACCGTCCTGGCCGGAAGTATACATGAACTTTCATTCATGCGGACATTTTCAGACGTATAGTACGCACGCCAGAGTTCTACTCACCGCAATGGCTTTCAATGTCTTCCCAGGTCCCGCAGCGCCAGGGGAGTTGTCCGTGGAGCTGCGGGCGTTGATTGCTAGGATAGCTCTCTCGGACACATCGGGGCGCCCAACTTGAACAGCATCATGCGGAGAATTGAGAAGCAGGCTTATTCTGGAAGGCGGAAGTTAGCATCTGTAATGAGCGACGCTGCAACATCGGGTCGACTGCGTGTCCGGGATGGCCGTTTGACTGGTGGAATACCCATGCTCACCCAGAATGTTCATCCTCCGCGTACGGCTTCTTGAGCGCTGTTTGCCTGACAAGAGTTCGAAGATGTGTATGCTCTGAGTCACTCGTGCCGGGCTATTGTTAGACTGGGAAGTGAGCGATAACCGCTGTTGTGTCAAACGAGAGCCTACGCTTGTCATTCGGACAGGCCTGCGCACACACAACTCACAAAAATGCAGTGATGTCGGGTCTGGCATAGAGCCTGGGGACCAAAAGATCAAACTGCCTGATGTGGTCATGAGCACAGGGAGCCTGAGCCGGATATAAGGTGACCTACTGTGGAGACTCACACATTCACAGCCGACACACCTCTCTAACGAACGCAGTCTCGTTTCTCGGCCGATACGAGCCTTCGGCACCATGCTATTCCCAAGGCCATCTCAGCTTGCCGGTTTTGTCCTTCTCAGTGCACTTTTCGTGTTAATCCCCTGTGTACAGGGTACTCCAATCGCTCCAGACGTCGAGTGTTTGACCAACAGAGCTCCCGAGGAGAATGGTTAGTCTCTTGTTTCTGTTGCATAACAAACGTATACCCTTCGCTTACAGTGATCAGGCTCGCTGCATATAGATGGATGTTGGATTTGAATCGCCCGTCTGACGTCTTGCCATAAACCCGTACTATCAATCTGAACGTGAGTTCGTATCCTTGAGATATATTGACGTCCTCGACTCACATCAACCATTTCGGTACAGGTAGCTCTCACCGGTCAACAAGGCGAGGTCTTGGATATACATACATGATAGACATCTGTAGCTTTTCGTCAGTCACGATTAATGCGGAGAATCACTTGTCCTGAATATGACGGTCGATCCCTCGGTCCTCTCGATGCCAGGCTGGTCCCGCAGAACACTGGCAGGTGTTTGCCAAGCTCGCAGTCTGCGGTCGGCGGGTCTAGTATGCGGTCGATGAGTAGAAATTACTCAAGGAAGTTCGAATGTGAGTCATCCCAGAGCGTAGCACCCTGAACGATCGCGAGGATACGAGCGCGCATTGTCACGGTCATTGCGATTCTGTGGCGATACAGGCTGGCTACGCATACCGTCCGGGACCCAAACCCTGCTACGCACTCATGCCTTCGTGCTGGAGATCCTCAGACCATCCCCCATACGTCTCGAGCACATTCGAGAGACCGTTCACGAAGTCTCTCAAGAGCTCGATAGAGTCGCTGCCCAGCGGGCAATGGAGAGGAGGGTTAGGGAGCATCGCCAGGTCGTAGATCTTTTGCACGCCCTTCGCGGTGTCCTTGAGGCCGAACCGGTCGACTGCGTCATCTTCCTTAGGCTGCGGGCTCGGCTTGATCGACTTGCGTATGGTCGAAGCGATGGAGGAGGGATCTGCGTAGGCCGGGTGTTGGGGTGCCAGCTGGAGGGCAGACATGATGTCCGTCTTGAATGCACCGGATTCGACCGATGTGATCTGGTGATAAGGTACGTCAGCAGATGGCTAAATACGCAGGAAACGTTCGCATACCCGGATGTTCCACTTGGGGTCTATCTCCTTGTAGATCGACTTCGTAAGGCCTTCCAGTGCTATTCCACGACATGTGAGCTCAATTGATACTTGGCCCGTAGAGCATTACATGCGTCTCACCGTGTTTGGACGCGGAGTAGAAGCCTAGGGCCGGATAGCCCACGATGCCAACGGCAGCGCTGTGCTGGATGAGGTGCCCGCCCTGAGGCACGTTCTCCTCCCGGAAGAACCGGACAGCCTCCTGCGATACATGCGCCGCGCCCCAGAAGTTGACTTCGAACATCTTGCGCGCAGCGTCGTCCGGGACCGACTCCACTTCGCCCCCGACGACGTACCCCGCGTTGTTGAACACGACGTCGACGCGACCGAAAGCGGCCTTGGCGCGCTGGAACGCTGCCTTGATCTCCTCTGGGCGGGTGACGTCGAGGGGCGCAAGGACGAGCTGCGCTGCGGGGTACTGGGAGGTGAGGAAGTCGAGGGTCGCGGGGTTGCGGAGTGTGGCGAGGACGCGGTCGCCGCGACCGAGGGCGCATCGGGTCATTGCCAGGCCGAAGCCCGAGGATGCACCAGTTACTGAGAGAATGTGAGTAAGACACATGATCACTGAGCGGTCCAATGGGAATCGACTGACTGAGCCAGACCTTAGAGGGCATGTTGATCAAGGGTCTTGTGGAAGTTCAGGTTTGAGGGAGAAAGGTTGCTGCTCTCTCTCCTCTGCTCGTTGCTCTTTTATGAGTCTCGCGCCTCTGGTCGGCAGCACACGGACCCCCTGCTGCATCTCCTATCGGGAATTGGCACACGAACTCTCACATGTACCCGTACCCTACCGCCGCGAAGAACGCATGGAGACGCCCATCAACAGCCAGTCGCTCTCAATGCTCAATGTCCGTTCGGGATACCTACGATGTGTTTCACGGCTCTTCCGATTGCGTTGCGTTCAGAGATGAAGCTGATATGAAATTCACAACGGGGATCCGGAGTCTGCGAGGACGTGGATACCGATCGGTATACACCCTCACGAGTCACCGGCCAGCTGCCAGTGGGAAGTTGGCATCACGGTACTCCAGTATGTCAAATACAACGAGTCTTCAGTTCAAATTCTTCATTCCAAATTCTCACTCACAGGCAAAGCGTCGAGTCCCTACATTTAGGACGTGTATCGCTGTCAAGCCCCGCTTCCTCAGGTCTGCCTCGTGGATAAGTAGGCATCATGGATCAGCCTCCAACATTCCAACCACGAAGCGTACTCTCCCATCTCCGCGGAGCAACTCTTTGACTTCTCTCTTGCAAACTCGACGGATTTTCTGCGGAGGACGAGTCGTGGCGGGGTGGGAGAGCTCGAGCTGGCTGGGCCGGTACAGCCCCGCCCCGTCTTGTTGATGTCTCCCTTGACGTCGTAGATGTAGATTCAACCCGTCGTGTAGCCTTCCCGACTGGCTAGAAAAGTTCTGACCGCGACGACCGGCGGAAGGTCAGGCTTCCTGTAGGCGGGGTGGGGCGGCGGCTTGGCCATCGCGATGAGGGCGCTCGTCTTGTGCGCTCCCATCGAGATGATTGTGACCTGTTGTATGCAGTGAGTAGTCTGGAGCATTTGCCACGATACATATCGGTCTGTGACTGACTTTGACCTTCAGTCCCGGATCGAGCTCCTTTGCCAGAGTCTCTGCAAGGCCTTCCATGCCTGTCCAACGCACATCGAGTAGGTCAGTATGGTGGTACCTTGAATCCGAGACATAGTGCCGATAGCAGGTGACGCTCCTGTTTACTGGTCAATTTGCTGTCTTATGATGATCGCACGAATGAAAAAGACATGCTCTCAACCTCTATACGACCCCACAAGGTGGCAGTGGAGAACAGGCGTGTTCGTGGCAGTCTCCAGTCGGCGGGTCTAGTATGCAGTCGATGAGTAGATATTACTCAAGGAAGTTCGAATGTGAGTCATTGCAGGGCGTAGCACCCTGAACGATCGCGAGAGAAAGTAAGCAGGCCGGGCCAAATGAGAGTCAAGTCAAGGAGGCGGCGGCGGCCCGACCGCCGCCGCCGCCACGGCTTATTCAGTCAGATAAGATAAGGGCAGTCATCAGGGCAGAGGCGACCGTGGCGTTATCGCAGCCTGCGTTTGCGCTCCGTCAGCGATGTCCACGCTTCCCGCCGTCCCTTCCCATCCTTCTCCTCGACTCCCACCATGGCAGACAGACCCGTCGACGAGCGGGCACCTCTCCTCGACCGGCAGGAAGAGGTTGAAGCAGGAGAATCATCCCAATCACCCCCTCCGAAGAAGAAGCGCACCTGGTGGTCGATTGGCTGGTACACCATGGGCAGCCTCTTCGGCATATTCGTCCTTGCGGTGTTCATCAAGGGCTTCATAGATGCCGATGATGTTGAGGTGAGTCCGTGTGATGTGTTGGAGCGTATGTCAGGAGTGGTGGGCATACTTGAAGATGTCGATGAGCGGGCGAATACTGGAGAGGAAATGCACGGGAGTACGAAGTACCAGTCACCCATATGCTGACCTCTCTGTGCTCTAGTTTGACCTCGGTAAAGCACTCAAGAGCGCACTCGGCGGCGGTCTCAGCGGCGCCGCCGCCATGGTCCTCCAAGTCCTCACCCTCATGCCCCTCCGCACGATCATGAACTACCAGTACCGGTACGGCACGACCATGACGCAGGCCACCAAGACGCTCTACGCCGATGGCGGCTGGACGCGCTACTACCAAGGTCTCACCGCCGCCCTCGTCCAAGGCCCGGTTTCGCGTTTCGGGGACACGGCAGCGAACGTCGGCATCCTCGCTATCCTCAAGTCAAACAAGTACATGAGAAACCTGCCTGCGCTCGCGCAGACCGTGTTCGCGTCGCTTGCCGCAGCCGCGTTCCGCATGATCCTCACTCCCATCGACACCGTCAAGACGACGATGCAGACGGAAGGCAAGACGGGGCTCGCTATTCTCCGCTCGAGGGTGCGTGCCGTGTCTTTGCCTGCTGTCAAACATCATGAGCACTCATCATGTGGCATTACATCAGATCAAGCGCTACGGCATCGGCACGCTCTGGTACGGCGCATTCGCGACCGCAGCCGCGACGTTCGTCGGACACTACCCCTGGTTCGGGACTTACAACTTCCTCAACGACGCGCTCCCCCCGCCCACGAACATTGGCGAGAAGCTCCTCCGGCAGGCGTTCATCGGCTTCTGTGCCTCCGTCGTCTCCGACACCGTCTCGAACTCGCTCCGGGTCGTGAAGACGTATCGCCAGGTTCACGAGACGCGGATCGGGTACTTTGCTGCAGCGGAGGCGGTCATCGCGCAGGACGGCCTGCGGGGCTTGTTTGGAAGGGGCCTCAAGACGCGTATCCTCGCCAACGGGCTGCAGGGATTGATGTTCTCGGTGCTTTGGAGGCTGTTCATGGATCTGTACGTATATGCTCGAGTGCCTTTGTTGATTGAGTCTGACGTTTGACGTCTGCAGGTGGGATGACAAGACGCGCAAGTAGACGGTATCGTGTGCTACTTTTCTTACCAAACATGTATGTGCGCATTGGCAAGGCTGGGGTATAGAATCTACCCGAGTCGTCGCTATGTCATCAGTGACATTCCGGTCATTGCTACCTGTGTATTTGCTTCAGCGACCAACTGGGAATCTCATCCGCGTCTGAGCAGCGCTTATGTTGCCGAACCTGCGGTCTTCTGGGAATACTCAGAACTGACGTGCCCAATTGAACCTTATATCGTCGGCGTTTGTTACAGTCATTCCCTCTGCTGCAGTCTCCCACAGCTTCCTCTTGACTCCCATCCTCACCGTCAACCTCCAGACACTACTATACCGGTGGACACCCTCCTCTCCCAGATCCCTTGCGAAGGCTGTAATGCTGTTGGCAGAGCTGGCCGTGGCCGTACTGACGGCGATTGCCTCCGATGGTCTTCTGTACGGCCCCTTCCTGGCACTAGCTCTCGTCTCTCTCTACTGGCAGTCGATCATCGTCCGTTGGGATAGGAAGAACGTTCTCGCAGGCAGCCAGAAACCAAAGCTCACGGATATCACCTCTGCCATCACCGGCCTGAGCTGTCGGGAGCACGTTTGGGGGACATGGTGGTTCATCGTGGTCTTGACCGCCGTGCGTAGTGCGATCAGGCATCTAATGTCAGGGCGATGCGCTGACATCGTAGCATCGACCAGCATTGGATCGTGAACTCTCTACCTATGCTGTCATCGGAGGGTCCCCCCAGATTCAACGAAGACGACCGATATGTGTTGAGAGCCGCCAGCCAAGTGCTTCTGCTTGTTGTTTTGTTGATGAGCGACATGCTCCTGGTGAGTTGTTCCGCGGCTTCTTGACTAGCGGTCCCAACCGAGGTCGATGATGACTGCGAAACCAGATGTTGCGGGTCTGGCGTCAGTACCGAGGAACCTACTGGCCCCGCTGCATCCTCGTTGCATTGGTGGTCCTCACCTTCGCCGGTTGGTGGTCCATGCACACCTCTTCTGAATCAGAATTGACGTGTCCACTTAGTAAGCAGCGGTGCACTGCGGAAGCTGATATTTTCCTACCGCTGCAAGGAAGATGCGCAGAGGGTTGCTGTGTGGTTCCAGGGCCTGATGTGTCTGACCCTGTGGTACGTGACATCACATACGCTTCTTGGAACAAGCCTCGCTCAACACCGCTGAAGTAACAAGACGTATGGCAATGGTACGTCACCTCCCTGCTTGCGCCGGCATGCGCTGACAGTTCTACAGTCATGATTTCTTTCCGGCTCTCAAGAGTGAAGCTCACGTCGAGGACTGCTGGTCCGACCTCCAACGTCAAGAGACGCCGACTGGTACGTGTTGGCAAAGGCTGATCGCACTGGAGGCGCTGAAGCCGTGCTGAGCAGAGTCGTACATTCCTCTACCTACAAAACGGCTTCATCTCCATGTGAGCAGCTCGCTCGCGCGTTCGACACCACGTGCATGGCACTGATCGTCGTCGGTCCCGCAGGACGTGGGCGACCATCGCGGTGTACTACGGCTACGGGACTGGGATGGACCCGGTCCTGAGCTTCCCGATGGTCTGCAACCCGATGGTGGCCGGCATCTCGTTCGTCCTCACCACACTATCGGGTGTCTTCGCAGGAGACATGCACCGGGGCATGCCGTTCGTGGACTCGGACGGTCCCTCCCCGGTGAACGAGGAGGAAGCGAAGGATATACGAGCATGTACAGACGTCGAGGCTCATGCCGGACTTGTGGAGTAGCCGCATCGGGGCTGCAATGGGCAACGTGGCGCGTGGCGCGATCGTATCTACGACACTTGCCTCGCTGAGGATAGTTTGGGGATCTCGGACGGCGCGACTATCTGGATCGCATTCACGTACTTCTGTATAGAGTCTGACAAGGACATTGGACACTTCAGGTGATGTGGACAAGGAGTTGGGCTCGAACGCGGAGGCGTGGCGAAGACACATTCAGCAGGATCAAGCCTCGTCTTGCTTGTCCCTCAGGCGCGAATGGAGGCGGAGGATGCCGTGGCCCTCACCGCTCCGTGATCTGCTCGCTCCGTGTTGGTCTTTCTGAATTGCGCTCATGCCTCGTCCCCTCTAGGTATGTCCATTCAGGCGGAGACTTCGGTCTTCGTCTCGTTTGAGAAGAGGAACATGCGCCAGTCGCCCCACGGAGAGGGCATCGTTCGCTCCCCGTGGAACTTGAAACCGATCTTCTCGTATATGGGCACCTATGCGCGTGGGCGTGCACGTGTTCAGCCTCGCATCACCAGAATCGCGGTGCTCGTGAGTGAATGAGCAAGCGGGAGATGCTCACGTTCCGGACGTTCGTCGTCGTCAGCGCGACCGTCGCGCCCGTCTTAGCAGCCTACATCCAAACGCGAGACGTGTCAGTGGGCTATGGGCTATGGGCTATGGGATATGGGATATGGATAGATGCGGAACTAGGCGGCATGATGGTGAATTGGAGAGACTGCGCCTTACCTCTTGAAAGGCGAGGTTGAAGAGCGCCTTGGCGACGCCCTTGCCCTGGTAGTCCGCGCGGACCATGGCGAAGCTGCACCAGTATGCGTGCTTCTCTGCGTCTGTGATCCCGAAGAGCTCGTCGTTCGCGCGCGGGACGTCTTGTCCCATCTGCCGAAGGGAATGAGACGGCGCGATCAGGCCAATGAGGTTGGAACGAGAAAAGGGAAGAGATGAGTGCAGAAGGGCCCGGGGAAGCCAGAGATTGCTGAGAACGTACTGTCTCGGCGTAGTACTGCTGCCCCTCGGGGGACAGCTTCGCTCTGAAGTCGAGGAAGCCGTATGTCTCCTGTTCCGGCCTGTGCGCACCGAAAGGACGTCACTGGGTTTGAGAGAGATCGATCGAGATCGACGGCGTACGTACGTAGAGAACAGTTTCTGTCCCGGCAGAGTGAACAGCGCAAAGGCGACGAGCGCCCCGGTCTCGTCCCTCGCAGTGTACAGGTGCCCGACTCCGCGGCATAGTACGAGTGGGCGGATGATCACGCGTCCGAGCTCGGGGATGAGGGAAGCGTTCCCTCCAGTGAGCGCGAGCATGGCAGTGTGTCCTAGGATACCAGTGGTGGAAGGAGGTTGAGCGCAGCATTAGTACGGACAGATCGCCTACCTGGGCCCATTAGGTCTGCCCAGACTGTGATCGCTTCGTCCGCGATCTCTTCTGCTCAGGCATGTCAGTGGGGGCGATATGAGCGTGAACTATACTCACCCGTGGGGTTCTCGACCAACTCCAGGACTAAACCCGCTGGAGGAGACATGTCGGTGAACAAGCAAAGATGGCGCGTCGATGAATCTTGATGTCTTCCCCACAGAAAGGTTCGCAATCAGTGTTCACAGCGGGCTATGAGGACGTTGACGGGAGGGAGAAGGTTCGTATTGCACGGGTCTGGAAGGACGCGCCATGTGGTCGTCGTACGTGAAACGCATTACTCCCCTCTTGTATTCGTCGGCCACTAGTACTCACCGGCGGCCTGCGAAATTCCTGATATCGGTAGCATCTCGCCAACGCCCCACAAGCAGCGCCCTTCGACATCTAATCGCGATACCTTCTTCACAATGCATGGCCATGACATGCTGTTAATCGCGGATTGTAAAGACCACTGAAGAGGCTGTGAGTATCTCAGAAATATGATAAGATAAAGACTCGGGAACGGCGATGGGGGGAGTGACCCCTGATATATCGCAATCGACATGCACGGTTTCGTTCGCAGTAAACACCGGTATCAAAATAGCACCGCGCGGCGCAAGCACTACCAACGAAAGGTCAGCGCCTAGTCTCGTTGCTGGTTAATGTGGACGTGGAGCTCTCGCCCATACCGTTTGCTCGCGGACGTGATATCTCTCATACGGCATGCATAGCCCATTCCGCCACACGTACTTTCTCCTTCACGCCATCCTCCCAATCATCCCAGCACACCGACAACATCATCGTGTCCTGTCCCTTGGTCCCTGGAAGCGGGTCACCCTCCCTCACCCGCAATCCATTCCCTGGTTTCTGCGCGGGAAGTACGCGTTGCCATCGCTGTATACCCTCCTTGCGAAACCCCGTCTTCTGCGCCAGTGCGATCGAGGCTCTGTTACCTACGTCTGACTGGTACTGCACGCGGCGCAGCCCGAGGCCGCCCTCGGAGGGCAGACACAGGGCGTACTGGAGCAGGAGGGCGATGGCGGAGGCCGTGACGCCTTTGCGCTGGAATGCAGGGAGGCAGAAGACAGGTCCTATCTCAACGCTGAGGTTCTGAGGACTGGCGGAGATGAAGCCAGCCATCCCGGCGAGCGGTGGAGGCGACACAGGAGACGACTTGTCGAGGATGGCAAAGACGAGGCATGTCGAGTCCCTGCTGAAGCGCTGCTCGAACCAGGCGGCAAGTTCGTTTCGGGAGGCGAAAGCGCCAATTCGAAGGTAGTCGTATACTTCGGGGTGGTCTTTCGTCCCAGTCCAGAAGCCTTCAGCGTGGATGGACGGCTGTAGGAGGGGAATATGGGCCGTCCATGTACCGGACCAATCAAGGTATGCGAACGCATTCGGATGTCAGTTCGATGTATACAAAGGAGTCGGACAAAGCACTGACGTCAAATGGGGTGAGCTTGACACCATCATTCTCGAGCTCACGGACCGATAAACAGAAAGATTCTGCGGACTGCACGTCAGGCATGGACCACCAGTGTGCGGTTAACGGACCTGAGCTAGACATAACTATGCCGTTTGGTATAGAGAAGTAGTGAGGGAGCGGTGTGCGTACGAAGAAGGATGAGGAAACGAAGCCTCGAGAGGAGTAAACAGGGCAAACTGTCGAGTCATGATAGTGGCGATGGAGTCATGACTCATAATATCCTCCTGAACAGTCTGGATACCGAGTAGGGATCTTTGTACAAGCTATCAACAGATCGTTGGGTTGTTGATAAGGCTCACGCGGCTAGTGGGTGTGTTTGTATGCTCAGCCAGTGGTCCCACTAGCATCGAAATGTTCGACATCGACAATCTATGCATGCTAGAGTCTGTGAACTTCATACCTCGTAGGACCCGAGACCCAAATTGAGCATCAAACGGAAGCAGCCAAACAAGAAGAATAACACATTGTGGTATACTTTCTGGAGTGGGCTGTAGTTAGAGGACAACATGATAGAATAGACGATGCAGGTCGGCGCTAATAGGCTGGATGCTACTCTTGTCCTACGATTTACACTTGTTTGTCCCTCAGCGCCGGCCTCCTTCGGCCCGACCTAGTAACTTGAACAGTTACGGTCTTCCTTCGAGTCGCATCTCATCCAAATCTCTTCCTACCTCTGTTGGCTGCCGTCTCAAATTCGAATTCGCGCGAGGGGTCCTCGATATTGAGGTTGTACTGAATGTCAGTATGACCATCTGCGACTTGGAGAGCTCAGAGCGCTGATGATCCCTAAGCCTAGATGAACTGAGCGCAGGATGGCACAAAGTCCGATGCATTGCAATAGAACGATATTCAACAGGAAGCTAAGGCCCTGTAGGGCGACTCACCTCTACCAGGTCACGACGAACTTCCGACATGGGCGCAACGACGAGGTCACATACCATCGCCGTTCGAAAAGTTCTGATCTCCGAGTCTCACTGGCAAGGCTCGACTGCATCCGAATGTCCAAACACACGCGCCCACATTTGATACACCAAAGTGATACTTGAGGGTGGCGAGAAAGCTTCTGGCCGCTCAAAGGCTTCATGGGCGTCGTTTCGGTGCTTCTCTCGCACCCTTCGGCATACAAAAAGGGGCTCAAGTGCCCACACCCGAACTTCGTACTTGCCGTAAGACAATCTCATGCTCTCTATGGCTTTTTTTGCTCTACTCGCAGTTCCGGATGCAGGGCACGTTACTCGTGTTGTTGCAATCATAGTCACATGCAGCATCGCCGGAGTCCTCTTACAACGTCTCGTCTTCCATCCACTTGCGCGGTTTCCAGGACCCAGGCTCGCTGCCGCAACGTGGTGGTATATGACGTACTACGAGGTCTTCAAGGACGGCGCCTTCGTTGAACACCTTGGTCGCCTCCATGCGCGTTATGGTACCCCGTTGGCTCTTACCGAACCAGCGCTCTCGCTCACCGTCATTATTCCAGGTCCCGTCGTCCGAATCAGTCCGAACCAGGTATGCTGAGCATTTGGGATGACGTTCGTTCTCACCTCAATGTTCTCAGCTACACTTCGACGACGTCAATGCGTTCAACGACATCTACGCCAATGGGAACCACTTCACCAAGGACCCTCGGACGTATCATGCCCTCAGACAGAACGAGTCGTCCTTGTGCATCATCGATCATCAGAAGATCAAGCAAAGACGGGATATCCTGAATCCTTTGTTCTCGCGCCGGGCGATACTGAAGCTCGAACATGACAAGGCAGGTCCTCCTTTCCCTCCAGCAACGACTCTTGCACTAACGCTTACCATCAGGTCAGCGCGCTCGTCACACAGCTCATCAAGTACGGTGAGGCGGGAAAGCCCGCCAACGTCCGTCGCGCGATCAGGTCGACGACGTTGGAGATCATCTACGCGTACTGCTTCGCGAGCCACGAAGACTACATCATCGCCCCGGACTTCTCGCACAAGTTCGTGCGGGACTCGGAAGTCATCTTCCCGCTCTTCCACCTCCTCGTCCACTGTCCGTGGATGTACGACGTCATCGTCGTCGTCGGCACCGTCGCCGCGTGGTTCAACCCGAGAGAGGGCGGTGTGCTGGGGGAGTCGTACGGCCGGCTGAAGACGAAGATCGACGAGCTCGTTGCGCATCCCGAACTCGTCGACGAGGAGGAGCACGAGACCGTTTTCCATCATCTGCTCGCGCCCCAGCGGACGGATAAGGGCGCGCGTGAGGTTCTGTCTAGGCAGGCGCTCTGGGAGGAGGCGATCAACCTCATCGCTGCGGGGAGCGAGACGGTGGCAGGGACGCTCAACCTGGGGACGTTCCATGTCCTGAACAACACCGAGATATGTGCGAGGCTCACTACCGAGCTGAAGCAGACTTGGCCAGAGATGGACACGGAGGTGCACTTGGAGACGCTTGAGAAGCTCCCGTACTTGGTACGTCCCCCGGCTCGGCTTCGCATCGTGATTTCCGCCTCGATCTGACTCTTCCGTTCGCAGACGGCGGTGATCAAAGAGTCGCTGAGGCTGGGGCACGGGGTCGTCAACCCAAGCCCTCGCGTCGTCGGCCCGGGTGATGCCTCCATTGCAGGTGTTACCGTCCCCGCAGGGGTGCGTCTTGTGTGAAGCACGCTGTGGTAGTAGGGTGTTGTTGGCTGATCGTATGTATGCACAGACTGTGGTTGCGATGGGTTCATCGTTCATGCACCTCAATCCTCACATCTTTCCGGATCCGCACGCGTTCAGACCCGAGCGATGGCTGTCGCCTGCGAGCGCGAACCTTGACCAATACCTCGTCTCGTTCTCCAAGGGCCCTCGCATCTGTCTAGGTATCAAGTGCGTTCATCATTCCACTTATTTCCTCTGCGTGTCGTGCTCTCACCTGCTGCTTCTAGCCTTGCCTGGTGCGAGATGTATCTCATCATGGGATCTCTCTTCCGAAAGCTCGAATTGGAACTTAACAATACGACGTGAGTGAGTTCTAGATACGCTTCACGACTGGCAGGCTGATCCGAGACGGCCCCGCTTCTCGTGTTTGAGTAGTATCGATGATATGGCTTACCGGTGTCATCTCACTGTCACCTTTACTGGCCGAATGCTCCATTGCATGGTCAGGGCTCGCGAGGAATGAAGTTACATATGGATGTACTACGTAGTAGGCGCCAGAGTTATTACGTAAGAAATGTCCGGGCCGGAAGGCGAGCGTCCGTTGTCCACCCTCGAAGGTTTGTGCTCCTCCACGATCGTCAGTTCGTCTATGTACCTCGAACGAACCCACTCGCGATACGTAGTTCCATCTCAGAATATCTCCCTATATCATCGTGAGTTTCCCGCTGCTTGCATAACTGTCTCGGACACATGGGATGCGGCACACTGCGCAACGAACGTTGTCCGCCTCTCCGCCGCTTTGAACTCTCACACCTAGTTGAGGCGGCTCTCAGGAGGAGCTCTCCGCGGATGGAGGCTCCGGTGGTGTCGGGACCTCTGGACCAAGATCGGTCTGCCTGTCGTCGTGCATCTATCCAACAAGGTACGGAGAAGGAGCCCCGGTTGAGATTCCTTGGCTGATTCTCAAATTGCGTAGTGATGTTGGCCTTCTCCATCTCTGAGAACCCCAGGACATCGAGAGCGTGCATGTCCTCTCATCCTCTTGGTGCTCTCGATACGCCTCATAGTGCGATAGCGTCTGTGGGTGTATGGGAGGGGAAAGTATGGTGAGTGCAAGGCTCTCGTGATCTGAACGTCTGGGAACTCTCCGCGCGCGCAACGCCCTTTCCTCGGCATCGACGCACCACCTCTGGGCAACGGCCCTAACGCCCATGTCACCCTTGTGGCAGATTATCGATGCGAAGAAGAGTCATGACTCCATATGCATCCCGACCGGTCGCTCAGCGCTGAGCCCGCGCCCCACGGCTTTCATTCTCTGGGGAAACACCTTACGATATATTGACGGACCCTTGAGATGGGTGGATGATCTACCCCTGGTATCGATGTGCGAAGCCTGCTCGTATATGAGTGGAAGCAATTGCGAGCACAGAACGAGCAAGAAGGGGTCCTTGGAGATGGGAATTTGACTATGGGAGGCACGAGCCCGACGTGGTCTCGGCTATTTGTCAGCCCTGTCCAACTCAAACCATAACGCGCGCTCCTCGCAGCTTCCACGAGGTCCGTACTATGTACACGTCTACTTATGAACCCGACTAATGGACCTGAACATTACAGAGCCTGTTAATGCGAAGATACTGTAGCTCGTATTTCGTGAATGTCTAGCCAGTCAAAGGTAGGGAGGATGCCTAGGGAGCAATACGGTGCGTCAGAACGTCAGAACGTCATGCAGGCAAGCAGAATCGGTCCGGACGCCCACAAGGAGCTTCGGGCATCAGGAAGTCATAGTCTCGCAGTCCTGGGGGTCCATAAAGCCGCCGCACACATGCTCGGTCGAATGTAGGTGTCCGCCCCGTCCAACTCGCCCACCCACCCCCGTCCGCTCTCTTGCCCACCATGTCCGGCCCACCCGACCTGTCCGTCTTCCAAAATGCATTCTACATCGGCAACAACTTCAACGCGATCCTCTACGGTGAGTGCGCGACACTGACGCACTCGAGCTCTGCGCGAGTCCGCTTGACTGACACAGTGCTTGGCTCACAGGCATGGAGCTCGTGTTGTACTTCATGACCATCCGCGTCGTGATGAGCCGGAAGCACGCGCACGTTCCCTCGGACAAGTACTTCCTGATCTTCAGCACGATCCTCCTCCTCCTCAACACCGTCTTCGTCGCGACCGAAGCCTTGTTCGGGGAGGAGATGTGGATCGTGAACAAGAACTACCCTGGTGGCCAGGACGCGTACCTCAACGACTTTGCGAACGTCTGGTACCAGACGTTCGGCACGGCCTCGTCGATCGTGCTCAACCTCCTCAGCGATGGACTGCTGGTGCGTCGCTCCATTCCTGCCCATGTGACGAGACACTGATGCTGATGATATGGCCATTCTGCGCTGCGCAGATCTACCGCTGCTATATCGTGTGGGATGACATGCGCATCATCATCTTCCCCACCATCGTGTACCTGGGATCATTCTGTACGTCCCTCCCAGTCCGCGCCCCACCCCGCGTCGTACTATGTGAGTCCTGACTGCCATGCCATCGCAGCGCTCGGCATCGCGCAGCTCGTCGTGTCCGGTGCGCCCGCGGGGAACTACTTCAAGGGGCTCGCGAAGAACCTCGGGATCGGGTACACGTCGTCGATCATCGGGCTCGAGACGCTCGTCACGATCCTCATCTGCGGCCGGATCGTGTACGTGGGGCGCAAGTACCGGCAGGCAATGGGCAAGGACGTCGGGCGCGCGTACACGAACGCGGCGGCGATCATCGTCGAGTCCATGATGCTCTCGACGCTGACCGGGATCGCGTACATCGTCCCGTTTGCGCGCGGGGACGAGATCAACATCTTCTTCCTCTCGATATACGTCATGATGACGGTGAGTGTTCGCGTCACGCGCGCGGGAGACGGGATGCTGACGATACGCTTTCGGCGACAGTGCATCTCCCCGCAGCTCGTCGTGCTGCGCGTGATGAGCGGCCGTGCGTGGACGAGGGACAGGTCGTCGATGCTGGGCAGCCGACTCGAGTTCACGGATCGGTCGACGACGCGCGTGGAGCGGACGGAACACAGCCCGACGAGCGAGAAGGGCTCGGCGGGGATGTTCGGGTCCGACTCTGCCTCGTCGTTCAAGCAGATCAGGGTCGACGTCGAGGAGGGGCCGTCGTATCCTGCCTCGCCCATTACTCCCGTTTGATCCTTTAAACACTAACATCTTCTCGACATTGCTTTATTGTTGCTTTATCGTTATCGTTCTTTGTGGCTTATACCGTACTGTCGTTTGGCTTACCTGGTTTGTCGTGCATAATGTACGTTTCCGGGACCTAGTATGTGGAGAGGAACCGGGTCGGTGTAAGACTAGTTTTGAAGCATATACCATACGTTTTCCCGTGTCCTCTACCCGCGCAATCTCAACTCGGAGGATCGAAGCATCTCGAGACTTGTCAAGCATATCCCGCGAACAGAGTTATGCGAGCCACCCATCCTCAACGACCACTTGGTCATACCGCGTAGGCAACGCTCGCACTCACAAAGCGCGTCGACTCACTTCGGCGCGAGCATGACGCACCCGGGCACGCACACCTTCGCCTTCACGCCCTCCTCCCACTCGTCCCAGCAGACAGCCAAGATCACCGCATCCCTCCCCTTCGTACCCGGGCACGGATCGCCCTCCCTGCCCGCCCCCCGCGCGTTCCCCGGCTTATGTGCCCCGAGCACGCGCTGCCAGCGCTGCACGCCCTCCATCCGGAAGCCCATCTTCCGCGCGAGCGCGAGCGAGGGCGCGTTCCCCGCGTCCGCCTGGTACTGCAGCCGCCGGAGGCCGAGCCCCCCGTCCGCGCGCAGGGAGAGGGCGTGTTGGAGGAGGAGCGCGACGGCGGACGCCGTGGTGCCTTTCCGCTGGGAGGCGGGGAGGCAGACGAGCATGCCGACTTCGGCGCTCAGGTTCTGCGGGCTCGCGTCGAGGTAGCCGGCGAGGCCTGCGAGAGGGAGGGGCGTGGGTGAGTCGGAGGTCGGGGCGCGGGCGGGCTTGGCGAGGATGGCGAAGATGAGGTGTTTGGGATCGTTGAGAAAGCGGTGGTTGAGGTAGGCGAGGAAGGCTTCGAGCGAGGGGAACGGGCCGAAGGGGAGGTAGGTGAAAACGTCCTGGTGGTCCTTGACTCCGTTCCAGAATGCTTCTGCGTGGATAGATGGCTGTGCGGTATGGGCAATGGGTGGGATAGCGTTATGCACTGGCGGAAAGAGAGATTTCGGGAGCAAACTCACGACAAAAGGGGTCAGCTTGACGCGGTCGTTCTCGAGGTCACGGATTGGAAAACACCAGCTGGCGCCGGAAGTCTGGTCTATGTGCATGTTTGGGGCCATGGCCTATACAGCGTGCTCTTTCGATCCAGCGTATGCAGAGGAAGGCGCAGATGCTGAAAATCCGAGAGGATGCAAAATGGGTTGCAAGACTCGGAGTCATTGTGCTAGTAGGATTGAGTCATCCCAGGTCATCCCACATAGTGAGGTAATGCGACCCTCACAAGGCGTTGCAATCGCCAGCCGACAGATTACCTTCAGAGAGAGGCGACTACGATCTCCCCGTCTAGTCACGGTTCTGATTTTTATGTACACCACTTCGAGTTCGTGAGCGGTAGCAGATGAAGCTGTAACGAGAGACGTATTATGGGACATGTTGGTGACGAAGTGAGTAAGTATACCAATGGATACAAGTTGGGTCAACCGCCTCATTGTGGCGGACCTACCGGTCCGTGGTCCGTTACGGACAGGATTTACAGCGCCTATCATTTTGTCTCCGGCCCTCGACTCTTGGTTGTTGCCGATGTAGAACGCATTCTGGAAGACAGACATGCACGGTGCAACCACGGTCAACTCATAGGGCCATGGTGCGGCCCAGCGAGCGATCCTGCACTGCTATGATAACCAGGCAGCGGATGATAACACAATAGCATACTCTGTTCATAGGACCATGGCCCAGCAAACACTTCTGCTCTGCACTTGCCTCGATATGTGAAGATATGTGGACATGATATGGACTACAACCGACCACTCTCCATGCATGTCATGACGCGCGCCAAGCGTCCCACTCCCCATGGAGAGGAAGCACTCGGCATGCACCCCAGCGGCGCACGCATCTGACTATAACAGGGCGTTGCCAGCCTCAGAGGCTTATCGACTTCAACAGTCATTCCAGGATGAACCCGTCTGCACGTCGAGATATCTCGGAGAATAGGAATGGGGATGGAAAGTGTATGTGACGGGCGAGGTCTCGAGAGGTCAAAATCAAGAACTGCGTTGCTCGCTAACGTCCCGTATGTACAGAATCAGAACATATACTCCTACAAGACAAGACTGAGACAGCGTCACGGGCCTTGCCCGTGACACCATCCCCTCTTCGATGGCGCAAGTATGGTCAGAGGTTGAGGCGAGTAGGGGGCTTGGAAATGCGACCAGAGCGTAGGGTTGTCTGGGGAGGAGGAGAGTAAATGCGAATGGGATCAAAAGGAGGGGCGGGAGGTGGCGAAGGAGAAGGAGAGTGGGAATGGAAGGTGGGAACATTAGCAGCAGGAATGTCCGAGTAAGTAGTGGTTTTTTCGAATACAATGGGATGTGGACGCGGAGCACGAGGGTTGCGTCGATGGAAACGAGTGATGAGTTCGTGAACGTGATCAGAAAAAGGAATATCGTAGAGGGGAACCCAAACGTTTTCGTCGGGAGAGGAGTGGTTGTACTCGATGAGGTAATCGTAGCGCTGACCGACGCGGCGAGAGTCGCGTACGTCAGTAATGCGAAGAGCAGGGTCATCAGGGAGATCAAAAGGAATGGGCTGGGCATGGGGATGAAAGAGAGAGGGATCGGCATAAGGCTCGAGGAGAGAGACGTGGAACACGGGATAGAGACGGGAGAGGTAGGAGGGAAGTTGAAGAAGGTACGCGTTAGGCGCAACCTTTCGTTCGACAGGATAGGGACCAAGCCGCCGATGGTCGAGCTTGTCCGACGGTCGCGTCGTGGTGATGTTGCGACGCAGTAGCCAGACAAGACGACCCGGGGCAAAGTCGGGATCAGGGAGTGCATGGCGGTCATAGTAGCGCGCTTGACGCTCCTGCGAGTGCGCAAGTTCAGCGCGAAGCTCAGCATGGATGACGTCGAGACGTGCGACCAGATCCGCAGCTGCAGGGACAGTGGAGGGTTCGGCAAGTCGAGGCTCGAAGGTCGGGTGGTAGCCAAAGTTCGCGAAGAACGGTGTCTGGTGCGTGGACGTGTTCTCGAGGTTATTGAAGGCGAATTCGGCAAGGGGCAAATAGTCCACCCAATCATCTTGCTGGTAGGAGCAGTATGCGCGCAGGTAGGTCTCGAGCGTCTGGTTGGTGCGCTCTGTGAGACCGTCGGTCTGAGGATGGAAGGCGGTTGAGGCCTTGACATTGATGTGAAGTAGTGCGCATAGAGCCGTCCAGAAGTTCGAGACAAAGACAGAGCCGCGGTCGGACACGATGGAGTCGGGAAGGCCGTGATAGCGAAAGATTCGATCTAAAAAGAGCTGCGCAAGATGAGGGGCGTCCATAGACTCGTTGCATGGGATGAAGTGAGCAGCGCGCGTAAGACGATCGCACACCACAAGGATGGAGTCGTACCCATGCGAGAGTGGTAGTTTGACGATTAGATCGAAGGTGATGGCTCGCCACGGCCGATCCGGAATCTCCAGCGGGTGTAGGAGGCCGTACGGTTTGTGACGTGGCACCTTGATGCGCGCGCACGTATCGCAGGCCTCGCAGTAGCGACGGACGTATGTGTTCACGCCAGGCCAAGAGTAGTCGCGCGTGACAAGTGCGGTGGTACGCGTGCGACCTGGATGACCTGCGGAAGGGACGTCGTGCCGTGAATGGAGGATGTCCTGCCGCAATGACGGAGGGACATAGAGTCTCCCTTTATGGAAGACAAGGTCCCGCTGCACAGAAAAGTCCGAACTCCCGTTCGCAACCGCTTCGCGCCAAGTGTCATCAGTTGCGAAAGCAGTCTTGAACTTGTCAAGGAGGTCCGAACTGTCTAGGGACAGCATTGTCAAAGCAGCTATAACAAAAGCAGGGGGTGTATCAGCCGACGGTTCAACCGGAGGGTAGAGAGGAGAGATATGGCGCGCTGTGAGAATTATCTGGCGCTGTCCGGTGAGGACATCATCCCCTCTTCGAGGCAGAAAGTCCGGTCGACGTGATGGAGCGTCGGCGACATTGTCGGAGCCTGGAGCCCACGTAAGCTGGAAATCGTAGTCGGACAGAAACATTGCCCATCGTGCTTGACGTCGATTGAGCAACTGAGAGGACATGAAGTACTCAAGGTTGCGGTGATCGCATACAACCGAAATCGGGTGCGGCGAGCCCAGAACCCAAGCACGCATCTCCCGGAATGTGTCGACGATGGCAAGAAGTTCCTTGTCGTGAATATCGTAGTTGATTTCCGCTGGTGTGAACTTGCGCGAGTGGAAAGCGACCGGATGAAGGTCACCAGACTCGTCGGGCTGATGTAGTACACCAGAGAGGGCATAGTCCGAGGCATCCGTGAACACCGTGCAAGGAGCGAGAGGATCGTAGTGCCGCAACACTGGAGCGCTGAGGAAAGCCTCCTTGAGCTTTGAGAAGGCGTCGCGCTGCTCCTGCCCGAAGACGAACTGCACTGTCTTCTGGGTCAAAGCGGTGAGCGGTAGAACAATGCGGGAGAAGTGGGGGATAAACCGCCTGTAGAAATTAGCGAAGCCGAGGAAGGACTGAACGTCCTTGATGTTCTCTGGCTCCGGCCAGTCCATGATCGTGGTGAGCTTCTTCGGGTTCATGCTGACGCCATCCGCACCGATGATGTAGCCAAGAAACTCCACCGACGACTTGTGCCATTCACATTTTCTGGGGTTAGCGTACAACTTTGCATCGCGCAACTTCTCGAGCACGAGACGGACGTGTTTCTTGTGCTCTTCTGGAGTGCGAGAGAATATTAGTATGTCGTCGAGGTACGCTACACAGAAGACATCGAGGTGCTCGCGAAGGACATCTTGGATGAAGGACTGGAAGGCGGCGGGGGCGTTGGTAAGACCATAAGGCATGACAAGGTGCTCGAATAGACCGAGAGGTGTTCGAAAGGCTGTCTTCCACTCGTCGCCATCCTTGATTCGTACATGTGAGTAGGCAGACTTGAGGTCGATGACGGTGAAGATCTTGGAGCCTTGGATACGGTCGAGCAAGTCGTTCACGAGAGGAAGAGGATACCGGTTCTTGCGCGTGATAGCATTGAGCTTGCGGAAGTCGACACAGAGTCGAAGTTCGCCCGTCTTCTTGCGTGTGAATAGAACCGGAGCGGCGCACTGTGAGGAGGATCGTCGGATGTGTCCGCGTTTGAGGTTTTCGGCTAGATGCTTGGCAAGAGCGTCGCGTTCATCGGCAGAAAGTCGATAGAGTGGGCCAAACGGAGGAGTCTTGCCAGGTTCAAGGTCAATGTCGACGTCGTAGGGTCGATGAGGAGGTAGGTGGTCGAATTCCTTTGGATTGAAGACAGTGTCTTGGAAGTCGTGGTAGGGCGGAGGGATGCTTTCTCGAATGTTATCCCATTCAGAAGGGTCGGGCTCAGCGTCGTAGTAGTCGTGAAGCGCGTCGTCGAGCGAGGATGAGACCGTGCTGGACTTGGGATCGAAGGTGAAAGCCGAGATAGCCGCGTTATCGGTGCGTATAGTCTTAAGAAACTTCTTAGCCGTTAGCGTCCGAATGCGGGGACCAGGAGAGCAGGAAACCGGGGATGTGGGGCGACCGAAGCCATCCGAACCCGGCCGAAGCGACGAAGGGCGACCGTGGCCATCCAACGTGTTCGAAGACGACGTGGCGAGAGAGGGCCTGTCCCGAGACGTGGAAACGTCGTCGGCAGGCAGAGCGAGTGTGCGCGTGGGCGTAGAACCTATAGTGCGACAGCAATGAAGTGTGAGTTGCAATCGTGCCCAATCAATATCAGGATTATGACGACGTAGCCAGTCGAAGCCAAGAATAACGGGATATGAGACAGATACTACAGAAAGAGAGAGGGTTTCGGAATGGTTTTGTATTTGTAATTGCGTAGTGATATCCTGAGTGACCAAGCCCGAAGCTATGGGTCGGTCGTCAACGGCAAGAATAGGAACAGGTGTGGTTTTATTTCGACGAGGAAGAGAATGGCGGACCGCGAACTCATGCGAGATGACAGAGTTCGAGGCGCCGGAATCAATCATAGCGTACGTACGTATGGGTTTTATATTGGGAAAGGAGAGAATGATAGAGATGAAGAAATGCTGCGGTGAAAAGGTATGGGTGCCAAGAGCGAAGATAAAGTGAGGAGGAGGAAGAGGAGAACGTGGAGCGTATGAGCCATCCGAGAACCGGACGTACTCTGAGACTGGTGGACGAGACTGTCTGTAAGATGCGCCCGGATCATCAACCAGTCATCTGCTCTGCGGGCGAGGCGAGTCACTCACGATTTGGCCGCGGAGGGCTTCGCTGCGTTACTACGCGCAGCGTTGCGCTTCTTCGCGGCCTCAGAGAGGTTCGGGCAGGACGCGGCAATATGGCCAGACCCTCCACAATAGCGGCAGAGGTTGAGGTCTCGACGGCGTTGGCGTTCCTTGTCGTCGAGACGTCCACGTCCTATGCTTGTCGCATCAATCTCCATCGGAACCACGCCAGAATGAGCAGTCACAGCGGTGGTCGAGGAAGATTGTTGGACAGCGGAAGACTGGGACGTCTTCAGACGGTTGCCATTGCCATTGCCGTTGTGCGCGCGTTCGAGCATACGATTAGCGTGCTGCTCGTTGTCAATGTCGACAGCATCCTCCATGAGCTCCAGGAAGGAAGAGGGTTGGTGACGGCGACCGCGCGCGGCGAGCGCGTTACGAACCTCCGGCTTGAGGCCAGTCTTGAACATGTCGATCTTAGACTGTTCGGAAAGGGTGACATGCGCGAGGAGCGCGATGAACCGCGCCTTGTACTGAGAGCACGGACCTTTCTGCCGGAGGGTCTGCAGTTTGCGCAGACTCGTCGCTGAGAGATTGGGATCGCCGAAATGGACGCGGAATTCAGCGAAGAGCGCGGTGATGTCATTGAGAAGATCGGTCCTGGTCAGCTCAATGGACTTGAACCAGTCGCTGGGGTCGCCCGGACCTAGGTAGGTGCTAAAGTACGTAGCGCGGGCAAAGTCCGTGGATAGCGCCGTGCCTTGGAGTGCGAGAGCAGCTGACATGGAGTGAAGGAATGTGTCGACGTCGGAGGAGGACCCCGTGAACACCACGGGTTCTCGGAAGCGTGGAATAGGGGGTGGTTTAGGGGCAGCCGCGATGTTGCTGAGTGCGTTGATGCGGTCGGTGAGCGCGAGAGAACCGTTACCCAGACTGGCCATGATGGAGGAGAAGTTGGCCAGATTGTGAGCAAGGGCGGCCTGAGAGTCTTGAAGAGCACGGAGGAAACGGAGTTGAGCGAGTGCGGGGTCGACATTGAGGTCGTCGGGATGAGAGAACGGGTCCGATGATTGGTCAGGAGGAAGAGAAGGAAGGGGAGGAGTCGTGTTGAACGGGTTGTTTGCCATTGTGAGGGGAGTGCCTGAGAGATTACGTAACGGCGAAGCGAAGGCTGAGAAGACTGATGAGCGCGCTGAGGAGATTGGAAAGGACGGTGAGCGAGCAAACTGTGACGGGCGAGGTCTCGAGAGGTCAAAATCAAGAACTGCGTTGCTCGCTAACGTCCCGTATGTACAGAATCAGAACATATACTCCTACAAGACAAGACTGAGACAGCGTCACGGGCCTTGCCCGTGACAGTGTACCACTGATACGTGGGGGAACGTACCTCGTAATATCACGTCGCGCCCAATCTTGACAGACGGTGGTAGAGCAATCAAGTACGAAGAGCCTGACGAGGCGAGAGGTTGAGCGAGACGATGCCAGCAATGCGTTCGTTGCCGAAGTGCACGGGAACAAAGCGACCTGATTAGGATGGGCCGAACACCAGCGCTGGACGCGCACATCCCCGCGCGCGACTGTCGCTCTCTCCTTCATAGTTGGCCTCAGGTTGGCCTCAAGCTGCGACAAAGCTTCAGCTTCAGGCCCGACTGCTTTGCATGCACTCCTCCAGACAACATCAGGGAAAACCCAAACCTCGAATAAGGGATAATAATGTATAATTATGACTAATACGGACGATTAGTTCGTTAGCATAGACATAAAATGGTAGGTCCCGAAATAACAAGCGTGATTAGAGGTCCATAAGTCGGTTAAGTACGGCGATATTAGATCGCTTATATCCAGTTTATCACCCTCTATTGCATTCCGGTCTATGGAACAACATAATATTGGGCAGTAATCAATTACAGAGTTGATCTACTGATTACATACCGAGCACTCCGACGGTAAGTACATGCACACACCCTACTACAGGTCCGTAGCGACCAAGTGGGATCAATACCATGAGACGATACCATGGGGGTCAATAGGACAGCCCGCATAGGTCAGAAGAGGAGGTGTGGAGAGATGAACTGTTGCAACGGAAGGTACACACTCATCTGGATCACCGGAAGGATACTCCACATTGATGCCAGTAACACGAAGCAAGGCAAGTGCCCTAGAACTGCTAACAGGTAGCAGGCGCTCTGCTAGTTAACGTCAGCATGTAGCGGGCAACAGAGAGCATAGCAGCACGTACAGGGCAATCTGACACAGTCGGTGGATGCGCGCGCATGAATGGGCCTGAAAAACTCAATTATGTGACAGATTCGGCTCACTATATCACAGCTACTCACCCAGTGGATGTCACCTACTGTCTGCTTGTATGCCACCGTCGCACAGGCCCACCGAAGGTTGACGTAAGAAAAGTCGCACTCACGCATCTATTAGGCCCTCTCTTCCCCGTCCCTGCACTCCCTAGACATCTTGCGAATAGTCAAAACCTTTGCTTCGGCAGGTGTCCAGGGTTGTTCGACCGTCGGGCACCAGTAGACATGCCATCCCTAGTCGTGAGTCATAGGCGCAGCAGTCTATGGTATTCCAACTGTGGAAAGCGGCCGACAGTACCCAATAGCCGACGAACAAGCCCAGACCCAAGAACTGAGCCCAGATAGCCCTCGAGACAAGACCCCGGCAGGAGGAATGCGAGCAGGAGCGAGCACCAGCAGGGTGGTGAGCAGAGAGAGCAAAAGTTCGAAGTTCAACATGGAGACGCTCCTCGGAGGATGCCGGTACAGTTTAGGGCAGGGTTCGATGCACTTCACGATCCTCCAGTCATGAGCGCTTGACTCGTTCGCCGCTCGATCCCGTCAATCTATAGCGAGTTTCTGCTCTGTGACATCAATTCTCGTATCAGTTATAAGTATGCAACCTTTACGATGACGAATGGTAACTTTTGAACTCTGTCATCCATCCCGGAAGAAAATAGTAGATGTTATTTGATATTATCTGGATTATTGGGCGGACCTCTCTAATTTATCTCTCAATAGGGTTTCAGGTTTTTCCTGATGAAGAGGTCCTTCCCAATATGTCTTCCTTCGTTCTCTCGTACCCGTCGACTCTGCTCGCTCAACATGAATCCCCGCACACCGCATTTTCCCTGGACGTGCGCGGTGCGACTTCCAAAGATTGAAGAGCATCAATGCGTCAACTCCCGAACCTTCGCACTGACAAAGCTCTACGCGAGCAAGTGGTCTCTTGCCTTAGGGTACTCGACGGAGAGATCTGCCAGGACAACGTCAGTCTTAGAGTTCGAATACTCAGACGATATAATCCAAACTCGCCCTTCTTGTGTTACCGGCAGTTGCCTCTACTATGGCGCCCTGTGCTGCGTTGGGCTGGGATCGGATGGACGGTATGTCGGCCTTCATTTCTCACCTGCTCGTGCCGATTGAGCGCAGAATTGTTGTCAAATATGTGTAAGACTTGAGGGCTGCTGATCTACTCCTCCTGAACCACATACCGCGACTCTTCTGAACCACCGCGCGGCGACTGTATGCGCCTGCCTCGCACCTTGACCGCGACCGACTGCCTTCAACATCGACGCTCGCTATTTGTCTCAGGAGTCTCCCCTGCCGATGCTCGTGCGCAGTGAGCCTGATCGTCATACCGTTACGTGACTCAGTGCAGCCAGCAAGATCCGGACAACACAAAAGGCAAGGTCATTGTTGCGGTCGGTGGTAATGTCGAAGACAAGTACATCGCCCCAACACTTTTGCGCGAGTGCATGCGCGTACTCCCTGTTCTTCATCCCCCTGAATGCTCATACTGGTGCTTTCTTTGCACAGGGAGATCTTCGGGCCCGTCCTCCCCATCGTGCCTGTTAAGGCCGTCGATGAGGCTATTGGTTTCGTCCGCGTGAGGTCCGAGGAGAGGTTTCGAGCATCATCTCCGCGAAAGCTGACCGTTATTAGATCCCGAAGGGAAAATTCCTTTGCAATGTACGTCTTCTCGCACGACCCCAAGCTTGAGAAGAAAGGTTCGAGTACCCGCGCGATGAGGAGGGAGCTGTGCCGACTCGTAAGTTCACTCCCCATCTTCCTCTGCAAGTCCACTGGAGAGCACCTCGCACTCAACGTTGGGGTCGCTTACGAAGACGGTTTGTTCCTGGTTGACGAGAAATTACTCAAGGCAATCGACCCCACTGTCGATTCCGAGGCTTTGTCCACTCCACCGCCCAAGAGTTACAGATTCGACAAGGTCGTTGACGTAGTTTGATACCTCAGACGACGCTCTCGATGCTCTCTCTTCCGCGATGGGAAATCAATAGGATGTATCATCAGAAGTAGCGTCTCTTTCAGAAGCTCACGAATGCCTCGTGCAGGAAAGCGCAAGACGTGAAGAGACCGTCCGCGCCCTATTGGATGACATCCAGACGGTGCAGTCCTCCATCACGCCTACATCCAACGGCACCAAAGATTCAGACCTAAGTCTCGGCTGCTGTTATGGTTGGACTCCTGGGGAGGCGACAGTCAGACGCGCCAACCATACAGCACCTCCGACTGGCACTCAATTGGATCACAGGGCAGCCAGCGCGCTGCGGCTCGAAATGTGGGGTATGGGAGCTTGCGCCTTGTAAGTTGTACTCTCATGCAGCAGTCCGTTGCCCTTATTGCAGAGCAACTCTTCACCTCTTGCCGATCAATGGCATATCCCGATTGCCGTACAGCGAGTGCCTGCCAATGCGGCTAGAGGGGAGGTGACTCAGGTGAGCGATGAAAGTACCCCGTGTGCTCACACTGCGCTCACAGAGATACAGCATGCCGAGTGATCAAAATAGAAGTCGCCGCGGAGCTGGCTCCCATATGGAGCGATCAGATAGGGACCTACAAACAAGGACGGTGTTGATGCTAGTAAATACTGCCGCGATGAAGCTCAAGGCTGGCCTTTATGGTCCATGATCAATACAAGCGAAGCGGATTCAGGTAAGGCGGTACACAAGAACTGCCATCCTTTTTTGAACTTAACATTTGGTGTCCTATCAGAGCAAATGCGTCTCCGTGCTGCCCACTGCGATGAGAACAGGCTTCTGGTCTTTCGACGGTGAACACGGGATTGTACAGCTTGCATATGCATAACACGTGCTTCGGAGACAGGGCCCGTCTCTTCCATGGATGATATTAGTGTCTGGTAGCTATTCTGACATTTGGCAGACCTCCCTGATATTCTCTGACAACGAGTCAACCTCAGAATGTCACTGCATAGACTTGACCAGGCATGAATACACCAAGTGGTGTCACTCCCTCACAGCCAAGGAGAGCACTGATATTGTCTATCTCCAATGTAGTTATTGCCTTCCATTGGCGGTCCTTGCTGACATGAGCCGAGGCAGTCGTTGTATTCATTCCATTCTATGATAGGAGGCACGGGAGTTAGCGCTTTGGCCCTATAGCGTCCGGGTTCTGTATCCGTCACGGTGCGAGTCTCTAAAGATAGCACGGCGAACACTGCTAACAGGAATCCGACATCCAGGTTGTCGCAAACAATCTGGGATGTCGAGTCTTTTACATCGCCGATGGGAGAATATTCTCTGTTCATCTTCTCTGTGTCCGAACAGGGGCAATGCTTCCCGTCACCGATCACGAAGATTACTCGCTGCTAAGAAGTTCTGGGTGTGCTTATCTAGTGCGGTGCGCAGTATCTTAGAACATGTCTCTTCTGGGTGCGGGCCCCTTTCGTCCGCTTCCGAGCACCCCTGTTCTCTATGGTAAGTTACCGTTGAATTTTCGTGCGCATACTGCGGTGCTTCCTGTTTCCGCATCTTGTTGGCGCCACTCTGATACCCCCAGTTATAGCTTCCTACCTCTCAATATCGCAGAGACGACTTAATGGCCGACCAGAACGCCATCTTCCAAAACTCGTTTTACATAGGAAACAACTTCAATGCCATCCTATATGGTGAGTATTCCTGTTTACAGCCTTTGTAGGCTCAATCCCAACTACTACATTGCTACTATGTATCACAGGCATCGAGCTAGTTCTATACTTCGCGAGCGCATGGCTCATCCTGTGCGGTAGCAAACGCACTGACAGGAGGAGCGACAAGCGATTCCTGTATCTCAGCACTGGCATCCTCTGTATGATCACTATCTATGTCGCCGTTGAAGCCGTGTTCGGGCAGAAAATGTGGATTGTGCATGAGGGGTACCCGGGAGGGTCAGCTCAGTGGTTTGTCGACAATGCTGCTGTCTGGTATGTGACTCTTGGCAGCACCGCTTCAATCGTTCTCAATCTCATGTGCGACGGGCTGCTGGTGAGTCTCGAGAGCTCCAAACCGTGGTCGAACAATAGAGCTGACCATCTGAGTAGTTGTATCGCACCTACATTGTATGGAGCGACTGGCGTGTCGTGGTATTACCGTCAATTTTGTATATCGGTTCTGCAAGTGAGTTTGCAATGCGTTTCATCTCGAGTTCACCCTTTGTTATTACTGACACTTAATTCAGCCCTGGGTATTTTGACATGCTACTTCTCCGGGTCACTGCACGCAAATGTCTTTGCCAGTACGGCGCAGAACATTGCAGTATCCTACTCTGCCGTGGTCATTGGGCTTAATGTCACTTGCACAACGCTCATCTGCTCCCGCATCCTCTGGGTCGCCAAACGTATGGAACAGACACTCGGCCGCGAGGTTTCGAAGACGTACACGGGTGCTGTTGCGCTCGTAGTCGAGTCTATGCTGCCCTACACTTTGTTCGGCATTGCGTACCTGGTCACGCTGGGCATAAACCACCCGACTTCAATCTTCTTCCTTTCTGTCTACGTTATGTTCACTGTGAGTCTGTTGCCTATTGTTGCTTCACCTCTGCGTTCTAGCGTTTGTCTGATGCGCTGTATTGTTGCTTCGCCTCTGCGGGTGCATGGTATCAATATACAGTGCATCTCTCCTCAAATGATTATTCTGCGTGTTCTGATTAGACGGGGATGGACAAAGGAGGCTACGAGAACCATCACAGCTCACTTCATCAGCACTAACCCGAGATTTTGCACGGACGAATCACGAGTCGCATACGACAGCGACCGTACTACTATTGAACTTTGCAACATATCTGTTTTAGACAACTCTGCTCAAGACGTCCATCTTTCCTCAGACAGCAAGGTGTAGACTCGGATCACACACTGCAGGCTGGTATAATGAAGATCTTTGTCCTCATGTAACTTGTTGTATGTACTCGAGGGATTGTAAGCAAATTCCATACATGTGGACTTGAGCATACACACACACAGTACACACGCACGGAGAACACAATCAGCCTTCATGAATCATGAGTCCCCTCTTTGTATTCCTGCCATTCAGTCCACTGCTGCCAAAAAGGCCTCTACGTCCATACCTCCCTACCGACTGGTATAACTGGTCGCAACTTTGGCAGAACGTCCCGATTAGGGGCCCCGTGTGACAACGTACTTAGAGAAATCGCGCAGACCGCTGGAGAACTGTAGGCAAGACAAGGACTGAGGGTAGGTTCGCATGTATGAGATCAACCTAATACTCACGCTCTGGATGAACTGCTCTCACAGGAAACAGCTGTCGACGAATGCGCTCGGTTCAGTACAGTCTAACAGTTGCAGGTCGGTGAGATGCGCTCTAAGATAATATTTGATCTGTTACCTCTAGTCTTCACTTGCCCCGCACATTTTTGGGGATGAGCTTGCGCACATAAGGTCATTGTCATGAGGGCAGTCACGAAGATGGCGATGAATGGACCAGAAAGCAACTGCATCATGAGCGAGGGACTGATGGTTCGATAGGGGAGAGGATGGTCGACACCCAAACATTTGCGTGCACGATTCTTTTATACTCCTGGTAGTATTGGAGTCAAAAGAAGCGCTTGAACCCCTTAGGTTTATGACAATATGACAAAGAGCTCGGCACGAATGTCTATGGTCAACTCATATTAACCCAAAGCAAGAGGGTTCATGCGATGCAACGGGCATTGCGAACGCCGCTCACACGGGCACAAATGCAGCACTGTGGTATGTGTGGGTAAGATGGATCTGTCGACGTCCAAGCCTGATGTCCCACTGGCGGCAGATGTCGCTGTCTTCGCGCTAGGGGGACCCGGAGACACGGTCACTCGCCCCTCAACGTCTGATGTTCTCTCCTCGCCTTCCCGGGCGTGTGCGCACAAGAAGTGGATGAACGCCGAGGGTTGAAGTTTCAGCCCCTCCTAATTGTGGAGGAGAGCGGTGAGATCTTTCTGGTCGAGCTTCAAATTGTCATACTGCCACATCTGATTGAGATCAGTAGAACGGTTCTCCGGCGACTGTAACGCGACCCATAGGCTGGACTCACTAGATCCGGAATCTCTCTGACCTGACTGTTACATGACCGACCGGTTGGGCGACAGCGGCGTCGACGAGAGTGCCGGCACATGCACCACTCGGATTCAAGCCCGGTGCGGTGTATGAGCCTACAGTGATGCAGCCGGCTTCTGCCGTCCAACACCACGGTGCTCTGCCTACGGCGTCGGTTACTCACCCTCCCACTGGCACGTTGTATCTTTGAATCTGGAAAAAGATGGGAGAAGTCGGAAGGCGGATGCTGATAGCAGTAAGTGCCGAGCACGGGGGTCCACACCAATTCCTACGCGCCGGCGATGGGAAAAGGGCAGGTTGAAAAAACTCATGTGTGGTAATTTGGCAAACGAGACCTCGTTGCAAACATCATACACTGGCGAATGCGGCGAGTGGACAAGACGCCCTCCCGCGCATCTACTGAGTCATGGATAGACAAGTGCAATAAATAACAAGCCTACCAACATACGCACAGAACTACGCCGTACTACCACGACGTTCGGGATGGGATAGCAACGTCTTCGACCTGACTTCAAGACATACGCCCCAAAGCTCACAGCTCCTTTTTCTCGGATACAGTCTTCGCGGCAGCCGCATCGGCCTTGTACCCTTCGAGCGCACGGAGTCGCTCCGTCAGCGTCGGGTGCGAGTGGTGATACGCCGAGTACCTAACCAAGCCGACCATAATCAGCCATCACAATCGGCAATGTCGTCCCCCAGGTCCCCCTGCGGACATCAGGCGAACCGCGCAAACGCAAGAACACTCACAGCCAATCCACCCAAACGGTCGACAAGTTCTCCACATGGAGCGCCACGAGCGCGCGCCCGAGCCGGTCGCCCATGTCCTTCATCGCGGGGTCCCCGAGCATGTTCTCGAGCTCGCACGCGAACCGGTCCGCCTCGTACTCGAACTTGCGGCTCACCATGTTGATTAGGATGCCCACGACGGCCTCGAGCGGCGTCAGCAGCATCTATATTTCCGACGCACGACGTGTATCAGTGACGGGCTTTGCACCGCGCGGTAGGGAGGATGACGTACCTGGTAGATGAGGAAGGCGATGATGATCGGGGGTTTCGCCGCGACGCTAGGCGGGAAGTCGAACGCGCGGAGGAGCGGGGGCGCGTGCAGGAAGGCGGGGAAGAGCGCGAGGATGGTGAAGATGTGCAGCTGCGAGACCGAGAGCAGTTTCGTGGGGTGCATGTAGTACCAGTGACCAAGCTCGTGCGCTGTGTCAACACGCGTCAGAACGGACGTCAAGAAAAGCACACGAATGCACACATACCGAGGACCGCCTCTACCTCCTCAGACTTGCTTTGTTTGATCAGCGTGTCAAAGATGACGATGTGTTTGCTCTGTAGAGTGGACACGTTAATCCAGATCCTGGATAACTATCAACGGGGCACGTACCCAAGGCAGACCGAAGAAGTAGGCATTCGAGTGCGAGCTACGTTTCGAACCGTCGATCTCATACAGGTGCTTCAGCGGGAACTTGAGCTTCGATGCCAGCGCCTCGATACGGTTTCGGAGGTCGCCCTCCGCAAGCGGGGACAGCTTGTTGAACAACGGCTGAATGACGGTCGGGTAGAGCACGACCATAGACATCTGGAAGATCAACCTGTCGCGCATGCATTCATCTCGCCGTCGCAGTCACTGGCATGAAGGGTTGCCGAACGCACATGAAAGCCATCAACCAGGGAACGAAGCGGTCCCCAGCCCAACGGAAGATCCACAGGAAGCCAGCGAGGAAAGGTGCACCAATAACGAAGCCGACGAGCCATCCCTTGAGAAGGTCGGTGACGAAGAGGGCAGGTGTAGTCTTGTTGAAGCCATGCTTCTCCTCCAGCACGAAGGTCTGGTATACGGAGAGCGGCATTGATGGCAGACTGGAGATGAAGAAGAGCGTGAACGCAAATGCGATGGATTGTACAATCTGGGAGGCCAAACTTAGTCCTTCTAGCCAATGGGTAGCGAACGAATGGACAAGGACTGTGTGGAGACGTACTGGATACGCTTTGCAGCGCATACAGCCGCCATGCATCACGTCCGACTGTCTTCTATCCCAGGACAATCAGAATCACGCACCTCATATTCCGGTCCATATCCCAGTTTCGAGATCATCCACCCGGCAACCTTCCATGACCAGGCGACCAAACCGATCTGGACGAAGACGGAGTCGACAATTTGCTTGAAGAAACCTGCGAGAAGCGAGAACTTGGCCTTGTCCTTGCCGTACGCTTGAGACTTGGCAAAGACCCCGGGCTTGAAATGTTCTGCAAGTGCTGGTGGTGGTGCCTCCTTTGAGTAGAGAGGGAACTGACGCAGCCTGAGGGACGACGTCAGAGTTCGTCAACGCTATTGTCGAGTCCAGCCTCGTAGTGCAGCCCACGGGCTTGGTCAATAAAAGGCGGTAAAGAAGCGTACAAGAGGTAAGATTCGAAGAGACACACGGCCCAGGACGAGGCTTGAAGGTAGAGCTTCCAGTCAAATGGGTCGGTTGAGACCCATGCGAGTCGGTTCTGGACGGCGTCAAGGCCGGCGTTGAGATAGTCCATGGGCACAGTCACCAGTCGCTCAAGTCAGCATGCAGAGGGCAACGTGCGTAGTGGAGAGAGAGATGATGAGCGTCGAAGACAGATATGCGGACGGTCTGCTCAGAGTGTTGGACGACGTGTACGCGCCTACCCCGCCACCGACGCGCCAGCAAGTCTCTCCGGTCCGTCGGCCTGCGTCCCCGGGCCGCTAGTCCGGAGGCTCAGTCCAAGCTTAGTCCACTCAAAGTCCACTTGAACAAACCAACGAATCTCTGTCAAAACGATGCAACGTGAGGTCTCGTATCGTCCTATGTTCTACGTGTTAGGCTTACTGTCTACACCGTCTAGTCAAGGATGGGCCCCGATATACCAACAGAAATCGTTGATATGATCATAGGCCACTTCAAGCTCCCTGACGACTTGCCCGCTCTGTGTGCATGTTCGTTGCTGTGTCGCTTCTGGTCGCCGTCTGCACGCCATCTCATCTTCCGCACTCTGCACATACGGCGCCCTCTGGACCAAGCAAACCTCCTTCTCTCTGCCACCCCGGGCATCGAGACATATGTCCGATGCCTCCACATCGAGAGGATCCCACACACGGCTACCTGCTGGATCAATGTCGAGGGTCCCGAACTCGTACTATTCCTGACATCGTTCCCCAATCTCTGCGAAGTGGTGGTTACCCGCCCCATGAAGGGTACTTTCCCTGCTTCGGAAGTGTCGCCGCCATCTGTCTCGCTCCCCCAGCAGCGTGTCCACCCCCTCGAGCGACTATCCCTTGCTTGCTATGTCGATCGATGGAGCACGGTACTCGCCTTTCTCCAGCTATTCACCGTCGTCCTAAAGTTGAACATCGAGAGAGAGTTGACGTATACCCGTTCAGGGGAGCGACGCCCCGCAGACAATGAACAGTTCCCCAGGCATCTGGAGGTGACCACATTCAGGAGCCAAATGTCGATCGATAGGACCGGGTGGCTCATCACCGAGAGTCGTTCCCGCGAGACGTTGCGGTGCCTCGATCTGGATGGCACTGGTCTATTGCGTCATGACATCGATATCTTGAACATAATCCTACTCGCAGTGCGCCCTCAGCTCGAGGAGCTCATACTCAGGATCCCGGCTTTGTCCTCCTGTACGTCCACGTCATCGTTGCCTCCTCGTCATCAATCCTCACTCACTTTCCACAATGGTTCTCAGACGATAATGATAGCAGAGACCGCGGCGTCAACTGCCTACGTACACATATTCCACACATGCGCCGACTCAGAGTCGCAACATACGCTACGACAAGGCTCACGCAGACCGACATCGACGTTCTCGCTCAACTCTCCAGAACCGTTCGCAAGCTGATCATCTACCTCATCAGAGACAACACTCGGCACTACGCATTCTATCCCGTGGATCCAGTGATATGGACGCGCATGGATACTATCCTGACGAACCGCTTGCGGGGCATACATCTCAACATTGATTACAGCGACCTGTGCCCGCACGCTGGCCCATTTGGGAGGAGATATGACGAGAGCCTCGAGAATCGCGAATCCGTCGCGCTGCGCAGGGAGAGTCTAGAAGCTGTCCGGCGTTGCTTGTCTGCCACTGAGGCCCGTGGTATGCTTACTTTCGTTCCATCCGTTGTATAACACCCCCGTTTTCCGGATGTTGTATAATGCATGACGATACCGCCCACGACTTGTCGAGCGTACCACCGGCACCTCGCGTCCCCGAGTCAGATCAGCACCTCGTGCCTACAAGAACGAGTTCGAGCGCGACAAGCAAACCATCGCCCGCGCTCCCACCCCCACCAAGCCTAGCGACGCTCAGATATAAAACATACTCTCCCGCAAATCAGCATGCACCCCGCTCCCCCACGTCGTCCTCGCACTCTCAAACACCCGCTCCTTCTCCGCCTCCCTATCCGCCGTGCTCGTCGTCGACCGCGCCCCGCCCCCGCCCCCGCCCCCCGCCACGGACGACTTGTCGTCCCCGACAGCGGTGTTGAGGAGCACGTTCAGGTAGCTCCGCCCGCGCTCGCACGCGATGTCGGCGTAGTACGCGGCGGGCACGAGGCTGACCGCTTTCGTCGCGCGCGCGTAGAGATAGCTCGCGGTGTGCGTGCCCTGCTGCACCGTGTCCGCGTCGAACCTGTTCTCGTCGTACACGACCGTGTAGTGCGTCGCCTTGACGTGCCCTTGCAGCCCGTCGTGTGCCTGTGGTGCGGAGGGAAGCGCGGGTGGTCAGCGTCTCGAGGGGACCATCAGCGAGCGGCGTGCTAAGCGCGGTGGCGCACCTGGAGGTAGAAGTCAAAGTTGTAGATGTCGGTGATACCCTTGTCGATGATGGTGCCCGGTTGCGTGTTCCCGTTGCGCGACGCGTTGGGAGAGTCGGGAGGCCAGAACCGCGCGTGGTGGCGCTTGCCGCACACGATGATCGTCAGCGTCGGTTTGTACGGGGTCTGGGGTGAGATCTGTTTGAACGCGGCCTGCAGCCGAGGTAGCTCCTCCGTCAACACTTGCGAGTATTGACCCTGCGATCGACAGTGTCAGTAAGAGTGCACCAACATGAGTCGTATGAGCGCACCTCTGAGACACCATCGCGATAGATGATGATACGTTCCGGGAGGCGGTTGTTCTTCTTCCTGTACAGCTGAAGACGTTCGACGGTCATCTGTGTCAGGCCCTCGACCATCTTTGCGCAAAGTCAGCAACAGGTCAAGAGGAGGCAACGACGCAGAGGGACGCACCTCCTTGCTCTCCTTGTTCCAGTCCGCCTTCTGCAGCATCAGACTCGCCGGGAACTGCGCAAAGTGGTCGTCGACGCTCGCCACGACAGCGGCAATGCTCGGGGTACCAGGGATGCTCCCCGGTCCGGGGTGCGTCACGTCAATCCCCATCACCATCGTCTTCTTCGCGCGGAGCCAGCGCATGGAGTTTTCGTCGAGGGCGTGGTTCGTTCCCCCAAGCTTCATGTTGACCTTCAGCACGACGTTCGAAAAGTACTGATCCTGTTTGTTCGGCAGGTTGTCCCGCGCTTTGTTGAGGAGCATGTGGACGGTGTGCATGCCCATGTCGACGTCGGCGAGCTTCTTGATCGAGTGGTATATATACTTGTCGATTCCCGACAGGAGGACGAGGACGAAGCTCGGCTTCGCGTTCCGGTTCAACTGCGTCCGGAACGTCTGCCTGATCACTTCCACCGCGCGGTCCCGGTTCTGAGTGTCGTCCCGTGTCCTCGGTAGATCGACGGACATGATCTTCGGGGGCCTGTCCGCCACAACAACGCCCGCCGCCTGGCATTTGGCGAGGAACGTCTTGAGGAACGTCTGGAGCTCGGGATCTTGAGGGCCTCGGAACTCCCCACGCCTCCCTTCGTTCACGAGGAGGACGGCCCAGCTGGACATGTTCCCGCCCGTCTGCAGCTTCACCTCGAGGATGTTCCAGCCCGCGTTCCGTACCTGTGGGGGCCGTCCAGAACGGTACGACACGCTAGGGGCGGGCAAGAGACGGTCGGGCACGACCGCCATCTCCGGGCTGACTGTGATGCCGAAGGCACCGAGCGTTGCGCCGGGCGCATTCGGGCGGAGCCCGAGGTCGTCGAAGCCCTGGCTTACTATGGCATCGCCGTTGACGGAGGGCGGGTTACAGGCGACGCGGATCATCGCGGCGGTCTGCTCGGGGTCGAGCTTTCCGCGGTACGCCTGTCCGGGGACAATTTCGCAGATCTCGGCGGGGAGGTAGATGGGCTTGTTACGGTTGAAGCTGACGTTGATGAGGGGAAGGTCGTCCGCGTGGCTGAGAGTGATGCGGTGTTCTGGTGTATGTCAGTAAGGAGTATGGAGAACAGATGTGAGGGACGTACTGCGCTTGAAAAAGTCCTCCACGGTGACCTTCCCGCCCAGTTCGGGACAGTCGAAGCGTTCTTTGCGCGCGGTCTTGCCAGTCATGATGCGGAATATCGTGCTCTTCTTCGTGTAGCCGAGATGCTTCGTAGAGACCTTGAGCCTATTAGCGAACGACTGAGGCATGGCGCCATTCGTCTGTTGGAGAAAAGCCAGCATCGCCTGTGCAAGATTACCGGGCACATAGAAGGCGGTCATGCAGACGTTGATGTTGACCATCAGTTGCTTGTACATTGGACGCACAGACATGAAAAATCCCCGGAAGGCTTCAACGCCGAGGGAAAGGGTGTGATGTTCCGAAGATGAAGGGAAGAAGTACTTGTTCTTGCCGACGCGCACGCCGCGCCTCGAAGCGTACTGTTGCAAAATGAGGTTCAGACATGACACGATCGGCTGCGTGTCTATGCCGCGATGACGGGGGTCGCCGCTCATGAATCTATCACGTACCATGTGAGCCAGGCACGGAGGGATCATACAAGGACTTACTGGTTCAAAGTGGACGTCTTCTGCTCACCAAGGAACTTGATCTCCACAGTGAACTCGAGAGCGTTCGGAGTGTCCGCTTGGTCCTCCTCGCGGTACCGAATCGGGATCTCGAGAGGTTGAGGTAGTTGACGCGCAGAGACCAGATGCTGGCTACGATCGTGGGCGACATGCTGGACGTACGGCGCGAATTGCTGACTCTGCTCGACAAGCTCCATGATCCGAGCTCGTCTGTCGCCCCTAAGGGCCTGTCCCTTCGGGGAGATAGCTATCTCGTACTCGTAGTATGATGTATTTGGAGGAAGGGAAACGGAGAAGAAGTTCGTTCGGACAACGCCAGCTTTGCCAAGCGTACCCCATCCAGGGCGGAGGGGCATCTCAGGCTGTACCTTGAGACGCTTGAAGCTCTGGACGAGCTGGTCCAGCTCGTTGAGTCGAGGGTCCTGGCGTAGCGGCTGCCCCGCAGCGAAGACTTCGGGAGGACCGCCTCCGCGGCCGCCCCGAGAGCTTCCGCGACCTCCTGGCCCTCCTGCGCGAGAACCCTGAGTGTACGACGAGGCTTGACTGGGAGCGGCGGGGCCTCCTCCACGAGACCCTCTTCCGCGGGGTCCGCCGCCTCCAGTCGCGCCTCCTCTGCTGAATCCGGAGTCGGAGCCACCCGTAGAAGCCGGCGCTGGGCTGCCTCGGCCACGCGTGGAAGGGGAGCCTGAGCCCCTAGGGCCACCGCGGCTACGTCCTCGGGAAGGACCGCGATTTTGACTCATGTCGTATGTAGCAGTAGAGTGTTGGTAGCGTGAGTGTGGAAGGCTGGTAGGCAATTGCGCGATCACGACTAGGAGTAGAAAGGGGTTGGAGCGATGAGGATGCCGTCGCGAATTGTGTATGTCACTTAAGAGCTTTACCGAGCTCTGTTGCTGCGGTAGTTGAGTACGTGTATCCGACTGATTGCTCTCAGCTCTCGGAAATTAGAGCAACACGAACTTCCAGCGAGGCTTAGACCGACACGAGTCGCGCGACACGCGAATCTCAGGAAGGGTGCCGTGTCGACTAGAATGGCAGCTGTGAGCACTCACCGAGTCCAATAGAGGCTTCGCGACTTCTGCGTCTTCCTTCTCTCTCAGAAGACTGCTATGATTCAGTAACCGCAGATGATGATGGTATAGAATATACAGTAGGTACGCGGCTGCAGTGAGGGACTGCAGCTGCGGTAATGACTTACGTAATCCACTGTGCCGAGCTCTCTGTTCCTGCCAGTGACAGTGCTACTAGTACTACTGCCACCTCCTCCTCGTCAGGACCTCAACGCGGAAAGCAGCGACATTCATTCTCAATTGCCATGCTGAGGTGTAGAGGTGACTTGCCAAGTATGCTTTGATATGAGAAGCCTGCTACGTCACCTAGTACAGACTTACAGTTCACGCACAGAACAGCCTCAACCACCGCCCCCGTCAATTCGCGGTGACCGTCCGAAACAGCGATGCACAACTTGAGAGGTCGACCAAGTTTCCAACCAAGATCCCAGCTCACCCCAGCACTTGCATACCCACCACAGACTTATGGTGAAAACATGCTGCAACTTCCCGCCTTCAATCTCCGAGTCGGGGTATCGATACTCCTTGTACTGAGCATCGCAAACGTCACCATGGATGTGCTTCTCATCCGGGCGACCCGGAGGAGCGCAGCCCTACGTGATCCTCCCCTGTCTCGGTATAGTACGTGTCTCCTCTCAGCTATATAGAATCTTCTCTCATCTCTGGATGGACAGCGTTCGTCGAGGACGACTACCCGCCCTACTTGCCTCTCTCCTCGGCCGCAAAGTCAGTGGCGCTCCTCCTGGAGGAGAGCGTGCGCTATGGCCTGACCGCGCCCGAGACCGAACTCGAGTGGGCCTACACCGGGGCTGTCGTCGGAGACAGCAACATTCGGCTGGGCCCCAACCACCGATTCTTCAACACCGGGTTCGCCTACCAGCTACACTGCGCGCGCTTCCTTGTCTCCGCCTTCCAGCAGGATCAGCCCCCCACGAGCCGCGGCGACTACGCGCACGTCTCGCGTTGTCTCAACGTCATTCGCCAGTTCGTGCTGTGCTCGGCCGACACGACCCTCGAGCCGCCGGGTGTCATGGACAGAAACGTCAGTGTGGTGCGGATGGGCGGGGAACGCAGGTGCAGAAACTGGCCTGCGCTGTACGAGACGATGGAGGGGAACTGGGTCGGATGGCGCTCGTTCGGGGCGGTGTCCGTCGTGTGACTGATGCGTATCGGGACCTTCGGTCTGCCAGAAGTCTGGCAGCGTGTACTGAACTGTCGCTGCGGCAGGAATCTAATCTCGCTCCCCATTCGCTCACGAAGATTGAAGTTATCGAAAGCTTCTCTTTTCGGCGTTTCCACGACACCACGATGCGTCCGTTCCAGGACCGTTCTATGGCCTGACGGCGACGTTCTACGTCCTCCAAGTCGTTTGTTGCAGTGGAGAACCATCTCTGATATATCGTCGGCGACTCCAGGGCCATCAATCCCCTGTGAGTACTCGAGAGTTTACTCTGGCCCGCACTGATGACCTGGCACACGTAGGTTTCGGGGCCTCCGGTAGTTCGCGAAGACGTCTGAGAACATCGTGCGCATCCACAGAAGTCAGTAGGGACCCTAAGTCTGATATCCGAGATGGGTGATCGCCTGAGGGACGGCGCCATTGGCCATTGGCCAAAATGCTCTTGCGCGATGATCTCACTACCGCAGCGACGTCTAATCCGATAGTGCTTCGACCCCTGCGATTGAATTTTGATCCAAGCAGGTGGAACAGTCGGCCGAGGATCCATCTGGAACGGACACGTACGGCGCTCTCTGTGAGCTATACGAATCATGTGTATACAGGTACGAGACTGTCAGTAGATAACAGAACATGCACGGTAGCCTTCCCAGCAGGCAGATCCGACCAAGTCGTGACACCATGCCCTCGCGCACTCCTACCCTTGGCAAGCCTCAAGGCTCACGTCGGCTTTCGTGGCGACAGGGCGCAGAGTTTTCCTCGCGCCTCGTCCCCGGGGGATGCGCTTCTCGTGAACCACGAGGGAACCCCGTCCATGCTATCTCCTGCCTTGGTTCTGCCGATCTTCGTATGCTACCGCAGTGACAGTTGCGCCGGGCCTGGAAGTATCCGCACTGTCACTCGTCCGCTCGACGTGAGGAAGATGTGCGACCGGTGCAGAGGATGCGCAATCATCCAGATCAGGAAGCGTGGCTCGCAGGCTTCACATTGCCGCATCTTGACGTCAGATAGTCAGACGTGTGTGGCAAGACGGTCAGATTCTGAGCTGACTCTTCTCGCATTTTGACAGATTTCTCAGAGACGGCAGAGTAGGACTCGTGCAGAGAAAGAAGGCGCACGTCTCAAAGCGAACTGCACCAGACATTTCGCAAGGGGCAGAGCTCACCAGCCAGATACTATTCTCGCCATATTCCAGCCTGGACACCATTCTCGTGCACACGCACGTTGCGACTCTCCGCTCGCTCCCTCGTGTGGTGACGAGAGCGTTCGTGAGTCCGCTCCTCGTGCTTTAGGCGCACGCAATGCCCAATGATATATGCTCCTCAGGAAAAACACGAATGGATTGTACGTGTAGCGTGCACGTCGATGCGTACGTTTTGGCTCTGAACAGACCACTGTCCGGCTTCTATGGTGGGTATCACGGATAGTACGATGCAAGGAGCTATTGACTCATAGCCTAGGTCATGTATTCGGTCTCAGGACTTTGCGATTGCCACCGATACGCTTATGATGCAATGACCTGTTATGCGGGGTACGAACACTATTATCTGACCTGAGCGATGATACTGTAGTATGTCGGTCACGGCAAGTGGAAACAGAAGACAAGAGGAAGACCGAAACACGTAAGACAGTTACCTGGATAAGCCTGCACTGCCAGGTTGGCTACTCCGGCGTTTACTAAATCTTGAACTGTTTCGCAGCAACCACGACTCAGGTCTCCTGCTTTCCCCTCCCAGCACTGCAGTCATCACTCGCTTCGGCGCGCGCCGCACCACATAGCAGGAAGAATCAATTTGCTTTAGCCTTGCTGCTACTGTATGGATTCTCCTTGGCTCCAAAAACATGAATGCAGAGGCTCTCATGAGTCCTTTCCCACGACTTGTCTCTTCCAATCATCAGCCATACATCAAAGACACGGAAGATGGGCCCGCCGTCCGCAGCCTGCGTATATGGGAAACGGTAAACCCGAGCCTTGTACTACAGTGTTCGGGCTTAGCATGATATTTGGTGGCGTCACTGCGGACTCCATGCATATATACACACCGATCATCTTTCGTTCACCGGACTGCGATTGTTCCTGTCTATTCCTGCATCCTGCTCACCGCCGCGAACCTTAACAGGATGTACTGATTTAAGGAAGCAGTGTTCGTCCCACCGCTGGCAACTGCGTGCTTCTTCGACTTCCTCTACTACTATACTCGTACGCTCTCAGAGCTGGGGAAACAGACTATATGACAGCTGTCTTCCAACATGCGTTTTACATCGGGAACTATCTAAATGCTATCCTGTATGGTGAGCAATTCCAGTGTGGCCATCTCCTCGTTACTATGCGGTGCCCAAGCTGATCCGGTTGCTGTCTTGTAGGAATTGAGCTCATGCTGTTCTTCGCGACCATACGGACAATGCTCCAACAACCTCGGCACCGACGGTGTCGCTTGGATGTGTTCTTCATTGTCTTCAGCTCGACCCTACTATGTCTGAATACGGTATTTGTCGCGACGGAGGCCTTTTTCGGAGAGGAAATGTGGATTGTCAACAAAGACTACCCAGGGGGCCAAGATGCATACTTGCAGGACTATGCCTCGGTCTGGTATCAGACGTGGGGGACGGCCGCTTCGATTGTGCTGAATCTGTTGAGCGATGCACTTCTGGTGAGTTGTTCGCTCATGTACCGGGAACCGACCATGCTTGATGCTGAACTTGAAGAGCAAAGATCCACCGCTGCTACACCATCTGGGGCGACGTACGAATCGTATTTCTCCCGTGCATAATCTACGCAGGCACATTCTGTGAGCACATTCTGCACATCCCCACACTCCGGATTGTAGCTCACTACGCCCCTCGTAGCCGCAGGCATCGCGCAACTTGTCGTGTCGAGTCGCCCACACGCAAACTACTTTGCAGGGCTAGCCAAGAAACTCGGGATCTGCTACACCACCCTCGTCATCAGCCTCGAGACCATCGTGACCGCGCTCATCTGCGCCCGCATCGTCTACATCGCATACCGGTACGAGTCTGCCGTGGGCCGTCTCGCCCGGCCGTACACCGGCGCGGTCGCGATCGCGGTCGAGTCTGCGCTTCCTTGCACGCTGCTCGGGCTCGTCTACCTCGTGACGTTCGCGCTAGAGGAGGACGTGTCGGTGCTGTTTCTGTCGGTGTATGTGATGTTCACCGTGAGTATCTCCTCTCGCACTCCTCTGGTCTCACGTAGGGACGGTGGCAGGGCGCTGACATGGTATATCCCCGGTGTTCAGTGCATCTCGCCGCAGATGATCATCCGGCGTGTCATGAGCGGGAGAGGGTGGACGTCGGACACGACGCATTCGATCATGACAGGCGCTCCGCTAGAGGTCGGGAGTTACGGAGTGCGACTGTCGACCGGCTTCAGCATCGACGTGGAGTCTGTCATTTCTCAGATGAAGGTTCAAGAGAGGACGCAAGGAGTACAATAATAGCCGAAGACAGCAAGAAGGCGGTGTACGATTTGAGAATGTATAGAAATAGACGCTACATGGATGCATACGGTGTTTGGGCGTGCCGTGATGTGGTCAAACTACGCAGTCATCTACTTCGTCGTTGGGGTAGTCTTCCGAGAGAAGTACCACATGGTCCAATCTATCCAAGGTGACGGCATCGTCTTCTCCCCACAAAAGTCGAACCCGATCTTTTCGTAGATAGGGACCTGCCGATGGATTGCAGCTCCGTTAGCCTCTGTCACCTCCGACAGGTGTCTACTCACGTTTCGGATGTTTGTAGTGGTAAGAGCCACCGTTGCCCCCGTCTTGCTGGCCTAAGTGATACGGGTCAGTCACGAACGGCAGCGAGAAGACAACGATATATGGCAGCCCACCTCCTCAAACGCGAGCTTGAACATGGCCTTGGCGATACCCTTGCCTTGAAGATCCGCACGCACCATAGCAAGATTACACCAGTAGGTGTTCCGCTCTGCCGCCTCGATGCCGAACATCTCGTCGTTGGCCTTCGGGACCTCCTTGCCCATCTAGAAAAGCACATCATGTAAGTTTGAGTATCCGGCCGGAGAACGCTAGCGCGGAATCGTTGCCACTTGCAGACTGACCGTCTCGGAATAATAGGTCTGTCCTTCAGGCGAGAGCGACTGCATGTACTCCTGCAATTTTCCAACACTCTGCTGCTCTTCCCTAAATCAACAGAACGTCAGTAGGCACATTCCGGCCAAGGGAGTGCCCAGGGTAAAATCACGTACGTCGAGCACATGAGCTGGCCGGGGAGCGAGAAGAGAGTGAAACCGACGAGCGCGCCGGTATCGTCCCTAGCAATGTACAGATCGCCCGTCCCTGGGGTAAGCGCAACGGAGCGTATCATGACACGGCCAAAGGCGGGGAGAAGCGACAGGTCACCGCCGGTGAGAGCGATGGCGCAAGGATCTGGATGAAAAGGTAGTATTTGTGGGACGGAAGGTTAGGCATTAGGGAGTTACCTGCGCCCATCAAGGAGGAGAACAGGTCGACTGCCTCTTCGGTGAGAGCCTCTACAAAATATGGGTGAGTTGTAGCTCTCATCTGGGCGGACTCGGAGGCGGACTAGACTAGCCTGTTGGGCTCTCAACGAGGGTGATGACGATGTTAGGTGGGGTCATAGTAGTGGATACGACAGCGGGGATGGGGAGCGCCAGTTGTCGCGGCCTTTATCCCCAATCCCCAAAGTACCTGTCATTCTTAGAAGAAGAGGACGAGCGATAACGTAGTGGGTGATAGTAGGTGTTAGGCAGACATAGGGAAGCACCGGGCGGTAGCGCTCAAAACGATTGTGGCAACATAGAACTGACTACCAGTCTTCCAGCGCGGTCCTATGGTGGCACATTCAGGGGACACAAGAAAGAATTTTACCTAGCTATCAGTGGGGTTTGCTAGCCTTGGGAATGGCGTCGTACTGAGCGATATCACTACCTATCCAACCAGCGTCGTGGATCAAGGTGACCGAGTGCGGTCTTTCGCCCTGCCAATGCTGATACTACATATAGAGAGAACATGATATGGTGGAATAATCTTGTACGCTTGATACGAGTTGTAGCAATTCACTTTAGGCTGCCTATGGCTCGTCATAATCCCGAGGTTGTTCCGCCTCGCTCGAGCTTGATTGCGTGCCTCTGCGACAGAGTGTCAACGACTTCTGCATACAGTATGAAACAAGTTGTGGAGATACTTACTGGAATTCGTCAAAATGTTCATAGCCGCCACAGCAAGGACAGGAAGTGGCATACCTATTGGATAAACAACCGTCAGTCGGTGTTACATGCACACTGAAGTGCTTTTACTCACTGTACGGTGATCTTAGGTACGACTTGCTGTAGCCGAGTCTTCAGCACGGCTATGTCGACTTCAGGGGAACAGTAGCAGCCTCTGAAAGCGAGTTCCTGCAGCGGTGCTCCTCTTGATAATCGGAGCCCCGCAAGAGCGATGAGGGCGTCAATCATTGGATTGTCAAGGGAAATTGTCGTCAATTCCAGGCTCGAGAGTTTCGTGCTGCCCGCACCGCTTCCGATGGCCTCGGAATCATTTCTGAGGGCGGTGAGCAGGTTGCCGATAGCAACCATGGCAGACGCGCTCAGCCTCCAGTACGGACCCAAACTGATCTTCTCGAGCGTTGGAATCCTCGAGAGCAGGAGCTGCCACATTTCGGGCGTGATGGTGTGCAGGGCGTCATACCGAACTGTGAAGTGAGTGAGGGGAGACCGGGAAAGGCATTCAAGCAACTCCTTCCAGGTTGTATGGCTCAGGACGGGGTCCTCTTCGCACGTTTCCGACGTGCCACATAGGATGGAAGTATCCGTCCCGGTTCCAAGCGACATATCAACGATGCCTTCGTCTTCTGTGATCGAGAACGACGTGCACACTGGGAGGAGAGCGCCGAACATGGAACTCCTGGGAACAAGGGCAAGAAAGGGATCCTCGCGACCGGGAGCAAGACCGTCCGAAGTCGTAAACTTATACTGAATACGTATGTCGCAGCGAGGGGTCACAATGACATGGTTGGTGAACATCAGAATTTCCTCCGGGGTGCCAAAGAGCTCTATGCATCGCAGACTCGCTAGTGTGGCTACGACAGCCGGACCAGCTTCATCTTTCGGGAAGCAGTCTTGGAGTACCAGCTTCACCAGATCGGGACACGCCTGCAAGAGAGCGAAAAGTTCCGTGGACGTGGGCCGGTCCTTGGCGTAACGGATACTGAGTGTGTGGAGCGAGGTGAAGATGGAGGAATTCCACGAGATGCGGACGCTATTGAGCTCGAGCTTGCGCAAGCGAGGGAAATGATCGTGGATGGGATTGAGAGAGAAGTCATCCTCCGAAGAGCTAAAGTCGAGGAGCGACAGCTCTTCCAAGGCGGTCATGCGTGTGAGAAAAGGCGCAAGCACGACTCCGAGAGAGTCTGGGCCCTCGCTCCACCAGAAATAGAGGCGGCGGAAGGTGGAAGCGTGTGGAAGGAGGAGCTTCAATGTTTCAGCGCACTCAGCGTTGTCTCCCTTCAGCGAGAGGTTGAGGTCTAGCAATGCACCGGCTGCCCGTTCCAGGAATGTGGGAACCCAGACGAGGCTATCGAGGCGGCCTGGTTCCTGTATGGAGGTCCACAACACAGGCGCCGCAACGGCGACGGACCGCCAGTGGCGACACACCCATGTGAATGGAATCCACGCTGGCGTGGTACCACACCCGTACGATTTCCAGCCCAGCATCCACTGTACGAGTTGGAAGATGTCCACAAGAATTTCGGGAGGCAAGCGGTTCACAGCAAGTTGAGCGTTCTGACGGCGGGAATCGTGTTAGTTGACACTTCACCAGGCGATCCATATGTGCTTCGCAGCTCACAATCTTCTCGCATTCTCTGCGCACGCTTTCCCCAGATGGTCCACACGAGGTCGTCCCATTGTCTCCGCCCTGTGACTGCGTTTGCTGGGCTGAGATGTCGGACGATCCCTCGCTCCGCTCCATGACGTTGGGTCTCGAGGGCTCCTTTCGCTTGATCAGTCCAATCGTGCCTACAGTGGCAGAAGTTCTCCAGCTCTCACCTGTCTCTGCGATGCTCAAGCTGAAGATCACAAGTCGAGGGGGATGATGAACGACGATCAAGAAGGAGGGTGATCCCGGGGCCGCTTTGATGCTTATCACAGGCAAATCACCATTTGTACAAAAATGGTAGTGGTAGCGCCCGTAGTACAAGACGACTCATCTGAAGCATCGCTTCTCTCTCGTCCGTTCACAACGTTAGGGAACACAGTGCGATTGCATTGAAATAAATGACACACAAAGACAGAACAGAGGGAACATGTCTCGAGGGTCAAAATCGTCATAATGATAAGACACGAGTAGGTGTCGCTGACTCAACAGGACGAATGTGGACATATCCTAAGCGTGAGCGATGACAGGCGTGCAAGTAAAGTTTTGGATCAAACAAGCGAGTAGTCTGTAGAATGTATCATGTACTTGAAAGACAGAAGGAATGCCAAGGGTATCGCGGCTGAAAGGGGGGCCGGGCGGGTTATACTCTCAAGAGCAACGCAGGAGAGGGTACACGATGTCCTCAGAAGCAGAAGGTATTGATGTAAGAAAGCGTCATGAACATCACCGCCTTGTCAGAAGTCATTTGGAGGCCATTATGCAATACAAACAGTGTACAGACAGCGTGTGTTGAGGCATTGCAAGATGTAAGTCCGTGAAGAAATGCGGGAGAGAATAGAGGCATTAAGGTCGGGCGGCGCCAGCCTAAGACTTCGGGAGCTTAGTGCATAATCTATAACAAATACGGATGATTCAACACACCTCGGTTGGCTGCGACGCTGACGTTGAAGACGGAGCAGCCGCGGAGTTTACAGTAGCAGAGGGCTTCCTCGAGTCGTCGCCCGAGGAAGCGCTAAGCGCACTGGCACTCGAGTCTGGTTCTGCCGTGATCTCAGCTGCCGTCGCAGAGGTCTTGTCGCTCTCAAGAGGGTCAATGGGACTCGTAACGCTCGCGCTGGTCGCAAGAGAAGTGCTCGCACTCCCAGACGGCGTGAGCGAAATGCCGGCCTTGCTAGCACTTATCGACTTCGCGGCCTCCTTCATAGCAGAGATAGACAGCGAGAGCGAGTACGTTGTTGGGACGTTCAACGTGGTCAGGTGCAACCATGGGATGGTGTAGTCGCCGATCCTGGGCAAAAGCGTCAGATCCGCATCTTACGAATTTGCCAGGTCTACTTACTTCACTGTCGCGGTAGAGAACACATCGAGCCTACCCAAAGGTATGATACCAAGGGAAGCAAGCGCACCCTTCGTCAATAGCACGTTCTTGACAGTACCGCTGTTCGCTGTGCTGTGTGCAGGGATGACGAAGGAGTCGAATGCCTGATCGAAGTGCGCATATGTCTCTCCGTCTACACCCGAGTCGACTTGAGTGAACGTAATTTCCATATCGGTGTCCAACGGGTTGGAAATCTAAACACGGTCCGCTTAGGCCTATGCCTTACGAACGAAAGATCTCGGAAATGGCTTACGTCAAAGTTGATCGTGATGAAGTTGTCGATGAGCGTGTCGAGTGTGATGAAGGCGTTAATATGCGATACGATTGGTGGCACATTCAAGCCTGCATAGTCAAAACACGTCAGTCCGAGAGGCAAGCGCCAAGGACGTAGTACCCACCCTTCAGGCTTGTACTGATCTGTGCATTCTCGAGCGCAGGCACCAACGACGCAAACGGAGAGCTATCATCATCACCCTTGATTATGAGCGCGATGTCATCGCCTGTCTGCAAGAACTCCGTCAAGAACGCCTGCGCGGTGGTGTCGTTGGCGTCGCTCGGGGAGTAGTGGAACTCGGTAGCGATCGTGTTCTCGCCAGGCACCAAGTTGAGAGGGTCAAGGACGGCACGACCGAGCATGACACCCTTATAGTACACCGGGAGTTCGATGTCGATCGTCTCGAGGGAGATGTTGGAGGGGTTCTGGAGCGTCGTCGTGAGCGGAGACCTGATGAATGCGCCGTGCGAGTCTGTTCCACCGCCCGTGATGGAAACGTTGCTCAGGCCTGCAACGTGATTGAAGGCATTGATGCCCTTCAAGCTTGTGTCGACGTCGAATGCGATGTCCGAGATGGGGACATCACCGATCGTCGTACGCGCAACGACGTCAGCAGAGCCCTTGAGCTCGAACTCCACGCCAGCGGTGTCTGTAACAGCAGCGAAGAATTGTATGAATGCCCCGTTATTGACCGACTGGAGCGTCTGGTCCTCGAACGAAAGAACGAGGTCCGCGACGTTCCCAGTCGAGACCCCGCCGACTGCGTCGACAAGCGGAAGCTTGAGCTCTGCGATGCTCGTCCCCGAAGCCGCGAGGGTGATGTCTTGGCCGCTCTTGACAACCTGGAGCGAAAATCCGAAGGGATTCTTGTACTTCGCCAGGATAAACTCGGAGCTTGCGGTCGGCGCAAATGATTGACTCTGCTCCTTCATGACAAGCTCGAGGTCGGTCATCTGGATGGATTGGATGATCTACGGATCACATGGTTAGCAAACAGAGGCTTCAGCAAGCGCACACGACATACATCGAACTTCTCGCCGGGCAGAGTGACAGTAAGAGTGAGGGTCTTGAATGCGGTACTCAGCCACTGTACAGGACTGTCGGCGCCAGTAGGAACCACCGACTCTCCTTGGACGGTGAGTGTCTGGTTCTCGGCGTGTAGATAATTCGTGAAGAGCTCTCCCATTACGTCGAGATCGTCGCCGGTCTTTGGAGTGATCCTGCCAGAGAGATGCAGATTCGTCGTAGTCTGAGGGGAGAGGAATAGGTTCTGGCCAGTGAGCGCTACAGGGACCTAGTCAGGAGAGCGTAACAAGAGTGCAAATTGAGAACATACGTCCGACCGTCGTGCCCTTGAATGCCGACTCGAAGGTGACCGTCCCAAGGTCGATACCAAGCTCTGAAAGCATGTGAGAACATGTCCAACAGCGGCCGAGCTCGTATGTCACTCACGGGCAGGTGAAGGAATGAGGGAGTCGGTCTCGATATGGATACCACCGGCAGGGTCATCTGAGGGAAGCTTGAAGTTGCTGATGGTGACTCCGGGCAGACCATTGAACGCCTTGAAGGAGACGTCCTTGCTCAGCTTGACGTTGTCGAACTGCACGCCCAGAGCCGTTACACGCAGCGCCTTCGTCGAGATCGTCCACTCGAAGCTTGGATTGTGGAGGAGGAACGTCGCAAACTGGGTGAACTGGCCTTGATCCGTAATCGTCAATCTCGCATTTGTCTCGTAATTGGGGACACCATCGTTAGCAGCGGCGCAGACTAAGGTAATGCACGCGAATGAGTCGCAAGCTCAGCAAGTAATGTAAAGACACGTACCCGAAGGAAGAGCAATCTTCGCGATGTCATGGCCTTGCCACGTAACCCTATGGAGCGGCGAAAGTAAGAACCATCTTCATAATCACGCATTTGATGAGCACACGTACGTGACCGGTTCCGTAAAGCTGATTTCGGCGTCGAAAGGACCGGTGCCAGTGAGAGAGCCTTTTAGCGACAGGTCGAAGCCATCATCCGAGATGTTCCTGGCTTTGGCTTCAACAAGCATGACCTCGCAGACCACCGCAATACACTCACGTAATGTTGGCAGCAGTGAAGACAAGCTCGGACTGGTCAACAAGCTGCTGAACGATAGGGGGCGCAACAACACTGATGAGGTACAGGGCGGTCTCATCGGTCTACAATGCGAAGCATAAGCTGCAAGACACGAACACAACCAGCAATTTCACTCACGATCGCCTTCACGTTGTCTTGTTTGAACGCAAGGTCCGTTGCAACTGGGGGAGTGCGCGGTTAGCTTGATAGTTCACAGTACATACAAGCAGGACTCACAGTCGTCAATCTTCACCGAACTATCGATGTCAAGGGTGACCTCGAGGTTCTTGAGCGAGTCCAATATCGCCCCGTTGACGTCAAACTGCTTGCCGCTGTCACAAGCGTGTCAATAACAATATTTCACCATGGCATGCAGAGCCCGCAAAGTCATACCTGACGCAGGGAGGCTTGCCCGTGTCGACAGTCGCTTTGACCTATATCACAGATCAGCCACGACGTTCCACGCAAATTTTTTCCACAGACACATACATCGGTCTTCGCACCAGGGTCTGCGAGCACAATCTGGAACACGCTCGGTAGCGGACCCAGGTCAACCCCATTATTCTTCGCGCCGGTGAAAAGCAACTCGATAATCGTGACCGGGTCCGTGTTGAATTCGAATGGCAGTGTCGGAGAAGTGATGTTCCCATGCCCGTCCGCGTGAATCGGGCTGCTAGAACGGTCGACGTGGTTGATCGTCCCGAGGGTCAAGTTGCCAAACGTCGCGACCGCGTTCACCTCGAGCAGATTGATGCTCGCCGTGAACGGATTCGCGAGCGTAAACGTCGTCGTCGCGATGCCCGTTTGCGCAATGTCCGTAGGGAAAACGAGTGCCGCGGTAGTGATCAGGTTCTGGTGCAGCGCGGGAATGTTGACAGGGGAGAGGCGAATGTGCGACATCGCGAGTTGGAGGGACTCGATCTCCGTCGAGTCAGTAGAGCCCTGGATTGTCGTCGCGGATACAACACCCTGAAGGTAGTTCTCGAGAAGCTTCTGACCGGACGCGACAGCACCACCCTGGGGCTGATAGTGGACGTCAATGGGGTAGGAGACATTGCCAGGCACGATGACGAGGTTGCTCAAGTCCGCAGAGCCAATGACGTCGCCGTTAAAGCTGAGCCCGAACGAGATGTCGCCCTCTCCGAGCGTGATATTGCTCGGGTTGAATAGCGACGTGTGCACCTTGATGAGCAGGTAGTCCGAGAAACCGTGGTTCACGTCAAGGTCCGTAACGAGTGCCGGCTTTGCGTTCAAACCCTGCAGACCCGCGATGGAAGTCTGCACATCAAACTCGATATCCGTCAGGGAGAGCAAGCCGACAGCCGTATTCGCATCCGTGTTAGCCGCACCCTTGAGCGACATCGTCTCCGTCTTCGAGGTCGCGGTGTCTGACAGGAATTGCTCAAAAGCACCGTGCTGTGCATCAAAGACGGCGAATGGAATCTTGGAGAACTCAAGGTGAATGATGCGAGTATCGACGTCGGTCTTTGCCGGTCCCTTCGGAATGACCAGTTCTGCAAAGTCCGTACCACCAGCGCCAACGGTAATGTTCTGCTCGAGTGCCACAATGTCGACAGGGAAGTCGAACGGAAGAGTGAAGGCAGCCGTGGTGTCGTTGCTGCCCATCGCAGGCCTAAACGCGGTGCTCTCACCAAAGCGAAGATCGAGCTCGTTGAGGCTGATAGACTGGATGATCTGCAGAGCACCGCGGTTGGGGAGGACAGTCTGAACTTTGAGGTTCTTGATTCCCCGGTTGAGCCAGGACACATCAGTAGGACCGGCACTGTCGCCTTGAACGATGATCTCGCTGTCCTTGCCATGGATGAAGCTGTTGAACATTGCCGACACTGCAGCGAGACCACTGTCCGACTTCTGGGGAATCAGGCGGCCCGCAAGGGGAAGAGAAACAGTCTTCTGCGCAGCGAGGGTGAACCGCTTGTCCGTGGAGGCAGGACCAATGCCGACGTTCTGGAAGAAGTTCTGGAATGCGATTGAGGTCAGCTCGACACCGACTTGCGAAGGCTGTATTGAGTATGTCAGTGAATGCCAGCGGAGTGGTGCGACCTCAAGATGACACACATTTGTGACGCTCGTTTCGAGTGTCAGGTGAATACCGCCAGCGGGGTCGTTGCTCGGCAGATCAAAGGTCTCGATCGTGACCCCATTCTTCAGGCTATTCATGCCCTTGAGCGTCACCTTCTTATCATTCAGCCCGATTCCAGGGACAGTGATACCTATAGCGAAATCAGTCTCAAGCGCCCCCCACCTAGGCAAACATACACATACCGATAGCAGCCACTGCAATGTACACAAATTAGCACAATATACATTTGCACAAGCACAGGTGAGCGTACCAGAGAGGTTGCTACCCGAAATGACCCAATCGAACGACTCCGTCGTCAACATCGCCGTCGTGAACTCCGCGAGCGAGTCCACGTCCGCGACTCTGAACGTCGCATCAACCTCAAAACTCGCGCCGACATCTCCGACAACGTCCACGTCGGGCATGTCGATGCTTCCCAGGTTCTTGCCGTTCCACGCGATGGTCAATCCCGCAGGGAACGAGATCTTTGCGTCGACTGTGCGTTGTCGTCAGTATCATTCGCACTCTGATGAAGCTCGAACGGCCGTGGAGACTTACAAGGACCCGCGTTGGTGATAGACCCCTTGAGCGACGTTCCGAACGAGTCCTCCTTGATGTCCTTGATAAGCACCGTCTCGATGCCCAGCACGGACCCAGACACGATACTCTGCACGATCGGCTGTGCGAGGATGGGCAGGATCAAGTTCAAGCTCTCGTCTGTCTTGATCGGAACGTTTGGCTGCGTGTACGTGAGCGACGTCTGGTAGTCACCTGCGTTGGAAATCAGCCGCGTCAGTCACCGATCGAAAGCTATCGTCAGCAAAGGACCTACCAATGTTAACGCTAGTGACGAGGTCTACATTCGCGGCAAGCTTCTTGAATGCGGCGTCCACGTATGTCGGCAGGTCAAAGCCGCTGCACCCATTCAACCACATCAGCACATCACTCCTATCAGAAAGGAGCTCGCGAGTCGCGACTTACGTGAACAAGTTATCCCGCTTCTCCACCGACCCCCTCTTCGACCCGACCCCATTCAGATAATGGTACCCGCCAAGGTCCACGATCGCATCCAGCTGCGCCGTCTTTAGACCCGCCTGCTCCGCCAGCACACGCGTGACCGTAAACAACGACTGCGGGTCCATGTTCATCTCCAAATCAAGCGCAGGCGACGCCGTCGTCGACTTGCCCTTCGAAGCAAACGTGACCGGCATGTCGATCGACCCGAGCGAGATCTCGTGGAACGTCACGTTCGACTGCACTTTCGTGATCATCAGGTCCGCGGTGAACGGGTTCGCCAGCGAGACGACCGTGTGCGCCGTGTTGTTCCCGTGGCCCGTGGTGGGGAGCACTGTGAGCGACGCAGAGTTGAGCAGGCGCGTGGTAAGTGCGGGGAGCGTGGCCCCGATCTTGAGGCTCTGGAACGCCTCGAGAAGGGAGGTAACCGCGGTACTCTTGCTATATCCGGCGATGACGAGATCGACATCGGTACCTTGCACGAAACTGTTGAGGGTGTCCCGACCTTCAGGAGATCCATTAGGCTACACCCAACGCTTGTAAGTACAGAGAAACAAGCACAAAATAAATGACGCGTACCGTGAAGTTGCCCTGCGCCGTAACAGAATTGTTGCCCATAGCAAGCGTCAAGTTCGGCAAAAGCGTGGTTCCCAAGTTCGCATCACCTCGGAAGAGCTGAAGAGCTACAAGAAGTCATCGTTAGTACGAGACCATGGATGGCTAGTGCCTCGAAGCGTGACATACACATATCGCCCGTATCGAGCTGGAGATTCGAAGGGTTGAAGATGTTCACTAGACATCACATCAGTCCTGTGCACTCCATTAGTATCACGAACACGAGAAACTCACCGTCGATCCCGAGGTGGATCGCCTCAGAGGAACCGCCCAAGACATCAACACTCTCGATCTGCACGTACTTCTTCAGACCTTGGAGGCCGTCCAAACCAGAAGGAACGTTAAACTTGATCGGATCGAGCGTAATCTGTCCGATGCTCATGTTCGCGATCGCGCGCGCGTGCCCCTCGAGCCGGAAAGGCATCTTCTCACTGTCCGTCAGGTTACGGTCTAGTGGACGGCGCCTCTCGTTTAGCCTCTACGTCGCACTTGTGCGCAAGACAAGGCGGCCAGGGTACGTACTAAATGATGAAAACACGGGGTGACTCGGGTCGGGGATGCTGAAGGCGGTGTCCTCGATGGTGATGTTGATCACACCCTGCGTGAACGTCTCATTGACGACACGAATCTCGCTCGTCGATGCGCTCGAGGGCTACAAACAAAGTAAACAACCCGCGACCGGAGGGTAACACCAACACAAAGTACCCACCGTGGTCAAACCCGCAGCGACACCCATCGGAGTCGTGATATTGAACGCGTTCTGGATCTGCCCAATCGAGACGCTGAATCCAAACGGCAGCTCCATTCCCGCCTGGATCGTCTTCGAATTCGCAAGGGGCGCCCACGGACTCTCCGGACTGAACGCGAGCGCCATGTCCCCGATCGAGATGGACTTGATGGGGCTGATCGCGCTCGGGGCCTTGAACGGTACGTGCAGCTGCAGCGCCGTCAAGCCCGCGCTGAGCCACCCGATGACCGACCCGTCGCTCTGCACGGACGACTTGCCCGTCGCGATCACGTCCGCCTGCTCCCCGTTCAGGTACGCCGTGAACAGCTCCGACGCCTTGGCGAGCGCGTCGGTCCCGTTTTGCGGCACCAAGGTTCCCCGAAGTGTAACGTTGTTTGCCCCCGGCTTGATGACAGTGTTCGGCCCAGAGCCGGTGCCTATGTAGAGACCCTTGTACGAAAGATCAAAGACGACGGTCCCGAGATCGACGTTGAACGCGCTCGGGTTGTCCATCCCCGTCGTCGCGACGAACTTGATGCCGCCCGCGGGGTCGTCCGCGGGGAGCTGGAAGTCGACGAGGCTGACGTGGTTGTCGAAGTTGTTCATCCCGTTCAGCGTCACGTACTTGTTGAAGTGCAGATCGTGCGCGGTCGGGAACGCGAGCGCGCGCACGTCGATCTTGTCGCTCATCAAGTGCCAGGTGAAGTTTTGCTGCGTGATCATCGCGGCCGTGAATTGGGCGAACGCGTCTTCGTCTTCAATGTTGAAGAGTACTGTTTGGTTGATGTACGCCCGCTTGGACTTGACGCGCAGTTGTTCGAGGCTAAAGGATCCGATGGGAACGTCCTGGCCCGACGAGTTCACCCATGCAACCTGGAGCGGCCGGTTGAAGGTGATCTTGGCAGAAAAGATACCGGCATGCGAGACCCATGAGTCCAGTTTCAGGTGGAAGCTGCCACCATGCCCATGTCAGCATAAGGCGCAACAAGAACAATACATGTCACTCACGATGTGTTCGAGGGGTTTATGATCTGCGCCTGATCAACGTTGAGCACCGATACGTTCAGGATGTGCTGCGCAATAGCATGCACGACCGGATAGAGCAAGATGAACAAAATAGCGATACCAAGAAGAGCGAGAACTATGTTCGTGATGATGAACCACCTCCGCTTGTACAGCGGCGGTTTGGGGGCCGGCTGTTCGCGAGGAACATCCTCTGGTCTGATCTCTTCTCCAGCAGCAACACCGGCAGTCGCCGTCGGTCCATGGCCAGTTTCGGTGGTTGGACGAGAGGGAGGAAGAGGTTGGTTGATCGCAGCACTCGATGAGGCGTAGGGATGGACGGGTACGCCAGCCGCTGTACGTGCGACGGGTTGTTCGTACTGCGCGGCTTCATCTTCTACATCATAGAAATGTTCATTGAACATGGTCAGCACAGTACCGAGAGATAGAGATAATAGATAGGAAACGAGAAATGTAGAACGAGTGTGAGGTCGGTCGAGGAAGTGCTTGTAATGCCACCGATGCTGCCAAAGTAGCGAGGGACTATGGAGAGGAGGGAGTAATCTTCTGCTGCACTGCTTCAGAAGCGCAAGTCTTATTCACCCTCGAGAGAGAAGGGCGTGGGCCGAGAACCTCGAGATGATTGGAGACGCGAGTCTCGATGACCCGCCATGTCCGAGTATCCGTCTAGCGGGGACTGGAATCCTCGCACGCGAATAATCTCCAAGCATGGGTAGGACCGGTACTGCGCCATGCATTGCTCAAGATAGCGCTGTCAGTTGGCTCGCTTTTCGAAGCTGACGGTATGACGGATGCACTATCTGCGGCTCAGAGTGGCACCCCTCGGCACGGCCAAGCGCACCGGGAAGAGTTCAAGCAGAATAGCGCCATCCCAGCTACCCACGCGTTGCTAATGACGCCGGCTCGAAGGTTCGACACCGTCCGTGCATGCGTCACCGCCCAAAAATAAGCATGGGAAGGCAAGAACGGACACGTCGTGAGGTATCGTAACGCGCGCACGGCTATGGACAAGGGAGGTGATGAACTTGACGGTGTGGGTGCGGGCGGGGGCATGCGTCGAAGCAAAGCGGCGAAACAGGTACTCACCGGGACTGGCAAACGGGTTCTGACCCCCGTGAGCAGGGTAGATGCCTTCTCTCCTGGATTCCTCCATCGCGAGGCGAAGTGCCGAACGTGCGTTGGCGGACGACTACGGACTTGAACCTTGACCAGCGGGGAGTCTCCGTGGGGGGTGGACGCAGACGAACAGAGGAAGGAAGAGGAGGGAGGGCTCGCGTAACGACACGGCACGCATGTTGAATAAAATGAGGGCTGCGTTCTCATGACAGTTTGGGATCATCTTCACCTTCGCACAAGAATGCACGCGGGCCCAATTCGCCCAAGCGCCGGGTGTGAGCCCGTCGCGTGACAATCTGGGAAACCGTTCTTGCCGCTTCCGGTATGGTTGCGCGGGGACCATCAATGAGGATGATGCCGTCTCGCGATCGATGCGGGGTAAAGCTGGCAACCCAACACTCGCCATTGGTTGCCCCAGGCTGCCCCGCACTCCTCCAGGGCGTCGTCTGTAGGTCTGGAAGAGCACGTCTGCGTACAAAGAATTGTCAGGGAACGGTCAGATGGTAAACCACACGCTGGTCCCACAACAGAATGAATGAGGCCAGAAGCAGAAGAAGAGCAGTCTCCAACGCGCTTCCGGTGCGAGAGACGTCATGCGAACCTCGTGCTATGCCCTGCGCCACTCCTCCACATACTCATTCAGTCTACGCACAGTTACGCGGCGACACCGTCTTAATTTAGTCCGGCTAGGCCGTCTGTGAAACACCTGCGTCCCCCGATCGTCACCTCAGGTCCATCGCACTGACAGAGGCACGAGTGTGTGGACGACTGCATGCAACTGTCAGTGAAGGGAGGAATCACTCGGACGATTGGGAGAATCTCGTTGAGAACATCACCATGTCTCATACTATCAGGGACAGCGAGTGGAATGTGCAGATTCTCGAGGGAGAGGACATTTCCGTTCGACTCACCCCGACAGAAGATCCGTGTGTGAAATCGCACCGGAGCACAGATGTCCGGACAGCGGAAATCCTTCTCTCCGAACACTCGGGCGGTTCGCGCTCCAACGACGCGCCCAATCGAACGATGGCTCAATGGGTGTGCTCTCTTTGACAGGCTCATATGACCTCTGCACGCAGACGTCGATGGTATAAATGGATCTGCAGTGTCGCATGTGAAAAAATGCTTCAGGTCAGTGGCTCGTCGCGGGATCCCGACTGAAATATACCTCACATATAGCTCGACAGCATCCTAACGAGGTCAGGCCTCGCAAAAAGACTCTTCACCCCGCCGTTTCACCGCGGTCGTACGGAGATAGTGAAGAATAGCCTGAATAATCAACGCCGCCATCGTACGACCTTGAGGCTGCCTGAAGAACGTGAGGGCGATACGTCACCATAGTTAGCATCTTCGAACGGCGCGAGTACAGCAGAACACGAACCTGCAACCCAAAGCGTCTTCCACAGCCCAATCGCCGCGTGGTTTCATTGCATAGTCGCGGCATCCCTCAAGCTCCATCATTCATCCTTCAGAAGACCTCTGCATCATGTCACGTCCGAGCCTGACCGTCGCAATCTCTTCGGAAGAGGTAGCTCAAAGTTCACAACACCAGCGGCCGGGATACCGTCTGTTGTTACCCCGAACTCTCACAACGCTGAGCAATTGTCTACGCTCAATGCTCGACGTCCGTTGTCAACGTTCGAGGTCCAGACGCGGCAGCTATAGTCCACTCCTAGCCACGCAAATCCCGGTCCGCACAACGGGCGCCGATCATCGACCGCCTGGAACCCGGCGATGCACTGAAGACCGGGACATCCATCCCCTGCCGTAAATCGCCAACATATGGCGTCCCCTATCAGAGCCCAACTCCTTCGAGCCTTCGACTTCAAGGATTCTCTGGAGACAAGATCGGCGGTAGGAGGCAGCATGTACCCACGCTACGTTCACTACACCCAGCACTCGTGCTTCTCCCCTTCTCGTCCGGCGTAATACGCTGTACGGCAGAGGGCCGGCGGGCCCGAGGAACGGGAAAGCACCAGACGGAGAAAATGAAGATGAGCACAAAGGACAGCACGCGCCCTGAAGGGTATAATCCCATCGTGCGCGTTCAGCCTTGTCAGGACCAGAAGGAAAATGGAAAGAAGACAGTGGCTGCGCACCGCCGGGTGCAGTGCTATTTTCTGACAGATGGCCTGCAGGATATCCAACGCCTCCCCGCGCGCGTAACAATGTGCAAGCAAGTGCTCTCTTGAGCCTTCGGAAGCGAACACGGTCCTTCGCGAGTCTTCTCGCCTTGCGTAACCGATGGAACGCACTGTCACTATGGAGAGGACAGCGACGGACGGAGGCGACCAGAACGTGCGTAGTCGTGGAAAGAACCATACGATGATGGCCCAAAACCGAACCACTGCGGAGGCACAGTCCCGGCCCAGTGAGCGTCGAAGGTTCGCAAGAACGGCTCGTGATAGAATGGTGGGAACCGCGGCGATACGAGGTGAGGGCATGCACCCGTCCAGCGGAACCGTTCGGTTTGCACCCGCGTAAGAAAGCGCATAATCCAGACCATTTGAGAAAAGACCACTCACATAGTCACCATATACCGTACACCCGCACCACTGCCACCGTCACCGCTCGGATGCAGACCATGCAGTCCCACAACGCGAACACTCATGGGTCCCCACGTCGACGTGAGGGGACGGCCGAGTCCGAAGGACGCGCAGCCAATCTCGCGGGAGCAGTCCTTTTGCACCCTTCTACCTTCTGCCTACTGCCCTCTGTCTTTGTCTCTTCTCCCTTCTTCGATCGACGAGCCACATTCTGCCGCCGTCTGCACACGACGGGAGCACATGCTTAGAGTGCCTGAGCTCTCAGCTCTCGCACCCTCTTGACGTCAATGGCTACGCGACATTCAGGGCTACGAACAATGGAAGTCGCTATTCTGGTAGACGCGTGAGTATAATGTTACTCACCAGGAAGAGGTTAAGCTGCTCAGCGGGCTTGCAATGATGGCAAGGACGTCCGCAGTCATGGGAACTACCACTGCACGAGCGTCGTGCCACTGGTGTTGCCTGACGTTGGGGTCACGAGAAGAGGGGAAAGGCAGCAGGTGACGCGGGTAGCCCGGAGGATTGAACCGCCAAGAAGGCACGACATGGGAAGGGAGACGAGAACTTCAACTTGAGCGCGAGTGCAGATCCTCGACCCCTGGCGTTGCGGCGACGGCGTAGACGCAAATAGCTGGAAGGGGGCAGAGCAACCTGCACCGAGGAGGAGGTGCATCAAGGATATATACTTGCGATAGGTCGTCGAGACCCGTTCCAGTCTTCATATGTACATCTTGTTTGTTTTGCGATACAGCATGGGTCTGTCCGGAAATTGTCGGAATGGGAAATCACGAGGATATCGTGCTTGCGGCTCGGCGATAACGCCTACGGCTCCCTAATCATACATCCAGTGGTGGGAAGCTTCCCAGCCAACAACTTACACGGGTACGGTTTGATAAATGCTACTCTTACTTACTGCAAGGGCTATAGCGTGCTGGCTGATTCATATTGAGAGAAGTATCAGTGCGTCGGCCCAAGATGATAGCGAAACCTACTCACCGGCTGCAGGAATCATATGCAAACCCGCCTCTCGGCTAAAGCCCGTTTCGACGTCGATATCAACGTGCCTCGTCGCTCTCCTCTTCCTCTTCCTCGTCGCTGGAACTCTCTGGGACGTAGTGGCGATTTGGGTTCGGGACGAGCAAGTCCCCAGTTTCGTCACCTGCCGAGGCTGTGGTCAGTCACAGATTCTGTTGCATATCTTTCGCAGCAAAGGTCCTGCCGTCCTCAGCAGCCAGTTGTCTCTGCCACTGCTTCATCATGCTCGAAGCACGGCTGCGGTCGCTACAGACGCCGAGTTGATTCACATGCATCATTGCGTCCACACCTCGACCTCGAATCATTCACATACACATCAGACATTAGTGCTGCCGCAATGTGAGGTCACCTTGAAGGCAAGGTCACCTTGACCTTGACGGCATCTCGGCATCTCACCTCACGATCACCTTGGAGTTGATCAAGGTCACCGTGAGGTGGGTCAAGGTGGCTGGAGTCCTGCCTTATTAATGGGCCCCACCCCCCATTTCGGGCAAGCCTGAAAGTCGCGCTCGGTGTGGGCGCTCAGCAGGCTTTGGCTCGCGCTGAGCGCCCACTAGCGCTTAGAGCCCATATACGGGAAAGGGAGTCAACCATCGGGACCCGGGTCACCTTGAAGGTACCTTGGAGTGATCAAGGTCTGATAGCCGACACCGTGAGGTGACCTCCACCTCACCTCGCGGCAGCACTATCAGACATTTTGGCATTCACCAATATGTAGCGCGGCGCCTCCTCTGATATATCTGCGCATGTACGATGTCGCTGTATGTCTTCGCGCAAATGCAGGAGCCCACGACCGACCCCACAGTCTCAGACTCACCGTCAGTACGTCTCGACTCGTCGTAGCTCTTCTCCAAATCGGCGAGGATCTTCTCTTGCATCGCGCTCATTGCTTCAGCGCTCTCGCATGTTTTGTACTGTTCTAGCAAGTGTCTGTCGGGATTGTCTTCAATAACTCATGCGTGAGGTGGAGAAAGAGCCTTATTGAGAGAAAAGGTGGACTGGGGAAGGACGCGGAATGGAGACAGGGTATAGAGTGGGAGGGAATTTGGCTGTGTTAGACGTACCTGTTGACTTCCCAGAAGGAATGACCCCATCCGAAGCCACTCAAAAGACGTTCGGCATATGAGTCGAAGCCGGTGATATAGAAAGCAGCTGCGAGTGCTTCCACGCAGTTCAACCTCCAGGGCTTCCCATAGTTGACTGGATTTGTCGCCACCAGATAGGGCACTACATTTTGGACGCGCATATATGAGGCGGAAAACTAGGCTGATGATGGTCACGTCACTCACAAAGCCGTTCGTGCGGGCTGGCAATCCTTCCGAAGGGTACCTCGTCCAACCGAGCCCATGAACATTCCACGACTGCGACGCCATTCTGCGCGACGATGTCTCTGTCTGCCGGGCTGACGGGCTGCGTGCCTTTCGGTCTGTTTGAAGGATACCTGAGCACATTGTGTGTAAATGAGCTAAACGTACTCACGAAACGACAACGCCCCTGAACTTCTGCCCGACCCTCATATTCTGGATGAGTCCCTGCCGTGCAAGCTTCTTCCCAGAGCACCGCCGCGGATCGCAGTGATCAAAGTCCTAAAAACCATCTTCATACCGTTCGTCGATGTGATACAACAATACCCATACGACTCACCCACATCGCCACCGGCACCTCGATATTGACCTTATCCTCCGCCTCTACACACGCGCATGCACACCACCAAGCACGACAAGGTCGCATCAAGAAGAATACTTGTCAGACGCATGGTAACTGACCGGATTCGCCCTCGCTGCCATCGTCGCTGCCTCCTTGATCGTCGACTGCGCTCTCCGGACGAACTTCTCCCCCGAGCGAAGAGGACGGGCGGGCGTCGTCGTACCTCTTCTGTCCTCGCCCCCGTTGGGCATGGCCTCCTCTGCCCAGCGAGGCCTTGCCTCCGCGTTTCCCTCGTCCAGACGGTTTCGGCATTGGGGTTCAACAGATGGGTGTATTCGCTGAAGAAATCAAGGAAGGCGTTCAGCTGCGTTCAAAGGCGTTCAAGTGGGAAAGCGGAAAGCCTACCAGATGCACGGCAGATTCCGAGCAGTGCGCGTTTCACTCAGACTCAGAGTCGCAAGAGCGCCAGACAGCTATATCCTTCTGGCCACCACCTCCCTGCGATGTTCCCGACAAATCCCTGTCTTTCCAAAGCCATGCGGCGAGCACTTACGCCCAAACGTGGGAACAAGGACTTCTACAAGGGTGCGTGTACTTCGTTGCTGTCTTGGACTGTCGCATCTGACCGAAGTGTATAGGCACACGGCAAGCCTTCCTGCCTGGTGGGCACCGCACGGGCGCACCTGGAAAGCATGTGGTGCGTGGAAAGGCAAAGTACCGGCTGGTGGATGAGCAGGTGCGAGTGTTTGTGGCTCCACCCATAGAGGAGATTCGGAACTCTGCGGTGCGTGTTTTTCCCCCTTGTATCGCTTGCACGTATTGAATGTCAACATCTCTTGTGTCTGACAGCTCAAAGCATATGTGTCGACAAGAGTTACACCTTCAAAGGACTTCAATAAGGAACTATACGGGGAGCTGCCGCGCGGTGGGCTGACACCCAAGCATTACTTCAAGGTTGCTCCCCGTGAAGGTCCAGCCGAAGCAGTGGATTCATCGTAGTTATCCAACCATGTCTTCCATCAATCCATGTTTTGTTAATGCGCGCATGCATTGCGCATATCTGCGTGTTCTGCGAAAGGCCATCATATGGTCAACTTCGGAAGTGAAGGTCACAAAAAGGCATTGCGATTATTGAGCTCCGATACGGGGAATCGAACCCCGAGCTACCGCGTGAAAGGCGGTAATGTTAGCCGTTACACCATATCGGACCCATGGATGTTGTCTATGCTGAAACCATCATAGTCAGTCCACCGCGTTGAGTGCTGAAGCTCGAAGGCAACCCCGACTACGGCACTACGCCGACTTCCGACGACGCACGCTCTACTCTTGCCCCAAAGTACTTGTTGAGCTTCGGAGGAGATATTGACAAGTAACAGACAGTGGTCGGAGGAAATTGTGAGAATGCAAGTTGGCGACGACCTGGCCTGAAAGGACCATCGACTCGTGTTCAAGTTGGCTAGCAAACGTCGCTGCCACTGAACCGTCGATCCCGCCCGTGAAGCAGATCCATGTCATCATCTACGAGAGACTGCATATATAAAAACTGACCGGACCGGTGGGGAACAATGATGCCATTTGCACCGCCACTTGCGAGTAAGGACTTACTACTATCACTAATCAGAATAGTTTTCTTATCGGCCTTACTGGCCGTGAGTGCTTACCTGTCGGCGTCACTCTTCCTGGTCTACTACCCATCTTTCACTACGACACTCCATGGTGGCCGTACAGAAGCCAGGGGCAGACGAAAATACTCCTCTTCTCGCCGACGCTAACGCTCCGAACCCTCGCCGTATTCCCAGTGTCTCGAGAGAGAGCACTCTGGTCGAAGATAGCGATGTCCCACCGGTCGAAACAAATGCTGGTGGGGAAGAGGGGCTCGTCAAGCCTCCGGGTCCTCCTGTCTCACTGGTCGCAGTGGTGAGCCTTTTCCTTCGAATCGCTGTCGTAGTATCGCCGCGGCATGTCCTGACACTCACTTTGCTTGACAGATGGCCCCCATGATACTCGGCATCTTCATGGCTGCCCTAGATACCACCGTCATTACGTCTACTTATGCGAGCATAGGCAGTCAATTTGAACAACTCCAGAATACGAGTTGGATTGCCACCGGATACATGTTGTCTCTCACAAGTTTCCAGTGAAGTCGTTCTGGATCAACACTGACATGCACTTCTTGTGACTTACGATGCTTTTCCAGGCCACTGTACGGCAAGGTATGCAATCATGACTTGAAGCTGGCGTGTCTCTGACTGACATGTATACAGCTGAGTGACATCTTTGGGCGCAAATCCTGCCTCCTCTTCGCCTACACAGTCTTCGCTCTAGGATGCCTCTTCTGCGGCTTGGCACGAAACATGACAGAACTCATTGCTGCCCGGGCACTTGCAGGAGTTGGCGGTGGTGGCATGTCCACGATGGCGTCTATCATTATGTCCGACGTCGCACCCCTCCGCCAGCGAGGAACTCTACAGGGTAGCTCTATAAGTCTGAGAATATATCCTTCCCATTCTCACTCGAGCATGCTCAGGAATCGCGAACATCGCTTGGGCCGCAGGGCAAGCCACTGGCGCTCCTCTGGGTGGCTTCCTCGCGGATGATATAGGATGGCGGTGGTTCGTGTAGCATGCACGTTCAGCCACCATGCCCGTCACTCACACCACTGAACCTTGCAGGGCCTTCCTGCTCCAAGTCCCTCTCGCCCTCCTCGCGATTGTCTCGGTCGGATTCGGTCTCAACCTCCCCCGCTCTTCGAGCGGCGAGTTCCGCGCGAAGCTCGCGCGCGTCGACTTTGCCGGCGCAGGCACCCTCGTGCTCGCCATCTTCCTTCTCCTCCTCGGGCTCGACCGCGGCGGGAACATCTCCTGGCAGGACCACATCACCATCGCCTCCCTCTCCGTCTCCGGCGCGCTCTTCCTCCTCTTCGTGCTCGTCGAGCTCCGGTGGGCACGCGAGCCGTTCGCGCCCAGCCGCGTCGTCGCGAACAAGGCGCTCCTTGCGAGCTACCTGTGCAACCTCTTCTCGAACGCGGCCGCCATCACGCTCGTCTTCCACGTCTCGCTCTACCTCCAGGCCGTCCAGGGTGTGAGCGCCGTGCAGGTCGGCTTGACGCTCCTCCCCACGATCTTTGGAGGGGTCGCGGGCAGTTTGGGGGCGGGGCTCGTCATGCAGAGCACGGGCAAATACTACACGCTCACCATAGCCTCTTTTGCGCTCATGCTTGTCGGGGCTATTGCCATCTCGCTCATCACCGGGCCCATCGCGTACTCGTTTGCTGGCTTGACTGTCGGTAAGATCCTTGCGTGTCTCTCTTCATCGGACACTCACTAACGAGACCCCCAGGCCTCCTCGCAAACAACCTCGGAGTCGGTACGTCTCACCCTTGCCTTTGTCTCGCCATTGACGGTCTGCTTTCCCATCATGGCTCTTCCTGACGTGCTCTGCCCCCACTCCACAGGCTCCGGGATCACGAGCACGCTCATCGCACTCATCGCCAACGCCGGGCCCGAAGACCAAGCGATCGCGACCGCGGTCTCCTACCTCTTCCGCTCGCTCGGCTCCGTCGTCGGCCTCTCCGTGGGCACGACGATCACCCAGGACGTCCTCCGGCAGAGCCTCCGCAAGCGTCTGTCGGGGGACGACGTCGACGAGGTGCGTCGCCGACTGTCGGACATCGATTCTTCCCGGATATGAGACTGACGGCCGCTGCGCATGGTACAGATCATCAAGCGCGTGCGCGAGTCGCTGGAATACCTCGGGCAGCTCGAGCCTGCGGTCCGGGCGAAGGTCGTCCGCGCGTACCAGGACGGACTCCAGGCGTCGTTCTGGTTCACTGTCGTGCTCACTGCGCTCGCCGTCCTCTCCGCGTTTTACGTCAAGGAGAAGCCGTTGAACCGATAGAAGGGGGAGGCGGATGAGGGTATGTGAAGTTAGCATAAGGGTATGTAGGGGGAATTCGAGGGAAGTTATAGAGGTACGTGCGCTGTGTTCGTGCGCATGCAGGGATCCATAGCGAAATTATTGTGACAAGGCTTACTGCTTGCTGTCTGCCAGTGTGAGGTTCGATGAAGGGATGTTTACACATATCGTCCCTCGTTCAAACAGCCACGCTCCTGAACGTGAACCTTTACACGACGACATCGAACGGGACATCCTTCAACCATCTGGTGATCATATCCTGTATGTCATCCTTGTCAGCGCACACGAGAGACATGAGCCCCGCAATAGCATGCACTCACCAATGTCGCCTCCGGCTGATCATGCGGGGCCATGTGTCTGTCAAAAAGCCGAAGCGTTTTCCGTCAGAGACTACGTTGTGCTGTAATGCGACGCGAGGACCGAGAAGCTCACCCGCCCTCGAAGATGCGCACAAAAGTGACGTTCCCAGCACCTGCGCCGCCTGCGCTGCGGACCATGCCACCCACGTCACCCGTGGTCCCTGTGATGAAGGGGAGGAGGGGCGCGTCTGCAAACTCATCATGGTACTTGTGTTTCAGGGCGAGCATATAGCGGTCCACCCCCTGGCCCGAGACAGAGGGTACGCTCAGCAAAAGTCCGAACCGTCTCCTCGCACGCTCGCCCTACTCACGATAAAGTTGCACAGAGCGTCCGCGTCCCCAGAAAACGCGAGCAGGCGCATGCCCTTGTCGATAAGCGGCGGCAGGAGCCCCGCGCTGTTCCGCGTCAGCTGCCCCTGTGCGTAGAAGCCCGCGTTCGTTGTCTCGTTGCAGTTCAGGAAGGGGACAGGACTCGCGTCGACCCCGAGTTCGCGCTTCACGCGCGGGTTGTTCATCCACCGCTCTACCCAGCCGAGCTCCGGATAACACCCCACACCGTCGTCGTCGTTGCAAGTCATGCGCACGTCGAACGGGTTCCGGTCGGACGCTGCCCATATCGCACGGCGCAGTCAGTGCCCGCATCTACATGTACGTAGGGCGAGGAGGGACGCAGGCGAAGACGCACATTTCAAGGGCGCGAGGACGCTGTTCTCGCAGAACTCCGTCGGGGGGTTGCACGTCACTCTCGACGGGAACCGGTAGCACGCCTCGATCATGGCCACGCACGCGGGGATCTTGAGCCGCATCTCCACACACTCCCGGCCGCCTTCCTCGAACGGCGGGTGCGGCGCGCCCCCGCACATGTAGTCCGCCATTGCGCCGAACTGTATCCGCGGATCCGTGAGGCCGTTTGCGAGAATGAGAGAAGCAAAGTGGATGTGCTTCTGCCCGGGTAGAGGCGCGCGATGATGTCGCTCGTTCATGTCGAAGACGTAGCTCGCGATGTGGGGGCCGTAGTGTCCGCCCCAGCTCTCGGCGGCGAGATGGAAGGGCAGCTGGGCGTATTCGGGGAACCGGGAGAGGAAGAGCTGAAGGAAGGCGTAGACGTCTACCGGGAGGTCCGTGAGCGTATCCACTTTCGAGCCATCGGACGCATAGGAGAAGCCGGTGCCGATGGGCTGGTCGAGGAAAATCATGTTGGCGACGTTGTTCCACGAGTGCGGGTTCGGAACGGTCGTGTTCGGGTCTATGATCTTACATGGTCCGTTCTCGAAGAGTAGTCCGGTTGTAGAGCTGCAGCCTGGGCCACCGTTGAGCCACATCGTGAGCGGAGCTGACTGCGGTTCAATTCGAGCTTCAAAGAACCTGATTTGCCTGTCTTAGTATCAATGGCTCGACACTGCTACTTCAGGGTCGCACCAAAAGAATAGATGTCTGGTGTCGGATATATCGAGGTAGCCAGAGTATTGCTTCACTGTCGAGTCACATAGCTGAGGGCTCCGAACCCGCAAGCGATACTCGGAGAACGTAGGGTGAGTAAACTCCTGGTCTAGCCGTTATCTCAGTACTCCCTCCAGTCGCAGACGTGATCAAGACTGACACACTGGCGGTGGCACCCCTTCTGGGGTTTCACCCTCATTCGGGGACAAATGGCCATGGGTTATCCTAGACCCAATAGCAAAACTGGAGGATAGCACGGTCTGGTTCGTGTTGACATTCACCAAGATTTGACTAGCAGCCAACGTTCGACTGATGAGACCGAAGACGACGAGTAGTTGGACGGAGCGCATAGCATACAGTCACCTTCGATTTGGTTGAAGGATACAGGGTTGCCCGTCGGTCCGGTCCCCGAATCTGCCATAAAGCACCCGGAAACAGCCGGGCCAGCAAGCGCCCGTCCTCCATCTTCAGGCGCGACGTACTGATTTGCGGGGAATCAATTCAAGTGCACCTCACACAAGGAGCATTTCCCAATGTTTGCAGGATAAACATTGTGGGAACATACCTGGAAATGAAATTATATTGACGGCGTGTTCTGATCGCAAACATACTAAGAATGTGTATGGAGGCTCTACATTCGGACAAAAAAGTCCCAGGTTTAATAAACCTTGGGACTTTTTTGTTTGCCTCCCCTGTCTGTTGTAGCACGTTGCTGCCCCCCCGCCCATTTTCCTACCATCTCATTGTGCTGATTGGATTAAATAGGGACTATCTTGGGGGCCCTGAAGACCGTTAGGATGGCATAGGCGACGGACAACGACGAGGCGGGATGATTCCTGATTTGGAAGCATGGGATGATACAGGCGCTCATGACTTCCCGCCCGTCGCGATTGCCTTTGAGAGCTCCGCGCCGCCTGGCGTCTCTCTATCTCCCGTCATTGTTCCCGCTCTCGTAGTCGTCCCTCACGCCTTCGGACGCGCGCGCGCATGCGTCCGAACCTATTATACACTGCGCCTAGCGATTTTCTGAGCCTCCAAAATGAGGTGAATGGTGCGAGTACACTTGGGGGTGGGCGGTAGGTAGACAAAAAAGTCCCGAGGTTTAATAAACCTGGGACTTTTTTGTCCGATTGTATATGGCTCTGTGTATATATAGCGCAAACTACTTGCACAATGTTCATACGATGTTCATCTAGGGTATATACCAGGAATATGTAGGATAATTGCACAATATCAACGTGGAAGACATAGATTACAACCATGGTGTTAATTTGTTGAAATTCCTCGGTATGTTTGCAGTCCAAACAGGGTGTAAACATGGTTTGAGTATTGGCGGTAAATTGTGCAGAAATGTGCCTAGTATGGTACCGTGTTCTGACCATATTCCCACATGGACTAATTGGTAGACATATTACATATTCGCGCCATACTCCTGCCCTTATTATTGTAAGTAAGCATGCAGCGAACAGGCCCTATAATCAAAGAATACTTGCAATGTGAGCATTCAAAGAATATCGGCATAATATCCCTCATTTTTGCCGTTCTTTTCTCAGCATACTCAGGAGTAGAGAATGCAGGTGAAACGGTAGAATCATTGGTTGAATATGCTTCATGTTCACAGCGTTAACATCTTGCATATAATTCCCGACTGTGACACGGCATTCACGGTACGTTTCGGCATGCATGTCGTGTGCCGATTCGTGGCAAGAGTCTCGATGCGAAAGTCGTACCGAAAGCAATGTCGTGCATCGTCCATACTGCGTCACAAATATCGCCAAATTTGTATATACTGAACACAACACGAAGTCTCATATCCGCCGCGATGAGTAGTCGATGTACGCGAGGTAAATGCATGAGGTGCGGGCTCTTAGTCCAACAATGGCAGGCCGATTCCATTCCTTGATGTCAGCCAAGAAAGATGGAGAAACCGAACGCGGTCGTAAGCATGCCAGTAATAAGGGGGAACAAATCCGGACCTGAGACGAATGTCACGCTCAGTCAACGCAGACGACACAATCGAGGCCCGGGCGAGTAGATAATGCGCATTGAGGTACAGGACGATTGGCGACCGCTGGCGCGTTCGTCCAGGCCCTCTAAGAGCGCATCGATGCGACATTCCTAGATGCGGAGGCCATCTGAGACAGATGCTATGAGATACTGATAGCATGTATGGCAGTCCTACGCGCCTTGTCCCATGCAGAGGCCGACGATGGCGTAGACGCTCGCCGCCACGATCACCAGCCAGATCGCCCACCCGACAACAGCGATCACTTGCGCTCCCGCGTTGCCCGCACTCGTCATAGACGACGGCGACGAGCGCGGCTCTATAGCTTTTTTCACACTCATGACTTTTTTGGAGGACACGAGGAGGAGCAGGGGGAAGACGATGAATGGGAGCACGATTGAGAGGATGACCTGGGAAGCGACAAGGAGCGTATCGATCTCCGCACGGCCCACGGCCGCAGCGACCACGAGAGCGGGGACCAATCTAAGGCAGCGCGTGAATAGGCGACGCATGACAGGCTACACGGGAGCAGATTGCAGAGTGAGAACGTGCCGGACGGGGATAGGGAAGGGGTGGGACTTAAGGAGAGCACACAGTGGAGGAAGCCTTCCGCGACTATCTGGCCCGCCAGCGTGGCAATGATGGAAGAGCTTTGGCCGGCGAGCTTTGACCGGCCGCTAGCAATGCCAACGCGAACAGGATAGCAGCGGCTGGACAAGGGGCGTATTAGTCGACTTTATGTGGCAGGGTGCCCGAAGGGCAAAGGGTGGACGTACGTTTGCCAATGGTGTTCTTCAGCAGGTCATACGCATCAAACAAGCTGGCTGGGGTCTCCGACCCGGAGGCGCCGTGGAAGAATACCACACCAGACAATATCATGATTCTGCGAAAGGGGTGTTCAGCCAATGAGATTAGAGGTCTTTCTGGTGTGCCAAGCACTCACAATGAATTGATCACGACAGCGAGCCCGAGCAGGCTGACGACCATGTCGACGATGCCATGGTACAGATGCGCGCGCACAAACTCCAGCGGCCTGTCTTCCCGCTCGGCATGCGACTTCCGCTCGTTCAGCTCAGGAGTGACTGGGAGGATGCGGAAGTGTCTCCGGAAGGAGGCGGCGACGGATGCCAGGAAGGTACGTGTACCACGCTTTGCCGGCGTCGTCTATTGTCAGGTTAAAGTCTGTGGACACCGTCAAGTCTACCATTGACGACGTCTCAGAGATTGACTTCGTCGCCGGCCCGGCTCTGTATTGATTGGCCAGCGCGGAGCAGAGGAACAAGCTGTGAGGCATCACGGTGGCCCCAATGATACCGATCGCTGATGGCCTGGCGTAAGAGACGGCAGTCACAGCATGAAGATAAATTTCGACCCACATGTGTAGAGTGCATTGCAAAGGACGCGTCTCCCCATTGTACTTCTGCTTTGGAAATGATAATCGCCATGTAGATGAGCACTATAAATACCTGTATGCGCAAGGCTTCGTCAGTGACCCCGTACGTCCAGCTCAAAGAATCAGGCATCGGTGGTCGGGTAGACAAAAACAGACACGTACAAGAATAGCGATGAACACTTCGAACACTCTGACCGGTTGGCCCTGAACCGGGTCCCGCAATGCGAGCAGCACGAGGACATCGGATGCGGTCAGAAGCACCTCCGCCCAGAGGGGCAGACTGGGGAACAACATGTACAGAGCAATGGCGGACCCCAGGAGCTCGGCGAGGTCGGTGCTGATGATGGCGATCTCGGCGAGCACATAGTGGGGGTAGAGAACAAGCCAGCGCCAGACGGTAGTGCCACATACATGAACTAGTGACGCAACCGAGCCGGGATGCCTGTGTCTGTATGACTTGCATGATGTGGGAGACGATCCTGGCGGACACACTCCGGACAACGACGCACCTGTACGACGATCGCAAACAGGCCAGCGAGGAGAACGACGAAGAGCAGCTTGTAGCCAAAGGCCTGCAGGTCGACACCCCAGTTGCCCCTGCGATACGCCTCCACTTAGCGCCCCGAAGGGTCTGAGCCTGCTGCGGGGAATTCGGTGGGGAGACTTGCGGGAGGCGGGCGGTGAGGTGCTTGGGTTCGAACCCAACCTGCATGTTTGCGGATGCCGGGGTGGGACGTGGCCGGGGGAGGTGGGGAGAGGCTGAAGATGCATAAGCTGTCTGGAGAGAGATAGGCCCCATGGAGGGCGAAATTAACGGAGCGGATGGACCTGTCTCTAGCACTGGCAGGGAACGGCCAAGTGGTACTCCGTGTTTTGGCCATGGTAACTTCATGTTCCACGCGCGCGTGACCGATCCATTCCGAAAGGCAGCCCTCGCCATTTACGAGCCCTTGTCCGCCCGCAGAGTCCCCAGTGCAGGTCGTCGCGAGCGTGCGTATCGGGAGCAGAGGAGTAGGAAAGATGATGGAGGGAAGAAGGACGAGTATACACTCGCCGCTCGCTGGTTTGGGCACGATGCGCGACGCCCGGTCTTACCGGCACTCTGGAAGCGCCCATTCTACTCGAAACTTCTCGTCCTACAGCCCACCGCTGATCCTACCAAAGTCATGTACACTCTATACTCCTGTACTGCCCGCACACGTACTAGATGAAAATAACTGCTACGTTCATCTCTTTAGAGCACACATCTAGCGTAAACGCGGCACATCCAGACATAGTTGAAAATCGCATGAGGAGCACTTACCTGAGTTGGCCCCTTCAAATCAGCGGGATGCCAGTCCATCGGTCCTCTACGCCTGGGCTTAGATGATGACCCTCGATGGCGAGTCGCCGCGTTCCGTGATGCGCAGCTCAACGCCCTAACCAGATATTCGACGAACCGAGAGCTAGAAGAGACACATGCCAGGCGGGAAACAGTCGATCCGTGCGATGGGGCATCTTGGGTGACATGCGGCGAAGTGTGCGGAACGATACGAGCCGTGCACGATTTCGCCGAAGAGTCATGGAACGTCGACAACAATATTGGATCCATATCACCGGGAGGTACACCGAGAGCAGCTCCAGCGACGCAGAAAGCTGATCTTCCTGACGACGTATAGAGATGTTCTGCGGATATGTCGCCACTATTTCGCGCCAAAGTCGTCCTTTGCTCGTGAGGGGTGAACATGCGCGATGGCTGGGATGACTTTCAACGGGAGCTCCTTTCTCGACTTCTTCGTAGACGGCTCCTGAAGACCCAGACCGACGGTGCCCGTACTGCCCGGGACGCCTACCCCGCCCATGACTGCCCGAAGATTGGCATTGCTTTCTGCGGGTCTGATGAACGGCTCAGTCAGCCAGCGCCGTCGGCCGCCGTCGTTCCCCCGGTACCACATCTGGCACGCAAGCCACTGTCGTTCACATGCATGGCAGATATACCCTTCTTCCAGTTGGGTCAGACAGCAGCGGTTGCAAGACGACACAGAAGGAACCGGAGAGAGGGAGCCGACACTAGAAGATGTTAGTATCGTGCCCTGTCCGGTGGTCGTCGCCTGAACATACTTCGCGAGCGTGATAAGTGAACGAGGCTGATATATCGGCGACTACCAAATGCAAGTGGGCAAGGTGAGGACGATTGACGGTGTTGCTGCTGAGCGACGACGAGTGTGGTGTGGTTCAGAACCACCGCTTGACGTGATATGAACCAGTGGTGCAGGATCCAGGGTCTTGCGAAGCACGCGATCCTGTGGCGTCGAGCAAACCTTCATATTTCTAAGGACAGTTCTGTATCATGTGAAAGGTGCAGACAAGGTACAGACGACTCACCTGACAGGAACTCCTCAACTCGACGCCCGAATCCTCGCCAATGGTCAGAAGGGATGAGCCGGGACTCGGTTCATTGACACCAGAGGACAGGGAGGCAACGGAGTGGTATTGAGGAATTGAGGAAACGTCAATTTTGACCGAGCATAGCTGCCGCGCACTCCAACTCTCAGCGCAAGTCAGATATGCCGCACGGCATCTTACCTGCCCAAAGTCTTCGGGCTCGCCCTCTGTATCCTCTCCCTGTGGGATCTACTCGACACTTCAGCAATGTTGAAGGGGTGGGATAACCTGGTACACGCCAAGAGAAATGGGAGTCAGTGTCGCATTGCCAAAGTAACGCAAGACCCCTCTCATCGATGTTTGGGTGAGTAAAGTTGGGCTATTGAATAGAGCGATGTGTGTATACCGCGTTCGGCATGACAAGGACGCACTGGCATATGCGCCTTCCATCCCGAGTCCTCTGTAACACAGCGTTCACAAGCTGCTTATCAAGCCGCCTTCCCACTATGACTGAGCTGCAAGCCGCAGTGCATACGAAATATCTTCCATATAGCCTGATAGGAGGTGATGTCCCATTAGTTTAGGAGATAAATCTTAACTCGGCCCTCGTTTTCACGACGTGGGGAGATACCCTGCCTGTTTCGAGACCCTTGCACGGCCTTGCGAGGCGTGTTCGTCCACAAGTAACCCGATACTAGTATGGAAAGGAGCAGAGCGCCGACGTACCTTGCTCCTACGCAATAACTTCGGAGGTCTGGGAAGAAGTGCAAGCTGCGCTTGTGTCACTGTCTCACCGTCCTGAAGCGTGTCCGCGAGGACAGATCCTTGGTCCTGGCAATAAACATACCACGCACCTTTGGACACACACCAGTCTCGGCAACTGTTAGTTGTTCAACGGAGGATTGACTTCTCCTGTGGAGGTATCTCGGGATAGCTCGCGACTTGCAGCGCGCTTGAGTTTTCTACGTGTAGGACCCCACACCTGATGATGGACGGCGAGGGAACTCACCGGACGTCTGTTAGTATAGGTGAGCCACGGATGGTAAGAGAGCAATTTACCGTAGTGACGCCTGAGCAAGGTAGCACAAGAACTCCACTAAAAGGGATGGCCAGCGCCCAAAAGGAAATGTGTGAAGGTTTCGACGAGGTGAGCAGAGATACGCGGGAGTGGCGACGGCCTCACGATTGTTGGGTGTATTCGTCGGCTTCGGCGTCTAACCCGAATGGGGTGTCCTAGGGTAATCGAATGGCACGTCAAGAGGCGCAAGTAAGATCGGACAGGTTAGATATGTTTTTGGACATGGTGCGAGGAGATAAGTAGAACTCAGCTTGGAAAATATGCGGACGAATCGTCAGTAGACGACGGGGACCGCATCAAACGAGCACTTAACGCAGTGAACAGACACATGCATGAGCGACGACGTTGGAGTCGGTTCATTGTCCCTCTCAAAGTGAAAAGCACGGGTGCCTGGAAGGAGCGAGAATGTTTCCAAAAGCTTCGGAAGCGTATGAGATATGATGTGACCGTGTCCGCGGGCGATGCAAGGAGAATGCGGTAGTCAATGACTGAACAATGGGAGCGGAGAATGGTACAGGTGACAAAGAGCGAGAAGAAACCATGGAGCCAAAAGCCCAGAAGCGTGGGTCACGATGATGGGCAGAATCGCGCCCTGTCGCGCATGCGCCGCGGAACACCCTTGGTACGTCCTACCCGCGATGAATGCTCGAGGTGGTATGCCCGATACATTCTACGTGGTGCTGAATGCTGTAAAATGGCGCAAAGAATAGACGTTAATGGGCTTAATATAACGGCCCCGACGAAATCCTCATGTACTGAAAGAGGAGCCCGACGCCGTTGCGCTTGACGAACAAATCTGCGATGTTAGAGTCACAGGTCAAGAGAACAACCAGCTTCAAGACAGATATCAGCTCGTCCTTCGGTAGCGTCGGCACCGCTGGGAGACGCATATAGAACTCGAACAACGAGTTACGTGCCTCGGCATACCGCGACCTTGAGCAATTGCCTCGCGAACGATCAGGTCCTTCTCTCTTGGCAGTGTGGAGAGTCGCCGATGACAAGCAGCGACTCAATGACGAGGAGCTGGGCCGGAAGCCAGTCTGGGATTGTGGGGTGATCGTCCCCATCAGGGTTGGAAAGGAGGAGAGATAGGAGCACGTTCATCAGGTCTTTGGCCTCTTCGTCTTGCATTTGCGCTGCTTGCGACCTAGGTTCGCCTAACATGAGAGCTAGAAGATGGCAACGAACAGCAGGCGGCTGCTCCTGCACATCATATGCAGCTGGCGAGAACGCCTGGATGTCGTCGATGTGTGCCTTGACCGCTTGAGTGCGATACTCGCTGGTCGGGCCGACGAAGACCTCCTGCATGTCGAAGACTAAAGTAGGATCATGATGTTTGTCGACCAGCCCAAGCTCGGCGACCGATGCCGTCCTCCAGCGGTTCTCGAGCCGTCTTCAACTCTTTCACCCATTCGTCGGCACTCTTGCCGGGAGTAGAAGGAGGTTCCTTGACAATAGGCGCAACTGTCCGATGCAGCTGGAACCTCCGCCGGCAGTTGGGCAGCATCGCCAAGGCTTGACCTTCAGCTTGGCCCTCAACTTGGCCTTCAGCGGGAGCAGGAGCAGTTGCCACGCCCTCAGCAGGAGCAGGCTGCACCTCAGGTGCAGACTCTGGATCGGGCGGGAAGGAATTCGGCGGAGCGAGGAGCAGCTCCGTCGATGCGTTGACGTAAATAGGAGTACGGACGAGTGTACGCTTAGCAGCCGATTGAGGGAAGCCCACGTCCATGAGCTGCCGGATGCGGTTCTCGTCGGTGCCGGCGAGCTGAGACATGCGCGGGATGCCAGATGCGCCGCCACCGAGCATCGATGCTGACAACTGCACGTCCTTGATATCCTCGTTCTCAGTGTTCAACGGCTCCATGACAATATGCACGACGGACGTGACGCCGATGGGTGCGGATGGGAGCCAGGAGGTTTCCCAGATGGAATGAATGAGAGGAAGCGCAGCTCGACGCATCCGTACCAAGAAGTTGTGCGGCTCGAAGTAGTCGGGCTCCGTGTCCTTTTTGTCTGTAGTGATGGCAAGCGGCATCTGTGATGACTCGAAGAGGGGACGGGAAGAGACACTACTCGCGGGAAAGGCTACAGAACGCGTCAAGACCACCTACGCCCAACAGAAGACACGGTCGACGGGAGGAGGCCTTGGAAGATTGAACACCAATGATGACAAGACAAGAGCAAGAGGTGACGGACTCACGAGACTATAATTACTGTAGATAGCACGAAGTGAGTGACACTGGTGGACAATGGCCGCCCGGTCTTGAACGATAGCATGATTGTCTGTTGGCACAGTGAAGAACCCATAGTGCGCGACAAAACTACACACCGTTGTACCAGATGTGATGGTCAGTCTCTCCGAGCCATCTGCGCTAAGATGCTAATTGGGAACTCAATGCTCACCGATATGTTACTGATTCCGAGTCCTTCGATGCCAGCAGATGCCAATGCGAATTTCATTCAGAAACTCATAACGGCAACAAAGTCTATCCTAGTCCAGCTATGCCGAAGCGGGCATGTTTCTTATTGACTAGCGTATCTTCAACGCTGAGGCGAAAGGGCAATGCGAGGGTACCACGAGGATTGTCGGAGTGGAATTCGCGAGAAAAGTTGCGCATATGCGAGTGAAGGTCTTGCGCGGCAGCAACGGCCTTCCCCATCATGCCAGATGTCGCGTGGACTGTGTCAGTTCGTGCGCGTGAAGGTGTAGACTGTCCAAAGACGCACTCTGCGGTACCCCAGGATTGTTGTGTACCAGAGCTAGTGTGCGTGAGGTCTCTCTGCAAGTTGGCAACGCACTGAGTGAGAGTAGTACCGAGGGAGTACACGCAAATGGAATCAGTGGACAATGAGTATACTCCTCGCGTCGAAACCGGGAAACACTCAACTCTGGACCTTACAAGTATTCAGTATTCCTCCTGTCCGCCTCTCGGCCTCGGTGGATATGTCGTCCGAGTGGCGGCTACAGAGAAAGAATAGACAGTGTATCGGGGGTGAGCAGCGCGCCGCGACAGTCGAATGGGAGGAGCAAGATGATAGAGAACTCGAACCATAGTCGTGGACTTCGAGGACGAATAGACCGGCATCTATAGATTGTGGTGGTGCGCGCGCATTCGTGACTTATCACACAACGTGTTCAGAAATGGTAATCGCGATATTCCGGATCCCCCGGCGCTTGGTACATGGACTAGTAGTGCGCATCCTCCCCGCCCGCCCCATTGCCTCAAACTACTCCAGACCAATATGACTTGTGTTCAAGATGCTCTAGTAAAAATATGAAGCTCGTTCCGTGTTGACATTCTGGATTTACGGCTCTACCGGTCCGGAGTTGTGCACACAACCTTTGTATGGTCATGTTTACCTATGTTTAGATAGCGCTTACTATAGGCTGTGTTTCTACTTACCATATACGGTTTTCTCTACGAAACTACTGTACATTCCCATGACCATATGGTTCCCTTGTCTTCCTGTGCGTTCTACAATGCACCAGAACATTCTAGACCTTATGTCTTACTCAGAATACTCTCGGCTCTTACTCATACGCCGAGTACGGACTCTTACTCATCGCTCTATGGTTAACATGTGACTGCTTCATTCGCTTACTCATGCACTCCTCTCTCCAGTATATAAGGCAGTCTGTTTGCCCCTCTGCTCTTCAGTCGTTCACTCACTGACTGAAGAGTAAGTCTCACTCATTACTTATGCTCTACTACACTTTACTTACTAGTACTTGTAGTCTCTCTTTGTGTGACTTACAGGTACTAAACTATGCAATATAGTCGTTCACTCACTGACTGAAGATCTCTCTTTGTGTGACTTACAGGTCGCTCCAAGCCTTCCAGGTTCAGAGTTCATCAGGTTATGAGCCCTGCGCTCTAATCGGTTGCTTCTCTGTCGACACCTCTGCGCGCAACTCTTTGTACGTCGACTCTCTGCCCGTGCATCCCACTTTCCTACTCTCTTGACTGTGCCCGCCGACACTGCTGCCAGGGGGACATTTCTGCGCTCGTGACGCAGCCCTGAGCGCTTCGTAGTCAGTCTCTAGTCTACTATCGTTGTAACACCTGTTGTGCTCTCGAGGCACCTGGGTGATTCAGGCATCCCTCAGCCAGGCCACGCACTTGCGCCCGCCAGCTGTTGTACCCGGGGTGGTTAGCACCTTTGGACCGGAGGACAACCGTTCGGACCCTCCTTACGATACCTTTTTGCCTCGGTAGTTACTATAGCGTTTCTTGGGCACAGTTGGCGACTTCTACCCGGATTGTCGGTAATTTCGGCTTACTGGCTCTCTGGTTCACCTCAAAAGGTGCCCCTGTCCACCTTCCTCGCACGTGGCACGTCAATCATCGCGTATACTTTGAACCACCGTTCTGGAGCCGACTCTTCCAGCATCTCCTCATTCCTCTGAGTCTGAAGTCGAGGACATCGTTGATACTTCGACAGAAGCATCCTCTGACAGCTCAGGCAACGAGGAATCCTGCGAGGATCTTCCACACGTTTGGGACTCTGACGAACAAGTCGACGCCCACCTTCAAAGCGACGGTTGGTACAATTGTGCCGTGAGCCCCTGTCCTCATCGGTACAACAACGTTGCTTTACCGGAAGATCCCACATCGTTCGCTTGGCAACCTATCTCTCCCTACCAAGCAGACGAGGAGTTTCTTGCTGGAGTCAACACAGCTCTTCCAGTCGCATCCGATACACCCTACGACACACCACTTGTCGTAGCGCTTCCTCTCGCCTCTAACACCCCATACGACATCCCTCTCGTCGCATCTCCGCATCTCTCTCCAATCGAAACTCTTCCTCCTCCTCTCGTCACTGCGCTTCCATCTGTTGCGCCTATATCCTTCACTCTAGACTTCGACGACGAGGATTATCTCCACTCTTCTCAGTACCTGCTTTCAATCATGGGAGACGTCAAGATCGACTCGATCCCTATCCTTTCTTCGGCGAACCAGTACAATGACTGGGCTGCAAAGCTCAAGGGGTACTTCATCTTCATGGGCTGTTGGGAGATTGTCGAAGGCACCAAGACTGAGCCCTCTCCTGCCGGTACTACTGCCACTGCGGCAGAGTTAGTCGCCATAGAGGCATGGCAGAAGCTCAATGGGCAGGCTCGCGGCATGATGTATATGCGGGTCTCACCGAACTTCCACTACGTCCTCGATGCGAAGGTTCTGGGTCAAGGTGGTGCTGCTCCTCGTACCATGACAGCCGCTGAGACCTGGGCCGCCATCAAGACGAAGTTTGGCACGCCCAACAGTGCTCACGTCTGGGGCATGTTCGAGTCGCTCGTTGCAGAGCCTCGCATGAACGATTCGAAGCCTCTCCAGGACCAGATGATGAAGATCATCAACCGCCTTCGCGACATTGATAGCAACGGCGTCAAGCTCAGCGAGACCATGCAGGCTCTCCTGTTGCTGTCGAAGGTCCCCGAGTCCTACCAGTCCATGGTTTCTGCGCTAATGGCTATTACGGACATTGACAAGATCACCCTCGACGACATCCAGTCGAAGACCTTGGCCGAGGAGTCATTGCGCAAGAACGGACAGTCCGCCAACAAGGTCTCCCAGACCAAGCCGAAGCCTAAGGGTCCTTGCTCCTTCTGTGGCGGTAGTTCTCACCACGAGTCCAACTGCTACAAGAAGCACCCAGACAAGCGTCCCAAGGGCAAGAAGAAGGAGAAGGAGAGGGATAAGGACAAGGACAAGGGGAAGAACAAGGACACTACTTCTCATAGCCATGCACATGTCGTCTCTGAGTCTGTATCTGCTGTAAACGTACTTTCGGGTCCCTCGAACATCGCTGCTTCTTTCTATGATGAGGCTATGGCCTCGGACAGCTCGAAGTGGACCATGTGGCTTATGGACTCAGGAGCCTCTCAACATATCACCGGCGACATGTCTGACTTTTCTACCTACCAGCCTTTCGAGACCACTGTTCCCTTTGGAACGGCTGCGTCAGGTGAAAGTAGTGTTATCCATGCGCTTGGATCGGGAACGGTTGAAGGGATCGCGTACATCGATAATCAGAGCATCCCAGTCACCTTCAACAACGTCTACTACATCCCGCATGTGGAAGGTCGTCTTTTCTCGACGGGCTCCATCGAGCGCAATGGTTATTCCTTGTTCCAAGGCGAAGGTTGCATGTGTATCTTTGACAAGCTACCTGATGGTGCTGTCAAACATGGTTCGATGATTCGTATCATGGGTCGAAAGATCCTTGAGGCGAGGTACAACCCGAATAGCAACACGTACTGGACGCTCCTCGAACTCCGTAATGGTCAGCGTGTCCACCTCAATGTCCGTCGCTTCAAGACCTGGCATCGTCGCTTTGGTCATGCGGGCAAGGACGTGGTACGTCATCTTCCTAAGAACACCAAGGGAGTTGATGCCGTTGATCCTGCGGATGAAGAGCCATGTGACGGATGTGCCTTTGGCAAATCCACTCGCGCCCCCTTTCCACCTTCTGAGAAGCGTGCGACTGAAGTTCTCGAGCTCATCCATACAGATCTCGATGGACCGATGCGTACTCAGGCTATCGGAGGATGGAAGTATTTTGCCAGTTTCATTGACGATTACTCTGGTCTTGCTCGCGCCTATTACCTTAAGCACAAGTCGGATGCTATCAAAGCATTCCTCGACTATAAGGCATGGGCTGAGACTCAGACCGGTAAAAAGATCAAGAAAGTCCGCTCTGATCGAGGGGGGGAATACACGTCTAGCGAGTTCAGCGAGCTTCTTCGTTCGCATGACATCGAGCACCAGAAGACAGTTGCGGGTTCACCTCAACAGAATGGACGTGCTGAACGCTGGAACCGTACCATCACCGAGAAGGCTTTGTGTATGTTACATCAGGCTGGACTTAGTCACGGTTTCTGGCAACTTGCCATCGATGCAGCCGTTCATATCTACAATCGTCAACCTATGTGACGACACAAATGGCAATGCCCTATCACGTTGTGGGACGGTACCATACCGGACGTTTCCTACTTCCGCGTGTTTGGGTGCAAAGCCTTTGTGCATGTGCAGAAGGCGAAGCGCGAAGGGAAGCTCGACAAGAAGGCAGTCGAGATGATCTTCGTGGGGTATGAGCAGGGTTCCAAGGGGTATCGTTTTTGGAATCCGGCCACCCGTTCTATCGTCGTGTCCCGCGATGTGACATTCGATGAAGAGTCTTTCCCTGCACGAAAACTTCCTGGCAATCAACCTGTCGCCCCCAGTGATAATCCGTTTGTGAATGACCAGTCGGATGAGTCCTCGAACGACGACTCTGACTTGGTCGATCCCAACGACATCCTGGACATTCCCCTTCCCATTCCGCTTGATGTCCCACCACCGCTTGATCACTCTGTAGACGATGATGCGCCTGAAGCACCTGCTCCGGCTAATGCCCCTGATCGTCCTCCAACACCACCACCTGTTCCTGCTCCTCATCCTCCTCACCGTCGTGGTCGTAACAGACCAGTGGGAGATAATCAGCCTAGCATTGCTCGTGACCGTCCTCGTCATGACAAAGCAGGCATTCCCCACCCGAGTAGGACTCAGGACAACATCTATGGTGACGAGAACCCGGTTCATGTTGACGCTCGGACAGATCCGGATGGAGATCAGTGGGAGGCAGAGACTTTTCTCGCTTTTCTCGCTGCTGCTCAGTCGAAAGCTGGTATTCCTCAATCCCACAAGGAGGCCATGCGATCGCCTGATGCTCCTGAGTGGTGCGAAGCTGAGAAGTCGGAGTATGACTCGCTCATCGAGAACAGGACCTGGGTACTTGTTCCTCGTCCTAAAGGTCGACACGTCGTCTCAAACCGCTGGGTTTATGACATTAAACATGATGGGCGGTATAAAGCTCGTCTTGTTGCTCGCGGTTTTACTCAAGTATGGGGTGAGGACTATCACGAGACGTTCTCTCCGGTTGCGCGGTTCGAGTCTATCCGGTATCTTCTTGCGCATGCTGCGCTTGAGGACTGGGACATCAAATCTATGGATGTCAAGACCGCGTTTCTGAATGGCGATCTCGAAGAGGAGATCTACATGGAACAGCCCGAAGGCTGGGTCGTTCCTGGGAAGGAAGACCACGTCTGTCTGCTCAAAAAGGCTATCTATGGTCTTAAACAGGCGTCGCGTCAATGGAATGCGAAGATTCATCAGTCGCTTCTTGACTTGGGATTCCAACGGACTTATTCTGATGCCGGGATCTACGTATATCGGCGACAAGGGGGGGAACACGTAACGATTGTCGTACTCTATGTCGACGATCTACTTCTCATCGGCGATCAGTCTAGTCACATCAAGCACGTCAAGCGCTCTCTCTCTAAGCAGTACAAGATGACGGACTTGGGACCAGTCAAGCGCTTCCTTGGTCTTCGCATCACTCGAGATCGTTCTACTCGAACACTCGACATCGACCAGGAAGAGTATATCCAGTCTGTCCTTGAGCGTTTCCAGATGGCTGACTGTAAACCGTCGCGTACTCCTCTCCCTGCTGGTGCTGTTTTGGTGAAAACCGATCAGCCCGCTTCCGATTCATTCAGGCAACGCTACCAGAGTGTTATTGGCAGTCTTTTGTACGCCATGCTCGGGACGCGCCCTGATATTGCTTTCGCTGTCACACGGTTATCCAAGTACAATGCCAATCCCTCTGAAGCGCACATGAACTATGCCAAGTATGTCCTGCGTTACCTTCAGGGAACAAAGGCGTACCGGCTGCGCTACAAGGGAGCGTCTAATGACGGTCTGATTTCGTACTCAGATTCGGACTGGGCGGAAGACCGTGATGATCGGCACTCAACCTCTGGCTTTGTCTTCTTGATGGCAGGTGGTGCTGTATCGTGGGCATCGAGGCGTCAGCCTACCATTTCGCTCTCCTCGACCGAGGCGGAATATAAAGCGGCCTCCGACACTTGTCGTCAGTTGGCATGGCTGAGGACCTTCGGCGATGAACTCGGAGATGACGTGACTGATCCGACGCCTTTGTGTCTCGACAACCAAGGCTCGATCTTCTTGTCTGTCAATCCAGTCATTGACCGTCGTACCAAGCACATAGAGATCCGTTATCACTTCATTCGTGAACAGGTCGAGATGGGATCTGTCGAGATCTACTATGTCGCTTCTGAGGACCAATTGGCCGACCCCCTCACGAAGAACGTGCCTTACTCCAATCAGGCCAAATTCGTTGAGGAGATAGGTCTTGTGTCCGTTGCATCTTGAACGAGTGGGAGTGTTGACATTCTGGATTTACGGCTCTACCGGTCCGGAGTTGTGCACACAACCTTTGTATGGTCATGTTTACCTATGTTTAGATAGCGCTTACTATAGGCTGTGTTTCTACTTACCATATACGGTTTTCTCTACGAAACTACTGTACATTCCCATGACCATATGGTTCCCTTGTCTTCCTGTGCGTTCTACAATGCACCGGAACATTCTAGACCTTATGTCTTACTCAGAATACTCTCGGCTCTTACTCATACGCCGAGTACGGACTCTTACTCATCGCTCTATGGTTAACATGTGACTGCTTCATTCGCTTACTCATGCACTCCTCTCTCCAGTATATAAGGCAGTCTGTTTGCCCCTCTGCTCTTCAGTCGTTCACTCACTGACTGAAGAGTAAGTCTCACTCATTACTTATGCTCTACTACACTTTACTTACTAGTACTTGTAGTCTCTCTTTGTGTGACTTACAGGTACTAAACTATGCAATATAGTCGTTCACTCACTGACTGAAGATCTCTCTTTGTGTGACTTACAGGTCGCTCCAAGCCTTCCAGGTTCAGAGTTCATCATTCCGCATGTCCTAGTGAATGTCACTCACCTCAGTCTTCAGTCATCACATGCTCGTACTCCCACTCCATATAATCGTCTTCGCTTTCTGGTTCCTCCCCCATATCGACATCCTCGTCTCCGGCTCTCCCAGATTCCTCTTCTGGGTCGTCGACGGCCATCTCATTCTCCACAACCCACATTGGGTCATCGTCGTTCGTCCCCGAATGGGCGACGTTCGCCCCGCCCGCTGTGTTTGCCCCGCCCGCTGTGTTTGCCCCGCCCGCTGTGTGTGCCCCACCCGCTGTGTTTGCCCCGCCCGCTGTGTGTGCCCCGCCTGCTGTGTTTGCCCCGCCCGCTGTGTGTGCCCCGCCCGCTGTACTCGCCCCACCCGCTGAGTTCGCCCCTGCGGGGTTCGGGCCGAGTAGAGCCGTGATGTGATTGGTCGCGGTAATCGTAGGCGGGGCTTGCATGATGTCTAGTCGTCGCGCTGATTGGCTTGCCGACGTTGTCGCGGAGTGGGTAGGTAGCAGTGCAAGTAAGGACGGCTGGTGGTGAGGGATGAGCGACGCGTGAATGTCCAGCTGCAGGCGCGCGTTCACTTCTGCAGCTGCTACCGCAGTGTACTTACCCACCGTCCGGGCCCTTGCTTCGCACTGACTTCGCACTGACTTCCCGACCTTACTCAATCCTTCCTCCTCGTGATTGATCCTATAGACTGGAATCTGGTAAATTAGACTTTGCGGGGGTGGCTGTGTTGATCGCGCGAGGAGTATCCGATCTGCTAGCGACTATTAGCGCCCTTTACTGTCAGTCACGAATACTATACATACGCGTATTAGCTACAAAGGGGCACTGGCAATTGGGGGAGGTGATAGGAGTGATATGCGACATACCATTCCATACACAGTATACTGGTGCTACCATATACCATATATGGATGCACAGATTGCACATTCTGCCCATGTTGCCCACCGTGAAAACGGGACTTTGCCCGTCGTGATAGTATCACGGCGGACAAAGGTTGGGGTGCAGGAATGAGGAATTACCTGGTCTTCCATATATGGAATGTACTGGTGCTACTACATACCATATATGGACGGACAGGATATCATTTCGCCCCCCACGCAAACGCGACTTTGCCCGTCGTGTAACGGTGGGCCTCGGTTGGAGGGAAGGAATGGGAGGGAAACGTTACCTAGCTTTCCATATATGTTTTGTGGTGCTATAACTTGCCGTATATGGACAGACACTCATGCAGTGACGAGCCTTCGCGGGGGTGGGATGCAAGCCAGGGGGCGAACTAGAACATACCAGTCTATGGCACTCTGCTATGCGGAGCGCATCAGACAGGGACAACGTGAGATGCTGCACTCGCGCTACAGATATCATATCACACTCACCTAACACATCTACAGTGTTGTTCGACTCCAGGTGTTGGTATTGGCGAGGTGACCCCCCGTCAGCGATTGGGCGGGGCAGGGCCACAATGTCGGCGTGAATATGGCATGAATGGGCTTAACGGCCCATGGCTACCACAGAAGCAAAAGGCACCAGGGTAGATGTACTGGCTGTCAAGCATAGGATTGTGATCCCGTACGCCTTCGGGGTCAATAACAACAGCGGCCGGAGCCCGGCCATGTATTGAACAGACTCCAAGAGATGACCTGACGTTGTTGGTGAACAAATTTTCATGCCAGGGCGAGGTTGAGCCAGTTGTTGGCCCTTATACAAGCCAAGAGGGTGTTCCGATCGCAGGCGGATAGGATAAGGACGAGAACGTCGTAGTCCAGTAGTCGCAGCGACATAGCAGTGCCAGACGATCCAGCCGTCTGATAACATTAGCATACACCAGCTACCAAAGCCCTAGTACTCACAGTCGTTGCACAGTGATACATCTAGATGTGGCAAGATGTAGCCTGGTGATGGACGGTGAACATGTAGGAATGAAGGATGCGGTCGAGTCCTGTACGGATACTCGGCAGCGACTGTGTCTGCTGCCAGGCTTCAGCCGTTCACTTGCATAGGTTACGTCTTCCGTCGCGAAGTCCGCAAGCCCAAGCGTGAGATCGTCAATACTATATGGCAGATTTCCGTGAGCATCTGTAAGATGGAGTAACTTTGACACATACTAGTTGCAGTCATCACCACCGATGGCATAGGAACCGTTATCCCTGAGCGTGCGTCTGCACTGTGCAGTTTGCTGGGCTATTATAAAGGTGAGCAGTTTTCTCCCCTGGCCTCCGCGTAACACGACACGTCACGAAAACGCCCCTCATCAGATCTCAATTCCAAGTTCAAATCTGCGTCAAGGCCGATAGGAGATCTTCAGAGCAGATCCATACTTTGCTAAAACGGATATGGAGAGAGGTCTTACCGGAAGACTCACAATCCTCAGCTGCGACCATCTGCCACCGCTGCCATTGCCGCCAACACCTCGCCGTTGTGGTTGTGGCGCTGGCACCTGAAATTGTTGAGGCGCTCATAGTGCAGCGTGTGGAAGGAAGCAAGGGGAACAAGTAGTTTGCTTATATATCGCAATGAATATCGACAACCAGACCAAACTCTAGTACTACAAAACAGTATCTGGGTGCATTGAGTAAGCATTGTGCGTCGAAGTGCAGTCTCGACATGACAAGAAAGAGACTCACATCAATCATACTCGTCGATGAGCGGTTCCCATTCTTGCACAAAATGTGCCAAGGAATGGTGCATGGAAAGCGATCTTGGCCTCGTGCGATTTGATGTACTGTTAGATCGGGATTCTCGGAGATGACAGTGCGCCGTCGTCGCTATCGCACTGCCACGCACATTGAAACCCTGCTGCCGCCGCAGCACATTGAAACCCTGCTGCCGCCGCAAGGATTCGTATGGAAGGGCACAGGAGTAAATGTCACAGACTGGGGAAAGCAGCAAGGGGCGCACATCTCCGAACCTCTGAGCGATCCGAAGTTGTGCTTTCAAGTTCCTGTCGAGGACCTTCGGAGGGTAAGCAGCCCCGATACGATACGAATGAGTTTCCAGCTGACTTTGACCTCGTCGCGTCTTTGGACCAAAACTGCAGGTGAAATGGCGACATGTGGCTGTACGACTGTTTTTGTTGTGCTAGTCGTCGCCGGTATCGATGCCTGCTGCCACCGAGAATCCAGAGCCAAGTCGGCCGACACAGCATATGTTAGGTGAATCGTAAATCTGGAATGATAGATCCCGAATGTGAGAGACCGAAAAGAGGGGGCAAGGCTTCGAGCTTTGGCTATCCGGGATTGTGCTGTCGAAGTCTTGTGGCTCGCCGAACAGCAATCCCACGTAAGCTCTTGCGTTCAAAGGATTTGCTACCACAGGGGCCTGAATGAGGATGCAGTGCGAGGACTCACTGTGTGTGATGCCATTCGCGTAGTCACCGTGCACGAAACTATCCTCGGATTGAATGTCATGTGGGGTCAGCTTGCACAATCAGCCTGGGGTCACATACCGTCTATTGACAACGCAAGATATTCTCGATGCATACCATACGGAGTCGATGGTAGTAAGATGTGAAGGGCAGCGGAGTCGTGCAAACTCGCAATCCCAGCATCACCGTGTGACACTGCCACGCAATCCGCCTGTCACGTGATCCCCAGATTGCACCCATCTCAACAAGCGCGGTATAAAATCGCACAACCCACGATATCACATTTCCTACTGCCAAAACACCTCGTCGCATCAATCTAGCTACTCTAGCAGTCCCGCAGCATCCAACTTCTCGGCGATGGCCTCGCGTCTAGCTCCAATCGCCAAGCCATACTCCTCCAAGACGTCAACATTCAATCCTATCAACACGTGTGCAAGGTCTACGTCTTCATGAGCACCCCGAAAGCGGTCACCTTCAGCCCAGGGTGCGCTCATGTACTCCCACAAGATGTCCCTCAAGGTCTCCATCCTCACCATGAGAAGCTTAAGCGAACATATGCCCTGCGACAGCTGCGCGAGTGCCGCGCAGAGGTCAACAACCTTGACTCTCTGGCACTGGAGCTCCTTGTCCGAGTCGGAGGCGAGCCTCTCGAAGAGGTTGAGGAGTTCCGTGGCGGTCGCTATAACGCGTTCCATCTCCGCACTGATGAAGCGCGAGGAGTCTTGAGTGGACGCCGAAGACATGGCCACGACGGGCTCGAAGGACAAGACAACCCGTCCGATCACAGGTGGAACGTGCGTGGCGAAGGAGGTTCCCACCATAACAGTACGGTATATAGCTGTGAGCCTATATATATGTACACATCAGCTATCGACCCGTACGCACGATACAGAACATACCTCGTCGCGGTAAGCTTGATGTGAGTGAGAAGGCGGTACAGTTCCAACGACATGGAGCGGGACTTCTGGCTTATCGCCATCAGGAGTGCCACCTCTCCATAACCGTGCTTTTTGGGGGCGCTGTCTTCAGCGAGAAGGATGTATGCGTCGGCAGCCAGAGCAACGTCGGCGGCATCTGCAACCGCTAGGAAGAACATGGACGGTTCCATGGACCGCGAGAGGTCGGAAAGCTGTGCGATGTAGTAGCCTTGATGGGTGATGAGATTGAGGAGGGTGCTATTGACTGGGTGGGACGGGGCGCAGACAAAAGAGATGGTGGAAAGTGGCCAGGAAAGACAGACGGTTGCGAGGATCGCCTCCTCGATACTTCCAATTGAGGCCTGCACATGGGCGTCGGACATGTCGAGATGTAGATTGTTGACAGAGGACAGGAATGCCGGATACGGCGAGACGGCGTACAACAAAGGCAGAACAATGGTGTGGCATAGCACGACGAGGATGACTTCAGGCACGTATCGTTGCATCTGGGGACACTAATGAGAACGTTGATACAGGGATATGCTGCCGCCTTACCTTGAGAGTGTGATTCTAGAAGAGGGTGCAGGAGAGAGCAGGACGAAAGGATGAGAGTGCAGACACGCCGTCCAGTGGCACATAAATATCGGCGGCTATCGTGTAGATGTCTTCGGAGGCCTCATGTTCGATCGAGATCTAATGGTGTCGCGGCCTGGGCAAGGCAAGGCTGAGTGATAATAAGCATTGAGGGAGATGATTATCGAGGCTATATAGACGAAGGATCAAGAGAGAATTGAAGAGAAGAGAGTTACTTTGCCGGCCGTGGGCGCGGATTCAACGTCGAATGGCGGCTATGGTGAGGTAGACATACAAACTCAGCATTCAATATTCCGAATTTGAATCAAGAAGCCATACACTGCGCCACAAGTTAGTGGATTCATGACTAGCAGGACAACGAATGGGGAGCGAGGAAACGTACGTGCCTGTCGTCGGCTCTCTTGGAGATGTAAATCGACCCCCTATAGATGAAGTAAATATGAACTCAGCGGCGCTTTGAGCAGGCGACGCGAAAGTGTCCCCCAATAACCTGCATACGTATCCGACAACAATGCGCTCACCATATACTGGCCCCTGCCGACCGAATTCTCCCGTATCCACGCAGATGCCCACAGGGTAGTGGCTCTTCCAGGCTCAGGTCCGGTTACGGCTCTGGGAAGTTCCCTGCTATCCTTTGTTGAGTGGCAGGGGGCACCTTCGCTGAGGGGCACTAGCGAATGGCCATAGCCAGCAAAAAGCGAGGACTGGGTCTGAGTCGTCTGACGGATACCACCACCGCCGCTCAGCGCTCAGCGCTCAGCGTCGAGCGCCCACAAATGAGCCGATTGCCAATATGGGAGATCGCCCCCGCGTGCAGTCTGCCCCGTCATCCATCAAGTCCTACGACGCCAACCCTCCTGACGCATACAACATTCGCTAGGTACACCAATTAAGACTGTATTCGGGGACTTGCCGACGCCTAGTATTCTCATCCAAGCACTGATGCATCACTCCCCGCTTTGGGGGAACGTCCAAGCTCTGAAAAAGATGCTAATTGAGGTGGAGAAGAATCTGAAAGTCCTTCAGGATGCTCATTCCTACATTTAGAAGGAGGTGACATAACTCGAAGTTCGATGCATCCTGACGGGCGAATACCATCGGCTTATGGAGCGGAGCCCCACTATCAAGGCGGCACCGGCATGCTCGAGGCCGGCAACGTACACGGTCCAAGGGATCAAGTGAAACCACGTCGCTTCAAGAGTATGCTGACTGTTTGCTATCTGTATGCTCTCTTCGCCCGTTGTTTGCGTGGAGGTCAGAGCCGAATACCGCCGCCGCTACACGACTATCCAGAGCTATGTCCCATGCGGCCGTGCATTCTCTCTAAATACCTTTCGATAATCCTGCGGGAGCAGACATACAGGATTGAATATCCTACCCATGCGAGCTATTCAAAAGCCAATGCCTTCGTGCTTGACAAGCGGTAAGAATAGTGAGAGCGAGGAAGGAAAATAATTGGACCCGAAGGAGTGTGGCTGTAGGCTACCGTGATCAACACGTGGCTTAAGGAGTGTACGGACAGAGAGCGCCGGGAGTATAAACGTACAGGGGGAATGATACTACGGTACACATAAATGGCAGGAGACAGGGGGGAAGGCGAGTGGGCTGAATGGAGCCCGTAGAACATGTCATATCAATGACATAACGGCATACAGCAGCCGATCGAGAAGATGCATAGGGGGGACGGACAAGGAATGAGAACATATGAAGGAGAGACATATTGGGATAGAGGAGGTTGCAAGCGGAGTGCATGAGCGAAAACTAGACATAGCTGGAAGGAGATGCTTCGGTAAGAGAGGACGGGAGGGCAAACGTTCGTTCGCGCGCACGCATGTTCAAGCCGCCGGTTGAGATCTAGAAGCAATCGTGAGCAAGGTTGCAAGCCTGAGGGAGGTGGACGTACGCGTAGTTCTGGATTTCCGCCGAATGGTTGAAGTCGTAGGTGTCGTCCATCCTGGCGCGGAGAATGTCCCGGTGGTAAGGTGTCAACGAGTTCAACCACTGCTTGTCGTAAGCGTTCCAAGGGAGACCGCGAACAGGAGGACGATGCATCGACACAACTGAGGACGGAGACCGAGCGTGAGGTTGCGCGCCGCTCATGCTGCCAAGGCGGGCGATACCGTACACCCTGTCGAACAAACGTAACCAGGGAGCCAGAATCGGGTTCCTCCACGGCTTCCGCAAGATGCGGTAATGCAAAGTACCGTTGGGTTCGTGATCGGACTCGTCTGAGCTCATACCGTGGGGACCGAGAGATTGTAAAATGGGGATATGAACTGTCAGTTCCGGGAACAAGGCAGCCGCTGCGAGATGTCAATGCCAAAGCTGGAACAGGGTCAGCCGGGTCGAGTAGAAGGGGACCAAGTAGACGTACGTTGCGCTGGCATTCGGACCGGTTTGCAGACTTCCTACGTCGCTCCACAGCTGCCGCACCTTCCGTAGATTGCTGGTAATCACGGCACAGGTACCTCAGGTGACTCTGGAAGACCTTCCGGAGCTGCTCCTCATCCACAGTAGGGTGGAGGGTCAAGTAGTGAGTGACAAACAGTTCAACAACTGCAGCATTCCAGGGGGAAGAAACACTGCCGGACAGGTCAACGCGGAAGTCCTCGATCGTGCATGGGGGTCCCGTCAATGGGTCGTAGTCCTCTACATCAGCGTCGGCCGCGATGGCTGCATCGGGAATGGGATCCTTGGACGACTTCTGCCCCATGAGATCCCTCAGAGCCTTCCTGACCTCCGCCTATCATACGACGTACAACTCATCAGCCAGATCGACTATAAAGAAACAGTTGTAGAACTTACAAGGAAGGCATTCAGAACTGGGTCGCGAGAGGCAGGGAGCGCCGTCGGCTCGGGATCGCGAGCATGCCTCCGCCAAAGCCTGGCCGTGGTGGCAGCATCGGGCGTTCCCGGACTAGCATTGCCTTTCTGAGGCGTGGAATAAGCCTCCGGCGTCTCATTCGCTTTGGCTGCAGCGAAACCGCGCGCCTGCATGGTTGAGAAGAACTGGGTCTGCTCGCCCACCAGAGAGACAAGCCTGCCCATGCTGTTGTTCAATTGACGGAGGGAGAGCTGAATGTCTGCTAGTTCCGCTTGAGTCACAAACGACTAGAGGGCGTCATCTTAGTAATGAGAGCCCAACAGCGTGCGAGAATAGCTCACCGATGGAGTGGGTGTAGTAACACGACCTGCATGCTTGTTTCGCGGGAGTGGTGGGTGCCGGCTGCCGGCGGGGGGAGTAGACTCGTCATCCATCTCCGATACGCCGGGAGTCTCCTCGCGGCGAGGAGCCGCTGGCGTCTCCCGTTCTTTACCCTTTCTGGAGCTCTGCGGTTCAATATCCTCCATCTGGTCATCCGAGCTTGGTTCATCGTTACGACGTTGGGGCTTCTTAAGTGGATGTACACCCTTACGAGGAGCGCGAGGGTTTGATCCGTTACCTTGGCCGCTCGTCAGCGCAGCGGTCGCGTAGGCCCGACCCCTCGCATCCGCGTCGGGACCCACAGCCCGCTGAGAAGCCTCGTCCTCCTCCTCTTCAATCTCGTCCATGAGCTGCCGGCGTGAATCGCGTCCTGCAGAGCGAGAAGTCGACGGACGTTTTCCCAACGTACTGGTTACTCCAACGCTTCCTTGACCTGCGGTTGTTTGTCAGTCAGCGGTCGCCGAGATGGACTCATCAAGACACGCACCGGGGGGCGCTGAGATAGCCCTTTGATTGACAATGCCGTTGGTGACGGGACCAACAGACGACAAACCACTGAGGGTCAACGTATTGCTAGTGCGTCTGTTGAACAGGGAAAAATCGGGGTACATGGCAGCGAAACCAGGCTGGTCAGGACCTTCTGGCCCAAGAGGCGGATCATCGCGAGCATTTCTCTTGCGCTTAAATTGAGTCGGGATGTCCTTGCCCTGCATGTCATGGTCGGCGTCTTCGCCGTCCGTCTCCGGCTGGGCCCTCTTCGTACGGGTAAAGAAACTATGTGACTAGATCGGTACTGTGCTCATGCACCGAAGAGAAATGCGCGCATACCTTCCGGGCATAGAGTACCTTGCTGCGAGGCCCTCGAAGTACTCATGCATGGCTACCAATATGCAAGAAAATCAATATCATGTCAAAGGGGAACGCTGATTCTACGCACATCGATCGTCTGGACCAAAGGTGATAGTGGGTCCGGATGGACCGGCGCTGATGGTGAGTGTGCCAGTACCGTGGAGTCCGCCTGATCCAGCGGTGACAGTCCCTGCGCCGTCGGAGAAACCGCTTTCACCATTGACGGGACCGCCAGACCCAGGACCGACGCCGACGGTGTTTGCGCCCTGTGAGGGACCGCCTGCACCATCGACGGAACCGCTAGACCCTGCGCCGTTGAAGCGTCTGTCTGGGTTTGCGAGGCTGCCTGTGCCTGCGCGACTAATCAGCATCGTCAGGAGTGCACAAGTGAAAAATCACCACTGACCAGGACTACCGGGAGGTGTTGTGGAAGCTCCCGTTACCACATTCATCAGGCGACGGGTAAGCCTATCTAAGGATGGATCATTCAAGCTGTGCTCGTCCCTCAATACTTGATACTCACTATTGAGTATCGCGTGCGCATTCTGCGTCGCGTTATTGCCGTCGGTCATGACTGCGCGAGAAAGGTTGAGTGAGGAGGTGTTGTGGTGTGGAGGCTCGTAGGAGTTTTGGTGTTGAGCTTTCGGCAGCAACTACTCAGGCTTTATGGTCCTAGAGCAGACAACGGCAGAGTATTTTCCACGCCTCTCAGTCCTCGAGTCGCTCCCCATGCTCGATTATGAACAAAGGAGTAGGAGGGACAGACTAATCGAGGCCGACATCGGAGCAGTACAAAGCTGCCTGAACAGAGAAGTCGTGCGGCACAGGCACAATGCAGGATTCAGGTGAATGGTATCGAGGTGGTGAAGGGACATTGACGGGTTGCGAAGTGAAGGGAGGTGCGTCATTCATGACTTTGGGGGCAGGCGACCACAATGCATCCGATAGATGGGCGCCAGTGGTCGCAGCACCAATTTCGAATTTGGGCCTGCCATGGTGATGGGCGCCACACGGGTGTCCGGGAGCGAATGTATCTCAACCCAGAGGAGGCAGCTACACGACGACAAGAATACATTGCAAGAAACGGACGGTACACGCTGATCTACGATATGTTCAGAGAAGAAGTCCTGCCCATATGTTGGCCTCCAGAAACCCTCTCCCAGTATCATGCTGGGGCTAGCAAAAGGCCGGTCTCAGCGATGAAACGTTCAGCAGTCTCGATGATTGGCCCCGACGCCTTGCAGCGCAACGTCAACCAACATGTCGTTGTGGTGAGTCGTGTCAACGCTCACCTCAATGATGACATGGCTAAGCTTCGTCAGCGCTTCGTATTCTGCGAAGGCCACGTACATCGAGTCGAGCGAAATTTCCTCGTGGTTGGCACCGGCTTGACAAACGCAAATGGCGCTCGGAGTCCCAAGCGCGTATTCGAGCAAGGCCTAGAGTAATCATAAAGATGAGTCGAGGTTGTCAAGAAGACCTCTGATGTGTCCTACCCTCATCAAGCCCAACGCATTGTCATGGTCAGCCTTTTGGGCTTCGATGAGCCGGAGAGCAGAATCGAGTTGCGCTGCCGTGGCTTCGCAATCTTCCACCCGCACGCGCTGATCTGGGGAGGCAAACCAGCTTGTCGCAAGGTTGTCGCCAGATGCGAGGGCCTCGTCGACGAGGGTGACGCGTTCTTCAGAGTGTCGCCGAAGACGTTCAACGACAGGAGCGATTTGACGCTCAAAATTCTGCGCAGGAATGCGTCGATCGCGGATCAAACGCAAGCACTTCTTCAGGTCCTCCTTTGCAACGATGTCAGTGGAGGCTGCTGTTGAGCATCAAAGAGTCTCACCTCATCCGCCAGGATGTAGAAGCATTTTTTGTACTGACTGAACCCCTCCCTGATCCTGTTGACGTCATTCAACAGCTTGTCCTTGACACGTCCAAGCTCAGGCTTGTGCTCGCGGAGGAAGATGACATCCGGAATCGTTAGGGCATTGCTCATGATAAGCCTAGCCTCCATGTCGCAGAACTAGGGAATGGTGAGTGCTAACAGCGAGTACAAGGCAGGAATCTAGGCGTACTTGATCATATAGGGTTTGGACCTTGTTAACGTTCTTCACAGCCCGAACGATGAGGGAGAGCAGCAAGCCGGTGGCACAACGCGAAGCAACTCCGGGAGGCTGTATCTTTCCGCCGGGGCCACTACTAGTACTATCTTCTGCATGCCCCACGCCTCCCGGACGGCCATAGAACATTCGTAAGTCGTGCGAAAACAGGCGCAGCTTCGAACGCAGCTCATCGACGTGGGCATGGTTGTGGCCAGCAAGTCGGGCTGCGAGGATGGACGACCACATCTCCATGTCTTCTGGGAGGTTAAACGTCTCACGAAGCCTACATGGAGACAGGTTGTCATTGCCAGTTGCGTTACTCAGGACATGCGGGTAACGACCAAGCGGATCTCGAACTTACGCTGTAATCGTCGCCTCAACATTCTCGGCCGTGGCACGAAGGGCGTCTTCTTTGGCCATGATGCGGTCCATCGCCTCTTCCGGGGTGAGATAGGACATGGCAGTGGGGTGAACTTGATGAAAAGAAGGAAAAGGATGAGCAGGAGGGTAAATTCGGTCGTTCAGCTACGTTAGAATGGTACTAGAAAGGAGGCAAGACGAGGCATCAAGCCGCTTGCCAATGATATAGGAATGTGCCACTCGCCGGACCCTTCTCGACCGTGACACTTGCCACGAGGCCCCTAGAGAGTCCTCCCTGCAATCAACATCTAGATATAGCTCGACATCCGCAAAGATGTATCATGTATCAATCGGTAAGAATGCGCTTCGAGGCCTGCTATCCCATTGTCTCACCGGGCCCGAAGGGTGATTTATCATTATAAACATCGACAAAACTGTAGACTACTCGATGCAATGTACAAGGATAGCATGAAAGTCAACAAATGTCAGACAGAACCATATGAGGATTATCGCGAGGACCATGAAGGCAAGAAATACGAGGGCCGCCGCGATGTGATGACAAGCGTTCACGAAGTAGTCACCCGCGTGAAACATGAAGGCATCGAAGTCGTTCACATCCGCAAGCTCTGAATTATAGCCGAGTAGTCCGTCGGCGAGGGCTAGGACACTCTGTAATGAGAGCGCGGGAGAGGGAATAGGAGCGGCCTGTGGTATGAGTGATAGTGAGTTGAGGGAGCCGCAATGGAGGTAATCCCCATGCCCTACCTGCTCATTGAGGCCACCAACGAAGACAACGAAGCACTGTGGGTTCTCCAAGCATTCGCGTTCAATGTACCCTGACCGAAGCGTCCATACATCAGATGGTGACACATCAATATGAGAACATTGGCTCACACGCAAGGGCCTTCATGTAAAGGGCACGCAAAACTTTAGCACTGACGACAATCTCGCCAGACTCCGGTCGACGGCGGTCATCCTGCGGGAGTGTGGGTCAGCATAGCGAGACCGTGATAGTGGGCCCACGTACCAATGCGAGAGAAACCTGAAGCCCTAGCACTCGCACCACATATGATGCGGTTGTGGTGACGTGGATACGTGAAGTGGAATCCAAACGCGGGCCATCAATCTGAGGGTAGCCACCGACACCAGTAGAGCGCGCAACGTAGCTTTCCTTCTGCGAGCATGGTGAGCTTGAAGCCATGGTAGAAAGAGGGTAGTGAAAGAAAGACTTACCGCCGACATGAGCGCAATATCTGGACGGTCAGAACCAGTAGAGGATGAGCCAAGCCCAGTCGAGATGATCGCCTCGTCTTGAACGTCTTCTCCTGCGGATACGACTTTTGGAGTGTTGTGCATACTGTCAGAATGATTCGAGGGCGACATGTCAGCCATGGTATGATACAGGAGGCCTAGGAAAGAGAGAGCGTTGTGTGATGTGAGTAGTTTTCTGTCAGTCGCGCACGCGAGGAATGGGCGGGAACGGGGAAGACGGTCTACGGAAAAGGGTTCACACAGCACACGCAGCGAGTCAACGAGTGGCACATCCCCAATCGGCGGGAGATCTCATAGGAGAACACGCGTACGGTGCGTCTTTTGCCCCCGAGTGGCACATCCCCCCGATTGACATGCATACTCAGCACAACATCAACTTCGAAGCCGCACCATGCCTAGATCATGCGGAAACGTTTGCGGACTCGCGCAGTATAGCAACGCCTGAGGTCTAGTGAGGACTCATTTGTACATGCACGATTGCGCTGTCGGCTGGTTGTTGGCCTCAAAATCGAAGTCAGGAAAGTCTGGCATTCAGCCTTGAAACGAACTGAACGGTCGGTGAGTTGTGATGGTCATGAACGCGGCGTGTGGGAACAAAGGAGACAATATTTGGACAAATCTAGGTGCAAGGCTATGGGATGGCCGCCTCGTGGCGCCGCTGCTATCACTGACTGTCCAGATGACGCTCCGCCCTCCACCGGCGGCGTAATACACGGTCCATGTGCTAGTCCTAGTATGTCCTATGACGACCAGAAAGTTGGGAGGGGACTTACTGGGAGCATGGCGTGTCGCCAGACGTGAAGCCTCCGGCGCGCACATACGTGCGCAACTAGTGTGGCCACTCCATGGACAGTAGACGGACAGATAGAATGATCTCTAGGTCTAGCCAGCCTAAGATTCCAGCGCAGACTGCAAGGTGACACGAATAGAGGCTGATTAGAGGAGCTCTAACAGAGGCTGGCGGCAAGCACCAGAGACATGCCCGTCGCAATCGACGTGGTGTTTTCTAATTTGTGTGGCGAGGACGTCTGTCCTATCACGTGACCCGTAAGCTAGCCTCCCTGACCTTAACCCCGAGCTCAATGTCTCTCGTCCATCGACACGCTCCTCCTCTCTCAATACCACAATCCCTCCTCTTCTTTGTTACTCTCTGAAGATCGCATGGAGTCTACCTAGCACGTGGCGTCTCGGACGCAGTGATAACAATGCGCGATCCCTGACTTCCCTCCCCCTACGCCTGCCCATCATCGTTCCGTCTCGTCCCCTCCTGTACGCGTACCGCGACTTGTCTCTGTCCTGCTCCCCCCGCCATTATGCCTCCCCAGACTCTTCCTCGTGTCCAGGAGATCCTCAGTGACCTTGTCAGGCAGGGTCAATCCTTGATGACATACACTATCCTGATCACGAAAGGTGCGTCAAGCCTTCTTTGTCGACTATCGCGTCTCATTCGAGGTTTAGTTCGCGCCAGAAGACTGCGCAGTACCGAGTTTGCCTACTCCCGCTTTCGCCAGGACCTGCGTGATTCGGTTTTGACTCTGGTGTGGGGATGTCCCTGGCGTGTTACCGCCTCCTACTTACAATTGTGTAGCTGCAGGCTGAGTATATCACCCTCGATGGCTCGCAAGTGCCGTCGGTTTTGTCTCTGACTCCAGCTGGCAAGGCTTTGTGTGTACATCTCAAGGCCCTTTTTCTCCTATCATGCTGACTGGCATGCAGCTTTGCAACGCTGGCTGTCCCTCAATGTCACCGAACGAGATGCACCCGCGAGTCCTCCCCTACACCGTCGCCGAAGTCCCGGGTGAGTGGGCTATTTTTCTTTCTTTCTTCACTTCTTACGTGTGCATTTCAGACTCTCGAGGAGTACGAATTTCTCGCCTCCATCTTGCTCTCCATCCGGGACACCGTCATGACATATAGGAAGAATCCCTCGATCATTCCTGTTGACTCGCTCCCTCACGAAGTACGATTTTCTGTGTCTGAACAAAGTCATGCGATGCGATACCCCACCCCCTATAGATTTCTCAATGTGTTGATGAAGCAGACGACATGATTACTGAGGCACGTCTTGTACTTCTCTTTAGCGATGTTATATTTTAACCCTTAGCCGTGTCTCTCACACAGAATTTCACTCTGACGGGTCGCCTGAACGACCTGAACTTCGAGTTGGACAATTTGGTGGCCTAGACTTACAGCCTTGACGTAGACGACTAATTTTTTCTGGTTCCGTTTTGGTTCGATAATCGATTTGATGGCTTTCCGCATACTTCGGAGTGCAGCGCTTCCCAGAGCTGGGCACGATGGTCATATGGCGCTGGAAGGAGAACGCCGTCCCATTAGTGACGTAGACCGTTCTAGATCGAAGCGCGCCCGGAGCCGCGTGTTTGGCAATGTGCCACTCGTAGCCCGCCTGACAGTCGCTTGAGCGGCAAAGACTTCCTTCCCCGCGACTTTGTCCCTACTTTGAACTCCATAATGACTGGCTCTCACTATTCTGCGTACATCCAGGTCGAACAGCTCACGAACGGTCACAGCGACACCATTAACTCCTTATCGTTCTCCCCGGGAGGTACACATCTGGCGAGTGGAGGCGACGACTTCGCGATGTGCATCTGGAGCGTCGTGAAAGGGAAGTTATTGTACAGACTGCTGTTCGACGAAGCTGTTGACTGCGTCCTTTGGCATCCTGTGCATGCAGAGACAGTCATATTCGGCTTATCGAATGGGTATTTGGGCCAAGTGTATGGGTTCTCATTGGTATGCTTTGCTCTCAAAGGAAACCTCGCGTCACGATCAAGCCTCTCTTTTGCAGCATAGCAATTGTCGGCATGATATACATCTCGGAGCAAGAAGTACCGTCTACTGTCTGGACTACGATGTGAATACATCATGTCTAGCCATAGGGATGGGTGAGGAAGTACATGTCACGCGAGAAGTTGCACCGAGTTGAGTCTGATATGGGGGATCGAGAGTCGTAATTGCACCACTAACGTCGTCCTTGCCAGATTCCTACGATGGCGATGTAGTACTCTACGGAGTACCCGAGCCGGAGGCTACTAACAGTCTCAGGGATTCTCGCCTTCGCGCGGTGTCTGTCAAGTTCATTAAGAAGGGCACGAATTTGGTCGTGTCATATGTGGGCCATGGCATCATGTACCTTTTTCACGAGCTCTACATAGTCGCCAATGCTAACTCACTGGCTCAGATGTTGGGATACGTCTACCCGCGACAAGCTTTGGCATATCCAGATGCCATCCCAAACTCCCAATATGTTGAGTATCTGCTGGTGTCAAATATCGCGGTTGGAGCGCGCGCTGATATCTGTGCTCAGCGGCGGTGCAGCTATTAGCCCATATCAGCGGCTTATCGCCGTATACAATGTCGTTGACGGACTAGACCTCTACGTAACAGGACGGAGGCAGCAACCGCGTCAAAAGTTCGCATTCCCCCAGCGTCCACAGTCCTCCCACCATCTACAGGTCGAATTCATCCATAACGGTCACGCTGTGTTCTGTGGTGCTACCAATGGTAGAGTTATGCTGTGGGAGGTTGGTACAGGAGATGCTCTCCAGGAGCTGTCTCATAACGGTGCGTCTTTGACGTGCTGACTGCAATATAAGGATGCCAATACTGTTGTCAGATGACATCATTCAGGCTGTGAGCGTAAGTGGCTACATGATACAATACCTATCGCTACTTGATATACGCCCAAATGTAGGCGATCACGCGTGCGAAATACTCTTACATTGCTACTGGATCAGCTGGTAAAGGGCAAGCGACATACATCAAGATCTGGCGAGCGAAGATTGGTGTGTCACTTCGGAAGAGCTCTATAGTTCATTTTGTCTGACGTTCATGTGAAGCTAACGAGCAGGGAGGCCCAGAGGTCCCCGATGCTGTAGCAGGCCTTGTGCGAGCGGTCACAGTGAGTGCAATTGTAACCCCTCGCGGCAGACGTACTGACAGTGGCTATCCTCGCTGACACAGGGCGGACGGGACTTCACGTCGCAAAGTATATCTCAAGCAGTTAAGGACGTCATCATCGTCTTCATATTGTGCGCTTTGGTCATTTGGGCTTATCGAGGAGTTCCGTGGAAAGACGTCTGGCATGTATGCCTCACGATTGGCTTGGTCTCGGTGAGTCTGCAGATACTTGTCATGCTAGCGTGCTTGTTGATGCAAGGTCATAGATGGAGCGCCTGGCTGAAGCCGTGCACACGACCGTTCGCGTTACTGCAGAGAGCTGGGCGATCACTACCGAGTACACAATGACCCAGGGAGCGGCTCTGGCAGCCAAGGTCTCATTCGCTTTGCGACGAGCTCTACTTGCATTCCTCTTCCCGGACGGCGCAGGAGGCGTGGCTGACGTTCCGCAGCCGATGAACAGGGAGTTTTGATCATGGTAGCCATGTCCAATGCGCCTTGTATGTAGTTTGGAGAGATTCGCAGTATGCAGCCTCCACGCACCGCAATGAAGCCGAATGGACTTGCTTCCTGATGCACCTCTACTTAGCCCATCTGCGGTGGACAGTCCGGATTTTTGCGGAGGCAGGCACTATTGTGGTTGTTGTACTTAACGCCATGGATAGTCAAACAGCAGGAAAGACGTGCGAAGCCTGATCTCCGAATGAATCCGAGAGCGCACGACAGAGAGGCAATTCTACATCCTCACGGAACGCCCTTCCCTCTCGACCGCTCACTGCACCACGAGAATTGGATTGTCTCCCGTAGGCAGACCTTACGGACGTTGTTGACGGGCGGGTTGATGGTCCAGTAAGAGAATGTACCTGTATGCGACCCTACCCCTTGTACTGAGGCTAGAAAGCGCCCGTTGACCATGCCGCGGGACTTTTGATCGCACACCTCACTTTTTGTCCGCCTGCCCCGACTGTTGTAGGATGCTGAGGCACTCAGCCAGTTTTCCTACCATCGCATTGTGTTGAGTGGATTGATTAGGGACTGTCTTAAGTACTGAGAGAGCGCTGCGATGGCATAGGTGACGGACAACACCGGAGCGGGATGATTCCTGATATGGAATGATACGGGCGAGTATGACTTCTCGGCGCTCGCACGTCGCGATTGCCTTTTATAGTGCACCATAGCCAACCAATGCTTATTTCAGTCTCTCCTGACCTATATGACATGCTCTCTCAAATCATGGGTGGTATAAGAACGAGGCGAAAGATACATCCACAGACTGCAGGACTTGAGGTACTATATATGTAGTGAGGCCACCAGGACACGCCAGCCTGCGAACAAGAAGCAACATCGCGCCCAAACTCGTACGGACCCAAGATCACATTGCTGCCTCCGTCATCGAGGGCTATGAACAGCGTCAACGGTCAGACTGCTAGAGAGTACTCACATTCGAAGCTCAGAAAGGCCACATTGTCTCGCTGATACACCCTCACTAAAGTGCAGGGTCGGGGATCTGGGACGAGTTGAGGGCGCTCTGAACATCATTGCAATTGGAGAGCTGCTGCAGCCATTCTTCGGCATCCTCTGCGCCGTCTCGGCGTCTGTGCCGGTGCCCTCGATGGAGGATGGATGAGATGGCCGGATTTGTGTTGAGTCGCCAAGGTAGACGTGCGATAAACAGAACATGTCGCGCTACAAAGGCATGATTGTCCACATTATACATGCAGACGAGGTCGCTCAATTCTTGCTGCACGACACGACACGGAGGGCGCTTCACAAGTCGAGTTCAGACTCAGCAGCACAGCCACAATGTGCGGGTGCTGCGCTCGCGTCGCGTCGACCCGCCCGCTCAACTGCACTGTGTCCATTCCTCTTTCCCAGTACTGAGACCGTGATCGACAATTTGGCATGCCGCGCCATCTCTCCATCAGGTATACGTGTGCAGATGGCGAAGCAGCCAGTGTAGCGGAGTCTCTCCTCACGCGCACCAGACTCATCTCTTGTGGGAAACCCTTCCTCAGTCCTCACCGAGGGATCTGCCCTGTTAGCACGAGCAAAGCTGTCTCAATACACTTCGGGAGCTCTACGAGCAGAGATTAGAGGCGACACACGACATTCGTGAAGTCGAGGTAACAAATAGCTTGTCCACGCACTCTCCCGCTCGGCTGTGCCATAGCTCTGCCACATCACGACCCACACGGTTGGGGACTTGTTGACTATCTGCTCAGTGACTCGAGCTCGCGCAGGTATACACGAGTAAGTCCATACGTGTCAACTCTAATCACATATGTGCCCATTGTTTGACTCAATTCTTTGCGCTTCCCAGTGTCGACTCCATACCGACAGTGAGCCATTGTTCGACTCATTCGCCAACAACTGACACCCAGCATTGTTACGTGTGCTGTGCAGAGACATGCCCCCCGCCGGGGGCTTCAACCTGCCGCTCCGCGGACCGAGTGGCCTTGTTATTCTCGGCGGTGTGACGGCGGTCTGCGCCTATGGCTTCTATCGGGTTGGAAAAGGGAATCTTGGGAAGAGGTACGTGGAAGTTTGTCATCGTTTGGATGGACGGGTAGAGGTCAGGCGGCCGTTAAACGGGGGGAGTTGAGGGCCCGCCCAACGGGGAACGTGGCCTTCTGTTGGATCCAACTGCGCGAACCGGTCCCTTATAAGTGACAAATCTGGCCCGAATGTTGCGCTGGCTTCGTAAAGAGCGTCGAGCTGATGCGACATTGCTTTGTAGGGAACTTCAGAGGGAGGAGGGAGAAGGTCTGGTCGCGTATTCACTTGGTCCCTCTCCTTCTCGCGGAGGGCGACCGTGAGGCGTATCGACGTCAGCAAGCTGCGCTCGCTCGCGAGAAGGCGATCACGCAGGATGTGCCGGGCTGGTGTTCTCGAATGGGGTGGAAATCACTCGCAGTATTCTCACTTGTTGTGGCCTATAGAAGGAACAAATCCGAGAGGAGGAACGACGACAGGGACAGGAGTAGCAGAGGTGCCAGGCGGCAGCGTGATGCGATAGACGCGCTCCCGATCCCGCGCTTCCATATCAGGAAATCCCCCGCCTTTCCGTTGTGCTTCGTCCAACGGGCGAAAGCCCGCATACTCGCACTCCGGCACCGCAGAAAGACAGCGACACGATCTTCCTCTGGTATCACGGCCCCTACAGCGTTGATGAAGTGTTCAAGCCATCCACCTTCCGCCGCGGCGGCGTCCGCTCCCTTGCACCCCCCCTGACGCGGTGCAGACGTTCCCACAGACCCTAGTCCGCTCTGTGCGCACCTCTACCCATTGAACCAACCGCCAGACATCCAAGATTCAGGTCTACATCGCGGGGGGCTTTTTCGGGATGTTGTAGGTGTTACAGGGGAGGGGAAGAAGCAAATATGATTGCGTCAACAATTGATGTTTTCTACGTAGGTACACATGCATGTTAGGCACAGTGGTGCACGACTGTCACCTATCTACCAGTGGGAATGGATGACGCATGCAACTTGCCAGCCTCGCGCACCTTCTTCTCCATCCGGCCCTTGTAGGTGCGAACGGTATCCTTCGTGACCCATGACGGTTCCCCGTTCTTGAGAAAATTCAGGACATATCCGCGAAGGTGCGGGTGAGGGTGCAGGAGCTCCACCGAAAGCCAAGTTGACGCAGCAGTGAACAACCAAGCTTGTTTCACACCTTGGCCGCTAGTGTGCACATAGAGGTCGCCTGCTTTTGCAAGGGACAACGTCGGGGGGACATCAAGGAGCTGGTTCGCATTTGAAGCGAACCAGAACGTCTTCTCACCACGAGTCTTCTCACCGCGACTCCGCAAGGAGCGCCAGGCGTAGGTGATGTCCAAAGGACCACTAGCATGAGCGTCATGAGCACAGGATTCGAGCAGGAGGCGTGCACTACTCACATGGAGGTCTGAACAGTCTGACACAGGTCGTGAACAGACTCGTCAAGGCCGCGATGCAGCTGACTACTTGAGCTCCGTCAGCTCATGATTCTTGAGCGAAAGAGATTCGGTACATACGGTCCTGATGAGGCATCTGGTGCTCCACTAGGCTTCACTGCACTCACATGAGCAGGCGGTGATAGGTTTGATGTTTGAGGCGCAGGAGCAGGTACCTGACCTGCTAGCCGTACTTCCGATACAGGAGTCGATGACGGAGCTACGTCTGCAGAATCGCTTGTTGTCGTGGGTGCAGTTGGTAACGCCGAAGGCTGCGATGAGTTAGATGCCTGGCCAGAACGACTGAGCATAGAACTAGGGACGGCAGCGGCAACGCTCGACACTCACAGTTGCCGTAGTAGAGACGACCACACCGCGTGTGGCCCTTGCACCAGGACCCTCCCCAGGAACAATGCCACTATCAGGGTATCACAATTACTGCCTGCATCAACTGCATCATAGAAATAGTACGAACCTCTGTATGATCTTCTGCTGCTGTCGAAGATGCCGGTGACGCAAGATCACGGATGTCGGCTCCAGGCGCACACCCTCGTCACTGGGTAGGAGAAGAGCGGGGAAGAAGGAGAACTTGACGTTGAACGTCACCGGCTTCTCGGGTTCGTACATGTTGAGCTAGATGCGTATTGCGACAATAGTTATGTAGTTCACGAGGAGGAAAGCAGGGTTGGAGTGATACTGACGTTGAGGTGTTCCTTAAATACTGCGTACGGGCAGGCAGACTTCACATCAGAGAGCAGAGGAGCCATGTCCAGAATGCACAATAAGCAAAGAGAGTGCGGAAAAGCAGGACATAGACAGTGGACGAGGGAGTAATGGGCTGGTTTGTTGTGATACAACGCGAGGGGGGAAATATCACGAAGGATGGTGCAAAGGCTGAACGCTGCGCGCCGGCAGGCCGATGGGGTCGGGCGTCTATATATGCATACCCATCACTTTCCTTCACAACGGACGCTGAAGCTTGCATCGCGATGGCGAACCAAGTGAGGTGCGGTTGACCACGAGAGAGAAGATGTAGAGTCCACTCTTTCATGAACAACACGACGATACAGTGGTACATTACACGTATTTAATTCAGGCGTGACTGGCGGCGCAATCGCCGCTTACGTTCCTCCTCCATGTAAACCTCAAGCTGCAAAGTTGTATTCTGCCACTGATAGTCAGAGAGATACCAAGACGCCATAGTCCAGAATACGCACGACGTTCGTCAGCTCTTCCAAATGTTCGAATGCCTTGGTGACCTATGAAAGTATCTAAGTATTCTCCCAGAATCAGAGTAGGGAGCCTCACAATGACGGGAAGATCGGCAATGTCTTGAGCATATGTGTTGTCAAAAGAGCGACGACGAAGATGTTCTTGGATGTTGCATAGGATGCGCCTGAATGCCTGACAATGTCCCTCGATCTAGCACTATAAGTAGGACTTTCTGAGACGTAACATTTCGACAAGCTCATACCTGGGCAATAGTCATACGCGACAGCCGAGCATCACCTGGGGTGTACAGGGGGCGCTGGCCGAATTCACGATAGCTAACGAGACGAGGTCGGCACATAGTAATAAGAGACATGAGTACCCATGACACATACAACTTCATGCTAGCGTCGGTTAAACGAATGGCAGATGAGGGAATGTCAACGCGGAGACGATGCGCAGAGCTCTGGACAAAGTGAGATGAGAATGGGTGGGATCGCGTGAAGAGAGGGAACGCACTTCGCGACGGAGAGCAGCGAGGACGCGGTCGTGATAGCGCGGACCGCATCTCAAACCCTCTCGCTCAATGTCCAGCTTAACTACGAGGTCCAATTGTAAGAAAGGATCGGGTAGCGGGCAGCGCACGAACCAAGCAAGGCAACTTGCTGTAGGGATGTGGAGTCTTTGTGTTCTTTGGTGAGAGCAGAAAGGGCGCGTTGAACACCTGTAGATGGATCTAAACAAAGCGCACAGAAGATGAATGAGTTGACATACGCGTGAAGTACGTTGGGGTAGGTATAATGGCGGGGGGAGCAGGACAGAGACAAGTCGCGGTACGCGTACAGGAGGGGACGAGACGGAACGATGATGGGCAGGCGTAGGGGGAGGGAAGTCAGGGATCGCGCATTGTTATCACTGCGTCCGAGACGCCGCGTGCTAGGTAGACTCCATGCGATCTTCAGAGAGTAACAAAGAAGAGGAGGGATTGTGGTATTGAGAGAGGAGGAGCGTGTCGATGGACGAGAGACATTGAGCTCGGGGTTAAGGTCAGGGAGGCTAGCTTACGGGTCACGTGATAGGACAGACGTCCTCGCCACACAAATTAGAAAACACCACGTCGATTGCGACGGGCATGTCTCTGGTGCTTGCCGCCAGCCTCTGTTAGAGCTCCTCTAATCAGCCTCTATTCGTGTCACCTTGCAGTCTGCGCTGGAATCTTAGGCTGGCTAGACCTAGAGATCATTCTATCTGTCCGTCTACTGTCCATGGAGTGGCCACACTAGTTGCGCACGTATGTGCGCGCCGGAGGCTTCACGTCTGGCGACACGCCATGCTCCCAGTAAGTCCCCTCCCAACTTTCTGGTCGTCATAGGACATACTAGGACTAGCACATGGACCATGTATTACGCCGCCGGTGGAGGGCGGAGCGTCATCTGGACAGTCAGTGATAGCAGCGGCGCCACGAGGCGGCCATCCCATAGCCTTGCACCTAGATTTGTCCAAATATTGTCTCCTTTGTTCCCACACGCCGCGTTCATGACCATCACAACTCACCGACCGTTCAGTTCGTTTCAAGGCTGAATGCCAGACTTTCCTGACTTCGATTTTGAGGCCAACAACCAGCCGACAGCGCAATCGTGCATGTACAAATGAGTCCTCACTAGACCTCAGGCGTTGCTATACTGCGCGAGTCCGCAAACGTTTCCGCATGATCTAGGCATGGTGCGGCTTCGAAGTTGATGTTGTGCTGAGTATGCATGTCAATCGGGGGGATGTGCCACTCGGGGGCAAAAGACGCACCGTACGCGTGTTCTCCTATGAGATCTCCCGCCGATTGGGGATGTGCCACTCGTTGACTCGCTGCGTGTGCTGTGTGAACCCTTTTCCGTAGACCGTCTTCCCCGTTCCCGCCCATTCCTCGCGTGCGCGACTGACAGAAAACTACTCACATCACACAACGCTCTCTCTTTCCTAGGCCTCCTGTATCATACCATGGCTGACATGTCGCCCTCGAATCATTCTGACAGTATGCACAACACTCCAAAAGTCGTATCCGCAGGAGAAGACGTTCAAGACGACGTGCATGACTACCCTCTCGCTCCCGACTCCTCCGGGTTACCCATTGCCCGCCCACCTACTTATCCGTCCAAGCCTATTGTCACACTGAGCTCTGCCGCATGGCTCACGTCGACGGTTAGCTTCCCACCGACTCGTTACCCATCGTTATTCTCCATTCTCATCTTCTACGTGCAGGTCACATACAGCGACCTCTCCGGCGGATACGATGCAGTCACCCGTGAGGCAGCGACGAGGCCCATCTCGTGTTCGGACAAATTCATCTATGTCCCTGCGGGCACGGTTCACTTACAAGACAACCCTGAAAGCATTGCTGCTCTCGTAGTAAATACGTCTCCCTTTCTTCTCACTACTGTCCTCACCCTTATGATACGTGTCATCGGCTTTTGGAGGCGAGTCTACATTGACTCCTGAGCTTATCATTAGCCACCGCAAGCTCAGATATCTTTTCCGGGACGCGGTAGCTTGTGCGTACCATGAAACTGCCATCGCTGTTCCTAATCTGATATACCATAGGGTATCTCAAGAAATGTGGACTCGACGTCAGTGCTGTTGACTTGGCTGTACACGTCGACATCCTGGACGAGGTGAGTCCTGTGAAAGCGACTGCATGTAGTCTTGCTAATTGCACCTGCCAGGCTACTCTCCTCAGCAACCTCCCAGACGGTCTGATTGAGTTCGACGTATTTGCTGATGGTCAGCCTTTTGCTGCACCTATTCCCAAGCCTGGTTCCGCGACCGCTGCAATCATTATGGCTTCAAGATGGGTCGCCGCTCTCGTTGCGGTCGTCCTAGTTGGGTATGCACTCTTAGGATTGATTACGCACGCTCTCAGCGTGTCTAACAATGTCAATATGGGCACATGCGACCTCCTTTCGAGACTGGTCTCAATGGGCAGAGATCTTGTCGGCGCTGTCTGCTGTTCGGTGTTAGAGGAGGTCATTCCGGGCCTCTTGGGCGCCGGGCGCCGGCTTCAGGCTGCACGCAATGTAGTAGAGTTGTAAATGGTGGCTAACATCTAGTCTACGACCGTCCACAATGACAACACATTCTATGACAGTCATTGAGATGGGTGCCTCAATCCATCATTCCTGCGCATATCCCACCGTATGACACTACAGTCTTCCTGAGTACCAAGACGTCGCGTGTTCGTTGCTTTCTTTCCGCGTGGCATCTATCCAAGTCGCACAAAGGGCAAGTCAGTGGCTACCTCGCTCGCGACTCTTTCACAACCACATAGCACAACTATCCGCCCTGCTGTCCCGCTAGGTTCTCACTCCCAGTCTACCGCTCTCATCCAGCTTGAATACATGGAGCGCGTTCGCACTGATTTCGCTATCGCTCAAATTCGTAGGCGAGAGAAGGAGGTGCAAAAAGCCTGTCTGGGCGCCGATGAGTTAATGTTGAAGTAAGTCTGTAGAAATTTACCTCTTGTACGTACAATTGATGCGTGCAGGTTGCGAGAAGAATACACCTTGAAGACCGACGTTTTGTCGTGGCGGTTTGATATTGCCTCTCAATGCGAGCTTGTGCACAAACACCGTCGCAAATCTCTTCGCCAAGATCTTCGTGCTCTCCAAGACAAACTGTACAACATCTATTCCCCCCATGAGACACACATGTTTTCTAACGTGGAAACGAAGGCGGACGCATCCATCACCGCCCTCATCGTTCACAGTAAGCTCTCCGATGCCCTGCATAGGACCTCATCTTGACCTGTCGCAGATGGTCAGCAGAATGCGCGTCCTATAGGTTCTCCGTCCAATGGAACGAATCTGGAGGAACCCTCTGGCGGTCGCTCTCGTAAGACGACGGACCTAGTGGACAATGCCAAGAACGCCCTCATGTCTGTGTCTGACTTGTGTGCTGATCTTGAGGACCTGTCACATAAGGTGAGTACCCGAGTCTCCAACCCACTCCGACAGCGCCTTACTGTGTTGCCTCACAGATAGATATGAGGTACCAGGCGCGTGTTGGCGAAGGTCCTCTGTCAGTCAACGATCGTGTTCTTCATCACCGCGTGCTGCCTAGGTTCAAGAAGGATCTGGACAAGGTTCTTGAGTATTGACGTCTTCTGCAGGAGATTATGTTCAACTGGGAACACTACTTCGCTGCCCTAGCATCGAAGGTAAGCCCCGGCCCGTATGCGGTTGCTTATCGTGCTAAACACCTCCCAGGACGGCATGGCTCAAGTTCTGGAAGAAATCGCGAAGCAAAAGATCCCGAAGAGCGTGTTCATTGGCATGGCCGAGCCTCTTGCTGAACGTCTGGCACAGCTGTCCAAGAATCGCAACTCTATCATTCTGAGGGCGACTCAGCTTACCTTCGGTCAAGAGGCTAATCTGCGTGCGACGTACCCGGAGCAAGTTCCCAGGAACGCACTTATTCGGGAGTTAAACAAGTATGAGGCGCTTATCACTGAGGCCCGCGAGCAGCACGACGAAGTGTCCTTCCTAAAGCATCAATTCGAGGTTGGTACCTAGCATTCGATATTTGAGAATGTCGGCTGACCAAGACGACCACAGGTGCTCTCCATGAACGCGAAGTTGCCGGCTGTAATTATCGGACCCGGGGGAGAAGAATTGACCCTGGATCGCATGGAACAGGCGTACTACGAGTTTCGGGGCTTGTTTTGCGTGCTGGATGGGACGTTCAAGGTGCGTGGTTACACATATCCGCTGCTCCATCTCATCCCGAGCTTAAGATGGGGGACGAAGCTGGCCAAGCGCCTCAAGACGCAGATGCGGGAGACACTTGCTTCCCTTGCCCAGTGAGAGTGATTAGAGTGGCGTAGCATTAGCGGAATGTGGTGTAAGCATAGAGAATCGAGGGCAGTTCGAGGTTCTGTGTGTACTGTCCGGACCCGTCGCACGAGAATGTGCAGCTTGTGCATTATAATTTATATAATGAAGCGCTCGAGCGTCGGCATCCGCCCCGCCTTGCCGCGTAGTCGATCCGAGTGTGCCACCACTTACCCAGCGCGCTCGCTCGCGGAAATACTTGCCGCATTCACCATTTGTGTAGGCTATCGAGTGTCTGCAAACTCGAACCTCTCCTCCTTCCTGCTGTGTTCGGACGAACTCGCGGCAGACAGTCTCGTTCCTAGCCTTGAGTGCCACAGGCGAGGCCTCACGCTTGTTTTGAGACGCCAGTCAATATGTCCTCTTCGGTCAGTCCAATCTTGAACAGCTCCTCATGCTCGTCAGTTGACGATTGCTGCCTCGCGACTATCCTAGAGGAGTACACCAAATGCAACTGTTTGGCGTCGTAAGCGGTGGGCGAAACTCAACGAGGCCGCAATCGCCGCCTCATCGCCCGATTCAGTCGCCGAACTTGAACAATCCTTGACACGTCTTTCGCTCGCCACCGGAGCCACCGATATTTCATTCACTGAGTGTGCAGTCCCTATCGATAAAGTACCCCCCCGACCGCTTGCTCGCAATGCACCAGCCGCGACTACATCACACGAACCTCCGTGTTCAGAGGAACGCCGCGAAGCTCAACGCATCAATATCCCTGACGAAGCTTCGACTATCATCTCCCAACATGAAGATGTGGTGCATATTCAACTGGCATTTATACGAGCGATGATTGTCTTCACCACTTCCGGTCAATCGTTGCGCTTCGCTCAAGATCCTATCCCTGATCTGAGTTACCAACGATGGGATGTAGACTCTGGCTCAGCCTGCAATCACGGCAGATATGCCCTGTTGGCGCGCGATCATCACAACCGCTCATTCCTCGACTACCAAGAGTGGCTGGAAGAGTCACTGTACGTGCTCAAGTCTTTGACGCCGTCCGCCGAGTCAGACGTCGAGGCAGTTCGGACCAATCTGATCGTCCAGATTCGAGAAGAGCTCGAGCGTCTTGAGGATCTCAAGGAGATAGAGTGGGAGCGACAGCAATCGCTGGTCTTGATGGAGGGTACGCAAGGATCTCGAGCGATAGACACGAGTGAGTACTGTTCAGAAGTCGCGTGTAAATACAGATTGAGGCTCACTATCTAAACGAAGGTCGCCATTTTGAATCTCAGGCAATCACCTAGAACACAACGGTCGTGCCAGTGAACGCATTCTCCCTTGTTTCCGTCGCCGCCAACCTAGTCCTTGGTTTGTCGCGCAAGGCTACCGCTGTGGTCATGGGCGGCTTGCGAAGTGCTATAGAATTAAGTCTCTTATATGCGCGTGCCTCAGGTCCTCTGCTTCCACAGGATCACCACCTTCTTCGCCAGCTCGCGCGCAATCCTCGGACTATTCTGGGCAAGTTTGACCTTGACCCTTGTGTCACCGTCTACAACTGCTATACCAAATGCTTTGCAATATACGAGATCACGTCCAACCCACCAGACTGTTGCACACATCGCCCGACACCTGAAAGTCAACCATGTGGAGCGGAGCTTTGGCGGAAGAGAACCATACGCGGACGCATAATCACGTTCCCTGTTCGAAAATATCTCCATCAATCAATGAAGCACTGGCTCGGGCGTATGCTATCGCGGCACGATATCGAGACCTGGCTTCAGCTCCCACGTCATGGTCCAGCTCCCAAAGTCATGACGGATATCTTCGACGGTTTTGCCCTTCGAGCCTTCCTTGGCCCCGACGGTCTTCCCTTTCTCAAGGCACCCGATGACGAATTGCGCCTGATTTTCAGTCTGTCTGCTGATGGCTTCAATCCGTTTCACATGAAGGAGGCAAAACAGAGCGTCACAAGTACTGCGATTTACATGGTTTGTATGAATCTCCCGCCCCACCTTCGTTATCTCACAGAGAACATGTATCTCGTCGGTGTTATACCTGGCCCCACGAAACCGTCGAAGGACCAGATCAATCACGCACTCTCCCCTCTCGTCGACGAGTTGCTAGAATTCTGGGGCCCGGGTGTGTACTATATGCGCACGGCGCTTTTCCGCCACGGTCGCCGCGCTCGAGCCGCTATGGTGCCACTCGTCGCAGATCTTCTCGCAGTTCGGCAAATCTCAGGCTTCGCGCAACATGGTCACAAGAAGGTTCTGTGTACTGTTTGCAACGTCTCTCACGATGACATAGAAACCACCCATTTCGCGAAGTTTACACCACGGGACGTCGACGAGCACCGCAGGACAGCTGCCGAATGGAAGGACGCACAAACGGTCGAAGAACGTGTGGCGATCACAAACGCTACTGGGATTCGCTACTCCGAGTTATTGCGGTTGGAGTATTGGGATCCTAGCCTATACCTCGTTGTTGATACCATGCACAACCTCTACCTCGGCCTTCTCCAGCGCCATATCAGAACATACTGGGGTATTAGCACTTCGACTAGCGACGGGGACGCCTCTGCTAGGGAGGCAACGCCGCCCCCTCCGCGGCCTTCTGATGCGAAGATGCTGAAGGGCGAGCATCGTTTACAATACTCGACGTATGCAGGTCTCGCGAGGACGTCAAGGAAGGTTTTGTATCATATGTGCTTGGATCGCGATCTTCGTCATGCGGGAACGAAGCGCCAGCTTGCGAGGAATCTCGAGGAATGGGTAAGTGCTTAATCGATGGTATGCGACCCCCAATCTGATTAAGTTCTTGTAGAGAAAGCAGGAAGGACTACCACTGCCCCGACCCCCTTCACGCCCATTATGTGAGTAATGTTGAGTATAGGTATGATAAACATGTCAGGCTCTAATGCGATAACCTTGCAATTGTGTCCAGTGTTCCCAATGCCTGATTATGGTGACCAATTGACGGAGCAGATCAGTCAAGCAGAGCGATCTCTGCAAAAGGGAAACAAGAGCACCACGATTCAACGACTCCTGAAAGACACGTTGGCCGCCATGTGTCGAGTCCGAGGTCTGGATGCTAGTGGTACCAAAAGCGCGCTCGCGGATCGCCTGGTGCTTTGGGTGAGGGCCTCGACCTAGGCATTCTACATGTGACTAACGGCGCAAACAGCGGGATAACAACTCCATGATCGCCAGTGATACAGACGTTGGCACTGATACTCACACTGACTCAGTAGCGAGGCCGGAGGTGCCAAGTGAGGTGCGTGGGCTCGGTATCTGTGACTTCGAGCTCACTTGCTCATTTCGCCTTCAGATAGCTGACGTGGACGGAAAGATCAAGAAGGACAACAGAACCAATAGAACTAAGAACAACGTCACCGACTCGGACGAGGAGGAAGACGAGGATGACGACGACGACGAGGATGACGACGACGACGACGACGAGAACGACGAGGAAGACGAGGAAGACGAGGAAGACGAAGAACACGCGGAAAATCAGGAGGAGACGCGCCACGCGTATGAGGCAATCGGCAAGAACACTCTGGGTGCTTACCTCGAGGATCGTCAACGGATGGAACTTCCGAGCTGGGTCAACCCACCACCGGTTTCTTTTGGTATGAAGCAACACGGAAAACTCAGCGCAGACCAGTGGAGAACTCTCTGTACGATAAATCTACCTATTACTCTGATTCGTACTTGGGGATATCAAGAAGAGCAGCGCGTGAAGATGTTGGCGAACTTCCTCGATCTTGTCGAGGCAGTCGAGATCATTGGACTCCTGGAGATTGACGAGGAACGCATAGTTCGCGCCGAAGAATTATTGGTCGCGTACTTGGACGCGGTCAAGGAACTTTACAAAGGTGCCAAGGTATTCCCCAACCATCATCTTGCACTACATATTGGCCTATTCCTCCGGCTCTTTGGCCCTGTGCACTCTTGGAGATCATTCGTTTTCAAACGCTTCAACCTCTTCCTGCAATCGCTGAACACGAACATGGCTTTTGGTATGTCCAGCTTGCAGTAGGCTCCTATTCTCGTCTCTGATCAGAGCCTCTACCTTGACAGGGGATATCGAGGTTACCTTCATGATGCAAAGCTGTCGAGAGGCCAACTTGCGCCCCTTGTTACGTACACCTATCGTCGAGCAGTACATGGCGTCCTTCGTGGAGTCTTTGCGCGCTATGGAAAAGGACGACCGCCGCGGGATGCGTCTAGACGCTGTCCTCCGTGGGCCAGGGGTCGAATCGCTTCCTGGAGAACCTATTCTTGCCTCAACGCACAGGAGATACCTACTGGACGGTCCCATTCATTCCGCGTTGGTGCAACGACTGAACACTGGTCAGTCAGATTCCTATATCGAAGATCAGTTCCGTGCATTGTACCCCGAACGCGTCCACCTCTCCGCGGTTGCTATACCGTGCGACGTAATTCCCATCTTGGGCGTCGAGTACAAGTCTCGAACGCATTCCCAAGGCGATAGTAACATCATCTTCCACCATCCCGCGATAGAGGGCAAGCACCTCGGGCGTATTGAGTGTATGTTCATTCACAAACGGGAAGAGCTCAGTGGTCCAGTCGAGGAGACGTTCATTGTTGTCAAGCAGCTGCAGGAGCTCGACGAGGAAGATGCGACCTTGGATCCTTACCGCGCTCGCAGTCAGGTTGGGGGCATCCTGTTCTATGATACTTACCTTCCAGACGTGCTGGTATTGCGCCTCTCTGATGTCGTGAGCCACTTTGCGAAGACACAGATGGATCACCTCGTCATCTACCGCATGACACCGGAAGGAGGGAAGGTGAGAGTACACATGAAGAATGCATGCGTTCATGTAAGGCCATTGGACAAGGTAAGCATTTTGATGACTTGTTCATGTACACAGTTAACAATTGTCTCCCCTCGTGCTAAGCTCCTACGTGATTCCGGCGACCAAAATCCACCGCAACGTGCAGACGAGTGAGAGTCATTGGCGTGAACGACTCGCTTGGAGTTCCCCCCGACAAGAATCCCGGTTGCGTGGGAAGCTCGGCGGGGTGACCGTGCAATCAGCTGGACGTTGATTGTTGCTCATTCGCTCTCCGTCGTACTCATTCCTTGCTCACGACATATATATGTATAACTTTTCGGTGCTCTCTGCATTGGGTCTCGTGGCTGTTTCTGTTTCTGACGTCTGAATATCAGTGCTTGTGATCAGTTTCTGCCACATGTGCCAATGCTCGCAATTTTGACGGTATATGTACGGTTGGTAGCCTCGTATTTGCAGGACACGTAGGGTAGCTCCCAGTGCTTGTTGTGCATGCACAATCAATAGGCGCTCGCTAGATTCCCACAGTGACTGGGCCCTTACAGGGCCACGTATACGTATCTAGACCTTCCTTCTCGTCCTGCTTTACACCTATATAATTGCGCGCGTATCCATGTCTGTCCCGAATTTCGCAGCAGGGCAACACTCCAGTCACTGACCTCTCGCGCGTTGTGTCGTCAAGTGTCCTCGTCCTGCGAGTCGCGACCGGCGATTACGGGATCTTGAAGTGTCCTCAGAGGTACGTAGGTTGACCCTTGATTCCTCAGGCACCCTAAGTCACTGCTCTCAGATTCTCCATTGTAACTAGCGCCCTCACATTGTTGAAGTCCGCACGTAGGTCCTCACGAATATGGTGGTATGTACGTAAAACTTTGCTGCCCCTTCGAAGAAGTTGCGTCTGGTGATTACAGACATAGTGACAACTCACTCTACAGGAAACTAGGCAATGACTTGGCGAGGTACCGGTGCGATTTAGAGCACCATGCGAGATGTGAGTAAAGAAAGCGACAAGAGACCGAGGGAAGGAGAGACCACGTCTAAGCCGTTACTTCCTGTTCGCCTTCTCCGCTGACTTGGCGAATGGCAACAGTTATCACCATGAAACATCATGCATCGTGGACTTGCCATTGCCATCAGACTTGTCGGTCTTGTCGACCGACTCAATGATGACGACGGCGTCCGTCAGTCCCATGTTACGGATGGCAAGACGTTCGAGAGGGGGATACCCGTTGTAGGACTCCACGCACATCGGCTTGCTCGGAACAAGCTTGGTAATGCAGGCATAGCTAGACCTGACGAAAAGTAAGTATCCTCTTTCCTCTCCTTCACTTGGACATTCAGGCACAGGCACAGCATGAACACGCCTCGAGGAGAGCAGACACCATCCAAGTCATCCGAATCTTTGTATCACGCCCCTCGTACTCCCTCGAGTAGGACACCTCATCGTGCGGCAACACCTGCCCTTGATCACTCCCACAAGTGCGTTATACGTGTATTTCAGCAGCAATGCGTCATACTCACCTATCATGAGCTTCTACCATACTTTTTGACGAACTTGTGTCGGCATCGCTTATTTCTATAGACAAGTCAGAACTCCCAGTGGATTCAGAGCGCAACTCGTACTTCCGTCGACTACCCACTTTGTCCGCTGCCGCCATCCCGAAAGCTCCCCCCCGAGTCCCTACAGGCGGTCGTCGACATGGTTTGGGAACACTCTTCGCGCTCGTTCAGATGTATTGAATGGGGCACTACAAGATGTACGCATGGACGAAGAGGTGTTCCTGACTGCTCACCAGTGGTTGCCGGGGCGTCTCGAGTACTCTCCAACCGGTATGTATCCACGTTCCTCGTCGAAGTGACGGGGAGGGACTGCAGATATCATGACGTCCTCTAAGCAGTTATCAGCGTCACAGCCGTCTCCCCGGACAGTTAGTGGGTCGCGAGTGCGCTGGGAAACGGCGCCGTCTGCTTTGACCGCATCCGGACGGACACAAGTTGGAAGATTTACAGATGTCGCCATGGCCGATTGCTTACAATTTGTGTTCCAAATAGCCGGCATCTCGCCGCGGCACACCGTTAAAGCATACTCATCTGGTACGTGCACTATGGCCGCCGATTCGCTCTGCTCTCCGCACGAATCATCATCGTTGACTAGTCCCCGGCAGCTAGCTGCATCTGGATCATGGGATGAAGGTGCTGGGACTTACCGCGGCCTACTTTTTGCGACTCATCCCTGCGCTCGACTAGTTGGACGCAGTGCGTAGGCGAGTCCTCTCCACTCTATCGATACGCCGGGCTGTCGTGGTAACGTTTTCACCCTTGATGCCAGGGAGTGCCGCGACAGTCCCATCTACGAACTCCAACCAATCCGCGAAATCTTGTTTTGGGCAGAACCTATGTGAGCTGTCGGCATACTGGTGCAATCAACTCGAAAGACGTGGTGAGTGCTATTGCTGACTGGACCCCCACTCCTGCGACACGGACCGCCAGCTAACCCCTCCTCTGGGCCGTTGGACAAGGGTGAAAGCAATACGTTAGGGTGGAAGGTTGCTACTAATTACACTAGCGACCGTCAGCATGATTGCCACGCGCTTTCACTCTCGACTCACATGTATCCCGTTATCTTCTTCGAATCTGTAGCACCACTCATCTCTGTTGCCATTCGAACGGTCAGGATGTCCACTAACTTGAGCCGCGATGAAGTTGTCGATCTCGATTGAACATGAGGCTGTCGGCGAGGCTTTCACAGTAGCCGCCGGTATATATGTGCCGCGCTCACGGCGCCTGTCTCCTTGTCCTTTCGTCTCGCCTACTCACCTCCCAAGAGTCGTCCGAAAGGTGTGCTGCCTTTGTCCTTGCCCTATACTGACACTCATCTTTTGCAGAACTGTTCAGTCATGCGATACATAACCGCTGCCATTGCGATTGTGCTCGCCGCGATTGCGTTGCCTTTGTTCCCCCTGCTCTCACCATATGCGACATTCCTGTCCTCTGTTGACGAACTACACTTGGACCTTGACCATCCTCACATTAAGGAAGCAGAAGCCAGCATGAAAGCGGCGATCATCGCAGTCTTCTGTCTTCCCTGGCCTCTCTCCACTATCCCCTTTATGTGCATTCCGTCCGTACCCACCAATGGCACCTTTCCCGACGTCCTCAGTGTCCATCGCACTTACATCGAGGAGTGTTCCGCCGCCGCTCCTTCTCCGGATACGATCGCATCCATCCTTGGAGTCGCCCAGGCCGCCGACTTCGCCTTAGCCGTCGATGACTATATCCTTCTCGCAGAGGACGGTTCTCTGAGCATCCGCGGCATCGGCGATGTTTTACTCCTTGTGCAGATAACCAAGACGTCGCGCTTGTTGGCTCTGGAGATGTACCGTCTCATCGCTCACATTGAACTCAGCGTGCAGAGGTATGTCCATCCCCGCTTAGCCGAGGTTATTGACAGCTCATGCCTCTTTTGCGACAGGCTCATGCTGATCTATCGCATCTCTGCGATGGCCATGTCAGCTCTGGAACCCGCGCAAACACTGATTGGTCGCTTCACTCTGTACTTCGAGCCCGTTGTGGCTGTCTCCTCTTCCGCCTCTCAGAGCTCTGCCTACCATGTCGAAACGGCGAGGCAGCGCGTGTATACCACCGCTGTGCACCTCTCGGCCTTGTTGAGAGCGATCACGGAAGGATCCGATCTGCACACGCAATGCCAGAAAGTCAAATTCATGGATGCATGTACCGGAATCCAGCCGTTGTTCCAGGCAGAATCCTCCCTCAATTATCTCTTGACGACCATGGAGACCCTTAAGGTTGCGTTGGATTCCGGGGAGACGTACTGGAATCGGTATGCTCATGTCGGGAGAGCTACCAGGCAGGATCTCACTGCGACCAAGGCAACAATAGGCTTGTCCTTGGACATTCTCGAGGATCGTCTGTTGATGGTCCGCGCTGTGCGCGAGGCTGTTGCAGAGACGTTGGAAGCGGCGGATTTGTTGGATTAGTAACCGATTGATTGTAACACATTTGTACCAGGAGAATGTTGAGTTGGTGTACCGTCTTGATATCGAGGCGCGGGGCACGTAGAGACGGACGAATAATGGAAATTGGTCGTAGCAAGGGGTCTCCGACGGCGACAGGCCTCCTAAAAAGTACCCGGGCAAAAAACACGTGATGCTCGGCGCTGTCCCTGCGGACGCGGACATAGGAATCGTGGCTTATTCGCGATCTTATGTCTCGTTCAGTTATGAGTCACGACAGATTGTGCTGTTAGACTTCTGAATACCACTCGCCGTTTCGTCGCCCTTCCCAACCTGCTTTGCGGCTACGAAGTATGTACGGACATCGCAGGAGTGGGCCACATTCCGGAGGCAACCTTGGGTTGAGCATGCGATTGGTATGTCTCAACTGCACGTCCATACTCACCGTCGCGATACTGATGGGCTGTATGTTTATCTTCTGACACAGGCATGAGGCGCACGGGGCCTTCCTCGTGAATAGTGAATACTGATAGCTTGTTGGTGAGTGCCAGCTCATCCCGCATTGTTCTGCATGTCTTGTAGTGAGTATGCTTGCCTGTTATTGTACGGTCCCGCGAACGTGTTAAAACCCGGAATCCTTCAAGTCCTGCTTAGGTTGAGGTATCAGAAAGGGTGTCTCGCTCATGGCGAGAACATCATCCGCCAATTGAGAGGTGAGTATGTTCCGATTCCGACTAGAGGACAATTGAAGAGTCGGACCGTCCCAGAGGAAACATGTCCGTTCTCACAACGACTCCCGACGCCACGCTCAAGGGGCCATAGTCGAGGGTGAATCAGGTCAACTCGGTCCAGGCAAAAGAGTGCACTGGCATAATCAGGTGGGCCTTCTCGTCATCTACAAGGTCGACCGTGCTCTCATTGAACTTCCGGTTACGAATGAGAACCTTTTCTAGTCGTGCTCTCGTACTGTTCAATCCGTCAACTTCATCATCTTGCCATCATCTCGACCTAACACCATGCCGCTCCTGGTGACGTCCAGCTTTGCCCCGAATTGGGTACCGTCGCCCTCGGTCCCGGTCTTCACGGATAGATTTTCGTTCTCCTTCAGCTCGCTGCCCGTTACTCCAGGATGTTTGTTGGAATGTTCGTTGTGGACAAGGATCAGATGTTGAGGCCCCGGGGTAACCCTCCCGAAGACGAAATGAACGATAGAGTGTCGACGCCGATGGTAAGCCTCTTGAGCATGCCAACACGTTCATTTTTGACACTATCTCAAACATCTGAGATGCCATCAGAACTATACGAAGGACGAGGTCTTCAAGATCTGCGAGAAGCTCGACATCAAGCTCGCTTAGGACGAGCGCGACCTCGAGGGTAGTGTCGTGGATGACTCCCTTTTGCAGATGATCGTCATCCGCCTCTACTCTCTCGCCAGCGCCAGTGGTGTCGTCTCGAGACCCTCTACGAGAGTTCTATGGACGAGTCTGCCGTGAGTGTTATCTCAACGATGCCCATCTTCTGCTACATACTTTGTATACGGGTCGCTTCAACGCTTTCGGTCGTGTCTTCTCTGGTCTCGTCTGTGCTTGTCCCAAGATCCGTATCCAAGGCCCAACTACGTTCCCGGAAAGAAGGACGACCTGTTCGTCAAGTCCATTTAGCATCCCGTGCTCATGATGGGTCGTTATGTTGAGCCCATTGACATCTATCATTTGCGCCATTCCACAGCATCTCAGCACCATGTAGAATGTATCAGGCATACCACCTCGAGCATTCATCACGCATAGGACGTATCAAGGGCGTTCCGTGGCGCGATTCTGCCTATCGTCGTGGCCCACGCTGCTGGGCTTTTGGCCTCGCTCTGGTCAGCCGATGTGCAAGACGCATCAACTGGAGTAACTCGTGCATCTCAACTTGGCGCACTACGCGTCCAATCTCAGATACACACACCGTAATTGTAAGGCTTTGTCTGCGATCTACTGGCGTCTTCTGACTTGTGGGCTGGACAGGCGGGCGGAGACATCAAGAACAGTTCACATCCCGCATGATAGACGGACACGACGCGCTGGAATGTTGGAAGATAATCATTCGGCCCGTAATGAAGAGGTCAAGAAGCTCAAGCCCAGCCACATGAATGACTCGAGCGCCGACCCGATGCCCCATTCGGCTCCTAACCTGTTCGCTCCGTCGACTATACACCGGTTGCACACCGACCACAGTGCGAGTCAGTGAGCTCATTCAAGCGCGTCGCCTGCGAGAAGCTCTTCCAGGGCGACCTGGTTCAGCGCGTGAAAGGTGAAGCACCGTCCGTCATTGGCCTCGGGAGGTGGAGACCGATATTTACAAGGTGCGTCCTGACCCCCATCATGCTCTTCGTGCTGCATCGCTCGTCTGCTCTGCACCCCATTCGCGCTCGCGAGCATTGATGTCTATGTGACAGTCCGTTGCCTGTTAAGGCCGGTCGCGCCTTGAAGTTGCAGAATAAGCACAATTATTCGTTTCCATCAAGAGTATCCATGTCACAGGCGATGGTTCCCACCCCGCACCTCCTCTCTGACCTCCTCCGCCCGTCATTCGCGCTCGAGCAGACAACCGTCCAGTGGCAGGGGAAACGAAGGCGACGTGGAAGAAAGCAACGACGACGACGACAGCGACGACGAAGGCACTGATATCTTCTATCCCCCGATCATCCCTCGCTTCTTCTCCCCGTATTTCTCGCGTCTCTGGAGCTCTCCTTGAACCTCAAGCTCTTGCATCCGCTCTCTTGCCCTTGCATCAGGACACGAGATCCGCGTCCATGCAAAAGCCTGTGCCGCCCGATGACGACACCGCCTCCGTCTCGCGCACTCCATCCAACTCGTCCATATCATCTGCGGCTTCTTCGACCAGCGGCGGGGGCGACGAGATCTTCTCGGCTCCCTCGGTGACCACGTCAACACGACCTACGACTGCAGCTGGTTCTGAACGAAGTAGCAAGCCACCGTCGGACTCGGTTGAGACCATCACTGTAGCCTCCAGTACGAGATCACGCGCAAAGGCTGCAGGCTCGACCTCATCGTCACGCCTATCCGGAAGCAGGCCTTAGAGGATGCAAAGAAGTTGACCTACACTGACGGGGACTGGGCCCAAGACTTACGGTGGCTTTCGCCCCCGAAGATGCCGGCTGCACATGCTGCAGGCCAAAGTCGCAAGCGCTCACGGACACTCCCCCCAGACGTTCAAGTCGGCATCCCGCCACCCGACAGTACCCCCACCGACAGCAGACGACCGCGCCCAGGCGGCAAGGGAGACCGAAAGGGCAAGCGCAAACGGAATTCATGCGGCCGGATGTCCGTACTGTGGGAGGTAGACGACAGCGAAGAGTGCAGCACCGAAGTTAGCAGCACAGAAGTCAGTCGTTCGACCACGCCCATACCCGAGACTCCTCCGCACTCCCTGTCTACGTCCCCTCTCGCGAAAGTGGGCACGCTCCCAGGCAAACCCGATTTGATAGAGGAGAACACGCCGTCCGAATCGACACAACCGGAAAGTACCCCAGACGCACGTTTGCAAAAGTACGCGCGAGGCCACCGACGTACTCTGTCAACAGTATCATCCCTTTTCCGGCCTGAGGGCACTGCCTCGTCCAACGCTCATCTCCCTACTCATCCGCTTCCCAATCCGTCGCATCGACATCGACAAGCGCACCTGCAAATGGCTATTCCGGCCTCACCTTCCTCATGCCGGCTACTCGAACGCGAAAGGGAAGGCGAGCGCGGAAGGGCCATTTCCGCTGCCGTTCTGCGACGGCTCCTCTGCACTACTGTCCGGCACCGGACCGACCGGCCAATGCGGGAGGGAGCACGTTGACAAACGTCCGAATCGCGCGGCGCGCAGGGACACCGCACAGAGGGAGCAGAGCAAGCTCCTCTATGGTCCGTGGTGCAGGAGCGAGCGGTGAATGCGCGTGGGGGAACGCCCCAATTGACTACGCAGATGAGTATGTTGTCGCGGAGGAAACAAGGTAGCCGTGCGCGCGCGAGGTTGAGGGACGCGGTGCACACGGTGACGATTCACAACGATGAACTCAGCAAGTGCTCAAAATTCAGCTTACGTTTCTCGTTCTTGCCACACGCATGCATTGCATCACAACACATGTCGTAGTGGCACGCCCAAAGCCTGAAGTACGAAGAGTAGCATACATTCTTCTTTTCCACAGCCCGACAACCCACTCGCCTCTCTTGCACACCTCTTCTCACACCGCCCAACCGCACTCGATAACCTTTCCCACAAAACTCCGCCCCGGTATGAGACCCGCCTTCCCGCCTCCCACACCTTTGCCGCCTCCCACCGTCCCGCCGTTACCGCTCATGCCAGACTTGTCGTGGACGATGAGGGAGTCAAGCGTCACCAGACCCACGGCGTGGACTTGAACGAGAACGTGGTTTTCTGGGGCATACGACGGCGGAGCGACGTGCGCCGTGAACGCAACGGGCAGCGGCAGGGTGCCCTGCAGATGCACAGGCGTCGCGTTTTCCCGCTTTTTGGACTTGAGGTTGAGGGTGAACGAGCGGCCAAGTGAGAATGGGAAAGGTTTGCGCCGCTTCGCGCCTCCTGGTGCCGTCGCGTGGGACACGGTGGCGGCGACCCCACGGATGACTTCGATGGTGACCATGCTGCTCTGCGCGACGCCTGCGCGCACTAGATCGACATGGCTGTACGCGCGAAACCGCAGCCCATTGACGAGTGCCTCACTCTGGCCATCGAATCCGGCAAGATCAACGCGCGCGGGAATCACAGAGCCCGTGCCCTTGTCCTCGCCGACGAGTTCGGCTGGTACGTCACCGATGCCTGGTGTCCCCCAACATAACTCCCTCGTCGATGTCACCAAGGGTGTGCAGTACATCAGCGACCCAAGGATTTGTGCGTTCCTGCGTTCCAGTCGGCGACGAAGGAGGGTGTCCGCTGAGGAGAACATGCGTAGTGTCCGTGTGAACATCCTCGATGTCACGGTAGGTTTATTGACGAATTTCTAGGGTTGAGGATCGCCGGCTAATACCATCTCCATGCTGTGCAATTCACCGTGGTGGAGGACGAATCATCCTTACGTGCCGTCGTGTCATCTACGCCGCGTGCGTGCTCGCAGAGCCTTCCCTCCAGGAGTCGATCTATACCTCGGTGCGTATTACGTCTCGAGCTTACTGTGATCTCCTGCTGATCAATTTGATTACTCAATACTCGATGTCCAATACCCAGAAAACGTCATTGGTGGTATCTACTCGGTGCTCAACGAGCGCTGTGGAGCTTCCCTTGCACGTCCGCGCACCTCAGAAGATATACCCCCTGTCCCTATGTTGCCCAAACGGAGTCTATCGCGGAGCTCCATGGTTTCTTCTCGCTCCTTGTCACCTGTACCATTCTCCGCTCCCATTGTTCAGTCATCGACTACCGCATACTCCTTGCATCGCCCGCGGACACGGTCACATCATATCTCATACAATGAACCGACTCCGACGTCGTCGCTCATGCATGTGTCTGTTCACTGCGTTAAGTGCTCGTTTGATGCGGTCCCCGTCGTCTACTGACGATTCGTCGGCATATTTTCCAAGCTGAGTTCTACTTATCTCCTCGCACCATGTCCAAGAACATATCTAACCTGTCCGATCTTACTTGCGCCTCTTGACGTGCCATTCGATTACCCTAGGACACCCCATTCGGGTTAGACGCCGAAGCCGACGAATACACCCAACAATCGTGAGGCCGTCGCCACTCCCGCGTATCTCTGCTCACCTCGTCGAAACCTTCACACATTTCCTTTTGGGCGCTGGCCATCCCTTTTAGTGGAGTTCTTGTGCTACCTTGCTCAGGCGTCACTACGGTATATTGCTCTCTTACCATCCGTGGCTCACCATTGCTAACAGTATCGTATAGCATCCGTCTCAGACGGCCTCCGCATCCAGGAATGTCGCATCGATGCGCTCTTAGAGGGCCTGGACGAACGCACCAGCGGTCGCCAATCGTCCTGTACCTCAATGTGCATTATCTACTCGCCCGGGCCTCGATTGTGTCGTCTGCGTTGACTGAGCGTGACATTCGTCTCAGGTCCGGATTTGTTCCCCCTTATTACTGGCATGCTTACGACCACGTTCGGGTTCTCCATCTTTCTTGGCTGACATCAAGGAATGGAATCGGCCTGCCAGTGTTGGACGAAGAGCCCGCACCTCATGCATTTCTACCTCGCATACATCAACTACTCATTGCGGCGGATATGAGACTTCGTGTGGGTTCAGTATATACAGATTTGGCAATATTTGTGACGCAGTATGGACGATGCACGACATTGCTTTCGGTACGACTTTCGCATCGAGACTCTTGCCACGAATCGGCACACGACATGCATACCGAAACGTACCGTGAATGCCGTGTCACAATCGGAGAATATGCAAAATATTCCTCTTTTCGAACATGGGTTGAACATGCTTTGATCATCTTGTAATACTTATTCAATGTTCTCATCGCAAACATACTAAGAATGTGTATATATAGCGCAAACTACTTGCACAATGTTCATACGATGTTCATCTAGGGTATATACCAGGAATATGTAGGATAATTGCACAATATCAACGTGGAAGACATAGATTACGACCATGGTGTTAATTTGTTGAAATTCCTCGGTATGTTTGCAGTCCAAACAGGGTGTAAACATGGTTTGAGTATTGGCGGTAAATTGTGCAGAAATGTGCCTAGTATGGTACCGTGTTCTGACCATATTCCCACATGGACTAATTGGTAGACATATTACATATTCGCGCCATACTCCTGCCCTTATTATTGTAAGTAAGCATGCAGCAAACAGGCCCTATAATCAAAGAATACTTGCAATGTGAGCATTCAAAGAATATCCCTCATTTTTGCCGTTCTTTTCTCAGCATACTCATGGCGCAAAAATTCTGCGCATATAATTTCATTTCCAGGTATGTTCCCACAATGTTTATCCTGCAAACATTGGGAAATGCCCCTTGTGTCATGTAGCATGATACCCCAGGCTGCGATACGAGCATAGTCACGGGACTTCGAGTTGTGATATCTATGGCACTCGACGGGTAACCTTCGAGCTTGCTCGACATCCTTCCTCTGGCCGCTGACGAGTTGTGTGTAGTGACTTTCGCAGGGGCCGGCGGAAACAGCTGTAACGTTATGGGTGAGGCCCGTAATATGGGTGAGCACGGAGAGTTACCGAGAATTTACTGATGATGGAGGCGGTCACCGTGGACATGGCTGGGGCTTCACAATCACCGCCCATACTCGGAAGGCCACACTACTGGTTCACCCTGCTCACATTAGGAGTAGTCACCACTGTGGCAGGCAGGGTGTTCGGACCAGTGCACTCTCTTCTTTGCTGTAAGTTCTCTGAATCACCGGTACAGGCCGCGTACTGACGCGCTTCTGAACCACGCGTTCATCGCGAACCCGTGTCAACTGTCAGTCCGTTGTGAACGTTGTGAACCCTGTCTCAATCACCGACGACTGTGATCCTGTCTAGGAAGGTTTATGAAGTGCAAATACAGCGCCATGTGACCCGATCCCGGTGGCGTGCGCGACGAAGGATGTGTGTGGCCGGACGCTCGATCGAACGTCCGGTACACCTGGAACGCATTCTCGCTCTCGAATTGGCCTGCACTCGACACGTTTCCCGCTGTGAGTTCATCTCTTGAATGATGCGGCTGTGACCATCTGACCGCCGAGGCGTCTTCCATGCATCTGAAGATGCCCTCGCCGCACCTTCCCAAATGTTAGACTCCGAGTCCTTCAACACGCGCGTCCGACTGTGCCGCATTTCGAATCGTAACATTGTCTCCCCTTCTTCCGCGCTCATTCGCAGAACTGCCACGATTGCACAGCCGGTTCTGCCTCATCTACTACGGGCTCACGAATTTCTGCATTACGTTCACTGATGCACAGGTGTCCCGGCTTGGGATCCGGTATATATACTCCGCACTTCATAACGATGTGCAGTAGCGCTTTGCCGTGCCCCAATACACGGCCCCCACAGCTAGGTCGGGCAGAAACCATGCCAGAGCTATCATTGCAAGCTGCCGGCATTTTCTCGACCACGGTCGAGGGTATCCTTTATGGTACGTGGCTTCACAAGCTCGGAGGATCTGGCGCTGAAGAGAGGCTACGGCTCTTGTAGGATTCGCAGTGTTCATGTTCGTCTTCGCCATGTGGTTCATGCTCCGGGTCAGAAGGCGACGCAACGTCAACTATTACATGGTTTCCGCGGGCTGCTCTCTGATCGTATTAGCCACTGCGGTATGTGCTGCCTTGCGTAGTGCTCGACCACTGCACGCTGCTCATGTGGGACTCGTAGGAGATGGCAGTCAACATTGCAAGAGTGTACGAAGGTTTCGTGTCCAGAGGGCCATTCCTGGAAGGTGGTCCGGAGTCCTTCTTCGCGAACGTGGCAGAGCCAACTTTTATCGCTAAGAGCGTTCTGTACAACACCCAAACCCTCATTCTCGACGCCGTGGTAGTCAGTATGCGTTCACGTCTCAGAGCACGATCTCGGGAATCTTACAGAGTGCAGATATACAGATGCTACGTCGTGTGGCACAGCCTACTGATCATTGTCGTTCCCGTGCTTGGTTGGCTCGGGCTTCTTGGTGAGTGTCCTGCATCGTAGGCGGAGGACCAGAATTATCATTCAGGTCTCTACCACAGCGGGCTCCATCGGGTTGAACGATGCATTAGCGACCGCCGCTTCTCATAGCGGTGACATTTTCGCCCGTCAAACAGGCCGGTGGATCACAGCATACTACGCGTTAACACTGGGCACGAACCTCTCCTCCACACGTACGTCGTTGCGGCCCCGTCCAGTCCCTGCCCGACGCTGCCCCTGACAACTTGAACATGAATGCCACGGGCCCAGACAGTGCTCCTTGCGTTCAGGATCTGGACAGTGACGAGCAGGTCTGCGCAGTACAAGTCAAACAATCTGCTCTCCCCGGTCCTCCGTGTCATCATCGAAAGCGGCGCGATCTACTCCGTCACGATCACCGCCGCGCTCATCTCCTTCGTGGTCAAGTCGAACGGAGTGTACGTGCTGTTGGACATGGTACGCTCCCGCTCCTCCCACCCGCAGCGGACCTCGCTCATCTACTTCTCACTCGTCTCCTTCCCGCGATCCCCCGGCCCTTCGCTCGCCCGACACCGATGCATCCCCGGCAGATCTCTCCCCTGATCTCCATCGTCTTCAACCTGCTCATCATCCGCGTCGGCATCGCCAACAACCGCAGCCTCCGAACCGACACGTCGGCGCAGAGCACGCTCCAGCCGTCCGGCACTCAGGCGGCACCCCGCGGCCGCGGGACCCGCATGCGGGGCCCCGCAAGCTCGTACGCGATGAAAGACCTCGCGGACGAGATCACGCAGGTCATCGAGAACGACTCGGACTATGTCGGCGACGACTCGGATACCGCGGCGGCGACGTGCTCCGACCTCCAGCTCACTGCGCCGGGCTCCAAGACTCGGTCGGTCGCCGGTGCCCGGGACGAGGACGAGGACGAGAGCTTGAGGGGATCTTTCGGGAAGCCCCTGGACTGTATCGCGTAGTACTGCAGTCTGATTCGGTTGGCCGCGAGGAGCGAGACGACAGGGAGCACGCCGGTAAGAATTCTCGATCTTTGTATTTATATACTCTCGCAGTCCAACTTGAACCGAGTTGCGACAGCGTGCGGCGAGATCGAACGAGGGAACGCATGCTGTTGGCCTCGATGGGTTGGATGGACTGGATCGCGCAGATAGCTTGTACCAAACGCACGGACGATCACATCTCTACCAGCCTTTCCACCGTTCTGCATATGTACAATCCCGCGCTTTGTAACGACATCCCCAACTGCTCCTTCAGCATCAGTTCAAGTCCCCGTTCGCTGGCATGTCAACAAGAAAGGCGTCCAAGGCCCGTTCGGGCGCGTCCCAATGCACCTGGATCGTGACCCACGACCGATGAGCTTCCCTGTCCGAGCCCTCGCACCCAGACTCACAAAATGGTTCGCGCCTCTCAGCCGGAGACACGTGAAGTTCCGCAGGGGGACCCCCGCGCCCCTCTCCTTCTCGATCGCCGCGCGCATGTTCCACACGCTCCAGGGCATCTCCCACACCGAGCGGTCGCACCACACATACCGCACCTCGACCTCCGCCCAGCGGCGTCCGGCATCAGCCGCCACGCGCTCGCCGCCGGGCAACCGCAGCGCCTTCTCGCGCAGGTCGGCAAAGAGGCCCGTCTGCATGCCCCCGAGGAGGAGGAGCATGTCCGAGCCGCCGGGGTCGCCGGGCTTGGGAAAGAATATGTCCGCCCGTTCGTCGTCGGTGAGCGTGGCGAGCGTCGGGGGCGGGGACGCGAGCGGGGTCCGCCGCTCGAGCTTGTCGGGATCGTTCACATCTCCGTCGCCGTGCGCGTAGTAGCCGCTGACCCATGCCGCAAAGGCGCGCGTCTTCTCGGGCCCGGGGATGGAGTCGTCCGTGAGTGGATTGTACGGGTTGGGGATGAGCGGGAAGCCGAGGGTGTGGTAGGGCGTGTCTGCGGATGGTGGACATGGGGTCAGCTCTGGCCTCTCGCCCAGGCGGTGAAAGTAGGTCTTACCATGGAAGATGACGCGACGCACGTATTGGCTCAGAGTCTGTGCCGCAGGACTCGTGTTGGTCCCGGAAGCAACGTGCGCGAGAAAGGCGGTTGCTAGCGACGTCCCGAACGACCAGCCGACGAGGACGAGCCCACCCGTCATTGTCTCCGCCTCCTCCGCAGGGGTGGGGAGAGGTATCGCAGCGTCGTGGACGAAGCGCGAGACGACGTCGGCGAGCTCCTGCGCGCGGGCGGCCATGAACTCCTGTAAAGGTCCCAGGGCCGGATCAGCAGCTTGAGCTTGGGCATTGAGTGGCGCGAGCTCGGCGTCGCTGTACGGTGTCGCTCCGGGGTAATCGCGCCGGTTGAGAAGGACGATGCGGGCGTTGCGCCCTGGCGCGAGCGGGAGGAGTTTCCTGAAGATGCCTGGAGCAGCGTCACCACCGAGCGCTGCGGCCAGTCGGGTGCGGGTCTGTGGTCGGACTCACCTGAATGCAGCGTCAAGCCGTGGAAGAGGACGAGGGTCGTGTAGTTCTTGCTGCCCGGGGGAGGCCCCGAGTCAGCAAGGATGTGCAGTTTTCCCTCGGCGGCGGGCGCGGCTGCAGCCATGGTGGTCAGGGGAGAAAGCTAGGTGAAAGCTGCGAGTTGATAGCTTGGGGGCGGCGGAGATTGAAGCATCGTATCACAGACAAGGACCAGTCCGGACTTCAAACCTTGAGGGGTTTGACTATCAGAACTGCAGATGCGAAGCCTCCGCTGACAGCCTCCCACACCCGTCCTAGCACCGGACAGCAGGTGCATGATCTTTGGGATGCCCGCCCGGTTCCTTCATCACGGCCGCGTCAAGAGTATTCACCACGGCGTCGGAGGCAAGCACTGCAGGCGTCCATGTCTAGTTACGACCGACGCCATATCGCACCAAGTGCACGACTGTGTCAAGGCAGATCGGAGACCTGGCACTGCCTTGTCGCATTACGCTGACTTGCCCAGACCTCCTGTGCCACACGGACTGAGCGCGCTCTGCTGTGACTATGCCAGTATGATCACAGATGTACGACCGATTGCATGCTGCTGGTACTGTACACGCCGATGACCACATGATACGTATCGTCGCTGCATAGAATACATCAATGCCTTGCGCCGGTCGTACATAGCAGGAAGGGCAACGAACACACTGCACGCACTAGACACATCTCACTGCTCGTCCCCGGGGCTCTTCATCGCAGCCCGCCTCTTCTCGGCCCATTCCCGTGCTCGCGCTCGCCGTGCTGCCTTCACATCTGCGGAATCAGACGCTGTCTGGTGATGGTCTTGTCCCTTCGCCTCGTTGTCGACGAGCACATCACCGGTCCCGGTCGCTTCCATCCCACCTGCTTCCGCCTCTCCTTCCTCGTCGTCGCTGTCCCCATACCCGGTCAAGCCACCCATCACGCCAAGGCCGCCCCCGCTCTTCCCCTTCCCCTCACCCTCCTTCCGCTTCTTCTCCGCCTCCATCTCGAGCCGCAGCTTCCCCTTCGTCAGCCGCCACGCGCGCGACCACCGACCGCGCAGAAAGGCGAAGCGCCCGTCCGCGCCGTGGTTCGCGAGGATGCGCATCTCCAGCTGGGCCGGGTTCGGCGAGGTGAGGATGTGCGAGGCCGTACGGCGCATCAGCTCTTGTTGGGTGTCATCAGGCTGCAGACGGTCATTTAGCGTGGGTGTCGCGCATAAAATGATGCTGGCTGCAAGGAGAGGTGTACGCAGCGCTTCACAGGTACCGTGAACATTGTACATCTCTGCAACACGACGACGCGAGCGGTATGTGACATCGAGAACGTTCATGGAAACACACCTCTTCGTCGCTCCCGCCCCACTGCTCTTGAGGGTCAGGCTCGTCGTCAGATCCCCCCTCCGCCTTCAGAGCCTGTAGGCGAGCCTCGCGGTCGCGGTCGATAACACGCCGTCGTTTCTCCCGTCGGTAGTCCTCCGTTTCTGCCGCCGAGAAGAAGAACGTGTCCTCTGCGTCCGACGGGAGATCGGACCATCCGCTAGGGGAGCGAGGTTCGTCGGGAGAGGTCATTTGAGATGTATTGGGCAATGACTCCAGTAGCAATCGTGCATCGTATCTGCAAACAGCACATGAGCGACCGCAACGCACACGCAGAAACAGGAGCGGGGAGAGATCTCGTACAAATCGCACACATCTCGAACTGGCGTACACCCAGTCCGTTGGCATCAAAAGGTCAAGGGCAGGCACATTTGCAACGAACGTCTGGTCAAGACAACACTCAGCTGGCAGCGTACCTGTCCACCCAGATGCCCTCTTCCACTTCTTCCTCCCGCTCAGTCGTCGTCAACGCACCGCCGAGTCGGATGAGGTCCTCCGAAGACGAGTCATCCACCACTTGGGTTGCCCGTCCATTCCAGCGAATGAGCCCATCGCCTACCACCAGCTTCCCCGAATCGGCCCTGGAAACCTCTAACGAGGCGGCTGCACGCTTCGCGTGTGCACCATGCACGAGATCCGCTTCATGGGCCTGCACAAACAATGCCGTGTCGGGGGCTAAATGCGCATGAGAGTCGAAGTCGTCCAACATGTGGGTCCCATAGCTTCTATGTTTGCGTTTTCTAGGTCTGAACGACATGCGGGTCCCAGGAATGCAAAGAAAGTGTAGGGTTATGGTAGCCAACAGGCAAGCCGTGGTTGGGCGCTCTGATTCTCGACTGATTAACCCTTGCCCGCGGAGTTCCGCGGAAGCTCTGAGACAGAGGAACGAGCAGGTATCGTCCTCTTGTGTACTAGGAGAGATAGTCTCAAACTGTCGAAGTTCGAGCTGGCGCTTCAGTATGGCGACGAAACAGGGTGGTAAGGCTATTCAAGGCTGTCCGGTCGATTGTGTGGCAAGGCGGTCGAGTACTTCGACATCTGCAGAGACGACGTCCGAGTCGATTGTAGTATGCAACAACATGGAATACTGAACAATGAAGTGAGATAGTGAGACAGGAGCGCAAAAATGCACAGAGCAGCAGTATTGGGGACATGCATTCCGACTCCCGAGAGGGACGACTCTCAGAGGGAGTTCTTGCTCTCTGCCTGAGTGCTAGACAAACTTGATATCCTTGGCCTCGAGGTCTTTCTCGTGGCTATGCAAGCGTGGTAAGCCAGACTTGCGCAGTGAAGAGATCCGATTGTGAGCAAATTACGCACCATGCCCACACATGCCATGCCATCCCCTCAGCAACATCCGGCAACGCTAGAATCTTCCGAGTCTGGGCATCCCGTCCTGTCGATTCCTTGAGCATATATTTGCACACTCTACAGTAGCTGAGGCCGTGACTGTGAGCGGGGCGCTCCCCAAGACGCTCTTCAATGGCGGCGCGGAGCTCGTCGCTGATCGCCCTTCTCGCGCGCGCCGCGGTAGTGTCCATACCCACGGGAACGAGCTTGACGATGCACTCGCCAGCGAAAATTGGATGTGAGGGCTTGAGGAGGTACCTGAAGGGCTTGCTGGAGGATCTCCTAAGTATTTCTAGTGTGAGATTACTGGCAAAGTATCATTCGATACCCAAAGAGAGGAAACTCCTTACCGATAACGGAAGCGTTCTGAATCAAGATCAGCGTGATGGATTACATGGTGGAGCTATAAGGTCGCAATATCAGCGTACAATGCCTCAGTAGTATAGACCACTTGTCATCCACGTACAAGTTTCGACCAGTTCAGATTCTCCGGCTGAGGCAATTCTGGGTCACCACAGTCGCACCAGAGACGCCCTTCCCGAACCCACTCGTCGAGGGTGCCCCGTGGCGTGTCCTCGGGGATCCTGTTTGCCGTCAAGATAGCGCGTCCGTAGCGACTGAAGTCGTTCGATATAGCGACACGGGAACACGGAAACCAGCTCCGACGCGAATGCCGTTCGCGCCAGTGCTGATGCAGCTCCTCGAATGTCGCGTGCCGCACGGAGCATCCATAGTCGATGCACGCAAAGAAGGCAACATACCGGCCGAGAGCATCGTCAGGATCGTCAGGCACGCGATCGACTCCGAATCTGGCCTGCATTTGTGCGACGAGACTCTGCTTGGCACGGAGGAGGTATACATCTGCTTCGTGCAGTACATGCGGGAGCACGGGATAGAAGTCGTCGACCTCTATAGACGTGGCCTCGCTGTCGGGCAAGATGAGAGCGCGCACGCTTGGAAGTTTCTTCAGATCTCCCTCATTCGGCATGAGGGCGCGCCTGCTGGGAGTGAAGTTCGCCTCGAGGTACTCGTTGAAGAGGTCGACGAACGCAGCGAATCGCAAGTTTATACGCGCGTTATATTCCGCTTGAATCCTCCGCTCCTGTTCGAGCTCGATTTGCGTCTCGAGCTTCGGCCGGAGATTCGCCCAGACTGATGAAGAAGACCAGAGAGAGATCAATGAGTCAATGGACTGTTTCACGTTTGGAATAAGACGTACTGCGGTCAGTCAAGGGTTTAGGCTGATTGACAAGCTTCGCCCACTCCTCTTCGTCATCTGCTGGGAACTCGTCCTCCATGTATCCAAGCTCGGCGAGCTTCTCTTTGATCCTTGCGTCATTCTCAGTCATACAACAATCGAGCTAGTGAAACAGTAGGAGCCGAGGACTGCCGAAAACTCACTGAGCAAAGCGTGTGGCCTTCAGCTGGGCAGTGTCCTTCTGCTTCTCGAGATTCCGATTGTGAAGCCACGCAATCACGCCAGCCGCGTTCTACAAAGTTCAGTCAATTGCGCACCTCGACACACGCCATACTGAATGCACTCACGATATGACGCGTTTGCACTGCGTTGCTAAGCTCACGGACTTTCTCTTCGTAGCGTGCTTGGTCCTTGCGCAACTCATTCAGTTGATGGATGGCTCCTCGCGCATCTTCAACAAAGTAGAGTGCACGGTCAGTGCGGAACTCTGGCTTGCTGTATGCGAGGGCGGAGTTGTAATCTAATGGCCACTAGTCAGTCATAGTGCTCCTAGTTGTCGTCCCTTGTCGTTGCCTACCGGTCACTCCCACCACGCATGGTATACATGCCAACATGTCCCGTTCCAGGAGATATGAGTAGGACACGAACTTGTACAACCTGCTCCCGTACACGATGCTGCCACATGGCCATGATGAGATCGTACTTCGCTGAGTGATCGCGCATGGGACGCTCACTTCGCTTTGCGACAAGGCGTACACAGACGCATTCCGATCGCGTGATCCACCCATGAGCCTTTGTCGTTTCCACACAGCTTGAGAGCCCATGTCGAAGGTCAGAAAACGATTGCCCATGCGACACTCAACGGGGAATACTCACAAAACAAATGCGGTCGAAAAGCAGGGCCGCGTACTTTGGCTCAGCCATGTCATCCGGACACGGCGGCAGCCCTTTATCTACCGCCGCCAACACCGTCTTCCACACTGATCTGGCGCTCCGCTTCATCAACAGGGTCCTGAAATTCCCGGAAGTACGCGACAACTGTAGCACGTCGAGGGGGTGGAGATGCGAGGAAATCTGGGGAAACTGGATTCAGTACAGCAAGATCCATCTTCGTCCAGTCCGAGCGTTACCTCGTAGAAAATGTCCACCGGCATGCTCATGAGGGCCCCTAGAGCACCATCGACGACACCTTGTTTGGTTCGTTGTTTCTTCGCTTTTCGCGTACGGTGTGTGGGCTCATAGTCCGAATCATCATGTCGCGTCCGCTTGTCGATGGGGATTGCACTGGTGGCAGCATCATCTTCGGGAGGCTCTATGCAAGGGGGGGGGGGGCTCATCAGCACGGGTCTCCACGCAGGTAGTGGTAATGCAAGAGCAGAACATCGCACCATCGAACACGATCCCAGGACCATCTCGTTCCATGGCAGCTAATGTGTATCAGAAATACTTGGGAGGTGAGGGTACAAAATCAGTCAGCGGATGTGGTCAATCTTCATACTTCCCGAGCAGTAGATATACATATAGGGCAGACACAATGGTCTTGTGTACTAGAGAAAGCAAGGTGATTTGCGCCGCCCGGGCCATGCAACAAACAAACTCTTGATCTTGACCTTGACCCTTTGCTAGTTCTCTTGCACTTCCATCTCCAACCGTAACTCCCCATTTGTCTACCGCTACTCGGGCAATCAGTACTAGTCAATAGCAGGAGAAATAAAGCAAACTTCTGCTCCACGAACTGCCCGGATCGAATTGAGAGGGCGTACATGCTGCACATCCTCACAAACAGGGGCGTAAAAGAGACACTGGCAGTCACAATGTAGTGCGTACGTACCAGTCATGAAGCCTTTAATCACGAATTTCGGGCGAAGATGCGCTCTGGAACGCATGTCCTACGGTGACTGGACGCCCCTACGCCGCTGAGTCCCATGCAACGCGGCCTGGTTCTGCACTCTTTAATTCATAGTGGCGTGGAGATATCGAAAGCAAGGTTTATCGGATAACAACACATGACAAGCATAGGTCGACGTACTTAATGGTCAAGTAGTTGGAGGCTGGCGCATACCACTAGCTACCACTAAGCGATTCTACCGATATGGCAGTCTAAACGCCCACCGTGAGTGCACGTGCCTGCTACATCGTCACGACCCCGACGCGAACAATTCAACCAGTGAGTATTCCGCCATGATCCCGCCTTGATCCCGCCTTCATGGCGTTCGTGGTATACCAAGCATTCTTACTGAGTACGCTGTCCATTCCAATATGAGACTCAACGTTACTCGGGGTGTAGGTCAGTTTGTCGCGATTGAATCTACCAATTCCTTGCATGCTCTATCGAATAACTCCTGACCAATTTAGAAAAGGCTTTATAAGGAAATAACAAATGCTGCTTGAGGATACGTACTATATGGCGTTAAGGGTATGTCCTTCCATCTTCTACTTTAACTCCACCGTTCCAGTCAGTCCTCATTTGCCAGCCAAGAGACAAGTACATGATCTTACTTCACGTTCATACGTCCGTAACGCTTTGAACGCTTGTGCCCACAACAACCTGAGGCCTGTCCTGACTCACGAACCTTTCAACCACCGAACTGATTACATCGGCATTTCTTTGATGTGGAGAGTCTGTGTCGTTTTGAGATCAACAGTGAGTATTCTGTGCCGCTCCTGGCGGATCATTGGACGTTGTCGAAGTGACTGTAACAGAAATCTTCCTAATGATCGGTTCCTAGATCAGTCTTCTCTCCTACATGCGCATCTCGATAGTCGCACTCGAAGCGAGGCTACTAGCCGAAGGCAGGCACCTCAGACCTTCTGCGACACGCTACATAGACCAGGCCTCAACATGAAGATAAGTCATCACGTACCCATTACGGTGCATTTACTTGGTGCCTGTGGCAGCTACCTCATGCTTCTCTGACATGGCCATGTTACAATGCCAGTCGTCGTAACAACAGGTTGAGTATCGGCACAGATGCGCATACCACATGGGTATAGCTTTACTGAAACGATTGTCGACAGCCGTTCGCGCCTTTCGACCCTCGGATGTGGGGATGATGAGCATGCCGCTGCGAGAAGACGGATGACCGCTCTTCGGGTTCCCACAGAAGGCTCGCCTAGTTCCGCCTCGTGGCCTTAGTGTATGCCCCGTTCCTCTCTAAGACCCTCGATTTGTGCGCACGCCGCATCTTCTGACCTGTTGGCTCTACCACCAGTGCTCTTGTACGGCATTGCGCATCCGTCTTATCGTGTTCTACCATCCGTGCCGGGAGTGCGCTAGAGGGCGATTGGGTCAAAACAGGTACGTTCACTACTTCTCGTCTGCGCAGCTACACTCTGGAACTGAAACATGACGATTGGCAAGGGCCCTCAGTCTCCAAGCCACGATGTGATGGCGTTGCTGTGTCGTACGTACCATCTTGCAGACCCGGGCTATATTTTGCAGGTGCCGATTGCAAGGCCAGACGCCTGCGGACATAGAAGAAAACGAGCGGCCAAATTTGCTCCCGCTCCCATGTTTGCGCTCCATAGATAGGCAAGAGAGGCCGCCGACGTGTGCTTTGGTCAACAGACCTAAGAGATCGCTCGGTTAGCGACGGCAGTTTGGGAACCACCTTCTTTTCTAGTATATTTCCAGCACCTGGGATCTCCCCGTTATAACTGTAGCGGGCTTGGGGATAGGTTAAGCGGAGGAGCCCCGTCTTCGTCGCGGTCGTCCCTCTGTGCCCCAGGTGTTCACAGGCCTCTACATCACAGCCATGGACAGTCCTATGGAAAGTTCTTCTGACATCGAGAAGTCGCCGTTGGATGCGACTGATGCCTCGAGTACCATTTCGGACTATGTGGTCGATTCAGTCGCAGAGAAGAAGTACGTCTTCCCACTAAATCTATGGAGATCGCCATATGTACCTCAACGAATTGACCTCTCTGGTGCTCTCAGGCTGATCAGGCGGATAGACATGCGCATTCTTCCTGCCTCGATGATCATCCACCTCTTGTCATATATTGACCGCGCCAATATTGTAAGCGCACATCCTCCTCCTCAGCAGAATGAAACATCCAACCCTCCGCAGGGAAATGCAAAAGTGCTCAACCGTGACGAGGGCAACTCGCTTTCACAAACCCTCCACATCTCCGACCAGCAGTACCGGGTCGCGCTTATGATCTTTATCGTCGCCTTCACACTCATCCAGACGCCCTCCAATTACATGCTCAAAAGATTCCGTCCCTCACGCTGGATGGCGCTCATGATGTTCTGCTGGGGTGCCATGACCATGCTCCTCGCCGCCGTGCAGAACTTTGCTGGCCTCTTCGTTGTCCGTTTCTTTCTCGGCGCGTTCGAGTCCGGGCTCTTCCCCGGCCAGGTCTATATCCTCACCTTCTGGTACAAGCCCGAGGAGCGCGCAATCCGCATCGCGCTCATCGTTGCCGCGTCGAGCCTCGGGGGCGCATTCGGAGGCGCCATCGCATATGGCATCGGCCACCTGAACGGCGTACACGGACTCGAAGCCTGGCGCTGGCTCTTCCTCATCGAAGGCGTGCCGTCGTGCGTCGCCGCGCTCTTCTGCGCGCTCTTCTTCCCCGACTTCCCAGAGACGGTCTCGTGGTTGTCCGACGAAGAGCGAGAGCTCGCGACACAGCGAATCAATGGCGTCGCCTCTGTCGGGTCGGACAAGATCACATGGAAGGAGACGAAGGCGACGCTTATGGACTGGCGGCTGTACGGGCACTACATCGCGTACATCTCGAACTCGGTCTCGTTCTCGAGCAACTCGCTCTTTGCAACCACGATCGTGGCTGGGCTGGGGTACAAGGGACTCGACGCGCAGCTGTTCACGGTCCCGCCGTATGCTGTCGCGTTCACGATCACCGTGCTGGTCGCGTGGCTCGCGGACCGGTACGAGGCGCGCTCGCTGGCGACCTGCTGCTCTATGCTTATAGCCGGAGTGAGCTTCATCGTCGAAGGTGCGTATTAGTCTGGCCTGCTGCGAAGGTTCGTGGCGTGACGCTTACTTGAATTGGGACGACCCTCCCAGGTGCGCTTCCGGCAGATTCTTTCAAGGCGCGCTATGTCTTTCTGTGCTTTGCCCTGTCCTTCTCGTTCTCCTGCATTCCGCCCTCTCTCAGCTGGCTGACAGCCAATTTGCGAAGTACGGGTGCTGCCACGCTCGCCATCCCTCTGAACGTCGCCTTTGGTCAGTTCGGACAGATCATCGGTGAGTATTCATGAGCCGTGCAGACTCCCGTTAGTACTGACATTGTGCTTGCAGGGGTGTACATCTACAAAGACTCCGAGGAGCCGCGCTTCCAGACAGGTCACTTCACGAACGCCGGATTCCTCATCGAGGGCGCTATCTTGATCATGTCCCTCCGGCTTTTCTATACATACAAGAACAAGCGGCTGGAGCCTGGACAGCGCAAGTGGAGGCTGTAGATCATGTCAACACACGACTGGGTCGCCGAACTTGCAGTATCAATATCCTCTTGTTGCATCTTACGCATGAATATGTTGCATCGCGTTATCGCTGTCTACACCCCTGCTTTGACAATCTCGCTCTCCGCGCATGTATCCTGTCTCCGCTCTCCGACTGACTGCCTGGCACCCCTTCCTGCAGGCACTCCCTCGTCCTTCTTAGATGACTGAGTGTATTGTTAGCACAACATTTTGTGTTCTTTGTGTCCTTCTCATCACTCGCCCTATCTCCCTCGCCCCGCCTGACGTGGGCAATCCTCCTCGCAATAACATCACGATTACACGGTCGTTTTCACGCACGATACAACTGGCTATGAGTTGCCACTATGATCGTCTTCGTACCCGCGCGCGATCCCGCTCCGCCCCTGCTCGAGGAGGCTGGGGGCGTCCTGTCCGACGCGGGTCTCGAGCCCCCGGTACGTCCGTTCCTGAAGGAAATGCGCTGGCGGAGGCCGGTTCCGTCAGTCATATGTAGATGCAGAAGAGCAAGATGAGGAGGTAGAGCTGCAATCGAAGCCGGGACGCACCTGCCGCACTGTCTTCCATTCTCGAGAGCGCGTTTTCTTGGTTGCGCAGGATGATTGCTGAAGAGTCGCCCTCGCCGTTCTGGGCTATCTTTGTCTCGTCTGGGGCCCCATACCGCTTCGCGTGGCGGTATTTGCCTGTCACGAGGGAGAAGACGGGCTGGTCCACGTCGTCTTCGTCGTCGCGTGGACTGTCAGGGTGTGCTTCTTCTGTGGCTGATGCTTTAGCATCTCAAGGTCACCTGATAGCGAAAGGAAAAGGTGTACCGCTGAGTCCATCTGCATGTTCCTTCAACAGCTGCTCGAAATGGAGAACGTAACGGCCGTCCCACGTCTGCGTCGGCTGGAGTGCCACCTCTAGCTCGTAGGGGGTCACAATCGGTCGGAGAAACTCTTTAGCCTCGAGCAGACTGTTCTCGGGGCACGCGACGAGCACAAAGCACTCGATCTCAAGGAAATTCGCGAGCTTCGCTGGGTTGATCTTCCCGACGCTGATTGTGTACGATTTCTTGTGTGCACGCTTGATGATCGTACGAAGATGCGATATCAGGGGGAGGTAGTTCGCTGTCAATAGATGTTCAACGATCAGGAAGGAGAATGACGCAAGCGAGAGACAGCAATAGACTCACCTACACCGAGTGTACCGACGAGAATACCGATGACGTCCGCATCTCTCGCTTTCTGGACGACGGCGTAGCGTCGCATGAGAAGCTTGTTTGTCCTTCCGGACTCAAGGCGGGCGATGCGTGTCTTCGGATCGTATGAGTAGACCTAATGGCCAGTGTGTTCATGAGTCATGACACCTAATAGCCGAACTGAACGCACCCCATATGTTGCATGCGTCAGTAGTAGGTTAGTTAGGGTGAGGCTTTCGCCACCAACGTACAGGATGAGACTACGTTCTGGTGTTGCTTCCGCCTCTACCGTGTCTGGATGATCGTTTCGCTCTACTACTGGAGAGTGAAGAGTCCCGTTCGGTCCTGAAGCAGAGGGTCGGGCTGTCATTTCAAATGGCGTGTGCAGTATTCGCATTTGTGGTGGTAGTTTGTTTCGGAGCTGGGCGACAATTGATTCTACGGAAACTTGAGCCATCCAGTATCTTGTTGAGCTTAAAGCTGGACGAACCGGCTGCATGTGCGTAGGAAACATCGAACTTCAACACCACAGCATCGCGCTCCGATATATTGGAGTCTGCGTTCGCAGTTTCGACAAATGCGTCGGCGCAGTGTTCGGCTTCGATGGGCTTTCTCCCAAAGACGTATATTACAGGTAGGCGAGAGGTTCTGCATGCGCATCAGCGAGTACCCGGGTCAACATTCTCACAACAAACGCACTGACTCATGCAGGCATGGCCATAGTGGACGAGTGCATCGGCATCGACATGTTGCGCGGCGACTTCGTCGACACAACAGCTGAAGCGAAGCATAAGTCACCAGATATACAGAGCTTCATTGTCCAACCCACCTGCCGTATGATGTGTCCGCAAGCGTGTAGAGCTCTCTATTGCCGGCTATCCTCACCTTCAAGGACCGGAAGATTGGCACCGAGTGTGGTAGCAGTTCATCGGGGAATTGCAACGCAATCTGTGGGTCACTGTTCATGTGGATTCATGTGTGTGTGTTAAATCGCGACAGACTCTTTTGTAGTCTCCCCTTTCAATTTCCGCGACTGTTCGAGCGATGTCGTAGGTCTCTTCGAGCTCAATTTGAGATAGAGCGGGAGGCAGGAGGTCTTCGTTGATTTCTATCGCGCGTGTGATGGCATCCTCGCCGGACGAGGAAAAAGTAGCGGTTTCTGCCATGCTTTCGAATATCTCGGTATTATAGTGAGATGTATGAGAGAAGGATTTCGATGATGAGAGGAGACAAAACATTGACGGCCGTTTTTATGACACAGCCTCCAAATCGGTACGCCATTCCCACAGTCGGATTTTTCGAACATTTCTGCCTGCGCATGGTTGCCTTTGAGTACGTATGAGCCCCATGTGTCACCTGTAGAGGGCTGCTCGTATCTTCAGTATATTGACCACAGGAATGCGAAAGTACAGTGCACATTGGCACTTATGAATATCCAATTGAATGAATTGGTCTGGCACCAGCCCTTATTACCCACAACTTTGTAGGTGTGCGACGGGGACAGACACCAGCTCATATAGTTACATTGTGCGTATACCGAACATATGCAGATCCTCCTAGCAGTGACATCCAACTCCTACACGTACCAAAATGCGAAGATGGAATGGGACAAGACGAGTGGCATCGTTAACGGGTTGTATGTCATGGACCCTAGACTAGGGGTTACTACCGGCTTAGGCAAGCGGCCAAAATTCGAGGCATCGCGCGTGCCGCGCCGAGAGCATCCGTCCGCCATCCCGCCATGTCCTCCTCCACGTCGTCGCAGGGCGTCGTCGACCGCGTCCAAAACTTCGTCTCCGAGCACAAGCATGCTGTCTTGCTTGGCACCGCTGCCGCTCTCGTCGCCATTGGTGGTGTCGCGTACTACGCCTCGTCCTCGCGCGGCCCTGGAGGTGACGTAGAGAAGGGCGAGGGCAAGAAGGACAAGAAGAAGAGCAAGAAGCGGAAGACGGTCAAGGACGAGGGCGGTCCCATCCTGGAGGAGCGGAAACCCAAGACTGCGGCGGTCGAGGAAGGTCGGTATCGGTTTGTTCATTCATGCTTTCGTATTGCGTCGGTCTGACGCCGTGGGATGTGGCACGGTGGTCTTGCGAGTTATCGTTGCTGTTGGCAAGCGGTGATCACAAGAGACTCTTTATTCTACGCCCGAACGCAACGGCCCCGGGAGTTGGTATTGACATGATGTAGCGAACAAGAACACCCGCCAATCCCACATCTTCGTTGATAGTCATGTTGTTCGCGCTTTATACTGTCTCGTGCATTTCTCATCATTTCTTCGCCGTCTCTATTCTCCGATTGAAAGGCTGATGCATGGCAAACAGAGGAGAAGGTGTACACGGCGGACGAGATTGCGGTCATGCCCCACGAGGTTCGTGGTTGCTTGCAGGACATTGTGCCACACTCTCTGACGGCTGTACAGGAGCGCACGAAAGTCGCAGCTACCCTCAAAGCAAAGGGTAACTCTGCATATCAGCAACGCAAGTTCCCAATCGCAATTGACTACTATACTCGCGCCATCGCTGTCACACCCACACCGGAACCTGTGTTCTTCAGCAACCGCGCCGCATGTTATGTCAACTTGAACCCTCCCCAACACGAGAAAGTCGTTGAAGATTGCGATGCGGCTCTCGCTCTTGACAGAAAATACCTGAAGGCGTTGAACCGTCGTGCGACCGCGTTGGAAGCACTAGAACGGTATGAGGAAGCTCTGCGTGGTGCGTGTGCTCCTGCACACCTTTTCAGCAATCGAGTGATGACGTGTAATTCCATTCAGACTTTACCGCTGCGGCCATATTGGACCAGTTTCAGAACATGTCCTCTGCAGAAGCCGTAGAGCGCGTACTCAAAAAGCTTGCCACCAAGAAGGCGCAGGAGATCCTCTCTGTACGCCTTGTTCAGTTTTCATGCCTTATGACATCTCTGACTTCGTCACTGCAGACCCGTGACAAGCGGCTACCTTCCCATATGTTCACCTCCGCCTACTTCGGTGCTTTCCGACCAAGTACGTCCCTGTTGTTGGTTATATCGCTCAGCGTCTCAGCAGTCGTGCAACAGGACCCTTGCCCACTCTTCCGGAAAACCCATCGACTGGCGACAACACGCTCATCATGGCCCTTGAGGCGCTCGGCGCATCGGATTATGCGCACGCGTTCACGCTCGTCAATGAGGCCATCGAGCAGGGCATTTCCTGGGACGCTGGCAAGGCGGAAGCACTCAACCTTCGTGGCACATTCAAGTTCCTCATGACGGACACCGACGGTGCCAAGGAGGACTTCCTGAATTCCCTCGAGCTCCAGCCTTCGCTCACGCAGACATGGGTGAAAATCGCGAGCGTGTGGATGGAGCAGGGCGATGCGAAGAAGGCATTTGAGTGCTTCGAGGAAGCCATCAAGCACAACGCTGACGACCCAGATATTTATTACCACCGCGGACAAGGTGAGTAAGGAAACCTCAAGCGCCCGAGACGCGTTGTCGCAGCGTGCTTACTTGTCGAACTTTGCAGTGCTCTTCATTATGAACGAGTTCGAGCAAGCGGCGGAAAACTATACGAAGTCAACGGAGCTCGACGACAAGTTCGTGTTCAGCCACATCCAGCTCGCCGTTGCACAGTACAAGTCTGGCAACATTGCGAACAGTATGGCGACTTTCCGCCGAACGCTGAAAGCATTCCCCGATCGCAGCGAGCCCCAAAACTATTAGTGCGTCTCATCGTTTTGCCAGACGGTGCTTGCTAAGACTCACTTGACGCGCAGCGGTGAATTGCTTTTGGACCAGCAGCGTTACCCGGATGCGATCGAGAAGTTCGAGCGGGCGATAGAGATCGAACGCGCAAAGTAAAGTCCATTGTTCAATACACTGCTCGAGCGATTATTTAACAGCCCGTCGACCAGGTCCCCTCCCATGAACGTCCTTCCCATGGTCAACAAGGGTCTCGCACTGTTCCAGTGGCAGCAAGATGTCGTAGCCGCCGAGAAGTGCTGCCAAGAGGCGCTCGAGATCGACCCGGAGTGTGAGGCGGCTGTCGCGACGCTAGCGCAGCTCAGCTTGCAGCAGGGCAAGATCGAGGTGGCCATGAAGATGTTCGACAAGCAGTCCCAGCTCGCGAGGAGCGAGCCGGAACTCGTCAGCGCCCTGACTTATCAATACGTGCGTTTCATATCCGTCTCTTGTCTTGTTTCGTGTGCTGAGCTATGGTTCTCGATCCCTTGTATAGGCTACTGAGGCGCAGATGCAGTTCGTGCAGACGTACCCCGACATGGCTGCGCAACTTGGGCAGATGGCTCGGATGATATAAGGGTTGTCTTGAACCTGCTATCGATGTTCCCCGTGGACTATCGCCTGCTACTGCTGTGATACAATTCGCATGCTATGTGACGTGCTTAAGCATATTCTACCATATGATCTCCCTAAATACATCCTCACTCTTTTCACCTAATTATGATATGTTTGTACAGTCTGCGTCGGCTTGTTTCCCGAGTGCTCGTTAGGCAGGTAGGGGTGTACAGCACCGCGCACCGCACACCTCAGCTTCCCTTCGGCGTGCCTTGCCCATCAGCAAACGAGATGAGGGTCGCGATCTGCACAAAGCTGTGGCGGGAGTGATGATCGTCTCTGCGATCATTCGAGACAGTTGAGAGCGCCTCGCCGTCAGTGGCTTTTGTGCTCGTTCAGTTCGCACCACCACCATCACGCTTTGGTGCACCGCTACACTTCACGCTATTCACGACGACTGCAAACCTTCGCGTTCTCTGCTCTTGACTATAGCACTACAACACTCGGTTCTGTATCCTCTATCATCTCTGCAACACTTGCACTTGGCTATACCTCCTTACGAACATGGATACCCCGCGATCTTCGACCCCCGACCCCTCCGACAAGCGTCCAAGGCGACAGGTCGCCTTTTACCCGCACATGAACTCGACGAACAAGCCGCAGAAACCGTTCAGTCGCAGTGCGGCGAAGCGGGAGAGTGTGATGGCGCTGGGGAGCATCGAGTACCTGCAGCATTACTTCACGAAGACCGGGATCGCTGCAGAGAGCGAGTGCGTGTCCTTATATCATCTATTTGGGGCGTGGAAGTGCGAATGAACCATGGTGCGTGCTTAGCCCGTCCAAGAAATCGAGGAAAGGATTGGTGCCGGCGATTGGTGGGCTCGCGACCCTTACGAAGAGGCCCGGTCGGAGTCCAAGCTTCGTCCTCCCGCCTTCTCCAGCAATCCCGCAGAGCATCCAACCGACGTTCCCTCCATACGTGAAGACCATCGAGACAGACCCAGATCACCTCCGTCCCGGTGTCATCGAGGACCTCATCGCCGTCTCGGCCGGCTGGAACCTTGATGCTCAGCATGAGGCGCAGGCAGAACAGGACCCAAACTTCCTGGGCACCGGGGAGCGGCACAAGGGCAACGTGGACGTCCTTGATCTGCTGAAGACGACGACCCGCGCGGTGCGCGCCGTCCGGAACTACCTCGTGTCCCTCCCCGACGACTCCTCGGTGCCCCAGAATCGCCCGCAGTTCCGGCCGCAGACACTCTCCAGCTCGCCGCTCCCGAAGCGGCAGGTGTCGCAGCCCAACTCGCCGCACGACCCTCTCACGCGCATCCGCGGGCGCGCGCTTGGGGTGCTCGCCGTCCTGCGGGAGCTGGAGGAACGGGCGCGACTTCCCCTGGACCATGACGCGTACGACGCGCAGAGCGACCATGGGTCGTCGAACGACGCGAGCACCACCGCGGGCCCAGCCAGTCGTGGCGCGTCGCCCTCGTCTCACCTCGATGCCGAGGAGCCCGAGTACCTCGACGCCGACACGTCCGTCTCCATCTCATTCGTCCAGGTCGGTGGCAGGCAAGGGCAAGTGCCCGTCTGGGATGATGAAGAAGGTGGCGACGTCAATCACCTCAGCGAAGAGGAGCGGGAGAAGCGCGAGCGGTGGGACGAACGGCTCGTTCTGGGCGGTGGGTGGCTCTATCGGCAGGATATGCGGATGGAGGACCTCGCGCGGGAGAGAGATGTTGTGGGAGGGTATCTGGATGCGGTTGATGAGGTCCTCTTCGGCGGCCCCAAGGACGGGAAGCGGGGTTGGCAGCGCGAGAAGGAGCGGGCGGCGAAGAAGGAGAGGATGGATCGCGAGGCGCGAGCGAAAGCGCGGCGGGTAAGTGCGGGGGACGCGGGGGGTAGTAGCTCTGGGGAGGGCGAGGGGCGGTCGAAACGGCGCGTCGTGTCCACTGGAATGCTCGATGCGATGCGCAATATGGTCGTCACGGAAGAGCCTGAGGAGATGGACTCGATCGAAGAGGAGGAGGCCGTAGACGACGACGATCTTCCCCCTTGGGCCAAGCGGTCAACATACGAGGGTGACGACTACGGTACGCCATAAATCATCTTTTCTCATCAATGATACTGACGTTGATACCTTGCATCAGGCCGCCTACATGCTCTCCTTGTCGCCTTGCTGCCCGCAGACCTACTCCGACTATTACCGATGTCCTCTTCGGATCGTTCAGAGATATTGCGAGCACTCTCATCAGGACAAGTACTCTGCAATGCGTACAACACCGCTGTCCGACGATCACGAAAGCCGTGGGGTTATGTCAGTAAGGACGCGATACACGACATTGCTGCACTGGAGGAATCCCGAGGAGCAGAGGGTGGCACCGAAGGCAAGCGGGGTTGGACATTCCGTCGCACGGACAACCTCCGCCTGTGGGCTGCGTATGTATTCTGCCAATCTAATTCATCTATTACTCATTCAATGGCCCTTCTCCAGCGCGTTGAAACTTCGATACTCGTTACCCATCGTCATGCCCAACAGGCGGAAAGACGGCGGGAGCACACGACCCGGCACCCCGATGCAAGGCGGCACGCCCCTCGCGTCCCCGATATCGACCTCTGTCAGCTTCCCAACTAACATTACGGAGGACGTCATCCTCTTCGATGCGCCCATGGTTGCTCGTTTGGAGGAAGGATGGGAGCTCATGCTGGAGAGGCTGGTGCTGAAGTGGATGGAGGCGGTCGTGTGCGAGCGACGGGGGGAGCGCGCGACCTTCCAACCTTGAGATCGCCCGTTTGCTGATTGACGAAAGCCGGATACTAGTATTTCGTAGAAATTAATGAACGTAAGAAGTGAAGGCCAAGAGTGTCCTGTGCGAATCCACATTCTGCACTTGCCACATCGGCGTAACCCATCCCAATACTACGATCGTGAACATAATAAGCGTGTCTTGTTACATCACTAATACTATGGGTATGTCCAGAGTAATCACCACGTTTGTATGAGGGCGTCCTCGACTATAACCGTTCGATGAGACCTAGAGAGTAACGTAATGAGCCCGGCTCAACACTGGACCCAAGATCTGGACTAGAGTCCGATATGGTGTAACGGCTAACATTACCGCCTTTCACGCGGTAGCTCGGGGTTCGATTCCCCGTATCGGAGAGCTTTTTGATCCAACGTCTGCTGCTACTTCGAAACTCCATGACCCATTTCGGTTTCACGAGCAATGCCTAAAGAACATCATCAAAATCAGACTGCAGGTAAGATTGGTCACATAGCGAGAATGTCTAGCTCAATCTGAAGCAACAAGCACGGGATACCATATCTCAGACTGTATCGTACGTTGAGTGAAGAAGACACGCACTACCGCTATCGTCGTACGTTGCCTTCCCGGTATGCGCATAGAGTCCAGAGCGGCATGCTCGCGCCCTTAATATGTGCGTCTCTCCTCTATCACACCAGCACTGACTGCAATATCGACCTGTGCAGCATCGGACCAGAACGCACTGGACGTGCGCATACGTGCGACGACGACGATAGCCTCGAATGCCTACCAGAGCTCAGTCGGACACACAGAACATCAGACAAACATCCCGCGCGGGAGGCACGCACCCGACACGACTTCGTCAAGCGCAACAATACGACGAACTGGGCTTTTACGCGCAGGGCAAACTGACACGGAACAACAGCAAAGGAAAACGAGATCCGCTCAATGTTCAGTCGGAGGTGAGAGATTGAGGGTCAGCAGTAGAAAGATGCCTTCCAATTCCAACATGTGACATTCACCGCCTAATACGGACTACAACCTGTTAGCCGCGTGGTCTGTGCGCGGCGCTCTCCTCGTACCCACAGGCTGAGTCTTGTTCATCACCGCACCGTCTGCTCCCTCCCTGGTTCCACTGTCTTCTTCAAACTCCGCAAGCCTACGAATGCAAGGGAGCACAACGATGAGCAGAATCCCCAAGCCTGTGGAAAGGAACTCACCGCATGGGCTCACACATATCTTCGCGGGAGATCTCGTCAAGCTGCGGTCGACGGTCCCGCGTGGGCCGATCCCGAGCTGGTGTTGGATTGCGCAGACCGTGCTTTGTGTGCCTTGCGTGCTGCGCGCCACTCAACCTTCCAGACCCACTTAGGCACTGCATAGTCGCAGGTTTGATACCATCTTGGCTTGGGGAACGATGGGTTCGGCGTGTCCAGCTCCGCGTCAGCGATAAGGCCGAGACGAGCGGCAACTTTGGGCCATTGACTCTCGTAACGCAAAAGGCCATCAGGGCTCTGTTTGCGCATTGCGTTCACAAGCTCCTCCGCCTGCGAGGCATTGTGAGCCTGTGCGTTTGCAAGCGGGATCACAAACTCCGGCTCCATGTACGGCTTGACCCATGCCAAGGTGTGCTGGGTCTTCTCCATGCGGAGGCCACAAGTTTTGCAGATGTCCGCGATGATCCAATCCATTCCATCCTTATCGTCCGTGGTCCTTGCATCGAGGTGTCGGTTTACTTGATTGAAGTCCTGCAGGATTTCAGGTGGCAGGTGCTGAATTGGGGGGAATCCGTACTTGACTGCATACTCGCAGATTTGTTTTAATGACATGTGGTAGCCCAGAATCCACGGGGTACAACGAGGCATTGTTTCGAGCTTGTGTCGTGGAGAAACGGAAGGGTAGTGAGGGCGCTGTTCCACGTCACATCCGGCGACGGTGTGGTACGAACATGAGTGGTGGACTAGCGCCCCAGGTCAGAGCCGGCACGCTTGGCGAGCTCGCTGCTGCCCGCAAAGTACTCAACGTTCAACCACGCACTCGGAACGGTTGTTGCGCATGCACTCAAATTCTAATAAACTCGAACGCCCCGCCTACTACTATGTCAGCACCGACGGTTTCTCTCCTAACCTTGGCAGCGAAATATCAACGTTTGCCAGAGGAGCAGTGGCGGATGTGCTATACATACGTGCCATATATTGGGGAGTTGGGATTCTTATACTTAAGCCTGTCTTGAGAACATATGTATCGAATGTCAGGCTACTAACTGTCGCAATGAGCATCCGTACCTCTTCTCGCACGCCGGTCGCGTGCGGACTTGAATATTTACAGGCTGAAGTGGACCGGTCGAGCCCCTAATACTCGTGAAAGTCATCATAGAAAGGAACGTGAAACGACGACTACATAACTCTTTACATATCTCCTAGGCCTCCGCAATCGTTGCAGCGGGCGGTGTCCAGCTTGTCCCATACGGCGGTGACAGAAAGGAGCAAGAGTTGGGCGCCTCCCACAACTCGTGCCGAGGCGCACGTTCTCTTCCTTCCTCTATGATCATTTCATTCTCACTATCTCGCTCCTCTGCGTACAGACCTTACTCGCGTTGCCTATTCTCTTCATACTCAGTCTGGTCTGGCGGACACATCATACCGGCACCCCGCCATCCCAGCGCCACGCCGCAGTTGTGCCGAGAGACGACTCGGAGAATCGAGTGACGGTTTCCCACTGGCACTGCTGGCACGCACCACTTCTCTCGTTTCGCCCTGACTCAGGCTCGTGGACGCCTGCCTCGTCTTCGGAAGATCCAAACGACATCTCAACCTCACCACTCTGAATATGTCAATACAACCTGACCAGAGCGTCACGAGCGCCCAACTTGCTGTCCTATCTGACCTCCCGGAGTCATTTAATCCATACGGACATTCATTACATCAATATACCACCGTGACCCTTTGTCTCACTGAACCTGCCGCCGCTGATAATAACAGTGAACAACCCGGCGACCGCCGTCCGATCCCCTTTCTACCCTTTGGAACCACCGCTTTGTACAAGCTTACGTTGCCATTGAAAGACAATGGAGGCCGCTCCATTGTCTGGCGGGCAACACCCGTTGACAGAAATGGCAGTGCAACTCATCTTGACGACGGCAAGCCAGTTGAGGTGGTACTCAAGTTCCTCATACCCTCTCGTCTCGAAAGCTTCGCAGGGTACTCTGCGCAAGACGCCATAGAGTACCAGGCAAATTCATTCACGACACTCGCCGACTGCCAAGGTCGAACGCTACCCTACTTTTTTGGGACGTTCAAGGTATGTGATCTTTGCTCTCTCCGAGTAGTATACCGAGCACTCACATGGATGCGATCATGCACAGGCAAACATGCCTGAGCTGCCCCTCAAGGGCGAACTTGGCACCATCCTCGCTATGGAGTACATTCCAGCCAAGGCCACACCCCGGACCACACCGAACACCGGGCCCACGCTCCGAGTCAAACGGTCTGGTCTATGGCAGCTCCAGCAGAATCTCGACAGGAAGGACTCAAACAGTCCCTTTCTCGACTTCAAACGCTATCTAGCATTGGTCAGTACGCACTTCGAGTCGGTCCGCGTCGGTGTGCCAACCGTGCTGATGCCGATCTCCGTTGTATCGCAGTTCCGTTCCGCGCTTGATACCCTCTGCAAGGCGCATTCACGCGGGATTGTGCTCACGGATGTACACTCGGACAACCTCCTCGTGGACGAAGCCAACTGCCAGATCGTCCTCATCGACTGGACCATGTGCGGTTTTCCGTCCGAACAGATGTACACCATGGAACAGAGCGACATCGAGCACCTATACAAAGCATTCACGCATTGTGACAGACACGTGGTGGAGCTTATGGGCTTTTGGAGAAAGCAGATCGTGCACGAGTACGTGGATTGGAAAAATCTGCACGTTGTGGTCGCCCAATACCTGGCACGGATTCGAATGTGACTACGGACTGGGCTAGTACTAATAGCCTTCAGAGCTCCGAGGTTCGAGGACCAATGACTCCTCCACGCCGTGCACGTATAATCCTGAATTCCCTGCGTCTTATTGTTCGTGAATGCATACCGTGTACGACGTCGACGAGGAGACGCCTGCCTCGAACAAGGAAGAAGTCTTCACCGGACGACGACCGAGGTCTCCGGACTGTACTGACAAGACCACTGAGTCCGTGAGGCGCACATACACATAACATACATAGACTGCAGTCCGCAAGTCCCGAATGCATCTTCACAATCTCGATCTCAATCTCAATCTCTAATCGGTCTTCTTGCCCTGCTTGCGCTGGCTGCGGTCCTCGAGCTCGATCTCCTCGCTGGAGCCAACGGCAGGCAGGGGCTCGCCCTCGGGGCGGAGAGACACGCCCTGGCCGCCCTCGCCATCGCGCACGGTCCAGTAGCCGAGCATGCCAAAGACGCACGCCTGGAACCTGCATGCGAGGGTGGCGGCGTGGAGGGCGAGGCGGACGAGCGGGACGAGCGGGGGCACGAGGAGGGCGGCGATGTCGTCCGGGTGGTAAAAGTCTTCGTGCTCGGCGATGACGTACACCGTCTTTGACGGGTCTGTGGGCGACGGTTCGGGGCGGAGACGGAGGTGGACGATCAGACTGGTGCGGGTGGGTGGGTGTGAGGGGACTGGTGGGAGACGCGGACCTTGGACGAGGACTTACCGGGCGGGGTGGGGCTTGAGAGGAGACCAGCGGATGTGGAACGTCTGGGTGACGTCGAGGAAGACGGAGTGGGTGTGCTTGTTGTAGGTGACCTCGTTTGCGGAGACGCTGAGGACGGGGGAGAGGACGCGGTACCACTGCAGGATGGAGAGCATCGAGTCGCGCGAGTTTGGGCCGGAGGGGACGGCACAGAGAGGATGGCGGAAGGCGACGTCGGGGGCATAGTATCTGCAAAACATATGAGCTGGGAGCGATAGGGGAGAGGCGAGGGAAGACAGACTTGAGGACGGCCTCGTGCTGGATCTCGGGGTTGACGGCGGCGGTGAGGAGGACGGCGACGTTGACGATCTCCTCCTCTGCGTTCTCCATCCTGGCTGGCGTCGGGGGATGAGAGAGGGAGAGAGGGAGAGAGGGAGAGAGGGAGAGAGGGATGCGTGGGTCGATATATACCGACGTCATCGCGCTCTCGACGCGTGACGTCGCGTGCATCGCGACACGTGACGAGCGCCAGGCGTTGCTCGCCTTCGCTCTTGACCTCCGCATGCACATGGACGACGGACCCACTAGTACTGCCAGAGCCCCTGGGACATCGCTTGCCTCACCAGTCTTTCAAAGACATACGCTACCGCGAAACAACAGTCTTGCAAGCCAAGCAAGCTGCTCGAGCTCGTGCGGCATTCGACCAGCAAGTCCCAAGGATTTGCATGATATAGATGGTGTTGCCGTCTGGCCACATGGATCCAAAATCTGTACCGTCAGAGGTCGCCCGGAACACCTCTCTCGAGCACACCACCCAGAGTGTAATCCGACGGTGGCTAGTGTCCGAGTTGTCTGTTCCCTGCGCAGTTCGATCAGTATGCATGCCCCGTGTTTGGCATGTTTCCCGCGATGTATACCTATTACCGTGGGCGCGATACATGCTGTTCCGCAACGCAATGTAGCCAGGCCTCGCAGACGACGGGCGGGGGACCAGAATGTAACCTGTCAACGTGCAGAATCGGACTTATCATCCTAGTCGACATTTCCAGTGATGAACATGAGCGAGCCCTTGTTGTCTCTGAGAGGGATGCTTCGAAAGCAGGATAGCCTGAGATCCCTTTCGAGCGTGTTCACAACGGTCTCAGGCCCCTCCTGTCGAGCACAGCTCGTTCAGTTCGATCACAAACGCAGCAACGCAACACTCACTCCACCACTCCCGCCTCGGCTCCTCACAAACCACCAGCCGGTTCTGCGCCCCCAGGATCGGCATCCCTTCCACCGCGCGCCTCACCAGCTCCGCATACTTGACCACCCACATCCGCTCCTTCGCGTCCGACACGTCCAGCACGACTCTCGCCCCTCGCCTCAACCGCTCCTCGCCCCCACCATGCCCACACGCCGCATCGAACGCCGCCCACTCGCAGTCCTCGTCCGGACACGCGAGGGTGCTCTTTCGGTTCACCAGCACGATCCTTGCCTCGCGCACGCTCCCGCCAGCCACCGCGAAAAAGTCGGCATGCGCGCGGAGCACGGCCGACGTCTGCACGCCGACCTCGACGAGCGTCGGGCACCTCCACAGCCCGAGCGCGCGCCACCGCTCCACGACCTCCGCCGAGCCCGCGAGCGGCGGCGCCGGCTGGAAGACGGAGAGCGGCCCGAACACGACGCGCCGGAGCGAGCGGTGTGCGCCGAGCGCCGCGAACACGACGCGCCGGAGCGAGCGGTGTGCGCCGAGCGCCGCGAACACGCCGCCGAGCACGTCGAGCTCGGCCCACCCGAGCCGCCCGTCGTCGAACTGCAGCGCGCGGAGGCTCTCCTGCGTGCGCGTGTGCGCGACGAGGCTGTGCACGATCGCGAGGGGCATGTGCGCCGTCGAGAGGTGCGCGAGCGCGAGGTGCGCAGGCGGTGGGGGGCCTCGCTCCGAGTCGGCGGGGTCGTCGTCGTCACTGTCGGCGCCGGGCGTGACTCGCGCTTGCTCGGATTCGCTCGCGCGGAGCTCGAGGCGGTCGAGGGACGCGAAGAGGCCGAGGAAGCTGAAGAGCTCGCGGCAGGTGTGCCGCGTGAGGTTGCAGCAGACGAGCTGGAGCTCGTCGAGCGCGCGGAAGCGGGGTGTCCGTGCGGTCGTCGTCGTCGTCGACCCTCGCGGTATGCCGTAGACGACGACGTCGGACAGACAGAGCGTGCGCAGGCCGGGGAGGGCTCGCAGGAGGGTGCCGATCTCGTCCACGTGGATCCTGATGTTGTCCTCGACTCGCAGGTGCTGGATGCAGGCCCCGACCCCGGGCGTCCTCACCAGGAAGCTGATCGTCTTCAGGTACATGGATTTGTGGCCGCCTCTGACAACGAACCTCCGAAAGAGGTGGTGCCGGCTCGAGGTCAGCCATGACTGACACACACGGGTGCAGGTATACAACGAACGCCAGTCGGCGTGGAGGTGATCGATGATGATGTCGATGATCTCTTGTGGAAAGTTGGAGATACTCGTAGGCATGTTATCGTCGATACGCTGTGCATGGGTCTGTCAATAAGTGCGTAGCTCAGACTGATAATCAACTAGATTGGAGGGTCTGTGGAAGCAATTTGTAGCGGCGGGAGTTATGAGATGAGAGGCGACAGCTACGCCAAGGTTGCTGTCCAAGGATGGTCTTCGGCGTCTAGCCTTCCTCTCTCGTCAATCTCGCCTCGGCTAGATCAACAATTCAATCTCAACGCCCCTTCAAGTTAATCTCGGGCGACAGGGCTTGGAATCGGCCTTTTCAAAGATTGTGCCCCGGTAGGCAAGTCCAGCAATGCCACCAAATTCAACGCGGTGTCACGGTACGAGGAAGAGTGAGTAGGGTCAGAAACCATGCACGACCGCATCTACGACGTTGACTTGACACTTGTAGTACCACTCAGGGGGGCAGCTTCAGGTGAGCTCAGCTTTACTGATGACATATGTGTTGCTAATACTGTGGTCAATAATACAGTGAAAACTCGGAGATAGAGAAGGATGCGTATGATCGAGTGTATCCGAGTCAATAAATAGTAAGTAAGCAAGTGCAGAACGAATGGGGTATGGATGTAGTGCTACAATTCGAGTGACGACGCCATGTATACGTTAGATAAACTAATATGCGGAACGAATCGAGGAGTCGCTGTTGCGGACTAGGTGATGTAGGGACAATGAGCGTATTATGCTGCTTCAATATAGGCGCTTTGGTGATGTATGTTGATGTTAGCGGAAATCGTCCGTCTCGCTGGGTCAAATAGAGTCAAGAATCCTGTCAACGCCGTTTACAGTCAGCGTTAGAGTCATGGGCTGACGGTAGTCAAACATACTGTTGCAATACGAGATTGTGCCTTCAGCTCAGCCAATCCATCTCGAGTGGGATCGACTCGGATGGAGCTGAGACAGTTGCGGTACCAGTCGGAGCAGGGGCGGAGTGTCCCGGACCTACGCAATACAAACGAGCCATATTAGCAGCTCATGATGAAGGCATGACGAGAACGCATGGCCTACCGAGGTGGAAGGCAAAAGACATTGTTGCATCTGCGGAGGCTGAGGTGGTTGCAGGAGCGTCGCGCACGATGGGTCCGGCGGTTGCGGAAAGGGCGAGGGAAAGGGAGAGGAGAGAGGCGGAAGCGAGAGCGAAGATGCGAACCATGTGCGCAGTGGGAGGTGGTGGTGGATTACGAAGGATTGGACTGTAGATTGGGAGTAGAGAGGAGGGGACGTCTGATGGGAGGGCAGATAGCTAACGTACCCTTTTTGTACCACCACAGGGCACGACACAGGTCTTCGAAGATGCATTACGAGTCACCCTGGGTCAGAAACAACGCATCCGGCGTCTGGGCGACCCAACTATGCAGAGTCGGTGCAGCGGCGTATTGCAGAGCCTCGTTCGGTCGAAGTACACGTCAGGTTCCCGAAATGGAACGTTGCCGTGGCGCGATGTCTCCATATGCATACACCGATATCAAAGGGACCATCCAAGGTGTCTCCGCGGTCGGGCTGCGCTGAGGCATACAGCGACACACTGATGACGGCGCAGGGGTCCGAAGCATAATACAACTTGCCACATAAAGGCACCAGTCACGGACACTCACAGGTACGAGATGTGATAGTCACATAGCCCCCTGTCTAGGCTTGAGATGCGGCTTGCGCAGGAGAAACGCCTATGGCTTCGTGCGGGTCATCAGTTTCGGTTGCGACTAGCAAACAAAGGCAGAGATGGCACGAAGCACACTCACCGGAGAAGCTATGACATCCACGGATGGCAACATGTCTCGCTGCGGCACTAACTCAGCCATTGAGCCACAACGCCACGGCGGCCGCAGCTCCCCCTGACGGCGGATACCCGCCCAACAGTGTGATGAGCTCGCCTTGGAGTTGCGCTACCACTGGTCCATTCTGGGCAGTGAAAAATACGCACGCGGAACAACCTTCATTTGCGGCGATCAAAGAGACATGGAAGGAGAGTATAGCTTTTCGGAGCGCGCCCTGGGACCGACAGCACGAGTCGCGATAGACAGTCGACATTCGTGTTGGAGCGTCGTGTCCGAACCCGAATCAGGCGGGAAAGCGGTTCCATAACGTGGCGGTACCTGTCAGATCCGCACGTAAAGAGAGCGCTGACAGTTCTAAGTCTGGCACAAGAGAATTCGTCAGCCAAGTTGAAACGATCAAAGATGAGCGTGGATAGACGAGCGAACCTACCTGATACTGATGAAAGACTCGGACAAGTATTATAGATCATCACAATTGTAGCAGCCACTGCTAGACAGTAGGCTCGGACAGGATCCCAACGTCTGAGAGATGGAGCGGTATAGATACGTGTAACAGTCCGATGTCCTGAGCCTCATTCCCAAAGAAAGCGATGAAAATCACAGTCATACAAGTGCCAGTCTGCGAAGGCAGAGCGAAAGCCCGCCCAACGCTCCTGTCGCGAGCAGTGCCCATGGGGCGCAACCCGTCTGCCCAAGGCTCAGCGCACCGTTCGAGCCCCCCTCGCTTGTACCGCCCTGCTTTGTTCTGTCCTTGCCGCTCGACCCCTGCGCGGTCGCCAGGACGGATGGAGGCACAGAAACCGTGTTTTTCGTCTTCGTGACGGCCGTCGTAGGAAAGGTCTCGATAGCGGGCGATGCGCCTGCCTGCTGCTGAGCCTCGTCCGAGAAGTACACGAGCGCGACGCCCGGTGCAGGCACTCGGATCTGGCATGTGTTTGCGTTCTGGTCGCACGAGATCGTGTTGACTATTTCATCGCCCTTCAGGCGACCGTCGACTTGGAAGCGGCCTCCGAGAGTCTGTGGTATAACAGGAGCGGCGTTAGGTGTCAGGATACATTGAATCTATGAAAAGGTGCTGTACGAACCTGCCCCGCCCACGTAATGTTGTCCTTCTCCGACACTGAAGGCGCCAACAGGTACCTAGGGATCGAATCATCGCAGGTTAATGGTCCCGGTCCGGAGCTGTGCAACGTCAGTACTCACTTTACTTTCGCCTGTGTAGGAACAGCATTAGCCTCCCCAAACTGTTGACCGCCGATGTTGACAGTCGCGACGGCGTCGTAGGCGCCGCTTGGGTCCGTCATGAAGTTTATCAGCACCATGCGCGCAAGGTTGCCATTCTCATAGATGGCATACGCCGGGGTCTGATCATTGCCTGTGGGTAGCAGGTCCTTTACTTGCGAAGTGTTCGTGGTCCCTAGCGCTTCCGCAACGACCATCACGGAGTAGAAGATGGGACCGACCGTCCACTGGTGGATAGAAGACTCGTTCGTAGGAGCAGCTGCAGAAGAGATGTGTCAAGCGCCTAGCCATGTAGTAGCCCGACATAGGGGAACGTACCAGTGAAAGGCTATTCGTGCGTACGTCAGATGGAGCGTGCTCTTATGTAGAGTAGGATGCTCACATTGTAAGTCACATTCTGTCCACCGGCGTGCAGAAGAGCACCCGTGAAGTTGCTATTTGCCATCTGTAGACCGTAGTCAATCGCCCAGAGCGCGGAGGCGAAGGTATCACTGATTCCAGGGAAACCTCCGCAGGAGGCTGTGTTGGTCTCGAACATCAAGAATGGTTTGCCCCACGTTTGCGCCAACATGGTCGAGTTCAGATAGTTCGAAACGAGGTTGCGTCCGTTTTGATGAGTGAGGTACTGCGGGAAGACGTCGAGCGGATCTTTCGGTGGGTTATTAGGGTTTGGGAAGATCACCGCGCAATTGTCGCTTGGATAACTAGACACAGTTAGCCAGGTATGCAGGTTCAATGACATCACACTCACTGCTCAACAGACAAAGCGGTCAAATACTGGTCGTATGCTTCAACGAAGCCAGTGTCCCACACAGCCTCGGGCCTCGGACCCCAGTCGGCGCCTTGCACGCTGGGGGCGATCAAACTCTTCTTATTGGATACCTTCGTGTCGCTTTGATACGCCTGGGTGAGGAGGGCGAACTCTCCGAAGTAGTCGAATTGAGAATAACCCGGGGCGCGGTGTTGATGACTGCAGCACCACAACGGTCGTCAATCGAACTAAAAATAAACTTAGACATTGCATCCACTCACGATCCGTACAGATCCGGCTCATTCCCTGCCTGGAAACCCAGAAGATTGTCGCCCAAGTATTCCTCCGCAAGTTCTGCGATCTGAAGACGCCAATTGGTGGAATCGTTGAACGGAACACCTATCTTTCAAGCTCACATCCTGTGGGACCGTGCATTGCAGTATTCGAGACCTACCCAGATACCACTTGGCGTTCACCAAGCTTGAGACATTGCTTAGCATGAAGATCAGATCGGGTGTGAACGCAAGCACAGGTGTACTAGTCTACGAAAGATTTAGCATAACGACGAACTCGTGAAGTACTGCTTTTTCACGCACCGGATTTGAGGAGTCTTCCTTGTCCTTCTCCAGAACCTTTCCATCCGGGAAGCTCTCTACCAAGTACGCTGTCTCTTGTGTGTTTCCTCCAACACGTATGTGCACTGCACCCGCTTTTTGCGCGATGATGGACATCAAGTTGAGGAAGGGCACATTCAACCTCGAACTGATCGCGGTTAGGTGCATCGCTCAGGCGAATGTGAACATGAACAAGGATACTTACGAGTTAGTTCCGACTTCACATATGACGCAGTCAGTACGGATCGAAATTCTAGGTTTATGACAGGTGGAGCACTCACTTAGCTGCGTGGCGACCGACATTTCTATCGAGAATCCGAGGAATGTCGCCTTTTGCGGGATTGACAACTCGCCCATATTCTGCGCGCTGTTCGGTACCGCGAGACTGAGCGCACTCGGCGCAGGATCGGGATTTGGAGGCGGAAGCATGTAGACGGGGTTGTACGCGGCCAAGCCGGTGTATTGTGGCGGGCCATGTGTGGTCACGAACGAGGTCGTGGTCGCAGTGGATACGGTCTCCGTACCTGTTGCCTTCGGGTTGGCGGTCGTCTTTCCGAGTGGTCCATAGATAGTGACTTCTGCTGTCGCGAGCGTCGCCAGCAGACTGACGACGAGGGAGAGGAACGGTCTGTACATGTGTGGGGATCGTGATCAAGGGCGGAGAGGCATACATGAGGCGCGGTCGTGAGCGATATATGGAATGCGTGCGGAGATGTCGGCGGTCAAGGCAATTGTGACAGTTGATAGAGTCGATGACAGTTGACTGCGGATGATACTCAGCAAACTACCGCTGACGAAAGGCCGTTCAAGAACGCAGCCGATTAGGTCGTCGTGCTGCTTCCCATGGGAATTTGTGAGCCACAAGCGGATATGAATAAGGGTGAGATATACCTTCGAAACATTTGTTAAGCTTACGGCCGAGCGAGCAGCCTGGAATTGAAATGGTATGCCGTCACCGTGCACGCAGAAGAGAACACAGAATGTGTCTTTCAGCTCATGGACTGAAATTACTCGACAGCCAATGACATTGGTCCTGTTGTAAAAAGGAGGACGCATCACTTGGTTTTCTTCGCAAAACAACGACGCTGAGGGTGACTATAAGCATGGCGAGGCAAAGCAAAGAGCTGGGGCAAGAGATTTGTCCAGAGTCAGAGGCAGTGCCCGTATCACGGCAACGATGAGAAAGCAAACAGCAGATGGTGTTCGGGATGTGTTCCAATGATGACACTGCAGTATACGTCGACTCAATTAGTGAGTGTGTTCATAAGCCTTGAAGAGCATCAAGAGCGCATACCTTTACATCCATCTTCATACACAGGTCAAGGTAGTTCCAAGCAATCTAGAGAGCTATCGTCAGATAGACTCGTTCAGCACAGGAAGCCGTCCCTGCAATAATGTTGAAAAGTGCTTGGGAAAGACCCACATTCTATAATAAGCCCCACAGGTCACCGACCCACATCAGTCAAGGAGACAGCGCTAGTGCGGCCACGCAGGCGCATATCATCCCCATCCATGCCATTCGAATCTCAGTCTTTCCCTTCGCTCCGTTCTTCCCGCCCTGACTCGTGCCCCCCCGCTTACGGTCCGCGCCGCTCTGGCCGTTCGACGTTGCGAGTATGGCCGGGTCTACACTGACGGTGTTCGCGGTCTTCGTGGCGACAGTCGTGGGGAACGTCGCCGCTGGCTCGGCTGCAGACACTCGGGATTGTGCGGCATCGGAGACAAAGACGAGCGCCGCCCCGGGCGCGGGGACGCGCACCTGGCAGGTGTTCGCGCTCTGATCGCACGCGACCGTCTGGACGATTTCTGTACCTTTCCACCTGCCGTCCACTTGGAAGCGTCCGCCGAGGGTCTATGAATAGTTACCGGGATCAGCACACCCTCGACTAAGTGCAAAGCCATTATGGCATACCTGGCCAGCCCAGGTGATGTTATCCTTCTCGGACACGGATGGGGCAAGGAGATATCTGACGGTACGGATCCTCAAGTATCAGTGACCGCCCTGCGGAATAGGTCAATGAGTCACTTACTTGACCTTGATCTGGGCCGGAACTGCGTTCGCTTCTCCAAACTCGCCGCCGCCGACTTTAAGGGTCGCCACATAGTCATGGGCACCGCTCGGATCCGTCAAGAAATTCATGAGCACGAGGCTCGCAAGCTGCGCATTCTCGTAGACGGCGTAACCCGGCGTGTGGTCATTGCCGTCGTTCATAAGGAGGTCCTTCACCTGGGAGGTGTTGGTCGATCCGAGAGCTTCGGCGACAACCACTGCTGAGTAGAATATGGGGCCGACGGTCCATTGATGAATTGAGCTCTCATTCGTCGGGGCCGCTGAAGACATTGGTCAGCGCAAACTGCGATTCAATTTAATGAAGCGACTTCACCTGTGAAGGGCTACATAGTTGACCTGGTTAGTGATGCGAGATGTGTACGCGGGATACTACGTACGTTGTAAGATACGTCCTGACCGCCAGCGTGGAACAAAGCGCCTGTTAAATTGCTGTACGCGAGTTGCAGAGAGTAGTCGAGCGCCCACAAGGCTGATGCGAAAGAGTCGCTGACTCCAGGGAACCCACCGCACGACGCTGTGTTCGTCTCGAACATCAAGAAGGGTTTGCCCCATCCCTGTGCGAGCATCGTAGAGTTGATGTAGGGAGCGGCTTTCTCGACATTGAAGGAGTGTGTGAGGTAGCTGTTGAGCAGCTCGATGGGGTTCTTGGGCGGATTATTGGGATCAGGGAAGACAACGGCACAGTTGTCGGAAGGGTAGCTATGGTAAAAGGCAGGGTAATATTAGCGCAGAAAGCGATGCTATTCGATGCTGAACTCACTGTTCGACGGAGAGTGCGTTGAGGTACTGCCCAAAACTCTCCACAAAGCCTGTATTCCAGACAAGCTCGGGACCCACTGGAGCAAAGCCGTTCGCGTCTCTCCAATTCGACCCTTGTATGCTAGGAGCGATTAAGTTGTCCTTCCGCGAGACCGCTGTATCCGCCGTGTATGCTTCCGTTAGAAGGGCAAACTCGCCGAAATAATCCCATTCGCTGTATTCTGGCTTGCGGCGCTCATGTCTGCGCAGTAGGACGTCTCATGGAACAGCACAGCGGAGTGATACGGACAGCACGCACTTTCCGTACAAGTCAGGCTCGTTGCCCGCTTGGAGTCCCAGGAGGTTGTCCCCGAGAATGTCTTCAGCGACCTCCGCGATCTGGAACCTGAAGTTGGTGGTGTCGTTAAAGGGTATACCTAGGTATCACATGAGCCAGCAGGTCGTCTCATTCATACGATAAGATCAGACGCACCCAAGTACCATCTGCAATTAACCAGGCTCGACACGTTCGCCAACATGTGAATGAACTCCGAGGTGAACGCGAGTGTCGGCGTCGATTTCTGGGACGGACGAAGGTCAGATGATAAGAACATATCCACCCATGCACCACGCGTTCACCTTATTAGATGTGGTCTCCTTGTCTTTCTCGATAATTTTACCATCCTCGAGAGTGTCGACGTAGAAGGCGGTCTCCTGCGTGTTACCGCCCACGCGAACGTGAACGGCCCCGGCCTTCTGGGCGATGATCGACATAAGATTGAGGAACTGGACATTAAGGACAGATCTAGGCATCCATCAATGAGCACCGACCACAGGGAGAGGACACGATACTCACGGTTTCTTCCCGACTGTTGCATATCAGACATGCTGCAGCGGGGGTAGTCGGAGAGACACTCACTAAGTTGAGTAGCGACAGACATTTCTATCGAGAATCCGAAGAATGAACCATGTTGAGGGATCGACAGACTCTCAACCGAGGAAGCGCCATTTGGGAGACTTATGGTGAACTCGTTCGATGGCGCGTTGTCCGGGAGGGGAGGCGGATAGTAGTAGACTGGGTTGTATGCCGCCAAACCTGTGTATTGTGGTGGATCGGTCGTTGTCACGAAGGAAGTTGTTGCTGTCGCGGTTGTCGAGTACCCATCTGTATACGGATGGAAGGAGGCGACGGTCGTGCTACCTATTGGTCCGTAGACAGTGACTTTGCCGTCAGCTAAGGCTAGAAGAATGAACGAAAGGAGTGAGTTGAGGAGCCGCATATGAAGGGCTTGCGCTCGGGTATGGATGAGAATGTGAGGGAGAAGTCGCGATCTCGAGCGCATATAAGGACCTCTAAGCAGGAGAGCGCCGCTTGATCGCATTGTCAACGCCCGTCATGACTCTTCCTGGGCGCAGAGAGTGCATTGCTGTTGGGACTCGGGCTAACAGCGGGTATTATGAAAACGCTCTGTGCCTGATCCAGTGCTCGGACAGTGATGTGGAACGAGACCAACGTCCATGCCCGCAACGGAGTTGAGCGCGCGTTGTCGGGTTACAGGGCCGCGGGCACTGTCGGGCGACGTGTGCATATGACGAGTCATTCTGGATATGCCTATACAATGTGCCAGGTGAGAATGTACTATATGCAATAGCGGAGAAACTTGGCAATTGGCTTGAATAGCCTGCTGTAGTGACGCTGACGCTGAGAGACATTGACGGGTCCGAAAACCCACAGTGCCACACCGCTAGCGCTATGGACAGGAGTGGTGTTGAACGCGCTCTGTTGGCAATCCCCCGGCGGGGGAGTCAATCAAAAGTAAGTATAGGAGCTGATCCAACAGACGTACCGGGCAGATGGCCTTCTCACTGCCCCGATGACTGCATGGTCAGTATGGAACACCGCTGTCGCTTGTCCGTCCACCGCGCGGACCCTGTTGGACCTGAAGACAAAGGGTCCTCAGCGCGATCAGTGTATTCCATGCTGTGCTATATAGGAGGCATGACTGCCTTCATCAGCGCATGGGCCTTGTAAGTACTGGATTTGTGGGACAGAGAGTTTCGAGAGACTCGGCCAAATCAGACAGCCATTCTCGGGCGGACCCTGTACATGGTAGCAGAGTGTCTACCCTTCTTAAGTGCATTTGCTAGAACTTGCTAACTCACCGCCCACCGAAGCAAAGTCTAATGCTCCTTGGGGCACGTCTCTGCAATCTTAAAATCAAAGTCGCTGCCACGACCCGGGCCGTAGAATTGACCATTTGGTGTACCACAGCGACCGTGTCTTGCAGTGTCAAAGCTCATAGCTAGAGCTGAGGTGAGTTGACAACACAGGTGAACCACGGGATGGCGTTTCGACATGCGTAGTATTGTTGATGTAGAGGCCGGAAGGAGGAACACTGGCGAGTCGCGTCGACTCAGGCTTCAGGCCCTAAGGCGGCGCTCGGGGAGTTGCTCGTAGTTACGTAAGGCATAGGCGTCTAAACTGACCCCCCTGAGCGCTCTTGAGCACTTGAGCTCTCGGACTTGACTAGTACTCTCATAAACCGCCTTGTTCGATGAATATAATCTCGTAACACAATTGCTTCAGGAGATCAGGGCGTTCAAGCATGAGGTAAGCACTTTTCTACGGTCTCATAGGTATCATCTCAGGCTGGTATGCAGGAGAACTTTGCTTCAAGTTTGCACCAATGTAGACTGCGAGCTCTGCCGCTCTGCCCTCGGTAGCACCGTCTCGCGGATGTTGTGAGCCTCCTACTGTAGCAATGGCGATGTAACGTGTCACTGGACTACTCTCTCACCCTGCATTCCCAGGTCATTTCGGCATGGTGCCGCACTCCCACCGTTGTGCACGAGACAGACATGAGAATTCACAAGTATTTCCCACTCGTTGAGGGTGCGAGTGTGGGAGGTCCTAATGTGGTACGCTCTGGTAAGCAGCCTCTGACGGAGTCTATAATGTTATACTGAATCTGGCATGTATCGTCAGAAGTCTCCATGTTGGTGGCTCTTCCCGGAAGACCTGCGCAGAGCAGCGCGAATCGTGTTCGTCACTCAAGACCTCCCTCTATTACCGCGCGTCTTCAAGAGCGACACTATACCTCACCGTCTCTCGCGCCATGTCAGACGTCCTTCGTGCAAGCTCTCGCGCGGAACTGTCAAAAATGCGCCACCAGCTCTGCGAACAAGGGGCCTCACCGCATTGCCATCGCAGGCGGCACATGTTCCGCAGGTGATCAGAAGCGCGACACTCACGACTCGGCATCTGTGGAATTCAGGGGACTACTATATGTAAATGGCCGAGTGCTTGGGCTCTTTAAGCCCACATTCCCCAGGTCCACATCCCCCCCTCGACACTCGGATTAGACAGGGGTCATGCCAGCGCTGTCGTTGCAGGCCGCGAGCATCTTCTCGACCACGGTCGAGGGTATCCTCTACGGTGCGTCCTTTCACTACTGTGCAGTTCCGCCGCTCACAAGAACACGTCGCATATTCAGGATTCTCGGTGTTCATGTTCATGTCCGCGATGTGGCTCATGCTGCGAGACCGGAAGCGGCGACGCGTCAACTACTACATGATATCAGCTGGCTCGTCTCTGTTCCTATTGGCAACTGCTGTAAGCATTTCACTTCGTGGCTTTCCGTATCCCTCACTCGGTACACTCAGGAAATGGCTGTCAACATTGCACGAGTATATCAAGGTTTCGTGTCCGAGGGACCATCCCTATCCAAAGGCCCGGAAGAGTACTTCGCGAATGTGTCGGAGCCCACGTTCATTGCCAAAAGTGTTTTGTACAACACCCAAACACTCATTCTGGACGCTGTAGTAGTGAGTTTGCCTCTTTCCCTGAGATTGACCAGAGCTGACAATACGCAGATATACCGCTGCTACGTAGTGTGGCAGAACATCCTCATTACCATTGTTCCAATCATTGGCTGGCTTGGCCTTCTTGGTGAGTAACATCTTATGAATATCGGGGCTGAGCTGACCTTGAGCCCGCTTAAACAGCGGGATCCGTCGGATTGAATACGGCATTGGCGACCGCCTCTTCCCACAGTAGCGATGTATTCGCCCGACAGACAGGCCAATGGATCACGTCGGTATACGCTCTGACCTTGGCTACGAACCTCTCTTCTACCTGTACGTCTTTTTCCTTTCCCTGATTGCGCCGTGCCTGACGGTCTCAAATTTGGTAGCGCTGCTCGCTTTCAAGATATGGAGAGTCACTCGCCGATCTGCTCAGTACAAGTCCACCAGCCTGCTAACACCTGTCCTGCGAGTCATCATCGAGAGTGGTGCTATCTATTCCATGACGGTCACCGCCGCACTCATCTCTTTCGTGGTCAAGTCAAACGGCGTATACGTGGTACTTGACTTGGTGAGTTCCCGTGGCCCCTTTTCCGCATCTGCACCCGTCGCTCATCGTGTCTTTACCCGCATTTTCGCCGCCCTGGCAACGACCTTCTCCCGCATTCGGCCTTATTCCCGCCTCACATGCTCCTTGACTGTACCCCGCCCTTGCCGCCACGCGCGCACACACGTATCGCAACGCTCTGCCCCCGCCGCTGCGTCCCCCAGATCTCCCCCATCATCTCCATCGTATTTAACATGCTCATCATCCGCGTCGGCATCGCCACCGACCGCAGCTTCCACTCCGGCACGCAGCAGAGCACTTGGGCCGCCGTCGCCGCGTCCGGCGGGGACCGAAGCGGGATGCGCGGTCGGCGACACACGGGCTCGTACGCGATGAAGGACCTCAAGGTGGAGATCACGCAGGTCGTCGAGAACGACTCGGCCTACAGCGTGGGCGATGCCCTGGATGCGGCGGTCACGGAGACGTTCTCTGACCTCGCACTCACGCGGGCCGCCAAGGGCGAGCCACTGAGCATCCAGGAGGAGGATGTGGAAGAGGGCTCTCACAGAGACTCAAGGTCTTACAGCGGCTCAGGGAAGGTCTTGGACCGCAGTATTGTATAGCGCTGTTGCTTCTTCTGCTTCTGCTGGGAAGGGGGGACTTTCAGGTGGGATGGTGCCCCGTTTCGGGGACTTTCATTGGGACTTTGGGTTCTGGATTGTAACGTGACAGACGTAAACAGTAGCCGATCTTCAACGCTGGGATCCGGACTAGCCCCGGTACCATGCAAAGGCCCCGACGAACGTTCTCCTGGCACGCGATACGGACTTATATGCTTTACAGAGCTGTGTGCTCTATTATGGCTCTTCGGCCGAAGGTCTGCCAAGGGGGATTGGAGGTACGGGGAGCCTGTGAGTTCTTCGGGCTCTTCCGCGAACTGAATAAATTGTATGTCTGATTCACGCCTTCTCCACTCCCAGGCCTTACTCGCTTCAGTTATGAGGCATGATGCCTGGGCACGCAACCTGCTAGTAGCGTCCACAGGTGACTGATGGTTTTATTCGTTGTACTGGGCAGTACTTATTAGTGTAATCTAGTCTCCAAGCCATGCGAGATGAACAGTGGACGTGGTGTTCATAGTGGGTGGTATTTGGGCAGAACCATGCATTACGTCTTCGAACCTATTTTGCGTAAGCAGTCGGCAACTACATATGCCCGTACCTGAGCTCGTCTTGCACCTTGAGCCCCGGCTGGCCCGAAATCCAGGTCGCCAACAGGATTCAAGAACCTCTCAACGCGTACGGCACTACCGACCCACGCGCGCGCAACTCGCTTGAAAGCCACATCTCCCTCTCACAGATCACCGTCCCTTGAACGTAAGTATAACATCCGCTTTCGTGCTTGATTTAGCACGCTGTGATGGCTACGTTACGCGGGCGCGCGTCGGTCTACGCGCAGCCGTCCCGACGGGTCACTCTCAAAGGGATGTACTCGTCATCCTCTAAGTCCTTTGCTGGAGTACCCGTCGCCTTGACGCCAGTGTCCTCCCCGCTCCCCGCTCTGGTCTGCTTCCCCTCAACGGTCATCATTCGCTTTCCTGTACGATCCTTTTGTTATGCCTTTATCGCTGAGCGAAGCTGCCGTTCTTTCCGTTCCGTTGGAAGCGATTCTATATGGTGAGTGCGGGCCTTGATGCGAATGCGTCGATCGACGAGGCAGTCAGACTGACCTGCAGCGTCCCGGCAGGCTTTTCTCTATTCATGTTCTATATCACGACCAGGACGCTCTTCCGAGATCGCAAGCACAGGAAGCTCAATCATGGCATGATCTGCGCGTCGTTCGCGTTGCTTGTCTTGTCCACAGTGGTAGGCGAAGCTCTTCACGTCGGTAACACTCTTTACTGATGGGTCTGCAAGGAAATGGGTGTCAACCATGACGCGACTGTATCAGGGCTTCATTAGCAAGGGGCCTCACCTCCCCGGAGGTTCAGAACAGTACTTCGGTTCGGCATCCCAGCCTACGTTCCTGGTGAAGAGCTGTTTGTACAACGCTCAGACGATCATCCTCGATGCTGTTGTCGTACGTGCACTTCGCGCGACCATTTCTCATCTATGCACCCCATAACAATGCGGCGGCGTATCTCAGATCCACCGGACGCTAGTGGTGTGGCAGTACTTCCCCGTAGTCATCGTCCCTATCATGGGCTGGCTCGGTTTAGTGAGTACGTTCCAACTGCACACCTTGCATGCAGTCTACAGAGCTCATGCTTCGAGCTAGATGCCTGCGTCGGCCTGAACTACTCCTTTACGCAAATGAGAGAAGATCTTGACGCGGGAGATGTGTATTCGAGCAGAACCGGCCCATGGGTCACCGCGGTGTACTCATTGACGCTGGGCACGAACTTGTTGACCACATGTACGTACATTCGTTCGCGCGCAGTTCTCCTTGCCCTGCCGTCTCCTCATCACTTGTACAGTGATCCTATCGTACAAAATTTGGAGTGTCGCGCGCCGTTCCGCACGCTTCCTCTCCGAGAGCAGCCTCACGCCGTTCCTCCGCCTCGTCGCTGAGAGCGGCGCGCTGTATTCCATGACCATCACCGCCGCCCTGATCGCCTCACTCCTCAAGACAAACGCGGTGTACGTCATTCTCGACATGGTAAGTCACTCCCGTCCCTGTCCCATACCAATCCGCCGCGGGCCAACTCGTTCACTCGCAGATATCCCCCATAATCTCCATCGCCTTCAGCATGATCATCGTCCACGTCAGCCTCTCCAAAGACGACTGCGCGAGCAAGAAGGACGCCATCAGCACACAAAGCTGGATGGGTGCCAATCCGCGGCGGAACCGCCGCGCCGCTGGGGACGAGAGCACGTTCCAGGTCCACGGGATCGACATCATCACCGTCGAGATGAATGACGTCGTCTTCCGCAACTCACCCGGCGTGGATCCGCACGTGGACGAATCGCACTCGCTTTCCGGGGATGTCAAGACGCCTCCCGGGATTGGTTCAGACCGCGAGCGCGAAGAGGCACTAGAGCCGCCGACAAAGTCTGACTCTGGCCATGGGACTACAGCGTCCGCGCGAATCCGTCGGAGCGCGAGTTCCGCTGAGACAGAGATTGCTGCGTAGGGAACATTCACCAGCACCTTGGGTACAGTGCGATGTGTTTTGGACAACTTATTGCGATTACGACAGAGGTGCGGGGCTCTCCGAGCTTGCCATAGACGCGGAGATAGGTCGTCCTCCTGTCATTTCGTGGAGCTGCCTGAACCTACACTCTAGATCCGGGGAAAATCGGTTGTGCAGACGGTCCTGTCAGGTCTGTGCATAGTAGGACCCACACACTCTCACGGGTTGTCTTGTTATGAGATTTTTCCCCAGTCTATGTAAGCAGTCGCACGTCGGGTGCCGCGAATTTAGGATTTGCGGAGCTATATCTCTGTCGCCCTGTCTATCTGCGACATGATACCTGCCACCTCCTCTTGCGTATTATGACCAACATAAGTGGTTTGTATATCGCCAATGACAGCGGCCCTGTACCTGGTAGTGCGGACTACAACACCTTGGTCATCCTGCATGGGTTTATTTGGGACAGTGGTGAGTCAGCATCGCTTTCAACTGATCAAAGAAAGATGTGCAAGCCTTACTATTTTCACGTCGACAAGGGAGTTTCGCGCGACTCCTACCAATTGCGAAGGACCATAACGCTCGGGTCGTGCTTGTCAATCGCCGAGGCTATCCTGGAAGCACGCCGTTCACGGACGCGGAACTCGCCTTGCTCCCTACCGCGTCTCTAGAAGCCGATGCTGAGGAATTGGCCAAAGCGAAGACGAAGGTCGACATGTTCATGAAGCTGCGCGCCCGGGAAGTGTACGACCTCCTAGTGAGTCTCGTCCAGGACGGAGACGTTCCACCGCCTCGGAGGACGCAGCCGACGCCCTCGGGCGGGATAGTGCTTGTCGGATGGTCGTTCGGGACAGTCTGGGCGAACGCATTCTTGACTTACGTCCCGTCCTTCACCCAAGACGTCGCGTTGAACACGTATCTGCGGCGGATCGTCTGTTATGGTAAGCGCATCATCAGTAGGTTGTCAAGCGGTTCACCGAGAGTCAGCTGCATAGATCCTGCGTACCATATCATGGGGTACCCTATTCCCGAAGACCCCTGGAATCCGGTGTTTGATAGCACCCTGGGAGACGAAGAGCGAGTCACGGCGTTCAACATTTGGGCTAGCGGTCATTACAAGCATGGGAACACTCTTCAGACTCTCGTGCGACGGGACACATTGCGCCACCCACCCCCTACGGTGACCACTCTCAGCCCGGATGAGTTAACGTCAATGATGCAGCCTTCGCACATGGATCACCGTGGGCCGGAGTCCCTGCTGCTACTCGGTGCACACCAAACGGGCCTCCTGTCCACGCTTCGGAAGGGCGCCATGTTCTTACCGAGACAAGATGGCTCTGATGCGGTATGGAATGATGTCGAGCTCCGCTATGTGTGGTGTACAAACTCTGTATGGGAGACCGTATACTCCTCCTGGCTGGTGCGCGAAGAGATGCAGGCGGCGGAGAAGGGGAGTGTGATCCTTCGGAAAATCAGCAGCGTGCACATTGAGGGGGCTAATCACTTCGTACGTGTCAAAGCGTCTACTCAAATTTGAAAAACCATAACTGTTCTCCGAGACAGTGCCATTGGGAACGTCCTGAGGTGGCGATTACCGCGTTGTTGGGGTCAGAGATTGTACTTCAAGTTAGTTACGGCCCAGATTCTTGATGTAACGGCCACCATTCTGCGCTGAATGTATGTAAGTTACAAGATGAGGTTGTGCTATACGCGCTACGTTACCTCGCTCTTGTCGGCGAACAACGCTAGCTGGCAGCAGCCTTGTTGAACTCAAAGTTGGGGGGGGTGACGCAAGCCACTAAGCAAGCTGTACTTCATGAAGGAGCCTTTTCCTGTTTTTCGCGCTGCGTGCTACGTTTTGTGGGGCTCTGTACGGATAGAAAGAGAGAGTCGACGGGAAGAGCACATCAAATCTCCAGTTGCGAGCGGGCCGCAGTGCCAGTAGTCCCAAAGGAGTAGGGTAGACGCCCCTACGCTCGGTCCGAGCTCCCGAAAGTTGCAGGAGGCGCCCACATGAGTCTCTGACACAACTAGTGGGCTGAACTCATTTCCCTCATCCTTGATTATAACAACTTGATCAATGGGCTCGCTTTGAAAGTATCATCTCGTATCCACCATGGCTACGCTAGCCGATGCGCAAGCCCAACAAGCTCAAGGTTCACACTACGTAGCAGCTCTCCCAGCGCTCAGGCTGGGATGTCGTCCCCTGGCAACTTGCCAATGTCTATCATCTCATGTGGATCACCTCTGGAGTCATGACTCGTAGCAAAGGACTGCAGCCCGCACAAGACTCTGGTGCTCCGGGGCATAGCACGGATTACACGACCCTTGGATCCTGCATGGCTATGCATGGAGTAGTGGTATGTCTCTCTTGCAATGGATGGGCATTCATGTGTTGACCTCGTCCGTCTCTTACAGGGATCTTCTCGAGGCTTCTTCCAATTGCGCCGGCGCATAACATCCGTGTCATCCTCGTGGACCGACGAGACTACCCTGCAAGTGATCCATTGACCGCTGAAGAACGGACGCTCCTTCCAGAGCTGAGCATTTCTGCTGGCACCGAGGAGATCGTGGCAGTACGAGAAACACTGTTCTCCTTCCTAAAGGAGCGTGCCCGTGAGCTTTACACTTTCCTGGAGGATCTCGTTCGCCGGGAGGATCTTCCCCTTCCCCGACTGGACAGCAAGACTGGTGGGATCGTTCTTGCAGGGTGGTCGTTTGCGGTGACGTGGATGCATGCCTTTCTCCTCTACGCTCCTTCTTTCCACCCCACGGACGTGGATCTATCGAGATATGTGCATACAGTCGTCTGCTACGGTGAGCTTGATGATTAAGAAGACTTGCACCTCCCTATCTGATGCCGTCTTCGCAGACGGGGGCTTCCGAATGATGGGGTTCGATCCTCCTGCAGACGCATATAACCCAGTCGCCAACTCTGATCCTTGCCTGACCGAGGAAGAGAGAACCCAAGCATTCAACCCCTGGGTCAGCGGATACTTCAATCACGGAGACACCCCTGACACCTTGGAAAAGCGCGCGCCGTTGAAATATCCTCCACCCTCATTAACAACCATGACGGCGGAGCAGATAGCGGACTTCATATACCTCCCTCCCACTCTCCCAGGAGGGTCAGATGACATCCTCCTTCGCAGCGGCATACAGTGTGGCCTGTGGGCCGCTCTCGCGGATCGCGTTCTGTGTCTTACGCACGAGCCGGATGCTCCCTGGCATCATGTCGACCTGCGGTACGTTTCGTGCGAGAAGTCGACCTGGGAGAGCCCGTACGGTCGTATGAAGCTGCTAGAGAAGCTAGAACAAGCGGCGAAGACAGGTGCCACCATTCGCCGTGTGCGAGTCGTCCGCGTCGAGAGCGGGAATCATTTCGTGAGTGCGATCAGTCGCTCATACGTACTTGGCTCATATTAATTTGTCAGGTGCACTGGGAGTTAGCGTTACGCGCTCTCGTTGGAGACGAGAACGTCATCTAGTACCAGGAAGGTACTACTTTCCGGACTCTGGATGTTTGCGAGACACGTTGTAAAGCGTTCCAGTCTACGCATGCTATCACCCGACCTTTCCGTCCCTTTCCCACCGATAGGTTGTCAATGGCTTCACTCAAGCTCCAACCTCAGCCAATCCGACAGAGACTTCTTTCCTGCGATCGAAGCACACTAGAAGGGCTCGTCGCTCACGAACCTCCACAATGATGTCGTACATCTGGCCCAAGCAAATTCCGCACATCGTCATCGGCCGCTGATATCGGAACCTCTCTACCCGCCGGCTTACTCGCAATCAGAGCGAAGCTGTTGAGGGCGGTCTGTATGTAAGATGTAGGAGCAGCCTTGATATTGATGTCTGATTCTCCCTGGTGTGCATAGACTGCTAATTCCGGAGGGACGTCTGCACCTGGTCTCATCTCGACGAGCTCCATATGCGGCTGCCCATGGCAATCAGTTGCTGAGGAAATTCTGCGGTATGTGCGCGTTGCCTCCAAGCACGCTATGGCGACTGACTGGACGTTCGAGAAGACGAACAGAGCAAACTGCGACGCCTGGTCTCACGCTGGCGCTCCGTTCCTGATTTGGCGCGCGCCGCGAGACCGTGGTGGAGGCGGAGTGGAGGCCCGACCCTCGACAGACAGTGATGCTTGGGGATGTATTCTCCGCCGGCTTCCGATAGATCAAAGTCCGCAGCCTTAATTTTCTACGATCGACCTTCGAACGCCTCCCAAACAGACAGTCTGATCATTAGCATGGATACTTGACAGGAATGCCGGCCGCCGGCTACGCCACCAGTCATCGTGCATCATGGACGCGTGCCCGAGGAGCTCTCAAACGGACTTCATAGTCCAAGTCGTGTTCACCCTACTCACTCGTCGTCGATTTTCTTGTGCGGAAAAACAAGCGGCACCGGTAGCAGGAAAGTGCGCATCCTTGAGAGCTTCGATAGCAACCGTCACGTCATTCACCCCGATCTCCGGTAGCAACGTCTATTAGCTCCTTCTAGCGACACTACTAGGAACTCGCTCGGCCTCGACGGTCGAGCCTTGAATGCCGCCGGTATCTCGTCACCTCAAAAATGGTGGTGCCCGGAGGCTCTGATGTTTGCTAAGCGGCGCGGGGCAAGTAACAGCCCACAGCGTCGCCTGCGTTCATATAAGCTGTGGGTACCCGACCCCCGCGCGCCCCTGCCTCAGGCATTCGCCCAAACTTGCTTTCTTTTCACTTCCGCTCTCTTCACCTTCACTCTCATTTCCGCCCGGGCACGATGGTCCTCCTCAAGAGCGCGGTTATTTTCTCCACATTCGTTCAGGCGATGCTCTACGGTGCGTTTGCTTGCCCGATAAGATGGACTGGTCGCCTAGCTCATCTGCGCGCGGACAGGCTTCTCTGTGCTCCTGTTCATGTTGACGATATGGATCTTGGTTGGGAACCGCCGCAGACGTCCGACGAAATATGTCATGCTCGGGGCGTCGGGCGCTATCTTCCTTTTATCCACGGCAGTGAGTCCTCCGCTTCCCACTCTCTTCTACCGATGCGATCTCACGGTGGCGCTGCAGGAGATGGCCGTGAACGTCGCCAGAATCTACGAGGGCTTTATTTCTGTCGGTCCCTCGCTTGCTGGCGGGCCAGAACAATTCTTCAACAACACTTCCGAGGTCTCATTCATCGTGAAGAGCTGTCTCTATAGCGCTCAGTCGTTGATTCTCGACGCTGTCGTGGTGAGTCCGACGCATCTTGGCGTGAGATTCCATACAAGCTGACTGGGATTGTTAGATGTACAGAACGTATGTCGTCTGGCAGAACCTCCTGGTCCTGGTCGTGCCATTTGCGGCATGGTGTGCACTTATTGGTATGTAACTGTCGCACAAGATATCTGCTGCGAACTGCTAATTGGATATCTCAGTATTCTTTGTGGGGACTAACTTTGCACGCGCTACGAACGTCGACGAACTCTTCTCCATCGAAACCAGCCCATGGATTACCACGACCTATGCGTTAGATCTGGGCACGAACTTCCTTTCCACCGGTGAGTCTTGTCTTGTCATCTTGCAGTCACGCACGGGTAGGATAACCTTGCCTATAGCTCTACTTGCATACCGGTTGTGGACCGTCATCCGCCGGACGACCCCGTACCGCTCTACGAGCGGCCTCGTGCCCGTGCTGCGTGTTGTGATCGAGAGCGGCGCGATTTACTCAGCGACTATCTCCGCGAGCCTTATCCTCTTCCTCCTCCGGTCAAACGCTGTTTACGTCACCCTCGACATGGTATGTCCTCTCGTTTCCTCCTTTTGCTCATACCCCCTTCTCCGTGCGCTCGTCCGAGCACTCCCACGATAGGAACGCTGACACTTTACGAATCACGGCCAGACGTCGCCCATAATCTCCATCGTTCTCAACATGATCGTCGTTCGCGTCGGCCTCGCTCAGGAACGCAGGGCGCTCGGCCGCCGAGGCCACCGGGATGGCGGCGGCGTGGACCCCACTTCGTCCACGTCCAGCTTCGTCGCGGTCATCAACCGCCCAGGCAGCGTCCATCTCGCTCAAGACGATCCTCGGAACAGCATCGTTCATGGCGATTCGGAGAGCCTCCGCGGTCTGACCCGCGAGCGCGACGTCCAAGAGCTCAGCGGGTCCGTCCGCCTGAAGATCACGCAGCTCATGTTCGTCGATCCTGGGCCCATCTCCCCTGAAAGCCAGGATGGCGATCGTCAGCACGACGTCGAGAAGGGTGCGGCGGCCGACTCCGAGGACGTCAAGTCGGCTGAACGGATGGAGTTCGCTCAGAACCCCTACTGCGGGAATCGCGAGTCGCTTGGGCCGCGCGCGCTCTGATGACCCATGTGGACGGAGCTCGCTGTTCCATGCATGCGGCCTTCTCGGGCAGTTTGGTACGGATAGGGTGAGGAAAGAACGACGCTGATTGGAGTGGTTGATCCGCTGACGCTGTATCCAAGTTTGGGTTCCGAATTTCAACATTGCTGGACTTTTGAGGGTGCCTTCCGCGCCCCGCATTTACTGTATTTTTCTTGTTCTTCTTACCATCAGCCTTTGCAAGGACTTGTAGTATATTGATGTACCATCTTGCCACGTCAGGTACCTGCCACTGTTGTACGAACACCCAAGTTGCGGATGTCTATACAATTCGATGTAGGAGGGCATCCTCGAGACTTACGGCAAGGACGCTTATTTGGTTGACGAGGATGGACTAACTCGCGTCACCGAGCATTGCAGGATCCCGTAACGCATGCTTGCGGCGTCCATCCGAAGATGAGTGGCTACGTCACAGGTACCTCGTGCGCTCGATAGACGGTCTTGCGGAGGATGCTGGGACATCCCCAATCGACTTCCTCTCCTATAAAATTCGCTGTATGATTTTGCGCACCCCACACAGACACAGTTGTCTGAGGAAACACATGGCCCAACATTCACCGTTGCACATCCTCCAGGACTCGGGTGCTCCGGAAGGCAGCACAGACTACACCACTTTGGTCCTCACCCATGGCTATGGGTGGCATAGCGGTGGGCCCTCCATGCATCTTCCATCAGGGGACCGCACGCTGATGCTCATCTTTCGTCTGTACGCTTCATAGGCATTTTCGTGAAACTCATCCCGCTCGCCCACCAGAACAACGCTCGCGTTGTCTTGGTCAACAGGCGCGACTACCCAGGCAGCATACCGTACAAGGAGGACGACCGTGTCCTCCTCCAGTACGCCTCGGCCAACGCGTCGACAAACCCTGCCGCCGCGCGGGAGAAGCTCGTCGAGTTCATGAAAGAGCGCGCGCGAGAAGTCTACGACTTTCTCGTTCGTCTCGTCGCCGAACAAGACATCCCTCGAGCCGATGCGCAAAAGGGCACAGGCGGGATCGTCCTTGCCGGCTGGTCCTTAGGGGCCGCTTGGGTGACCGCACTCCTGGCAAACGTCTCCTCCTTCCAAGACAACGCCTCCGATCTGAGTGCCTACATACTGCGCGTCGTCCTCCACGGTACGGGCCTCACTTCGAGACAGTTCTCGATCAAGTCCCGCTAACGCGTGTCTCTTCCCCAGATGCCCCATACCACGTTCTCGGCTACCCTCTCCTCAAGGATAGCTACAACCCGCTCTTCGATACCTCTCTCCCGCCCAAGGACGTCCTGCCCACCTTCGCCTGCTGGGTCTCCGGCTTCTTCGACCACGGCGACCTCTTCTCCGCGCCCCGCTCATCAACGCGCACCTGGCTCGCGGACCCACCCCCTACAATCTCGACGCTCACCCCGCAGGAGCGCGCGACCGCCGTATGCGCCTTCCCCGGGAACCCCGGTGGCTCAGACGCCCTGTTGCTCATGTCCGGGATCGAGTCGGGCGCGTTTAGAGTGCTGCGCGAGGCCGCGCTCTTTCCTGAACCGGGGGCCACGGACTCGGATGCATGGCGTGGGGTGGAGGTGCGCTATGTGTGGTGCGACCGATCGATCTGGGACGTCGTCCAGGGGGTGGTGAACCTGCGCGACGAGCTGCGCGACGTACGCGTTAGGCAGCTTGAAGGGAGCAGGAAGGAAGTGCGCGACGTGACGTTTGTTCGCGTGCGTGGAGCAAACCACTACGTGAGTCTCGTCGCTCTACGTGCGGGTGGATGTGTCGGTGAATATTGACCTGCGGACTTCTCAGGTTCACTGGAACGAGCCCGAACGCGCCATGGAGGCGTTGCTCGCGCCAGCAGCAGCGGTGGCGGAGGAACCCATCTGACACCGAGTGTGGTTGATGATGTTTCAAGGATTCAGTATTTCCTCAAAACCAATATGACGCCTCCGTCTGTCAGTGTATCAGGTTTCCAGTCCCGCACTGTCAAATAAAGCACGAGCTCCCGCACCTAGCGAATTCAGCGCAAACGTTCGCACACGCCACAGTTACGACGCTCCCTCGCACTAGACTTGAAAAGAGAGCAGTCCTCGCGCGGTCCCTCCTTCTCAGCGACGCTTGACTATACAAGCTCTCTATGTGTGAGAACGCAAACCGTAACACACACTCACGGTACTCACCTCGGGTGCTGTCCTCGTGCCCCGAGTGTGCAGTATCGCACGCATTCACTTGAACTAAAACCCCCTCCACGTCTTCGCACCCATAAGCTTTATGCGCCAGCCGTAGAGCCTCTCTCGTCGGCCATGGCTGCATCCGAGTCTTCGTCTCTCGCGGCGACGAAGCTGCACATCCTCGCGGACTCGGGGGCGCCCCCAGGATGCAACGACTACACGACCCTCGTCCTCATCCACGGCTTCACGATGCACTCCGGTGAGCTCTACTTCTCGCCCTCCCGCCGCGCCATCCGGCGATGACGCCGAGACTGCGTGCCTGTCACCATCCCAGGCATCTTCACGACGCTCCTTCCGCTCGCTCCCGCCCACAACGCCCGCATCCTCCTCCTGAACAGGCGCGACTACCCCGGGTCGGCGCCCTACAACGAGGCAGAGCTCGCCCCGCTCAACGCTGCTGGCTCGAACCCAGACCGCGAGCTGCTCCAGGAATACATGGCAGCCCGTGCACAGGAGCTCGCCGACCTCCTCTCGCGCTTCGTCCACGACGCCGCCATCCCTCTGCCCGCCCCGACGGAGGAGACCACGGCGGTCCGGGAAACGGGAGGGATCGTCCTCGTCGGCTGGTCCTTCGGCACGTGCCTGATGACCGCCTTCCTCGCGCACATCGCCTCCGGCACGAACACCAGCCCCGCCGCGCGTCATCTCCGCCCATACATTCGGCGCGTCATCTTTCACGGTGAGTCCCGCACAGAGTCCCCCTACACCGAGTTCGAGTTCGAGTTCGCCACCTCTCGCTCGCTGCTGGTACTGACAAGGAGCCCCCGACAGACACTCCGTACCACACCCTCGGCTTTCCGCCCATCCCAGACCCATACAACCCGCTGACAGACCCCGCCCTCGCCCCGTCCGAGAAAACGCGCGTCTTCGCCGCCTGGGTCAGCGGCTACTACGCCCACGACCTGAGTGACAGCGACAGCGAGGGGACCGCGAACGCGAACGCGAACGACCCAGACAGGCTCGAGCGCCGCACCCCACTAGCGGCCCCGCCCCCGACGCTCTCCACGCTCACCGACGCGGAGCGCACGGACATCTTCTGCCCCGGGCCGGGCGACCCAGGCGGCTCGGACTCGCTCTTGCTCGGGGCGGGCATCCAGTCGGGGTTGTTCGCCGAGCTGCGCCGGCGGGCGCTGCGTCTGCCCGCGAGCCAGAGTCCAGAGGCGGGTGCAGATTCGTGCGCAGCGGTGGAGGTCCGGTATGTCTGGTGCGACCGTTCCGTGTGGGAGATGCCCTGGAGCGTGTGGAACATGCGCGCGGCGATCGAGGAGGAGAGGAAGGCTGGCGTGCGCCTCAGGAATCTCACGTTCCTTCGGCTGAGAGGCGCGAACCACTTTGTGAGTCAAACAAGTGTTCGGAATGGCGTATGGTGCGTTGATCCTGAACACTATAGGTGCATTGGGACGAGCCCGAGAGGGCTTTGAAAGCCTTTTTGCTGGACATGTCGGAGAACGAAGACACGGGATGAATCGTCGACGGGATGCTGTCGTAGTCGAAGGTATATGGAATTGCAATGACATCACTACCTATAGGATAGTCCATGAGAGATTCGGGATATATAGTCTAACGTACATCGCGCAGTCATCTCAGCGAAGCTCGCCACCATCACTTTGCCGTTGACAGCAATGGCTTCCTGTACTCTTCGGGGTACACACCCCAACCTTGCATGATGAAGAACACCCTGCAGAGCAATCTGAGTATGTGTATATGATATATTCAGTCAAGCACACGCACCATTTCAGCCTATCCAGACGGAAAACGTGGAACAGGAGCAACCAAATTGCTGATGGTCGCAAGTCAGCGCACAAAGTAACGGATATCTCAGGTTATACTCACTGAGCTCCATGTATGTGAAGAAGCTCAAAGCTCCTCCTCGAGCTCCTCGCTTGACGAACCGAATGACGTCGACCCAAAGCTTCATGTCTTTTGGCGTCGGACGCGCATCCGGATCCATGAGGAAGGTCAAGAGGATACGCATGTCTAACGACTGTGGTTCAGTAATTGCCGGACAGTGACGTAAATGTGAATGACTGAACTCACACATTCCAATATGGCTGCAAACGGCGGAGAATATGTCAGCGCAGACATACGGAGTGTGGAAACACAAACTCACAAGTGGCCACTGCATACAGATTGATTAGCTTAAGAACACAATATGCGAGGAGAAATACTAGCTTACACAGTACCAATGGCGTTTTGATACGAAGAATTGGTCATCAAGATTGACCAGTCTTCGGTGGAGAAATTCTGCAAGTACAGGTTCGGACGCTGAACGAGGGGATCTTGTTAGGAAGTATCCACGGTAATAATATTGGGCGCACCTCGTAGCCTTCGGGGAATAGTTCATCCTTGAAGAATCCGACGTCCGGCTTCTTGAACCCAGTGGCGAAAACCACAACGTCGCCCTCGAACTGTCCGGAAAGCAGAGGCTATCAGAAACACGATTACCACCGGAACGAAAGGCGCATATAGCCCACCTCTTTCGTTTCCTTGCCCTCGCCTGGCTTCTCCTCTCTTCCTCGTACCTTCACGCGCACGCCACGCTTCGTGAGCCGCTCGATATCGCACCGCACATATTCGCATTTTCCGCTCTTCACGAGACCAACAAACTCGTCGTTCACGACCGGGGTGCTCTCGAAAATCCCCAGGCGGGCTGGGACGAGGTCTCGTGCGCCCCGATAGTTCCATGCAGTAACGATCTTCTCCCATATGAACGAGAGAGGCATCTCGCGTCCAAACGGCTGTGCTGCAATGAGGGTATCGAGGACGATATTGCGCGAAATGATCCACTGTGGACGTACTGTCAGTACCTCCTCATCGAAACATCAGAATACGAGACATACCTTGTCATCCCGCGCAAGCATGATACACTTCTTCGCACCCTTCGAGAGAGCAGTCTCTACGGACTCAACCCCACTCGCCCCGCTCCCGATGACGATGACGGTCTTTCCTTGAAGAGAAGCATCGTCGAGCTCGGACGAATGGACCACATCACCCTCGAAAGTCGGCTCGTTACCAGGCTGCTTTTTGTCGGTCTGGTCGGATTCGGATGAGCTGTCGCCTTGGTTTGGCGTGCCGGGGAAGTTGATACGCATTGGGGGACCGCAAGTACCGACAGTAACGACGACCGCGTCAAATTCGCCGTCCTCGCCGTTGTTGATTGTCCACTTTGATGTGGAACCGGCAGGGTCACTTTGCAGGTGTTCCCCTGTCCCGGGGACGCGCTTCACCGAAGTTACTGGGGTGTTGAAGCGGGTACGTGGTTCGAGCTGGTACTCTTTCCAGATCCGCCGTATGTCTGCGGTGCGGAAGGTTAGAATTCTGCAGCTGAGCGCGCGCATCTTCAAACGAACCTGAGAGAATCTCATCGCGTTGAGGGAAGGCACACGACCAGAGGACCGCGGGGTGGAAACGATACAGGAGCGAATTGAGCTGCAGGCCAGAGGTTTTGTTGACATGTGCCCATATACCGCCTTGTTCGCAGGTATCAGTTGAGTAGAAGGATAGTGACAGGTATCAGACTCACCGATCTTGTCGTCCTTCTCATATATCACAACATCGAAACCGTGTGCGATGGCGTGCGCGGCACTAGAGACACCGGTAAGACCTGCACCAATGACGGCTATCCTCCCCTTGGGGTTCTTTGGATGTTCCGGTGAAGGCGGGGGTGGCTAGAGTCCATAGAGCCGGTACGAAAGATGTGAGGAGAAGATCTACACGCATGTGATTGCGCAGACTCACGGGCTTGAAAAGCCAGATGATTATACGCTGCACGAGCACATAGAAGAAGTTGAAAAGTACGACAGCCCAATGGACTGGGGACAGCAGCTGAAGACGAGGAGTGGTGGACATGGGAGGGAGATGAATCGTGTCTATGGCCGAACCATCGGCGTTTTATACTTAGGTCGTGCATCTGCGCGCACTCAGCATGACGTCGCCACCTTCATGACGTCACGCGTCTCGCTGCCAGGACGTCGCGTAGGCCATCTCCATCCGAGCTCCCACGAACACTGAGCCTGACTGCAGATCCCTGGACAGCGTCTGGGCAGAGTGGGGAGAGGACCATCAGGAGTCCGACTGCGCTTCTTCACGGCGAGCTCGAGCCATTTCCACGCTACGGGGCCAGTTGCACCACGCTACAAACGAGTATGAGTTGCTGTTCGTCGTCGAGAGAGAAAGATGTCGATGAGAGAGCTGACGGTCAGGACTGTTACGATTAAGCGTCGAGTGTCGAGTGTCGAGTGGGAGAAGGCGATCGCGTCGGAGGAGAGCGCCGAAAAAGGTAGTCTAGACGCCAAGTAGTCACCAGCGACTACCGCCAGCGCTCATGATGAACAACTCTAGGCCCCAAACGCGAAAATGACCGCGACTTGACACTCACGATGACCTACTGGCTCTTTTCAACACATATCGCCTTGGCGAGACTTTGCGGAGGTCTCCTCAGGTCATTTCACGAAGCCCTCGCAGCGACATCCACAGCTTGCACACACAGCCGAAGCATGATTGAATCGTTCACTCGACAAGAGATTTGAACAAACTGCTGCATCATTCTCGAGCATCTCGTATGCAGTTCAGATGGTCGTTCTAGCTGTATCTCATTGAAGTGCGACCGTCTGCTTCCCCTACCCTACTTACTGTGCTCTTTCCATCGCCATCCACTACCCTATGCGACTACAATATATCGTGCATTTTCGTCGTATATCTGAAGGATGCGTGTCTTACTCTCTCATATCGCTTTGCTTTAAACACGATGTTGTTCCTCTGCGATTGGTCAATGTTCTGCGTCTTATATGCGCCCTCTGTCTGACTATTTGAATGATTGATCAGGACAGCATGCCCGCGACAAAGCAGGATTCAACCGCAATAACCCCTTCAAGTCGCCCCATTGTCAAGCGTGACACTCGTTCATCGCCCATCGCCCAAGAGTATTTGAGCTCACCGCACATTCGGCTTTAGTATACATATGTATGCGAGCGAGCCTGTTGAGACACAGCTTGCTCCGAAGAACAACTCGAGACTATGGAAGACGGTCAGTATGCGCCACTAGATCGCACATTGTTGCTCCTAATCGCCGAATTCAACGGAACTGTAGTATCAATCGACGCACCTCTGCAAAACAAGCGGCCCCGAGATGAGGATCACATACCCTCCCTCGGCGAACCAACCCGGGGAGACGCTAAGAAGTCCAAGAAGCGGAAGATGAAGGGTAGGTCTCGCGCTGGAGCTCTGCAAGAGGTCATGAACTTGCCAGTAGATGTATTCCTTGAGGTGAGATGACCTGGACCCCACGTCTCGTCTAACCGTCACTCATCATCTCATCATTTCTTGCCCCAGATCGCCTCGCACTTGCACTCTCTAGCTTTGTTGCGCGTCGCCCGAACGTCAAAGAGCATCCGGACAATTCTCATAACCCGTAGTGCAAAATCGGTATGGAAGACGGCGTTGCAGGCTGTAGCAGCCGCACCTCCGGAATGTCCGGAGGACATGCCGGAGCCCGCGTATGCGGCACTCCTCTACGACAACTGTTGCAACGTGAGTGGTTTCTCGCACTCCTCTCCGGTTGATACAAACTATGATTTTGTAATTGTAACGATAGGTGTGTGGAAGCGAGATGGGTTCGTGGGTCGACTACGCCATCGGGCTCAGGCCATGCAAACCTTGTTACGTGGACTAGTAAGTCAGGATCTCTCCGCCAGTGGAATTGTCCTCGACAGTGTACGGCATCAAACATGGGTATGACATCCTACCCGGATATGTAGACCAGTACTCTTGGGTCACGGAAGACGTGCTGAAACTCGTGCCTTGCGTGGTCGGAGCCAAAGGTGGGTACTGTCGTCCCCGAGGCCTCATCAGGAAATCTCCCCCCTGCGAATGAGCGCTAAATTAGCGCTCCACCGCGAATATTCTCGATACGGCCGCTTTCCTGGAGCTATTCCGAAGCTCCGATCTGGTCATTCGAGAATGTGGGTATATGCAGGGAAAATAGTATGCTCAAGGCGAGAAAATGTCAGCTAATTGAGTGCTAAAACATCGTCATGTACATATGCCTATCGCTGAAAGGGTTGAGGAAGAATGTCCGACATTGCTCGAGTACCGAGCTACTCGACCACTCCCTGGGCGCAACTGGTCCGAAATCAGGGATCAGATGACAACTACGACGTATGTCCCGAACCTCTACTACACTCACGAGACGCTCCCCCTCGCGATCTGTCAGGCTACGTGAGAGTCTATACATACCATGGGAGGCATGGGGCTGCATGAACTCCGTAAACCACTCGATGTACGCGAGATGGCCTGGAGGAGCGACACCAGCCTGGGGCGGGAAGAGCCGCTGATTGGCTTTGTCCGGCAGCGCGAAGACCATGCGTACTTGCCCAACCCGATAGCCTGTGTCCTCATTGTAGTCAGCATCAAAGAAACCATCGTTGCAGCATAGTGTCTCACCTTGGATCCCAGTCTCGCCGCCCGTCCCATCATTTACCAGCACCGTGTCGAATCGTGCTGCAATGGATCGTCCTTGGGTGTCGTACCTGGCAGGTCGGATATGGATCACATCATGGAAGTCTTCGCTGACGCCGAAGCCTTCGATGTCGTGTATCGTGACCTTGATACAATGCCAAACGGGGACTTTCGTGAAGTTCATGAAGAAGCCGGCAAGAGCGCGCTCTACCTGCGCCGTTGAGAGGTCTGGCCGGCGACGGCGTATGATAAATCGCGCAAGGGCGTCCCGGAGGTGCATGGCACCGTATTGGGTGCCCGCGGTGTCAAAGGAGATCGCCTTGACGCTTGGGTACTTGCTGAGCTTCAGCGTGGTGCCAGATGTTGACTGGAGGACGATGCCAGTCGTGTCAAGGGCCGTGGAGGATCGCGCAGCGCCACGAGAGTGTTGGTCCGTATCAGAAGGGGTGGTGGGTGGTGCGCGCATGAGTCTCCACTTGATATAGGCCTCGTGGCGTTGGATCTTCTCACGTCGCTCAAGCCATGCGGTCATCTGCGGAAACTCGTCTTTGTGGTTCGTCGCATGGTAGGCATCCTTGGCAAAGTCAATGTGAAGTCGCTCAGTGAACTGCGTATCGTAGTTGTCGGTGGTGCCAAAAAGTTTGATTGAGGGCGGGTAGTGATCAAGAGAGTGTAGTTTTGGGATTTTGAAGTGTGCGCGTATACCGAGATCGACGAAAATGGATTTGTTGTTGTGAAAGCGTTGGAGTGCGTCTCGGAGAAGGCGGAGAGTCTGGGAGGTATGTGCCGGGTACTGCGCCAGGTGGAGAAAGTCAAGGACAGCGCGAAGTGTGCGTACAAGGCGGAAAGGAGAGAGGCCATTCGGGAGCAGAAGTCCGACCATAAGTCCGAGGAGAATACGGCATATATCACCATGTTCTTTGCTGGTGACACGCTGAAGCTTGGTGATTCCGTGAGAGAAAAGCCAGATGTGGTGGTTGGGAGGGAGGCGACGGCAGCGTGCATCGATCTCCTCAGTGCCAAATGCGTCCTTGAGCCATGAGATGAAGTGCTTGATGACTCCTTGATACAGCTGGTGGAGGATGTCCGGCGTGATAGAGCGGTAGATGTTGACGTACGGAAGGTCCTCCCAATACAGATGGATGATTGGTTTGATCCCGGCCAGATGACAAGCACTAGTTGTCATGATTAATGCACATGCGGGGCAATTCACAGTAGTGACTCACTGAGCAAACTCCTGCGGATCTTCGTCAATTTTTCCAAGTGCGACGAGCACTTTTTCGAGGTCACGCAGTGCCGTCGGTGTGGTGGAGGGATCACCAATATCATCAGGAGCTATAGGACATTTTGGACACTCACCCTTCTTCGCACCAGTGACGAGCAGTTGCTCGGGATAGTCACCAATATGAACAGCGAAGATCGGGTGTCCTCGACGGACTACGCTGTCGCCGCTGGCGAGCTCAATGCCGTGGATCCCTGCCTCTTTGAGTGGCTTCAGAACATGGGCTAGACATGCGTGAAACAGGTTCGAAAATGTGCGACGGCGAGCGGCGTCGCTCGTAATGTGATCAAGGTTGGAAGAAGGGAGATATGCCAGAAGAATCTGTCCGCCACGGGACGGCTTGCAGCGGACGTGCTTCGGGAGGTTCCCAATCGTCATGTAAACGGGATATGCGGTCTTGTTCCCGAAGAGGGTCAACTGGGTCTTGTCGGTGGAGATGATGATGGGTATGATGGTGGCACCGGGGTGCTCGCGCTCGAGCTCCTCCTACACGGATAGAGATCAATGACTACCAGTACACAAGAACGGACTGTGCTTACCTGCGTAGACCACCACCATTCACCCGTGTGCATGTCAAAGTACACGCGGATATTCTCGTTGCCCTCTGTGAAGTGCCGTTCCGGGCGTAGGATCAGGATGCCTGAAAAGTCGGGGTCGCCGTATAGCGCACGGACACAGGCTATGATGTCACGGTAGAAGAGTTTGAAGACTTTATCGGCTACAACAATACGCTGCCTGATGAAGCGCGGTCGACCTGACGATAGCTTGGAGTCGACCATCTGATTGAGCTCTTCTGAATTCTTGAATGAGAGTCCTAGTAGGTCTGCGAGCTGTCAGGGATTAAATCAGCCATATGTGCAATATGAGCGAACCCATGCAAGCAAGGAAAGTGGCCAGTCGGGATGTCCCGCCAAGACGAGAGAGGAGATAATGATTTCAAGCGAGGTGTGATCCTCAGCAAAGTTGGGAACTCACATTATCAATCTTGAGGAGCTCTGAAAGAGCTGTGGAACCCGGTCCACGCAACTTCGCCCAGCGTGCAACCTCCCAGTCCATTTTCGAGGCAAAAGGGGCGAAGATGTTGTCGGATGTTGCCTGCAAGTCCTGATATTGGGAAGCGACGGGATTGCGCTCGAGTGGAGCCCCAGCAAGTCCGGATGGGAAGGGGACAATGCGAGTCTTGGTACGGAGACGCTGCTCAGCATCTTGACGTTCGCCTGAGTCGACGTTGAAGCGTCCTTCTTCAAGTTCTTCGTCCCTAAAGCCACCGCCGTGTGGAGGGGCTTGTGGTACGGGCTCCCACACATCTTCCTCGCCAAGCTCCTCGTCGCTGCCTATATCCGGTGATGGAGGAGGTTCGAAGTCCTCAGACTTGCTCTCGTCTGACAGGACATAGTCGTCGTAGTCGTCGAAATCAGCGTTGGTGTAGGTGCCAAAAAAGTCGCCCTCGAAGTCCAGAGCTATGGACAGGAGATTGTCTTGGTCTTGTAGGTGGTCGTGTCTGGCGTCCTCGTCGTTGTTGAGGTCCGGCGCAAGCGCAGGCTGTTGATCGTGCTTTGAATTGTCGATGTGTGCGTCGAGAGCCTCTTGAGTCTCTCTGAGAGCGAGGCATTCCGGCCTAGTAGTGAAAAGGAGGTGCCGGGTATAGCCTGAGTGAGAAAAGGTGCCGCCGCATGCTGGACATTGGACAGGCATATTGGAACGGGCAGGAAGAGGGCATTGGATTGCGAACAAGATACAGCGGCCGTTATTGTCACGGCCGACGGAAATCTCGGACGTCACCGGGCGCGGCGATCCATCTGCCAAGAATGGCAAGGGCAGGCGGACTTCGAGACCGGCTACCATGGTTGCGCGTGGAGCGTCAGAGCCCGCAAGCATCATAGACAGAAATTTCTCGACTCATCTCATCTTGCACTTGAACCACCATCTTCCCCATATTGTACCCCGTCTAATCCTACTCTACTCTCTTCACTATTCTCTCAATCCTCTACCTCCCCAATACCCTAAGGTTTCCGTATGTCGAGACAGCTTACCTCAATCCCATCCCTTCTGTACTCACAAAGTATCACACAGGCATAATGCCTAAGAAAGGCTCACAGATAGGTGTTCAAGCGGCAGCTCCCGTTCGCGAGTCTGCGCCTTCTGCCGGGTCTCATCGGCGTAAGTATCCCTACAGTGCAGTATTGTGCACTCACTGACACCTTCGCGCTTTAGCTACACGTCGCGCAGCCGAGAAGGCGCATGAAGGTAACATAGTAATTCACTTGCCTATCCTGACGCTGACGCGGTGTATACAAAGTTTGGAACGCCCTGGTTCCGACCCCACGAAAGCGAAATCGAAGAGAGGCGGCAGTATCTGATTCAGAAACTGCACAGCAACGTCCTGTAGGCAAGAAGTTCAGTAAGTTTCTAATCTCAATCTTAACCATTGACATCACTGAGAACATGCTCATGATCGCCAATCAGAAAACGGCATGGAGAGTGAGTCACACACCCCGGCCGCCATCCTTGTGGCAGACTCCCAGACTCCTCCCCCTGCTGCAGAGCGGGATGAGCCTCAGGGACGTCAAACACGTCGGCGTCATCTTGCTCCTGAGATCAACGTCGACTCCTCCGAGGATGAGAGCCCACGCCGTTCCTCTCTTCGCACACAAACGACCTCCGAGAAACACTCGCACCTTCAGGCTTCCTCTCGGCCCGAAGCTACTCAGACGCCAACCTCTGTTCCCTCTGCCCCTCGTTCCAAGTTGAAATCGCAGAAACAGGCAAGCGAGCATGAGAGCGGCAGCGACGAATACCATAGCAGCTCTAGCGAAGACGAGGTCATTGAAGAAGACGACCTGGACTTGGAGACCGGTGATTCGCGAGCGCTCGCGCGGATGTTCGCAGAGGAGGTATGTACATTCCCACACCTCTCTCTCGCTCTCCATTCACTGGTCACCACCCCAACCCTCTCCACCTGTGTACGCCACGCAGACACCTATCCTCCTGGACGAAGAGCATCCTCGACAACTCACTCTGCCCACTCTCCATTCTCGAAAGGAGTACGTCAAAGCACGCCTCGCTGCTCAAGCCCGAACACAACTGGAATCCCCAGCGGCTACACAAGGACACGTCCCAAGCCAAGCCCACAATCACCCATCATCACGCTCAACCGTGAATCAGTCACGAAGCGTGAGACCTACGGCGGAGGATGGGCCACTCGGAGCTCAACATCGATCACGGTCTGCGGAACAAGCCCTCGGGTCGCGTCAGCGATGTGATCCAGAGCTTGACGAGCAAGACCTTCCAAGGCCGCGTGGAGCTAGAGCAGGCAAACACCTTCAACGCGACGCAGCTTCAGACGATGATCAGGAGGGTTGGAAACAGCAGGTGAGTACCTAATCTTCCATCCGTTGCGTGCATATGAAGTGACTGCGACGCTTGCGCGTAGCTGGCATGTGCCGACGGCAGTGTAACACGACGGTTGGGCTCTCGCGAGAACTCTGCCATAGCCATGAAGGGTGGACACATACAACAGCCTCGGCCCCCTGTCAAGTCTACAGAATGCGCGAAGACCAATATTGCCTCCGCCCGCGAGGTCAGCACAGCGCGCAGACCTCGCAAGACTGCCGTCAACGAAGTATGTCTTCCTAACATCCTCCCAGGCTCCAGGACAGCACTCTGACCCCTCACACACTCACAGGTCCCTGTCTTCGAGCACTCACGCGACCTGAATGGAAGTGACGAAGAGTCCGATACCGAAGAGCTCGCTCAACAGATTGTCAATGCACATGTTCGCCGGAAGCACAAGGTGTGTTCTAAGTTCTTTGATTTGACGTGAATGCTTGAACATTGGCCCACACATTGCCAGGCCCGCATGAAGGCTGTTGCCGGGAGCGGCGATGGTGACGATAAGGACACGGACAATGAACTCATGGACGTCGACGAGGAGAACATCGACCTTGTCTGGCCTCCAAAGGGAGGAAAGCTTCGCTTGAAACAGCAGATGCCTCGCGTGCAGGCGGTCGCCCGCGATGCCATTGGCCGCCTGTTGGCCTGTGCTTGCCTTGTTAACAGTTTCCCTGAGGGTCCCGAGAAGCACAACCACTACGCCAAGCAATCTCTTATCTACAGCGCTCAGGACCTTGGCTACAACGACGTTGTCGACCGTTTGAAGAAGGACAGGGATTACGCCCATGCCCTGGGCACAATCGTGAGTTCTCAAAATATCTTGATGATCAGTGGTTTGACAAGTCTTCTGTAGCCAGCGCAGCGTCTCAGTGGGTTCCGCGGCCGCCTCAAGCAGTTGACGGATGGACTGGCCACTGCCGCATACGGTCTTGAGAGCGGCAACAAGGACCACGTTGAGTGGCTCCGTCAACATCTTCGCTATATCTATCCGTGTGACTACGAGGTGCGAATATTGCCTAGTACCCTGTGCTCAACACTCTGATACTTCGCGCATTTAACAGAAGGACACGTACTCTGGGGGTAAGCCCTTCCAACGTCCGGTCTTCTTACAAATCCTCCGCGCCGGTCTTTTCAACAATGCGAAGAGTATCGGCAACCTTCTTTACGAGCAGTTCACGTCCTCTGACCCCGACCACCCGGATGAGAAAGAACTGCCCGCACCCATGCTAGCACTTGTGTCAACCGCCGTGAGTACATGACTTTGTCCGACATTACGTTCACTCATTCCGATGCCCACAGTTGTATGCCTCTATCGCTGACTACGAGTTTGATGTCTACAATGTGATGAACTCTGAACCTGGAAGGCTTGGAGCGACCTGTAAGTCACACAAAGAGAGATCTTCAGTCAGTGAGCGAACGACTATATTGCATAGTTTAGTACCTGTAAGTCACACAAAGAGAGACTACAAGTACTAGTAAGTAAAGTGTAGTAGAGCATAAGTAATGAGTGAGACTTACTCTTCAGTCAGTGAGCGAACGACTGAAGAGCAGAGGGGCAAACAGACTGCCTTATATACTGGAGAGAGGAGTGCATGAGTAAGCGAATGAAGCAGTCACATGTTAACCATAGAGCGATGAGTAAGAGTCCGTACTCGGCGTATGAGTAAGAGCCGAGAGTATTCTGAGTAAGACATAAGGTCTAGAATGTTCCGGTGCATTGTAGAACGCACAGGAAGACAAGGGAACCATATGGTCATGGGAATGTACAGTAGTTTCGTAGAGAAAACCGTATATGGTAAGTAGAAACACAGCCTATAGTAAGCGCTATCTAAACATAAGTAAACATGACCATACAAAGGTTGTGTGCACAACTCCGGACCGGTAGAGCCGTAAATCCAGAATGTCAACACTCCCACTCGTTCAAGATGCAACGGACACAAGACCTATCTCCTCAACGAATTTGGCCTGATTGGAGTAAGGCACATTCTTCGTGAGGGGGTCGGCCAATTGGTCCTCAGAAGCGACATAGTAGATCTCGACAGATCCCATCTCGACCTGTTCACGAATGAAGTGATAACAGATCTCTATGTGCTTGGTACGACGGTCAATGACTGGATTGACAGACAAGAAGATCGAGCCTTGGTTGTCGAGACACAAAGGCGTCGGATCAGTCACGTCATCTCCGAGTTCATTGCCGAAGGTCCTCAGCCATGCCAACTGACGACAAGTGTCGGAGGCCGCTTTATATTCCGCCTCGGTCGAGGAGAGCGAAATGGTAGGCTGACGCCTCGATGCCCACGATACAGCACCACCTGCCATCAAGAAGACAAAGCCAGAGGTTGAGTGCCGATCATCACGGTCTTCCGCCCAGTCCGAATCTGAGTACGAAATCAGACCGTCATTAGACGCTCCCTTGTAGCGCAGCCGGTACGCCTTTGTTCCCTGAAGGTAACGCAGGACATACTTGGCATAGTTCATGTGCGCTTCAGAGGGATTGGCATTGTACTTGGATAACTGTGTGACAGCGAAAGCAATATCAGGGCGCGTCCCGAGCATGGCGTACAAAAGACTGCCAATAAGACTCTGGTAGCGTTGCCTGAATGAATCGGAAGCGGGCTGATCGGTTTTCACCAAAACAGCACCAGCAGGGAGAGGAGTACGCGACGGTTTACAGTCAGCCATCTGGAAACGCTCAAGGACAGACTGGATATACTCTTCCTGGTCGATGTCGAGTGTTCGAGTGGAACGATCTCGAGTGATGCGAAGACCAAGGAAGCGCTTGACTGGTCCCAAGTCCGTCATCTTGTACTGCTTAGAGAGAGAGCGCTTGACGTGCTTGATGTGACTAGACTGATCGCCAATGAGAAGTAGATCGTCGACATAGAGTACGACAATTGTTACGTGTTCCCCCCCTTGTCGCCGATATACGTAGATCCCGGCATCAGAATAGGTCCGTTGGAATCCCAAGTCAAGAAGCGACTGATGAATCTTCGCATTCCATTGACGCGACGCCTGTTTAAGACCATAGATAGCCTTTTTGAGCAGACAGACGTGATCTTCCTTCCCAGGAACGACCCAGCCTTCGGGCTGTTCCATGTAGATTTCCTCTTCGAGATCGCCATTCAGAAACGCAGTCTTGACATCCATAGATTCGATGTCCCAGTCCTCAAGCACAGCATGCGCAAGAAGATACCGGATAGACTCGAACCGCGCAACCGGAGAGAACGTCTCGTGATAGTCCTCACCCCATACTTGAGTAAAACCGCGAGCAACAAGACGAGCTTTATACCGCCCATCATGTTTAATGTCATAAACCCAGCGGTTTGAGACGACGTGTCGACCTTTAGGACGAGGAACAAGTAACCAGGTTCTGTTCTCGATGAGCGAGTCATACTCCGACTTCTCAGCTTCGCGCCACTTAGGAGCATCAGGCGATCGCATGGCCTCCTTGTGGGATTGAGGAATACCAGCTTTCGACTGAGCAGCAGCAAGAAAAGCGAGGAAAGTCTCTGCCTCCCACTGATCTCCATCCGGATCTGTCTGAGCGTCAACATGAACCGGGTTCTCGTCACCATAGATGTTGTCCTGAGTCCTACTCGGGTGGGGAATGCCTGCTTTGTCACGACGAGGACGGTCACGAGCAATGCTAGGCTGATTATCTCCCACTGGTCTGTTACGACCACGACGGTGAGGAGGATGAGGAGCAGGAACAGGCGGTGGTGTTGGAGGACGATCAGGGGCATTAGCCGGAGCAGGTGCTTCAGGCGCATCATCGTCTACAGAGTGATCAAGCGGTGGTGGGACATCAAGCGGAATGGGAAGGGGAATGTCCAGGATGTCGTTGGGATTGACCGAGTCAGAGTCGTCGTTCGAGGACTCATCCAACTGGTCATTCACAAACGGATTATCACTGGGGGCGACAGGTTGATTGCCAGGAAGTTTTCGTGCAGGGAAAGACTCTTCATCGAATGTCACATCGCGGGACACGACGATAGAGCGGGTGGCCGGATTCCAAAAACGATACCCCTTGGAACCCTGCTCATACCCCACGAAGATCATCTCGACTGCCTTCTTGTCGAGCTTCCCTTCGCGCTTCGCCTTCTGCACATGCACAAAGGCTTTGCACCCAAACACGCGGAAGTAGGAAACGTCCGGTATGGTGCCGTCCCACAACGTGATAGGGCATTGCCATTTGTGTCGTCGCATAGGTTGACGATTGTAGATATGGACAGCTGCATTGATGGCAAGTTGCCAGAAACCGTGACTAAGTCCAGCCTGATGTAACATACACAAAGCCTTCTCGGTGATGGTACGGTTCCAGCGTTCAGCATGTCCATTCTGTTGAGGTGAACCCGCAACTGTCTTCTGGTGCTCGATGCCATGCGAACGAAGAAGCTCGCTGAACTCGCTAGACGTGTATTCCCCCCCTCGATCAGAGCGGACTTTCTTGATCTTTTTACCGGTCTGAGTCTCAGCCCATGCCTTATAGTCGAGGAATGCTTTAACAGCGTCCGACTTGTGCTTAAGGTAGTAGGCGCGAGCAAGACCAGAGTAATCGTCAGTGAAACCGGCAAAATACTTCCATCCTCCGATAGCCTGAGTACGCATCGGTCCATCGAGATCTGTATGGATGAGCTCGAGAACTTCAGTCGCACGCTTCTCAGAAGGTGGAAAGGGGGCGCGAGTGGATTTGCCAAAGGCACATCCGTCACATGGCTCTTCATCCGCAGGATCAACGGCATCAACTCCCTTGGTGTTCTTAGGAAGATGACGCAGCACGTCCTTGCCCGCATGACCAAAGCGACGATGCCAGGTCTTGAAGCGACAGACATTGAGGTGGACACGCTGACCATTACGGAGTTCGAGGAGCGTCCGGTACGTGTTGCTATTCGGGTTGTACCTCGCTTCAAGGATCTTTTGACCCATGATACGAATCGTCGAACCATGTTTGACAGCACCATCAGGTAGCTTGTCAAAGATACACATGCGACCTTCGCCTTGGAACAAGGAATAACCATTGCGCTCGATGGAGCCCGTCGAGAAAAGACGACCTTCCACATGCGGGATATAGTAGACGTTGTTGAAGGTGACAGGGACCTTCTGATTATCGATGTAAGTGAACCCTTCAACCGTTCCCGATCCAAGCGCATGGATAACACTACTTTCCCCTGACGCAGCCGTTCCGAAAGGAACAGTGGTCTCGAAGGGCTGGTAGGTGGAGAAGTCAGACATGTCGCCGGTGATATGTTGAGAGGCTCCTGAGTCCATAAGCCACATGGTCCACTTCGAGCTGTCCGAGGCCATAGCCTCATCATAGAAAGAAGCAGCGATGTTCGAGGGACCCGAAAGTACGTTTACAGCTGATACAGACTCAGAGACGACATGTGCATGACTATGAGAAGTAGTGTCCTTGTTCTTCCCCTTGTCCTTGTCCTTATCCCTCTCCTTCTCCTTCTTCTTGCCCTTGGGACGCTTGTCTGGGTGCTTCTTGTAGCAGTTGGACTCGTGGTGAGAACTACCGCCACAGAAGGAGCAAGGACCCTTAGGCTTCGGCTTGGTCTGGGAGACCTTGTTGGCGGACTGTCCGTTCTTGCGCAATGACTCCTCGGCCAAGGTCTTCGACTGGATGTCGTCGAGGGTGATCTTGTCGATGTCCGTAATAGCCATTAGCGCAGAAACCATGGACTGGTAGGACTCGGGGACCTTCGACAGCAACAGGAGAGCCTGCATGGTCTCGCTGATCTTGACGCCGTTGCTATCGATGTCGCGAAGGCGGTTGATGATCTTCATCATCTGGTCCTGGAGAGGCTTCGAATCGTTCATGCGAGGCTCTGCAACGAGCGACTCGAACATGCCCCAGACGTGAGCACTGTTGGGCGTGCCAAACTTTGTCTTGATGGCGGCCCAGGTCTCAGCGGCTGTCATGGTATGAGGAGCAGCACCACCTTGACCCAGAACCTTCGCATCGAGGACGTAGTGGAAGTTCGGTGAGACCCGCATATACATCATGCCGCGAGCCTGCCCATTGAGCTTCTGCCATGCCTCTATGGCGACTAGTTCCGCCGCAGTGGCGGTGGTACCGGCAGGAGAGGGCTCAGTCTTGGTGCCTTCGACAATCTCCCAACAGCCCATGAAGATGAAGTACCCCTTGAGCTTTGCAGCCCAGTCATTGTACTGGTTCGCCGAAGAAAGGATAGGGATCGAGTCGATCTTGACGTCTCCCATGATTGAAAGCAGGTACTGAAAAGAGTGGAGATAATCCTCGTCGTCGAAGTCTAGAGTGAAGGATATAGGCGCAACAGATGGAAGCGCAGTGACGAGAGGAGGAGGAAGAGTTTCGATTGGAGAGAGATGCGGAGATGCGACGAGAGGGGTGTCGTATGGGGTGTTAGAGGCGAGAGGAAGCGCTACGACAAGTGGTGTGTCGTAGGGTGTATCGGATGCGACTGGAAGAGCTGTGTTGACTCCAGCAAGAAACTCCTCGTCTGCTTGGTAGGGAGAGATAGGTTGCCAAGCGAACGATGTGGGATCTTCCGGTAAAACAACGTTGTTGTACCGATGAGGACAGGGGCTCACGGCACAATTGTACCAACCGTCACTTTGAAGGTGGGCGTCGACTTGTTCGTCAGAGTCCCAAACGTGTGGAAGATCCTCGCAGGATTCCTCGTTGCCTGAGCTGTCAGAGGATGCTTCTGTCGAAGTATCAACGATGTCCTCGACTTCAGACTCAGAGGAATGAGGAGATGCTGGAAGAGTCGGCTCCAGAACGGTGGTTCAAAGTATACGCGATGATTGACGTGCCACGTGCGAGGAAGGTGGACAGGGGCACCTTTTGAGGTGAACCAGAGAGCCAGTAAGCCGAAATTACCAACAATCCGGGTAGAAGTCGCCAACTGTGCCCAAGAAACGCTATAGTAACTACCGAGGCAAAAAGGTATCGTAAGGAGGGTCCGAACAGTTGTCCTCCGGTCCAAAGGTGCTAACCACCCCGGGTACAACAGCTGGCGGGCGCAAGTGCGTGGCCTGGCTGAGGGATGCCTGAATCACCCAGGTGCCTCGAGAGCACAACAGGTGTTACAACGATAGTAGACTAGAGACTGACTACGAAGCGCTCAGGGCTGCGTCACGAGCGCAGAAATGTCCCCCTGGCAGCAGTGTCGGCGGGCACAGTCAAGAGAGTAGGAAAGTGGGATGCACGGGCAGAGAGTCGACGTACAAAGAGTTGCGCGCAGAGGTGTCGACAGAGAAGCAACCGATTAGAGCGCAGGGCTCATAACCTGATGAACTCTGAACCTGGAAGGCTTGGAGCGACCTGTAAGTCACACAAAGAGAGATCTTCAGTCAGTGAGCGAACGACTATATTGCATAGTTTAGTACCTGTAAGTCACACAAAGAGAGACTACAAGTACTAGTAAGTAAAGTGTAGTAGAGCATAAGTAATGAGTGAGACTTACTCTTCAGTCAGTGAGCGAACGACTGAAGAGCAGAGGGGCAAACAGACTGCCTTATATACTGGAGAGAGGAGTGCATGAGTAAGCGAATGAAGCAGTCACATGTTAACCATAGAGCGATGAGTAAGAGTCCGTACTCGGCGTATGAGTAAGAGCCGAGAGTATTCTGAGTAAGACATAAGGTCTAGAATGTTCCGGTGCATTGTAGAACGCACAGGAAGACAAGGGAACCATATGGTCATGGGAATGTACAGTAGTTTCGTAGAGAAAACCGTATATGGTAAGTAGAAACACAGCCTATAGTAAGCGCTATCTAAACATAAGTAAACATGACCATACAAAGGTTGTGTGCACAACTCCGGACCGGTAGAGCCGTAAATCCAGAATGTCAACACTTACTATAGGCTGTGTTTCTACTTACCATATACGGTTTTCTCTACGAAACTACTGTACATTCCCATGACCATATGGTTCCCTTGTCTTCCTGTGCGTTCTACAATGCACCGGAACATTCTAGACCTTATGTCTTACTCAGAATACTCTCGGCTCTTACTCATACGCCGAGTACGGACTCTTACTCATCGCTCTATGGTTAACATGTGACTGCTTCATTCGCTTACTCATGCACTCCTCTCTCCAGTATATAAGGCAGTCTGTTTGCCCCTCTGCTCTTCAGTCGTTCGCTCACTGACTGAAGAGTAAGTCTCACTCATTACTTATGCTCTACTACACTTTACTTACTAGTACTTGTAGTCTCTCTTTGTGTGACTTACAGGTACTAAACTATGCAATATAGTCGTTCGCTCACTGACTGAAGATCTCTCTTTGTGTGACTTACAGGTCGCTCCAAGCCTTCCAGGTTCAGAGTTCATCAGGTTATGAGCCCTGCGCTCTAATCGGTTGCTTCTCTGTCGACACCTCTGCGCGCAACTCTTTGTACGTCGACTCTCTGCCCGTGCATCCCACTTTCCTACTCTCTTGACTGTGCCCGCCGACACTGCTGCCAGGGGGACATTTCTGCGCTCGTGACGCAGCCCTGAGCGCTTCGTAGTCAGTCTCTAGTCTACTATCGTTGTAACACCTGTTGTGCTCTCGAGGCACCTGGGTGATTCAGGCATCCCTCAGCCAGGCCACGCACTTGCGCCCGCCAGCTGTTGTACCCGGGGTGGTTAGCACCTTTGGACCGGAGGACAACCGTTCGGACCCTCCTTACGATACCTTTTTGCCTCGGTAGTTACTATAGCGTTTCTTGGGCACAGTTGGCGACTTCTACCCAGATTGTCGGTAATTTCGGCTTACTGGCTCTCTGGTTCACCTCAAAAGGTGCCCCTGTCCACCTTCCTCGCACGTGGCACGTTAATCATCGCGTATACTTTGAACCACCGTTCTAGAGCCGACTCTTCCAGCATCTCCTCATTCCTCTGAGTCTGAAGTCGAGGACATCGTTGATACTTCGACAGAAGCATCCTCTGACAGCTCAGGCAACGAGGAATCCTGCGAGGATCTTCCACACGTTTGGGACTCTGACGAACAAGTCGACGCCCACCTTCAAAGTGACGGTTGGTACAATTGTGCCGTGAGCCCCTGTCCTCATCGGTACAACAACGTTGCTTTACCGGAAGATCCCACATCGTTCGCTTGGCAACCTATCTCTCCCTACCAAGCAGACGAGGAGTTTCTTGCTGGAGTCAACACAGCTCTTCCAGTCGCATCCGATACACCCTACGACACACCACTTGTCGTAGCGCTTCCTCTCGCCTCTAACACCCCATACGACACCCCTCTCGTCGCATCTCCGCATCTCTCTCCAATCGAAACTCTTCCTCCTCCTCTCGTCACTGCGCTTCCATCTATTGCGCCTATATCCTTCACTCTAGACTTCGACGACGAGGATTATCTCCACTCTTCTCAGTACCTGCTTTCAATCATGGGAGACGTCAAGATCGACTCGATCCCTATCCTTTCTTCGGCGAACCAGTACAATGACTGGGCTGCAAAGCTCAAGGGGTACTTCATCTTCATGGGCTGTTGGGAGATTGTCGAAGGCACCAAGACTGAGCCCTCTCCTGCCGGTACCACCGCCACTGCGGCGGAACTAGTCGCCATAGAGGCATGGCAGAAGCTCAATGGGCAGGCTCGCGGCATGATGTATATGCGGGTCTCACCGAACTTCCACTACGTCCTCGATGCGAAGGTTCTGGGTCAAGGTGGTGCTGCTCCTCATACCATGACAGCCGCTGAGACCTGGGCCGCCATCAAGACAAAGTTTGGCACGCCCAACAGTGCTCACGTCTGGGGCATGTTCAAGTCGCTCGTTGCAGAGCCTCGCATGAACGATTCGAAGCCTCTCCAGGACCAGATGATGAAGATCATCAACCGCCTTCGCGACATCGATAGCAATGGCGTCAAGCTCAGCGAGACCATGCAGGCTCTCCTGTTGCTGTCGAAGGTCCCCGAGTCCTACCAGTCCATGGTTTCTGCGCTAATGGCTATTACGGACATCGACAAGATCACCCTCGACGACATCCAGTCGAAGACCTTGGCCGAGGAGTCATTGCGCAAGAACGGACAGTCCGCCAACAAGGTCTCCCAGACCAAGCCGAAGCCTAAGGGTCCTTGCTCCTTCTGTGGCGGTAGTTCTCACCACGAGTCCAACTGCTATAAGAAGCATCCAGACAAGCGTCCCAAGGGCAAGAAGAAGGAGAAGGAGAGGGATAAGGACAAGGACAAGGGGAAGAACAAGGACACTACTTCTCATAGTCATGCGCATGTCGTCTCTGAGTCTGTATCAGCTGTAAACGTACTTTCGGGTCCCTCGAACATCGCTGCTTCTTTCTATGATGAGGCTATGGCCTCGGACAGCTCGAAGTGGACCATGTGGCTTATGGACTCAGGAGCCTCTCAACATATCACCGGCGACATGTCTGACTTCTCCACCTACCAGCCTTTCGAGACCACTGTTCCTTTCGGAACGGCTGCGTCAGGGGAAAGTAGTGTTATCCATGCGCTTGGATCGGGAACGGTTGAAGGGTTCACTTATATCGATAATCAGAAGGTCCCTGTCACCTTCAACAACGTCTACTACATCCCGCATGTGGAAGGTCGTCTTTTCTCGACGGGCTCCATCGAGCGCAATGGTTATTCCTTGTTCCAAGGCGAAGGTCGCATGTGTATCTTTGACAAGCTACCTGATGGTGCTGTCAAACATGGTTCGACGATTCGTATCATGGGTAGAAAGATCCTTGAGGCGAGGTACAACCCAAATAGCAACACATACTGGACGCTCCTCGAACTCCGTAATGGTCAGCGTGTCCACCTCAATGTCTGTCGCTTCAAGACCTGGCATCGTCGCTTTGGTCATGCGGGCAAGGACGTGCTGCGTCATCTTCCTAAGAACACCAAGGGAGTTGATGCCGTTGATCCTGCGGATGAAGAGCCATGTGATGGATGCGCCTTTGGCAAATCCACTCGCACCCCCTTCCCACCTTCTGAGAAGCGTGCGACTGAAGTTCTCGAGCTCATCCATACAGATCTCGATGGACCGATGCGTACTCAGGCTATCGGAGGATGGAAGTATTTTGCCGGTTTCACTGACGATTACTCTGGTCTTGCTCGCGCCTACTACCTTAAGCACAAGTCGGACGCTGTTAAAGCATTCCTCGACTATAAGGCATGGGCTGAGACTCAGACCGGTAAAAAGATCAAGAAAGTCCGCTCTGATCGAGGGGGGGAATACACGTCTAGCGAGTTCAGCGAGCTTCTTCGTTCGCATGGCATCGAGCACCAGAAGACAGTTGCGGGTTCACCTCAACAGAATGGACATGCTGAACGCTGGAACCGTACCATCACCGAGAAGGCTTTGTGTATGTTACATCAGGCTGGACTTAGTCACGGTTTCTGGCAACTTGCCATCAATGCAGCTGTCCATATCTACAATCGTCAACCTATGCGACGACACAAATGGCAATGCCCTATCACGTTGTGGGACGGCACCATACCGGACGTTTCCTACTTCCGCGTGTTTGGGTGCAAAGCCTTTGTGCATGTGCAGAAGGCGAAGCGCGAAGGGAAGCTCGACAAGAAGGCAGTCGAGATGATCTTCGTGGGGTATGAGCAGGGTTCCAAGGGGTATCGTTTTTGGAATCCGGCCACCCGCTCTATCGTCGTGTCCCGCGATGTGACATTCGATGAAGAGTCTTTCCCTGCACGAAAACTTCCTGGCAATCAACCTGTCGCCCCCAGTGATAATCCGTTTGTGAATGACCAGTTGGATGAGTCCTCGAACGACGACTCTGACTCGGTCAATCCCAACGACATCCTGGACATTCCCCTTCCCATTCCGCTTGATGTCCCACCACCGCTTGATCACTCTGTAGACGATGATGCGCCTGAAGCACCTGCTCCGGCTAATGCCCCTGATCGTCCTCCAACACCACCGCCTGTTCCTGCTCCTCATCCTCCTCACCGTCGTGGTCGTAACAGACCAGTGGGAGATAATCAGCCTAGCATTGCTCGTGACCGTCCTCGTCGTGACAAAGCAGGCATTCCCCACCCGAGTAGGACTCAGGACAACATCTATGGTGACGAGAACCCGGTTCATGTTGACGCTCAGACAGATCCGGATGGAGATCAGTGGGAGGCAGAGACTTTCCTCGCTTTTCTTGCTGCTGCTCAGTCGAAAGCTGGTATTCCTCAATCCCACAAGGAGGCCATGCGATCGCCTGATGCTCCTAAGTGGCGCGAAGCTGAGAAGTCGGAGTATGACTCGCTCATCGAGAACAGAACCTGGTTACTTGTTCCTCGTCCTAAAGGTCGACACGTCGTCTCAAACCGCTGGGTTTATGACATTAAACATGATGGGCGGTATAAAGCTCGTCTTGTTGCTCGCGGTTTTACTCAAGTATGGGGTGAGGACTATCACGAGACGTTCTCTCCGGTTGCGCGGTTCGAGTCTATCCGGTATCTTCTTGCGCATGCTGTGCTTGAGGACTGGGACATCGAATCTATGGATGTCAAGACTGCGTTTCTGAATGGCGATCTCGAAGAGGAAATCTACATGGAACAGCCCGAAGGCTGGGTCGTTCCTGGGAAGGAAGATCACGTCTGTCTGCTCAAAAAGGCTATCTATGGTCTTAAACAGGCGTCGCGTCAATGGAATGCGAAGATTCATCAGTCGCTTCTTGACTTGGGATTCCAACGGACCTATTCTGATGCCGGGATCTACGTATATCGGCGACAAGGGGGGGAACACGTAACAATTGTCGTACTCTATGTCGACGATCTACTTCTCATTGGCGATCAGTCTAGTCACATCAAGCACGTCAAGCGCTCTCTCTCTAAGCAGTACAAGATGACGGACTTGGGACCAGTCAAGCGCTTCCTTGGTCTTCGCATCACTCGAGATCGTTCCACTCGAACACTCGACATCGACCAGGAAGAGTATATCCAGTCTGTCCTTGAGCGTTTCCAGATGGCTGACTGTAAACCGTCGCGTACTCCTCTCCCTGCTGGTGCTGTTTTGGTGAAAACCGATCAGCCCGCTTCCGATTCATTCAGGCAACGCTACCAGAGTCTTATTGGCAGTCTTTTGTACGCCATGCTCGGGACGCGCCCTGATATTGCTTTCGCTGTCACACAGTTATCCAAGTACAATGCCAATCCCTCTGAAGCGCACATGAACTATGCCAAGTATGTCCTGCGTTACCTTCAGGGAACAAAGGCGTACCGGCTGCGCTACAAGGGAGCGTCTAATGACGGTCTGATTTCGTACTCAGATTCGGACTGGGCGGAAGACCGTGATGATCGGCACTCAACCTCTGGCTTTGTCTTCTTGATGGCAGGTGGTGCTGTATCGTGGGCATCGAGGCGTCAGCCTACCATTTCGCTCTCCTCGACCGAGGCGGAATATAAAGCGGCCTCCGACACTTGTCGTCAGTTGGCATGGCTGAGGACCTTCGGCGATGAACTCGGAGATGACGTGACTGATCCGACGCCTTTGTGTCTCGACAACCAAGGCTCGATCTTCTTGTCTGTCAATCCAGTCATTGACCGTCGTACCAAGCACATAGAGATCCGTTATCACTTCATTCGTGAACAGGTCGAGATGGGATCTGTTGAGATCTACTATGTCGCTTCTGAGGACCAATTGGCCGACCCCCTCACGAAGAACGTGCCTTACTCCAATCAGGCCAAATTCGTTGAGGAGATAGGTCTTGTGTCCGTTGCATCTTGAACGAGTGGGAGTGTTGACATTCTGGATTTACGGCTCTACCGGTCCGGAGTTGTGCACACAACCTTTGTATGGTCATGTTTACTTATGTTTAGATAGCGCTTACTATAGGCTGTGTTTCTACTTACCATATACGGTTTTCTCTACGAAACTACTGTACATTCCCATGACCATATGGTTCCCTTGTCTTCCTGTGCGTTCTACAATGCACCGGAACATTCTAGACCTTATGTCTTACTCAGAATACTCTCGGCTCTTACTCATACGCCGAGTACGGACTCTTACTCATCGCTCTATGGTTAACATGTGACTGCTTCATTCGCTTACTCATGCACTCCTCTCTCCAGTATATAAGGCAGTCTGTTTGCCCCTCTGCTCTTCAGTCGTTCGCTCACTGACTGAAGAGTAAGTCTCACTCATTACTTATGCTCTACTACACTTTACTTACTAGTACTTGTAGTCTCTCTTTGTGTGACTTACAGGTACTAAACTATGCAATATAGTCGTTCGCTCACTGACTGAAGATCTCTCTTTGTGTGACTTACAGGTCGCTCCAAGCCTTCCAGGTTCAGAGTTCATCAGTAAGCGCTATCTAAACATAGGTAAACATGACCATACAAAGGTTGTGTGCACAACTCCGGACCGGTAGAGCCGTAAATCCAGAATGTCAACACAATGCCGACGAATTCTCGGCTGATTCATTTGCTGACGTCTACAACGAGAATATGCGACTCCTTACGCACATCAAGACCAATGGACCGAAGAAGTATCACACCCTGATGCATCAGCTGCTCATGAACCTCCGGTGCGACACTCTTCTAACTCTATGGCATTCAGTTTGACTGATAGTACGGCTAGCGGAACACGCGCACGTGCCAAGAAGTCTGCCACCGTCTCGGATCCAATCACACTCCTCAAGCTCGACGAGATGGATGAGGACTAGACTCCCTGGATACGTACTTGTATATATCTGTCCGTCACCGCATTGTCGCCTCCCCACTCCGTTCATCCTCTCTTGTGAAAAATTCTCACACTCTGTTTCAACTCCCTTCGCCTCACCTCGCCACCGTCCCATGCGGCCATACCGTCTCATTGTCGACGAGGCTTCATCGGATGATAACTCTGGTGAGTCTTGTATACTCCTGTCTCAAAAGTCGGAATCTGATCACGGACGCACATAGGGGTCATCCTCAACCCCGCAACAATGGAGACCCTCCAGCTTTCCCGTGGTGCCGCCATGACTGTTTGGTATGTATGACGGACAAAGGGTGACTTACATCTTGTTGACTGTTGCTGCAACACAGGAAAGATGCAGCACGACACCGTCCTGATCTGCCTGAGCTGCGACAAGGTCGAGGAGGGCAAGATTCCGATGAATGGACTGGAACAACATCCGGTTCAGCTGGGTCACATGGTCAGTGGGCACCCAGGCTCGGACGATGCGGACGCTGGCAAGCGCGTACATATATTCTCTTTGACAACTCCGTCATTCTCACTCGTACCATACACGATGTTGCGACTGGTGTCTCTTTCCCTCATATGCCACTCTTTGCCCCAACCTCTCCCCATCCATATGTCCATAATATGTCTTATGTTGCATTGTACCATACCATTGCCTTTAATACATTGAGCTTGCCTTTATGTGCGTCCTAGCGTGAACGTAGAGCTCTGATACGAACGTCTATCCTAAGTAAATGCGGCGATAATACGAGTTAATGATTGACTAACACTGGGTTTATATGGTAAATTAGCAAAGGGGTAAGCTCAATAGCGTTAACTCGGAAAACGCGACTATTAGCGCCTATTAACGTCTATTAGCGAAAATTAGCAGGGGGGACTTTTCCTGATGCTCTCCGAGGCTCTGTTGACTATGTGTCGCCATGCAGATCATGACTTTGCCATCGCGTATTGCGACCCAAAATCCCATACGGTACACAGCCTGTACTACGTCACAGATGTCGACGCTGCGATCCAGAGTTACGGTGCATTAACGAGGCCTTGGTCCACGAGCGACGCCATGATAGTGTACGGAAGCAAGATACCCAAGGCTCTGGGAATCCCGGAGGACACCACGCAGGACGTCATGAAAGATGGGTTCGTGACGGTCGCCTCTGGTGTGATTGTGGGGACCCGGACTTGCCTCCACCTGAACAGTTGGACTGGCCGAAGCTGGTGAGCAGCCTCACGTCGCGATCGTCCGTGTGTGCTCATGGTGCTTTGTGCATGCTCTAGATACATCATGTCTACACTTATGCTACACATGATCGGGAGCGGTGAGCAATCCTTTTCCGCTTGGAATCGGTTTGCTATCAATGTCGGATTGTATCATAACCGCTGGCGTCGTCAGGAACGTGTACGGAAGTCCTCGCCAGTACGTTCTCGCCAGTACGTTCTCGCCGCCACACACCCCACCGATGCCACAGACTGCATCGTCAAGTTCGTTGCAGAGGGCGAGGACACCAGGTCCGCCAGGGAACGATTCCCGATCAGCGACGACCTCTGTGCGAGGATCAGAGCACACCTGCTCACTCGTCCTGCCAACAGGGCATATCTTCTGTGCCGGATCTGCAAGCTTGTTATATTTTGGCTGAATCGGGTGCACGACTGGTTGAGATTGCCTGCAAGTCCTGAAGGCATAGTGTGGCACCTGCAGAAGTGGTGCGTCGAATAACTGTATAACTCTTGCCCTCTGGAAAGAGTGCATTCGCCGATTGACACGACTTGTTTTGCAGTTATGGGAAGATGTAGGACGTCGTCTTCAAGTAGCTTTGTCAATACGACGCCAAAGGGCACTTTTGTCTGGTAGCAATGCATAGTTCGGAGCTTTGGACCGCTCTTCCGTCGACGCGATGATCTAAAGTGCGAAGCTCTATTATCGGTAGGTTTTCACGCTCAACCGAACTCTTTGTATGTTTTTGTTCTGGCATACGGGCCAGCTCCGCGACAAAATTGGCAAGAGGTGGATAAAAGGCGGGGTCGGAGGGGGCGCTTGTCCAACCTCTTCTCTTTCCCTCTCCTCCACCCTTGCCACTCTCACCGGCCTCTACCTCCCTACCTAGCCTCTGGCCACAACATGAACACCTCTCCAGGCGCAACCGGGCTCGATCAAGGTATGAGAAGAATTCATGGAACGTCTTCGAGTCCTCGATATGGTCTAACCACTGGTTATAGCTGAGGTCGAGAACCAGGGCTCGACATCTCACCTAATCGACGAAGCAACCAATGTAGTGAACACGCGTAAACCCTCCCGGACGCACGGACTCGTCGCGGTTGCCGTTCGAAGCTCGCAACGGCTCAAGGACCGGCGAGCTGCTCTAGTGGGCGAGCAGCTGGCTCAGCCTGTAGTCTCCGATAGTATGGCATCCACGAGCAAAGCGTACGTTTATGAGTCTCGCATTCATCGCGTATAGAAGCTTAGGTGTTGTAACCAGCCGTGAAGATTTTGCGCCTCCACAGGGAAGTGAAGCCAGAGCCCTATGTCCTTTGGTAGGTATTCCTTGTAGCTCGTTCTTTCCCTCGTCGTCATCGCACGTGCTAAGGTTAGAGCAGCCCCTCTCAGCCGACACATCCGCGTACGCGGAATACCACACGATACAAAAGTCGGGCAATGAAGGCGGGAAGAGGGTCATCGGCGGGGAACGTTCCTCCAACGGCCCCATCTCGACGTTCCTCTCGGCCGAAGGATGCTGATGAGTTAGCATCAGTAACCAACGCTCACGCGAGCAGTGCCCTGCCCGTTGGTGTAACGGCGTAGCGTGCCCCCGCTGTGGACAAGGGCAAAGGCCGAGCGACTTCAGAGAACCTCCTGCTTCTGGCCACGGTAGCCGCTACGGTCACCGAGGCATCACCTCGGGTTATGATACCCTCCACACCTCCCCCGCCCCGACCTACCGTACCCTTCCCTTCACGTGTCACTCTCTCCTCCACGGTTCCAGTGACAGTCAGCATCACAGCTGGCGTTGTAGTAGTCGCACCCGCCCCTCCGATGGGCGAAGAGGCACCTTCGTTCTCCACGACGATTAGCGGAGCGACTGTCTTAGTGACCCATCCTCGTCTATCCTCAGTCGTACCGAAGCAGGAAGATGCTGTATACCATGAGTGCAACCTTTGCCACCTCGCTGCGGGCACGAAGAGGACGAGGGTAGAATACGAGGGATATGCGGAGGAGGGTCCCCGTGTGAGGGGTTTTGAGGAGAGCAGAATCCGAGGCACATTGGGTGAGAGCTCCCCGCCGTCAAAGAGGCCGCGCATCTAGAGTATTTTGTGAGGATCGCGGAGACGTCACATCCAGTATGAAAATTGTAGCCATAACAGTCTGTGCTCAGCTAGTACCATACCACTGTACCACTGTAGTATAGTAACCTGTAACAACGAACGATAACAAGAAGACATCATTGAGAACAGGAGGTCATTCTGATGCTTGATCAGACTAGAGGGCTGAGACTCGTGGACGCTAGTCCCGTTTGCTGCCACTTGCTTTTTGTTGTGCGTACGTCTACTGACCGGTGTTGAAGGAGTCCATCAAGTCCTGCAACGGACCGCTATTACTCATCGGGATTCTTGATTAAAGAGCTCAAGTCTCATGCTCTGTAGCCTTAGGTCCGTATATCCGCCACCGCCGGGTATCCCCCATCCAACTGCAAGCAATGCTGTGAAGCAGTCCAAAACGTCCTACTACCCTAACCCTCACAGGCACCATCCAACAGCAGTCCCGGGATCCCGCAGCGGCCTGTTCTCGGACAACGTGAGCGCAAAGCACAAGCACTCACGTTCCCGGTCCCGCCTCCCCTGCAGCCCATACATCTTCCCCAAGAAGTACCACGCCTCGGGCACGTCCCACCCCGCGCCCTTGGTGAGCTCGGACAAGAGCCCGACGGCGAGATCGACGTTATCCCGGTCGGCGAGCTCCATGCCCTCCTTGGACTTGTCCCGGTTCTGGACGGCGGCGAGATACACGCGGCAGAGGTGGATCGTCGCCGCGACGTGGGCCGGCGCTATGAAGAGCGCTTTCTGGAAGCACTCGAGCGCGCGGCGGTCATCGTCGAGAGCGAGATAGTAGAGCCCGAGCTGCAGATAGCACAAGAGCTAGCTAAATACGGGCGACAAAGTAGACCAAGATGCACGAAGCGCACCTGAACCCACACCTCGGGATTTTCCTCGTCTCGCACTTCGGCTTCCTGTATAGCCCCTCTGGCTTGCTCGATCTTGCCAAGTCGCCGGAACGTGGCGGACGACATGAGCCATAGGTTGCTGAGGAGTCGGCGGTCCTTCACGGCTCTCGATTTCTGCCGTGTGATGGTCGGTGCCGGCTCAGGCGGTGGTAAAGAGGGCGGCGGTGGAGGTGCTTCGATTTCTGAAAGGTCGAGCTGTGAGGCATAGATACTCAGGTGCTGTCGCAAGTGGATGGAAGATGCCTGGAAGGGTGTCTGTCCAAGGAGTGCGTGGAAATCTGTCATGAAGAGGTCAAACTAAATAAACAGCGCAGAGTGATTATGCATGAAGAACATACCTGGCGCAGAATTCGACCGTTTGAGGTGGTGATTGTTGTGACGACCCACGTTATGACCAATCTTCTTCGAGATCGTGGTGACGCGGGCACGACCTTTGTGCACGCCACTAATGAACACTTCGCGCACCTTCTTGCCAGGCTTGCCTCTGTTGGTGTCCACTGTTAGACGTGATTTCTCGGGTGACGTGCTCTCTTTCGAAGGGCGACGGTCTCGATCGCCGTTCAGTTGATCTTGAGAGTATGCAGGACTCTGAAGCATCGGCGACGCGGGCGTAACGGTGATGTCTACCTCTGGAGCAGCAGAGGCTGTTTCAGGTTGTTCCTCCGCATGAGGGTAGAGAGACGAGGCACGAGCATCGCCAACACCATTCGTACGTTTCTCGCTGCCCACACCGGAGAAGATCGACGTTGGACGGAATTCTTGCGAAGCCCGCCTGCTGTCAATTGACATCCGGCCTGAATATGGTCAGCTTCCGCATGCGACAGTAGAAGAACAAGGTACATACGATCATCCGCACCTACTCCCCGACGCTCGGAGAACCACTGAAACACCTCGACCCATTTGTCATCCGTGCCCTCGGGCCCCTCGACGTGCTCAGCCAGGGTAAGTTGGGTCATCCTCAACTGAAGTGCGTGTTCGAAGGCGTCCTGACGATTCGGCGAAGGCCTGTCACTCAGCGGATTTAGGAGTGTAGACGATGGCGGCAACTCTGTAGCGTCCTTTTCGAGCAGTCGAGCAGGCTCGCAATGGTGCTGTGAAGCTGCATCTCCATCTCCATTGACAACATGTCCGTTCGCCTTTCCCGGGGCAGCATAGTCGTGCACTTGGATGCCGTCCATGGGGCTGTCGCTGCTCGGGAGGCCATCGATCTGCTGCTCGGTATCCTCCTCTACTAGTTCCGCTTCACCGACATTCACCCCTATCTCGATGATCTCTTTCGCTGCCCGCCAGTCTTCGGACGCGGTCAGCAAGAGAGCAAGCAGGTGCCAATGTCGAGCCTCTCCGGGATCCACTTCAAGCGCAGCCCGCGCGTGAACGATAGCGTTCTGGAGATCCTGAGACGGTCCCGGACGGAGGTAGGCAAGAGCCAAGTGGTGATGCGTGGATGCTGTCGGATGGGTTTCCAGGGACAGATTGAGCAATCGCAGTGATTCGTCGAAATGCTTCGACCGCGTCCGAGGATCCTGTTCTACCATCGAAATGGGGCGTAAGAACCGCAATCAAGATGTGATGATAGTATAATACCCACCAGCATACGCAGTGGCAATATGCCAGATAGCTTCAGCTAACTGAACGCTCGCGACAAGGGGGCTATTGTCCCGATCTAATCGAGCCTTCGCCTTCTCAATCATCTCCCCGGCCTCTTTGGCGTGGTCTACCGCCTTGCCGAAGTCGGCCTCAGCAAGAGCGAGGCGAGACAGCATCCGCGAGCCTTGGACGAGCGTCTGCACCCAATTGAAGTCCGTATCGACGTCCGTTCCAGCGCCAAAGGCGCCGCTACCGCTCTGTGTGGTGTTCTGTTCTTCCGCCAGCTTCGCTTCGCGCGACTTGCTCACAATCTGCACGTACAATCGCAGAGTCCGTTTCGCAAGCTCCGGATCGCCCGCAACGTAGAACAGTCGGCTCATGTGTCGGAAGATGATGTACGAGTTAAAGGTCAAACGCGTCGCCCACCATAGGACCTGCCCGAACCATGGTGAGCGAGAAACGTAGTCAATGCGCGTTGTCGATCTTGTCACTCACGTCGATGACCCACCCTGCGTACTCGCCGACAGCTCCGTCAGCTTCCCAAGCGGCGACAGAAAGGTCGACCAGGTCTTCTACCTTGACGTTCCGTTCGCCAGCCTTCGGGAAGGTCGTGCTCACGCTAAGAATAGCGCGGTACTCTTGCACCACGGATCGCGCCGTACTAATCCAACGATGCGAGCGGTCAGCAGCTGGTTTGGGTATCGGCGCGGTACGGGCGCGCAGAATGAGGGCGCGCAAGTGCAGAACGGCGATGGTTGAACGGTATTCCGGCCGGAAGAGGGGCGGCCAGCGAGCACTGCATGCGTGGTATTGATCGAACAGCTTCCATAGCAAGCTACTGTCCCCGTCGGTGCCGGTGACGTCGCATATTCGCGCACCCAAAATGACTCCGCGTCGCAGCACGCGCTCTGCCCAGCGCCAGAGCTCGCGGTAGCGGCCAAAGGAGGTGTCGTCCTGAGAAGTGGACAGTCCAGGAAGGGTTGTCGTTGGAACAGTAGCAGGGATATCCGCAACGGCGTTTGCAATGATAGTGGAGGCAAGAGCGTACGTCGCGAACGCCTTTTCTGGCTCATCCGGGTTCAGCACTTCGTACGACATCCCTGTTACGACAGTCAATCACGGCCTGAGATATCACGACGGGCAATAGCCCATACCACCCCAGAGTAGGCGGGCTATATCGCCAGAATAAGCATCACGTTCCGGTCCAGAGTACTTTGGTGACACGTCCGGAGCGCAGGATACAGCGAGCGTTCAAACCCGAAGAAACCCAGTAGGCTCAGCTACCGACTCGCCCTACATGGATTTCGACGTGGTCTCAAGTATCTGGACCAGAACAAGAGACCAATTCCGGCTATATCTGCGCCTATTCTGAGGGTGGTATGGGCCATTGACCGTCGTATATGTGCTTACCGTAACCGACCTTTCAAGCATATGCTCCGCAAGCATTCTATTGCTGACCACGCCCGCCCCTCGTTAATGTCCGCTATTGAATTTGAGGACTGCGCTGAGACGAAGCTGCCTGTCCACGAGGAAGAGAGAGATGTATTAGAACCCGACCCCGGGACTTGAAGCGTCGCGGGGGCTGAACGTGTAGTTCCAGAGGAAGAAGCGAAACCTTGCGCATCTGACAGGTCCTTGACTGCAGACAGATGTTCAAGACATTCCGCGTGCCGGCGTAGCGCGAACGCGTAGTAGGCCAGGGCAGCCTTCACAGACTTGGGACAATGTTACACGTCAAGAATTGTATTAGACATTCAACGTACTGACGACGTACATCGGAGCGACTCGCATCCAACTGCTTGAGTGTAGCATACCCTGCCAACGCCTCTTCATGCCTCTCTTCCGCTAGCAAACACTCTTCTCCAAGGACGAGCGCCCCGAGCGTCCCTACTTCGTTTCCGTCCAAGCTGTCGGCATTGGCAGAGAGTAACAGCGACAGAGCTTGGGTCTGAGACGCAATCTCAGCGACGCTGTCATGACCCGGACAGTGCTTGTTGAATTTTCGCAGGAGGTCCGACCATGAAACTAGCCTGCCGTGTGCGTCCTTGGCAGGAAACCGCGCGTCCCATTGGCCTGCGGTCAGAACAGCTCGAAGTTGTCGCCAATAGTGCTGTGGCTTGACCTGTGCCATGCGAAACGACGGAGTAGGCAAGAAACGTCGTCAAGAGCTGTGAGCAAAAGCTCCCGTCCAGGCGAATGTGGCAAATGACGGTAGGACAGAGGTGGTGGTGGTGGGGAGGAGGAGAAGGCTCGATGGTGGAGAGCAGTCGATAACTGAATTACCTGGGATAATTGCGAAGGATAAGCTCAGATTAAGTGCGTGGTAAGACCAGGACCTAACCCTGGCCGATTTGGAAGCCAGTGCCTAATGAGGAAGGTCCAGTCTGGTTACAATTGTACTAGCGATCGAGCCGTGAGAGCTGAGTAAGGTAGAGAGGCTTGGTATTCTTGTACTGGTTGCTTCTGGTGATGGTCATAGATGCCGTTTGTCCACTGTTCTCACCGAGATCTAGCTAGTGGAGGTTGGACGTTCAGTTTGAGCACCAAAGCACGACTCGGTCCGAGATCCCGTCGCGGGCGCTTGAGACTCGTGAAAGACAGCAACTCTCTACACCTCTTTGACAGCCTCATTCTCCCAAGTCGATATTTTTACGAGGATCCCGTGCAGTGTAAACAACTATATGATGTAGTTTGGGCAATGTTGCACGAACGGGGAGGGAGAAATAACGCAAGGAATGTACAACTTGCCATAAAAGGGAAACACTCGATCTCTTTTACTATAGAAGATATCGAGGCAGCATTCTCAACTTTCCTCTTCTCATCTACCACTAAATCCCAACCACAGACACATCATACTCCTGTGCCATCGCATTCCACCTCTGCTTTGTACCGGCCATATACCTTTGTACCTAAGCGGACACAAGGCGCTGTCTCGGAACTTGAAGCTTTGTCCCTCGCCATCGCGCCACCCGGTCCAAGCGTCCTGGGCCACCCCCACTATATCACTCACTACGCGCTGTTTGAAGCCCACTACTCCGCCCCTACCACCACTGCCATCTCCCTTCGTCCCTCCACCCAACATGACCACACGTCCCTCCAATGCGCCACCAGCAACATCAGCTGATCAGACCGATGGCATCCGCCCGAGCAACATTCGCCAACATATGCTCGAGGACGGCGGTTTCCTCGACATCTCAGATGTCATGTTCGCGCACCCGCCACCGAAGCCGAACGAATTTCTCTACCTCCAGCACTACTATTACAGCCCATCGGGGAACCGGCAGGAGCTCAAGGACTGCGGGAGTGTCGAGGCAGCGGTGGACATCCTGGCCACAGAGCTGGGAGGCATGCAGCGCCTACTCGCTGGTTACGTCGCCAATCTCAAACGATACGAAGACAAGTTCGATGCAGAGCATCACGAGATGCAACAGGACTTGGTTAGCCTCGCGGAGAGCTACCGCAGCGTCGCGGACCGCATCCAGCCCTTTATCGAGCAATCTGGGAAGTTGAGGTACGTCCCCTTGACTCCCTGCCCCGCCTGCAAGCCTGACTCACCTCCCACAGCCAGCGGTTGGCTACTCTTGAGTACTACGTCGCCAACCTCCGTCCCGGGTCACGGAAGCCCCCTACCATCATCCGTGGCTCCGGAGCCGGCCTCCATGATCCCCCGATGACGAAAGAAGAGCTGCTCCTGAGGAAGAAGCGGAAAGAAGAGCTCGAGTCAGATGTCAAGAACATCGACTGCGTCGAGCAACATAAGACCCATCTCAAGCGGTGCGAGACAGTCGAGGAGCTCACCAGCCCACCCACCCCCACGCCACCCGCCCAGCCCGCGGAAACGAAGACGAAGCGCCCGAACAAAGGAAAGGGCAAGCAGCGGGCCGCCTCGCCCCCTCCCCAGCCTGCGCCGGCGATCCCTATCGATCCGCGTGTGTCTGTCAAGATCGAGAAGCTCGGCGACGCCCTCTTCAGCATGCGCGACGCCGTCCAGCGCGCCGGCGCCGCAACAGACAATGTGCTGGGGCGCATCCGCGTGCTGCGCAAACATCAGCGGATGAACGTGGAGGAGGTCTGGCAGTACCATGCGGATGTCTCGGACAAGCTGCGCCCAGTGGCGAGAAAAGATGAAGTCGCTCTGTCCGTGTCCTTTGCACACACATTCGCCCCGCGTGTGTGATCGCTGAACGTACATACTGTTTTACAGACGACGCGTGGACGCTTACACTCGCTGGGCGTTGAAGTGCGGCGAAGACGAGGCGAAAGCCGCCGAACGCAAGAAGACCGCGACGGCGAACGCCTCGCCATCATCGGCCGCACCGGAGTCGCAGGCGCCAACAACCGACGGGTCCCCGTCGAGCGAGCCAGCTGCCCCCCAAATGGCCGCCACGTCGTCCGCGGGCAGCGACATCTACACCGTCCGCCTCGACCTCGCGTTCGAGAAGAAACTCGAGGACCTCACTCGCGAGGAGGCGATCGACATGCTCAAGGCGCTCCCCATGAGCATCCACTTTGTGCCTTTCGGAACCCCGAAGACCGAGGGTGAGGACGACATTCCCCCCGCCTCCACCGCCCCCGAAGCCTCCGCAGACGTTCCCCCACCGGTACGTGTAGGCGAGCCGACCTCCGCCCCAAACGACGCGGAGATAGCAGCACCGCCGACAGAGTCGGCATCGAACACGATCGCTGGGGCTCCCGAGAAACCGCAGGCGAAGACGAGGGCAAAGAAGCGGGGACGGACCTCAGAGGACGTAGACGCGGAGGTCACGACCGCTGTCCGTGACGGCCACGCTGACCCGCGTGCTGCGGCAGGCGCGGTCCCAGTGAAGAAGATGCGCGTTCGGAAAGACTGAAGTCCCCGGTAATGAGCGTCGTAGGTTATGGTAGACCGGGAGAGAAGGCTGCCGCTTCCTGTATCATTATTGTAGTAAGTAAAGTTAGTCTACTGTAGCGACCCCACGTGTACCTTTGCTTTCCTTGTTGTCCGTTGCGCTTTGTACATTCAGAATGCTGCTTGAGCAATTGAAGTTTACCTGCCGTGATTTGCACACAGTGGCTCACGAATTGTGGAAACTGATGGGGTGAAATGCGTCTGGTACCGTACATATGCGAAGGGTCGTGGTTCGTTACAGTCTCCACTTCATCGCTCCTGGCTCCAGCCTCTTGTTGCGCTGGATGTACATGATCCGCAGACCGAGGACGGCTGCAGCGCCCACGATCAGGAAACCGGCGTTGACGTAGTGGCCGGTCGGGTATCCTGGCGACTCGTTGGCCTTGTAGATGTACACACCTGGGACAACTCATCAATCACAAGATAGCACAGCTAGTGCACTAACGGAACGCACCGATGATCTGTCCCACCTGGCCGATGGAGACGTTGAGAGGTACAGCGAGCGTGGACGCCCCCGTTCCCCGGAGGTTCGCGGTCAACCAACTCAAGAGGGGAGGGATGCACGCGAACGAGAAAGACAACGCGATGATGAAGAACACGTATCGAGCCTTGAAGGACTCGTCAGGAAGAGCACCTGCGTCAAATGAGCGTACCGTTCCATCTCCGGAGACAATCGAGTACATACCTTCCACGACAAAGCATGCTCCGGCGATCAACATGGACAAAGCCGTCCCGATGGTACGCATCTCGTACTTATCGGACACATACGCGACAGACACGGTGATGCAGAACGCGATCGCGTATGGCGGGACGGTGAACAGCTGCGCGTCCAGGCCCTTGTACCCGAGCCCAGCGACGATCGTTGGCGAGAACAGCGACATGCTCGAGAAGGGGACCGAGATGGTGATGTACGTGAGGTAGTGGACGTAGAGCCTGTAGTCCATCAGCGTCGCCTTCGCGTCCTCCCAAGTGATGCGGTGGTGTCCGACGGACGCGACGCCCTTCAGGCGCTCGGTCGCGACCTCACGCTCCTCCGGAGTGAACCACGAGGCAGTCTCAGGATAGTCGGGGAAGAAGAACCAGACGAGGAGCGCGCCCGCACAGGACGGCGCGCCTTCGATGAGGAAGAGGTAACGCCACGCCTCGAGCCCGTGGATGCTGTTGAGCTTGCCAACTCCGTACGCGATCGCGCCTCCGAACGCGCCGCCAAGCGTCGCACTCGCGAGGATGAGGGCGATACGCAGGGCGCGCTCTTCAGGACGGTACCAGAAAGTGAGGCAGTAGACCATGCCAGGGAAGAGACCTGCTTCGAACGCGCCGAGAAGGAAGCGCACCGCAACGAGCCCGCCAAAGTCTTTAATGCCGCCGAGGATCATCGTCATCGCGCCCCACATGAACATGAGGAACGCGATCCAGCGTGAAGGGCGGAATTTCTTGAGCATGTAGGTGGAGGGCGTCTCGAAGAGTGTGTAAGAGACGAAGAAGATCATGAGAGCGGTGAGGTATTGCTCGTTGGAGATACCGACGGTCTGCATGAGTGAGTCGCCCGCGTCGCTGTTCAATATCTTGGCATTACCCTAACAGCGGGACATCATGTACTGGAGCCTCGGGGAAGATGGTAGGGAACGACTCACAATATTCGACCGGTCCAGCGAGCATAGCAGGTAAATAATCATAGAGGCCGGTATGATGCGAATGTCGATAGCTCGCACTACCCTACATGAAGAGCTGGGTTAGCGACCATAGGCATATTGGCAAGGTCCATATAGACATGGCATTCTCAGTCGAAAGTGATGGATGTCTTTGCAGCACACAACGAGTCTCCAATACTCACCTCTTTTCCACAGCCGAGTCCACCGTGCACGTCGAGACAACCTCCTCCGACTTCGCTTCCTCCGACATGCTGAAATCCTGCTTCTCAACGTCTCGCGACGCCACGCTTGACCTCCGGTCTTCGTTAATCATGGTAGATCGTCAAGTGTTTACCGCGGCGGACGTGAGTCTTTTCAGGAAGCCCAAGTCGGGTGCAGAGATACGAGGGAGGTGCCCACCGTCTCATCCCCTCGCCCCTGCGCCTTTTTATACCTCGCGGAACGTACGATAACGTTAGTCGTGACCCCGGGGAGCAAAGAGGGCGATCAGGCAATACGCACCAGCACCAGATTGTCAGGTGGTTCCCCGCATCCCTGGCGCCTCGAGTCAGGTGCAACGATCACGCTAAAGTGTGGTTGAACATAAATCGCGGTGCCTGCCTCTCGGTTTTCGTTTATGTAACCCCAGACCTCCCAGACAAATGATGGCCATCGTCAGATTGGTGGAGGAAGTCAGGAGATGCTGGAGAGCATAGGTGGATACAAGTTTGAAAGGTCAAGACATATGGTCTCGTCCCACATATATATACGCATTACACCTCGATCGAATGTCTTCCCCGCCTTCTGTCGACAATTCTCGGTGGCGTCGCCACGATGAGGCGTGGCGGTCCGGATCCACCGGATTTGTACAGTGACGGCCGTTATTGATGCAACCCCCCCTTTTCGGAAGGTCGTTCCCATCCGCCAAAACCACCGCTATTCCAGCTTCGTCCCGGCGCTAAGTGGGCAGGGCTCTGCTTGTTCACATCATACAGGCCTCTTTTACTTGCGTTTGTTGGCAGAATCTACTCTCTATACACTAGGCATTACTTTACGAATGATATTGGCCCATTGACAAAATCAATTGAAGCTGCACTGAGTAATCCTGGACCCTAGTTCTAGCACCTCAAATATTAGCTGGAAAATATCACTGTGTCATTGTAGAGTCATGTATTGTCTATGCTAGGAATTCTGAGGGCATTTGACAAAAGGCGGGCTGAATACAAGACGGGCAGCATCAGGATAGCGCTGGAATAGAGGCAATTCTGGCAGATGAGAACGACCTTCCGAAAAGGGGGGGTTGCATCAATAACGGCCGTCACTGTAGTACGCCCAAATTAGTAGCACGCCGAGGGACTCGGATCCGGAGATCACTTAACAAGTACGCCTCCACGGCCTTGGTGACAATATTTTGACACTTGTGTACTACCCCGGCCCGATTTCAGTATAATTCGACAACACAGAGACACTCATCTGCGTCGACTGTACGACGGACGATTCGAAAACTATGTGTGCACTGGGATAACGACAAGCAGCAAGTAGGGTATTCTACTACACAGCAAAAGCAGCGCGAGTCCGAACTCTGTAGTGAGGAGAGATAGCATAGCAGTATGGAGAGGCATGGAGCGAGCGTATAAACAACATCGTACCCAACAGCATATACCAAGCGTTTCTGCAAGAGAGAGGAAAACACGAAAACCAAACATAACGTCAACAACCGATAAACTCCCTCCGTAGCACCAGGGCCCACGCCATCACGCAGTAGACCAGCCCCGCCGGGAGCGCGCACTTCTCCCCAACATCGCCCCAGTCCCAGCGCCGCCTCCGTCCCTTGCGCAACAGCTCCTCTTCCTGTGCCCCGCGAGAGGGTGCCCCCGGGGGAAGCGGCGCAGGCACGATGTTGGACGTCACCCAGAGCTGGACGCTCCGGCTGCAGCACGTTGTCGTCCCAATGACCGCCCAGCAGATGAGCGGACGCGCTTCGTGATCGAGGATGCTGAGCGTGAAATGTGTCGCAGGCCAGCAGATGGCTGTGTGAGTATCAGCGCACAAGCCCGCCGTAAGTGCGTATCGACGTACCCTGGAGACCGAGCAGGCGGATGAGGGTAGCGAACGGAGAGTAGTAGACGCGCCATCGTTTCAGCAGGCCGGTAGTCAGTTGGAGACACTGCCAGCCTGTGAGGATAGACTGGAGGGAGTGCATAAGTCTCGTCCAATGCAGCGATGAATGCGCGTACCCATAGCACGCTGACGGAATAATCCACGCGCCAGGCGTTATCCCCGTCCGGCGGTCGAAAGACGCGGTACAGATTCCACAGCGTGCCAAAGACAGCCGGCACGATCGCGAGAAGGCGGAAGAGTTGAAAGAATATCGGCACAAGCCATGCCGTCGACGGCGGAAGCCTGAGCTGCCGTGACAGGGACGAACGGGTGATTCTTGCAGTGGGCAAATTTCTTGGCTACAATACGCCGTTCACCATCGCCGACGATGAGAAAAATATAGTAAAGTGTACGCACCGAGTCTTCACCCTCTGTCTCCGTCTCTCCAGCACACAATGCCCCTGGCGCAGTCGTAATTGGCCGCGACCACCGCTCGTCGTACGCCTTCTCCTTTCCCTTCCCTTTCCCGAGCAGCCGTTGTCGCAGGGCATTCGTGAAGCTCACGCTAGACGAGCGAAACACGACACCTTCGTCCGTGTCCGCGCCAGACTCCTCCTCGTCGGACGTGGGGCCTGGACACGGTCGCGCACGGGTGTGCTCAGAAAACGCATGTCTAGAATGTGAAGACAGCGGCGAGCCTGGAAGGACATTCGGTAGGCGGAGATGAGGTGACGATGCCGCACGCTTCGTGGTCGTGATAGGTTGGCCGGGTAGTTCGGGCGGGGTGAGCGAGTAGGGGGGCGGACTGCTGCTGGGTGCGCTCATCGCACTCACAGGAGTCGGACGGCGGCGCGGGCGTGTGCGGCTTGTGCTACTTGCTGCAGTTTGGACCGTATTGGAGCGGGGGCGCGGAGATCGGGTTATAACTTGTGGGCAGGTCGACGGCGGAGGGCTGGATCGCGCTTGGGTCGGAGTGAACTGCAAGCTCGCGAACGAGCTGAATGTCGTGGTCCGCCGCTCGTCGCTCTCGTGTTCTTGACGCTGCTCGACGACAAATCCGAGGGCAGGTATGAGGAACAGAGGTCCGAAAGATGGTCTGTACGGTGGTGGGTCATGCTGATCAGGAGTGGAAGACATGGCGGGGTTGGACGAGGGAAAACTCACGAGAAAGTCGTCTAGATATACTTTCTGACGCTGCTAACGCGAGAATGGAGATGAATGCCCTTGTGCAGTGGCGTTTCCAGCCCCGGAGACAATGACGCTAGTGTCGGTCGGGGACGTGGTGGAGAATGTGCAAGGCGCGATGACGGCACGGCAAACACCAGCGCCCGGCGCTGTCCATACAGTACTTTAAGCGTGTTCGACATGAGCTTCGAGCTCACCGCGACGACTTTCGTATCCATCGAGGAAAGGATCTGCCACTCGGAAGTATCATCTCATGATTCTCGTGGCATAATAAACTACCCGATCCCAAAGCGAAGCAGCGATACGTACTGCCGGGGTAGATTCATCGCGGCCCGAGGGCAAGGAGCCTTCCTCACTTGTATGTGCGGCCCGCAAGAACTCATCAGTGTGTCAAGAGCAAAGACATTCATATGCTACATGACTGCAAGAATCTCAAGATGACGATTCTGCGTACAAAACCGATCAAATGGAAAGTACCTCTTGAGCATCCTTTTCGTCAATCTCCCTTCCATATCTACGCAGTAGCTTGATAACATGGGTGCAATGCCACGACACATCTTGCCGGCCGAATGGCTATCTGAGCTCCTGCAGCGGTATTTTTGTCGTCGACGAAAAGCCACCCTTGAAGAAGGACCCTACCGTTCGTGTACGCCACACGAAGACCCATGGCGTTACGAGCTCGTCCAAGCTAGTCAATACAAGGGTACCGCTCCTGTATCTTGTACGTCAAGCTGCATTCCGTGCCTTGAACAATATCACCAGCCATAAGGAGGTCAGTCGTTAACCAAACGACTCACTTCGCTCTCATATGGTGTGCCAATGTCTCCCCCCTCTTTCGCTCACTTCTGACCTCGTCAGTGTTGCACCGATTACGTCGCTGCATATCCGGCACAGTATCTCTGGGACTCCCGAGCGTCAGTCGTCGACGAATGCATGGATCTATGCACACGCGTCGGCGTCGGCGTGAATACGACTATCTGCGAGAGAATTTTTTTCCAGGCAAATCTATACCAGGTATTGAGGTCATGGTCGTTATGCGCTCCTTCTCGGAACTTCTGGTTGGTGCAGTGAGGACGTCAGCACCCCAGTACTGCAGCAACAACCGTTGGTCCGTACCCTTCATCTATCTGACACGAAGACGTACCGGCCAGACCCAAGTTAGCCCTGTAGGAGGGTTCGTGTTCTGGTGTTTCCAACGCCCAAACGAACGGCAAGTCTGACGAGGGTCATCAAGCTCTGCCATGGCGTCGTCTTCAGGCAGTACCACCCCCTTCTAGTCGCCGACTTTGATCAATCCAGCTTCGCCATCGGCTCGTTTCGAAGGTTCAGACGGTCTCGCCGCCGCCGAGGTTCCGGAGTGCGGTAACGTCAGGAATCAGGATACACATTGAGGACGCAGTAGTTCATCTCTTAGTCCTAGCCGTCGCTCATGGGCAACAAGTTGGGTTCCTCCCAAACGGCTTGCAGTTTAAAGGTTTGATTTTCGCGACGCAGCGCCTTATGCCTTTTCATGCTCACAAAGCACGCAACGGCCTATATGCGTGCAGCTTGGCGAATTCAACTAACAGCCGCTTCTAAGAGACAGACCTGCGTGACTCACTTTCTCCATCTGCACAACCCTCGGGGAACAGTTCGTGAGGAAAAGAACGCCTTGAGATTCGGCCTCTTGCAACCTGGAAGACCTACTGAGGCCAGTGTGGCCGCGCGGTGCGATTCGGGTGCCAGCACTAGACTAATCCCAACGCATGTGTTTAGGGCAGGCGATCTCGCGTTACCAACGCCAATCCTAGACACCCCCGAGCGAGAAGGTCGTGCCCACGGACAATGTCATGGTATGGCGGGTCCTGTATGCGCGATGTCCGAAACGTGTGGTACAATTAGCATCCAAGACGCGGGTATATGTTACAGGTATATACTCTACAGTCTAATATCGCAGCACAGAGAGACCACACCTCAAGGGCGGACCTCTGTCCAGAGAAGTGGCATGAATACCACACACGCCGTCCAGAACTACGCATAAGCTCAGCATCACGCATGAGAGAGGAGGCTCGGGGAGGAGAACGTACCACTTGTAGACTTTTGATGGCGAGGAAGGGATACTCGTCTGGCCGCGGGCGCGAGTAGACGGGCTTGCCGTCCATGGTGCCGACCTGTCGAGGATGCGTAAAGAGCACCCAGATAGAGTAGAACGCGACTGTGAAGAAGTGGCGGAAGAGCATGAAGGGCGATTGTACGATACTAGAAAGCACACGGGTCAGAACACTCGCAGCAGTGGAATAGATGCGTGACGTACGCAGCGAGTAGACTGCAGGGCTCCTGGACGCAGTTACCGCCGAGCTCGAAATACTTGAAGCACCCCGTCCGGAGCACCTCGAGCAGAGGATCTGTCAAGCCGTTAGAATCCGACTATATGCGCACTGGAGTCAGAAATGACATACCATCCGCGCCGAACAGGTCGTATAATGCAACGCTGAGGATATTAACCGTAGACGAGAGCGGTTTGCGTGCCCAGTACCACCGATGGAGCACGGGCTTGATCTCGTTCCAGTCCGCGAGGTGCTTCACGTCAAGGAGAAGGTCGCGCAGAATGACGACGTCGTTAAAGGCGACCGTCATGCCCCCTCCCGTGAGCGGGTGCCGCATGTTCCACGAGTCGCCCAGGAGGATAACACCCTCCTTCGTCTGCTTGCCCTGTTCGCTCGCAGGCAGGAACGTGTTGGGCATCCGTCGTAGGCGGTCCTGCTCGAGGGCTTTCCGTGCGGGAAGGTGGAGAGCTGCGGGGAGTTGTGGGATGATGTTGTTGAGGATGTGGCCCTTGCGCAGTGTGAGGAGATTTGCAGGACGCATAGATGCGTGTAACTCACCTTGAGGTCCGACGGGACGGGGTTCTTCACGTCGACGAGTATACGCGTGTCGTGTGTGCCGATCTGGTACGACAACACGGGCCCATGGCCCTCCACGAGCATGACCGTCCCGTGCTTCGGTATGGGCAGTTGCGCGTCCTCGAGCAAGACCCCGACGAAGTGACCCTTCAGCTTCGACGGGGCCGCCGCCTTGCCCATCACCTGGCTCCGGAAGTTGGAAAAGCAGCCGTCAGCGACAACCGTCAGGTCCGCAAAGAACGCCTCCTTCTCTACCGCGTCCTCCTCCTTCCGCGTCGCACGCACGCCCAGGATGCGCCCCGTCATGGGACACTCGATGAGTTCCGACACCGTCGCCTCGACCACCTCTACGCACTCTGCCTCCTTCGCCTTCGCACGTAGCTGCTGGATGAAGCGACCGTGGTGGAAAGCGCGACCCTCGTATCCGTCGGGATAAGGGATCTTGACGGGGTTGCCCTTGAGCATGACACAGTAGCCGTAGGTCGGGATGGCGTCAATGCCCTCGATGCACGACTCGAGCCCGAGCTTCTTCAATGCCATGATTCCTCCGGGCTGGAGAAGCTCTCCGACAATCCTATCCGGCTCGGCGAGCGATCTTTCGAGGAGACATATGCGCAGGGGGCGACCGCGCTTGACGGAGGCAGCAGAGAGGGCATGTGCGAGAGCAGAGCCGGCGATGCCGGCGCCGACGATGAGGATGTCGTAGTGAGCGGACCACATTTTGTCTTTTGAGGCGGGCATGGCGGAGGAGGGTTTATGAACGTCGAAGGTGATGCTCCAGCCCCGTCGTCGCTGGTCTCGCTGGCCTCGTCGTCGGTCTCGACTTGGGGGGCATTTTATGGTCGGACCACTTTAGCAAAATCGGGCGCTTAGCTAGCCCCTCGGCGCGATCAGACTCCTCCCGACACTCTGGTATCTCGGCCTCTGCCGTGTTCGCTACCAGACTCCCAGACTTCTCGCTCGTCTTCCGTTCACGACTCGAGGTCACCCCATCTTTCCGTATCGTCATGCAAAATACAAGGCGACTTTGCCCAGTTTCCCAATTGGGATCAGCGTTCATCGGGATCACATCAAACACTTCACGGCCCTCCTATCGTCGACTCCGAATGTGCGTGCCAGTAAGTTCCCAGCGATCAGTTGCTCCTCGACGAGGCGAGAATCGACCCGAAAGGTTTCCCTGCATAAACGCGTATCGACGAATTGTGGTACGATACTTCTCGGGTTCGCATAAAAGACAGCCTCACATTTCACGTGTTTTCCTCTCGCTTGCGACTCGTAGTCATGTCAAATCTCAACGGGGCTTATGTACAACCTTGCAGTCCTGGCGAATCTCGGGATGGGCTATAAGTCAAACACTACTTATACATCAAGCCTCATAATCATGATGAACATGATCGCCGACGAATTAGTTCGCAGACAACAAGCACCACGCATGACAGTAGGGTGTGGCACCATCATGTGACGGCCACTTATAGCACCCACACATGAGTACCCATGCTGTTGGACTACATGGTCTCAGCCATTTACGTTCTCGGTCGCCTGCATTGAGTATGAGTGAGGATCAATCAATAGGACTATGTTGGTAACAGTCAGGGGACATACCGCACGAGAAAGCCACTAAACTCCCGAAAGGCTGGCATCTACTTGACTGGATCATGGAGGTATGCCGACATATCCGGCGCATTGTCAAAGTCTCCTCGCGGACGAGAAACCCATCCGTGGACGACTTCGTCAAAGTAGATATCAATCTTCCATGTATCCTTACCGATCCACAGCTGCTTGACGTATGCGTCCCACCATTCTATACGGGCTGTCTTTGACTCTGCGTCAAAGCGATAGCCTGTCACAAATGGGGCAGGCCCAAGGTACTCATGCCTAAATGGCCGGATGCGTGCATCAGTTCACTGGTGCCACGTGAGGGGATAGGGCAGACGACACGTACCGACGCAATGCTATGCCTTCTGGGCACACAAAGCTTACGCCATTGAATGTATCATCCGGCTTGGCACTATAGAAAGTGTACACAAGCATGTTCAGATCGTCTCCTTCCTGGAACCGAATCTGCGGAAATCAGGCGAGGCGGTGCGTGTAAGAGCATGAGGTGTCCGAGCAGTACCAGAAGTCCCTTCACCCACCTTATGAGACTCGTCCTCACCGAGATGCCGGATGGGGAGTAACAGCTTGCCAGAAAATGGCGCAGGATACTGCGCATTCGGATGTTTCTGTAACTAGAACGTTGGGCATGCGAGGATGTTCAGCCGGAAAAGTAGAACCCTCTTCTAAGCGCAGCGACATACCTCCCAGCAGATCGTCCCTGTTATGATCTCTTCGAGTGCTTCCTTTATGTTGTAGCGTTCCTTCTCTAAGCTAGCATCGCGTGGATGGAGAGGATCAGTGCGATTCCGCTCTTGACGGCGCTCGGTTCGCCGGCTGATCCATGCATCCCGACTCTGGTCAGTCCACTCGCGCTGCATGTTCAGATTATCCGGGCCGTATCCAAATAAGGGTCTGCAATCGCTATGTTAGGAAGTCATCATACATAACCCCACCTTCGCAAGCGCACCTGCGAGCTATCGTATGAGGTACACGAGAGTTTGTAGGCAGTCACAAATAGCGCCCAGACATTGTACGCCAAACACTTGCCAAACATCTGCTGCAGCTGGCCACTATACCTCAGGGAGTGACTTAGGCCTGCTACGACTCAGCCCTCTTGTACTATGCGGATTCCTATGCATTCCGTGCTATCATTGATACCTTCTTTCATCGATCAATGTTACTAGTTGATATTATACTACAGTGTTAGTTATCAATCACTACAATGGTACTAGCTTAGCACAGACTTATCAAAATGCCATGGGCTACAGTAGGAGGCGACGTCTCTGCGGCTCTCATAAACTACTACCGCCAGATCTACTCACTTACGCTCGATAGAGGCGCGGCCTCTTCGACGGCGAGGAGCTCTCACCCAAGCTACTTCGGACATCACTTTCCTCAAAACCCCTCACAAGGCGACCCAGGCCTTCCTCTTGGTATCCCTCGTAAACTCTCCTTGTCCTCTTCGTGCCCACGGCGGCCTGGCAAAGGTCGCACTCATGGGGTGCAGAGTGTTCAGGCCTTGGAACGATCAAGGAGAGACGAGGGTGCGTCATCAGAACAGTCGTTCCGCCGATGGTCGCGGAGACCGAAGGAAGCATGCCGTCCATCGGAGCAGCGGGTGCAACCACCACAACACCACCCGTCAGGCTCACCGTCACCGGTACCGCGGAAGAGAGTGTGACACGCGAAGGGAATGGTGCGGCAGCTCGAAGCGGGGTGGTTGCGACCGTGGGCCGGGAAGGGATATCGGGGACCGTGCGATGAGGAGTTTGCTGGTTATGCGAGCCTCGTCCCATTTGCTGATCGACGACCTCATACCCCTCACGTACCCGCCCCTTTCCATTCTCGACGGTGGCATACGGGACGTTTGTTGCTACCTCAGCCAAGAGAAGGAGGTTTCCGGAAGAGTTCGCTCGGTGTTCGCCCTTGGGTTCTGTTTCCAATTCACAGACGTTCTGCAGCCTCGACGAACGTCGAGAGTATGCCATTGAGAGTGCGTTCCCTGCCGAAGATCCTTGCGCGGCCTTGGATTTGCGAGACCTGGGTTGTGTGGAATTTTGAGGCGAACAGGTCGGTCCATCATGCGAGGGGCTGCTCTAACCTTTAGCACGTGCGACGACGGAGAAGACGAGCTGCAAGGAACACATACCCGGGGTCATCATAGGGCTCTGGTTTCACTTCCCTGCGACGACGTTTCGCAGGTGGAGGCGCAGAATCTTCGCGGCTGGTTATAACGACTAAGCTGCTATATGTGATGAATGCGAGACCCAAAAACGTACGCTTTGCTCGTAGATGCCATACTATCTGAGACTACAGGCTGAGCCAGCTGCTCGCCCACTAGAGCAGCTCGCCGGTCCTTGAGCCGTTGCGAGCTTCGAACGGCAACCGCGACGAGTCCGTGCGTCCGGGAGGGTCTATGCTTGTGAACTTCATTGATTGCTTCGTCGGTGAGGTGAGATTTCGAGCCCTGGTTCTCGACCTCAGCTGGAACCAGTGGTTAGACCATATCGAGGACTCGAAGACGTTCCATGAAATTCCTCTCATACCTTGATCGAGCCCGGTTGCGCGTGGAGAGGTGTTCATGTTGTGGCCAGAGGCTAGGGAGGGAGGTAGAGGCTGGTGAGAGTGGCAACGGTGGATGAGAGGGAAAGAGGAGAGGTTGGACAAGCGCCCCCTCCGACCCCGCCTTTTATCCACTTGCCAGGTTTGTCGCGGAGCTGGCCCGTACGCCAGAACACAAACATACAAAGAGTTCCGTTGAGCGTGAACACCTCCCGATAATAGAGCTTTGCACTTCAAATTATCGCGTCGACGGAAGAGCGGTCCAAAGCTCTAAACTGTGCATTGCTATCAGACAAAAGTGTCCTTTAGCGTCGTATTGACAAAGCTACTTGAAGACGACTCCTTCATCTCAAACATCTTCCCATGACTGCAAAACAAGTCGTGTCAATCAGCGAATGCACTCTTTCCAGAGGGCAAGAGTTATACAGTTATACGACGCATCACTTCTGCATGTGCCACACACTATGCCTTCAGGACTTGCAGGCAGTTTCAACCAGTCGTGCACCCGATTCACCCAAACTATAACAAGCTTGCAGATCCGGCACAGAAGATATGCCCTGTTGGCAGGACGAGTGAGCAGGTGTGCTCTGATCCTCGCACAGAGGTCGTCGCTGATCGGGAATCGTTCCCTGGCGGACCTGGTGTCCTCGCCCTCTGCAACGAACTTGACGATGCAGTCTGTGGCATCGGTGGGGTGTGTGGCGGCGAGAATGTACTGGCGAGACCTTCCGTACACGTTCCTGACGACGCCAGCGGTTATGATATGATCCGGAGTTGATAGCAAAACGATTCCAAGCGGAAGAGGATCGCTCACCGCTCCCGATCATGTGTAGCATGAGTGTAGACATGATGCATCTAGAGCGTGCATAAAGAACCATGAGCATACACGGACGATCGCGACGTTGAGGCTGCTCACCAGCTTCGGCCAGTCCAACTGTTCAGGTGGAGGCAAGTCCGGGTCCCCACAATCAACGAACCCATCTTTCATGACGACCTGCGTGGTGTCCTCCGGGATTCCCAGAGCCTTGGGTATCTTGCTTCCGTACACTATCTTGGCATCAGCAACATAGATACAAGAGGGGGTCCAGCGCCATATCGGATGCGCTTCACGCCAGTGCCGGTGAATCTCCTCGAAGTCCCCGTGGAACATGGGAGCATGACGATTGCACTGGAAGTATGCATAGCATCTGCGAAGCGCCTCATCTCGGTCGTCAGGCACGCATATGTCCTCGAGGGCGTCCTTCATGCGCGAGAGGAGGAAGAACTTTGCACGTGCGAGGTGCGCCTCCCCTTCGCACTGGACACGAGGGAGTATAGCGAGAAAGTCGTCACGGGTGATAGGCTCGTGTGCGCGCTCTGGCCGAACGAGGTCTTGCACACAGGGTAGCTGTCCGGCTTCGGCGTCGTTTGGCATGAGGGCACGCTCTTGCGCGGAGAACTTCTCCTCATACGGGCCGTCACGCGCGCTTCGTATTCTTCTACTTCCTTATCCTCGCGCCAGAGAATGATCAGCTCCTCGAGCTTGGGGAGATACTTGGTCCAGACTGTCATATGGTCGCATCAGCACCAAAATGAGAGACACCGAGGGCGTGATGACGGCGAGACGCACCGCGCTCTGTCAGTACTTGCGGCTTCCTGAGCAGCTTGTTCGTAGTCGACTTCCAGATCTTCGTCAGCATACCCGAGCTTGCGTAGTCTCTGCTTGCTCTCTGCAATATTCTGACTCGTCCGAGGGCGAGCGAGTGCGACGCATCATCTCTACTACACTCACTCTGCGGATCTGGCAGCTTCGATCGCATCGTTATGATTCTGTCGATTCAATTGGCACATCTGCAACCAGGCCACAATCTCGGCCGCATTCTGCAAGTGTCAGTCAAGTAAGTACATCCTAAGACGAAGTCAACACACTGACGATATGGCGGGCCATGACGGCTTCCCTGTCCGAACGAACTCGCTCGTGGAACAAGGCCTCGTTCATGCATGCACCGTAAGCTGTCTAGCCTCTGGATCGCAGCGTCGACATCTGTGACGTAGTGTATACAGCTCGTGTGCCGTATGAAATTTTGGGTCAGTAGGGTAGTGTCGACGGAAAGAGCATAGTAGGATTGGGGATGCAGTCGCACCGGCTTGTCCAAGTCTCTTGTCGAGTGAACGATATCATTCAATCATGCTAAATAGCGCCCGAACACGAAGCCGACGTATCCTGGTTCGTTATGTTACCTTAAAAGGATATCTTCGCATCGCACTATTAGGGAGTTTCGACCAAGCCTCAGGATAGTATGCCTGAGGCCGATGACGGAGCTTTCAATTTATACAAACGCGACAGGGCGACAGGAGGATTCAAGGAGATCTACAATCACAAACCGCAAGAGTCCAAGAACTAGGTACATTAAATAACTATAAAAATTACAAAACAGACGGTACCACAACGACAAGGAGTTGCGCCATGAACATCATTCGAACCGGAGAGACCCAGTCGAGACAAGTACGTCAGAACACCTACAACAAGGCCGAGACTGTAGCCCAATCAGACAACGTTCGAGGATATAGAGTTAGCGATCCTCAAACGCGCGCTTTCTTCCTAGCAGGGGCGGAATCGTCGTCCTCCCTCTCCGGCTTACGCGCCATCCTCTTCCCAAGCACAGGTGCAGGCCGCGCAGAAGCAGCGGCAGCTGGAGTGCCGGAGCCAACTCGCGACGGCCCGGGTGCGGGTGCCTGAGGTGCGGTCCTGGGCCGGTGGACGATGCTCGTCACCAGGGGTTGACCACCCTCCGGAATGCGGCCGACAGGGAGGTGCTCCATGGGGACCACCGACACCTCGACGCGGAAGAGTGACTTCTTCATCACGTACTCGCGCGGCCAGTTGTGCCTGCCCAGTAGCAGGCCTTCGTCGACGTCCATGTCTTCCGCGAGACCATCCGGCACACCAGCCGCTCCCGAAGCCTCTGCGCCTGCGTCCGCGTCCTCCTCTTCGGAGTCGACCATGAGGGAGTGTTCGACCTCGGCCAGGTCATCCTCATCGTCCTCCGGCGAGCGGGCGCGCTTCTTGCCCTTGTCCAGAGGCGCGACAGGAGCCTCCTCGACCGTGGGCAGAACACGGCCCTTGCCCTTCGAGTCGGTGAGGGGTGGGTCCTGGGGGAGACGGGAGGACTGAGGCGTCTTCCGAGAGAAGGGGAAGGCGGGACCCCCGCGCGACGTGCCCAACAACCCCAAGCTCTGCAAAGACGGGGTCCTCGAGAGCTTGAGTGAGCGAGGGGACAGTTCACGCTTCACACTCCCGGCGGCGGGAGCAGCGACGGGTTCCGGAGTCGAGGGGCGGGCTTGCTCGGTACCGGCTGCCTTGACCTGTGCCGCGTCGACCTTGCTCAACGCATCGGGAGTCGCAAGACCGAGTGGCGTCACGTCCCTCTGCATCCTCTCGCGTTCCATGGTCTTATAGGGGACGACCTCCCCGTCTGGGAGAATGAGAACGGCGTGGTGCCGCCTAAGCTCATGGCCGGGAGGGACACGACGACGAGTGGTGGTCTGGGGGGCGTTCGCCCTCTCGTACGCCTCGTTGCCAGCGACTTGTGCTGGCGTGAGCTCCGCACCCCTTGTGAGGATGTTCTTGCGCGGCTGCGTCGGGGAGCTGGAGGTCTCTCCCTCGGTCTGGCTGGCGGTATCGACAACGGATGGGAAGGGAGAGATGGCAGCTTCAGCCGGTTTCTCCGAGACAGTTTGGGTGCGGTCAGCCTGGTGCTTCACCGACGGCTGAGTCTCGTAGCCGGTGTACCCTTCTCTCCGCAGAGGCACGGCGTTGTACTTCTTGAGCCTCTCGATGACCTCCGCGCTCGGCTCGAAAAGGCGCGAGGGCGGAAGGTGTGCGTATTCCGCCGGATCGGGCGCAATGTATGAAGGGACGAAACCGTCGTCGGCGGGGTTCGATTCGGCAGCAGGCGAATCCAACCATGGAGCACCAGCGCCGTGGGACTCACGCCGAAGAGGGGGGAGGCCATACTTCTTCCCGAGCGCGAGCTTCTGCGCACCTGTCAGGAAGGGACGGTCCTCTGTCTGGCCTTGCGAGCTTGGACCGGCGACAGGAACGCCCTCGGGACACTCGAGGTTGGTCGCGTCTTGTCGTGTCAGGCGACCGTGGTGGGAATCGGTCGAGGGACCGATGTTGATGTCGAGCGGGCCAGTGCCCTGAAGCCCGCATGTCTCCGCTTCCTCCTGTTCGACAGGAGTGCTCTCTGGTGCAGACTCGGAGTGCGAAGACTCCTCGTCGTCGATGGCCACAACGCCTCCATCGCGGCTTCCAGTCTCATGCCCGCCCTCGGCTGCTGGTTGTGCGGGCTGCGCATAACCAGCGGTTCCGTCGAAAGGATGCCGTGGTGGGGGCGCATATTCCCTGACATATGAGAAGGGCGGGGGCACGTACTTGTACAGTCTCGCCCCCAGTACGCTTCTGAACTCCGTTTGGGGTCGAGGACCGCAGCGTTTTGCTGTGAGGAGCGTCGCGTTCATCTGCCGAATGGACGCATTCAGACGGTCGTACTCGTCCGTCGGTACCGGGGAGAAAGCAGAGGCTTGCACAGCCTCTGGAGACGGTTCTGCTGTATGTGGAGGGGGTGTGGCTGGTTCGATGGCCTTGGCTTTGCCCTTGCCTTTGGTCGACGTCCCACGCGCGGTGTTGGGCTCCTTCTTGGCGACAGCACGCTTACGGGGAGCGGGAACCGGCACGGGAACAGAGGAAGGACCAGCCTCACTAGTTAACGAATGGACGTCAAAAACGAGTCAATCATGAAAAGGAAGTACAAGCACCTCTCGAATGAAGTGATTGCTGCCTGGGTGCCCTTGCGCGCACGCTTTCGTGGTGGCGGAGCAGGGACGGGAGCAATGGTGGGAGGATTGTTGGACGGTAGCGAAGCGCTGGTTAGAGAGCGTATTAGTCAGATGAGGACTCACGTCCACAGGAGAACGGTATAGGAGACGTACGCGTTGCTGGTCGATGCCACAGGCTGCGCATCGTCTTGTTCTACAGTTTTGCGGGAACGACGGGGTCTTGTGACCCTCTGAACGGCTGTGGCGACTTGACCCAGGATCTTCTTAGATCGTGTTTGAATGGTTTGGTTAGCCCCATTCGTGAGGGCAGGAGCGACAGGGGGTGGAGGAGGAGGAGCGGGGGCAGGGGCAGCATTGTTGGCGGCAGGGGCAGCATTGTTGGCGGCTGAGGGAACGGTTAGAGTGGCCGGAGGGACCGTTGCCAGCGAAGTAGGAACTCACCAGCAGCAGCGCGAGTTGCACTCCTGGTTACACGACGGGGGATCATGTTGAAGCAGTGGTATGTGTGGATGGGGTGTGGAGGGGTCTGTAAGTGTGTGGCTGAGGAGCGAAGGAAGGGGATCGTGGTGGTGGAGAGAAGATGAGTTCGAGTTGTGCAAGGCGCCGGGTTTTGTACAGATTTGTGCAACAATAGCCGGAGTCAAGCGGAGGTGCCACCAGGCCAATGCGCTGTGTCCGGCGCTTCGTGTTCCTGGGCCACTGCTTTTAGTGTTGTCCTCGACTGCCATGGTCTCCGCTGTGTCAACTTGACAAAAGCCGTTCCACGTGTACTTTCCTTCAGCAAGGCAGTCTTCCCAGGTTCTGTGGGCGGTTTATGAGGGTGGAAATACGTATCAGCCTGTGCGGGCGCGAGCGGGTTACTCCCTAAGTCGACCGAAATGGAGCGCGCTGGAAGCGTCTCAAGTATGCGCTGCGCTGTTTTTCGTGCTATCAAGCGGACTGCGTATCTCGAGGTCGGCTCGGGGAGGGTCTGGCAGGCTGAATGCCCATACTGCTCTTGCTTGTTGTTGATGAAATGTTCGTTCAATCGTCACTACTAGAATCATACACCAGTAAACCCACCTTCTACTCTCTAGGCCAACATCTGGACTGGAACCTGGCATGGATTTCGTTACGTATTCGTGTCCTCCCGTGCCCACTGCTGAATCGGCGAGTGCCAAGCGGATAAGCGACGATAGAGGCCGTTCCCATCGATACCTGTAAGTTCCGGGGCCTCATGCAGTGTTGAGTAGATCGTGCTACAAGTGTTCACTCACAAGCTGACGATCCGTCAAGCAGGGGACAACAGGGGCGACACTACCCCCGCATGCGACGACCGCGTGATTGCTCCGCCGTTCGCCTGGTCAAGCAATCAACAAGCACTACTTTGCACCATGCGTAGTAGAGCGCGTAGAGGTGTTAGAGGCCCGTATGTTGACATTCTGGGAATGGGGTCGTCGTCGTCGTTGCCGACGTCGAACACGTCGCAGCACTGCCACAGACGTTTCGTAGATCTGATTGCGCCCTCGGCCCGCCTCTAAACCGGTCCGAGTCTCCCACCGTACCTGACTTCGTCGCCGCCGCCATTGTCATCGTCGCCGTCGCTGTTGTCGTCGGTCATCGCTCACACCTTAATGCATCCTAGTACCTTGCCACACGACCATCAGACCAGTACGAACACAGAGACCATATCTTTGAAGTCTGCGTCATTCGCAAGGATCATGTGCACACTCAGTCTTGGGCCTGCTGCAGTGCCGCTACTGCATGGAGTTCTTTGAGGCGATGAGTTCTCTCAAAGCTGAGTATATCTTCTGGATGATTCCGCGTCTGCAGCACAGGTCGAGACACACCGGCTTTGTGGCCTTTACAAGCGAGCCACTCCTTGTCCCCATGGCTTTGGGCCACGCCGCCAAATCCTTTGTCGTCCACCCTCGGCTACGCCAACGAGAAGACACTGAGCGCATGGCGGCGTGGATGCGATGGCCCAGTGGCGGGATCGATCTCCCTACAAAGGAACATTTACCTATGTGCCACTCACGGGCGACTCGTCGGGAAGCGTTGTCGCCTTGTTGTCGGCTGGCTATAAGCCTGCTCCTTGTGCGGACCAGGTAAAGCACCCCTCTTTCTAACACCATGTACTCTCACCTATCTGTCGTGTTGTTCTCTGCCGTCGTCGCTTTGGCAGCCGTCGTTGTACAGTACGTTCCACATCGACTCGCATTCGAGAGGATGGATGCCTGACGCGAAGGACACAGCTTCTTTCGTACTCATCTAGGGCAGCATCGTGTGGCGAAGGATGATGAGAGGATGGAGCAGGTCTTGGGTGAGTTGCATATCTGCCATCTGATGAATGTGCAAGGACTTACATCCCGTCGTTCTTTTATTCGTGCCACACAGAGCGGATTCTAGTCGTTCTCCACGAGTCTCGTGGACCCGAGGAACGGGCTGATATACTAAAATGGGACTTTCTCATTGGTGGGCGTGTATATCCCTCGCAGTGAATGATGCTAAGGCCCGTCACACAAGCTCTCGCCCGGCTCTCTCTTATACTGCAAAGCGATGTCGACAGAGAAATCTATTTTGCACGGCTTTCCGAGACGGAAAGCGAGGCTAGGATCATCACTGTCTCTGTGGAGCTGTCCTATTGCCATTGCTTGCCTCCTGATCCCCATGCGCCTAGGAGGATACAAAGTATGAAGACTCGTCCCCTACGCGTGATGCTTCACTTATCTGATTCGTACATTTGAAGGTACCGATTCAAGGCTCCGAAGGAGGGACGCTTTCTCTGGCGCGTCCCATCCGCAGGTGGCCTGGGACAGCAGATGGTGGTTGACACCGCGCGACCCGACCAATTCTCCTTTCGGTCTCGATCTGGAGCAGTGGATGCAGAGCGTGAGGATCGTCCGACGCAACTCGGTCGAGTTGCGCCAGGTTGCTCCTGGCTCAGACAGCTTGAACGAACGCTGGTGCCGCGCTTTCCAGGACACCCCCATGTTCGCCAACTTCAATGTTTGGGACCCAGCTTTGCACGAAAGGCTCGCGGACCATGTGGTGTCCATTCCGTGGCCCGGCTTCCGTCGCTAGCCGTGTGATTTTCTTCATCTTTGCATCGCATTCAGCACGCCAGGACTCTTCTCTTCTCCTATTGTTCCACTTTTTGGTGGGGTCGCACTGTACGAGAAACTCATAATGGTGGATGGTAGAGGTAGTCGGATGAGCACACGACCATATTGTACATTTTTCTACGTTGACCTTGTTCCACTTCATACCATTCTGTTCATTCACATCCCTGCCCATGATACCTACAATGTAATGTAACATCTAGTTCTGTAGCCGCGTTGTTCAAAATGTACCTGTATTGCACGCCTTGGTGATTCAAGTTGCCAATCTTGGTGGGATGCTGGGATACCCTTTCGGCGCCAAAGGAGCGTCGTGCACGGCGCCGCGAGCTCGCTGATTTGGACTGTCTGCAACGTTCACACTGCACAGAATCGTTCTCGTCTACGCTCCATGTCTCTGCTTGTACTCTCAGCGCACGACGTGCTCGATGTCACGAAGCGATTCACTCCAGACGAGCTCGTCGACCTCATGGCCGTCGTCTTCTCGCAACTCTCCACCTCCGATCCCGGGATCGTCCAACCGCACAGGACAGCCATCTCGACGGCGAACCACACCGCGCTGTTCATGCCATCGCGTATCGCGTCGGCCGGGACGACGATGAAGGTCGTGTCGGTGCCCACGGCGAACGCGCCCGCGGACGTGAAGGCGAGGGGGCTGCCGGCGAGCACGATTGTCATGGACGAGCAGAGCGGGCATGTGAGGGCGATTGTGAACGCGAGGCTGCTGACGGCGCTGAGGAATGCTGCTGGTATGTGTTGCTCGCGGTCTATTCTGTCCTCTCGTATGCCTACGTAGGCGAAGTATTGTCACCCGGAGGTCTCAGGCAATAGTACCCCAACTGCTTCGCCAACATCCGTCCAACATCCGTGGCCAAGGGACCAACGTTCACATGCGTCTGTAGGATCTCTGCTTGCGACGCGTCTCCTCCTGCCTCATAGCCAAGGCCCCACCACCATCCTCGCCATCGGCGCCGGGGCCCAGATCCAGGCGCACATCTCGCTCTTCCTCGCCGCGTATTCCACCATACAGCGCTGCGCGATCTTCAACCGGTCCCATAATGCTCGTGTGCAAGCACTGCAAGACAGCCTTCGTAACGCCCATCCAAGCCTCGCGTGGACGTTCGGAGTGCTCTCTGCGCCTGAGGAGCAGGCCCTTGACCTGCGGGAAGCGGTCGGCGGCGCAGACATCATCGTTACGGCCACGCCCTCGACGGTGCCACTATTCCTCTCGGAGTGGGTGCGGCCAGGGACGCATCTCTGCCTCATCGGGTCATACAAGCCGGAAATGTCAGTGACGGTTCGCCTTTGGTCGAGAGACAGGACGGTTGATGACCGCTGTCCCTCCCTGTAGGCACGAGATCGACACTGAATTGGTGAAGCGCGCGGGCAAAGTCGTCGTAGACCAGAAGTCGGCATGCTTGGTCAGTAGTCATACTTAGTCTATGTAGACCGCCAGACCTGATGCGTTGAACAGGTAGAAGCCGGAGAGCTCATCTCGGCCGGCTGCAGGGAGACTGATATCGTCGAACTCGGAGAGCTCTACGACGTTGTCCCAGCTGCACAGGGCACGTCTGCATCATGGCGCGTGCGCGACGAGCTCGTTCGGGATGTGCGGAGTAGAGGAGATGTCACCATCTTCAAGTCTGTCGGGGTCGGCGTGCAGGACGTCGCCATCGCTTGTGCTGTGGTGGACCGAGCCTTGGAAGACGGCATAGGTAGAGCGATCAACGACTACGATGCGGACCTCCCTGCGACACGCTGAGAAGGGTGAATGAGTTGAACCTCTTCTTGCATATGTACTTGCCACTGAGGAGCATGGATACAGACGAAGAGCTTTGCTGTGTGTACGTCTTGATGTCTGAAGTCCAGCTTTGTGGTTGGTCGGCTGAATGCGCTGCTCAGGGTCTCATACTGCATGCGCAATCAAGCGATAGCTTCACGCTCGCTTCAGCTTCCATCGCACGTTGAATGTACCCGTGATACACCTCACTGTGCTATTGCTGCCCTATATGAGAATCGCGCAACGGAGGCGAGGGACGTACGAGATGCAGGAAATCGCATGACCACAGTCTTGCCCACTGGACGACGCTCGTTCAGTGCATATATGCGGTAGTGCGAAGCGCATCAATGCAAGGGTTTGAAGGTGCTTTCTTGAACGAGGTCGTGCACAATGCGGGAGTGGCGTGGCTCGCGTGCCATCCCCATTTCATGAGATCGCTTGCCGCGCGCAGGTCAACGTGTGTCTCGTACGAATACTATCGCCGCTGTGTCGCTCAACTTCTAGAAGGTACATATGAAGAGTTGCACTGGCACATGAACGTCGGTACGGTATGTGGGCAACATCATCTACCATAACTGCTTGTATTTACATTGGCCCACCGAAGTATACTAGGGATTAAGTGCCTCGCAGGAGTCCGTGCTGTATGCGCCCCGTCCGGAAGCAGGTGGTCGTCCGAATGCAAGAATGCACTCATCTAGCCGAGCAAGTGCGTTTGAAGTATGTCTGTGATTCACTTCCGCTTTGCGTGGCTCAAGCATGGATTGCACGTGTACAGACATCCGGTGCCTGATTCCTTGAGAACAACTGAGCACCGGACGATGCCGGGTGCTTGTCGAGTCCTCTCTGACTGTTGAACGAGCTGGCATACTGACAAGAGTAGGTTAATGTCTTGGAACGACACTGGTGCGTTTGTAGGCCGTCTGGTATAACCCGCTAGATAAATGTGAGAGCTCGCAGTCCAATGGCGGAGTATTGATATAGCGACTGCGCAGCTCATGTTTATCGTGCCGAGGCGGTCTGCTTTGCATCTACTAATTGTTCAGGCCGATATGGGCGACAAAGAAACCTCTGTTTCTCACCTCGAAACTTCCCATCGCAGAAGCGAGTGGTTTCGTCGAGGCATGAGACACCTGTAGGCCGGCATGTGATGGGTCGGGATGATGTTGGGACGGTGCGCAGGAGATGATCGCTGAACGGTCATCTGCGAGCTATTCTGAGCAGCAGCTCCAGCATCCAGGCTGTGCACAGTTCATAACAAGATGTCGGAGGGTCGGTGCCAAATGCCCCTTGTAGGTGAGACAGCCACCTCTTCCAAGGCGCCGCGAGATTGACATGCGCTCTTTGTGCGATTGACAAGGGCTGCGACACCCTGACTGCTTTCGACGTTGTACCATGTTCAAAGCGCGCCAGACAATGTATATAACATCGTCCAGGGGGTGTGGGTGGTCCAGCAGCAACTTCACTCCTTCCAACCACTCTCGTTCTTGACGAGCAGGTCTCACGCCACTCTCTCGATACATACTCAACTTCACTTATTCTCTCGCCTCCTATCATGTATTCCGTGACAATCGTCGTTGCATCTCTCTTGGCCTTCGTTCCGAACGTCGTAGGCCACGGTTATCTCAAGAGCGTCGCCATCGACGGCAAGATCTACCAAGGGAATGTCCCGAACAACCCCACTGGTGAGTCCGCGTGTTCCGTCTGCTGTATATTATTGCTGAATGCGACCCATAGTCGACAGTCCCATCCGTCTCATTGACGATGTAGACCCCGTGAAGGGATCTTCGAACCCGAACTTGGCATGCGGCCAGCACGCGCAGAACGCAGCTCTGGTTGTGCCAGCAAACCCAGGCAGCAAAGTGACGTTTGACTGGGCCTCGGGCCAGGGTGGTAACGTACGCATCTTCTCGCTGTTTTTCGCACATCCACTAGCGTACTAAGTGGTGGCGCGGCACATAGTGGATTCACAACACCGGGCCGATGATGACCTACATGGCGGCTTGCGAGGGCACCACATGCGACAAGTTTGACGCCTCGAACGCTCAGTGGTTCAAGATCGACGAAGCTGGTCAGAAGAGCGGTAGCTCTGCTTGGGTGCAGGCAGACCTCAGTAAGGATCACATATGCATCTTGGCGCGGTCTTGGATTTGACTTCTCTTCCTGAAGCTACTGGAGGGACGTACTCTGTTACTATCCCCAGCGACATCGCGCCTGGAGACTATCTCATCCGGCACGAGGTTTGTCTGCGCAGATAACCTACTCTTTGTACGAATATTGATAAGTCGCGCACTACCTATAGCTCATCGCGCTCCAGATCGCCCTCTCCCTTGGAGGCGCCGAGTTCTACCCGTCTTGCACACAAGTCCGTGTCGGTGGCAACGGCAACGGCACTCCGAACGCCACAGTCACCTTCCCTGGCGCATACAAGGATACCGACGCTGGCATCTTGACTCCGGACGTGCGTCCTTTCTGTTACCATGTGATCCTACGCGCGCTGATAACTTTACCATGATGTAGGTTTACAACCCTGGCTTCGTCTACTCGTTCCCCGGCCCTGCCATCGCTTCCTTCGTCAGCGCTTCGGGCAGCAGCAGTGGCAATGGGAACAACGCTGCATCCGCTTCCAACGGGAGCACCCCCGTGGCCTCCGCCACGTCCACAACTGAGTCCGCCGCGGCCTCGGCTTCGTCGACTGCCACCGCCGGTGGCTCTGGCGGCTGCTATGATATGAACACCTATGACGAACGCGATGAATCTCAGCCACGCCGTATGAGCCGCGTCATGCGCAGACTTCAACACTAGGCTTGAATCGTATGCTGGCGCGCGTACTACCAGTACATGGCGGAGAGGTTTCGAGTGCGGGAGCAGGACTCCTGGAGTAGAAACCGATCGCCAGAGGCCTCATGTGTAGACTAAGATTATATTATAGTATGTATTCACGTTTCTCACTCACAGCACCACTCCTAAGCGGATTGTGGGGTATGTACGGCGAAAACCCTTGGGCTATCTTCTTCACAACATTTGTGATAGTACGTGGTCATGCATATGTACATGCAGTAAGAACCTCACGCGCGCGTTGCCTTGACCCAAGCCGCGACATCCTCCGCCCATTCCTCGCCCTCTCCGCTCAAAAGCGCCCAATGAGGGCTGATGTGGTTGTGGCCCTTCATGATGTCGTACTTGACCGGCTTCCCGAGGCGCTTCCCCATCTTCTCTACGAAGATGTCCACGACCTGCCTGATGTACGGCGGCTCGCGCTCGCTCGCGAGCACATACATATCAGGGAGCGATGCGACCAACTCGTCCGAGGCCTTGTCGAGCAGGGCGTTCGGCATGTTCTCGAGCGTTGCTTCTTGCGATCCGTAGTAGCTCTCGAGGACCCCGGGAGCTGCGATAGGGATGCTGAAGTCAAACTCGAACGCACCGCCTTTGGGTATGAGGCCGGCAGTGGCTGTGCGAACGGGCGAGTCGAGAGGGAGAACGGACGGGGAGAGATAGAGGGTTATGATGTGGTTCGCGCCGGCAGAGTGTCCCATGACGTATAGCTTCCCGACACCAGTGAGGGCAGTTGGGTAGGGGGATGCAGCGGTGACTATAGACGTGTTCGTGAGGAACCAGGAGATCGCATCTCTAATGTCCTCGACTGGTTCGGGGAATCGGGCTTCAGGAGAGAGGCGGTAGTCTGCGATGACAACCATGATCCTGCACATGTGATGAGTGATCATCGCGAGGGCCCCTGGAGTGAGAGCTTGGATTACCCGCGTTGAGCGAAGAATGCTCCAACATTGGCGTACCCAAGGTCGTAGGGCGCTCCGTTCTGACGATCGCCAGAGCTGAATCCACCTCCGTACTCAAAGAACAATACGGGAGGCTTCGTAGAGGATGCCGGGTCAGGGTAGTACACGTCGAGCTGTAACATATCGCGGTGTCAAGCATAGGGATGATACTTCCTGAATAGCACATACCTGGTGTCTGTCCGTGTTACCGTAGCGGAAAGTACGGCGAGGGAAATTCTCGATTTCATTTCTTCTTTTCTCAAGAAGCTTCATGAACGCAGCCTTGGCTAGAACAGAGAAATCCAGGTCAGTTGGGATTACATACCACCGAGGGCTCGGGTTGGAAACGCAACGAGCCTCTCTCAATGAACGTTGATGACACAGTTGTGTGAGACAATTGGAGGTATTGGCTGCACCACCGTCGTCCGCAATCGCAAAAGTGATAATAGATGCCTGCAGCATCCGACGACTACCGAACACTCACTAGGGTCAAGGATGTTGGGAATATTATCATCGGTGAAAGCAGCAACGACCTCCATGTTGGTCAATGTCAGAGGATTTGGCGAATTACTGAAGAGAATGGAAACTGTGAGTCTGACGAAGCCCAGGACGGGCTGCGGGGCTTTATAGGACAATCACGCGCAGACGCGATCCTAACAATCCTGTGGGAACGATGTGCTCCAGATGCATACCGGCGTTCAACGAACCCGTGAGTGACCTGGGACTTGGGCTTGCTCCCGATCTCACTCTGTCAGCAGAGGGGAGGTCATGGGACAGGCTCTGTACCTGCTCAAGCTCTCACCCGATGCACAAACGAGGTTTAGAGTGATTGACATATTAGGAAGGATGGGAGGGCACAGCGCGCAAAGCTTCAACTCTCAGAAAGCGTCTTCCAAGGACCATGATACACAGATCAGAATGATCAATAGGGGATCGACGGTGCGTCAGGGCTATAGTTGCGATACGTCGAGTGGCCTATACACACCGATTACTGCAACAAGAACACATACAGAGATACAACTTGCCCCTAACCTGCGTGCAAGCTCATCGGAACGTCCGTGACTGGTTCCCGGTCTTCAGCTGACTATGCGCCTTGGGTGCTGCCGGGAAGTTGCCATAGAACGAGGCATTCGATCCTATGTCAACCATCAACATCTCTTCTCATGTGGCGCAACGAGACTATGCGCACCTTTCGCATGCTTTTGTCGCTTCTTGGCACTGGGCTTGTCTCCCTCGTGGTCCGATCCGTCGTCCAGAATGTTGGACACCGAAGCGTAATCGAACGCTTCCACCTCTGCCTCCTCAGGCTTAGGACTCGTGTCTGCAAGATTGCTCGCCTCGCCCTTCTCTGCCGCACGCTCGCGCTTGCGTTTGGACTTCGCCTTCCGTTGACCGACCACAACGATTGTGTCGTCGACAGGCGGTGCTTGTGCGGTCGTGCGCTGCGACAGTGGGACAAACGCAACTTCGGCTTGACCTTCGACTTTGAGCACACTTTCATCCTCCATAGCTGCGGAGGCGGGAGCGACTCCGCTTGATGCTGAAGTTGTGGTATGGATGACGTTGGGAACTGTGGGTGCAATGACGAGTTTGCTGTGAATGCGCGTGGCGGCTTCCAGAAACCGAGCTCGATTTGTGGTCGAATCAGGAGCGTGCTCTCGTTGAGTGTATGACTGTCGACCGAAGAGCGCGCTCCGCTGGGCAATAGGAAGTGGTTCGACGGCTTTTCGTTGCAACGAAAATCCGAACAATGTCGATTGGACAGCGGTGATTGCGGACACTACGGGCACTGTCACTATGGAATGGCTGATACACGAATCATGCAGCTTACCCCGCGACCATAACGAATGGGTTGGATCGCTTGTGGATGATTCAGAGGTGATTGCATCCTCTACTCGATCTACGGCCATAGGAGCGTCTGCCGTCTCGACAGACGATTCTCCTGAGCTTTCTTCCGTTATACCAGGCGCGCTAAGCGCACTCTTAACAGCTTGACGGATGGTGTCGAGCAGCTCCTTAGCGCGCCGCCTGATGACAGGCGGAACTGGGTGGAAGACGGCAAGCAATGCTGCCATGTCTCCCGGTGTCCGCTCTGCCAAGGCGAACAAATAGTGATTAGGCAGAACATATCTATGAGTAATCGCGCGTGAGCTCGGTGGGACAGCCTGAACAAGGTTGGCTAACCTTGTGCTCTCGTCTTCCTCCCGAGCGATACGATCACGCCACGCGTGCACAGCCAGGTATACAGCGCGCTGCGCGCCTGCAGCACTTCCCGCTGGGATAGTAGAGCTTGCCATGAAGTTACTCTTGTTCCATTTCCGTGCCAGGGTATCCCAACCGCCTGGACCGGAGCCTCCTTCGGCGTCGTACGTTTCCTTCTCATACACGCGCATGGCTGTCTCCTCGGACCGAGACAGCACTTCGCGGACAAGAGCGTGAGCAGGTGGTACAGTAGCATCGGGAGCTGGTGTGGAAGATGAGGAGGAGGGGCTTTGTGCACGAGACTGTGCGCGAGATTGTGCGCGATCAAGTAGTGCGTTGCGGAGGTGGTCGTAGATGAAGAGTAGGAAGTGGGTGTCGGAGCGGGCATACTGGAGCATTTCCTCTGGCAGAGGTCTGGAAAGGCGCACATATCGATGAGCAGTCTCGTCCGTGCAGCAAACAGACATACCGTATACGCCAATCTGCAAGCTGGTAGCGCTTATCGGCAGTGAAATCGCAGTACATTTCGAGTAGCGTCGCAAGTCCATGCCGTGGAAAGTCTGCCGTCTGCGGGTGAAAACCAGAACGCATATATGCACGTCTCACGTACCTAGGACCTTGGACGCATGGTAGGTATCGAACAAGTTGACTACATAGATGTTGAAGTCCTGCTGAAGCCAGACAATATCGCTCTCTGCACCATGGAAAACCTATGTGCTTTGAGCGTTTTGCAAAGCCCAAACATACGCATATACATACCTTCACAACATCAGGATTCGTGAAGACCTCGTTCAACTCCTCCATCTCGTCCCGAAGCGCGAGCGTGTCGACAACAAAATCTTCTTCGCGTGTACTGATCTGCATCAAACAAACGAAACCCCCAAAAGTGCGATAGCTATGGTACTCCAAGTCTACGGCTACTTCGTGTGCGCCTCGTAACTTGTCCAACATAGTCGCGAAGACGTCGGAGGTTGATACCCATGTGAACGGCGTTTCTTCGAAGGATCTAGGGGGTATTGGGGTTGCCGAAGTGAACATACGGGCAGGATATGATATGTGCTTGATCTCGTAGCAGTAGGGGTGTATCCTGGTGTGCATTAGCTGGATCAACACGAAGCAGGAGTAGTGACAGCAACATACGAGGTTGACAACCCCTCTTCATCGTTCTCCGAGTAATTATACCCCAGTGGTACTCGGGCGTTATACTTGTGCCGCAGTGTAGGAGCCCACGCAATGTGGCTGCGGTTGTCTGGTTTTCGCTTGAAGGCCAGCTGCGGTTTGGCAAGATACGACGCGTGCTGCAACGCAGGGTCGAGGCGACCTTGTACAACAGTGCTCTTCTTCTGAATTGTGGTACATGCACATTCTGAATACACTCGAGAATATGAGGCACGTACCTTCTGTGTTGTGGCGATAGGTGCAGAACTGACCGCAATAGCAGGTGGCTTGATGTTCCCAAGAAATTCGTCCAAGCCTATATCCTAACTTCCACCATGAGTTGTGGACGCTGTATGCATAGGAGTGTATACCCACCGCGCGTTCTAGCAACTGGTCCATAGAATCCACCACCAACGAGTGGAAGTTGTCCAGGACGTCATCTTGCACTTCCAAGCGTCCCTTTCCCTTTCCCCTGCTGCTCAAGGAAGGATTTGCACTTGACGCGAGATGCAGGAGTTTATTGGTGAGTGCAAGGACTCTTGAGGAGCACCGGTCAACCTCTTTAGCGAACTCCGGGTGCACGGAACGGTGAAATGGGATGTCCGCAGGCAGCGAGACAGCGGCACGAGTCGCTTTCAGCGCAGAGCCTTGGAGTTGAGTGTTATAATCGTGGAACGTCGTCGACGACAGACCAGACGAGGAGGACATGGTGGTGATCGACGGCGTGCTCACTATGCTGAGCGCGCTCTCTGCTGCAGGGTGTCGGAAATTTCGCGTGACTGGGGTGACCTCGGGTGTCACACCGTGACCCGGACGCGTTCTACGCTGTTCTGCGCGAGCTCAACGCTGCTCTCAACCTCGACGAACTCTTGACTCCAGCTTGCGCTTATCTCCCTCAACGGCGTTATGTCAAACACCATTGCCTTGTAAGTTGTCGTCAACGCGCATATAACGGTGACTCACACCTTGTTTAGGTACCCGTTGTCCAACTTCACCTTTAGGTACGCTCATCTCGGATTGGCTTGGCTGGTAGCTGATCCTTTGACGCGTTCAGCACGAAGGAGGCCCAACCTGAAGAAGACCCGTCCGTATCTGCACGTCTGCAACGGCTTCAGAACAACTATGAGGACTTCGGTATGCGCAGAACCGTCGAGGGCATTCTTGTCGTGCATGACCACGGCCACCCGCATATCCTCATGCTTCAAATCGCGAATGCGTTCTTCAAGCTGTACGTGCCCTTCCTCTTACCTGTTCTATGTGATATGTGTCCCCTGAACGAGCTGTTTGTCGTCTTATATAGTCCTGGGGACTACCTGAAGCCTGGCGAAGATGAGATTGAGGGGTTGAAGAAGCGACTGGACGAGCGCCTTGCGCCACCCACAGGATCTGGACAGTTCAACTCGTCGCATGGCGTGGACAACGAATGGGAGATAGGTGATTGCCTAGCGCAATGGTGGCGTCCTAACTTCGAGACGTTCATGGTGCGTACTTACAATGCCTGTACATTATACGGCGCGAGAACCCAAACCGTGCACAGTACCCATTCATCCCCGCGCATATCACGAAGCCGAAGGAATGCAAGAAATTGTTCTTGGTGCAGATGCCTGAGAGAAGTAAGCTACAGAGTGCCTCTTGGCCCAGGTACACCATTGCTCACGCGCATTTCCGTAACAGAGGTGCTTGCTGTCCCGAAGAACATGAAGCTGCTTGCCATTCCATTGTTCGAGCTGTATGACAATGCTGCTCGGTACGTGATAACGCGCATATAGCCGTGTCAAACGTTCACTCATCTTGTTCTCTAGCTATGGACCTCAGCTCTCCGCCATTCCTCATCTTCTATCTCGGTATGTATCATTCTGTGTACATGTCCGGATGTGTACTGAATATGAAGCCTATGCGCAGATACAACTTCATCTACCAGTGATCATCAATCACAGCAAAAGTACATCATTCTTCAGTGTGTCAGCTTTCACCCGTCATGTCGTGTCGTGTTGTCTCTGCATCTTGTTGCTCCTCTGTGAATAGAAGTCTTGCTCTGGATCGTCCATGTATTGTACGTTCTCAACTCGTTCAAATTACTTGTATCAGTCGCACTCTAGCTGTCGTCCTTCGAGCTTTGGGGGGTAATCCTGCTCCACAAGTGAGGTTCCTCTCGGAAGGCGACTCAGATGGTGCGTGCTCTTTGCATCTACGATGTGGTACACACCGTACTGAGGAGTCTATAGCAAATCTTGGTAGCTCTGAGAGTGTGCGAGATCGGTGATGGCAAGAGGCTTTGCCGTTCGACAGTTGAGGGTTCTGGCCCTGTCAACATTGAACTATATGTATGTGTACGATTTTGTGTCCTGCAAGTGGACTTTGTTAATCACCCTCCAGCGCACGGATGTATTACCGTCCATGAAATTATTGCTGTGCAATGCACCCGCGGCGCCGCGGTGGACAGAGAGCTGACATCTACGACCCGGCACCTCTAACCGTGCTTGTCATGACGCTGTCCTCTGTCTTGCTATCTGGCCTGGCCGTTATGCCCGAATTGCCGCCTGTCAACGAGGGAGGCTCACTAAGAGGACCCTGTCTCCCCAGTGGCGGAACCTTGACCTGCGTTTTTCAAATCCATGCTTACGGAAGCCGGCGGTAGGGCTCCTGTCGAGAAGGATGTGAGTGAAATGCTCACTTCCGTCATCCTGGCCTTCTCAGTGGGACATCAGGCGGGCGTACGTTACTGACAATGACCGACAGGCTCGCATAGCAACCGCATACACCGCCGATCGAGACGTCCAGGTATGCTGTACAATGTATACCGCCTGCATCGACCTCATTCGGAGGCCTTCAGGTTCCTTACATCGAAGGGCACGTCGGCCGCAGGCACCTCCGTTCGACGAATATTACTAAGATAACCTACGCGAGGCACAACAAGCTGCCTTCTTCCGACCCGCTGACTGCATGGTTGCTTCCGCGCAGACAGATGCTTTGCATATTCCCTCCATTCGAAGCTCGCTCACACGGCTGCTGTGACCGCAGGCAGCTCAACATCACCGATTCAGTCTATTCTCTCATGGTCGTCCGTAGAACCCCCTCTTCCTCTCATCCGTGTTCAAAACGGTATACTTACAGTATTCTCCTTCCCACCGCCCCGGTCGACTATTCGCGACCCTGGGAAGCTTGCGAACCGTGTGCAGTGTCAAGTGCTGCGCGGCCATTTTGGGACAGTCACTCTCAGACCCTCATCAGCGTGCGCACAGGAAGCTCGACGTAGCGACGGTGGAGCACTCAACGATTACTGTAGGAACAAGTCGCACCGCTCCCATTCATATTTGAATACTGAAGCATCCATTCTGGGCTTTCCCCCTTTTACCCCGTTTCACCAGCGACCTTACTACTGCCCGTACTGTGCTTGCAGTGTCTCCTCGGCGCTCTGAGGTGCCCTCACTGATGGCTTCGCTCTCGCTACCCAGCCTGTCCCTAGCAAGTCTATCATCCTCGAGGCCGACTCCAACCGGAGGCAACCCAAACAATTTCTTTCCTCCGGGCAGCGGACCACAAGAGCTGACGTCATCAGCGTCCCTTTACTGTACGTCTGGCCACATTGACTGCTGTCCGCGCCCGAGTGATTGCAGATGGAGCTGTTGCTGAGAGACGGACTGTTTGCTCTTCCGCAGTGTACACCTTTCTAGGTGAGTGCAAATTTACTCCCCTCTGTTCGTCGCAGGTGGACGGCGAGGACGTGAGATGACATCGGGGTTACGAGGCAAGCGCGCTGCGAACAAATCATGTGTTCCCCGTTGGACTCGGGGTTGCCGTTGTGGCGCGAGGCTGGGCTGCCCGCGAGTACGCATGCGTGTCGTACTGCACTGCGCGTGTCTCGATGTACAGCGAGGACTGTGATCTGGGTATACGTATACATACCTGCTTGAATGCTCGTCGTCGGTCTCCCTCCTTTTCTCGATCTCGATGTGTCGCTGCGGCACCTCGCTTGGCCTATTAGTGCCCCTCCAACCCTCACGACCCGTTTCATGCTCACGACCTTCCGCTTAAGCTCATGACCTGTTGATGCCCAAGTCCACGTCCTCGTCTAACCCTGCGCCGAGCATGCCCTCATTGACTAAAATCGCTGAGGCTGTCCTCATTCCAGCGACCATTCTCTTCATCCTCCTTATCTCAGGCACCATAATCATTCGCTCGTATGCTCTCCGGAGACATCAGCGTGCACTACTTGCAGAGGCGATCGCCAACGGGACCCATGTTATCCCAAAAGTGTACCGGGACGAGGACCGCCCAAAGATGTTCGAGGTCCACATAATCGGGCGCAATGAAGCCCCGCGGCCCGAAGAATATCATCACTCAGAGAAGGAGGAGAGTGGGGGGAACGACACGATTGCCGATTGGGAGAAGATCAAGGTCCGTCACTTTACACTTTTCTCAGTCATGAACAGCGCTAATCGGACAATGTCGATGCTCAGCCTATATCCTGCAGGTGGCTTAACGCGCCAGACGATACGGCGACTACGACTCGGCCGACGCTAGCCCCGACTCCGCACCCATCGCCTCGTCGACAGTGGCTGCCATGGCCTTTTCGCAGACATCGCGAACCGCTCTTGCCCACTTCCGCATCCGATAGGGACAATGCCACCCAGACGCGGCCGTTGTCACGGTCGGAGCGTAGTTCACGGTCAACAGACTTGTTCCGTGCATCTGTCTCCTCGACAGAGAAGCCACCGATCACGCCAGAACCCGAACCCGAGCTCGTCCGCGTATCCGTCCTCATCAGCATGCCGTTCGCTAACGGCGGGCGGCGGACTCCGAGGGAAGACGGGGAACAGGAGCTGCCGTACTTGGAGTTCGGGACAGCGGAGGTGTGCTCGGATGGGCTTGGGCCGGCTCTTGCGAGGCCGCCGACGCCTCCGCCGTTGCCTTCGACACCAGCGACGCCTTTCCGACCACCCCCGCTCATGCTATCGCTGTCGCGGATAAGTTTACCTCTTCGAAGCGCGGGTGTTGCCTCGACACGTGGAGGGGGTCCATAGCACGAAAGATACTACATGTGTGGACATGAACTTTACGGTTGTGGCTGATCACGAGAGTTATACTGGATGGGTTTGTTGCGCATGATGCCAGATTGATACCTCTTTGGTGCTTCGCTCGTAGAACTGTCACTGCCTGTTCTTGTGTTTGTCGCGAGATCTGATCTCGACCTCGTCGAAGCGCCCGACGAGAACGACTCCCGCGTCTATCCGACTCTGTTAGTCCCACCATTAACATCCACCATCGGCATAACCACTTCGTCACTACAGGCTCAATCTTCTTCCAGCAGATCCACTGCCTCCCAAAACTGGAAAATTGATATGGAGGGGTTAGTCTGCCGTGAGACCTCTTGTAGGTGCGAAGCAATCGCCTAGTAATGTCAAAGTCTTCATATTTTTTTTCTGACTGGGTTGTCGCAGAGCAACATGTGCAACGTTCAACGCGTACTTTCTCGATTCGAACGTTGCTCTAGGCGTGATGAACGAGCGGAGCCTTATCAAGATGCCTGACTTCAATTGCAAGTCAAGGGACCCGGATGATGTCACGATGTCCGTTCTTCAGCTCGAAGGCCGCTTAGGACGGATGCAGGACAAACCCTTTGCATCAAATCGTTGATTCATCGTCGCTAAGCTAGTCCGCGCAGCACTAGTGCAGCACTCTGCTCATAAGTACACCCCGGTAAGTCTCCGCTGTTCCTTGAATGACCACAAGAGCCGATGTCCATCATGACATGCGTGGGCTTATAATCTATAGAGTAGATGTCAATGCGCCATGCACAAAAACAGCCGGGTTGAGATTCGCAGACACATGACCCATGGTAATCTGATTTCCACGCCCAACCCGAGGAGGCGGCACCGGCGGTGCCGCTCGCGTAGACAGCGTCGACGCCGTCCGATGCTTGCTTCGGTCGGAATGACCTCGACTGACTTACGCGGACGGTTTTATGCGGACGGTTGCTCATATCATGCATGTCCTCAGCTTGGGGGAGTATCTACAAAAGTGTGTATAGCGCTCTGTTCTCGTCTGCGTGGACTGCGACCAATCGTTACTGACGATTGAGGATACCAGATATCATTCCCAACATGTTCCGACAGTAAGAATACTATGTCCATAATCCCAGTATCAGTCTGCTAATGCTCAGGCTCGAAGCGTATGAGTGCGAAAGGGGGGCCGGTCACCGAACCCAGCGGACGGTACACGTGCACGAACGCAGCAGGAGCTCGGATCGACACCCACGGTATGTAGCTTGTGGTAGCGTCAAAATTCCTCACTGATCCGATGGGAAGAAAAGGCTGGGTATCCTACGGGCTCCATAAAACGCCACGTCTCGAAGCTCAAAGATAGCGACTTGCGACTTATCTTTATACCCTCGCATCCACATCTCCGATTCCCTCTAGACAACAGCATGCCTTTAGACCTCGCAAAGCTCCCGCCGCATGTTACGACCGACTTCCATCCACCCGAGGCGCTTCTCACGCAGAAGGGCATTACCATAGCCCTGTTGTACGAATGGCACGCGAAGGAGAACCCGAATTATCCCCTCTTCGTCTACCAAGACGGCGATAAGCTCGAGTTCATCACTTACTCTATAGCATACCGTGCGATTGAGCGCGTGGCACGTTATATTGCAAACAAAGTTGGCACCGCAGGCAAGGAGGCGGGTCCACGACAGCCCGTCGTAGCATTGTTGGCCAACACAGGTGCGGCAATCTCTGCTACCGCACCTGCAATCCATCGTGTTGATCATGTTGCTCTCAGACACGATCACATACTTCTGTACGGCGATCGGAATCTTGAGGGCTGGATGCACTCTGTTCCTCGTTTCGACCCGGAATGCGCCGGCAGCAGTCACGGATGTGCTCTATCGCACGGGAACGACTCATATTGTGGTATCCGCAGACGACTACATGCAGGGAGTCGCCAAGGAGTCGTTGAAGAGCCTCGAGGATATGGGTATCCATATCGCGGAATATGCGATGCCCGTCTTCGAGGACATATTCACAGAGGTATTGGCTCCCGAAAGCCCGTTCGCCGTCGATGTCGAATTACCACAGTACTTCAATGCGAAGGCCGATTGTATCATCTTGCATTCTTCGGGTAAGGATCATTTTAATGACCTCGATCTAGAGACTTATGTAAACATAGGTTCCACGGGGCATCCCAAGCCCCTTCCCTGGACCCATGAGAAACTCTTCGTATGGGGGCAAGAGCCGAGTGTGTATATCATCTTCATCGTCATGCGCACATCACGAACCTAAACCGTCTTCAGCGAATTGTAAACTTGAGGTTCAAGGATCTGTCATGGGCTGCCATGGCACACCTATGTTCCACGGCCTCGGAATGTTCATGTACGCCGCGTCGGTACGTCTGCTACGACTTGCACGTTCGGTGCCTAACTGAGACATCATGTTAGCCTATCATGGGGTTTGTAGTGGCAGCGTTCAAGCCTGCGTCGCCACCGACTGTACCCACTCCTGATGCGGTCTGGGAAGGTATCGTGGCGACCGGTGCGGACTTCTCTTGGAGTGTGCCCTCCTTCATTGAGGTGAGAATCCGATACACTTTATTTTTCGTATATCTAAGCCACTTTGGGCCTGCAGGAATGGGCTCGTGATCCTGAGAAGGTGCATATAATGCAGGGAATGCGTGGTGTCGTGCGTTAGACCTAAATTCTGCTCAAGTGTTCCTTCTGACGAGTTTCCTCCTGTTATGGCAGATCTTCGGCGGGGCGTCGCTAAACGAAGATGTCGGGAACGCGCTTGCAAGCAAGGGTGTATCTCTATTCACCGTATATGGCTGGTGAGTGTTACGCTGTTGCCCGACTCGAACATTACACTGAGACGGTGTGATAGTACCGAGGTCGGCCTGATCAACATGTTCGCCAGACGTGAGTATCTCACAGAAAGCTCACTGCTTCCTTCTCAACTGATAATCTTGTCAGCGAACCCGGGGATGGACTGGGCATACTGGGAAGTAACTCCCGGGATAGAAGCGATCTTCCGCCCTGCGGGAGATGGTGAGTACGAAGTGATAGTACTGGTAAGAACTGCGATTCGTACTCGTCGTCCACATCTGATTCAACATGCCTGCCCAGTCTCCGCCAGACTTGCCCCTTCCGAAGACGAATACGAAGATCGGGGACCGAGACGCATATGCGACTAGTGACTTGGTAGTACCTCATCCTACTAAGTCGGGTCTTTGGAAGATCGTCGGCCGCGCTGACGAGCAGATCATCTTGTCCAATGGCGAGAAGGTACGTGAGAAGCTGCCTCAACTAGCCAGAGTATCTAATTTAACGCAATCATTCCTAGACTAACCCGATTCCTCTTGGTAAGGGGTAGTCGTATTCTTTCTTATTCGAGGCCGCTTATGTTGCTCTGTCCTGTAGAGAGGATGATAAACGAAGACCCTTACGTGAAGTCCTCTGTCATGTTTGGGCGAGGCAAGTTCCAGAACGGGGTCCTCATAGAGCCGGTAGAAGACTATGCATTTGATCCGCACGACATCAAGAAACTAGAAGAGTTCAGGAACAAGATCTGGTTAGTCCTCTTGCAACGCCATACCCTCTGCCTGAGACTCATGCTAATCGTACCCAGGCCAACCATTGAACGCGTCAACGAGTACGCGCCTCAACACTCAAGAATATTTAAGGAGGTTCGTCCTGTTCATTGCAAGGTTCTGGACGCAGCACTGACACGGGCTACTCCAAGATGATTCTGGTGACCTCTCCGTCGAAGCCATTCCAGTTCACAGTCAAGGGCCTCCCACGCCGTAACATTATCTTACAAGAGTACCACGACGAGATAGAGGCGCTCTACAAAGAAGTCGAGGACAGCTCTCAGAGCGAGATCGCCCCACCCGAAGTATGGGATGACGAGAGCACCCTGGCCTTCGTCCGTGCGGTCGTCGAGAGCACCCTAAGGCGGTCTATTTCTGATGATGCTGACATATTCCGGCACGGCGGGGACAGGTGCGCGAAAATCCGTACTATATCTAGTCTGCGATGCGTCTGACGGGATGTGTTGACAGTCTGCAGGCGACTTGGATCAGGAACACCATCATGCGCGCAGTCCGCGAGTCGGACAAGAAGGCGGCGAAGCGGCTCCCTGCCAACCTCGTATTCGCCGCGCCTACCATCTCCGCTCTCGCCCGTGTCGTCAGCCGCGCGTTGAGCGACGTGGACGCCGACTCCTCGCACACACCTGCTGACCTCTGGAAATACGTGGAGAAGTATTCCGCGGACCTCCCGGCTCGTCCTGCTCACCTCGTCGACCGTCCGGCTGGAAAGGACGTGGTGGTGATCACGGGGACGACGGGTGGATTTGGGTGCGACACCCTTGAGCACCTGCTCCGGGACGAGAACGTGGAGACGGTGTACGCGTTCAACCGCAAGGGGGCGAATGCCTTGGAACGGCAGAGAGCGCAATTCATGGCCAGAGGGCTCGATGTTGCACTCTTGGACTTGCCCAAGTTCCGAATGGTAGAGGCGGTCCTGCATGAGCCTGGCTTCGGGATCGAGTCTTCTCTACTGGAAGAGGTATGTGATTGGGACATGTCTCCTAGACGGCGACTGTCCTCATATGCATGCCTGTATAGATCACTCGATCTGTAACACACATCATGCACAATGGTGAGTTCACCTCTAATGGCCTCAACGCGTGTGCCTCTAAATTCATGCCTTCATAGCGTGGAAGGTTGACTTCAACCTCTCTATTTCGTCCTTCGAACCCGATATCCAAGGTGCACGCAATCTCGTCGACCTCGCCCTTGCATCGCCCTATACGAAACCGCCTTCGATCATATTCGTGAGCTCGGTGGGGATCTTTGCAAGTGAGCTATGTGCTTGTTCATCCCGAGCCGCGCTGACCATCCTTGTAGACTGCAAGCTTCCGCCTCCGGTCCCTGAGGTAGCAATTGATGATGCAGAATCTCCCTTCGGCATCGGTTACTCTGAGGGGAAGTGGGTGACCGAACACGTCTTGCAGAATGTCTCTGCGCGTACGGACGTGCACACCACTGTCATGCGGTTGGGTCAGGTTGCCGGAGACAGGCTGGGATACTGGAACGAGAAGGAGTGGTTCCCGGCCCTGGTGAAGTCGGCGCTCTTTCAGAAGTGTTTGCCTGACCTCGAAGGGGTACGTACGGGTCCACATCGGATGTCCATGCAGACTGACAGGATCTACAGTCTGTCTCGTGGTTCCCCGCATACGAAGCTGCCAAGGCGTTCGCGGAGATGCGGCACTCTCCCGAACCGTTCCTCCACCTCGTTCATCCCCACCCGTCGCCTTGGAGGACGATCATGGAGCCTATCGCCCAGCTGTTGAACGTTCCTCTCGTGCCATACACGCAATGGCTCGCCGCCTTGGAGAACAGCGCCGAGCACGGCTCTGCGGCGGAAGTGGAGGCGATGAAGCTCAACCCGGCACTCCGCTTGCGCTCGTTCTTCAAGGCCCAGGCGGAGGTCATGACGCCTGACAGAGAGCCCATGGGGATTGTGCTCCTCTCCACAGAGAAGGCGATCAAGGCGTCCGAGTCGTTGGCGCGTATGCCACAGTTGGATGGAGAACGTGCTGCGCGGTGGGTAGCAGCTTGGAAGAAGTCGGGTTTCCTGTGATCGGATCTCGTCTGTGTACACGGTGTTATACCGCCGTCATGAATTCATGCTATCTAATGAGTAATGTCTTTACTCACCAGTGTCAAGATTGATCGTTAAGGGTCGATTCACCATACCATCAACAAAGCGAGTCAATTCTCGGAGCGGAGAAGGCGTGTATCAGGGATGTAGTGTATGGAGCCGGTAAGAGTACGAAGAGTTCATCGTTGGACCATCCGAAGGACAACGTCCGAACTATCCAAGAAGCCCTTGAACTTCTCGATGCCCTCACCCCCAGTACCTCGTAGAGTCGTACGCGATGCCGGATTCAACTCCTCAGGAAAAGGCGTCCTGGCACGGAATTCCGCTAGGCCTCTTAGACAGAGAACGCTTCAGATCTTCGTGTGGGTATCAGACTTGAAGCACTGCGTCCCGCCAGCAACAATGGGCTACGGTGCGGGGATCTGCTGCATGGCAGAACGTGGAGGTACGGCTATTCAAGTTCGGACCCGCAGGCATAGCATGGCGCGTGCAGGAGTGGTGCAACGGATTTCAGTGCATTTTAGCGACAGTGTATGTAGATCCCGACTTACATGATCAGAATACATGTATATGCCGGGCTCAGGCTGTGGCTTTACTGTCCAGTGTCATACTAACCTTTAAGCGGTACGACAAATATAGCGCTAGGTATAACTGTATCGCAACGCGAGAGGGGTCAAGCCTTGCCACAGGCTTCGGCCAATATAGTATTCATAGAGCGAGTATGCCAGTGATCAGCTTAGAGTCTAGACAGAGACCGTGAAAGATCCTCTCGTACCTCGACCACGTGCCTACTACACAGAAAGCCTCATCTACAGTGGACAAGTTTGGAGTAGCATACATGACGGCTGAGGCTCATCTTGCCAGTCGACATCAAAGCGCACCCCGTCAGCGATAGCCTGCTTGAACCCACCAAGCGCCTTCCCCCAACGTCCCAGCATTGCCTCCTTGTCACTCCTAACAGCCTTTTCACGCTCCTCTGCTCCTTCTTTCACATTGAGGTGCATGGACACGCGGATCTCCAATTTACCGAAACGTGGATAGAGTCGTGTGCGGGACCGCTTGTTACCGATGCCTGTGGTTGTCTCGGCGGAGAGCGCACGCGCGAGCCTCATGTATAACGCGTCGTCGACTTCGACCGGCAGCTCATTTCGCTCGATGAGACCAAGCCGGAGACGCTCGAGAGATGTCAATGGCGCGGGATGCTCTTCGAACATGTGGCAGAGCCCGGAGATGAGGATGGACGCCGATCGTGAAACAAGCGCGTACGACGTAAGTGAGAGAGAGCGGAGGAGGGGGATCATGGCGACGGCATCGAGCATCAGCAGGTAGCTGTAGTCTACAAAAGTAACATAGCCGGTTAGCACATTGTACGCGTGATGCTTACAGCGTTGATGATGGTATGACTCACGAGGGAGTAGGCGATGGAAGGATACAGCGAGATGACGCAGCTTCCAGCCGACGTCCTCGATGAACGTAGTCCAGGCCCAGACTTGATCGTCACTGGCTATGATGATGTCGAGGTTGGTTACGCAGATCGAATTCCTAAACAGCAAAAGACCATCTACTAAGAGGTTGGCCTTTCCTGAGTGCGAATGCGACATGTATAGTTTCTTGATGGCAGGGAATGTAACCGATCTGTGCATGCGCGTTACTTTGTTGGAAGTTTCAGTAGGAGATACGTTGCTGGTGCAGTCGGATTCCAAGCAGCGGAGCTCTTCGAGCTTCGTGAGGAGGAAGAGCACAGAAAAGAGGGTTTCGGGACAGTCGATGTACACGCATTCGAGGGTTAGCGAGCGAAGAGTAGCAAGGCGGGTAAAGGGGAGGAGCTTCATGGTTAGACAGACGAGCGGGAGATCGATGCATTTACGGGAGCGATTCAGGCCGGTGAGAGTGATGTTGCAAACGAGTGGGCCTAATCCGGGGATCTTTCCAACAGTGGTGGAAAATTTGTGAGCCATGTCTTTGCCGCAGAGGGTGATGACTCGATACAGACGAGGACGGACATAGGAATGTAGGCGATGACAGAGGAGTGTACAGAGGGAAAGTGCTTGTGGGTCGTCTCCGAGAGCATCGAGGATCATGTATAGTACCTCGAGAGGTAGTTCTCGAGGAGGGGAGATCATGATGGTTGATGAACAGGCCTAGAGCGGTCAGTGCGATGAGACATCATAAAACGTAGCAGGATGTGGCTGTGTCACACCATGATGACCTCGCTTACCTAATATGGATCCAAGGTCCGACTCCCACGTCTACAGCAACACCGAGTTCTTCGAAGGGCTGAAAATCCCTCTCTGACTCATCGACGAATACAGTGACGTGACGCGAGAAGTTCGGAGGACGGCAGGCTGACTCTGAGCGAACACTACTCAAATGTCCGCGAAAGCGTCACGCATGTCGGGGCCATAGTATACAATTGGACAAGCAAGTCCCATGTTTATGCAGGCTCGGGGATGCTTTGTCCGCCTCACACCCCAATGCTAGTGTACTTGTACCATTGTGCACGCAGCACCAGCCTCGCGGTTCCGAGTCGCGGACGTACATGTCCTCGTTCGCCGACAGGCGCTCATAGCCGATTCAGAATCACCTGCCCTAAACCTGGGCGTCCGCTCCATTATTCAATTTATTGGAGGCAGCACGCAACGTTGTAGTATTGTCACTATCAGCATGTTCTCAAATGACTCTCAACCCTGGAAGAGCATGATGAACTCTGAACCTGGAAGGCTTGGAGCGACCTGTAAGTCACACAAAGAGAGATCTTCAGTCAGTGAGCGAACGACTATATTGCATAGTTTAGTACCTGTAAGTCACACAAAGAGAGACTACAAGTACTAGTAAGTAAAGTGTAGTAGAGCATAAGTAATGAGTGAGACTTACTCTTCAGTCAGTGAGCGAACGACTGAAGAGCAGAGGGGCAAACAGACTGCCTTATATACTGGAGAGAGGAGTGCATGAGTAAGCGAATGAAGCAGTCACATGTTAACCATAGAGCGATGAGTAAGAGTCCGTACTCGGCGTATGAGTAAGAGCCGAGAGTATTCTGAGTAAGACATAAGGTCTAGAATGTTCCGGTGCATTGTAGAACGCACAGGAAGACAAGGGAACCATATGGTCATAGGAATGTACAGTAGTTTCGTAGAGAAAACCGTATATGGTAAGTAGAAACACAGCCTATAGTAAGCGCTATCTAAACATAAGTAAACATGACCATACAAAGGTTGTGTGCACAACTCCGGACCGGTAGAGCCGTAAATCCGGAATGTCAACACTCCCACTCGTTCAAGATGCAACGGACACAAGACCTATCTCCTCAACGAATTTGGCCTGATTGGAGTAAGGCACGTTCTTCGTGAGGGGGTCGGCCAATTGGTCCTCAGAAGCGACATAGTAGATCTCGACAGATCCCATCTCGACCTGTTCACGAATGAAGTGATAACGGATCTCTATGTGCTTGGTACGACGGTCAATGACTGGATTGACAGACAAGAAGATCGAGCCTTGGTTGTCGAGACACAAAGGCGTCGGATCAGTCACGTCATCTCCGAGTTCATTGCCGAAGGTCCTCAGCCATGCCAACTGACGACAAGTGTCGGAGGCCGCTTTATATTCCGCCTCGGTCGAGGAGAGCGAAATGGTAGGCTGACGCCTCGATGCCCACGATACAGCACCACCTGCCATCAAAAAGACAAAGCCAGAGGTTGAGTGCCGATCATCACGGTCTTCCGCCCAGTCCGAATCTGAGTACGAAATCAGACCGTCATTAGACGCTCCCTTGTAGCGCAGCCGGTACGCCTTTGTTCCCTGAAGGTAACGCAGGACATACTTGGCATAGTTCATGTGCGCTTCAGAGGGATTGGCATTGTACTTGGATAACCGTGTGACAGCGAAAGCAATATCAGGGCGCGTCCCGAGCATGGCGTACAAAAGACTGCCAATAAGACTCTGGTAGCGTTGCCTGAATGAATCGGAAGCGGGCTGATCGGTTTTCACCAAAACAGCACTAGCAGGGAGAGGAGTACGCGACGGTTTACAGTCAGCCATCTGGAAACGCTCAAGGACAGACTGGATATACTCTTCCTGGTCGATGTCGAGTGTTCGAGTAGAACGATCTCGAGTGATGCGAAGACCAAGGAAGCGCTTGACTGGTCCCAAGTCCGTCATCTTGTACTGCTTAGAGAGAGAGCGCTTGACGTGCTTGATGTGACTAGACTGATCGCCAATGAGAAGTAGATCGTCGACATAGAGTACGACAATTGTTACGTGTTCCCCCCCTTGTCGCCGATATACGTAGATCCCGGCATCAGAATAGGTCCGTTGGAATCCCAAGTCAAGAAGCGACTGATGAATCTTCGCATTCCATTGACGCGACGCCTGTTTAAGACCATAGATAGCCTTTTTGAGCAGACAGACGTGATCTTCCTTCCCAGGAACGACCCAGCCTTCGGGCTGTTCCATGTAGATTTCCTCTTCGAGATCGCCATTCAGAAACGCGGTCTTGACATCCATAGATTCGATGTCCCAGTCCTCAAGTGCAGCATGCGCAAGAAGATACCGGATAGACTCGAACCGCGCAACCGGAGAGAACGTCTCGTGATAGTCCTCACCCCATACTTGAGTAAAACCGCGAGCAACAAGACGAGCTTTATACCGCCCATCATGTTTAATGTCATAAACCCAGCGGTTTGAGACGACGTGTCGACCTTTAGGACGAGGAACAAGTAACCAGGTTCTGTTCTCGATGAGCGAGTCATACTCCGACTTCTCAGCTTCGCGCCACTTAGGAGCATCAGGCGATCGCATGGCCTCCTTGTGGGATTGAGGAATACCAGCTTTCGACTGAGCAGCAGCGAGAAAAGCGAGGAAAGTCTCTGCCTCCCACTGATCTCCATCCGGATCTGTCCGAGCGTCAACATGAACCGGGTTCTCGTCACCGTAGATGTTGTCCTGAATCCTACTCGGGTGGGGAATGCCTGCTTTGTCACGACGAGGACGGTCACGAGCAATGCTAGGCTGATTATCTCCCACTGGTCTGTTACGACCACGACAGTGAGGAGGATGAGGAGCAGGAACAGGCGGTGGTGTTGGAGGACGATCAGGGGCATTAGCCGGAGCAGGTGCTTCAGGCGCATCATCGTCTACAGAGTGATCAAGCGGTGGTGGGACATCAAGCGGAATGGGAAGGGGAATGTCCAGGATGTCGTTGGGATCGACCGAGTCAGAGTCGTCGTTCGAGGACTCATCCGACTGGTCATTCACAAACGGATTATCACTGGGGGCGACAGGTTGATTGCCAGGAAGTTTTCGTGCAGGGAAAGACTCTTCATCGAATGTCACATCGCGGGACACGACGATAGAACGGGTGGCCGGATTCCAAAAACGATACCCCTTGGAACCCTGCTCATACCCCACAAAGATCATCTCGACTGCCTTCTTGTCGAGCTTCCCTTCGCGCTTCGCCTTCTGCACATGCACAAAGGCTTTGCACCCAAACACGCGGAAGTAGGAAACGTCTGGTATGGTGCCGTCCCACAACGTGATAGGGCATTGCCATTTGTGTCGTCGCATAGGTTGACGATTGTAGATATGAACGGCTGCATCGATGGCAAGTTGCCAGAAACCGTGACTAAGTCCAGCCTGATGTAACATACACAAAGCCTTCTCAGTGATGGTACGGTTCCAGCGTTCAGCACGTCCATTCTGTTGAGGTGAACCCGCAACTGTCTTCTGGTGCTCGATGCCATGCGAACGAAGAAGCTCGCTGAACTCGCTAGACGTGTATTCCCCCCCTCGATCAGAGCGGACTTTCTTGATCTTTTTACCGGTCTGAGTCTCAGCCCATGCCTTATAGTCGAGGAATGCTTTGATAGCATCCGACTTGTGCTTAAGGTAATAGGCGCGAGCAAGACCAGAGTAATCATCAATGAAACCGGCAAAATACTTCCATCCTCCGATAGCCTGAGTATGCATCGGTCCATCGAGATCTGTATGGATGAGCTCGAGAACTTCAGTCGCACGCTTCTCAGAAGGTGGAAAGGGGGCGCGAGTGGATTTGCCAAAGGCACATCCGTCACATGGCTCTTCATCCGCAGGATCAACGGCATCAACTCCCTTGGTGTTCTTAGGAAGATGACGCAGCACGTCCTTGCCCGCATGATCAAAGCGACGATGCCAGGTCTTGAAGCGACGGACATTGAGGTGGACACGCTGACCATTACGGAGTTCGAGAAGCGTCCAGTACGTGTTGCTATTCGGGTTGTACCTCGCCTCAAGGATCTTTCGACCCATGATACGAATCATCGAACCATGTTTGACAGCACCATCAGGTAGCTTGTCAAAGATACACATGCGACCTTCGCCTTGGAACAAGGAATAACCATTGCGCTCGATGGAGCCCGTCGAGAAAAGACGACCTTCCACATGCGGGATGTAGTAGACGTTGTTGAAGGTGACAGGGACTTTCTGATTATCGATGTAAGTGAACCCTTCAACCGTTCCCGATCCAAGCGCATGGATAACACTACTTTCCCCTGACGCAGCCGTTCCGAAAGGAACAGTGGTCTCGAAAGGCTGGTAGGTGGAGAAGTCAGACATGTCGCCGGTGATATGTTGAGAGGCTCCTGAGTCCATAAGCCACATGGTCCACTTCGAGCTGTCCGAGGCCATAGCCTCATCATAGAAAGAAGCAGCGATGTTCGAGGGACCCGAAAGTACGTTTACAGCAGATACAGACTCAGAGACGACATGTGCATGGCTATGAGAAGTAGTGTCCTTGTTCTTCCCCTTGTCCTTGTCCTTATCCCTCTCCTTCTCCTTCTTCTTGCCCTTGGGACGCTTGTCTGGGTGCTTCTTGTAGCAGTTGGACTCGTGGTGAGAACTACCGCCACAGAAGGAGCAAGGACCCTTAGGCTTCGGCTTGGTCTGGGAGACCTTGTTGGCGGACTGTCCGTTCTTGCGCAATGACTCCTCGGCCAAGGTCTTCGACTGGATGTCGTCGAGGGTGATCTTGTCAATGTCCGTAATAGCCATTAGCGCAGAAACCATGGACTGGTAGGACTCGGGGACCTTCGACAGCAACAGGAGAGCCTGCATGGTCTCGCTGAGCTTGACGCCATTGCTATCGATGTCACGAAGGCGGTTGATGATCTTCATCATCTGGTCCTGGAGAGGCTTCGAATCGTTCATGCGAGGCTCTGCAACGAGCGACTCGAACATGCCCCAGACGTGAGCACTGTTGGGCGTGCCAAACTTCGTCTTGATGGCGCCCCAGGTCTCAGCGGCTGTCATAGTACGAGGAGCAGCACCACCTTGACCCGGAACCTTCGCATCGAGGACGTAGTGGAAGTTCGGTGAGACCCGCATATACATCATGCCGCGAGCCTGCCCATTGAGCTTCTGCCATGCCTCTATGGCGACTAGTTCCGCCGCAGTGGCGGTGGTACCGGCAGGAGTGGGCTCAGTCTTGGTGCCTTCGACAATCTCCCAACAGCCCATGAAGATGAAGTACCCCTTGAGCTTTGCAGCCCAGTCATTGTACTGGTTCGCCGAAGAAAGGATAGGGATCGAGTCGATCTTGACGTCTCCCATGATTGAAAGCAGGTACTGAGAAGAGTGGAGATAATCCTCGTCGTCGAAGTCAAGAGTGAAGGATATAGGCGCAACAGATGGAAGCGCAGTGACGAGAGGAGGAGGGAGAGTTTCGATTGGAGAGAGATGCGGAGATGCGACGAGAGGGGTGTCGTATGGGGTGTTAGAGGCGAGAGGAAGCGCTACGACAAGTGGTGTGTCGTAGGGTGTATCGGATGCGACTGGAAGAGCTGTGTTGACTCCAGCAAGAAACTCCTCGTCTGCTTGGTAGGGAGAGATAGGTTGCCAAGCGAACGATGTGGGATCTTCCGGTAAAGCAACGTTGTTGTACCGATGAGGACAGGGGCTCACAGCACAATTGTACCAACCGTCACTTTGAAGGTGGGCGTCAACTTGTTCGTCAGAGTCCCAAACGTGCGGAAGATCCTCACAGGATTCCTCGTTGCCTGAGCTGTCAGAGGATGCTTCTGTCGAAGTATCAACAATGTCCTCGACTTCAGACTCAGAGGAATGAGGAGATGCTGGAAGAGTCGGCTCCAGAACGGTGGTTCAAAGTATACGCAATGATTGACGCGCCACGTGCGAGGAAGGTGGACAGGGGCACCTTTTGAGGTGAACCAGAGAGCCAGTAAGCCGAAATTACCGACAATCCGGGTAGAAGTCGCCAACTGTGCCCAAGAAACGCTATAGTAACTTCCGAGGCAAAAAGGTATCGTAAGGAGGGTCCGAACGGTTGTCCTCCGGTCCAAAGGTGCTAACCACCCCGGGTACAACAGCTGGCGGGCGCAAGTGCGTGGCCTGGCTGAGGGATGCCTGAATCACCCAGGTGCCTCGAGAGCACAACAGGTGTTACAACGATAGTAGACTAGAGACTGACTACGAAGCGCTCAGGGCTGCGTCACGAGCGCAGAAATGTCCCCCTGGCAGCAGTGTCGGCGGGCACAGTCAAGAGAGTAGGAAAGTGGGATGCACGGGCAGAGAGTCGACGTACTAAGAGTTGCGCGCAGAGGTGTCGACAGAGAAGCAACCGATTAGAGCGCAGGGCTCATAACCTGATGAACTCTGAACCTGGAAGGCTTGGAGCGACCTGTAAGTCACACAAAGAGAGATCTTCAGTCAGTGAGCGAACGACTATATTGCATAGTTTAGTACCTGTAAGTCACACAAAGAGAGACTACAAGTACTAGTAAGTAAAGTGTAGTAGAGCATAAGTAATGAGTGAGACTTACTCTTCAGTCAGTGAGCGAACGACTGAAGAGCAGAGGGGCAAACAGACTGCCTTATATACTGGAGAGAGGAGTGCATGAGTAAGCGAATGAAGCAGTCACATGTTAACCATAGAGCGATGAGTAAGAGTCCGTACTCGGCGTATGAGTAAGAGCCGAGAGTATTCTGAGTAAGACATAAGGTCTAGAATGTTCCGGTGCATTGTAGAACGCACAGGAAGACAAGGGAACCATATGGTCATAGGAATGTACAGTAGTTTCGTAGAGAAAACCGTATATGGTAAGTAGAAACACAGCCTATAGTAAGCGCTATCTAAACATAAGTAAACATGACCATACAAAGGTTGTGTGCACAACTCCGGACCGGTAGAGCCGTAAATCCGGAATGTCAACAGAGCATGTACCTGATTTGTTTCTTTGGTGCTCTCCTCTTTGCGAAGATCCCAACATGGTTGTTGTCGTATTTGATTCCCGCTCATAGGCCCCGTCCAACATGGAGCATCAACTTGATGCTCCATGTCGGTCCGATATTGAATGAGAGCTCCCATGATCCGGTTGAAGAGTACATGGTGGGTCTCGGTATCAAGCGCATCAGGCTCGTCGTCTGCTTGTGGGTCGCAGGCCATCTCGTCGAGCTCTTCAGGCGTCATGTTGGTGGGGCAAAGGAATCTAGTGGGTGATCTAGTACGACCATCTCGCGACTGGTTGCTGCGAGGTGATGCAGACCGTGCGCGACCGCTTTCACGTTTGCGTTCTCGTTCACGCTGTCGGTCACGGTCGCGTGCACGATCATGGTCGCGTTCACGATCACGGTCACGGTCGCGGCTGTTAGAGGGAGGACTACGAGATCTCGTGGCGGAACGGCCACGACCTTGTTGGAAGTGGCTGCAAGACCGTCCAGCTGTTCCTGAAGAGTAATAAGGTGTGCTGTTGGCTCGTCAGATAGGCATAGAAACTGTTTACTACAAGTAATAAGGGAGGTTGGACTCACTCTGGATTGCCACCGGACGCCATGCTAAACAAGACTGGTAATGATAAGGAGTGTGTGATATGATGTAGAGAGGAAGAAGAACGCAGTCCGACCAGGGACTATGGGGAGGAAAGGGGAGGAAAAGAGAGAAATTTGAGTAAGCCTGCGAGTTTCGTGGAGCCTTATAAGTGTGCTGCTTACCTAAGAGGTCTGGACTCCCCGACACATGCTCGGGAGGAGATGCTGAACATTGATGCACCTTGTAGGGACTGGCGCGGGTATACCCGCGGGTGTCCAGATCAAGACCCGTACCCGTACCCACGAAAAACCCGTACCCGCAGGTCGGGTACGGGTTTCTCGCGGGTATGAAACCCAACCACGGGTTCACGGGTTTGACCCGTACATATGCCCTCAGAACTCACCAATGAAAGGCTTAAACGCCTGGAGGGGGGAATGAAACCCGTACCCGCGCGGGTACGGGTTTTCATACGGGTCGGCCGAGAGGTACCCACACCCGTACCCGTACGGGTACGGGTATCAAAACCCGCGCGGGTCTGGCAGACCCGCGTTTTTCCCTAGCACCTTGGCCGTTGCGATAGTCATTAGTACTTAGGGCGATCGTATTTGAGAGCAGTGAGATGGTGGCGCGCTTACTTATCGCACTTGCGTGGCATGCCTCTTGCCTCTTTCCGCCTCTTCAGCGGACTCCCACGCTTGATCTTCTACTGTTCGCGTGCGGGCAGAGCAGTCCTGAGCACAGAGAGAGCGGCGCACAGAACAGGTCAGACAGTTAGCAAAGTATGAGAGTTTGCAAGTGGTTAAAGCAGAACTGAGTGCCGGCTGCGCATGCACGTGGCGTTCAAACTCCATCGGCAGTCGGAGCCACTCTCCGAGGAGAGAGGTAAGAGATGCACAATTGACGAAGCGCCCGAACGAGAGGTCATTGGCTTCTGTAAGGGGGTACACGGAATGCGGTGAGCGAGAGAACGTTGTCAGCAGGGAGAGGTAAGCCCGGACGTACCCTTCCATCCTCATTGTAAGCCCATACAGCGCGAGCCTTCTGGATGTTGTTGCGGGCAGGAGGAGGAGGAACACGACGGGCAGGTTCTGGAGTATGAGCAGGGCCAACAGCAAGATTGTGGAAGCTCGATGCTAGAGCATCGGTCGAGGCAGCGGCGTTGGGAGATTGAGAGAGACGACTGATGAGGTCGGAGGCTTCTGCAGGAGTGATGTAGTTCTGTGAGGCCAGGAGATTTATGTTTGCGGTGGTCTGGGTGAGGACATGAGCGGGAAGAGCAGCGGCCTGGGGGTCAGCGGGAGTCGGGATGGGCATCGTGCTTAAGCTTGTGGTCAGAGTCGAAGGTGTGTTGCTTGGCGCCCATATCATGCATGTGGACGAGATGGGCCTACCATATTGGGCAAGTCAAGCGCCAAGCGCATTGACGGGACTGAATTCACGCTCTCTTTGTGCGGGCACCGTTGCCTCGTTCGCCTCTCGCTCTGCTTCAGAGCAACTCCAATGAATGTGTTATTTCTTCTCGTCATCTGGTTTTGTCTATGCAACATGCCTGTGTGCCCAGGCTGCGACAAGCAATACAAAACACTCGCGAACCATGCCAAAGCCTGCTCAAAATTGCAGCACTCGCTCATCCACGGACCTGATCTCAAGCGGAAGCACCGAGAAGAAGAGGATGCCACGAGGGCTAAGCAACGGAAGCTGGAGGAGAAGCATGCAGCTGAGGAGGAAGCTCGACGCCAGTTAGAAGCAGTGGAGTCTGCTCGCAGGCAGGTATGTCCTTAAACTGACTCAATGCCACCGTGTTCCCATCATCTCAGTACACACCACTATCCAGCACGAAAGATACATGAATGAGCCAGTATACGTCGAGTCTTTCAGCCGGGCAGGCCGCAAACGGCGCGCCCCTATGAAAATCAGAGATATGTGCCCTACCAATCTCCGTGGACTGCCTGAGCATATCCCTCGACCTCCACCCGGTCGACCTGCGCCTGCACCACCTCATGAACCTTCCGAACACATCGTTGAAACTTCTGTTCAATCCGACACCCCAGGAACGCCCTCGTATTTTGACACTCCACTCAACATCTTCAGGGTCTTCCGGCGATACACAACTCAGCCTGCGCATGACCCAGAAGAGGATCTCACCATTGACGACTTCACTGATGCTCGGACACACACTCGTTGCCCTAGTTCGCACGGAGAACGCAATCCATTGAGGCCTTTTGGAGCGCAGATCCTGAGCAACGTCAAGGATGGTCTCCGAGATACGTTTGCACCCTTCCTCAACATCACCATCTTCCGCATCATGCATTGGCTCTACACTGGTTCCGCTATCAAATCTGCTGCCGAGGTCACCCGTTTGGTCCGGACTGTCTTTCTGGCAGAAGATTTCAAACACGAACACATTGTTGGCTTTAGCGCAGAACAGGAGAATGACCACCTGGACAAATTTGCTGCAACATCTGGCGCGTTTTCGGCAGCAGATGGATGGCGCGAGGGCACTGTGCGGATTCATCTCCCGAAGGAGAACCATCGACACGCTTCTGAGGCTGCGTCCCCTATACTTGAAGTCACCGGTGTCCATTATCGTTCGTTCCTCGAGGGCATCAAGGCAGCTTATCAAGACCCAGTTGCGAGAGCCTTCCACTTCTTTCCCTTCAAGCTTTTCCACCGACCCTCCCCTCGTGAAGCCTGCGAATCAGAGAACTCGCCGGCGTCAGAAGATGCCGAACGTTTATACACCGACATCTATAATTCTGATGCAGCCCTAGCGGAGCATGAGCGAATTCAGGAGAAGGCACGGGCAGCACGAGAAGATGACGACCCGGAGGAACTCGAGTACGCCATCGCTCCGATTCTACTGTACTCCGACTCGACCCATCTAACAAACTTCGGGTCGGCGGCACTCTGGCCAATATACGCGTTCTTTGGCAGTCTCTCGAAATACATACGGTCTCGACCCAGTTCTTTTGCGGCACATCATCTAGCATATGTCCCATCTGTTCGTCTCTACTGTCCATCAGTGTATTATCACAGCTGACGATACTTGCAGCTCCCACAGACTATCCAGACCGTATATGAGAAAGCCTATGGCGAGCCAGCTTTGGCAGCAGTTCTCCATTTCTGTAAGCGGGAGTTGATGCAGGCCATATGGCTCTTGATACTCGACGACGAGTTCATGTATGCCTATGAGCACGGCTTTGTCATAAAGTGTGCAGACGGTGTTGTGCGACGACTTTTCTCTCGACTGTTCACATACTCAGTGGACTATCCAGAGAAGTAAATACTACACACTCATGACACCGGATGATACTCACCCACGCTATGCTACCAGGTGTCTAATCGGCTGTATTAAGCACCTTGCTCACTGTCTATGCCCTGAATGTCTCGCGGAGAAGGACAAGGTGCCGCTCATGGGAACTGTCAATGATCTCAAATTTCGCATGGCGCATCTGCGATGTGATGATCATCCCACGCACGTCAACATTGCAATGGCCCACACTCGCATCTACGAACACGGTGCACCTCCAGAGGGTACTCATGTAGAGAATATCTTGGGGCCGAAGTCCCTAACTCCAACACGGGTAAGCAAGCTTCGAATGATTGTTGTTTATTCAAGCTAATGCTTCTCTCAGAGTGCATTCTCAACACGCCTAGCAGTTTTTGGATTCAACATGTATCAAATGCTTGTTCCTGACCTTATGCATGAGTTTGAACTGGGAGTATGGAAGAGTGTATTTACACACTTGATACGGATTCTCGTTGCAGCCGGAGAATCATGCGTACAAGAACTGGACCGCCGGTAAGGCATCTTACTATGACTTACGATGCCACCGCAATCGTTGGATATTCTCGCTCTGACATGATCTAAAACAAGGTTTTCTCAAATCCCCACCTTTGGCTAGTGATTAAAAGTCAGGTCAAGTCCGGTCATTTGCCCCTCCGGGCAATGACCAATGACCGGACCATGACTTGACCGGTCTGAATCTCAATGACCGGACCGGTAGATCGGTCATTGCATGACCTGACCTGACTTCAGTCAGGTCATTGGTCATAACCGGTCATGACCGTTCTGCAGTCATGACCGGTCATGACCAGTTATGACTGGTTATGACCACTCCTATATGAATGTATGAGGGTATTGGTGCACTGTTGATTGAATGCCGAAGGGTTATGACACCCACAGTATGGCCACAGCAGTCATAAGCTGTATAAAGCCATAGAGGGCAGCATATGCTGCACTCTATAGGGATATACAATTCCTGACTGCGTAGTGGGGTGGAGGGATATATGGATGAAATACCCCGAGGTCGAGGTGCTGTACTGAGTGATTGGCTGGATGGATTTGGACGCGAAGGGGCTCGTTAGAAAGCTACGGCACGTAGCTTTCCATCGGGTCCCTTCGAATCCAAATCCACCAGGAAACGACCCACAGTGACGCAGAGTACCTGCTCCTGTCAAGGAGAGACAGGAGCGAGGGTCCCGAGTGCACTAGCGGGCCGTTTCGGACGCATGTGGGCTCGTTCGAAAGCCACAGAGCATGGCTTTCGAATGGGCCCCTGCGCGTTCTAATGCGCCAAGAATCGGCTGAGATACTCCCTTATCTTGATGGGGATACTCGGCCTGGGGGAGGTGGGTGCTGAGAAACATGATTGGGACATACCTGTGGATGACTTTCCTCATGAATGACACTGTACTCCCATTCCCCTGCATCCCTACTGCCCACCTCCATTTGAATGGCTGGAATCCAGTGGGATGTGGTGGAGTATGCGGCAATCTACCAGCCAGCCTAGATGTTGAGGAAGAGAGATCAAGGCAGACAGCACAGTGGTGCAGTTCTCCAGGCTTAGAGCAGTGAGAATTAGAAGTCAAGCAAGAGATGGAGCTAAAAAGACAGTAGGGTCATGTACAAGTGGCAATAGATATGAGAGACTGGAGGAGAAGGGCCTTGATCCTCGGGTTTGGCCCTAACCCAAGGCACCTGGTCATGACCGGTCACCCCCCATACGTCCTTGACTGTGACCGGAACCGGACCGTTAGCATGACCGCAATCGTTGCGGTCAAAGTCAGGTCATAGACCGGTCATGTCCGGTCATTTGAACGGTCATGACCGGTCATATGACCTGACTTTCAATCACTACGGCTTTGGCAGCGATACAATCAGACGATTTGGCGGCAACATCTCCTCAATGAAGAAACTAGCAGCACGCGATTTTGAGGACCTTGTCCAGGTACGTCTCTAGCGTCATCATCATGTATACCAGATGATAATATCACGAAGTGCGCCATCCCTGCGTTTGAAGGACTCCTACCAGCTTGCTATGATAAGATAGTCATTGATCTTCTATTTGCCCTCGCAACCTGGCACGCGCTAGCCAAACTTCGGCTTCATTCTGATTCTACGATAGCCTTTCTTGAGCAGCTCACGCCGACTCTTGGTTCTCTGATGCGGCAATTCCAACACGACGTGTGTGCTCATTTTGAGACACGCGAGCTTCCCAGGGAGACGACAGCGTGCCATCGCCGTGCAGCAGCCACGGCAGCAAAGACCTCCAGGAGTGCCACTTCATCTGCCCGTACCTCGACAACTCGCACGCGCAAACAATTCAATCTCAAGACATACAAGTATCATCGGCTAGCAGACTATCCACGTATCATTCGCCTATTTGGTCCTACCGATAATTATACTACACAGACTGTGGGTGCCGCTATCTGTCATCGAGCACTGTCAGAGTGACTCACATTGCATTCAATGTAGGGAGAGCTGGAGCACCGTAGAGTGAAGCGCTTCTATGCACACACATACAAGAATGCATCTTTTGTCACTCAAATTGCAACACAGCAGCGGCGCGAAGCCATATTACACCGCATCGCGGTACGAACAGGCGCTGTCGCAGAGAAGCCACACCGACAAGACACTGGCAAGCGTACCACTAGCAGGCCTGAGAAGTGCCTTCGCCTCCAGTTCACGGACAACGACCCGCTGGCATCTACCTCTCCTAAGCAACACGTCGATATCTCGGAGAAACAGCATCACCCTGTCGACATTGGCGATTTTGTTGCAGCTAACTCAGGGGACCCTGCCTGCAAGGTGTGCTTCCTCACCCATCATGGCTGAAACATATTCTCAGACTTCACTCGGACGTCTCCAGGCATTCATCCTCAAGCTCAAAGAACACGTCATCATGAGGCTGAGGCACAATGACTCGGCGGAAGACTCTCAGCCTACACGCACAGAGATGAATGCTCTGTGCATCCGGCATGACAAACTATATCTCCACAAAGTCCTACGCGTCAATTATACCTCATACGACCTCCGGCGTGGACAAGACTCCATCAATCCTCGTACGCACTCTGACATCATGATGGTTGCTCCACCAGGAGAAGGACATCCGTATCTCTATGCTCGCGTTCTCAGCATCTTCCATATCAATGCCTATAGCATCGACCTCCCTGATGTTGCACCACAGCTGCTACAAGTTCTCTGGATTCGCTGGTTTGACTATGACGTGTCCGCACCTGGTGGATTTGAGAAAAACCGCCTGCATAGGCTGAAGTTTGCTCACCTTGATGACGGAGATCCGTTCACGTTCATCTCTCCCGACAAGGTTCTGCGGTCTGTCCACCTCTTACCAGCATTCCATCATGGAAGAGCGGACAATGGGATCAGCGGTGAGTCGATTGCGCGTCGGGACAGCAAGAAAGACGATTGGAAGTATCTATACATTGGAATGTACGTACTTACTGCCCGTCACACTACACGTACCCTGTTTACTCACTACTCCTGATAGGTGGTCAGACCGTGATCTATTCATGCGCTACTTTGGTGGAGCTGTGGGGCATCAACACACCGGGCCCTCTACCACAGCTACTACTATGGCATCCGAGACAATGGCAGACACTTCCGAGGAGATCAGTGCAATTGAGGCTGAAACTGTCGGTAACGCTTGCCTGACCGTGGACGAGCAAGATTTGCAACCCGGATCCGATGATGAAGAACGTGATGGTGGATACGCACCGTCATCAGACGGAGAGGAGTTCTCGGACACGGAGGAAGACCTGCCAGTGCGCGGTGACCAACATGGCAGGGATGGCCGAGACCAAGTACCATCCTCGGACAGTTCTGATATTGACGAAGATGCGGATGTAGGTCCAGAAGACGGGGAGGATAGTGCTGTGCAGAATGAGTTGGATCTATTGGACGCCGCAGCTGCGTATTAGATAGTCGAACCGAGGCCAGGACTCGGACGTCCCTCAAGTCAGTAGGCGCCTATTATGGGTCGAATTGTGTAGTGCTTCCCTGCCTTCCGGATGCTTGAGATAGTATTCCATTATGTATGTATGAGATATATCTGGGTGCAAAAATTGTCCTTAAGCTGTAAAGCGGTGTGAAACTGGTCGTAGGTCGGGCTCGACATATCTACGCTTTCAAGCGCTTATGGGATCGGGAGCGGTCGCAAGCGCTTATGGTACACGGAGCGATTGCAAGCGCTGCCATGCGTGTGCATGCGGACATGCGCCGAATGCGGTTTGACCTTTTGCTGATGAAGCGTGCTGTGATTGTTAGAACTATCAAAGAGCTCTTCACGCTGAAAGTAAAGCTTGGAGATGGCAGCCGGAGCCCCTACAGAGAGGTACCAGATAGCGAGCTCAAAGACGCCAAGTTCGTCTGGGTCGAAGGAATACCAGACGAACTTTTCGTTGGCGAGATCCGTCATTTGGCTGATACCACTGGCCCACGACCGGAGAGGAGAGCTGGATATTGGCTCCTCAAGATTGGCGTGGCGTACCCTGGTCCTCAAGCTCGGCCAGGTGAGAAGACTATTCTACACTTGCATGGCGGTGCGTTCTACGTAAGTCCGAGCAGCTCGCCACAGCTGTTTGTCTGGCACTTTCTGCGATATCATTGCGTTGTGGCCTGGCGTACTCATCATGTTCTTCTGCAGATCGGCTCAGCCAACCCGTCCGACGTAACTGCGAACTTCACCCGGGGACTGCTCCAGCACAGTCAAGCCATCAATCGCACATTCGCGATCGATTACCGCCTCACGACCTCCGCGCCCGATCCTACCACGAACCCGTTCCCCGCCGCCCTTCTCGACGCCCTCGCCGGATATCGGTACCTCGTACACAACGCCGGGTTCGCCCCAGAGAATATCATCGTAGCAGGGGACTCCGCTGGAGGTAACCTCGCCCTCGCCCTCGTCCGCCACCTCATAGAGAACCCCACCCCATCTCTTCCCCCTCCAGGGCGCGTCCTCACGGCATCGGCGTGGCTCGATCTGTCCATGTCCCGGCGCGGGCCTGACTCGACTGCCGTGATGAACGCGCCCACCGACATCTTCGATGAGGCGCCAGGAAGGCTGTTCGGGAAGTACGGCGTGATGGGCCTGCTGGGCCCGTTGGACTTTGGAGTGGCGCAGACGAACCGGTACCTTTCCCCTGTCTCGCTGATGTGCGAGCCGCTGCCAGAAAGGGGACTGTTTGCGGGTTTCCCGGAGACGTATGTCGTCGCGGGAGGGGCGGAACGCCTCTTGGACGACTCGACGGCGTTGGTGAGGCTGATGAGGGCGGATGGGGTGAATGTGATCGAAGATGTCCCGGCGGACGCTGTGCACGATTTCCTCGTCTTCAGGTGGCACGAGCCCGAGAGGACGGAGGTGCTGAAGAGGATCAGCGGATGGATCGACGGGATGTGAGACCATAACATCGCCTGAGTATGTTTGCACCTCAGGGTATATTCGCGTCTATAGCGGAGGGCCACGTCTCATGCGCAATCCACTAGTACAACTGGCAAACTGTCCATGCTATTCTCTCTTTACACCTGCCGAAAACGAACAACATTGCGGTATCAGTGACGCGCTCCACAATTGCACCGACGTAGCATAAAAAACAAGGGACGCATACCAGATCCAAGTATACAGTGATCCATAAACCAACTAAGCAGTGGATCAGATGCCCGTCAAGTCAAAGTCCATGACGTTGATCGCCGTCCCGTTCGTCAAGAACAAGCTCAGCACCCCATCTCCCCCCGCACTCGCATCCAGCCTATACCGATCAAACAGCGGCTCCCACCCACACCCGCTCTCCATCTCGAACACGACCTCCCAGTCTCGGAAGTGGCCTCCGGCGGTGCTCCTCAACACGCTCAGCGCACTCGAGTTCTCCGCGTTCGACGGCAAGATGAGGAGCACCGAGTGGTGCGGCGACTGCGGCGGGGCGACGACCTTGCCGCGCTTCCCAATCACCGTCGGGGTGCCGGTCACGTTGTATGCGCTTTGGAGCTCGGGGGAGAGCGGGAGGGGAGTGCGCGTCCAGTGCGCAGTCGTACTCCGCCAGTAGTGGTACCAGCGCTCGGTGCCCGTCGTGTTCTCCCGGTTGAGGACGTGCAGGCGACCTTGGCTATCGACCGTCTGGCCTTCTTGGTTCAGGATGCCACTAGGCGTCGGACGGGATTAGTTCCAGTCGGAGAGAGGGGGAGGAGAGGACGTTGTGATTGCGTGTACGTACCCGTACTTGGGGATACCGAAGATGGTGATGCCTGCGGAGACGGGGAGGATAGGCTCCTGAGCGGACATGTTCGCAATGGTCTGGTTCCAGTTGTTGAGCCAGGTCTCGCCAAGATCGGTGCTGTATGCGAAGTTGAGGTCATGGTTCTGTCATACACCTGTCAGCGTGTAGAGCAGAGAGGAGAATTTGGTGCACGAACATTCTCGGGACCGTTCGGCCCAGCCTGAACAGCGACATTCGAGCCAGTGTCGTTTACGTAGTCACGGTATGTCCTACAGACATCGTCAATTACTCGTTGAGCAGTCATTCCTGTGCCCTCACCAGGAGGTCAAAAGGTTTCCGCGGAAGTCGAAGTCAATGCCATTGATATATGCGTTGTCTATGTGTGGGTGAGAGACGTCAATGATGGGTTCCATCGTTCATGCAGAGACCGCTCACTGTTAACGCCCTGAAGATATTTGCCAATGAGGGACCATCCCTTGTTCGGTGTGTACTTGTAGAGCCAGTCATCGCCAAGACCCGAACGGCCAACGCGCAATTCGAGGATCAAGTCAGCCCCACCACTGTGCGCCTTCGCAGACTCTGGTATCGAGAGGAAACGTGGGTACGTGACATTGATGAAGTAGATGGACTTGTCGAGATTCTCGGTGCCCGGAAGTTGGTCCTGCGCGAGTCAGTTCGTAAAGGGACGGTCCTGGTATGACGGAGAGGCGTACGAGAGTGGGTCCGAAGAGGTCGGCAGACCAAGCGATTTTGAAGGGATTCGTAGCTACGCCGGCTTTGGACATGCGATAGTTGAGATCATTGTCGTGCTGGTCGAAGCCGAGATGTAGGGAACCATCTCCATGAGAGATACCAAGTGACATCCTGTTGGGCAACGCGTCAGCGGTGCATCATCTCGCCAAATCAAAATATGAACGAGTATATGCCCTGCCCCCCCGGTGACTTCACATAAACAACAGTTTTGATGACACCCGGAACTGGCTATCATGAGCACTGTGACGAGCATAATTGTGGCGCGTGCACAACGACACCAAGCCCGGGCCCGTTCAAACAACATAGAGTGAATAACAGTACTGTCCGGGTGGCGCGAAGACGAAACCAGTGCTTATATAAACGGCCTGTGATCACATCTTGACCCCACGTGTACTGAACATTAGTCCAGGAAGTGATCGTATGCCCCAGTCAAAAGCCAAGCACGCAGGGATTTGGGTTTGCATGTAGTCACTGAGAGACAATACTTACCCCGCTCTCTGCCGAATACACGCGAATGTAGAGCATTCTGTGAGGAAGAGACTTACATATCGTGTCCGTCATCCTCCGTCTGGTTGTAATCCAAGAACGAGAACGCCTCCCATGCGTTGTTATCGCCTGCAAGGGCTCTGCGAGCCAGAGTTGGGTGCCTCACGGACGAGTTGCCAGTATCCGCAAGATAGTATGCAGCATACTGGTAGCCTGTAGTGCGTGTTGGTCAAGCATACGGTTACGAAGACGCGATAGAACACACCATTGAAAGTGAAGAGCGCGTCCTGCTGGAACGACTCTCCATTCAGATGGTTCTTCATCGGCGGGTCTGCGCCAAGGGTAGTCGTCTGCAATACCCGCATGCTGGCAGCGTAGACACCGCAGACCAAGCAGAGCAACAAAGCAATAATACTGTGGACCTTCATCTTCGAACGAGGTAGAGGTCTTGGATGGGGCTCGTCGCATAACTTACGCTGGTCGTCGTGTTCACCTTTTGAACAAATGACAGCTGAGAGCTACGGGCCGCGTGCCATAGGGAGAACATCGGAATGATATGCGAGAGAGCATGACCAGGGTAGCGTGACCGGGCGAGAGGTGACCGTGGACCATGGACGACATTGAGAAGCCTGCAAAGGACGGCGTCGACGACATCCCCGGCTGGCGGCCCGCAACGTCTGATCATGATGACCTCGACGGCGCTTGCCCATGTGCTGCCCCAGACGCAGCGCGGCGGCATCGTCCATGATTTACGCAACGTTGTACTCGACGATCACCATGGCTTTCTCGCTCGGCACTCCCGTAAACACTGCACTTCTTCTGTACATTCTCTATTCGATCCAGAGGATACTCTTCCCCTCAACAAACATCTATGGCAAGCCGGTCCCCACCGAGTTCAAGAACGGCTACACATGGATGCCAAAGTCGCACCCACCCACCCTTCTCTACCAGACTTTCACCCCCAAGACTCTCGCACCGTACAACGGGCAAGAGGGGAAGCGTATTCTGCTTGCGATCAAGGGTGTCGTATATGATGTGACAGCGGGCAGGAACTTCTACGGACCGGGTGTGTGAGCTCCTTCATGCGACCGCTACAGGTACTGACGTTATACAGAGGGCATGTATGCCAACTTTGCTGGCCGTGACGCGTCGAGGGGAATGGCCAAACAGTCTTTCGACGAAGGTAGCTTATCTCCATCCAAGCTGCTTCCACCATACTGACTACGACATGTAGAGATGCTCACACCAATCGACCAACCTCTGGACAAGCTGGAGGACCTCACCCCGGAGGAGATGTACGTACTCAACTATACTCGTTGGAATGACAACAGCTGACAGTCTTGACATTCTGGCAGTGAGAACATGAAGGGTGAGCTGCCTTTACACCGCCCGTCCCATGATGTCTTTCTGACCTTCTGCACAGGCTGGATGGACCACTTTTCAAACAAGTACATCGTCTGCGGCAAGCTGGTGGAGAACGATGCTATCTAGAGAGTAGTTTCCTTGTGAGTATCCCGGTAATATGTCCTGCGAGATCTATCTACAAGCCAGAGCTTCTGCAGGTGTACTTTTGCTCTGTCGTTTGTTATGCATATGCTTTCGGTTACGACCTCCTGTCACGTGTGAGCCTCGTCGTCTTAAGACCTGCATATATGCACTTCTCTTTCGCCCTCCTCAACGTTCAGCAGTACAGCAGTCATCCCACCGAATTCTGCATGGGCTTTTTCAGTATAAAGCGCCAACGCGTCAGTGGGCTTACCGAGTGCTCGGGCACCAGTCAGCCGAGGTGAGTGTTCGCTTCGGGCGCGGGCATGCATTCAATACAAGGTGTGCTTGCAGGAAAGTTGTACTTGGTTCATTCTCACGAGTACATCCTACAGAAAAATTAACATACTACCGCTGTCCCATACCACCTTTGTACACTCTCCGGACAGCTCAGCAAGGACCGTACTTTGCGGCACATACGTGCGCAGCGAGACCGGCAGTCTATAGCGAAGTAAGTAGCCACATCAATAAACGCGTTCCAGGAGCGTCCTCACCTGTGTTTCCGCCGTGAACAGCGACCCGCCCTGGCTCGGCGCGTACCACACGTTGCCAACGGTCCAGTTCGAGCCGGTGGCGTAGTGGACGACCGCGCTCTCCTGCGCGCCGATGAAGCCCTGGTACTTGCTCACGCGGTCGGGCGCGTTGTCGAGGTAGAACTGGAGGTGCTTCATCCAGAGGCCCTTGAACATCGCCTGGTCGTTGTTGCACGTCGACGTGGGCGTCGCGCTGTCGCAGGTCTCCTTCAGGATGTTGTTCGTCGTCTTCAGCCTGATCGCGGCGTCGAGCGTGATCTCGGCTTGGGCGATCAGGGACGTGTCGCCCGTCGCCTTTGCGAGCGCGGCGAGGCCCGACGCGATGACGCCCTGGTTGTAGGTCCACGTCGTCTGGCCATTGTTCCTGCAGTCGTTGGTGAGGCCGTCGTTCCAGAGACCGTCCGAGTTGCGCATGCCCGAGTTCAGCACTGGAAGATCAGGTGAGTTGGTGCCGATACTTGTGCAGGACGAATGGATGCTTACGCCATGTCCAGGTCTACATGGCGTGGAGTCTGTGTCAGTTCGGTCATGCTTGTGAACTGCCGTGACCTGCTCACCTTCTTTGCATTGTCAAGGTACTTGCTATCGCCGAAGCGGAGGTACGAGATCGCAGAAGTGTACAAGAACAGCTCGTTCGTGATCGCGTTCTTGTACGTGTGCGCGCTCGACCACCACACTGGCGTCGCGTGTCCTGGTCAGTATGTGTCGCAGTTCACGATAGCGCAAATTACTCACCGCCGCCACCACAGACGGACGTATCCCATTCTGCTGCGATCAGGTCATACACGATCTTCGCGCTGTTCTGTAAAGAGCCGCGTTTCAGCATTCTCTCTCGCGCTATCAATACAAGAGCCGCCTTACGATGTACGGCGCGGCGTTCTGCCCGCGCTGGCTTCTGTAGTCGGACACCTTCAAGAGCGCGAGGACGATCCACTGTACGAGTTCAAACGGTGAGTGACGCGTCCCGCACGCGCGTCGCAGCAGCTCTGCTTACCCCAGCGTCATCGTTGCTTCCAGCGAGCGCGGAGATCCACGCGTTCCGGTTCTGCTGCAGCGCGAGCTGGCCGATGCGCGTCGAGTCCGCGACATCGAGGTTCGAGGAGCCGTCGGCGAGCATGAGGTTGTAGAAGTCCTCGATCGTGTTCTATGATGTCACAGAATCAACACCCGTCAAGAATGCGTTGTGAGAGCAGAAAGACGATGGCGTACCGCATCAGTCCAGAAGATGCCCCATCCTCCACCGTTCCAGTACGCGGAGTGAAGACGCTGGGCGACGCTCTACACTTCACCGTCAGCAGGGCTTGAGCGCAAGAGCAAGATACCAGGCGTCAAACGGACCTGGGCGGTGCTGAGCGTCGCGGCGCACTGTGCGCGCGGGAGGAGGGGAGACGCGGCGGCGGACTGGTACGTGCCGAACGTCGAGAGGACGGTCGCGAGCGAGGCCAGAGACGCGAGCTTGTTGAGATTGAAGAACATCTCCACAGGGCGACGCGCGATAGGTCCGGGTGGCGACTAGCTATTGGTATCAAGACGGCGGGATGGGAGGGGACTCGTCGAAGAAACCTTGTCGGGTCCGCGAGAGGGTCGCTTATAAGTGATGCTCCACGACGTCTGGCGGAGACTATTACGGCTGGTCCTTTACGATTTGAACGCTGGGAGTACTCACTCCTCACTGCTGATGACAAGCGATGCTGGGGCGACCTCGCCGGTCCAGTTGTTGACTCGGCGGAAGAAGGGGATCCCGGACTGAGCGGTCGGCCACATGAGATGCGTCCGGGTGCGTCGTTGATAGCCGGGCGTGTTGTATCGGACGGGGCCATATGGGCTGACTTCGCAGTATGCACATGGCTTCTGCACATGACACAAGATGCGCGAAGAGAACGCAGAGAAGGACTAGGGACGCCGTGACGTACCAGTCTCCCATGCGCGGCAAGGCAGAGCTCGAGCATTGAAACAAGGTGCGAAGGTGCACTTACGGAAACTGTCAGGAAGCTCGCAAATGGTGGAGCACTGAGGCAAAAGCGTTGAATGGACGAAACCTTTACGCAGCGCCGTTGCATCACGCATCACTGCCATGAGCGTAACATGTTGCCGCCATTCCTAGCCTCGTACACAGCTTGTACACTATCTGACGAGGTAGTAGCACTTATCCTCTTTTGACAGCGTCAGCCTACTTGTTCCAACTCTACCGAGACTGCTTCATCTATATGTAAGTAGCACGCTGTGCTGTTTGTGCGCCCGTGCGAGATCATGAGACTGACGTCGTCGGGAGGTCTGTGTACGTGACCAGGAACCGTCGCGGAACGTTGAGAGGCCATGCCCTTGCTGATCAAGGTGCATTCGAAGCTACGCTGCGATCACTTTGGCCGTGCCTGGGACGCCAGCGTTGCATGTGGATCCTCCAACAACCCGCTATCAGAGTTTGTGTATAAGAAGATGTCACGGGACGTCTTTGGCACCAGGTCGTAATATGACCATGTGATGTCACTGCCATCATATGTGCTGTTCTGTGTGTGCTCTCAATGAGCCAGGTTCTGCCTGTCTACGTATGTATGCAGATATGGACACCACGGAATCCCAGAGATGAGACGCGCTTGGAGACCTACAAGTCGTTTTGAACTTATTCTCTGACACCATCTGACCAACATGAAGTATCCGGCATATAGAACGACTGGCAACCTGGTCAAGTAGCGAATGCTTGCAGCATAGACAGCGAGCATGAAACCAAAAGAGTACTACATGCTTCAACGTACGTTCGGTGGAGACGGGGAGGTAATGCGAGGATAGCGAGCAGACGATAGCAGTAGTATGCGAGGAACAGAGCGGGGTTGACCATCGGGGCGAACATCAGGGTGAGAAGCATTGGCGAAAAGCGAGCCCCAGAGCGCGCAGCCTCGGGCGAAAGTTCGGGAGCGACCAACGTCGCGGCCGTTTTACAGTTGGAACGATGTCTATTCCTGCGAACACCGGCTCGGGAAGATCGTCTGGGTCGCCGCATTCGCTACAGATCTCATCTTCGCCGTGTCTCCCTGCAGCAACAGGAACAGAGATAGTGAGTTCAGCAAAAGAGGGACATGACCGACCATATCGTACCCCGATGTACTTGCTCAGATTTCTCGGCTATGGCCTTGAAATCAGCGTTGAGCGTACAACGCATATACCATTTCGACTCTTCAGTGAGATCAACGGACTCAATATGTTCAAATCCACCGGGCCTAGCTTTGACATGGACTGTAGCAGTTCAAGAACGGAAAGGTGCCCTCCGTATGTAGAGGAGAGCGTCCGGTCGGATGCGCTGTGTTGGGAATGATAGGCAAGCACATATCGGGGGTGATCAATCGTTCAGGCTCTTCACGACGGAGTGTCGTTGCAGCAGGTTGTACGGTACAACCGTGGAAGGGGGAAGATGGTAATGGTAGATCTAGACTCATAGACTGCGCGTTACTCGACAACAGGCCTGAGCAAGGGATAGAAATATGATGCATACTCACCATCGCCAACCTGACAAGATATTTCTTGTGGGATAGAACTTGTGCCTCAAGTTCTGCCAACGCGATGCGGTCGTCGTACAGCTGCATAGTGAACTCTGAGTCAATTTGGATCACGGCATAACGGTCTGGTCGGGGTACCAAAATCTATATTGGGACTTGCTTGCATGAGGATGAGGCTGCCATCTTTCAGGTCGGTAGTATCAGATATGAAGACAGCAGTGTTACAAGCGTAGGCGTTAATTCGGAGAGGCGAAGCCCATGTCATGTTCAATCAATTTTGGCTTGGATGCTTTTGTGCACCTACCTTCCCGCCGTGACCCATGCGAACATACTGCTGAGCAGTTCATTGCACTCGAGTCGCGAGTAGATCCGTGCATGAAATAGCCGCCGTGGCTCCATCGATCCCTCGAAGACTGGACATGAGTGGATCATATAGGCAGCAATCTACACTCACAGAGAACTTCTTGCGCGGCGACAGGGGGACTCGGACTGTCGTCGATGCGGCTACCTTGGCTCGCACAGGCTTCTGCAGAGCCCAATTCCCATGCTGGCAACACAGTAATTGTAGACAATAGAGAACTCAGGCATGATGATGCGATGGGCGGACAGCTGGAGCGCTACAAGATGTGACACACGTGACGGACAATAGCAGGCGCTTCCGAGACGCTTGCCTTTCTAGGCGAACGATGGTTCAAGTTGCTCTCTGCCACGAGGGCTTCGCGCGGAGAGACCTCTCCCAGGACCGTATATCGAGGACGTTCATCGATAATCAAAATGAACACGCCGCTCACAGGCCATATAACTCGCCCTCGGCCACCAGCCTCTCTTTCTCCCAACATCCACCTCACTGTCTTGCAACGACAAGCTCCCCATCTGTTCAACCTTCGCCCACAGCCCCGCAGAGCTCGACGACGTACCAAACCCGACATGAGTACTGACACAGGCATTGCAAATAGCGTGGTGAAAGACTACGCCCGCGAGATCCGAGACCTCCTCCTCCGAGAGGACTATGAGCGATCAGATCTTGCCTCGGTCACGCAAGATCTTGCAACTAGACCCTTTGGAGCTTCATGGAAGGCGTACTTCGAAGGACTGCTACAGGGTGTTCAGGAAGCTTTCGACACGGTCCTGAGCACGCCCGACGTGAAGGGTGAGTTGCACCCCAGGGGCTTGAGGACGCAGTGACTAACATTGGCATTAGTAGTTGTCGCGCTTTACGAGTACCTGAACGACACGCTCCAGCCTCACATCATCGACCTCAGCCACCGGTTCCAGAACGAGCAAGCCGAGCGGGACCAGACGTTCGCAAAATTGAAAGGAGACATTTTGCGTCGAATGGTGTCACAGCAGACCTTCGTGGAGGACGTCTCGATCACGAGCACCGGTACCCGCATCACGGATACTATGCCGAGCCTGGACTTGTCAGCGCCGGATATCATGGCTCCTGTCCATGTGGGATCCGATGGGCAGCCTCCTGCGTCCGTGTCCCCCTCTGACCTGAGGGGCGTTCTGCGGTCATCTGGCTCTGCGAATGCGTCTCGTCAAGGCGCGGCTACGGACGAGAATCTAGGCCAGAAGGGGGCCAGACCCGAGACTCCCCCTTCCGCCAGTTCGCGCTCTCCGTCACGCAACCGCAGAGGCTCACAGGAGGCCCCTCGTACCCGAGCGTACCAGACGTCGTCTCCCAAGAGAGGCGCAGGAGAGCGCAGACCCTCCGACGGGTCGCGAGCTAGTTTCGAGGACTGTGAGTCAGCCACGCATCCTCTTCGATTGTGCGTCGATCCTGATGAGATGGGTCTGAGCAGTCAGTATGGAAGTAAGCAGCATCAAAGGGCCACCCTCCGAGTCGGGAAGCCGTCGCGATGATCGCCAGGGTCAGGGTGAGACGATTCGCCTCTTACGCGCTATGATGGACGATCTGCGGGCGGATCGTAAGCGGGAGGTGGACAAGCTGGAGGCGATGCTCGCGAAGCAAGCAGAAGACCATAACCGGGAAGTTGAGAAGCTGGAGGCAGGGCGTCAGCGGGAGGTGGACGCCTTGAAGATAATGCTGGCGGAGCTGAATGAGGATCGCAAGAAGGAGGTGGCTGAGCTGAAGGAGGAACGCAACAGGGAGGTGGAGAAGCTGGAGGCGGGGCATCAGCGGGAGGTGGACAGGTTGGAGATGATAGTGGCGGATCTGAAGAAGGATCTGGCTGAATCCAAGGAGGAACGCAAGAGGGAGGTAGCTGAGCTGAAGGAGGAACGCATGAGAGAGGTGACGGCGCTGAAGGAGAGAGTGGACGAGTTGAAGGTCACAGTTGCGGAGCTGAAGAAGTGAGAGGCTCGCAGGGCAGACTCGTAGATCGCTGAATACTTGTGTGTACTCTTGTCAATCCGACCGTCGCAGTAGCTCGAGTTGGACGCGCGCCAACGCGCCCCCCTCAGGATACCGGCTAGATCGACTGGCCCGGCGATATAGGCTCGCAACGACATGCATGAGGCGTCTGGTCAGACGGTTCTGCTCGATATTCGGGGCTGGCGGCGTCGTGTGTGGTTGTTTCCCTGCCATCCACATCCCCTTCTCCACTCAAATGGACGGCAGAGGGTTCGTGACTTGCTTATGTCTATGTCATCAAGTTCCATGTTCTCCGAATATATACGTGAGAGGTGACGATGACTTTGTATGCGACAGACTTCGCACGCAGCGAGAGGTCAAGATGCATACATATTCTCCTTGAACATCCCCGACAAACTGAAGTACACCTATTCGTGCACAGATGCTACCGCTCACAACAAATGGACGGCGTCTGGCCGTCGCTGACTGACAATGGTATATATCGCATAAGTAGCTTGATGTTCGCTGTGTCCATCAAAAGCCGTTACTGTCTTGTGGCCAGCGCAGTAATGAGAACATCATAGTCCAGCTTCGCGACTATGTGAATCTGCGGTCAGTATCCGTCCTAGGTCCCACCACCGAAAACCGATAACACGCCATGGTGACCGCTCACCTTTCAGTATCAACCGCGTGAAAGCCCCAGCAAGCTCGGGTTGTTCCCGCTCAAGCCTCTCCAGGTTTTCGGTGCTCAACTTCCACAACACCGCCGCCCGCTCCACGACGCACGTCGCGTTCCGCTCTAGCCCCGCTAGCGTCGACAGCTCGCCCGCGATGGTCCCCGGCACCATCGACTCTACCATCGGCGGGGTGGGATCCGCGAAGCGGTACGTCGCGCGGAGGATACCGGCCTCGACGATGTAGAGGCCGTCTGGCGGGTCGTCCTGCTTCCAAAGGACGGTGCCGGCTGGGATGCACATGCGCGTGAGGTAGGGAATGAGGGGCGCGTACGTCTCTCGGTCGATGAGTTCGTATGGGGAGAATGCGCGGACGAGCGTGTTGAACGGTTCGGCATCGAGCTGCTGGTCTTCGGGTGGCGAGTGGTCTGTGAGTGAGCAGGTGAGCAGGCTGCAGCGGACACAGGAAAAATGAGAGGAGACCGAATGACCTCGAGCTATGGTCCGCCAGCCAGCACTGACAAGCGCTGCCCGTCGAGGACTGTCTACGACCGAACCAGTGAAAGGGATGACATCGTCCTGACGACCCGGGAGGGCTATTTTTCCTTCGCGTCAGCCAGTGCACTCGTTACAGGACAGGTCGTACTCACCAACAGGAAGCACTTCGGTCTTCTGCACCGTGAACCATGCTCGCAGATAGATGTTCTCCGTCCCTGTGAACAAATAAGACCGATTGTCGTCCCATACACGTGAGCCACTCACACTCGATCGCATCACTGAACGTCTCGAACAGCTCTACCCCGTCCATATCCAACAGACCAACATTGCCCAGCGCGTGGCCAACACCACTGTCCACTGCGAAGCCACATAGCACCAGCACGACCTTCTTCGTAGCGAGCAAGCGCTGCACGCGCACGAACGCCTCCGCAGCGCTCATGTCGACGCCCGCGACGAGCGCGAGGTCGAGGACGAGGAAGCGGATCGGCGTGCGCTGCCACGCCCCTTCGTCCAGGAGCGCGCGGATCGCGTCCTCGACGTGTGTGATGGTGCCGAAGAACATGAACCCCTGCAGACGGAGGATTGTCGTCTGCTTCGAGACATCACGGAGGTACGCGCGGTGTGCGCCCGGCCGGCGGACCGTGGACATGACGCTGTCCCCGCTGTATAGCGCGCGGATGCTCCGCCGTTGTGAGCTCTGGACAACGAAGAATACACCTGACGGGCCGTGGGTATTAGTTAGATGTCTGGCTCATATGGTCGGGCAGACGTACAGCTCATGACGATCCCGAATAGCACACCCATGACAAAGTCCCACACGGTCATAACGACCATGATGCTGGCGATGGTGATGTACTCTGTTCGGCTGACCCGATGTCTGGTGTCCCATAGTGCTTCCTTGACAAGATCGATTCCGAGGACGAAGATCAGTGCGCCTACCACCATGACGGCTGTAATCGTAATCAGTACAAACACAACGTTGTGATTGGAATAACGTTGTCTCACGTATGAATGCGATAGGGCCCGTGCCAACTAATAGCAGGGCCATAGTCGTCCCAGCAAGCATGAATCCGGCTATACGCGTGGTCCCACCCACACGGTAGAAGCTATGACCGTTGTCAGAGCCTCAATATGGTGAGAGACGCATGCGTACACTCACAGCAAGGTGTTTACATATACGAGATAATTCGGCCTGAGCAGAAAATGAGCGACGGTCCACGATATTGTATGCGCCAAGCACTCACACTGTGCCTAGAACACCGGCGACCACGTTGGAATAACCATGGGCTACGAGTTCCTTATCCGTGTCGACGTCATGATTCAGAGAGACGGCGAGTGCAGGAACGTTTAGAGGCGGGTGAAGGATGTTGAAGAAAAGACTATGTGCATGGGGTCAGATATCGTCTACCATTCAGAAAACACACGCCGTACAGAGCAAATTGAGTAGGCATTGTCGAGGCGAAAGCTGCCCAGTTGACTGCACGAAAGTCTGGATATGATCAATCCATGAGTCAACTAAACACGCCTTCGACAAATGGTGGAGCACGCACCAAATAGCGAGTAAAAATGGTACCACGGGTATCTCGACGCTCCCATGTCGAACAACCACCCGCTGCGTCGTAAGGTGCCGAGATCCATATGTGCCGCTGCTACAACAATATAGAACACCGATGGGATAATACAGAAATCTGCAGATGCATGAGATGATCCCGTCAAAGCAGGATACAGCAGATGCCTGGCCACTCACAAATAGGGAATATCAACTGGTGGTCCCATTTGTGGGTGATTAATCGGAGCAAGACGGCAAGACCGAAGGCAGGCAGCCAAAGAGACAGGTTTCGCGCGTTGAGTACGAAGAATTTGAAAGTCTCCAAGGATAAGGAGAAGTCGTCGTCCGACATCCGTGTGCTAACAGTCAGTCTACGGACGCGTTCAGTCGGAGGGCGGACGGGGTTTGAAGAATGCACTTACCCGGTGATTATGAGGAATACACCAACACCGCCGATGCACCTGCACCATAATGTCAGATTGTTGTCTCAGTCATGGTTCGCATCACACGCACCCAACAAGGATATGCCGGGGGAAGAAACCTATCAGGGTGCCTAATCGCAGCGCTCCGAGTAGGAAGAACGTCAAGCCTTCGTTCCGGTGAGCCTTCCGCCCCGTGATCATAGACAGCTGACGCACCTGTGAGGATGGATGAGAATGCGAAGGCAACCGTAGTGGTTGCAATGATGGCATGCTGATTATCCTCGCCCATTTCGTTGGCAATACCATTGGCTATGAGATGGAAGAACGGCTAAGACAGGTTTCGTCAACGTCCATCTGCGGTCCGTAGAAGTGTGGCACGTACAACGACCTCGATCATCATACTTCCGTTGGCGCCAGCAAAGCCACTGGCACCGGCGGAGTAGATGAGCTGTGAAACGATCGCTCTTCACCCCCGTGAGTGGAGTTCAGGCACCTCAGAGAATCACTTACGATACAAAGAACATCGACACGCCGACGCCCCCGAGGTCTGCGAAGACACCTCCTGCAGGGAATATGATCATCCCGTCTGTCGATGCAAGGTCAGTTGAGCGACTGCGGGTCAGATGACGTCAACTCACAGGAAATTCCATCGAGGATGTTCAGTAAGGTTCCAAGTATAGCGGCCGGTATTGACTTGACAGCGTCCTTCGCAAGTGGGCCAGACCCCCGTGCCGCTCGCAGGGCGACATCTTTGAGGAGGCCGGTCGCGCTCCGCTTACCCACAGATTCCGGATGCGCGTTGCCGTTCGTGTACGATGTCCGGTGGTTCGCTTCGAGGTCGGCAAGCAGCGGCACGCTCTCGTCTGACGGCTCCAGGTCTGCTGCAGGGCGCGCATGTGACGGCGCACTCGGCGTAGCTGTTCTGGTGGGCAGCTCGCGTATGACGGAGAGGGACCTGTGCATTACGTCTGGTCGCTCGAGGGTGGGGGTAACTGTGTTTGACTCGGTGATGGGGGTCCCGGGCTCTGAGCGGCTGTGCTCTCCGTGACGGGCGAGAAGGAGGGAAAGCCCGGAGGGTTGCGAGGAGACGGCTTGATATGCGCGAGGGGTCATCGTCCCGGAATGCTGCGTGGAGAGCGTGGATGTGGAGGCTTCAAGGTCACTGACGTCTTCCGCAGGCCTGAAAGACAGGACAGAGGACGCTGCGGTGCGAGGCACATTAGCCTCGTGTGCATCTGAAGGCGTGGAGCTGGTAATGTCGGGGAAGATGAATGCCTCTTGAGACGGAGAGGAATGGTGCGAGGGTGTCCTGAGAGGCTTGCCCGAGATTTCCATCGTGCTGTCACGGATGGTATCCTGAGTATGCAGTGCCAGAGGGAGATGTCGAGGCCGGGAGGATCGAGAACTCGAGGAGACAAAACTCCGCGGCTGCAGCAGACTGACATGTGGTTAGCAAAGCGCCAGATTGTAGACACATGGAAAACAGCTAGTTACCCAGCACGGGTGAGCGGCGATCCACTTTGCATTCGCAAGTATGCATCCATATCGCGCACACCGGGCGAGCCGTCGCCTTCTGCATTCGTTCCCATGAATGCCATGGGTTCACTAGTGCTGTCAGGCTGCACGCCCGGGGAGTCTCCTGCAGGATGGCGCAACATGAGTACGATAATACGCAAGCCTGCGAGGAGTCTGAAGGCAAACTTCAACCTGTGAGAGGATGATTATAAGGATTCAACGATGACGCTATCTCCAGCAATTCCGGCTAGATAAGCCGTTGATATTGGGGGCGTTTCGGCTAATTAGAGGTTGCTATCGCAGCCATTATGCTACTAACGATTTTGCCCCTTGAAAACAGAGACTGTGTCAGTACTCACCGTTGATGTTCAAGACTGGGAGTTGTAATTGAACTTCTACTTGAACTTGGAGTGAACCCGTGGTGGTTTGTCCTCAGTCAGTCGGAGATTAGCCGGAAGATAAATTGCTCACGGCCTTCGCGTTAGAAGGTGAGCTCCGACACAAGAAGCGAAGCGGAGTTTGAATTAAATTGGCGTGACTTCATAATGACCAAAAACGCGCTTGTCACTCAGTCACGAAGGTTTGTTGAGGGACTCTCTCCTTCCCCCTCCTCCTTCCGTCCTTCTCACTGCCTGCACGATCTCTGCGCTTGCTCTCGCCACTGTCTTGGAGCTCAAGCTGCTATGCATTTTGGTCGATCTCATTCTCGCAGCAAATCTCGTTCTCCAGCCCCGGGCGGGTCGTTCTCTCCAGCTCAATTCTCTCGCCCACCCACGTTTCTACCTCCATCACACTATGCTGCGGCTGCTGGAATACCCTATGAAAATTTGTTAGCCGACCGCGATGAAGGAAAGACAATGTCAACCACGGCCTTGCCCGGGAAGGATCGTCGGGTCGCGAGTAAGCGTTCTACTGTCTCATTCGCGAACTTGGAGCGCAAGTCAGAAAATGAAGGAGACACCCGAGACAAACGCAAGAGTCAGTTTGGCAACATTCCCATGCTCGAAACACAACTTCTACCTTCTTTGCGAGACACCGTGGTCAGAATGACGCAGTCCCCGCAGTCGAAACCAGATATCAACGATACTACGGATACCCAATCGGTGTCTACTTCCCACTCTGTCACATCCAGACGCAAGAGGGAAGAATCGTCTGCCTCTGCTTCGTCCAGCCTGTCTCCCGTCTCCGTCGCTGGTCCTTCCCGATCAACACCCGACCCAGGCTCGAGTACTGGTATACCTCGTCTAGGTGCAAGCAGTCCTTTCGCTCCCAAGTCGGCTCTCAAGTCACCCGCGCGCCGTAGTATGTTCAGCTCTGCCGTCGCGACGTCGTCGCCCTACCAATCTGTTCCAAGCCCTAGAACACAGAGGCATGACTATCCAGACTCGAATCGTAGCGTAAGTGCTCGAATCGAACCCTGTTTGTTATCATATATCTCATTTCGGACAGTTCGAACACAGTGGCACGAACAACGACAACTTGCCCGGCAAAACCCCAACTACATTCTCGTTGAAGACACCGTCCAAGGGAACAACCTCCTTGCCGCGATTGAAAGCTGAGCACAAGTCCAAATCCAATCCGGGTACGCCCCAGCAGCCTCAGAGAGCAACGGTTTTCACAACCCCTCAGCCGGGGCGCTCATCTATGGCGCGATCAGCGCTGCCGCAAAGTACTCTACCACGACCCAGAGTCTCCAGACATGCGCATCTACCTCCGAATGACAGCGGTTCCGAACTTGAACGCAGAGTCAGTCAGAAGCATTCACCCGGAAGACTCGTTGTAACGAACGCAATCATTATCCCGAGTTCCTCAGAAAGTGATACTGACAAGCAGCGCCATTGTCAATCGCAACGGATTGTACCCAAGGACGTGTCGATGGTACCAGCGGTACCCCCGAGAGAGCCTCGTAGTCCTTCGCGTCCGTCACACTCTCATAAGAACCCTCACTCTGGTGCATCTAACACACAACAACGCAATCGACATGCAACAGTTGGGCTGGGTTTAAACGTGCAGGGCATGGACTACACGCAGCGACAGGCCAAACGGGAAGTGGAGAGCGACGACGAAAGTCTCTACGAGAGCGAGTTCTCCGACCATTCTCTCCTCACAGACGAGCCCACGTTTCTACCTTGTTCTGATGATGATGATAGCATATACGATGACGACCCTCCAAGACCTCCCTCTCGTTCGTCTCGTCAGGATGCGGCATACGATGAACGTCGGCAAGAGGCGCTCCGAGGCCTTGTAGCGGGCTTGGATCGCGATTACGGAAGAGCTCCGAGTACAAGATCTAGTCTTCGACGCAGTGACAGTGACGGTGCCAGTGGCCAAGGCGTTGCTGTCAGCGGTTCCATGGATATACAGGATAGGACGTCCCTCCGGAGTCAACGCCACTCTCGAGCTTCTGCTGGCAGTCGATTTAGTCGAGCTCCTGAATGGGAAGATGAGTCCGTGTACTCTGATGAAGACGCTGACGACACACAAGACCGGAACACGGATCGGAAGAACCATTCCACCCCTCTTCAGGGGGCGAGTCGCTCTGATCAGACACCGGTAGCGCCAGCTAGCAGCTCACAACGACAACATCGCGGTTCCTGGAAGCGGCCGTCAACTTCTCTGGGCGTTCGCGAGACCCGCTTTCTGCTGGATGATGACGAAGGAGACACGCCCTCGATGTATCTTGACCCCCATCTGGACTCTGGGAGGCGCCGACTCTCAGTCTCTCCTACTGCTTCGCCTCGGTCGGCTTCTCCAGCTCCTAGAGCTGGATCGTCTCGACCCCCTTCTCCGTTGCTGATGTCATCGCAAGATCGATCGACTGATAGTCCTTCGCATATGAGCAAAACTCAACGAACTTCCCAAAGGCACGGACGTCGACGCTCTAAGACAGTATATACCGCTGTGCAAGTGGCAACAGAAAATAAGACCTCATCAGCGGCTCAGACACCCAGTGCTTCCGCAGTCCCTTCCTCGCCTTCGCCTGCTCTCGGGATATCGCTTCGACGACCGCAAGATCCAGGCAACCGTGAGCGAATGGCTTTCGGCATCCCCGAATCGCTGTCTTACATTGGCCACAACAACGCAACAGTTGACGATCAGGAGTCCATTTGTCCCCCGCTTTCGCGCATGAGCAGTGCTTGGCCCAAACAACCGGGACTACCTCGTGTCGACAGCGACTTGTCCGTCGCGGACAGCGCATGGGAAGAGCAGGTCCGGTTCAGCAAAGAGCTCAGCAAGGGTGCTGCTGCTCTTTTCGATATCTTGTCGAATACCCCGGGCATGCAATCTTCCGGTCTACCAGTCGAAGTCGATCCCGGACAAGACAGGACCCCTCTGGCTGAACCCGGTCCATGGATGCCTAGCGAGTCTGGTCCGGCACGGCGCTCTCGGTCTCCTCTGCCTCCGTCTGATCACAACGCTGGGTCTGCTCGTGCTAGGCGACGGTCTCTTGATACTGTGTCTGTGACTTCGTCGGCTTCTAGCTCTCAGTCCGTCTACGATGAGGGTCCTAGTCCTGTGGCTCATGAACTGGCGGCTACTCCGTCGCCTCTGCCGCGCCACTCCTCTGATGCTCCTGGGTCATGGCGCTCGAATATGTCTCCAGACGCCTATCAGTCTCTCGATAGGCACTATGGACAACTTGAGATGGAACGCCAGGAGCTAGTGTACCACCTCTTCACGTCGGAAAAGGAGTTCGTCAAGGCGACTCGTCACGTGATCCGCACCTACTTCCTCCCCCTCCGTGCGCGCGACTCCCGCGAATGGCTTCCTGGCCTCCCACGCGACCTCGCTCGGTTCTTCGACTGGCTGGAGGATATTGTCAATCTGCACGTAGCTATTGCGCGCTCGCTGGCGACGGTCGTGGCGATATGGAAGACCGGTTCGATCGTGCTGCGTGTGGGCGGCACGTTGCGGGCGTTCGTGCCTCAACTGGAGGTGTACATGCCGTACCTCGTCAAGTTGGACGCGGTTCGGGAAGCGGTCAGGTGGCATGCTGAGAAGGATGGCGGGGAGCTGGGGGAGTATCTCAGGATGAAAGAGAGGGAAAGGACGGACGGTGAGTGGTCGTTGGAGAGGTTGTTGGAGGAGCCGGCTGCGCGTGTTCGGAGTTACCTCGAACTGTTCCAGGTAAGTATTCAGTTCCTGAGGTGGAATATACTGTGCTGACCACGAATGCCGTTGACAGCGACTCGGAGATGTGACGCCACGCGAACATCCGGACCATCTCGCCTCGATGTCTCTGCTGTACGCTACGCGCATGGCCTTGCGTGTGATGGATGAGGTGAAGGTACGCGAAGAAGAGTATGATTTCGTCAAGGAGCTCTCGTCCAGGATCGACGGCCTCTCGAACTCTGTCCCTCTGGCCCGACGCGCTCGTCGACTGCTGTGGTATGGTACCCTGGCCAGGACGCATTGCTCCCTCGATATAAACGATGGTTCGTCTCGGAAGGAGACCGACGGTCCACAAGCTACTAAATCGCCGTCTTTGACACCTAACCCGAACTCACTAAGGCGACATCCGGCGCAGAGAATGTCTAGACTCGTGACTGCCGTTCGCGACTGGGACGCGAGGAGATCGCGTGGGGGCTCCGTCAGCTCTGCAGCATCTTCGACACTGTCTGTGCGGACTACTGCATCTGCTTCGTCAACTTCGAGTGGATCAAGTTTGGAGACTCCGAGATCGGACCGCTTTCCTTGGATGAGGCCAGCCCCCGGTTCTACAACTCAGGTGAAGGGAGAACAAAGTCGCAGCCCGGTGGTATCTGGAGAGCGCGGTATAGAACACGGAGAGACCATGACGTTGAACGTGATGATCTTCACTGATCTGATTCTGTTGGCTGTTCCTTTGGGTAGCGATACCGCTGCGCACGCTGAGCAAAGGTGTCGTCTCTTGGACATCTTAGGCGCATCTCGTATACTCGATATTGGCGAAGGAGGTGCGTTGTCATCAATAGCCGTGGGACTTGCGATTGCTCTCACTAACAGGCTCAACAGACGGCGCGGTGACACTCGACCTCGTCTCCGTAGCCCCGGATCATCTCGATACGGGGCTCATAGGCGAAGACACATCCGTCACATCCCTCACGCTCTGTCTGCCCAACTCTCAGGACAGCGCTGGCAGTGAAGAAGTGCTCAACGCTCTGCGCAAGTGTCGGAGTCATACGATACGGTCGCTCTCCTTCCCATCGCTGCCTGGGAGCATGATGGAAGACCTTGAGATCGACACGCGGCAGTCTCTGGTCGGCATCCTCTCGTCTGGGTTGCCGCTCCCGAAGAGCCCGTCGATACAGTTTGAGGAGGCGTCGCATGGACAGCACCGGGATGCTGTCGACGGGGAGAGGGAGGAGCGGGGATGGTGGACGTTGCGCTTCCAGCAGGTCCTGAGGGAGCTGCAGAGGGAGGAGACACCGCTGTCTGTATACTCGAATTCCGTTCCTCCGCCCGTGGCATCGAGGCGATAAGCATCATATCATCGTGTATCGTGTTTTGTTTGCATGTTGACTGTTTTCAGTGGAATCATACTAGTATATTCACCCTCTTAATGTATGTGAACTTAAACGACTTGCACTCCACCATCGGTGTCATCGACATCATATAGGAGGCTGGGTGGATCTGAGGTATTCAAGACCGTTTGTTAGCGCTATCTTGAGCGTTGGTTGTGGCGGCATGTATGTGAACTGACCACATTGGTTCCGGTCCACAGTGAATAGCGCCCGCCGCAGATTGGCTCCGAGTCTGGGCTTGTTCTAGCGAATTTGTCCTCAGAGATAACGGCCGTACGCGCAGGAGTGACGACTGTGGACGGAAGAGTGCTTCGGAATTCAAATTCAAAGTCATATACGAGGCGCTCCCCTCCAATTGAGAGCAACTTTAGGCGAGCAACGGTGTAAATACAGATTAGTCCACTCACTCAATAGCGACGGGCCCAGGGCAGTGGCTGATTCGGAGGCTCTAGGGCCAATGTATTCATCTCTCAGAGGTCACGATTGCAGGGTAAGTGATGGGCCCTTGTGCTTGATCCAACATGGGTTTGTCTCCGATGGACTGCTCATATTGCTGAGCGGTGTGAGGCAAACGGAGACGTTGAGCCACTTCAAGACCACGCATTCTATTGGTCGCGCTTGCAAGAAGTCCGATGGCGAGTGAAACCGGGTTTTGTATGATTCTCATCCGCCGGGTTGGAGGTTTCGATTCACATTACTTGCTATTGAGACCCTGAGCGACGCGCCGGAGCAGTAAGACCTCTGAGGTGCACTTCACGAGCCACTTACAATGCGCTCAGGTTAGTTATGGAATTTGAAGGCACGTTAAAGTAATTTGAGACGCACTTTATCGCACGACACCCGTTTCGCAGTCGCACCTCGCGAGCATGACATTTGACCTTGATAGGAGAAAGGATCCGCTGGAACGACTAAGCACACCCGTATGATTCGTGCTAATTGAACCCTTTTAGCCTACGACGGTGAGAGTACTCTCGACCCACAACCAGTCTGTGTGTGTAGATACTTCTCCAGATCAGCTGGATGAACCTTCGGTCGAGTACTTTGCCAGGACGCCAAACCTGAATGTGGTCATTCACAATGTGATGCGATATGACAATCCATCTGATCCCTCGTGTCAACGACGCACCGTTTCAACTCAAAGGTCGCACTGCCCCGCCCAGGAATAGCGATCGTGAACAACATGTGCGCTGTACTGCATAACCCGTTCTGTGGGTGGACCTCGAGGTGTTCATGCAGAGCGCTTCGCCAAGTCCGAGACGGGCGATGATACGAATTGAACGCCCTTCGGCGAGGGTGCTCGACAGGATCCAGCTCGTACATTCTCCCTGTATGAATGAATGGTGATGTTGAGTACGCTTCTCTAGGCGATGAGGCGTCTCGGTACTGCCAGCTGCAGATGTCACTGCCGCCTGGTAAATAGCGCTGCACATGCCTTGCAGTAAATTTCGAAAATAAGCGTACCAATCGGTTTCGTCGCTTGGAGAGTGGGACAAGCTGATTGAGAGGGTAAGTCTCGGGCTATAAGACAAGTCGGCCATGAACCTCCCACATTAGCCAATGCACTCGACTCAGATGCCTACCAAAGCTCCGTCTCAGCACTCGCGCCCTTTCTTTAAAAGCATGATTGTCGACCTCGGCGATGTCCTCTTCACTTACACCACCCGACCGCGTACCCCCGTGTCCACAGAGCTGATGCGGAAGCTGTTTCGCTCAGCTACATGGTACGACTACGAGAAAGGCAAACTTACCGAGGACCAGTGCTACGCCATGGTTGCGGCAGAACTCTCCCTCGACGTAGAAGATGTGGCCGAAAGCATGCGAATTGCGCGCGCGTCCGCACGCACCGATCCCCGGATGGTTAGCCTCCTCCGTGACCTCAGGGACCGCATTGGTATCCGCCTGTTCGCCATGTCGAACATCTCCGAGCCGGACTGGGATGCCATCGTTGGACAGGAGCCACCGGAGGTATGGGAACTGTTCGACTCCGTCTTCACTTCGTCAAAGGCCGGGGAGCGTAAGCCGAACCTCGGGTTCTACCGCCATGTCTTGGACGTTGGAGGTCTTGATCCGCAGCGCACAATATTCCTCGACGACAAGGTCGAGAACATTGTCTCCGCGAGGTCGTTCGGCATGACGGGCATCGTCTTCACGTCCGTGGAGGATCTCTCCTGCTCGCTGAAGAAGCTCCTGAGAGATCCCGTAGACGATGGCGAGCGATGGTTGTCGGAACATGCAAGGAAGATGTGGTCATTAACCAACACAGGGGTCGAAATCCAGGAGAACTTTGCGCAACTTCTCCTTCTTGAAGTTACGGGAGACCGGGGTCTCGTAGATATCGTACAGTATCCTGGACGTACCAACTTCTTCAGAGGTGAGCGGAGAGTGTCATGATGACGATTTTAGAGAACTCACACAATCACGTAGGCAATGCTGTCCTCACCAGCTCTATCTTTCCTGACGACCTGGACACAACTTCAATCGCATGTACTGTCCTGGACCATTACACGAACGACATCAAGAACGACATCATGGACGAGATGTTGACATTCAGGAACAATGATGGAATTATTCAAACCTACTTCGACAGCGCTCGACCCCGCATTGGTATTGTTCCTGCGTTGTATAGTCCTCTATTTCTCGCTCACTAAGCAGCGAACTTGTGTCAACAGATCCGGTCGTGTGTGTCAATATACTCACCTTCTATCTTAACGGCCGTGATGACGAACTGAAAGAAACACTCGATTGGACTGCCGACGTCCTCACTCATCGTGCATACGAGCAAGGCACGCTCTACTACCACGGCGCGGACCCCTTCCTATTCTTCCTCTCGCGTCTGCTCGGTGTTTCTCCCTCCCTGCACGAGCGTTTTGGTGCTCTGCTCGCCGAGCGGGTGGGCGAGAGGTTCGGGGCCCCCGGCGATGCACTCGCGTTGTCGATGCGCATTCTTGCAGCCGCATTCACAGGAGTCAAGGACATGCAAGACTTGACAACTCTTTTGTCCTTGCAAGAGGAAGACGGAGGCTGGCCCTTGGGGTGGTTCTATAAGAACGGATCAACAGGCATCTTGACAGGAAACCGAGGCTTGACAACGGCGATGGCTGTCTCCGCGATACGCAAGTATCGAGACTTACACGGTGAGATTATACTCCTAATCATCGCTAAACAATTAATACGAATCATAGAGTGTTGGAATTTTTAGCTCGACGAGAGACCTGGCGTTCGGCCGGAGTCGACTTGCGAGCGGTCCTTGAAGCGTAGCATCGTCCGCACTGGGTTGAATGACCTAAACAACTTGGATAAGTAGACGAAATACCTGTGCGAAATGAGACTCCCTCAACTACATATGTTCCCCTTGATTCGAGTCCGAGGAATGAAGTCGCAATGCGAGACATGCACGAGTCCTTGAGGTCTCGGAGACGAGGATGAGGATGGACGGAGTGTGCCGGCATCGTGCACGTCGGAAGCAGCATTTGTGATAAGATAAGATAATCAGATGTGGACGCTGAGATCACGCTGAACTCGGACTCCTCGGGGTCCGACCCATTTCTCCTCTGGCCGTTTTTCCGTGTAGATCCCTCCGCTCGTATATGAGAATCATCCAGCTAGGTTGTGTTCGCCCATCTACAGATGTCCATTGCATCCAGCACCACATTTCCTGGTATCTTACATCCAAACATCAAATCCCATCGCAATTCCAGTGGCAAAATCCCCAGCGGATAATGGATAGTATGTTCTCCAAGTTCCCTCGATGATGTATTAGATGGCGAGCATTTCTTGGGTCACGCTCGCTGCCAGTGAAGCGACAAATTTTCTGCTTCTTGTTGGGCTATGCCCTATTGGCTCCATACGTGAGACAATGTTTCCCCGACGACGAGTTCCAGTCTGTACTGACTACGATTGTAGCTGCCATTCTTGTAGACGCACTAATATTCACTGGCATCGACCTTGAACGTTCAATGACCTATCATTAGACACCAGACATCGAGTTGATTGAACAGAGTACATCACCATTGCGATGCATCATGGCCGTCATGGACCGTCTGGGACCTTGTCATGGGTGTGCTGTTCCGGATCGTCATGAGCTGAAGGTTTGCCCCACCGTCATACGAGCTGGACAACCAAATGACGCCCACGGCCCGTCAGGTGTTGTCGTCCAGAGCTCGCAACTGAGGAGCTTCCGCGTTCTCTACAGTGGGGAGAGCGTCCTGTCCACCGGGATCACACCATACGTCCGCGACATCTCGAAGCAGACGATCATCCTCCGCCTGCAAGACGTCATGTTCCTCGGGACGACTAAGCACGTCGAGGACGCGGTCCGCGGGCTGCTTAACTGAGCAGAAGCCCCGGGCGCGCATTCTTCCTGCCCGAAGGCATCGACCGGGAGACGCACCACTCGTCCCATGCCTCACTCGCATGTGCATCCCCGCTGGCACCGTGCTATGGAAGCAGGACGACCCGCCAGACGGGCTTCACATTGTTGAGGCCGGCATCCTCCGCGCGACGTACCGCTTCGCGGACCCGACGCCGCCGATGGTCGAGTAAATGGTGCCCGGGACGATCGCGGGCGAGCTGTCGACGCTGGCTGGGCTGGAGCGTAACGCGACGTGCGTGGTGGGGCATGTGGCGGTGTTGTGGAAGCTGAACACGGAGAACCTGGCGAGGCTGGAGCGGGAGCAGCCTGAGCTCGCAGGGGCTTTCACGCGGCTCATACTGAAAGGTGAGCGGTCGTTTGGGGCGGGCACCCTATGATGTTCTCAATGCGGCGCTGGCCACAAGACAGTAACGGCTTTCGATCGACACAGCGAACATCAAGCTACTTGTGCGATATATACCATTGTCAGTCAGCGACGGCCAGACGCCGTCCATTTGTTGTGTGCGGTAGCACCTGTGCACAAGTAGGTGTACTTCAGTTTGTCGGGCGTGTTTCAAGGAGTTATGTACGCATCTATACCTCCCGCTGCACGAAAAGTCTGTCGCGTGCAGAGTCGTCCTCACCCTCAGGTATGTACTCGCAGAACATGGAACTCAATCGCGTAGACATAAGCAAGTCGCAAACCCTCTGCCGTCCATTCGAGCGGAGAAGGGGATGTGGATGGCAGGGAAACAACCACACACGACGCCGCCAGTCCCGAATATCGAGCAGAACCGTTTGACGGAGCACAAGCCAGACGCCTCATGCATGTCGTCGCGAGCCTATATCGCCGGGCCAGTCGATCTAGCCGGTACCCTGAGACTGCGATAGTCGGATTGACAAGAGTACACACAAGTATTCAGCGATCTACGAGTCTGCCCTGCGAGCGTCTCACTTCTTCAGCTCCGAAACTGTGACCTTCAACTCGTCCACTCTCTCCTTCAGCGCCGTCGCCTCCCTCTTGCGTTCCTCCTTCGATTCAGCCAGATCCTTCTTCAGATCCGCCACTATCGTCTCCAGTCTGTCCACCTCCCGCTGATGCCCCGCCTCCAGCTTCTCCACCTCCCTGTTGCGATCCTTCTTCAAATCCGCCACCATCATCTCCAGCCTGTCCACCTCCCTCGTATGGCTCTCCTTCAGCTCTGTCACCATCGCCTTCAAGGCGTCCACCTCCCGCTTATGGCTCTCCTCGGCCGAAGCCAGCATAGCGCGTAAGAGCCGAATCATCTCACCCTGACCCTGGCGATCATCGCGACGGCTTCCCGACTCGGAGGGTGGCCCTTTGATGCTGCTTACTTCCATACTGACTGCTCAGACCCATCTCATCAGGATCGAGGCACAAGCGAAGAGGATGCGTGGCGGACTCACAGTCCTCGAAACTAGCTCGCGACCCGTCGGAGGGTCTGCGCTCTCCTGCGCCTCTCTTGGGAGACGACGTCTGGTACGCTCGGGTACGAGGGGCCTCCTGTGAGCCTCTGCGGTTGCGTGACGGAGAGCGCGAACTGGCGGAAGGTGGAGTCTCGGGTCTGCCCCCCTTCTGGCCTAGATTCTCGTCCGTGGCCGCGCCGTGACGAGATGCATTCGCAGAGCCAGATGACCGCAGAACGCCCCTCAGGTCAGAGGGGGACACGGACGGAGGAGGCTGCCCATCGGATCCCACATGGACAGGAGCCATGATATCCGGCGCTGACAAGTCCAGGCTCGGCATAGTATCCGTGATGCGGGTACCGGTGCTCGTGATCGAGACGTCCTCCACGAAGGTCTGCTGTGACACCATTCGACGCAAAATGTCTCCTTTCAATTTTGCGAACGTCTGGTCCCGCTCGGCTTGCTCGTTCTGGAACCGGTGGCTGAGGTCGATGATGTGAGGCTGGAGCGTGTCGTTCAGGTACTCGTAAAGCGCGACAACTACTAATGCGAATGTTAGTCACTGCGTCCTCAAGCCCCTGGGGTGCAACTCACTCTTCACGTCGGGCGTGCTCAGGACCGTGTCGAAAGCTTCCTGAACGCCCTGTAGCAGTCCTTCGAAGTACGCCTTCCATGAAGCTCCAAAGGGTCTAGTTGCAAGATCTTGCGTGACCGAGGCAAGATCTGATCGCTCATAGTCCTCTCGGAGGAGGAGGTCTCGGATCTCGCGGGCGTAGTCTTTCACCACGCTATTTGCAATGCCTGTGTCAGTACTCATGTCGGGTTTGGTACGTCGTCGAGCTCTGCGGGGCTGTGGGCGAAGGTTGAACAGATGGGGAGCTTGTCGTTGCAAGACAGTGAGGTGGATGTTGGGAGAAAGAGAGGCTGGTGGCCGAGGGCGAGTTATATGGCCTGTGAGCGGCGTGTTCATTTTGATTATCGATGAACGTCCTCGATATACGGTCCTGGGAGAGGTCTCTCCGCGCGAAGCCCTCGTGGTTGAGAGCAACTTGAACCATCGTTCGCCTAGAAAGGCAAGCGTCTCGGAAGCGCCTGCTATTGTCCGTCACGTGTGTCACATCCAGCTGTCCGCCCATCGCATCATCCACGGGTCTGCGGCTCATGCATGTGTTCTCTATTGTCACCCTACAATTACTGTGCTGCCAGCATGGGAATTGGGCTCTGCAGAAGCCTGTGCGAGCCAAGGTAGCCGCATCGACGACAGTCCGAGTCCCCCTATCGCCGCGCAAGAAGTTCTCTGTGAGTGTAGATTGCTGCTAATATGATCCACTCATGTCCAGTCTTCGAGGGATCGATGGAGCCACGGCGGCTATCTCATGCACGGATCTACTCGCGACTCGAGTGCAATGAACTGCTCAGCAGTATGTTCGCATGGGTCACGGCGGGAAGGTAGGTGCACAAAAGCATCCAAGCCAAAATTAATTGAACATGACATGGGCTTCGCCTCTCCGAATCAACGCCTACGCTTGTAACACTGCTGTCTTCATATCTGATACTACCGACCTGAAAGATGGCAGCCTCATCCTCATGCAAGCAAGTCCCAACAAAGATATTCGTACCCCGACCAGACCGCTATGCCGTGATTCGGATTGACTCGGAGCTCACTCTGCAGCTGTACGACGACCGCGTCGCGCTAGCAGAACTTAAGGCACAGAATCTATCACACAAGATTCCGGAGCTATAGCGTCTACGTAGCATGATGCAGTGCTGGCGCTGCTGACAGAGGGACCTGTCTACCGGGCCACAACAGCGCTACGTAGCCTACATCAGGCTCCAGTCTGAGGTCACCATGCATACGAAGGGAAGCACACACCATCAAGACAAGTAGGCCATCTCTGAAACAAAAAGGTGGAGGCCCAGAGGCAGCTGCTCAATCCGGAATTTTCTGGATGCGACTTGTGTGCGCCGCGGGGGCGGGCAAAGTCAGGCAGGACTTAGAATTTCCACTTCAACCTCAGGCTGACCACCGTTGACCTTTTCCCCCGCAATACCGCTCATCTTTGACTCACTACTGCAGCGCGGAGCAAGTGCAGAGGACTAAAATTTCTGTGATCTATTCATCTTGACTAGGCGTGAACGAGGTTCCAGCGACGCGAGTCTGCCTGCTAGGCCGGTCTCCGAGCTTAGGTGGAAACGTTGACCGAGGCATCATCATGAACGCACAGTCATCGATTCCTTCTTCTGTGTCGATGCCCATGATGGGTCACAACAAGCACACGCATCGTGACACCAACGCCAGCGTGTTGCAGGTCGCAGGGAGCTCTGGCATCTCTTCAAATAGGCATACAGCATATCATAACTATCGGCATAAGGGCATACGCATACACACATACTCACACAACGACACAGCAGCAAACGCAAACAACAACTTGACTCAACCACTCATCGGCTGAACTCCACATAGCGGTCCTCGAACTCGACGAGCCCATGCCTGCGCACGCCAAACACCAGTCAGAGACGAGCACGTCCGCGGGAGAGACGCCGATCCGACAGGACTCACTTTGCTCGCATGTGATGCGCGACGTGGACGCAATCGCGCGGGAGGCGAGTCGGGAGGTACACCCGCCCCGCATGCACACGCACGCCGCCTCGGGGTGCCGCGTCCGGAAGCCACTGGTGACTGGTAACGGGACCAGCTGCACTTGCATACTCCGTCGCTCCCGCTTCCGTTTCCGTTCCCGCCATCGCATCAGTTTTGGTCCGAGCCTGCGAGGGCGCGCCGGTGGGAGCGGAGACACGGCCCTGATGGGGTTCGAGTCCGGCCCGGTACGCCTGTTTGCAGGGCGCACAGTGGAGGTCCTGGGAGGAGTGTGCGAGGCGTGCGGCGATGGCGCGGAGGACTGAGGGGTCGTGTGGCTCGTATGCGTACGAGTTTGGGTACTGCGGCGCGTCGTGATTGACGGGGCTGTGGAGATGGGGATGGACAAGGAGGTTACCGGGACGGTGGTCGTCCTGGAGGATCTCGGGCAATGCGTCTCTGCAGTATGCGCGGTGCGAAATGAGCCTGTGGAGAAGATAGTAGAGAGGTTTAGCGGAGTACGCACCCTGGTTGGTCGAGCATAGATGCAGCCCATTGTACTTCTCGTTCGCAGTGCGTGAGCTGCGCGACGAGAAGGAGTTAGGAGACCACCACATAGGCATGCGTCGAGAGGGGACCGACGTACGAGCTCAATCCACGTCCGGTAACCGTCATGCACGGACAGCCTGCACGGGCACGCGACGAGGCCCTTCTCCACATACCCATCCATCTCCTCCAGCGTGATGCGCTCGCCCGAACCCGCCATCGCACGAAGGTGGAAGTAAGCATCGAGGTACGGTTCGACATGATCACCCTTGTCGATCAATCCTTCGTCCGCGGTCGCATCATCGCCCGAGTCCAAGTCCAAGTCCAAGTCCAAGTCCAAGTCCGAGTCCGAGTCCGAGCTTGGCGCACGAGGTTCGCGCAGACGCAAAACATCTTCGAGGTGATGCTCGCTCCAGTGCGCAAGCACCGCACGCAAAGGAAGGAGCACGACCTCGTCCGGGGCATGCGCGCGGTGCCCGCACCGAAACACGGCCAGCGCCCTCCCGGCCAAGTGCGCGTGGTCTGTGATCCCGCACGCCGCGGCGCTGCCAGTATTGTTGTCAAAAAGAAAAGAAGCCAGATAGCAGCGGAGCATGTCCGTCTGCAGACGATCTGCCTCGGCGCGCGCCTCGCCAAGGATCGTGCGCGCGTTCGCGCGGATCCCCGCACGGAGCGCGTCGTCGTTCGGGAACAGATCGTCGTGTTCTACCATGAAGTGGAGAGAGGGGAGGGCGCGCATCTGCGCGCGGTTGAGCGCAGGGCGTGAACCTTCGCCGTACCAGTGCGAACACTCGGGTGCTGACAGGAGGTGGGCGACCGCGGATGTGCAGACGGCGAGGCGGGCGGAGAAGGATGCGTCGAGGGCTGCGGATGTGCGGCGGAGGCGTTCTTCTTCCATGAGCGCTTGCAGCTGGGGCAGGAGGAGCTCCCATGCTGTTGTATAAAGGCGTGTGGACGAGCGAGAGAGGGGAAAGGAGAGGCGCGGAGTGGGGTGAGAAGGGACTGAGAGAACGAGGACGGGAACGACAGTACTCACCCTCGTCGGTCAGCCGCTCGCTCTTGCAGACGAGCTCCGTCCACCTGCGGTTGTACGGGTATTTGGGGAACGACTCTGGCTTGATTCCCAAGTTTTCCAGGTTGTCCGTGATTCTGCGGTTGAGGAAGTCAATGTTTGAGCATAGCGAACGTGTAAGCAAGGCGCGCGTACTCGTCTTCGCGGGCCTCCGCGACCACGTCGTCCTTGATCTCGACGTCTTCCGAGGCTTCCGGATCCCGTTGCCATCTCTGCACGTCTCGCTCGAACTGTTGGGTACACACCACGGCGCGCGACGTGAGATACCAGAAGACCACATTCCGGTACAGAAGCACTCACCCGGAGCCACTCCTCGATATGCTCAGTGCGGGCCTCGACAGCGACGTCCACACCCTCGCGCCCGGGTCCCTTGACGAGCATGTCTGCCACGAGCGGCAGATAGTGCGCGAAAAACAGGTCCACGTCCGGCACAAAGTACGAACGCACCTTGACCGGCTCCGCGTCGTCGGGCCCAGAGTGCTCGAGATGCCACACGTGCCGCAGGGCGCTCTCGCCGGAGAGGAGAGGCTTGCATTCGGGTTGGGTGAGGACGGGATAGAGTTTGAGCGCGTCTTGGACAAGGTGCGCAAACGTGTCGTCGTCGACGATACTGGGTGTGATGAGATGCATGTCAGTGCGAGGTGCGCCGGGTGAGGGTAGGGGGCGAGTTCTCTGCTCACTTCAGTCGGTGACAGGGACGGCAGAGGCGCAGGCCGAGAACGTAGCTCGTGAACACCACCGTCTCCTTGGCGGAGCCGCAGCCCTGTAGAGTGTGTTGTTGTAGAACCCGGTGAGATGCGACTCATGAACTTGGAAAGCGCAGGAGACTCACGAGACATCGCTTGCCATAGAGCAGGGTGGCGTAGCGGATGGGGTGCATCCATGTGGGGAGGGCGGGGAGCGAACTTCCGTTGGAAGTCTCGTTGGAAATGGCCAGCGTCCATGCCGTTCGCTGCCCTGTCAACCTAGCCCGCGTGGAACTGCAGACTTGGGAGAGCGCTAGGACGTCGAGGAGGTCGACATGTGCCGTGATCTGGAGTCAATCAATCTTATGCCACGAGAATGGAGTAGGTCATGTTGGACGAACCTCCAGGTACAGCTCATTCGGGAGATACAGGAGTGTCGCCCATGTCGCCTTGACCACTCTGGGTCGCGGGCTGTCCCGGTCCTCTACTAGCCTGACGGTCAACCGGGGCTGGCTGTTGTAAGGCCAGTGTTCCGCGGCCTTCACATTCCACGCCGCCAACGATGCTGCACCGAAACTCACTTGAGATCTGTAAACGAGTGAATGCTATGAATCATGCATACCTCGGAAAGAGTCCTTTGAACACTCTGAAGCGTCCGGAGGCGAGGGAATGAAGTATGACTTAAAAACCTTAGAGGCACTGGGGGCATTTCGCGTTCAGAGCAGAGCTGAGACATCAGTACTTGAGTGGCGACAGAACAAAAGACTCACGTTGGCATATTCGACCTTCGGTAGAGCACGATAGTAGTGGCAGAGAGTGCACGGGGTCAAGATATCCAAGAGATATCGGCCAGAGAGCCATGAGTGTACCGCGAATCGAAGTATTTATACCACGACGCCCTCAGAGCACAGGTTTGACAGCTGACAATAGCTAACGCAGCGCACCACCCGAATGTGACTGGGATGCTGCGAGGATGAGAGGACTGACCTGGAAGGGCAGGAGCTTGAGTGCTGGTTGCATGGGCGCTTGCTGCCACAATAGATAGATTCGACGGATCGACAGATTCGAACAGATTCGACACGCGGCCTTCCGACAAGAAGAACAGCTAGCCGGTTGGTCTTGCAAATTCACGCAGCCCGCAAACAACAAGTAGTTGGGTTGATAAGGAGGCTCTTGAGACTCCGCATCACTAGGTTGGAGACAGGCCAAGAGTGGACAACAATGTTGACGAGCCTAGCTACCGTGTTTGCGTGCAACTCGTCGTCATACCTACAGATTGACAATTAGTAGACGAGACAAGAGGATGGTGAGCTACTTGCCTGCATCGCGAAGAGCGATGCGACCGCGTCGTCGACGTGTAACTCTGTCGTATTCAGCTGTCATGGATGAGTCTAGTGAGTAGGCACCCCTAGACGATCCTGTTCAGCTGTCAAGTAGATATTCCTACCCAGAAAGAGTAGGAGAATGTAAGAGACGAGTAGATATGTACTCATGCGACAGGCAGTCAAGGATATCGATGTACTTTTACAATCGATTTGCAGCTCGCGGACTCGCCGTGCACGTTAGGTGGTAAATGCCCGCCATTTCAGAAGTATAGGGCTTGGAAGCTTGAGTACATGAGTAGCTATCAGATGCGGTAGAATGGCTCTGTCAGACAGTGGCGTAGAGAGGTGAGGAAGTGGCCACGTGCACCCGGCGAGGGTGTTCAGTATCGCGCTCTTCCGGGGTCCTCTCAGATTTCCAGGCCCTCCCATTGGCTGGCGAGCTGGACGGACCCGGGACAGCGCCGCACGACCGATGCGGTCCTCCGCTTGGTGTCGAGTGATGTAAAGCGTCGAATAATGTGTGCGTCCAACTGAGCTCCAGTTGCCCATCTTCCGCTCTCCCACATCTCAGAAAACATTCGCTCTTCGACGACTCTCACGTGCGACACGAATCCATCCTGGCAATGCCCAGCCTACTCTACGCAAACTCCACTGGAGAGCCGGGGGTCATGCCCGCCGCACAAGACGACGAGTCGGAGGAAGGGATTGGGGAGCGCGTGCTCATCATGGCCGTCATCTTCGCCGTATCCCTCTTTGGTGCGTCTTTCGTATGTTTTCTCTATGAGAAGATGCCGACTATCTTCCCAGCTGTCTCTTTCCCTACAATCACCGCCACTTTCCGCTCCATACGCGTACCCAGCATCCTCTTCTTCATCGGCAAGCATTTTGGCACCGGAGTCATCCTCTCCACCGCCTTCGCACATCTGCTGCAAGACGCGTTCAAAGCCCTCCTGAAACCCATCGTCAACGAACGATGGCCAGTAGGCGAATGGGCCGGGATGATTGTGTGAGTCCTAGATCCTTCCTAGTCGTTCCTATATGCTCTACACAAGACCCCCACGCAACTCTGGCCTAAGTCCCTCTTCACAAATGAGGGATCGGGGACGGGTGTGCTGCCCACATAACAGTTTCGAGGCACTGCACGCGTCATACCCCTTCCCAGCCCCCTTCGCGCCGCCGTATGATTGTGCCAGTGGTGGGGAGAGGGTCCTTGATAGTGGCCGGCCCGCTGAAACTCCATGCAATGCTTGTTGCTTCATTCGTCTCATGTACGGAACGCATGGATCCGCTCTTGAGATTAATTGTGGTTATATGCGTTGTTTTGCGTTGGATACATCTTGGACAACGCAGTGCGTGGGCTTGGATTTGTATCCGCTGCATCACGCCCACGCCCCGCGATGTTTGGTATCATGGAGGATCCATCTCCCCGACCTTATGAACCAGCTTCATGGGGTACCGCTTCCTGTATCCATAGTCTGCGTCGCGTATAGCCCCGTTCTATCGTGTATGGACTAATTATACGCAAGTTGCTGACTTACCTTCCTATAGGCTTGCATCCTTACTGTGCATTTTCCTTGTCGAATGTGAGTAAATTTACGCTATATGCTGGACGACAGGCCTTTGATCGCCACGACATCAGACATCTCGACTGCCTACGTCGATCGCCTACAATCCTACGACTCGGCGCCATCTACGCCAACAGCTTCTCACGTGTCTTCCTCCGCCTCCTCCGTTCAGATGGAGTACGACGCGACCACCGAAAGCCACCCTTCCATACTTGTGCAAAGTCCGAACGGCACGAACCACTGGGTAGAGCGCGAGCCCCTGGTGCCGCCTCCAGTCCAAACGACGGATCCCAGCGACTGCGTCGACATCCTCGAGCAGCTTCCTGTCGTCTCAAGAGGTCCCCTCCCACCCCCGCTCGTATCTCCTGGCTCGTCCACGAACGACGTCTTCCAAACACCGACATCGCGCTCAAGCAAATCCTCATCCTCGTCCTCGTCCTCATCCTCTTCGTCCTCCTCGTCCTCTTCATCTTCGTCCGAGACCACCCCGCTCAACGTGACGCCCAAACCGTCGCACAGCGCCATCCGCCCCTCCGCTTCGGTGACACACTATGGCGCAGTGTCCGAACGGCCGCGCAGCGGCGAACGGCCCTCGACGCGTCCGAGCACGCGCCCAGTGATGGCGAAGACCGCGAGCGCGCCGTGCGGAGATGCGTTCTTCTCGGGGGGCCATCATAGACACGAGCCGAGGGACGCGCACGGGAGCCACCATGCGCGCGTCTCGCGCTGGCGGTGGCTCAACTTTCTGTGGAGCGGGCCGGAGGGCGAGGGAGAGAGTGCGGTCGAGGGGAGCGGGAGCGGGACTCATGCACATTCCCATTCGCACTCGCATGGCCAGGTTCAGCGCGGTGGGAGTCGTGTGGACAGGCTGCCGGTAGGGAGCAGTGCGGATCCGTTCGAGTTGCCGGCTCCCAAGCTAGGTGCGGGTGGGAGCAGCTTGAACAAATCGAGGGCGGTGAAGGGGGTCGAGGACGGCAAACGGGGCGGTCATCACGGGCACGGGCATGGGCATGGGCACAGCGGTGGTAGTGGGCACCACGGGCATGCGCATCTGGACATGGAGAGATGGATGCATGGTATTGATGGAGAGGCGCACGCTCATCGACATGTACGTGAGCATGTGCATGACGAGGATGCGGACGTAGACGCGGACGCAGACGGCGAGATCGCGACCGAGGGCGGAGAGGTGACGACCAAGGTCGGGCGGCGGAGGCAGGTGATTGGAATACTGGTATGTGAATCCATCCATCCAGGCAAGACGTTGTCTCGTTTTTGCAAGACTGAACGTTCCCGGCTTGTGTGTAGGTGCTGCAACTGGGGATCATGATCCACTCGCTCGTGATCGGGCTCACGCTCTCGATCACGTCCGGGTCCGAATTCAGTACGTCTAGCACGCCGCTTTACCGTTGACTGGATACGCTGACCGCTCGCCTCCTCACCACACACCTCTTCTTCTTTGTCAGCTTCTCTCGTGATCGCGATTGTGTTCCACCAGCTGTTCGAGGGCCTCTCGCTCGGGATCCGGATAGCAGGCCTGCCCTCCTCACATGCCGAGCGTACGTCCCTGGAATGATGTTAAATATTGCGAAGACGCGAGGCTGACCAACGGTGAATTAATCCACGCTACCAGATGGCTTCCGACACTTCCCGGGACGCACGCTGAAGCCTATGCTCGCGATCACGTTCGCGACGACGACGCCGCTCGGGATCGGGATCGGCCTCCTCACGCTCGGGGGTGCAGAACACTCCAGAGGCCGTACGTCCCTTCTCTCGCTCTCTCGCTCGTAGCGACGACTCGGATATCGACACTGACTGTCGGCCTCGGAACCAGCGCGCCTGATACTGGTGCAGGGCGTGATGTCCGCGATCTCGGCGGGGATGCTGATCTACGCGGCGTGCGTGGAGATGCTCGCTGGCGACTTTGTGATGGACGCGCATCTGTGGAGGAGCAGCGTGTGGCGGCAGGCGCTCGCCTTGGGCAGCTTGTTCTTGGGCGTGGTGGCGATGGCGGCTATTGGGTGCGTCCGGTTTCGTTCGTGTGTTGGAATGTCCGAGACGCGGTACTGATCGTGTGTGTTCGCCTCGGGGATGTTGTTGGGTACAGGATGTGAGTGATGCATTGCGCACGCTCGGGCCGATGATGCTGATCCGCTTTCTTGTGCAGACTCGACTAGCGCTTAGATGTTGGAAACCTCTCTCTTGGATCAGTATGGATATTGTACCACTGTGTAATTTAGTGTATATCTCTCTCGCTCTGCTGACGACGCACAAGAACTGCTTTTAGACTTGACTTGCAAAGTGAATACATCAAGCGCAGATCCAGTAAGGCCAAAATACCGATATACTACAGTACGGCAGAGGGCGAAGTTGCGGATGCCGCACCCTTTCTCCACCGGCTCACCATCACTGGACAACAGGGACCTGGCTCCCGTCTCGTTACTCACTCCTCTCCTCCGCCTTTCGATATTGTACCACTGTGTAATTTAGTGTATATCTCTCTCGCTCTGCTGACGACGCACAAGAACTGCTTTTAGACTTGACTTGCAAAGTGAATACATCAAGCGCAGATCCAGTAAGGCCAAAATACCGATATACTACAGTACGGCAGAGGGCGAAGTTGCGGATGCCGCACCCTTTCTCCACCGGCTCACCATCACTGGACAACAGGGACCTGGCTCCCGTCTCGTTACTCACTCCTCTCCTCCGCCTTTCGCACCTTCGCGCACTGTACCTGTACAACGAGTCTTGCGTGCTGGAAGAGACACACTCACGGTCCATCCTCGATAATTTGCAATTGACCGAGCTGCATGTCCTCTTTGCACGTGTCACGGCGATCTACGCGCCTTCACTGCTAGAGCTAAGCCTCAGGAGATGGTCAGGAACCTTCCGAGGATGATCTCAGCCCATCTCTTTAACGCCCTACGCCTACGAGACCTTCCCCTTGAAGCAGCCGACACCTTCCCAACCCTACTTCCCACGATCGTATGCGCCAGCTTCGCGCTCAGCCTCCGCAGCCTCAAAGTCCAAGGCGGCAGCGGACCTCAGAAGAGGCAAACGCCAGACGGCTTTGCTATGGGCCTCGCCCCGCTCTTCGAACTGAGCGCGCTTGAGGACGTCACCATCTCCTTCACGAGCATGCTCAACATCGCGCGTGCGTGGAAGCATTTCCGCAAGCTCATGCTGCCCTAGTACCCGACGTACTATCGGTGGTCAGATACCCCGCTGGAGTCGTGGAGTGGTTCAGACACTTTGTGGACCATTGTCCGCGCTTGGAGTCGCTCGCGTACCGTCAGGCGAACCATCCTCTTCAGATGCTCAACCTGTGTGACACGTTCAAGGGGAGGCGCGGCGTCGGCGGGCCACTGGGGACACCCGAGAGCGCCGCGGACTGGCAGTACGTCGACTGTCTCTTCCCGAATCCCGTTGTTGGCGGACCGACCACGTTGTCGGGGATGGCGTTTAGGTCTGGTGACATGCCCGGATTGAATCTGTTTGCATGAGAGTTGATCGATCATGAGATGCGTCACGCAAGCGACGAATACACAAGGTAGGTGAGGACTCGGAAGGTCGAGTTGAAGGTCGGAGTTGCTTGTAACTGTATTGGTATTAGGCGCACTATGGGAGCATATTGATACAAAGTGAATCGGACACACACAATATCTAACGTGGCACACTTGTTCCGCGACCATGGCCTTTCTATGACTGATTCACCACAAATCGGACGGTAGACCATAAACATGTGAATGCGTAGTTTACTCAGAACTGAGTGGTAATGCTTCAGAGGAAACCAGCCTTCTTCCAGGCATCTACCCAGCGCATCGCCCGCTCAGCGTCGAGCTGCGGCATCCGTGCCAACGACTCGGACACCCTCGTTGCCTTCTCCGTCGACAACAAGACGAGGCCCATCGCCTCCCTGTCCGTGGACGTGCCGCTCTCCGGAGCCTGCCGCATCGCCCCCTTGAAGAACGACAGGAGGTGGAGCGCCGGATTGGCTTTCATCTTCTCCACCTCGTCTGCTGGGGAGCCTGACGCGCTCGTTTCCAACGCTGCAAGCCATTGCTCGGGCGGGACGAGGGCGACGTTGAGTGCGTGGGCGATGGGTGCGATCAGAGTGTGCCAGGACGTCGGGTGGGGATGGACGAGGTGGAGGAAGGGCTCGGGGGAGCGTCTCATTTCGGCAAACGCCTTTGCTGCCTCGTACGCCGGGAACCACGAGACGATCTGTGAGATGCGAGGACATCGTCAGTATTCGCGCTCGAAGGAGTGTGCGTCACCCGTGGCGAGGGGAGGACAGACGGAAAGAACACCGGCCACTCACGTTGTCGACGTCGGGCAAGCACTTGAGTGTCAGCGCGGACTTCACGAGCGACGGGAACCACTCGCGCTCGTTCCAGTAACCGAGCCGGTCCCCTCCGACCTGACCGAGACGCATGACGACCGTATGCACGTCTGTGCGTTCCCTCACGTTCTGAAGGACATGCTCCGTGACCCACTTTGACTCTGAGTATCCAGAACCGAACGGAATCTCGGGGTCGTCTAAAGGAGCCTCCGGCACGGGGGTGATACCCTTGTAGTCTATGCGCGCGACGCGGCGCGGACAGTCAGCATGAGAAGCGGTGTCAATAGCATGCCTGGAGAGTGCGTACTCTGGAAGACGCCGATGGAGCTGACGAACACGATCGTAGGTGGCTTCGTATATGGCGAACTCAACGCGAGATCCACCAAATTCCGGGCGCTCTGCATGTCATCTTGGAACGACACGATCGACAAGTTGAAGTTCACTTTCCACGCTACAGATGAAAAGGCGTCAGCACAGCGGAAGATGCCGATGGACACCCGAGCTGCAGACTCACCGTTATGCATGATATGGGTGACTGAGTTGCGGATCTGAACGTGCCCAGATCATCGCCGTCAATGCAGGTTATTCGGACAGCGGAAAACACAGTGCGCACCTCGTCTAAAAGAGCGTCATCGACACCAAAGCCGGGCTCGTGCAAATCCGCCTCCACCATCACGAACTTCGAAGAGTCTAGGAGGGTCTCGTCCAAGCCCCTCGCACGGAATTGCGCGCGTTGCCGTTCCATCGCCCGCGAAGCCTTGCGGTTGAACGCATAGACCCTCCCCACAGCCTCGTCCTTCAACAGGTGCTCGAGCGTGTCGCACCCGAAGCCGCCCGTCGTGCCCGTGATCACAACAACGTCCTTGGCACCTGGTGTGCGCTCGACGAGATTGCCCGGGCGCGCGGGGAGGTTCGCAGAGTACCTCTCGACGTACTTCCACAGGTCCTCGGGTGTGTGCGCCACGGACGCACCATAATTGTTAACCGCGCCGTGCACGATCCGGGCGAGTGAGGCGATTGTAGGTGCGGCAAAGACGAGGTTCATCGGAAGATGCTTGACCGCGTCCTTGTCGCCAGCCTCGCGGATCGCGTGGATGATCGTGTTGCGGATCCATGTGGCCTGCAAACTGGGGCGAGTAGCATGAGCTCGTGCGCTTCTTCACTGTCTACGTGTAGGCGAGGAGGCGTACCTGTCTCCGCCACACCTGAAGATGTCAGCATCGTCTGGGATGGACTGGCGCAGCGTGCTCTCAACCACAGCGCGCACGAAGGATCGAGTTCCTTCTTCGTCCCACTCAGCTGGAGGTGTGACATCGCTTGCAGCGCTCTCCTCGACGGCTTGGTAGAGCGCCTCGATCTCGGTTTCGTATGCTTTGACGATGTTGTTCCGTCTTGGTTGTCCCTTGGCGGTGTACTCGAACGGTTTGGTCGGCGAGGTCACTAGGATCATCTACATATGCATCATACATGAATACGTCAAATCGCGCTGGGGAGATCGCTGCAGTAAGATACACACCTCCTTGAAGATACGCGAGTGCTGAGGGGCGAACTCGTTAACGCGTTCAATAGTAGGCCTGTGTCAAAGATCAGCCATGGTTATGCTACTTGAGAATAATCACATACCATATGCGATTCCTGTAGTTTGCCAACTTGTCCAAGTCTGAGGGATCAAAAGCGTAGTCCTCTACGGGCTCTATAAGCACGCCGTTCTGAAGCTTGCCGCGGCCAAACATGACCGACGACTTCACGTGTGGGTCCTCGTTGATCATTTTCTCTGTGAGATGTTGATTCAAACAATTCAGCACATCTCCCCAGTGTGCTTAGGCCCATGTCAACGCACCAAGAGGTAGAGGGTTTGTCTTAAGAACAGCCGTCAGTCGTCGTCGATACCGTCGTCTGCATGATGCAAACGTACCTTCTCTCCGTTGGAGAGCATGATCTGCTCGTCAGCCCTGCCAATGATCTTCCACCACCCCTTCTTCGTCGGGTGGGGCACCACAAGGTCGTTCGTTGCATATGCTTCCCGACCATCTATGATCGTGTTCGTCTTTCCAAGGGGGAATTCCGGGCGAGACTTGCAGGTGAAGGAAACACGTAAGCCATGGTTTACAAACACGAGTTCGGTCGTTCACTCACAATGAAAACGGGCTCGTACGTCCCGTCTCCAACGGGACGGTGAACGCATTCGACTCCTGGCGCCACCACATAGTATGCCCAATCCATGCCCGGATTCGTAGCTGGGAATATCGTTATGAGTCACACTCCTGTAGTCATGCCGTTTAGCCTGTGCTTACGATGGATGATGACATTATGGATTCCGGTCTCGGTGCTGAAGAAGGGGTGGGGTTTGAGTCAACCGCGCGATGTATATCATTTTGGCTAGATGCACTCACCAACCATACCCGTTACAGAGACACACACCCGCACTGGCCAGAGAGTCCCCCACCTTCTCATTCAAGGCTGCGCCGCCAAATACCTGGACGCGACAGTCGGTCAGTTGTCGACCTCAATTTCGATGTGTTTTGATCTCATACCAGTCCCCCCATCCTCGCCATGTGCGCGACCTTCTCTGGGTCTCGGGCCCATTCCTGGAATATCACGTCAGTCAAAGATGAAGGTCAGCATTGCAAGAGCATCGATACAAGACACACCTCGATGAACGAAGGGACACCCCAAAAGTAGTCAGTATGAGTGGCAACAAGACCTTGCCAGACGGCATCAGGGGTCGCAATCGGAGGTTGCGAAGTGGGCTTGAACACAGCTAACACCCAACCGAGAAGAGGCTGTTTCCGGCACCGGATTGAGCAAAGCCTGCAAGGAGTTCCGCGCAACGAGACACTTACAGCTGCCGAAGAATGACCCATGCCAAAGGCATGGAACATCGGCGTGCCGTGACAACCGATGATAAGTCCCGCGTAGTTCACGCCTTCAACTTGAGCTGTGGCACAAGGAAGACGTTAAACGAAGGTCATTGGAGCACAGAGGGGGGGGGACTCACAGAGGCCCAAAGCCCAGTAAGCCATGGCCTGGCCCTCCCAAGCAATGGGCTTTGGGTGTCCCGTCGAGCCTTGCGCGGAGGTCATCGTAAGTACGCCTATAGCACGGTATACATCGAACATCACCCGACAAGACTCACCAGACGAATGCATGATTACAGAGCGCGCATGCGGGTTGATCGTCTCCGGCAGTTCGACCTCGGCTTCGAACGGGCTCTGCGGGCCAAGGGACTCCGCAAAAAGGTCCTCAAACGTCGGCATGCCGAGCTGGTTCACTGTATGTCCAGTGTTGGCCGTGGTCAATAGCGCCTCCTTGGCTACCTCGCTCATATGTGCATCCGATGAGACCATGATATGCCTAGTATTCGTCCGCTGCATCATGTCAGCAACAGCCGCAGGTCCATTGCGAGTGGACACCAGAAAGACCGCGCATCCCGCCCTCAGTATGCCGATGATGGTGCAGAAGTATGTGATGGTGTCTGTCATATCTGATGAGTATATACTTTATCTGATGTGTGGAAGCTTAGTACGCACCGCTGTTCGCCATAAGAGCCACGACGGGTGGATCGGCTGAGGCACGGGCGCCCTGGACGTTCGAGGCAACATAGCGGGCAACTCGCTCGATAGCGCGATAAGCAGACGAGTACGTGATGTACTGTAGACTGTGTCCGTCGTGGTAGAGGAATAAGGGGTAGTTCGCGTTGTTTGCAGCGTGCCAGGCATAGAGCAGGGGAAGTGTGACGTCTGCACGCTTCAACAATTCTTTGGGCGGGAGGAACGTTGTACTGATACTAGAAGGCACGTTTAGCGAGCTGAGAGGCATATCTGTAGCGATGGGTAGGGTGTGATAGAGATGCGAGGAGGCTGAAGTTGAGGGTAAGCCGGGAGCAGGCTAGGTGTTTTATAACTGCTCTTGCAAACTATCTGTCCGGCATCCTTGCACTTCGCACGACGTCAGATTCTGCCGCACGCGAACGCAACAGGGTTTTCCCTACAAGCGGTTGGGTTCGACCCGTCGGAGTCCGACAGAACATGTTGCCTCCGTGTTGCATGCATTCGGTAGGCGTCATCAAGAAGATTGGGTCGGATTGATCTCATGAACTGACGTCATCATTGAAGCGTTCCCATCGACAAAGCTGCGTTTCTCTGCCCTGCACCAGCCTGGGAACACAGTAAGGGTGTGGACTCGTGAGGGGGAAACCGTCATACCTCTGCTTGCGAGTCGGACCCAACTGAATAGTACCGGCGGCAGATGGATAGAAGTCAGTGCCGGACTGAGTCAGAGGGTTCGGGCAGCCATTTGAGTTCAGATACAGTACTCGCCCGAGGCCAGTTCGATATTTATAGAATGTGAACTCTTCTGAGTCATCGTTTCGTAGTACGTACGACCCAGCCTACATACGCATTCGAGCGGATGCTAGAAAGCAGGTGGTTGCCTGTGGTTGCATATGGGGACCGGGGATTCGCTTTCTTCTTGGTAACCTTCGTAAACATTCCCGAGACTTTGAAGGCGAGATTGCTTGTGTGTACCAGCAAAATGCGAGTCGGTCATGGTGGTCGCGGTTCAAAACTTCACCACGCCGCACTAGGCGCCCGGAGGTGTACCGCTCCGCAGTCCTCGTAGCCCAAGCGCCCGGCGATATGAATCTGCAGTACGTTTTCGCGAAAGTCGCTCGCTACACGGCCAAACGGCGATTTGGTAGAGTTCTATCAGCCGAGGATTCCAAAATGATCTCAAAGGGATTTTAGAAGCATTTCTCTCAGGCGCCCCGGCAAACGCAGGCGCCAGCCGGCCTCGCTTGTAGTCTCGCTAATTGTCGCTTATCCCTAGTGTTGCCGCGAAGTGAAGTCAAGGCGACCTCACGGTTCGGCTAGTGGGGCCTTGACCGACTCCAAGGTGAATCAAGGTGACCTTGAGGTGACTCCCACGGTAGCACGTGATAGCAGACGTAGCGTGCTCTCGATCGCTCATTCCGCTCCCTGCCTTGCTTTCTACTATCTACTCTAATACACAATACATTTAGTCAGCCACACTCTCGGAATCGTTCACAAGCTGCAAGAACTCGTCAAAGCGGCCCTCGCTGATCAAGCGCGAGGCCTCCGACTCGCTCACAACCGGTGCATTTGGGCGCTCAACCAACTCTTGTTCCTGCGCAGGTCGCCACGCTTCTGAGAACTCAAGGCGCTCTCGTTTCATCGAGAACTTGAGCACTTGGAGGATCTCGAACATCGCATTGTCGAGTCCATTCCGCCGGAGGGTGTCAGTCTCTTTGCCAGATGAGAACACACGCTCTGAGGGGACACCGGAGGCAGACACAGCTAGAACGTCGACAGCAACACGGAATAGGTATGGGAAGACCACCTCCCGTGCCTGTAGATTGAGCGAAGTCAGAACACATAAGGGTTACATACAATCAAGAAGACTTGCCTGCCAGTAAGCAAGAATATGCCTGGGCTTCTCCGGCATGGTTTCGTCAACCTCATCCCAGCGGGCCAGGGGTTCCGCAAGATATGCATCGTACTCGCGCTTGACGAGAGCCTTGTCGTCTTCGAGGAGACATGTCTCAGCAGTTGCCGAGTCCTCGTCCTCAGTGCCCCCTGCCGAATAAGGGGTGGCAGACCCATCGGACCCACTGCTCTTGGCTGATGCGATTGATAGTTCTTGCCTCAAAGCCGCGAGACTCGTCCGGGCATGTTGTTGTGCTGCAGCAGCATGCAGTACCGCAGATTCTCGAGCACTGCGGGAGGAGGGAAGGACATCGAGTGATTCTGAGGGTGTGATTCGAGACGTGGTCCGACTTGCGGTGTTTGTGCGCTGACGCAGTTCAGTCCGATACTCAAGCATCTGTCAAGCCTTAAGATTCAATCCTCATTGTGAGAATATGCAACACACGTACAGCTTCAAGTATCCATGACTGGGCAATGGCCTGCTCTTCTGGCGTCCAATTCTCCTGAAGCCAGGAGAACTTGATCTCAGGGTTCACAACTTGACGTGATGGGCGAGTCAGTGATTGGGTTTCGAGGAGACATAAACAATGTACAGCAACTCACACATTGCGAGAACATACGTTTGGCTCTGCCGGGTATATCCAAAGTACTGCTTGAGTGCCTGGATTGAGGCTTGAATGGCATGCGCGATCTTCGGATAGGCCATCCGCGCCATCTCCAGCATCTTGATGAGGTCGGTATACGCTGAGAGAACCCAGGTTGCCGTGGGAACGTTCTCTGACGAGAGATACTCTTGAACCTTATAAGGAATGGCGAGGAACTTGCGGATGTCGTTCAATACTTGCAATGTCTTGGGAGTGAGAATAGCCTCCGTCCCTTCGTGACGTTCGAGCAGCTTGTTCACAGCCTTTGATAAGGGAAACATGTCAAGTCAGGATACTCACAAATCGCTGAATGTGCGAAAAGAGGTGGAAAACTCACCGGATAAAGATGCAGCAGTCTGTCGAGCATAAGAAAGATTGAAGACCAGCGTGTGTCGACGTCCTTTAGCAGCTCTACATCATCAAGCTCCCACAGGCCGGTCGCATTGAGCTCCGTGATCGTGGCATGGAACTCCTCTCGGCGGCCACCTGACGCTCGACACTTAGTGACCGCGGCACGTGCTACAGCGACGACGTTTGATAAGAGTATCTCAGCGTACTCTGGGTCATCTTGCAGTGCCTGGTTGAAGAGGGGGTCGAGGCTGATGTCGTCGTCATTGAGTGCCGGGTTGTCAGGATGAGCTGCATAGATGTCGGGGTCGGGTTGAAGGCAAAGCACTTTGAGCGCACGCTGTACTGATATATTGACAACGTGCAGAAAGCACCTGCAAAGATAAGAACGTGTTATAAGTATCCTAAACCCTGCATACAAAATGCGTGAACGAAGATGTACGTACCTAATTCTGTTCCCAGACCGATGAAATTGGATCCCGTGCTCGGTGAGGATGCGCTCGAGATCCTCCATCATGGTGTCACAGTTGGAGGCATTGTCCATGGTAATCGAGCCAATCTACTCTATGTGTCAAGACCCTCGCTAACATGCATAAGTATAATTAGGACACGCACCGAATTCAAAACACCCAACTCTGACAATATTTCGAAAAAATGTTGCGCCAGATTCTCGCCAGTGTGCGGACCAATGACATACCGGAAAGCACCAAGACGTGTGCGAATTGTGAGCCGTCCTTGAGCATCCTTGACGCAGTAGTGGAGGGTGACAGCCATGAAGCCACAAAGGGACCGTCGAGACCAGAGGTCACATGTGAACGAGATGCGACCCAAGGCATTCTGCGGTCGTACTCAATCAGAATCCTGCATATCATGACAGTGGTTTCATAGAACGTTACCTGTAAATCCTTTCGCAATTTCTTGATCTCCTCAGCATAACGTTCCACGAGGAGTCTTCGTGCTCGTGTACGACGGGGAATGTCACTTTCTTCCATAGGCTCCGGAGCTGCGCTCACATACAGAATGAGATTGCAGAATGCGGGTGACTCAACAATATTCATTGACTAGGAGCACGTATCAGCGAATGATCAATACTCAGTATCAAGTTCCAAGACACACCAGGTCATTCTCAACAATGAGACGTTCGAGGCGGTCAATGAAGCCATCATAAGTGAACGGCTCAAAAACGCGACCTCTCGCAGGGTCAATGTCGTCTGCACCAGACTTCTGTGCAAGAACCTCCCAATTCTTCAGGCGTTCCTTGATGACTGAGTCGCGCCATGCCTTGGAATGCTCTTTACGGAGATGCGTGCGGATTGTACTGGTCATGCCGTTCGTGCACTTCCAGACACGCCATGTCTTCTCCCTGTAATGGAAGTTCAGAGACAGCCGCTTGAACAATTCCATCACATTCATGATACGTACTCAAGACACAGGCGACATGCTACATGCGAGAATGCTGGCTTCTTCCTGCTACGCTCTTGATGAAGAGGCAGCTCGTCGTCGTCAGGCTTCTTGTCGCTGTTGACCCCGAGTGTATGAAACCACACGTCGCTCGCATCTTGCATGGTCTGGGCAGAAGTCGGCTTCTTAGCCAGCCGCTCGAAGTGTACGAGAGGGGCCGGCTGCGACAACGCGACCGACACACTATCGGACGGGCCGACGCCAACTGCAGGAGGGGCATTCTCGGCTGTCAGAGTGGACGGTGGGCTTGGTCCTGTCTTGCGGCGCTTCTGTGGTGGGCCGGTATTCTTGCTCTTCCGCTTTCGCGGTACATTCGCGTTGATGACTGTCGTGGTCGCATCACTGAGTTGACGAGGCGGTGAGGTAGCCAAAGGGGTAAGATTGGGTGGAATATGATTGGAAGGTATCCAAGCCGAGGATGTGGTACGGGATACTTGGGGCGCAGATGAAGGTCCAGCAGCAAAGTGGTACGGGATGGGGAAATGGGGCTGCGAGGGAGACGGAGAGGGATACATGTATACAGGCAGACCGGAAGCATCTGCCGATGATCCCGCTACAGTATGAGGCGAGATGTAACGCGAGGGATGTAGGTGGGTGGGGAGGGGAGCTTGAGACGGCAAGAGTTCACTGCCATCATCATCACTACGGTCGGAATAGTCCTCAAGATGGTCGCATGTACAAGGTAGGTCACCACGGCACCGCACACAGCGGGACAGAGAGTGGTTGTTCAGGGTGTAGGCGGGGTGGAATGACATGTATGGGGGCAGGATGGACTCGGACAGATGGCTTACCGTCATCTCATTATAACTCATCACACTCGGACCCTTCTACAGACTGGGCCTATGGCGGCTCCAACGCGTACCGCGTCGATCATGTTGCAGGGGATAGCTACGGGGTACAGGGCAATCAACTAGTGTTCTTGTTTGTGGAGGAGAGAGTGGGAGAGACGTTCTTCCAGGAGCTAGTAACGTCGAAGGAAAGGCCAAGCACGATAGAGCATGCGGCAGGATGACGCAAGGAGGGCGGGATTGATCTCAACCGTGATTTGAGGACGAACCGGGGGCGGGACACGATGGAGGCGGGAGGAGAACGACGCGTCGCGGACTTGTTTATCGCGTCGGGCGATGTCTCACCGGTAACGTGACCGGGCGCTAGGGGTCCAGGCCATCATGACCTAGACCTTGACCCACTTCACGGTCGCTCCGGTTCAACTCCAAGGTCACCGTGAGGCGACGTGCCGAGATGCCGTCAAGGTGAAGTCGACCTTGCCTTCAAGGTGACTTCACTTCGCGGCAACACTACTTATCCCTGCGTAAGATTTCGGCTTATGATCTCGGAGGGCCCGGCCAAGTGTGCTGATGTCATGCCGGCCACCCGTCCTGATCTGGGAGTCAGTATTTCCCACGGTTAAAATTCCCCATAAAAACCCCCACCCCACCCTCTGAGTCCCCTCCACTCTTTTGCCCGTCTTTGCACCTCCCTTGGTCGACTGCCTCTGTTCGGTCCTTCCCATTTGGTGAAGTTCACCCCTGTGAGTGTCTCTGAGACCTCTATATGTGTTGAAAGACTCATTGACTATCTTCTTACAGTGCCTCAGCGACGACAAACTCGATGGCGTTGCATGCTAACTTGGCCAATACCACTTTGCTCACTGCAGCGCACATTGTACAAATATACCGTAGTTAGTTTTGTCCTGTAATGCGAATAATGATCAGTCTATTATGAGCTGGATATGATTGAGTGGTAACCTGACTGAGAGGATGAGCGGCGATGGGTGGGTGGCCCTGCCAGTGGTGCCCATACAGGCATGAGAAACACCAGATATGCCACGTCATCATTGGACGGTTGTGCGATGCGGGCGGGCGCTTGGCGCTCCCGATGAAGATCTATTCCAAAGCATTCGCAAAATAAGCACTTTGGAATCATTTGACTAGACAATTTCGAATCGTGCGCTGGTAACACGATCAAAATGATTCCAAAATCCCACTCTTGATAAAATTCCAAGACCCGTGTTCTGACGTGTACTATCATGCATATCGGACCGGGTTAAACGGAGACATCAACGGAGGTTCCAACGTCAATTTGAGCATCAGGTATTGCTACTGTATGGCATGTGTCCTTCTAATTCCAGTCGGGTATGCATAGTACCTCATAGTACGTACTCAGGAGTACGTGCGACATGGACAAACGAGCGAGACGATCTCCTCATGCCTTCATCGCTCGCACATTACGGATCTCATGCTCTACCGACTCCCACGTGAACACGCTCGGGTCCGAGACCCCACCGAACCGCGACGCCATGCCCGACAACGTCGGCGGGTCCCTCAAGACGAGGTTCGGGAAGAGACAGTCGATGTACCGCGCGACCGCGAGCTTCCCTAGCCTCCCGCTGGCGCTCTCCTCCTCACTCTGCACGAACGTGGCCTTCAGGTTGAGTGTCTGCAGCGGATGGTCCACCGTCCGGTACGCGAGCGCCGCGGGGACGTCGATCGAGTCGGGGATGGAGAGCTTCGTCATCGTGAGCGACTCCAAGCGTGGGCAGTGGTCCACGAAGTGGCGGAGCGACTCCAGCGGGGGCACGGACTGCACATGGAACGGGAGGTAGGACAAGGAGAGCGCGCGGAGATGCTTCCACGCGCGCGCGATCTCCAGCACGTCTTCGTCCCGGAAAGGGCAGGGCGCGGTCATGAGAGAGACGACGACGTCCTCGAGAGCGCTCAGCTTGAAGAGCGGGATGAGGTTCGTCGCGAAGCTGTCTGGCTCTGCGGCAGCCAGATCGGCCCACATCTGCGCGGCGTGGGGGTCGCTGCCGCCTTGGATCGAGACGCCGCGGAGGCTGGACGCGAAGCTGGCGGAGGCGATTTCCGGCACGAGGGTAGAGAGCCTGTCGGTCGCTTTGAGTGAGAGGTATCGTAGATGCGGGGTGTCCAAGAACTGAGCAGAAATGATCTTCCCGAGCTCTGCTGCCCATCCCTCTAGGCGCAGCTCGAGGAGTGCGGGTGCGTAGACCGCAGTGGCTGTGGGGACTGCCTCGGAAGACGCTGCGACCCGTGCAAAGAGGACCTCGAGCTCGGTCAGGTTCTCGAGGATGGACCGGACGTGTGTCTCTTCCAGAACACAAGATTGGTTGTACAAGTACAGTGCGCGAAGATGCGGAAGGCGAAGGAGGGGTGTGACGAGACAGGCGCCAGGTCCCTGCCGTCCAGTGATGGCCAGACGATGAAGGTAGGGTGCCGCGTCTGCGAGTCCCACGAAGAGCGGGTCAACGTCGCGGTATGTATCGAAACGCTGCGGGGTTGCAAACGCGTTCCCGCCCGTAGACTCTGTCCCGAGGCGGCTCACGGTGATGCCAAGTTCGTGTAGAGAGGGCGAGAAGAGCAAGAGGGCGGAAGTCTCGGTCGGAACGGCATGTCTCCAGACGAGAGTGTGGAGAGAGGGCAGTATGGATCGGCCATTGTTGCGCTTCGTCAACGCGCGAATGAGAGCCAGTTCGCTCTGCGAACAGGCAGCGTTGCTGACTTCGCGGACATAGGACGCCAGTCTCAGGAAGTTCTCCCATCTTCGCGGCTCGCGCTCAACGAGATCCTTGACAAAGTCCTCAGCATCGATGAACTGAGATTCCCGTGAGTATCGAACGGTGAGGGTGGATGATAACCCGTCACACACCTGCCAGAACGCAGACAGCCACTTGGCCTCTGGTGAAAAGTTCCTGGAGGCGAGCAGGTTCCAGAGCGGGTGAAAAGACCCAAGCTTTCTCCAGAGCACGTATGACGCCGGTTCTCGCCAGGCCCGGCAAACGCGTGTGCACCGAGCAAGTGTTGCCCGATTGTCTCTCCCTCGGTTATATCGTAGTTGATCGAACAGGAGGAGGAGCAGATCGTAGCTGTTGAGAGTCGTCTCCTGAGCACGCCGGGACATGATTTCCGTTCAATGCGCTTTTTCAAAGCAGCGCTGTGTCTGTGTATTCGGCCGTCTGGCTTATCGTGGCTCGCTATTAGCAGACGTCGACATAAAACAAGAAACACTTGCATGATTGGGATGAGTGAATGTCTAGAGGATACTTGCCTAGTCGGCCGTGGCAAAGCAGTCGTTTCCCGGTAAGTCCGACGGCGCGCGAAAAGGTGAGCCCGCCTGTGCTGGCCGACGCTTAGCAATCAGCGCTCAGCCTTTGATTTGTCACGAGGGCGTCCTGCAGACAGGAAAACCACGCTCTCCGGCTGCACGAGGCCTGGAAACATACGTACTTTGGGGTTCAGATGGCGGGACAGGAGGAGGGACGTTGAGCGGCGCCTCCAAAGATACAACGCGCCCATGTCCTGAAAAGGACAGGCTTCGGCTAAACCAAGTTCCCACGTCTCCTAACCTCCTTCCAGCCGGAACAATGCCCGTCTCTCAGCCTTCCCATTGGTCACATAAATCGCGTAACAAGCGTGTCTCCCGGTAAAAGTTAGTGGATCCTACCAGGCACGACGCTCGTGGCGGTGTCAGTTCTGTAACCCCGGAAAGCTTCAACCGACCCACGTGTCCAACCACTCCCCGTACGAGAGTTGAGGTGAGCGACGAAAGTCTGGTCGTCGAGTCGGAACGGTCCAAATGCGCGACAGCTAGTACTCTTGGGCTGTATCTCAGTCAAGTCGCTGTTGCAGGCTGTGATACCATCGGACGACAATTGTCATAGACACGAACAGAGAAGAAACTCGTTACTAGTAAGTACTCTTGATGACTCCTAAACGTCTGAAACCGGCTTGTCTTGACCCCGGACTACTGCTGACTAGTGACAGATTCACACGCGTGGCGCGAGAACTTGTCTTCGCCGTCGAACGGCATCGGAGAGGAGGTCTTGCAACACATGGCCGCCGTGGACGGGATTCATACACCCGGATACGACCGCTACGTCCGTCTCGCTCTCGATGTTGCACACACGAACCCTCGAATTTATTTTCAAAGGACAAACTTCACGGCTCTGACCTAGCATTCATAACGGTCTCGGCGTATAAATGCTCGACATGGACAGCGGGGAATCTTCAGCAGTTGCTTGTTCGACCGCAGATCCCTCTCTCTCTTCCGCCCCGTCGTTTCACTCCGGCCCAGGCCAAGTCAGCCTCACGTCGTATAAACTTCGTACACACTCGTCTCCTCGCTCTCTTCGTCTGCTGGCACAGTCCCTGGTCCCCAGCCTATCCACCCCTTAGAAACACCGAGCCGTCATCATGATGTACTCTGCCGCCGTCATCGCTATCCTCGTCGCCTCTCCCCTCGTAGCAGGTCACGGCTATCTCGCCTCGATCACCATCGACGGCAAAACGTATCAGGGTAACGCTCCGGGTAGCAGCAGTAGTCAGTATCCACTTCCCTTTTCGTCATTCTCATGCCCAGTCGAAGCACGTGCGCTGACACTGTCTTCCCAGTCTCCTCCCCCATCCGTTCGATCGAGGCGGACGGGTACTCGCCCGTCAAGGGGGCCAACAACACCGCTCTCCCGTGCGGCATCGGCGCACAAAAAGCTGCCGCCGTCGCTTCGGCCATGCCTGGCAGCACCGTCAGCTTCAAGTGGACCAGCATCACTGGCGGAAATGTACGTCTCTATCCTTCCCTTCCGCTCCTCCTCCCCCATCGCTCACCATCTCTCCGCGCTCATCCAGTGGTTCCACGACGTCGGTCCGCTCCTGACGTACATGGCCTCCTGTGGCTCCGCCGGCTGCACCTCCTTCGACCACACCTCCGCCCGCTGGTTCAAGGTCGCCCAGTCCGGCCTCCGGTCCGACCACACCTGGGCGATGCACGACCTCTTCCAAGGCAAGCAGGCGTCGATCGCGCTCCCTACCAACATCGCGCCGGGGGAGTACCTCGTCCGGCACGAGCTCATCGCCCTCCACACCGCGCAGACCCTCGGCGGCGCCGAGTTCTACCCCGCGTGCGCGCAGCTCCGCGTGTCGGGCAGCGCGTCCGGGAGCCCGAGCTCGACGGTCAAGTTCCCCGGGGCGTACCACGATACTGACGCGGGCATCCTCATCGACGCGTACGACCTGGTGGGCGACTATGTCTTCCCTGGCCCGCAGATCTCGAACCTCGCGGGCAAGACCGTCTCCAAGATCGCTGAGACTGTCGCGCTCGTTGCGAACGCGACCTCAGCTGACGAGACGTCGAGCGAGGCCGCTGAGGCTGAGGCCGAGACCGAGGTCCTCGTCTTCCCCCGTCGCATCAGCCGTGTCATGCGTGCTTCTGTTGTTGCATAGGCTATGACACTCACTGCACCCACTCCCTCCACTCCCTCCTCCCCTACACCGCCTCGCATAGAGTATACTAGACTAATTACCTTAGAAAAGGCCCCATAATGGCCTCCCTGGTGTCCGGATGTCCGGATGTACTTACACATGTAGCCCTAGCCACGATTAGACAGCGTCCATTCCTATCCGCCTGGACGCGGCAGGAGAGGCGTGCACCACCCGATTTGTACCGTACTCATACGACGTCGCGTACAATGCATCCGCAGTATCAGCCACACCAAATTTGTCTGTCATCGACGACTCGACGCGGAGTCCCCGCACTTGGGACGAGTACGCGCAAACAGTGGATGTGGACACTACATAGAAGACGAGAAATGCAAGAAGGCCAAGCATTCGCAATGAATACGAAGGGAACCAAGCGAGTCTGGACTCAGAACTTCATTCATCATGCAGATGCATCATCACACAGTCGCCCACTCCTGGTGACTCTGAAGCTAGAATCCCAGTAGACGTTCAGATCCAAGTAGACGACATTCTCCTCGTCAAACTCGATACCGTGTCTGAGCGAGGTCACCCACGAACCGCGCGCGAGTTGGTCAGCATTAGCAGACGCCCGTCAGTCATTGTCAATGTACAACCCCGGCCCCAACGACGGTCCGCACTCACTTTGCTCGCATGTGGTGTAGGACGACGTCCGCCCTGAACACGGCAAGGCCCACCACTCCAGGTGTCGGCCTGGGTAGAGGGCGGCACATATACGACATATGGGCACAAAGTACCCGGGGCAAGCCCGCAGATGCTCCCTGATGCTCCTCGCGGTGTCGGCGTCGGGGCGGACTCTATAGCTCGCCTTGGTCGTGTCACCGCTCTCGGGCTGGTAACGGATACACGAGGCGATGTCGGCGTGGTCGTTGATCTAGACGAAACTGTTTGCGGCATCGCTTTCGCTGTCCTTCCTGTGACAGTGCGCGAGAGCAAAGTGGGTATGTGGACGACCAGGCGGGAAGGAGGAACTCGCTGTCTGCATCTACATGCAGCGCGCAGGCCGTCCTTGAAACAGTGGCTATGGACATGTTCGACCTGACAATTACGCGACGTTGACCGTGAGCGAGCGCTCGTGTAAGACAGAGACGTAAGAAAGCACTGCACGTACCAATTTGGCCCATGTCATCTCCTCGGGATCATCCATGTACGGATCGCCGCACGAGCAGTACAACTTGCCTTCGGCCACCGCGTGATCCAGCTCCTATCAACCTCAACGTTTGGAGGATCTCGCGAACGACTGGCAACCCGTCCGTCCAGAGCCACACTGCGTCCAAGTCCAGATTGTCGCACAAGTTCCAAATCGACTCCTCTGGGTACTCCTCCCACCAGTGCGCGTTGATCTGCCGCCACGGCTACGCCGGATGGTGGCATGCGCCGCACTCGCGGACCGCCTCCGGGCGCAGCAGCAGCATGCTGTCCATCTCGCTCATCGTCATCGCTTGATCGCCGGCGTCGGTGGTATTGCGCTCCAGCTCTGCCCAGTGCAGAGCGAGGATCGGGTCATCCCTGAGGAGCTCCGAGATGGCGTACTTGACGTCCCCTTCGTAGTCGTGGAAGACGTAGTGGAAGTATTCGATGTCTGCGTAGAAGACGGCCTCGTCGATTTTGTCTCCCGTAGGCAGACCTTACGGACCTCTTTGACGGGCGGGATTGAAGTCCAGTTCGTCGATTGGCGTGCAGGCGTCGTTGGCTTCCACAAGGTCGTCCCAAAGCCGCACACCGTCGTACTCGTTAGGAAGGGCAGACACGTTGTGCCGGGGGGGCGGGTACCATCGGGTGTGACAAGTTGGTCGCGGATGAAGTTTGAGTACCAGATGGTGAGCTCGGCATAGCGGGCCTCAAGCCGTGCGTTGAATGCATTTTTCTCTCGCATGTAGTAAAGCCTCTCTTCTTCGGAGATATGAGAGTAGGCTTTGGGCAGTGCGATGCAAGTGAGGACTGACAGCTGCTTTTGTCAGAGGTTTGTCCAGGTGAGAGGACCACAACGTACGCCGCGGTTCGCAATCCTGCTCCGACTCGGGAACTACACCAGTCACTAGGTGTCTTTGCTTGAGGATGAGTAAGAGGATGCTGAACGGCAAGATGATGAGTGGAGATAAGTCATTGAAACTAAAGATGGTTGCTAATTCTGCTCTGTCGTGAATGGCTTCGTCGAGATCATCAGACAGTCTTTGCGCAACTCGGTTCCAAGCTTGCAAAAGCACCGCATGCTAGGCAAAGGCGTGACCTCTTGAGCTCCTGATACTCACGGGAGATTCGCGATGCAAAACGTACAGTTCGTCTGCCAGTGACGTGTTGAATCCGCCCCATGATTAGTGACTTCACTTCCGCGCGGTCCTCCCTGTAAGGAGTCGGCCAACACCAGCCTACCACCGCTTCCAAGTCGGGCTGGTAGTACAGGTCGTGTAAATCATGACATACAGGATTGAGCGTCGTGATGGATTCTGTCATAAGTGCATTGATGTCGATCGCGACCAATCGTGTGGAGGTTTTACTGACCTTCTTTAGAACGTTCAACAGGAGCTATCCAGGTATCATCGAGCTCATCCTCAAAAATCAATACTGCACTTGAGTACCATGCGAAATGAATGCGAGAGAGACCGACAGTTCCAGCATTTTCACAACTTTCTCCCAATCATGAGGAGTTATTGAGGCTCGCAGCCTGCCGAGAGATCGCAGATGGATTGTCAACAAGCGATGAAAAGCCCAACGAGCGTCGATCGGTCACTCACTATAGTCGCGGCGGTCTTAAGCAAACTAATAGCTCACCAGCGAAGGTAATATGCATTGATTCTGCAGGTGGCGCGCCAGCCGCATACCCTGGTAGGTGGACACGTGCTCGTCGCGTCACTTCAGGGCCGGTCGTTACGCGCTGCACCCTAGCACAGACACGCGACGCACGTGACAGACACGCGTATTACAGGCGCGTTCGAACCGCGTTGTGAGATTCGTTGGCCAACGCCAGCAATTAACCACGAGGCACCTCCTCCCAGGACCGCACTCCGTGAAATCTTATCGACCATCGACATGAGCACGCCGCTGCCAGGCCATGTGTCTTCCTCAGCTCGCCCTCAGCCCTCAGCCACTGGCCCTCTTTCCCCGAACATCCATCTTACAATCCTCAAACACCGTGCTCCTCATCTTTTCAACCTTCGACCTCGCTCTCGACGATATAAACGGATTGTAATGTCTCACACACATCCTCTCAACGACTCGGTCGTCAATAACGGTGACGACTGGGACCAGTTCAAACAAGATGTCTGCCGTCGCCTGACGGAGGACGACCTACGGTCGGACGCTGCCCAGGACGTCACCCGCTTTCTAGATACGGAAGATCTTATGGATGCGCCGATTGACGAAAGATGGACTATCAAGTTCACAACATTGCTCGGCGCCGTTCGCGATGCGTTCGCCTTCACCATGTCCCTGTCCTCTTTCCCCCACATCGACGAGGCGTGTCACAGGGTTCCCTTCAAGCCCCAGGAAGGGTGGAAAGCCTGTATCTCCTCCGAACAGCGCGCCGTTTTCTCCAGCGCTTTCCCGCGTCTCGTCGAACTCTTCGATTACTCCTGCGACTGGCTCTACCCCCATCTGGAAGCGTTGAGCAACCGCCTCGACGAAAACAACGCACAGATTAACCAACTGATGCTGGATGTCATTACTACAATGCCGATGCTTTCTCGCGATTCCTCTTACCTGAACTTAGAGTCTGCCACGGACGTTTCCTCTCAAGCGACCCCTCTCACCGAACATGCGAACGACGACACGGATTCGTTCGCTGATTCTTCGGACTCGTATGGGGACGACCATGTCGCTCCCGCGCCGCGCGGACCGTCTCCGGATCCAGATGATCTTATCGAGGATGGTGCGTGTGAAAGTCTACCATGCTGCGAGAGATACTCATCGTCACTAGAATACACTCGAACGGAGCTACTACCAAGTGACGCCACGAATGAAGACTATGTAGCTCAGCTCCCGATCGTCCAGCGTCTTGTTGCACCGGTTGCTGAACCCCCCATTGAAGTCTCAACGGAAGGTTCGCAGGGTACGTATGACGTCGTGGGGACCATGTCGGCCAAGATACTGACCGAGGTTTACAGATGTGCGTGCTGTGACACCGCCCGACAGAGCTCTCGCCATCATCTCCTCCCAGCGCGAGCCTGAGCCCCTGTTCGTTGGGCTCCCCGACTTCATGAGGGTTCGTGACCTGAGAGCTCCTCATGACGACGCCCCGCAGTCTGCAACGCGGCCCAGAACAGTTGCTGCAGAAGATACTCGCAGCCGCAACAGCGTGCCCGAGGTCTCGCAGGGACACTCGATGTCAAACATGACGCAGGATATGTCCTTGACTAGGATCGTCCCCTCCGAGCCTCAAACTCATTTGACCGCCGACCTGACATCAGGGACGATGGAAGACATGTCTATGACTGGTGTTGTCTCCCCGGAGTACGTGCGCAAGGCACTATCCTCTACAGCCATGGATGCTCTGCAACGTCGGCCCACGGGTCCAGTGGAGGGCCAAGCCCTTGCCCGACGTCAATCCATGCCACGGTCCAGGTCTTCGTCGCGTTCCCCTAGTCGCGCGGGCAGCGGACGACCGAGCACGCCCGCTGCCAACACGCGTCCTCGTGGGCCTGGACAGACTCTCTCCAAGTCCGAAACTACAAAGGCGCCCACTCAACGGCCCATGTCGTCGACGCCGATCTCCAAAGGTGGGGAACGCAGAGTATCAGATGGGACGACGTCCTCGCAGGACAGCAGTGCCCTGCTTGAGCGTACGTGCCTTTTGTTGCTTGGCGATCCTTGGGCAGACTTGGATGCTGACGCTCGTGTTGTTTTGCGGACAGTGCCCAGCGGACTGACTATCATGAACTCCTCAGGATCGAGCAGGGCGCGACGCGACTCGCGCGCATCTACGACTGCTTCCGACACAAACTACAGGTACAAAGATGTGATCTCAGTGAAAGAATTCCTGGCCGAACGGCAACGCATGGCAGAGGACACCGACCGCCGCATGGCAGAGCTCAAGAAGGAGCTCAAGGCCGACTTTAAGGAGGCGCTTGATAGGTCGCAGCAGGCCCATGAGGCGGAGATTGCACGCCTCTCGAATATCATGAACGCCTCCGTGCAAGCCCATCGGGATGAACTTGAACGACTATCAAACGTCCATCGGGATGAACTTGAACGACTGTCAAAGGCCCATCGGGATGAACTTGAACGACTATCAAAGGCCCATCATGCGGAGGTCGAACGTCTTTCGCAAAGCCATCAAGCACAAAACGTGCAGTTGCTGGAGTTTTGCAAGACTATGGCATTTCCAAAGCATTGATAGTGTGGATCGCCGGACGAAACCACGTTGCCCGAAGAGCGCATTCGCGCGCATTGTCCTTTTCCCTTTCCCGCTCCGTCCCTTACGATCGTCGTCTCGTACCTCATACATACGCATATATGCCTTGGCACTCGTCCTGGATTCCTCTTCGACATCCTCCCTCACCCGCGCGCTGGGGAGATCAGAGCCATAGTTTCAATCCCCGGCTGCTCACAAGTCGCGCGGGCTTCGAGATCTTGCTACTTTTCTCACTCCTTCCTCCACTTCCCTGTTACATGTTCGGCTTCTTGAGGGTTCAATACACAATACGTCTTCGTCCTCTTCCTTGATCGCACATACACTGTTGCAGTCAGATTGCTTAGGGCCCAGACGTTTGACTCCGAACATACTGATATCTCAGCTCTGTATCACGATGATAGCTCAATATCCAATCACTCTACCAGTGTCCCGTCCTGCGAGGTCTCATGCTTCGGGAGAAGGGATCTGGACCTTCTCCAACCGGCAAACCATCTGTGAGCGATGTCCTTCCCGTCCATCTGAGGGAGCGCAGCGAGTGTCTCCGAGTATATTTGAGCGTTGTGCGAAGCAATATGGGAGGTGCTGACAGGCCCGCGCCGGAAGAACCCTAAGAGACGCAGCGCTGGATCATCGGTCATATCGTTAGAGCCTGCGCATTGCTCTAGGTTAGAGAGCCAGCGATCGTATGGGACGAGCGGGACATCGAGTTCTTCTGCCAGGGGCACGAGAACTCAGCGATCGCCCGAGTGCGCCGCGAGGCCCGTGGGTGAACGAGGTGGTTAACAGACCCACTCGGGGAGCCACGCATCTCGACATAGTAGCGCGCTGCAGGATAAGTATGCGTACCAATGCGAGTTTGCTCAGTTCCGGAAGGACTGGTTGCAAAAGATGTCATCCACTCAACGCTGACGCCAACAGCCGAGCTTGTACCACTTCGCATCTTTCTCAGTTACCGGAAAGGGCAGATATTCCTGACACCATCCTACCTTGTCGAACACCTGCTACTCCGGAGCCCAGGCGAGGTCTCGCTGGTGTAATGCCGTGGCACATATCATCAATGAGCGACTGAGTAGCCATTACTGGCCATCAACCCAGATGGGGATGCACCGTGCGTTCCAACGTCTGGCTCAGCATCATGATACATGCTGACAACAGTGCGTCTTCGAGCAGTCGCGTTTTGAGGCGACTTGAAGGCGGCTAGGCGGATGAAAACGACAGTCTACCCAACTCGCAGAGGACCGACAAGGCATGTGTATATGTACAACACAGAACGTTAACGCAATCACGACAACAGCATACTGACCACTCACTACTCGTACAACACAAACAATGTCCTGCTCACAAATCCGTGTCTAGCCCTCCCAGTCCTCGTCATCGTCGTCTCGTCGTGACTGTCGACCGTTGCCTCCCTCGTCATCATCGTCCTCCATTTCCATCTCCCGCTCCTCCTCGTCCTTCTCTTTCTCTCCTGCCTTCTTTCTCCTGCGCCTGGAAACGGGCTTCTCGCCTCCGTTGGCGTCTCCAGGAGCCTTCCTGTCCTTGCCTTTCCCCCGTTTCTTGCTGCGGCCTTCTGCACCCTCGGCCTCGACGTCGATCGTGCCGCCTGCAGAGGGATCGGGCACAGCCTCGACGATTTCTTTCAGGAAGTCGAGCATGTCCACAGTCTCGATCGCGTGTTTCCTTGATTCACGAGCAGCATCAGGACATATACAACGGGGAGACGGCATGGCGGGCGCGTTTGGCAATGGGAAGGCGACGAATAAAGGACGCACAAATGGTATGCTTCGACTCGCTTGGATCCCCGATCGAGAGTGACGTTGCTAGCCTCTTCCACAATCATCGCAAGGAACAGCTCGAGGGCCTTTGCTACCCATCCAGTCACCAACCGCAACATTGACGAATAAGGGTGGACATGCAACAGCATATAATACAAGCACCGTAGAGGGTGAGCCACAGGGAAGCATCCTTTAGAGATACTCGTACGCACAGATGACGACCGGGGTAGCTTGTGCAACTTTCCCTACCTCCTCGTCCTTTTGCATGATACGCTTTATGCGTGCCTGGTGTCGCAACAAGCGCATAGACATGGACCGCATGATGAGCAAACGATCCATTGAGAGGGTTCGGAAGTACTGCATACAACGGGGAATTTGGTAGCTTTGTTCTTATTCTTCATGGCTCGTAAATCGAACAGTGGTTGGTTATTGGAGAGAGAGGTATGCCGAGGGGAAACGGTGGGCGTTCCAGCGACCGTCGGCTTTTGTCCTCTCCTCGTCGTTCGCGCTCAGCCAGAACGCTTCCCAAGAGATGGGGTAGGACATTATAAAACGACATATATATGCTGTTGTTTGAAGTTTTGCACACGCCGATGGTGAAGTGGTTATCATGCTTGCCTTCCATTTGGGGTAGCAAGCGGCACGGGTTCGATTCCCGTTCGGCGTATCATATCTCTCTTTCTTATTAGAGAGTTATATATTGTCAATTGCAGAACCTTTGTTTTGCCACTATAGAGTGTACTTGTAGTCCACATTCTCAGCGAGCGTAATTCGCGCTGATGTCCGGTAGCGAATCAGCTCTTTCCTCCCTCTCAACTCACTGTCCACTATCAGTCTCGGTATGGGCTCTGCAAGTGCTGACATCCCAAATCACGGTAGGCAACCCGCAACGAAGAGACGGAAGTTTACGCATTTGTCCGACGGCCTTGGTCTTCCCACCTCGGTGCAGCCTCAGACGAGGATCAAGTCTCCTACATGCGCCTCTTGCCACCGCGCTTTCATAGGTTCGAAGCAAGTCCAGTTGGTAGAATGTGCACGGTACGCTCCGCTGCCACCTCGTCACTCGTTCAGACGTCTCATCTCATGGTCCTGTGGGTGCGCGGACGCGACATGCAGCTGCCATAGCACCATCTGCGCCATCTGCTCGCGGACATGCAACGGATGCCCGAGTTCGATGCCACCCACGCCGGCACTTACGGACTCGCTCAGTCTGCCTGATACCCCGCTGGCGTCGCCATTTCCGATGCCAGGCCCTAGGCGACCTGCGCTTGCGTTGCACACGAATGTGGCTCTGGGAGCCACTCCGCCACAGGCTCTCGCGGGGAGGAGGAGGAGGGTTAGGGATGACGAGGGTGAGGCCGGAGGGCCGTCGACCTTGAGGAAACGGGGTGGTGAGGATCAAGATGGGGATGCGGGGAAGAGGGACGATGGTTGTGGGAGGATTGTATGTCGAACCTGCTCATTTGAAACGCCACAGAGGTGAGTCCTGTGTTTGGTTGCTGGTTAGGCTGAATATGTGCGCCGTTAGTGACCGGAACGCTTTCAGTGAGCTCACAACATGCTACGATTGCGCTGGTTACTCCCCTGCTCTCGCCTGAGCCACAATCCTGTTCCTGATAGGCATCCCTGGTTCATCATTGCTGTACCTCACTATTCCAACTATCCCCTCTCTGCATATCCACACTGCTGTTATTGTACATCTGTTCAGTTCTCGTCTCCTCCATCCGGAAAGCTAATATGTACCGCTTACCACTACACCATACTATCACTCATCTATGCTCATTCCTAGCTACCGTCTCGGTATCAGATACGGGGCCAGACACGTTGTTTCCGTCCACTGCACCGACAGACAGTGGCCACGCGCCTTGAAACGCGACGCGTTGCACTCACGAGACCTTCCCTGTCACGTTCATGTGATCGTGACCTACGCGATACGCGACACGCGTCTCGCGCTCATGTCAACGACTTGTCCTCTTACCTTCATGAACTGCTGAGCATCGATACAAACGAAAGACAGAACGGTTCGATAAGCATTACTTGTGTGAGGAGCCTCTGTTGACATGCTACTCGCGAGTGCAGACACATCACCGTCAATGGACAGTAATCCGGACCAGCTGCAGCATGACTTGGTAGGAGGGCCGTTCGCCGTCATTGAATCAGATCCCGGTGAGAACCAACTTAAGGGTGACATGCAATGAGCTGACTTTACTCTCTTGAGGTAGGCGTCTTTACCTCGCTTATACGGAGACTGGGCGTGAAAGGTCTCGAGGTGACCGAACTGTACAGCGTAGAGCCGTTTGCGACAGACCACCTGAACCCGTACGGGCTCATCTTCTGCTACCTCTGCGAGGAAGACCAAAACACCAAGGACGACTTTGAGGCGGCTGACGACCTGGACGACCCCGATGCCCGCTCTATATGGTTCGCGAACCAACTTAGCGACGATGCGTGCTCGTCGCAGGCGATCTTGAACGTCCTCCTGAATTGTAGGGGAATTGACCTGGGAGGTCCCCTCCGGGAATTTGCGACTGATACGGAGAAGATGTCTCCGGTTGTGCGTACGATGTGTCTTGTGGGGCTTCCGCTCGCGAATGGAAAGTATGCTGAAACGCATGGACAGATGAGAGGGCTCGCCATCTCCAACTCGTCTCACATCCGAGAAGCACAAAACTCTCTGGCACGGTGAGCACCCCTTCGCACTCTATAGATCCCTACTCGGTACCAGTCGCTGAACTTCACATCCGCACACAGCCCCGCTGACATCCGCGGCGCACACCACACGCTCACCACGACCACGCTCCAGTCAGCGAAGAGCAAACCGCGGCCGAAGTACTCGACTATCATCGACTTCGGCTCGCCTCCGTCCAAGAAACGGAAGACGGGCGCGACGGCGGCGTCCACACGCAAGGCGTCCTCCGCGCGGACGACGGACGACAAGGTCGAGGCGTACCACTTCATAGGCTACGTCCCCGCGCACGGCCGTGTCTGGGAACTCGACGGCATGCGCGCAGCAGGGCCCCTAGATGTTGGCGAGATCCACGCTGACTCGAGTCCTACCGCAAGCACGAGCACGGGCGCGAACTCGCGTGCGGGCTGGATGGACGTGGTGCGGCCGGCGCTGCAGCGGCGCATGCAGACCGTGCTCGAGGGCGCGAGCGAGGGCCACATCCAGTACAACCTGCTCGCGATCGTGGACGACGCGTACGTGCGCGCAAGCGATGACTTGGAGCTCCTCAAGCGGGAGCGCGCGGCGCTCGAAAGGCGGCTCGGGGAGTGCTTCCCTGACTGCTGGTCGGACAAGGTGCGTGCCTGCCCTCGTGCCCTGATGCCCTGGACGTCTTCCATCGTGGCTGCCGGCGACGCTGCAGTGTGGATGGGGGGACGGCCACTTGGAGTTGTGGGTAACGAGCCCGCTTTGCTCTAGGTCGATCCGGCGTTGCTGGCCTCTGCGACCGAGGCGTTCGCGACGACCCTCCGTCCGTCGGCAGGCGATCCCGGGAGGGTGTTCGCAGCGGACTTTGGCTCGCGGAAGATGGCGAAAGAACTCGCGATCCTGGAGATGCCAACACGCAGCGTGGCTTCCGCATGGGAGGCGTGCGTCAAGGCCGCTCTGTCAGCGAAGCTTATCGTGGAAGAAGAGATCGCGAAGGCGCAGAACGCTCAGGTAGGTGACCGACTTCACATCCGTGTCCCGAGACGCGGAGTTGACACAATGACGGCGAATGGACGCAGGCGGACAACGTGAAACGCACATTCGACTATGAGCCATTCATCAGGGAGTTTGTGACTTGTCTCCAGCACGAAGGGCTTTTGGAGGACGCGCTCAAGGACCGTGGACCGAACGTTTCAGAGGCTCAGCCCAGCGCGGCCTCGGCGAAATCGAAGCCAAAGGCGAAGTCGAGGAAGAAGTGAATGGACACCAAGGGAATGCTTCCTCAAGTAGCTTATGTTTCGACGATTGACGTGAGATGTTCTCCATGACCCTTCATGGCCGCCGGATTGCTCAGACCTGTAGCTTGATAGCATCGCAGACCCAGAGTGGAGAAGATAGCAGCGGCGTATAACGGGACAATCTCAGAGCCGTTGAGGACGACCGGTCGTCGAGTTGACTTAGGACGCGAACACGATGGATTCCCTCGTAGGCTGACAGGCTGAAACAGGGCAGAGTTGGTGAATCTCGGGCATATGCTCAGAACACCGACGAACCGATCGCGACTGAAAGGAATGAAGGGCATTGTCCCATACACTCACAAGGAGCTTCCCAACTACATTCTTTGCCAAACATGTCTCGACCTCATACCGATGGCCTTTGAGGAAGATATATGTGCAGACTGTACTCCGCCAGAAGCCTATGCTTTTGGTAGGCACATAGTAGCCCGTTTGCTTGAGCTTGTCGTGGAGGGGCATACTCGAGACCCGAAACGAGCGCTGTCGTGTCACTTATCCTTCTGGCCGTCTGAAGAGTTGTGCCCGAGCGTTTGGTGATTTGACGTGAGAGATACCACACGAGTCCTGACGACAGTTGACCCAGTTTAGACTCGAGAGAGGATAAAGGTAAGGCCAGTTTCTTAACTCCTATATGACAAGAGCTCGCAGGCATACCCTCGGCCGCTCAGCGAGTATATTGTAGACATAGTTACGACGTACCGCCCAACCAATAGTAAATACTTCAGGGATGTTCGGCCCAGGTTCGGCCCTTCCCAGCAGTACCCCATGCCGATGCAAGTTGGTAACCCATAGACCTTGAGAGTGCACCGAGGAGTGCGCGGGCCCGCAGCGGGATGCATGCGACGTCGTATACACCCACCTGCTTTCAACATTGTATGTGTGCTGTCACGAGAGGTAGGGGCTATACAACCTGTGCTGGAGAGGCGTCCGACCCGCTGCCCAGTCTGCCATACGTCAGCTAAAAGTTCCACGACTCTGGACCCAGACTTCCGACCCTCAAACCCACCAACGCTTGATGTCACTGAATTTGATGAAACTCGCACATTATGTTCGTATTGAGCATCAGAGTCGGGATCATTTCATGCCATGCGCAAGCTTCGGACGAGGCATCTTCTGGCTGCTTCTGAGCTGCGAATTCGAAGCGAGGTGGTATGCGCCCGGTTGGGACCAGGGAGGGAGTGGTGAGAAGATGAGGATGATATGAAGCACAAAGCAGAGCCGGTCGCGGGCGTCTCACGACTCTCATCCCCCGGCCGTGTTCTTAGAGTTTGAACCTGGCATCAACCCTTGTCCTCACCTCCTCGTCGCCCTCCGTTGCTACGACGGCACGCTGGCCACACATGTTCAACTAAGCCTCTGAGCCCTCTCCCTGCACTCACCCATTCCTGAATATCAGGCTGTTACGTCAGGGCCTGGTCTCGTAGCGACCGCGCACCACCACCACCTCTTTCCGTCCGTCCTCCCCCACCCGTCCTCGGGCACTACACTCATTTCCTCTTTCTGACACTCGTTCTCGATGAACTCGAGCTCGACGACGACGTCGCCTTTTGCGCGACCCCCGCGCATGGACCAGAACAACTCCGAGAATCGCGGGTCCATGCTCCGGGCTTCCATCCTCGAGAGCGCGCTCGAGCTCGGTGTGGGCAGCAGTCGCACAGTTGCCAACTGGATATTCAACCCTGCGGACGCGATTAGCGAGGAGGAGGAGAACGAGGTGCGTCCCGAAGATTCACCCCTCTCTATATGCGCTCAATTTCTCTCGCTCCCGTTCGGTGCAGGACGCTCTCTCTCCCAGTCTCACCTATGCGTCCACCGCGACATCGGAAGAGTCGAACCTCTCCGCTGGACTCGCGCAGCGTACCCAGCCAGGCGCTGGGATCCTCCTTCAGCGCAAGGACTCATTACTTAGTCTGGACACCTCTGTACAGAATCCCCAGCGCAGTGCGTTTTCTCCTGCGGGTGTCACCTCTGAGCGGACACTGCAGTTCGACCTTCGTGCCACCCCAGAGCCTCGTCCCATATCTCCTGCGCCTTCGCCTATTCCATCCGTGAAGAACAAGCTACGCAAGAAGATGAAGGGAGACGGCTATGAGAGCGATGGTGGGTACGTGAGCGAGAGCGGGAAGGGAAAGAAGGAGAAGAAGGAGAAAGAGAAGAAGGAGAAGAAGAGCAAGAAGAAAGGAAAGGACAAATCTGACGGGGACGGTGGAGCTACCGACGGCGAGAGCGACGGAGGCTACCTCTCAGAATCGACCTCGAAGCGGAAGAAGAGTAAGAAGGAAAAGAAAGACAAGAGCAAGTCGAAGAACACTGACTCTCCTGCGACCGACTACGAGACCGACAAGGGATACTCGTCAGCGTTTTCCAGGTCTCGTTCTCGTAAGCAATCGGTGACCTCCCCAGTCAGCGGCGATGAGTCCGACGGAGGCTATCTCTCGGAGTCAACCAAGAAGAAGGGGTTTTTCACCAGACTCAACTCAAGATCCCGCAAGAAGCAAGATTCTATTGATTCCAACTCGGAGAATCCTCCACCGGTGCCAGCTCTTCCTCAGGGTATGCAGAGTATGCAGGGTATGCTGGCCCCTACGCCCATACACGAGAAGTTCAGCCGCTCGAACAGCCCCCTTCCCGACTCACGGAATACGACACCCCTGCCGGATGGAGTGCGAATCGTCCGGCCAAGCGTGGATACGGTAACGACTGTGGACACGATGACCACCGCGGACACATCTGCCACGAGCGACACCTCCACTACGGTAGACTCCGATGAGAAGCATGACTCTATGCTGTCTACGGACGGTCTTACTCGGGCATTCCAGGATGCAGAATCTGTACGCTCTCCCAGCGTCGACTTTCTCTCCACATTCCGTCGCGGAGGTGGTAGCAATCGCCCACTGTCGCCGTCCAGACTCAATCCTTTCGCAAGTAGTAACGCACCAGACTCTCCCATCTTGCCAGCTTCTCCTGTCCCTGCGCTCCAGGCTTCGAAATCTGTGCGGTCCCGCCCAAAGATTTCCGCGCCGAACACGACTGCGCTCAACCTTGCGCCAAAACACGTCCCTGTCCCGCTCACGCTGACACCACCCACACCTACCGCTTCATCACATCCACAGGGGAAGGCGCCGCCTTCACCTGATCCTGATTATGTCGTGGTGACACCTAACCCGGCGACTCCCGTTGCGTCTAGTAGAGGACATCAGTCCAACGCGAGCGCAAGTTCGAGCGGTGAACCACCAAGTCCATCTCTACAGCGTCCACATGTGCTCGCGTACTACGATCTACCTCCACCCAGTCCGCCACCCAGGGGACCCCTGCCAGACGTACCGTCAGATATCTCGCGCAGCACAAGTCCCTCATGGAGTATGATGGATTCCTCCTCCCCCTCACGCTTCCCACGTTCTGCACCCGCCGATCCGAACGACCCGCGCGGGCTCCAGAACCGCTCGCTCGCGTCTCCCAGTGACCGCCCGAACACGGCCGCCGTGCACCCGCTCTCCAGAGAGACGTCGCGCGACGTGCCCACGATCGCGCAGCCCATCCCCCCTGCGAAGCGGGGCCGGATCTCACCCTTCCCTACTGCACCCGTGCTTCCGCGCGAGCAGACGGAGACGCTTGTACGGCAGACGTCGAAACTCACGCAGGAGGCCGTCAGTCGTGCACTGAAGAACGGCAGCGGCCCTGCTTCGGCCAGCCCGTATATCAACGGGCACGGTCGCTGGCCTTCTGCAGAGGACCGGGGGATCGGGAGCGGGCCAGCGTCCGCACAGCCGTATCCTAACGGGACGAGGTTCTGGCCGGGGAAGGGGCAGCTGGACGTGCAGCAGCAACCGCCGCGCTCGGCGTCCGCCCTCGATGCTCGTCGTCCGTTCCCGGACGGGAACGGGAGCGACGACGACCGGCGCTCGTGGCTCGTTTATGACGATGAGCACGAAGATGGAATCGGGAGCGACGACCGCTCGCTGTCTGTGCCTAAGACACGCACTGTCGAGTCGGCGGAGCCGTCCCCGGATGTCAACGCGATTCTTGCGGGCTTCCGTCAAGCACGGGATGCGAGCAAGGCGAAGCGGGATACTGGCAAGCCCAGCACGCGCGATACTCTAGCGGGGATCGTTGCTGGGTACGAGCGGGACACGGTCTACCTCGACGCGGACGAGGGCGGCGGCGACCGGTCGAGCGTGTGGAGCGAGGCGGACAGCCGGTACAGCTTCTTGGACGACGAGAAGAGTGCGGCGATCCGGGATAAGTTCGTCAAGAGGGTGGAGGCGATGTACGGGAAGGAGATCGTGCCGCCCGTACCGCGGTTAGACCCCACCAGTCTCGGATCGCGCGGCGGATGAGAGAGTGAGAGTGGCATGGGGATGTTATTCGTGCGTGATCTTTTGTGGCATTTTGCTATACCTCAATGCGACCTTGCGTATTTTCCTACACTCGTTTATTAGTATACTGCTGTGCTCGCGCTTGACACCCGTGTTGATAATTTTCGTCCGTCCATTCGTCCATTCGTTCGTTCGCTTATTGTATTCATGTGCACCGCTTCTTGTCGCTGCCTGCTAGTGTATCGTTTTCGTCATACGCTTTGGTCGTCTCACCTTTTCCGGACTGGCAGGTCACAGTGCGGCTGGATCGTCCGCCCTGCGTCCTCTCCGTTGGCCTCGTCCACTAGAAACACGCCTTTCACGTCTTTTTTTCGGTCGTGTGCGTTGTATCATTGTCTATATGCGTTACCCCTGCCTTCTTGTTATACATACCCTACCTCAGCACCGTGCGTCGCTGGAGGGTTCTGACGCCGTAGGTTCTCTATCGTGGGCACGTTCTCCTGGAAGCACTGTGGACACGAACCTTCAGGTCAGAAGTTGATGCGATTGAGACACTGACAAATGAAAAGGGCTATATCGTGACAACTGAGCGTCATGCACCTTGTACCAGGCACATAGGTGAGTATCGGTTAGCCTCTCACGGGTGGTTCTATCTGACAGTATGTTTCCGCGCGGTATGTGCCACCAGGGCGCCGACGTCCGAATTTGATGTAGGATATCGGACTCTGCGAGAATGACCACTAGAGACCGTGGATTACCATCAAAGTCGCATCAAATACAGAGTCTATCGAAGCAGGGCTTCTGGGAAGGTTCTGCCTCTAACAAACCGATGTGGGGGCTATCGCCCTGCCCTTCCGCTCGCAGTACAGAAAAGGTTCTGTCTGACGCAATCTCGTGAACAGGACGTGTGGAGGGCATCGAACGTGTATAAAAGCATCCCGTTGTCTGCAACCGAAACGGCCACACTACCCGCGATGCTTTCCCCCACCTTTCGTTCCCCGCGCGCGATCATCGAGGCGGGAGCGGTTACCCTTCCCGACCTGTACGAGTGGCACGCGAAGAACAACCGCGACTACCCTCTCTTCCGATTCCATGACGGTACCGGCCTTCAACACGTCTCTTATGGGGATGCTATCAAAGGCATTCGACGCGCCGCAAGATACGTACAGTCGTTCGCTAACCCGACCTCGCGAGAGCCAATCGCGCTCCTCGCAAACGCTGGTTCGTGTTTTTCTACATCGCCATAGCACTCTAACTCGATCTGATTTGGTTCGTCTCTCCACGCAGACTCGATCACGTATACCATCACTTCCCTGGGCATACTCCGTGCAGGCCACATCCTGTTCACGATTTCGGTGCGGAATGCCTCGGCCGCCGTCGTCGAGCTCATGCAGCGCACGAACTGCCAGCATATACTGGTCTCCGAGGATGATCATATGCAAGCGCTGGCAGGCGCTGTGGTTCGCGAGTTGCCTGGGGTCCAGCTGCACCCCATACAGTCCTATGAGGATTTGTTCCTGAGCGTTTCGTTGGAGTCGGTGGACGACGAAGACATCGTGCCCGTCATGAATAGTGTTGACGATATCGGCATGATCTTGCACTCATCTGGTGGGTTGTGATGGTCAACCGTTGCAGTATCATGTCGGCATACACTCATCTTCTTCTAAGGCTCGACGAGTCATCCGAAGCCCATATACTGGACCCATAAACGAATGGTCAGCAGGGGGACTACACCATGTGAGTAGGACCCACCGACGGTCGACTTTCTAGCATGCTGACACTGGCATCGTCCGACGGACAAGGGTACGGAGAAGTTGACTTGACAGGAAGCACCATCGCCTGCCATGCTACGCCCATTTTTCACGCTCTCGGATTTGGCCTTTATACCAGCTCTGTGAGTTATTATGTACCATTGGTCGCGCTTGGGGCGTGCGGTCGTTGAACGACGCCTTCACTCTCTCTAGGTTGCTACAGGCATCATTCTCTGCGTGTTCCCTCCGCGACGCCCACCGATACGTCCTACACCTGAGAGTGCCTTTGACGGGGCCAGAGCCACCCGGGCGGACTATATATCCACCTTCCCTCCGTTTGTCGAGGTCAGTGTGTTCCTATATGGCTCTTCGAGTTGCACTCACCTATCGTACTTGCAGGTGTGGGCTCGTGACCCGCAGAAGGTGCTTCACTTGGCAAAGATCAAGGGAGTGGTGCGTCGACTACTGGGCTCAACGGTCTGACCATACTGAGTGAAAATGACAGAGGTACGGTGGCGGAGAATTGAAACAGGAGGTCGGCGACGTGCTGGCTACTCAGGGCGTCTCGCTAATCATCTCGTATGGATGGTGAGGCCAGGCAGTCCCGCGGCGTTATAATTTCATTCGCTAACTGAGCGTAGCACCGAGGTGGGGGCAATAGCGAATGTGATGCCCGGTACGTTTGTCTTAGGCTACCGTATGCAGGGCATTGTGCTTAGTCTTATCGACAGCGAAGCCGGGCGTTGATTATGCCTATTTCACCATCTCTCCCTGGGTCGAAGCCACTTTCGTCGATGCCGGAGACGGAAAGTATGAGCTCGTTGTTCTGGTAAGTACTACGAGGAGTTATCAAACGTTACAATGCCCACCGCTAGTTCCAGTCACCGCCGGAGTGCCCGCTAGCGGTCGTGAATACGAAGATCGGTGATAGAGATGGCTACGCTACCAGCGACCTCGCTGTGCCCCACCCCTCTCGACCAGGCTTGTGGAAGTTATATGGTCGCCGAGACGACCAGATCGTTCTGTTATATGGCGAGAAGGTGAGTGTGGAACGCTGAGCGTATATGGGAACACTGAGTAACACAATCTGCATAGACCAACCCACTCCCTCTTGGTATGTGTGGCCTCACATCCTAGAGCTGCAACGTCAGGCCTATTGTGAATATTTTCCAGAGGGTATTATCAATGAAGACCCACATGTACAAGATTGTCTCATCTTCGGCAACGGGAGAATCCAAAATGGGGTACTTGTTCAACCGAAGGCGGAATACGCCATTGATCTACAAGACCTACGACTGCTCGCGGACTTCAGGAACAAGATTTGGTGCGCACGAATAGTTCCGTAGCAGCACAGCTAGTCCTCACAAAGAGCAGGGTGACTGTCCAGCGTGCAAGCGAGTTCGCGCCCCAACAGTCTCGCATATTCAAAGAGGTGCCGCACGTTTTGCGCTCTACTCACGTCCGGTGCAATCTGACAAATCCATGTCGCAGATGATACTGGTGACTTCTCCATTGAAGCCATTTGACTACAACGCCAAAGGGAACGTTCGCCGCAACCCGATATTGAAACGCTATGCGCAGGAGATTGATGATCTATACGCCACCGTCGCAGAAAGCGCACACACTGATCACGTTGCCCCTACGGCATGGGATGAGACGACTTCGACAACCTTCGTTCGCGCTGTGATACACAACGTGTTGCATAAGTCAATACCAGACACTGCGGATCTCTTTCGCAACGGTTGTGATAGGTATGTTCTTTTCGTCCGGGGCATCACAGACAAGCGTTTCGAACTCGGTGAACAGCTTGCAAGCTACATGGATACGCAATACTCTGCTCAAAGCAATCCGGGACCACTCACCTACAGCGGCATCTCGTGTGTCTATGGACATTGTTTACAACTTCCCTAACATTAAAGCGCTGAGCAACGCCGTCCTTGGCGCCGTGGGTGACGAAGACGGTTTTATTACGACGACGACGACAACACAGGGCTTGTGGGACCTCTCCGCGGCCTACTCTTCAGGGTTACCGCAGCGCCCTGATGGCCTCCGGGCCCGCGAACGCACAGGGGACGTTGTGCTGATCACCGGAACAACTAGAGGATTTGGTTGCGACGTCTTGGAACACTTGCTACGCGACGAACAGGTGCAGAAAGTATATGCCTTCAACCGTAAGACGGGACGGAGTATGGAAATGCAGAGGACTAGTTTCCGTGAGAGAGGGCTGGAGGAAAAGCTCCTCGGCTCTCCTCGGCTGGTAATGCTTGAGGTGGACTTGGATACTCCTGGATTTGGCGTTGACTCGATCATACTGGACGAGGTGCGGGTACTGTTGCGACTGGAGACTACTTTGACTAATCCTACTGGGTTATATTAGATAAGGCTCTCTGTTACCCATATCATGCATAACGGTGCGTTAGACATCTTCTCAATGCTACGCTTCTAATGCTCGATCGCAGCTTGGAAGGTGGACTTCAACCTCTCCCTTCCGTCATTCACGGCAGATCTCCAAGCCGTTCGCAACCTCATCGAACTCTCCTTGAGCGTACCCTACTATGATCCGCCGAAGATACAATTCGTCAGCTCTGTTGGCATTTTCAAGAGTAAGTGACGATCCGGAGCCTCTTGCCACATCGACCTGACGTTGCAGCAGATTATGCATCGCCAGGCCCCGTACCCGAGACAGCCGTTGATCCTTCCTCTTCCCTAGGCACGGGCTACTCAGAGGCCAAGTGGATTGCGGAGCGCACGCTTATTGGCGTGATGGAGCGCATGAGCGTTCCCGTGGTGATTGTGCGCCTTGGGCAGATATGCGGCGATCGTTTGGGGCACTGGAATGAACGCGAATGGTTTCCCGCCCTCGTCAAGTCGTCCTTGCTCACGCATTCGCTGCCCGATCGTGACGAGGTGAGTAGAACGAATGTGTTTCTGGGATCGTCTCTCTGACTTGAAAGCTGGCGGCGCAGATGGTGACTTTCATCGAGAGCTATCCTGCAGCGCGCTCCTTTGTCGAGATGCGTCACTCCCCGAGTGGATCTTTCATCAACCTCGTTCACCCGCGTAGCGTACCATGGCGATCGCTCCTCGCGCCTTTGGCAGAAGAACTCAATGTCCCGCTCATCCCATACGATCGCTGGCTCTCTGACCTAGAGCAATGCGCAGGCACAAGCGATACGACCGATAATCCAGCGCTGCGTCTCTTGGGGTTCTTCCGGCGCGGGCCTGTCAGCACCTCCCATATTGCTTCGCACAACGCTCAGAGATATTCGGAGACACTCGCTGCGCTTCCTCAGCTGGACGGGAAAGACATCGCTCACAGATGGTTTGCTGGTTGGAGAAGGTCCAGATTCCTTCCCCCGAAGCAGTGATGGGACACTGGTAGATTACTAGTGATTGGATATTGAGCCGTACTCGTGATACAGAGCTGAACTATCAGTATGTTCCGAGTCAAACGTCTGGGCCCTAAGCAATCTGACTCCAATATTGTATGTGCGATCAAGGAAGAGGACGAAGACGTATTGTGTATTGAACCATGAAGAAGCCGAACATGTAACAGGGAAGTGGAGGAAGGAGTGAGAAACGTAGCAAGATCTCGAAGCCCGCGCGACTTGTGAGCAGCCGGGGATTGAAACCGTGACTATGGCTCTGATCTCCCCAGCGCGCGGGTGAGGGAGGATGTCGAAGAGGAATCCAGGACGAGTGAGGCATATATGGGATCTATGAGGTACGAGACGACGATCGTAAGGGACGGTAAGCGGGAAAGGGAAAAGGACAATGCGCGCGAATGCGCTCTTCGGGCAATGTGGTTTCGTCCGGCGAACCAAACTATCAAGGCTTTGGAAATGCCATAGTCTTGCAAAACTCCAGCAACTGCACGTTCTGTGCTTGATGGCTTTGCGAAAGACGTTCGACTTCCGCATGATGGGCCTTTGATAGTCGTTCAAGTTCATCCCGATGGGCCTTTGACAGTCGTTCAAGTTCATCCCGATGGGCTTGCACGGAGGCGTTCATGATATTCGAGAGGCGTGCAATCTCCGCCTCATGGGCCTGCTGCGACCTATCGAGCGCCTCCTTAAAGTCGGCCTTGAGCTCCTTCTTGAGCTCTGCCATGCGGCGGTCGGTGTCCTCTGCCATGCGTTGCCGTTCGGCCAGGAAATCTTTCACTGAGATCACATCTTTGTACCTGTAGTTTGTGTCGGAAGTAGTCGTAGATGCGCGCGAGTCGCGTCGCGCCCTGCTCGATCCTGAGGAGTTCATGATAGTCAGTCCGCTGGGCACTGTCCGCAAAACAACACGAGCGTCAGCATCCAAATCTGGCCAAGGATCGCCAAGCGACAAAAGGCACGTACGCTCGAGCAGGGCACTGCTGTCCTGCGAAGACGTCGTCCCATCTGATACTCTGCGTTCCCCACCTTTGGAGATCGGCGTCGACGACATGGGCCGTTGAGTGGGCGCCTTGGTAGTTTCGGACTTGGAGAGAGTCTGTGCAGGCCCACGAGGACGCGTGTTGGCAGCGGGCGTGCTCGGTCGTCCGCTGCCCGCGCGGCTAGGGGAACGCGACGAAGACCTGGACCGTGGCATGGATTGACGTCGGGCAAGGGCTTGGCCCTCCACTGGAACCGTGGGCCGACGTTGCAGAGTATCCATGGCTGTAGAGGATAGTGCCTTGCGCACGTACTCCGGGGAGACAACACCAGTCATCGACATGTCTTCCATCGTCCCCGATGTCAGGTCGGCGGTCGAATGCGTTTGAGGCTCGGAGGGGACGATCCTAGTCAAGGACATATCCTGCGTCATGTTTGACATCGAGTGTCCCTGCGAGACCTCGGGCACGCTGTTGCGGTTGCGAGTATCTTCTGCAGCGACTGTTCTGGGCCGCATTGCAGACTGCGGGGCGTCGTCATGAAGAGCTCTCAGGTCACGAACCCTTATGAATTCGGGGAGCCCAACGAACAGGGGCTCAGGCTCGCGCTGGGAGGAGATGATGGCGAGAGCTCTGTCGGGCGGTGTCACAGCGCGCACATCTGTAAACCTCGGTCAGTATCTTGGCCGACATGGTCCCCACAACGTCATACGTACCCTGCGAACCTTCCGTTGAGACTTTGATGGGGGGTCCAGCAACCGGTGCAACAAGACGCTGGACGATCGGGAGCTGAGCTACATAGTCTTCATTCGTGGCGTCACTTGGGAGTAGCTCCGTTCGAGTGTATTCTAGTGACGATGAGTATCTCTCGCAGCATGGTAGACTTTCACACGCACCATCCTCGATAAGATCATCTGGATCCGGAGACGGTCCGCGCGGCGCGGGAGCGACATGGTCGTCCATATACGAGTCCGAAGAATCAGCGAACGAATCCGTGTCGTCGTTCGCATGCTCGGTGAGAGGGGTCGCTTGAGAGGAAACGTCCGTGGCGGACTCTAAGTTCAGGTAAGAGGAGTCGCGAGAAAGCATCGGCATTGTAGTGATGACATCCAGCATCAGTTGGTTGATCTGTGTGTTGTTTTCGTCGAGGCGGTTGCTCAACGCTTCCAGATGGGGGTAGAGCCAGTCGCAGGAGTAATCGAAGAGTTCGACGAGACGCGGGAAAGCGCTGGAGAAAACGGCGCGCTGTTCGGAGGAGATACAGGCCTTCCACCCTTCCTGGGGCTTGAAGGGAATCCTGTGACACGCCTCGTCGATGTGGGGGAAAGAGGACAGGGACATGGTGAAGGCGAACGCATCGCGAACGGCGCCGAGCAATGTTGTGAACTTGATAGTCCATCTTTCGTCAATCGGCGCATCCATAAGATCTTCCGTATCTAGAAAGCGGGTGACGTCCTGGGCAGCGTCCGACCGTAGGTCGTCCTCCGTCAGGCGACGGCAAACATCTTGTTTGTACTGGTCCCAGTCGTCACCGTTATTGACCACCGAGTCGTTGAGAGGATGCCTGCGAGACATTTCGGTCCGTTTGGATCGTCTAGAGCGAGGTCTAAGGTTAAAAAGATGAGGAGCACGGTGTTTGAGGATTGTAAGATGGATGTTCGGGGAAAGAGCGCCAGTGGCTGAGGGCTGAGGACAATCTGAGGGAGACACATGGCCTCGCAGCGGCGTGCTCATGGTCGATAATATTAAGATTTGCCGGAGTGTGGTCCTGGGAGGAGGTGCCCGCACCGGACCCTGGTGGTTAACTGTTGGCAGCTATGTTGTTTGCCAACCAATCTCACAACGGGTTTCGAATTTGAACGCGCCCGAAATACTCGTGTCCGTCACGTGGGTCGCGTGTCTGCAAGCAAGCGCTACGAGAGCGCGTCGCAGAGCGCGCATTAACGATCGCGCGACGCGTCCAGACGTGTTGACGCTGCGAGTCGCGACATGCTTGCGGGAATGTTCGCTTAGAGGCCGAGTTTTGGCTCGGTGATCTTGGAATGAATACTTTGGCTAGCTGAGGCTGTCACCGTACATGTACTACATACAACAACTACGCATACCCAGACCCATCAGAACCCGAGTCCTATGAAAAGTTGCGCACAATCCGCTGGACCTTAAAGCTCTCATCCTTGCGCCCACACATGTGCAGCACCCCCGCGCGGAGCTCGGTCGCTCGGTATAACAGGTCGGAAAGAGAACATCATGATGGCGTGGATCCTGATGCCCAGTCGCACGGCTGGCGATGACCTGCGTACTGTCGACCATTCATTGTGGCGATGACGACCCCGTGCTGCATGGCTTGCAAGGCGAGGAAAGCAGTGGTTAGGAAGGCGGGAACGAGGTGCATATCCTCGAGAAAGAATGAACTGACGAGTTTTGACGAGGGTGCAGAAGGCAAGGGATTGGACAAAGGCTTTATGAGCAGATTGCGTCTGATTGCTACTCCATGGTATGGGAGCAACACAGATGAGATCCTGCACTATACAACTGCGAGCATACCTCGGGACCTCAAGCACGATCAAAACGTGCGCTTCGCCTGCGAGATGGAATATATGCGGCAACTCTGTGTGGTTTGATAGTGATTACCTGTTCACATGGCTAATGGCTACAGTCAGAGCGTACTATGGTCGCTCATTACTTGAAATATGACACGGCATTACACCAGCTCGACCTCGCCTCGGAGTAGCAAGTGTTCGATAACGTAGTATGGAGTCAGGGATATCTGCCCTTTCTGCATCTCTGTCGAGCTCCCGCTGGTTATGACATGTCAGCTGAGGGGGAAAAGGCTTCGAAGCATGGCAGAAACGTACTCAGGCAACCGCATCGGTGGGCAGTCTACCAACGCATGTGCGAATACTGGTTTGAGCTTGTCGGGAGCGGGTACTACAGCCACAGCCACGGTCAGTACAAAAAGCGATAGCAACAGCAAGGTTATACGTGCTCATAGGCGGCATGAATGCAACATCTTCCTCTAGCGACCGTTGCTGCAATGGGAGGCTCTGCAGCACGGCTTGATTGAAATGATACTCTACCAGTCGCGCATATCTAGAGGACAGACGTCAGGCAACGACGTGATGTTGACACATGATCTCACCTCTTCGCGTGATCGAGTTCGGCTTTGGACAACCTATCGTGCATGTCTTTCGTGGCGCTGATGAACTTGGCATACTTCTCTATCTACACACATAACCCATCAGTATTCCGTCTGTTCATCAGAAAGCGAGCAGACCGAGAATCGCACCTTGTGTAGACGAGTCCGAACGTAAGAGCGAATCACGAATTTGACGCGCTCCACCTCGGTCTGTACGAGCATGATGCGAAAATGCTCCTCCTCAGACGAGTCTGGATCAGCACGCAGCAGCTCGACGTCGTTGGACTAAAGCTAAAGTACATTAGGCTCTCTCCTGGCATGCCGACTCCAAACCAGTCGCACCGCGTTCGCGCATGCCGCATCGTGGTGACCCATGCACGAATCGTATGCTCACCTGCTTCCGAATGTGATCCAACAGCCGTCCTAGTAGCATCTCCTGGCCGGGCAGAATGTCGGGTGCGTGTCGTTCGTTCATCCAATGCCGTATGAGCTGCTGGAAGGGGGTCTCCTCGGCTACATCCTGCGGGAGCACACCTGGACGGTTTGCCCGAAAGTCATCCTCGATCGGGAAGTCGTCGTCCGCCGGAGCGTTGCGAGCACGGTCAATGAATGAAGGACCAGCCAGAGGCGCGTCAAAGTCATCGTCCCAGCCGTCAGCCATGTCGTTACAGTGGGATGAAGTAGAGGAAAGAGTTGTGTGGTGAGAGGCAAGTCGCGAACGCGTTCAACTGACGCGTCGTAGCGCGCTGAGATCAAGCTCGTATTGACGCCCGCGGCGAGTTTGATGCGTGTGATCACGTGTGCTGTGAAGCGCTTATCAAATATACCCTCCTCCTCCTCCTCCTCCTCCCTCTGAGCTCAGTTCGACTACTACTCTCGCGAACCTTTCTCGTTGTTGGAGATTGTCACAGGGACGTGCAGGAAGCTGTGCATATGCCTTGGAGATCGACGAAGACTGGTGGGAGGCGATCATGTACGACGAAATCTCGTTTGCGCGGATGACCTTCCCATGTGTCAATTTGACGACGCTGGTATCTACCCTTTGAATGTATGTATGACGCTGTCTCCCGTATTCTAAACGGACGTGTGGGCCACCTAGGTGTATGATAGCATCTTCACGCTCTCAGAGTATCTGGCGGCCCGATTGCTCGCCTCGCGGCAGCGATGTCTACTTGATGGTGGCTCCGTCGTCCATCTACTCAAACAAGATTCGACCATGTGGCATCACGATGGACTCTGTACTAATACATCTGGAGACCGGAGCGCTATGGATACAATTCGCAAATTTTTGCAACGAGGACAATCCCGTCCCGGCGTACGTGCGTCCTTCCGCTCTTTCTTTCTTTCCTGTTCCAAGTCACGTCTGCATGTCGGCAAGCTGGAGGTACACCGGATAGCAGCTGCCAAACTCGTACGACCCGTCATTCTCCTCCACAGGGCCGTACACCACCACGTCCAGCGCAGACCCGGTCGCCGCCGCCGTCGACCGACAGAGCGAGAAACCCTGCGTGGTCCCGCCGTGGGTCAACACGGCGAGCTCCGGGTGCGCCGGGTTGCCTCCCGCCGGCGAGCTGCCGACCTGTTCAGGCGAGCAGGGGATGTACACGTGAGTCCTTGCGCGCGCGTGTCGAGTGGGAGACGGGAGGAACCAAGACTGACCATGCCGCAGTATATCTGCCCGACGCCCTGCCCGCCGCTCGCCATCCGGAACGCAAACGGCGCGCCGCTGTCTACAGGGGCGGCTCCCGCCGTCGCGCTCTCGTGCGCGTCCGCGAGGAGCTTCGCGCTCTGCAGGGAGAACGTCGGCAGGTCCGAGTCGTCCTGTGGGTACGAGTCGATCGTCTGCCATGAGGGCCGTCGTCCGCGTCGTCGTAGTCCGCGTCAGCTGTTGCCTCAATCGTGACACGTCGTCGGACGTTCGGCGCACTCACCGCCAACGACCGGTCCCCGGAGGAGACAGGAGGACCGAGGACGAGGCGCACGCCCGCCCCCTCGACCGTCGCCTCGCTCCCGTTCACGGCGAGGAGGTGGTACGGACCGCCGACGCCGAACGCGGTGTTGCCGAGCTGCGTGCACGGGGAGTCGTCCTGGCGGATGGAGTTCAAACTGCGAGGGAGAGCACTGGCCCCGGCGACTGCGCCCGCTAGCACGAGGGTGGTATGAGTGGGGAGGTTCGAGAACATCATGCTGAGTGGGTGTTGTTCGAGAGTGTCAGCGCAGGTAAGTGAGGTGAGATGAGATCCAAGGACTGACTTTCCCCTCTTATATGCTCGCAGACCTAGGTGGACGAATTGCCTCCCTGCAAGCTCGTGATCGAGGAGCGAGTGCCGAGTGGTGCGCTCGCAGACATGGTTGGAATACATGCCGCAGTGGAGTTTGAGAGTTGCCCATCCGCTCCAGTTGCCGAGGCCCGGCCCGGGAGAAACATCCCCATCGCCAAGGACGAGTGCCCTCTTCTCGCCTCCACGCTGTGCCCTTATGGAAAGGCGCCCGCCTGTGCGGAGATGTTACTCGGGTCGGCAAGAAGTATGTTCGACACACCCCGACGTATGTAGACATCATGCCGAGCTTCTGACGTCCGCCGTCCACAAACTGCGGCAGCCCCATGTTGTCATGCACCTCATCACCCCAACCTCACGGCCGCGCCTCAAGTACCGGTCAGACGAAGACAAGGGAACGGGACGGAGATGAAAACAAGCATCGAGTATCGACACTATCCGAATCCACTCGTAAAGCATACAAGAGTACAGGTTCATACTAAACGCGCGGAGGCGCGGGTCAAGCAAACAGTCGTTCAAGAACATGAAATGGTGTACGTATCCGGTCATGAAAGCTATCGACCTCGTCAAGAATCTAGCATAATCCTCCTTCCTTCTCCACCGATCCAAAAACCATCAACCACGCTCTCCAGTAGTCGTACACAAGATTGGGAACGATGACTCCAAGACAACAAACGCATGCACCGCGACTCGAATGAAAAGAAACGGACCTCTCTCGCCGACACTGACACCTATCGTCTACGCGAAAGCGTGTCACTCCTCGCCGGGAACGCCCTTGCGCTCCTCACCCGCACCAGAAACGCCCGGAACGTCAGCACGTTTCGACTCTCCCCCAGTCGCAGCATCATTACCAGCCGACTCTCCACCACCGCCGTCGCGCGGAGTCAAGGCCTGCAAGTCGCGCTTGACGCGCTCCGCGACGACGACGCCCGTGCTCTCGCCGCCGTTCAGCGGGCTGCTCTTGAACCAGCCGCCTTTCGTGCCCGTCTGGTTCCCAGACGCAGACGCCGCCCGCCGTTTGCGCTCAACGAGAATCGCCTGCTCGAGCGAGGGAGCGGGGGACGCGCTCCGAGACGCACTCAACATCGCCCCCGCCGGGATAACCGCGATGCCCGGCTGGCCCGGCCGAGTGCGAGCGACGTTCGCCGCTGCGAGCAGACTATCGGGAGGGAGGCCGGCAGTGCCTGACACTTGCACCGGAACGGGCCTAGCCACCACTGGAACGGAGGCGGCAGAGGGACCAGAGCTGGGTCGAGGAACGGACTCGTCAGTCACGATCAAATGCACGGGCTTCTCGTCGGTCAATAGCGCGCTAGACGTTTGGCTGTTATCAACGTCTACGTCGTTTGTGATCGTGATCGCGGGCGCGAGCGGCGTGACGGCGCTCTCTGACACTGTAGGAGGATCATCATCGTGAGCGTCCTTCTCTTTCTCAGAAGCGCCAGGGGGATCATGGGGCGTTGGCGGAGCACTCCTCGAACGCTGGAAACTGGGGACCTTGAAGTTGAGAGCCCTGAGAGCAGGTATCGCCAGAGGCCTGACAACAGTAGGCGCGGGGGATGCCTTGGACGCGTCTGTGACAACAGCCGGGGAGGCACCACCATCGGAAGGGATGAGCTGCGGGGCGGACGGAGTGCGCTTCAGGGAAGGTGCGACCTTGATATCAGGAGCGTAATAAGACGAGAGATCCGGGTGGCCTTGGGGGTCAAACTCATCGTAAATCTCCTCGCCGATGAGCTCTGGACGCACGGTAAGCACGCAGAAGACAATGCCAAAATCAAAGTACATACCTTCCAGCACATCCTCGAGCGTGATGATACCAAGAGGCATGACTGCCGGGTCGACACTCTGAAGGAACTCCTCAACTCCTTCCTTCGTCAGGACAGCATCGGCGGGCATACTCTGCTCCCACCGGCCCCAACCTCCGACCTTAGGAAGAGCCAGGCCATGCTTCTTCTTGCCCGCGCCGCTGTCCTCAACGACGGCCATCTCGATGTCTGCCTGCTTACGCTTACCACGCCCCCGATAAACCTTCTCAAGAGGGCTGAGTTCTTCGACAATATCAAGATCGACAGAGCCGTTATCCTTCACCATCTCGTCGTTCTCGCTACTCGTGCGCTTCAACATTTTGGACCGCTTCTTGCCCTTTGGCGGGCGCTCGGGTTCCTCTTCGTCAGAGCTGGAACTCGAATCGCTGTCGCCCATCAGCACGCGATCACGAAGACGCTGGGTAAGACCACGCTTGACGGCTTGCTTCACACTGGCAGCGCGTTCAACGCTGAAGCGAGAGACAATGGCCATGTGCGAACGGCCCTCCTGAAACTTGTCGAGAATGCCAAGTAGAGGTTCGTTGTTCGGGACGAACGGCACTTTGTTGAGTGGTATCTTCCGAACAGGGGTCGCGTCTGTTGGCGTGTTGATAGTCAATTGCCCAATGAAACAAATAAAAGGTGGACGTCGAGACATACCATTCGGGTCCAGGAGGACGCATTGTTTCACCAAGAGGATGCCGATGATCTTCTTGACTTTCTGGGTCACTTGCTGGCGTCCATCAAGACTGAGGCGCGAGGCAGAAGCGTCGACGAAGTCGGCTTCAGATATGTTCACCCTCGGGACTAGACTGGGGACGGGAATCTCAACCTCTTCGTAGACAGGAATACGCGAGTGGCCAGTCAGGCAGATCTTGCGCAACGTCTCGTAATCGAGTTTAGCGTCAATGCTGAGCATGAAGACATCCTTGATTGGGGTCATTGCTTGTGATACCACCTAAGCGACAGTTAGCAATGACGACATAGAAGGTCAGTGAGAGTACATGCCTTCTCCTGAAGGTCGAGGGCGGCTCCGATGATAGTGACGGTGTCGGTCTTGAGGTCACCCCCGAGCTCACCACCATTGGAGTGCATGGCAATGAGCTCTTTTAATTCAGCACGTCGATAAATGATTCCGTGATGGGGACCGAGTGTGAACTCAAGAAGCTTGGCTACCGGCCAGGCTATGATGCCCTGATCGAGTCCCTCAGTACTGCAAATAATCTCAACAATCGTGTCACGTACCAAGGTCCAAGTGAGGACTCGGACGAATCCCGCCATCTTCGCACCAAAGTAGAGGCCGTAGCGTGTGCAGAGAGATTGAGGGATAATTTCTGCGAAGCTAAAAGCAATAGGTAGCATCAGCGAAGGGTCCCAGACAACATATTAGACACATAAGACACGGTCGACGCGACAAAAAGTGCCGACGTCTTCTGATACGGACATCCATACCGCCAGCCAGAACGCTCAGGAATTGGAATGTGGTAACAGCGATCATGAGTACAACTCCAGGGGTGCTCGTGCGCGTCGGTACGAGAGCCGTCCAGGACATCCCATGGGACACACTGGACCGGGTGCATTCTTCGCATCGCACGACGCGCTCGGACAGAGACGGGGTCACGTGCAGAGGAGGCGAGAGCACGGGAACGCGTCCAACGGTCCGAAGACGCGTCATATGCCGCATCAACCGCCCGAAAGTGTGCGAAAGGAGAGGGAACGTGAAGAGAAGAGAAGGAGACGCGTTACGTACATGACGATGAGCACAGTGCTTACGACGACGCTCTGCGCGCCGCCCCCGAGGACGGGGTCGGAAATGACGGGCAGCGTCTCGTTGACGATCATGTTGGCGAGCAGGAGCGTGACGAGCAACAGGTGTCCGTTCTTCCGGATAGGCTTGATCTTGTTAGCATACAGCTTCTGTTGCCTGAGAGAAAACATTAAGCATTAGCATGGCCGTGGGTGCGCACGCACAGGCGGCAGACGTGGCGACGACCGTTATCGCCGAAAGAGCACTTACGGTGTTCCACTGATACTGAGCACATTCAGCTGCGTCTCATCCAAGCTCATGTATCCCAGCGTCAGACCGGAAAACAGACCCGACATGAGGACAAGGATGGGAATGAGGGCGGCAAAGACAATGAACCTGGTCCGCTCGGCGGGGTCGTGGATGTCTTCCCGGCGCATGAGCGTGCCATGCGCGAGGGGCCCGGCGTCGGGCACGAAACTACGCAAGAGTGGAACATGTTGTGATGCGGCAGACGCTAGGGTAAGAAGCAGTCCTGAAGGGGGGAGATGAGGAAGAGGAGGGACCATTCGATGGGTGTCGTTGCTGGTGGGACGCGGAGGTGAGTACGGCGCGAGGCACGTACTTAAAGCCCAAGCGAGAGTGCCGGGTTCTGCCGCTGATAAGCTTGTGCGGGGTAATCGTCCTCGGTCTGGATCCTCCTTTCATCCGCCCCTTTCGGAGTCTGGCGGAGCGTGCATTTCAGTTTTCGGGTGTTGAACATTCACTTAACATCGGTCCATGTTCGCTGACCCACATGCTGTCATACTCTCTTACACGCCCTCGGGGTTCCAAGGCTCAAGTTGAGAGCTCCCAAGAGTCTCAAGACGTCCAAGACAATCAGTTATGATAACAGACGTACGACCCACCAATGGCGTAATTCTCGCATCCTGTGCTCTGGTGCCCTGTTGGTGCTGGGAGAATGCAAGACCTATGGGTCCCGGCGCCTGTTCTCCGCCTCGTATGGATAGTGGCCAACCCCAAGGCCGGCTGATCTGTTACGAACCATCGAATCCGACTAGTTTTGCACTACATGATACAGATTCGAAAGTAAGTAGCTTGGAACGATGTGAACAGAGACAATCGCTGTACATATTACCTCACTACTACAGGTTGAACTACCACCATCGAAACCTGCAGGGGTAAGCCCATAACTTAGTAGGCGAACTCTGGGCGCTCCCATTGTTGTACTCTACAAGTTAAGCGGTGAGTCTATCTAGGTGCCGCCCACCATATGAGCTATAATATAACATTACGCTATTGTACAATCATGTAGGCAGGGAGAACGTCGCCAAAGGTATCTAGGAATCACGTATACGCATACATGCGCACATAGCGAATGGCGGGCACATGGCGCTCGAGAGTGCGATGTTGGAACAGGCCTTTCACCCGTACCACTTCCCGCCGATACGCATCTCGGACTTGGGCCGCTGTGGGATCATAGGCTCCTTGATATCAAACACCTCGATTGCCCGCTGCAAGACAGCACACGCATCAGCAGCTGAAGCACACGTAATCAACGGTCTGCCAAGGCCACCGACCTTCCAAGTATTCATATCAAACTCCATGACGAGCTGGTGCTTGACAAGCCCGTCGGCGTAATCCTGCTGTGTAGGCTGCTCGCACAGCACTGCAATTTGGTGACTCGTGAGTTCTTTTTTTTCGAGTTTTGACGATCACTGGAGACGAACGTACATACGACGGGCTCGCCGGTCTCCTCGTCCTGCATGAACGCGCACTTGCCGTCACGGATCAAGAACGAGAGGTAGAACAGGTTCTCCACAGACTGCCCAAAGTCGTGCGGATTGATGATGAATTTGAAAATGTTGACGTTCTCGCCAAGATCTGACAGTATTCGCTCCAGCTGCGCACGCGACATAGTAGGACCAGCCAAGACATAGAGATGACCAAGACCAGTCAGGGGTGCGCAGACATATTGATAGGCAGAAAGACGTACCGTGGCGACGTTCTTGGTAGTCTCGTTTTCGGACCTCGTGATGTCTTCCTCTGTGATCTCTTGCGGCTTTTTCAGATCCTCTTTGTTTTTCTCCAGCTTAGAACGCTTGACGGCGGCGCGTTTCTTCTGCTCTATAGAGAGTGGACCAAGCCTGAAAGCGTGGTTATCAGCTGGACCCTGTCGCAAACCGGAGTCACGAGGCAGAGTTCTTGCTTCAATGCTCGCGCCCAAATTGCCAGGTGGTCGTATCGGGATGATTCAGGCAGGACAGTCGGCGTGCGACGAATCTATTCGAGCGTGATTTTAATACCACGACTGAAAGTGCCATTGCCGTAGTGCCATTGCTTTATCACATGGCGCTATGAAGGTGGCCCAACGGGCAATGACGGCATAGTAGCGGCTTGATTTGGGATTCGAGGTCACACGACCTGCAGCCTCTGGGACGGACAAGAAGGAGCTGGACCACATCACCCTGATTGACCACTGCCGACTTTCTCTGCCGGATTGTCTAGGGCATGGCACGGGTGGGGGCCGTGACTCACGGGTACGGGTACGGGTTTTTGCACGGATAGCCAGACGGGTGCATACACTGAGGCGCAACAGCCAGACCCAGCGGCTGTCCGTGCATGTCGCAATGCGATCTCTCTCTACTGTCAGGTGGTGAGAGACGTCGACTAAGGGTGTGTAGACCCGGTTTGGGTGCATCTCGTACCATAACAAGCCTTCGCTGCGTGAACATACAGAGGCTCTGACGGGTACGGGTTTTGCGCGGGTTATCTACTCCTCGACCCGGGCCCGCACCCGCACGGGTATATACCCGTACCCGGCACGGGTGTACCCGACCCGTGCCATGCCCTAGGATTGTCCGCCGGACGCGTCCGGGGACAACTCAGCCAAGCGGTGGGATGGGACCGTTGCTCGAACCGAGAAACGAGAGACATAATCCCCACATCTTCCCTCACAGGCAAGACGATGTCCGAGCGAAGAAAAAGATGAGGTACGCACATAAAATCCATAGCGGGAACCCTCCTGCTCTTCGCGAGCGCACGCCGTCCGAATCGCTCCCAGTCTAGCGGTGCTCCGCCTGCGTCGTACTCGTCGTCGTCGTCTTCATCTCCATCCGCACCAGGGACAGGCTTGCGGCCGCCCATGTAGGTGATAAGCCGCGCCACAAAGTCGTCGACGTCGAACGCGCCTGAGCCCGACTTCATCGCGCGCGCCTTCTGGGCTCCTAGGTGCGAGATCTGCAGCAGCAGATTGGAGTCGTTCGTTGCTTCAGAGATCTGGCGGACTAGATGTGCGCAAGTGCCGTGCGGCTTGAGCGACCGGGCAGTGGCATGTGTTGGCGAAAGTGACCACGCAGGACGTACCTTCGGAAAAGAGAGAGTTCGCACCGCGCAGGGTATCTGCTATCTCTTCGGTGCTAATGTCCTGCTTATCTAAAAGACAATTGGTGAAAGCCTGCTAGCGAAACTCATTCGCGCATCTACTCACCTGTCAGCTGCTGAACATATCGACGGTATCTCCTCCTAATGTCACGGGTGGCCTCAGGGTCCTGGTCGGGGTCATAGACTTCTTCCATCTCAACGTCATCAATAGCCATTTTGACAGGGGTCCCAATAAGCAGACGCAAAAAGGTATAGCGCGAAGGAGGTGGTGGAGCGTACAAGGACAGAGACGCGAGAGAAAAGAGATGCACGACGGAAAGCGCGACGCGTTCGCGTCGCACGTGACTGAAACGCCGGTACCTTCCTTTTTGGGACGCTCTACCAAACCGCGCTGGAACCTGAGGTTGAGCACCACAAGTCATTTCTAACCCACCGACATGTTCATCATACACACTGCGTAGCAACACTCACAGGGTCAATTTGCCAGAGGTTCTGGCTATGTGTTTTCTCTCAAGATCTCGGCTGATCTCCCTACGCTGCATTCAAATTTTGAACCCGCTGTAACGGTGACGCTATGGACCAAAAGGCCACAATGTCAAGCTCGGCTTTACCTGCTTTCCGACACTTATAACCTAGACCTTTACACCCACCGGCGCACTGGACCCAAACCCTAGGTGACCAACCACTGCAGGAGTGCTTTCTCTCACGCGATTACGCGAAGCTAGAAGACGGGGTCGTCTATTGGGGTGCATTGTGGTTGTACGTCTCTCTATCGGACCGCACCCGCTTCTCTGCCAATTCATGTCAATCCGCGCTCGTCAAAAAGTAGCTATTCCCCGGTACTGCGTCCGATAGACGCCTGGCCAACATTGATCATCCGTTGAGAATCCTTCCGGATATGTGATTGGCACATCACCGAAGATCCATGCGATATAGGAGAACCGGCATGAGGAGCAGCGAAACTTAAAGGCTTGCACTCAATGCACTATGTTCGAGTGAGTGGGCAAAACGCTAGCGAGACTGTGCCGTATAGGTCATAGGTCCATCGACTGATATAACTAGGTTTTGGAACGCAGGTGCCGACGACCATCGCATGATTCCCAGCTCAATGCTCATGATGTCTCTTCCGTGCAGCCCGTTTAAACTCGGTCCTCTTCACCTTACAGCTCGACTTCCCGGTACTGGATGACCGAGGCGGCTGTGTAGTTGTCGGCTGACTCCCAGAAGCTTCCGTACCAGACGACGAGCTCGAACTGGAGTCTGCTACTAGCTTCGCGACTGCAGGTCCGGGGAACTGATACGGCGTCTTCAGCTTGCTATCGGCGACGTAAAACTGGATCGTAGTGCAAGTCAGATACGGCGAGAAGGGAATTCCACACGAAGGAGGGTACGTACGTGGGCGACGTCGGGATCAAACAATCCGGGGTCTGTGTCGCTGTAAGCTCCGGGGAAGCTGACTAGATCTTCAGGTCGCGGGACGCCGTTCCCGCTGCCGCCTACGCGGACCTGGGTACACGACGGGTAGTACTGGGCGGCCTTCTCGTGCGAAGCGTTGTGCAACGCGATAATCTGCCAACGCTGTGGATCAGATCGTCCGGCCTCTGGTATCGACACAACACCGAACCTCGTGGCGAATGAGATAGTCTCCCGCCTGCAGATTGTCGGGGATCGTGGCAGAGAACAATTTGCCGTTCTCTGCGAGTTGCGAGTTGGAGGTCTTTGTGAGCTAACTCGGAGTTTATCGAGCACATGCGAATGACTGACTGGCGTCGACCTGCACCCACTCTGCGCTGTCCTCGTTCCTCTTCCCCTGCTGGTCTATCTTGAACCACTTGCCTTTCGAGGCGTCGAACTTGTCGCAGCTGGTCCCTGCGCAGAGCGCCATGTAAGTCAGAACGGGCCCAGCCTTGTGGGGCCACTGTTGAATTGTGGCACCGAAGGTCAGAACGCTACTCGGAAATATGACTGCATTCTGTATTCGTGATCACGTACGTTGCCGTCCCTGTTCTCGTTCCACTTGAACTGTATCTGGCTTCCGGGGTCGGCAGGCACGACGAGGGGAGCCCGCTGCGCGTGTATGCCACACGTGAGGCTCGGATTCTGAGCTCCGAGGACCGGGAAGGTAGTGTCGACGAACTGGATCGGGCTGTCCACTGATGACGGTCATCTTGCCGTTAGTGGTGTCCATCATGACGTTCCTTGAGCGAATAAGCAGTTCACCTATATGCTTAGGGTCGAAGGGGAAGTTCCCAGGATAGGCCTTCCCGTCGACGAGGAAAGTCTTGACGAAACCGTGGCCAGCCACGTGAGGAGCAAAAAACCAAGAGGCTGATAGAAGCAAGAGAGGGATAGGCAGCGTCATCATGTGAGGTGGTAGTTACGAGAGGGACGTTGTTAGAAAGAATCCCTGGCGAGCAAGTATATAGGAAGAAATGAAGACAAAGCCGCGCGAAAGAAACGTGTCCGGCAACGTTGCACGCGGCGTGTGTCCTTGTCCTTGTTGTCGGGATTGCTTTATGTATGTCTTGAAGAGAGGAGCGTGCGAGGTGGCTTGGCAACGCCTGAAGCATGAAAGTGGCAGAAACAAAAGGCCATATACAATTGAATACATGCAATGGGACAAAGAGGCTGCAGAGGCGATGGCCCACCGTCTCAGACAGTGCGGGCGGCGCAAGGGGTGAGCAGGATAATACAGTACAGCACGCGTACGCTCTTTGTCTAGTAAGAGGGTCTTGTGGCCGCAGTGGCAGGCGGACGTTCAAGCCGCAACGCTCTGTAGCATCTCAACTCTCCTTGTCTTCCACAATACCCAGGACATCAGCCCCTTCAGCCCCTCTGCGATCTTCAGCAGCTCATTCGGATACTGTCCTGCAGCGCTCTGCGCCTCCGTCACGTTGCCCCGTCCCGCTCCGTCAACTCGTACATGTGTCCAATGAGCTCAGACTGACGCTGGACGCCACCAAGATAAGTCGATTCTCACCTTAGCTGGCATAGCTGACATCCTCCTTTCACAGAGTCCAACTCTCCTAGTACAGCAGGGAAGAGCAAAAGTGGGAAGTCCGATCGTCACTCTGACGGGAGTCGTGCGCCGCTGATGAGTAGACGACAAGTCCGGCGTGAGAGCCTGCGGCCTGGCGTACCAGTCGGAGCAGACGTGTGCTATGCATGTACGGCAATGCCGAGTCGGTGATTCTGGCTATGGCCTGACCGGAGGGGAACATATTCCTGTTCTAACAGAAATGATCGGCGCTCATTATCATGGATGAAGAAGTGACATTACTCACACGTTTCTGCATACACATTTGGGCGGACGCCTTCGGGAATGTTTGCCAGTAAGATAAAGTGGTTGAACATGCGTCGAGAAGAAGATGCGCCACAGCCACCTGGTGCTCACACACATGGTTCGATATCAGATCAGATGGCTCCCTGCGCGAGCGTCGTGGATGTATCATGGCTGCACAGGCAAGTACTGGTGGCTAACACTTGATGACGAGCCGCATAGAGCCGGTGGGTGGTCAAGAGGAGACACCGCATCATCAGACGAAAAGTGAGGTCAAGGGAATGTACGCATTGTGTGGCTACCAAACGAGTGCATCCACAACAACATGATTACGGCGCGCGAGAGCACGCGCACCGGCATGATACGTGCTAGCTACGCAAGACGCGAGGCAAAGGTCCAGGGTCCTGTGAGTTATAACAGAAAACGAAAGAATAACGAGGAAGTCCGTGGGTACGACAAGAGCCATGATCGCTTCTCTGTCTTCGTTCGTGCATGTCAAGTGTTCCAGTGTCCGTGCCGCTCAAGGGAGAGGTCATGACGAGGGGGCAGTAGCACTCAGTCGTCGTAGATGAGCTGCACCTTGACGGCGTAGCACGAGTCGATGTCGTAGATCTTCCCCGACGTGGGCATGAACACGAGGTTGTTCTGGGTGCCGTCTTTGCAGAGAGAAAAGGCATCGGTGTTGCCGTTGACGGCGAGGAGCGGGTGTCCGGTGCCGTGTCCGGCGGGGTCGGTGTCAGCCTGGCCCGGAGCATGCGTTGAGCGTGCGCACGAAAGAGAGACATGCGCCAGGGAGAGCGAGAGGAAAACGTACCACTGCACAGTAAATCTGGGCACTGCTCTTGGGGTCTACAGAGTTGCTCGCCGTGAACCCAACTTCGTCACCCGCTGCGACAAGGGAGGCCCTCGCCGGGGTCGTGTGAGGGCCCTGGGGAATGAGACGGCCAGCCTCGAGCGAGTAGGAGGGATACTGGTCGAAAGGATACGACGCGAACGTCTTGGCGGGGCGGTCTCAGCCACAAACCCGAAATCGCATGGGACAACTATAAGCACGCACCGAAAGCACCTTAAACGACAAGCCCGAGGTGGCACCCGCCTGGCCGACGACGAGGGGCGCGCCGGTTGTGTTCGCGTTCGGGAGGGTGGTGTTGAGGGCGGCGAGGGTGAAGTTGGAGACGGTGTCGAACGCGCCGCCGCCGAGATTGTTGCACGACTGGCTCACCCTGGAGACGGTGGGGAGCGCGACGGCAGAGACGGCAGCGAAGGCGGCGGTGAAGAGGCTGAGGGCGAGCATGACGGCGGACGAGGGACGAGGGGAGGCGAACGAAAGAGAGGAAAGAGAAAGGCGGAGGGAAAGCAAGGCAGCGAATTCCTACCGTTGAGCTTTATACACGCGCAGCCACGGAACGAGTGACACAGAGTCTTGACTGACATGAAAGCCTAATGCAATCTTGCGCTAGAAGCGAGTGTTGCAATCACCGGCAGCGTTTCGTGCTTGCGCGCGCGAAATCAAGCCATGATTTTACCTTTGGACCTTGGCCTGGCCTCCTGAGGCGTTGAGGTGGTGCGTAGAAAACCAACCACCTGATGTTCGTTCCACGCGCGAGGACAAAAGGAGAATCGAGTTGCGAGAAAACCCTGAAGCATGGACGGAGGAAGAGAGGATCCCATTCGTTGCATCACCGCATCTGATTATCTAAGCTCCTCCCTACACCCGAGAAGCGCGCGGAGAACTGCCTCTGCCTCTTCGCATTCTCAACCATGTCGCCTGATGACCTGTAGCGTGCCGTCACAACAACAGCTGAGCATAAGTACACTCGCACACCGGCAGCTTGCTGAATGACTGGGCTGACAGAAGCGGCTTACAGGACCTTCAAAGTCATTCCGAATGACAGTCGATCGCAAACCTCCATCGTGTTAAGCGCCATCACCATACCTGCGCTCAAATTCATCCAACGTTCCAGATGAACCATTCCTGAGCGGAAGCCGCGGACCTTGCAGCACATCTGCTCATCCTAGCGACGCACACAGCATCTTGTAGTCATCGTTAGGTGCAAGGTGTCAAGTACATGGGCTACCTCCCGCCCACACGCGGGGACCGTCTCGTGGCAGTCCCAATGTGCAAATCTTCAAGGTCGACCGAGGAAGTCGTTTCAGTCATCTCGAGCATTTGTGCTGGCTATGTTTTGATCACCTTGCATCTTCCGCGCGTGTCTGCCGACTGAACGATCAAGATGCACTGATGTCGCCGAGGTCCTACTGACTTGGGGCGCATGCTCGATGTCGGGCGCAACTCGGTGGATGGTCACATCCGGCGACCGCTCATTATCTCGATATCTGCAGTCCGCATCATTGACTTGGCAGCTACGAGACAGCACCGGTCCTTTACGACAGTACTGCAGGGGCGCACACCTTGGCCTAGCCTCGCCTCCACTGATATTCTACAAGTGTAGTCGTTGAGCCTGTTCCGTTGCTTTGTATGTGGCATGCAAGTTAGCGGGAGGTCTAACACGGCTGCCTCCACTAAGATCCTCATGACCATCTATGAATGAACGTCGTGTGTTCAGCCAACGTACGAACTGAACTGATGCAGGAATTCAACAACATTCACCTAATCTGCCCGATCGAAAAATGGCGGTCTGTAGCGACCTGTTCGTCAACACGTACCTTCTTGTGACTACAAGCTGTGGAAAAGGCTAAGTATCAGCCTCGACTATCCAGCTCGGAACGCCATAAATGGGGCAATACCCGCAATACCAGTACTAGTGCTTAACCTGAAAGCCAAGGACCCTCGTATTTACGTACCCAATTGGCTCACGGTTGTATGGCCGTCGAAGGAGGGAGACCTGCTGGCGTGCTGCCCAATACGACCTTCAAGTTAAGGGACTGCAGCCGCATACATGGATAGCAATCGATGGTTTCCGTCTCCTTATATGCACTGCATGTGCATGACAACGAACTGCAGTGGCTCATACGGTTCTGTTGGCATCAGCATATAGCGGGCTTGAACTTACCGTATCCCAATCCCTCTTCCGATCGGGCTCTCTCAGGGCCTTAAGGCATGACCAGGCGTCAGCTCGATACCTCGGATCCTCACTGGCAGGAGGGCACCAACCTGGGAGTCCCATAGAGGCGTTGACGGCCGCTGCCAGTGGTCCAACTTGAAGTTGTGGCCAATCCCAAGCGTCCTCATCCCGCACATAATACCCGTAAAAACAATGTCCATTGCGAGTGCAGACAAATATGAACCATGTCGCGTGCTAGTTTGTAACTCGTAACTCGAGCGATCGTCAGAAAAATAAACATAAAATATACACTCCTCCTCAATCCGAAGCAGTGGCGCTGAACGAGCGCGGCGCATGTCGAGAACGTATTCCTTCGTAGCAGGGAAGACGGGGAGACACGGGTCGGACGCGCTTAGAAGCCGAACATGGCAGCGGCGACGAACGCGCCGACGGCAGCGAACGAGGTCGTGACGTCGAGCGGGACCCCAGCAAGGGCACCGTTCGAGCCGTCGAGCTTTATGTTGCCCTGTAACCACACAGTCCAGTCAGCGCACAATCCCATCACCAGCTCCCGAAACACGGAGCAGGGAGCCCGGTAGACCCACTCACCAACGGCGTCTGAGAGGGGTTGAGCGGCCCAGTACCGCTCCCAGCCGGCGTGCTGTTCGAGCTGCTGGTGCCGCCGCCGTTCCCGCCAGAAGGCACACCTGTGCCCGACGAAGCGTTGGCGCTACCAGGGGATGTAGTGGCGCCGGAAGAGCCGACCGCGGCGGGCGAGGTGGTGGCGCTGCTGGAAGTAGCGGGCGAGGTGGTCGCATCGCTGGAAGTAGCGGGCGAGGTGGTCGCATCGCTGGAAGCCGCGGCGGGGGATGTCGCACCGCCGCTTGCCGCCCCTGCAGGGGAGGTCGTGGCAGAACTCGAGGTGGCAGCCGGGGAGGTGGTCGCGCCGCCGGACTCCGTTGTCGGGGAGGTGGTCGTGGCGCTGGAGGAGACAGGGACGGTGGTCGTGGCACGAGACGACTAGTTCACAAAAATGGGGTTGGTAAAGTTGGGAAGTCTGCAGGGGAGGACACCTACCTGGGCGGCGGCGAGGTAGCCTGTCCAGCGGTCGGTCCACCGTCAGCTTGAAAGATCAAATGACCAAGTCTTCGTACACGCACCTTGGGCGAGGACGAGGGCGGCGATGATCGTGAAGCGCATCTTGTTCAGGTACTGGAGAAAGGGTTGGGGTTCAAAGAATGGTACTGTCGAGACGCAAAGGAAGAGGATGGCACAAGGCGACTCGAGGGAACGCAAAAGAGCAGTGGTGGTCTGGTCCTTGCAAGCTCACCCACGAAACCCTACTTATGTGCGTCACTCCTCAAGGCATGCACCATGTGTGTGACCGTGTTGAGTCTTGCGAAGGAGTGGACACCGCATGTGTCCGTGCCTGCGGGCGGGATCAAGCAGAACGTGGGCTGCGCATTTTTTCCGCCGTGCACCTGACGGGCAGTATTCACCGAATGTGGAGGATGCCGTGGACATCTATGGAAGGGCATGGGTGTAGCTGTGGTCCAAACCGAAACGAAGTCCGAGGCACAACGGAATGGCAGGTGCGGTGCGGTGACAGCAAAGCGCTGGGTGGTTGTTCGTATCACAGGCCAGCTGCGGATGGGCTGACATTCAGTCCATAATGCAATCTGCCCAGCCATCACAACGAGGCTTGTGCGGCCAGGTGGCTTAGTGACGTCGCAACTAGCGGGTCGTCTCTGGAAGGCACGGAATAAATGGCTTCAGGTGTCCGAGTGGGATTTTGACCACTGCGCAGCAAGGATCATCCGTTCTGCATGCCATTAGTTAGCTTCTAGGACCGTACAGCTCAACAGAAATGAATACGCCCACCCACGAGAAGCATGAAACATCCGACCGACGACATATCAAATTGTCACTGCGGGATTATGCCCACCGTTTTCAACCCTGATCAGGAACACGAATCACTTCAAGTTGGATCGATGATTTGTTTCCTATAAGCTCAGTCATGCCAATAGGTGGAAAGAGAAAGATAATAGATTTCACTCACCTCGACTTCTTGAGAGGCTGTGAGGGAGGGGTGATGTTACCCGACGGAGCGTGTTTGGAGGGTGTGGTAGAGGTGTAGTGTTAGACGCCCCTCACAGCGCTCCGAAATTGTTCCCAGCACTGCATGCGCAGGTATCGGCAGATGAGCTCGCTCTAGGTCGACAAGGTCAACGCGAAGCCCACGGGAGGCCCAACGACACAAGCCTGGTATCGAGTCGCAGTCTTCGGGCGCGACTCTGACCCTCAAGGCAGACCTTGGTACAGTCAACTCCCTCCTAACCCATACCTCTCGTAACCCATGAACCGGTATATCCCATACATTTTCGGCCTTCCCGACTTGGGACAGGGGAGATAACCCATAACCCTGTAGTAACCCATAATCCATGGCCTGATAGGGTCACATAACCCATAAATTAGCTTACAAACCGACCTGATATGCAAGCAAAATCATATCCAATAGTGAAAATCCGCACCAACTCCACCCTCTATGACTTCCTGGCACATAATCCGGTCAAATACGAAGTGACAACAAGCCGGTTGAGGATAACTAGGGTGTCATACAAGTGACAGGCGCTAACAGCAGATGTATGTGCGCTTGTCTGGCGCTTAGTGTTATCATCCTCCCTTAGCCCATAACCCGTGAAAACCCATAGATTTTGGCCTGTCCCGACAGGTATGGGTTAGGAGGAAGTTGACTGTACGAGTATTTAAACCTCAAACTGCGACTCTATGCGATAGCAAAGCGTTCGAAAGCTATAGTACATTCATATTACTTCGCAACCGTCCTAGGTGACAGACTGCTCACTTGCCCGCGACGAGTGTCGCGTTGTCCGTCAGGATCTTGTTGAGCCCATCACGGTGCAAGCAGTTCGAGAACGCGAAGCTCTTCGCGATCTCGTCAATCTCCTCCTCGCTCTTGCCCACAAAGTGCTCCGCCCACTCGCGCACGAGGAACTCCGAGACGAGAATGTTGCGCGCGAGCCTCCCGATACGGTCGGTGAGCTTCCAGACGGGCGAAGGATACAGGCTTTGGTGCTCCGGCTTGATCTCCTGCTTGATGAGGTTGATGAGGGGTTCGTATACCGGCCGAACGTGGGTATCGTCTGCGCCCCACGCGTCGATCGCGAGCCGATGCTTCTTGGCGAGGAAGTCCTTGAAAAGCGTCATGTACTTTGTCTCACGCGAGACGTATACCATGCCCTGGAAACCGATGTCCTTGTACAACCAGATGGACCAATTCAGGCGATCCTATACGACACTCGTCAACCGTGGTCCCCCAAGTCCGCAGCTCGTAAGTGAGGACGAACCTTGTTGTAGATCTCTAGCTGGTCCTTGAGCACCCTGTACCGCTCCTCGTTGATTGCTTCGGTCTTCTCACCCTCGTACTCCTTCCGAGCGTACACCGGGCCCCACTCGCCGTTCCACACACACAACCCGCGTTCGTCCATCCACTGCCGCTTCTTCTCGTAGCTCCTCCGCAGCCGTCGCTGCTGCGTCTCGCTACTGACATATTGCTCGGGCGACGCCGGGAAGCCAAACACGGAGTAGTCGTGGATTGCGTACGCTACGTTCTCCCACCGCTTATGCGCATCGCCGAAGTGAGAGAAGTCGGACGCGAACGTGTTTCCGTCAAGGAAGAGGGCGTGGTGGGGGTCGATGACTCGAATCGCCTTGTAGACCCTGTCGTAGAAGTCGATGACACGCGTGTGGTAGGGGTCGGTCGGCTCGTTGAGGGGGTTATATCCCGCAATCCAGGTGTTGCCGGCATAGTGCTTGGCTAGCTCCTCCCAGAGCCAGATGACCCGATCTTGGAAGTCCTTATGCTCCCAGAACTTCGCAATGTGGGTGCCGGCGTCGGCGTGCCAGTCAGTGTTCTGACCGCCGGGCGCTGTGTGAAGATCGAGAATGGTGTAGATGCCGTGTTTCGCGCACAGGTCGATGACACGGTCGAGGTGCTTGAAGCCCTCGGGCTTCAGAACGCGAGGGTTCATGTCATCTAGATGGATCTGTCAAGGCTTCGAATGATATCATCGACGTCATTGAACGTACCCTCAAAATGTCTGTAGTTGAAAGGAAGACGGATGCAGTTGAGACCCAGGCTCTTGAAGAACGCCGCATCCTCCTCTTGGAAGAAGTACTCGAGGAACTGAGATTCCATTGAGACTTTGCCATGGGTGACCAAGAACAATGCAGGGATCTGACCTTGTCAAAGAACAACTCGGACTTCTCCTTGCCGACGACATCAGCCAGAGCAGCACGAATCTGGAACTCGCAACCGGGGTATCCTGGTTCACCAAGCTCAATGATTGGTATGAGTATTCGAATTCCAGAGCGACGACTGACCGCTGATAAAGTTCTCCATGCTACAAGACATGACAAATTGTCAGCGACGACACCGGGCACGGGGATAGACGACAATACGTACTTCATCCATCCACCCAAACCAGCACCGCGCAAAATGATCTCCTCGCCATTTTGATCCACAATCTTGGTGCCAGACACCTTCAGGTACGCCATGGTAATGATTGAATGGTATCGACGTTCGAGGGTCCGAGGAACGTGCTGCGTGTTCAGGACCGCTCTCCGCGCACTCGCTGCCTTTATATACCATCCGCCATCACCCACAATCCCCGCTCCCCCAGACTGTGTGTTGCGGTTTCGGACGGTCCGAGCAGACAGATGAGTCCGACAATTCCCCGCGCATGAGGGCTGGCGCTGACCAAGGGGATCGAAAGGGGGCTTTGCGACCCAGACAAGGCCCGAGGATGAACAGCAGTTGCCTGATATAGCAGTGATCTGTGCCATCGGCATCATGTGTGTCTGCGCCCGTGAGCCGTCTGTAGAGCAGGCACACGGCAGAACGTCGACGGTCCGGAAGCCCGTCTCTTAATGGAGATGACGGCCGCCGGGGTGAGAGCTTCGACCTGCGAGCTTGTATATATGAATAGGCCTGAGGTCAGCGGAGGGCCTCTCTCCCTTTCGCGAACGACGCCACTCCTCGTTGAGTGCTACCGTGGTCTTAGCGTTAACTATGGCTGCTTTTTTGAGAGTCGACGGAACGAGGATCGTCGACGATGCAGACAAGGAAGTGATACTGCGCGGTGCTGGACTAGGAGGATGGATGACGTGAGTGATGTCTTTACAACCATGCGGGGCATAAGTTCGGAAAGGTACTCACAAAGCGCGCCTACTAGAATGGAGAACTTCATATCAGGTAGACAACTCGGGGGAGCCACCATATACGAGGACTCACCCTCATGCAGGCTATCCCGGTTGCGAGTTCCAGATACGAGAGGCCCTTGCGGAAGTCATAGGCAAACAGAAATCCGAGTACTTCTTCGATAAGGTAAAACGACGCACTCGGCAGGCCAAATGGAGACAATGCTCATCCAGCTTTCTTCTAGTTCCTAGAACACTTCTTCGCTGAGCCCGACGCAGCATTCTTCAAGTCCCTTGGACTCAACTGCATCCGCATCGCTATCAATTACCGGCACTTCGAGGACGACCTCAACCCGCGTGTGCTGAAGCCGGAGGGATTCAAACATCTTGACCGGGTAGTCGCGGCCTGCGCCAAACATGGAGTGTACACGATCCTCGACATGCACACCGCTCCCGGTGGGCAGAACGGCGGCTGGCACTCGGATGCAGGCACGCACATCGCCAACTTCTGGATCCACAAGGACTTCCAGGACAGGCTCGTATGGCTCTGGACAGAGATTGCGAAGCACTACAGGGACGAGAAGGTGGGCATCTCTACTCCCCGCGTGTCCTGCACATGCCGAGTCGTTCATGGGTCAATGTACAGTGGATCGCGGGCTATAACCCCATGAACGAACCGGCAGACCCGGAGCACAGCGGGCTTGTTCGCTTCTACGACCGCGTGCATGCTGCGATCCGGTCTGTCGACCCTAACCACATCCTCTTCCTCGACGGCAACACGTACGCGACAGATTTCTCGGGGTTCCCCGACGATGCCGGTACGCGCTGGCCAAACACCGCCTTCGCGATCCACGACTACTCCGTCTATGGCTTCCCGGACGCTCCAGAGCCGTACGCCCGCACGGACGAGCAGCGCAGACGCATGCATCGAAGCTACGAGAAGAAGCGCGCGTGGATGGACGAACGAGGGCTGTGTGTCTGGAACGGCGAGTGGGGTCCGGTGTATGCCAGGAAGGAGTATGAGGGTGACGCAATGGACGAGATCAACGACAGGAGGTATAACGTCCTCAATGACCAGCTTCAGCTGTACGCAAAGGTCAGTAGGAGGCTGGCAATCGGGGCTTGCACTCACATCACGACCCACAGGACCGGCTGAGCTGGTCAATTTGGCTGTACAAAGACATCGGCTTCCAGGGCATGGTATACGTTTCGCGCGAAACACCCTACATGCAGACATTCCGCGAGTTACTCGCAAAGAAGTATCGGCTCGCGGCAGACTCGTGGGGTGCGGACGACAAATACGTGCGCGACGTGTACAAGCCCATTGTGCAACTCATCGAGGACAACGTACCTAAAGAGGAGCACCGCCGGATGTACCCCTACCCGGTTTGGACCGTGCAGGGTCGTGTCGCGCGATTGGCACGGTGCATGCTGATAGGCGAGTTTCTGGTGAAGGAATGGGCAGACCAATTCAAGGGAATGTCCGAAGATCAACTTGGTAAGCTCGCCGAAAGCTTCAAGTTCGAGAATTGCGTGGAGAGGGAGGGTCTGAACAAGGTGTTGCGGGAGCACGCGGAGCAGGCTAGATAAACCTCAAGGCTGAACCTATCAGCACAGCCGACGTATAACTACACAGTGTACCTTTGCGAACGGATCTGGTCATCATACCGCGGACTGTTGTGTGTGGCTCACATGAGGACTCCTCTCGGGAGAAAAGGCTTCGCGCATATTGATACAGAGCAGACGCATGGCGGATACATAATCTTGCTATCGCTGTACAGTGAAGCGTTCCCGGGCTTTCACGTTCTGTCTCAGATCTTCTTCTCGTAGCTTCACGTCAAGAGCATTATAGAGCTCTCGGGCGTACTTCTCGCCATCCTGTGAGTACGATGAGCACGGTTGCTTGCGGTGTCTGAGATGTACAGACCGTTATGCACGCTTTAAGATACGTCAAATCCACTTCGCCTGGACCAGACAATCGCATGGCCTGTAAGTTTGTGGGGTGTGATGGAGCAAAGGAGAACATGAGATGCAGTCGCAAGGGTATCGACGCCTCCTCTGCAAGACTTGCATCAAGCAAGTGTATAGGTAGTAGCTGAGTCCCGTGAATGAGTGAAAAGATCAAGAAATGACGTAGGGAAGTACATACGAGATTCATCGTGACGCATACAGGCCACTTTTCTCGTCCATCCAATACTTCGCCCTCGTCCCAGTAGTCGGGGAGCTCAAAATCCGCCGCTGTCCGTGCCATATTTCGCGTGTCGAAGCCACTCGTGCCATCATCGACGTCCATAGCCGAGCTGCTTTCCTTGGCCGTAATTTTTAGTGCTTCTGGTGCACGGTATTCGACAGAGCGAGTCCGCGGCACTTTTGTGTCCCATAGGGCGGCGCGTGCAGCCATAAAGAGTGCGTCGACTACATTTCCCGAGTCTGTCAAGACGACCGCGTCGAGATTGAGCAGCCACGACTTCTTCCCCGGGATGATAGTTAGGTTCGAGGGATGCAGAGAAGGATGTCCGATCGTTTGTTGCAGAATAACGGTCAAGTCATACTGCAACTCGTCTAACGCGTTTGAGGAGAGGTGCGGATAGGCCGAAGGTGAACTAGCTTTCGACAAATGAATTCTGTGGCCTTCCGTAAGGGGATACGACCTGGATTCTACGCACCAGGTGACTGAGCATGCGATCCTCCCTCCGTCCACACCGTCGCCTGCCTGGACATCCTCGACTTCTAGCTTTACCGCAGCGAGGACTTCGGTTCCACCACCGCCCTCACGGGACATCTTGCCAACGTTGAGCTTTGCGCTGCCATTTGCCAAAGGGGCCACACCAATCTCGAGGAGGACGGTCCGATAGTCAAGGAGAGCGCGTCCGTCCGCGCGTAGTGGCGGGGAAGCTTGGAGGGCTGCCTGGATGTATGCGCGTTCTGACTTTGACGTAAGAGCCACAGCCATAGTCTTCAGGAGATGTATGCAAGGTCTATATGCGATGCGAGGGCAGTTCCTGTACGAGAGTTTTTCCTTTTGACAGTGGTGAGGGGTGGACGCAAGCACGGGCGCTTCTGAGATCTCGCGGTGAGTGTGAAAATGCGAAGTCCATATCTTGGGCTTGTACCACTCGCATTGCTGCTGAGTTCTACCGACGCAAGAACACCATGGCTCATGAAAAGTTCCCAGGTAAGTTGTGAAGCTTTGACACTGCATGTATGCGCTATAAGGTCGCTTGCAGCTCAGCAGCATATACTCAAGACTTTCACGAAGCTGGTAGAGCTCTTGCCTGCTGTTGATCAGACCAAGGCAGGTAGTCTCGCTAAATCTCAGCACAAGTCGTCTGTTCTGACGCTATGTTTAGCCGCAAATAGCCCTTCTTGCTGGAGAAGTGACCCCTTATCGCCATGATACTGATCGCGAGATGCCCTTTCGTCAGGTATGAGGATGGATTTGGGTTATTTATGCATGCTAACACATCTGCGAACAATATACAGGAGTCGAACTTCTACTATCTGTCAGGATGCCGGGTTCCATCCTCGTACTTGCTTTTGACATACCAGAGCGGCACATCGTTGGCGAACACACCTTCCTCTCACCTTTTCGTCCCCAAGGCCGAGCTCGCTGACATGATGTGGTCCGTACCACCACCTTCTGTCGAGGAAGTGTCGGCTACGCATGACGTCACACGCGTTGACTATCCTGCAGCACTTCCTGAGGCCATCCAGCAGCAGATCAAGGCGTTCCCCGGCGCAATCGTGCACACTCTTCCCAACTCTTCGTTGTTCCCCACAATTCCTTCCCAGTACACTGCTGCTTTCCTTGCGGCTAACGTGCATGTTACGGAAGACTATCTCCTATCGGCGCTTCATCGCGCTCGTCTTATAAAGGATGCGGAGGAGATCGCGCTCATCAGACGTGCCAATCAAATCAGCTCTCGTGCCCATGAGACCGTAATGCGCGTCCTAGGGCAGGGTGTTCGTGGTTTGATCAATCGGGGCAAGGGAGCTGGGACAGAGCGTCCTCTGCTACCTAGTGAATGGCTCATACAGAAAGAGGCCGAAGCTGAGGCGCTATTTGTCGCCTCATGCAGGAGGGAAGGGTGCGTCAGAGACTTGCAATATTTGCCACCCATATTGATGACTGACATCGTATTGACTGTCACCCAGCGCTGAGCACCAGGCATACTTGCCGATAGTGGCCGCCTCCACTCGTGCATCAACCCTTCATTACTGTTGCAACGACCGAGAGTTTGCATGGGGTCCCGTCCATCCACACGATCACCAGAATAGCAATGATCTCGCACACGATCAAGAGAGGGTACTGAATCCGCAGGTTCTGCTCATCGACGCTGGTTGCGAATGGAAATGCTACGCTGCGGATAGTCAGTTGATCCTCTGATCGTTGCCTAAACCATGCTTATAACGATATCACAGTCACTCGTACCATGCCGGTTGGGAATGGTGGGAAGTTCACGCCGGAAGCTCGTGCTATTTACGAACTCGTGCTTGAAATGCAGAGGGTAGGTCACTGTCTCATGTCGGGTGTCACTATTCTCATTGCCTGTCATCATGCAGCTCTCGATGGAGGCATTGAAGCCAGGCCTGCATTGGGACGCTATTCAACTTCTCTGCCACCGCACGCTCGTCCGCGGCTTCCAGCGCCTCGGTATATTCAAGACCCCGAATTCACACAACTCTGGCTCATGGAATGCCGAGGAAGCCATCCTCGCCAGTGGCGTCAGCTCTGCGTTCTTCCCTCACGGTGTAGGGCACTCGTTGGGCCTCGATGTTCACGACGTCCCGAGCGCGAGTAAGCCAGCGGTCAACGACACGATCAAAGGACTCGAGCTCGGGCACGAATCGTTCTACACCTACTTGCGTTTGAGGCTGCCTTTGGAGGAAGGCATGGTTGTCGTGAGTCTATCCTCCTTCTCGTTGGGACCGATCCATCAACAGGACTGATCACCGTTGTAGACCGTTGAACCTGGCATTTACTTCTCGCCGCACCTCCTTGCTCCGGTGCGGGACTCGAAGCACATAGACCAGGAGGTGCTTAAGCGGTACGAGAGCGTCGGCGGTGTCCGCATCGAGGATGTCGTCCTCATCACCAAGGATGGTCACGAGAACCTCACGACGGTGCGAAGCGACACAGAGTGGGTCGAGAAGGTTTGCTCCGGGGAGATCTGAGACATTCTGTCAGATATGTCGCTGCTAACAGTGTGTAGGATAAGACGATTATTGCCATTGTATACGTACTATCTCAACAATAGGAAGGAGCGATTGGGAATGCGCTTCGTTGTAGCATCACGATCGGCTCAGCCTGGTATCTGCAGTATCACGCATGCCGGAGCTTGCTACGGTAAAGCGATGTACATGAGGGTATCTGACATCAATACGTGTCTTGGTCAGGATTATAGGGCTTCGCTGCTCCCTCACATACACTTCGTACTTCCGATATACCGCCCTTCTTCCTGCAATCCACGCGCGACACTCCGCCACTTCGTGACTGTACGCAACATGAGACCTCAGGTCATGCGTCTGATGTGTCTGATGATGGCATGGACTACTCTGGCTTTCCTCAAGTGCGAGATCTAGGCATGTCGGTCCAGAAGCGGACAAAGTATGCGCTTCAAGATCATTTTTGCAACGGGAACGCCGAGCTTGCGTTCGTCAGCGGACCGGATCTGCGAAAAGTACCTTTGACGTTGGCGCAAGGCGTGATGTGCTCTGCCCTGACCGCGGCACGCACATGCGTTCGACGATCTTGAAGGCGTCCCACCGGTCCCGGTGGCATGTGCCACATTCAAAACGAAGTTCAACGACGACGTTCACCAATTGGACGTGCCACATGTCATGATCCCCACAGCGGCGAATCGTGTAAAGGAACGGATCCCGAGTAGAGCCATCGGAGTGTACTACAGTAGAGTACCGACAGCAGACATCATTAGGTGAACTCGTGAGTGTTGGCGTGACTATTCGATCGCCACAGTCGCGCAGCTGATGACTGTCACTTTACGTAGCTACTGCACGGCATGTGCATAAAAACCTTGAGGGCGTCCTCCTAGGGACGCAGCGGTTGTAAATGCGTCCAAACGGATCTGTATGAAACCTGCTATAGGCTGCTCTTGGGTAGGTCAGGATAATGTACCGGTGACAGTATGTGCGCATGCATCTACTCATTAAATGCACTTTGAATGTCGCGACAGGCTCCTCCGTACTGAGGCAGAAGTCGATATCCCTCAGGATCCACACAGCGCATAGCATACACTAGAGTTGGGTCGAGTGGCATGTCGGCGCATCACGTCGGGTTTGCAGTCGACTGAGCGGTACATGTCTATGCCTACCCGGTCTTCGCCTTGAGCTGTCTCCAAAGGGTCGTGAACATGACCCCGCCGATGCCTACGATCGCGATCTGCAGCCCCACGTAGCTCGCCATCCCGACCTTGACACCCGACCCGCCCCATACCGCGCCAGTGACGCGACCGGTGTAGTTGCTCCACTGGATGAAGAGACTGATCCGCCCATTCCACTCTCCTGGCATTTGCTTGGACAAGAGACTGAGCGTGACCGTGCTCGAGACGTTGAACCCGAGCGCGACGAGGAACCACGCGACGAACAGGCTGCCGTAGTTGACCTTGTCCGCGCGGATGATCGCGAGCCCGACGAGCAGGCCCGCAAGGCCAATAGACGTTCCCGTCGCGAGCGTGTGCCGGTCCTGGACGCGGCGCGCAAAGTGGAGGTTGAGGAGGAGGAACGGGATCGTGCATGCGCCGCCGAGCGCGATCATGTTCCCCGCTGCGAAGGGACTGAAGTGGAACGGGTTCGCGGGGTCCGAGGAGCCGGTAAAGACGGGGATGTTGGACTCCCAAGCGCCGAGGATGAAGAAACATGTCATCGCGAACCAGCACATCGTCGCTGCGACGCCCCACTGACGAGGTGTCATCTTGTACACCGGCGAAGGAGAGGGAGATGGAGGTGGGGATGGAGATGGAGGTGAGGTCGTGTTGATGTCTGTAGCAGAGGCGTCGGGTTCGACAATGCGAAGGTGAGTGATGGTATCTTCCGGCTTCTTCTCGAGAGCAGAGCTGGAAGGGGCCGGCGCCGCTGTGCATGGTTCGAGGATCATGGGAGCCTGTGTCACTGTGCGTGGAACGTCTTCGTAGAAGACTCCGACAGCAACCCAAAAGACGGCCCAGAGAGCAACCATTATCCATGCGGGACTCGTGTAGCCATTAAAAACAGAGTTTTTGAATCCCACTTTGAACCTGCGAGTGAGAAATGAGACGCCAGTTTTCTTCTCTTCAGAGAGATACGCACAGGAGACCGCCGACGAATGGTCCAAGACTGAATCCGACACCCTGGCCGAGGACAAGCCATCCAGCGAGTGTAGTCCTTCGACGAATGCCAACAATTCTCGGATCCGTGCAATAGCGCTTGGTGTACATCCAGAAAGTGAATCCAAACCCGGTGACCATGCGACCCATGAGAATGAGGTACAGCCAGTTGGCCCTGTACGCAAGAGCGTACAGGAGGTTCCCTAGGACCATCGAGCCACACGCAAAGTGTAAAGGGCGTTTGTACACTCCTATGACATCGTGGTGAGATCATTTGCCCGTACAGGTCAGTTGTGACAATTACCCTGGTCAAAGTGCATCAATGGCAGTAGAGTAATGCCCGAGACAGCGGTCGGAATTCCGATGACAAGACCTGAGAACGTCGAGGAGCCGCCTAAATGCTGCGCATAGTCGTTCGACGACGATACGATGATGAAGAATGTGATCTAAGTTTCGCGTGAGTGATGATTGTGCCCCGCCGAGCGACAGAACGCTCACCTGCAGCATCACGTTCGCCAGAATGATGATAACTAGAGACGCCATTTTCGGCATCTTCAGTTCCTCGTCAATCTCGTTAAGGACAGTTGTCTCGTCTGCATGGCTGTGCTGGGGTGCTCCGTCCCGGAGAGAAGGAAACCTCCGGGGCTGCGTGAGATTCAAGATCGTTGAGGGAAGTCTGAACCCCTGCATGATGGCGGGGTGGGTCCAAGAGGTGCACGCGTCAATCGCGCGCTTGATCCTGACTCACCGTAGGAGCGCCTCCCCGGAGACAGCGGGAAGCCGTTGGAATATAGGCGACGATCTGCGAGTGCATATGCAAAGTACCTGATGCGATCATCTGATATGATTCGACATACTTTGGTACGATTCTGTAAAGCCTGGAATATCCACAAAATATTGCAATGATAGTAGGATGGGATGGTGCAATATTGGCGCTGGTAAACCGAGCTTCGCAGCTGCACAGCTTTTGCCAGCAGTCCTCGGACGCACCCGGGACGTTCAAGCTCACAAGGCCAGACTCCTCTTGCTTCTTGACTGCATTGCAGGCTCTCAATCTAGTCCAAACTTCAAGACTGTGAATCTACCATCAGGTTTGGTAGGAACCTGACTTGTCACGCGCATAGCTGATAATCACCATAATAGGCCCGGTGCGATTCCCGTGCATCGACACCGTAAAGGCTTGGAATGAGTTAATACCTAATGTCATTGCCAGACGGTTCAATGCGCTAATTACTATACATAAGTAGACTACTAGTGAGTCAAAGCCACTTCAAATCGCGGTGAACCTGTGTGCTAATCGTTCATATATCCAACAATCAAAGTAGCCTACAATTTTTAGCCATCCAGGCTTCTCATACATCCTACAACCTAGCCGTCAACACAACCTCCTCCACCGGGTGACGCTGAGGCGACCTGCCACTCTCGGTCTCCATCGGAGTCGGCGCCTTGTCGAGCAACGCCTCCTCCACCATGGCCAAGACGTCTGCTGCACAGCCAAAGGCAAGTGACCAACCCGCTCCTCCGTGCCCGTACGAGTGTACGATCCTGCTGTGCCTCGTGCGGATGCCTGACCCGCTCACAGGGGGACGCAGCTCACGCTCGACGCGGACGTTGCGCTGCCGGAAGGGCCGAAGGCCCTGCGCGATCGGGTAGTCCGGGTCCAGGCGTGCGTTCTTCAGTACGGGGAGGAAGGCCTCGCAGCGGGCCCGCATGCGTTTGATGATCGGGGTCTCGAGCGTGTAGTCGAGCGCGCTCTCGTGCGACTCCGTGATCCCACCGACGATGAGGATCTTGTCGTTGCGGGGCACGAGGAAGACGATCTCGTTGGCGACGTCGGCGGAGATGCTGAGTGCGGCGTCGATGACGGGAAAGTCGGTCCCGTCGTTGATGACGCGGAGAAGCCCACCACGGATGGGGTAGCAGGTCGGATCCCCAGCGAGCTCCGTGCCGGCGATGCCTGTCGCATTGACGATGACGTCCGCCGCATACTCAGCCCGAAGAACGTGCTCCTGTTCGAGGAGGTCGCCGTGGAGGGTCCGGGTGACGAGCTTCGCACCCTTGCGTTGCACGAGGTCCTTGAGCCACGTCATCGCACGGTCGGTGTCGATCACCGGCGCGAGCATCTCGTAGGCGTCGACGGCTCCGTACTCCGGGTTGACGTTGCGCTCCTTCAGGATGCTCGTGCTGTGTCGGAAGCCGCGAACTCCGCTTTCAGCGATCTCTTTCATCTTCGAGAGCTGACCGGCGTCGTCGTCGACGTGGAAGGGGAAGAAGAAGTCTGCGGGCCTCACGCTCACCCCTGCCTCCTGTGCGAGCCTGGGCTGGGCTGCGATAGCGTCCCAGATATGGTAGGAGACCATGCACCATTTTCGAGAGTGTCGGAGGGAGATGGCGTCCGTGTGCTGCCCGCAGACTGCGGGCGGGTATTCCCAAAGGGCACCGGCGATCTGGGAGGTGAGCCGCTGTGTCTGGCCGTAGGATGCCCACTCCTTCGCCACGACCGTCACATGGTAGCCCTTGTCGAGGAGGGTCCAAGCCGTGACGAGGCCAATGACCCCTCCACCGACGACAAGAACACGGGGAGAGAAGGGCGTAGCGGGGTGCAGACAGTCAGCACCGGGAGAGAGATCTTTCCAGAAGACGAGAGGCTGAGATTGTACGGTGGTCATGGTGTGCTGATGATGGGTGGATGTGCTGTGTGGTTACGGCTGCTGCTCTTGAGCTGGGGGACGAGGCTGATGTGCAGTAGCTAGTATGCTCAAGCATTTATACCCAACGACGAGCGAGTATGCCCCACATGCGAGGTGCGCTAGTGTCATCAATGTCCTCATGTCACAATGGCTACCGCTTACGATTCTCCCGTTCGCTCTGCAGGTGCTGCTGTCGTTCAGCTACGCGCTTTCTGCTGCTGCGACAAGGTTGGCAGATGGTCGTCTCACTAAAAATGCCCAAGTGAAGCTGGACCGCTCTCGAGCGAGTTCCGACCGGTGAAGCTGTCCTGCGATGTGGTATGGCGCCCATTGAAGCTCCATCCTGGACATGCAGTCATTCAAGGTTTACGGACACGAGACAACGGAACATCATCAACACGCGCGTAATGCTAAAACATCCAGAGGAAATTCGCTTTCCTCCGAGGCACGTTCGCGGGAACCTTTGTGAACCAGTGCGCATGGTAAAGGATCACCTGGGATTGACAGCGTCTGGTAGCGCTCATCCGTGATGTTGCGGGCCTGGATCCACTGACATGTCCGTCAAAAGTCAGACTGACCAACCTCCCTCCCGACGCGGAACTTGGTCAGCAACGGAGGCATGAGGACGGTCAGGTCTCGGCGCAACTGACACTCTAGGGCTTCGCCCATCATGCCCGGTCGGACTGAATAGCATTGCGTGCTTGAACGCCACAAAGGTGGATTGACCTGAGATCGCTCCGGGAGCATATGTGCTCAACTGTGGGGCTAGGCTTATAGGAAGAGCCTTTACGTGCTGGATCTTAGGAGAGACTTGAATATTGTCGTCCAGGATGCAATAATTCACGGGTTGTAGCCCCCAGACCATTCGCTCCAAGATGCCAAGTTCATGCTTGAGATGCTCCGACCCCCGACCCCATGGTCATTTTCGGTGACATGTGAGCCCGCACTGCGTCAGTGTATGCCAAACTCTCTATCCGTCTACTACAGCCCCCACGGACCCCCATTTCCCCTTCGCGGTGCTCAGGCCGTCCAGCGAGCGCATACGTATCTCTAGACGCATTCGAGAGATACAACACACGTCGCGTTTCTGAATGAGTTGGTGGCGATAGTATAGAAGATGAGCACTAGAGCGGTCAGCCGCGCTGTATCCATGGCGCGAGAATCCCAACACCGGGCATGTTTCTGACACCTACGGCCGCTGGGACTCCGAGCGATTCGTCACCAATCCTGACTTGCAACTCCTCCATAGGACCGGAAATCAACGCGCTGCCTATATCGGTCCCGAATCGTCCGGGTGTGCTGCGAACTCAATGGCACGGAAGTGCCTTGGTGTGGTTGCCATCACAGAACGGAAAACAAACACGTCACTACTTGAGTACTTATACTTAGATCGTATTAGCATTGATGCGCACTCTCTTCTTGACCGTGTTTGCGTCTTCTGAGCAGGGCCCGGATGTAGCACGGGTGGACTCTATGACATCATTCGTCTTGTCGGAGTGGTTTTCTATCTCTTCGCGCCGTAATAGATATGCACTAGTGCTGTTGCGACCTTATGACCGCTGCTCAGCATTCCCTCAGCGTTGGTTTATCGCCGATTGCCCGTCTCCCTCTTCGTCATCTTTACCTGGGGCGGAGGGACGGCAGTTGCTTAGCTCATGAGCATCCCGACCAACACTATTCCAACGTGGATGACTTGGATCAGCTGCTTATTCTAGGAGACCCAATCCGCTCTGCCCGCCAGCGAAAGGTTGCACCTGAGTAGTAAATAGCAATGGTCCCTGACGATGATGATGTATTCACGTTCGGGGCAACCTCGTCAATCATACCTGTATCGTGAACTATGAACCATTCATTCTCGCTTCCGACTATCGGCGCATGGTGCAGTGGATATAGGATAGTCAAGAGATCGACCAACACGCTAGCAGTCAGCTACGCAGACGAGCGTGGTGCGTGAAGCGCGGCCCTCATGTGTATAGCTAGTACTGTACAGCCATCAGCCCTGCAAATCAGTCTCTACGTCGTAACTAGGATTAGCATCTCTTGTTTCTCCCTGTGCACTGTCTACTTCATTCTCGTGAACATCTCCATGGAGTGCTCGAGCAGCTTGATATCCGCCTCAAGCGTTTTCCTCTGCAAGATGAGTACAATGAGCATGCATGCCACTCAATAGCACGCGGGAGACGAGTGACCCACCTTCTCCTCATTCACGAGACGGACGTTCGCGGGCACGGTAGACTCGTAGTCCGCTTGCGACTCGACCTTCTCGATCTTGGACAGGTTCATCCGCGCCAACGCGAGCTTCTTCTCGCACTTGTTGATCTCGCCGTCGATGTCGACCTGGCCCTAAGTACGCCAACCCACGATCAGCGTCAGAAATGGACAGGTATGGCGGAGACGGAAATGACGCGCACCCTGACGAGAACGTGGACGAAGATCGTGGGGGTGAGCACCTCGGAACCACACCCCTCGGGCACGCCACTGATGTCCCGAACGACCTCTGCGGACTTGCAGTTCTTGGTGAGCGCGAGGAACGTCGGTACCTGCGACTTGAACAGCTCCGCCTCTGACTCTTTCTCCGCACGAATGTACACTTTTTAGGCCACGAACAGTGAGCAATCCTGCATGGAGATAACCATTAAAAATGGGGAGTAACACATACCGTGGAGCCCCTGCTGAATGTTGTAAGACGCGGCGAGACCGCGGGAAGACTTGACAGCGGAGAAAACGAGGTCAAACTCCCGCTCTGCGCTCGCAAACTCGAACGACTTGTCCTACAGGGCGCACAGAGTTTCTTAGCATGCAAATTATGGAAGGTTTTCGTTCGCGTGGCACTCACAAACGTCGGATATTTGGAAAGCATGATCGACGGCGTGGAGTCGTTCGGCCGGCGAGGGAGACGCTGCCACAGCTCCTCCGTGACGAAGGGCATGAAGGGGTGCAAGAGCCGGAGACCGTAGTCCAAGCAAGTATACAGCGTCTGTTGTGCCGACTTGCGCGTCGTCTCCGACGCCGATTCGTCCGTCATCGGCTTCATCGCTTCCTACAAGGCGGATGGATGAATAGTGCGTCGAACGCAGGGAAACGAAAGGACTCACAATGTAAACGTCGCAGAGCTCGTAGAGCCAGAAGTTGTACGCAGCGTTCGTCGCGTTCATGAAGTTGCGCTCGGTCAGCTGCTTGTTGATCTCGTCGGCCGCGAGATTCAGCTTATGCAGAATCCACTTCTCGACCAGGCTCTCGTTTCCGGTAGGCTGATGGTTTGCCATCAACACACCAGCCATAGGCATGTAATGGTCATTCCACTAACCTTTGGCGTAGGCTCAGGCACAAACTTCTCATCGAGCTTCAGCATCGCGAACTTGGTCGCATTGAAAATCTTGTTGCAGAACTTGCGGTAGCCCTCAACACGCAAAATCTCGAGGTTGATATCACGTCCTACGAAAAGACCCGCAGGTCAGCAAACCCTGGCGGGCGACGAACTCGCACAAAGTACGCACCTCCGCCCGAGTAAGCGCAGAGCGCAAACCGGAGCGCATCGGTACCGCACTGCGGAATGCCCTTCGGGAAGTCCTTCTTCTGGCCCGCCTTCGCCTTCTGGACCTCGCGCTCGTCGAGGTTGCCCTCGTACAGCTTCTGGTGCAGCGCCTCGAGATCGAGGCCCTGGATGACGTCGATCGGGTCGATGACGTTCCCGAGCGACTTGGACATCTTGCGGCCGTGCGCGTCGCGAATCATTGCGTGGCAGTAGACCTCCGAGAACGGCACCTTGTCCGTGAGGCGGATGCCCAGGAGCACCATCCGCGCGACCCAGAAGAAGATGATGTCCCAGCCGGTCTCGCACATCGACGTCGGGTAGAACTTGGCGAAATCGGAGGTCTGCAACACGGACATCAGGACGACCACAGGGTGAGGCATGTGCGATGTTGCGAACCTGCTCAGGCCAGCCCAAAGTGGACCAAGGCCAAAGACCGGACGAGAACCAGGTGTCGAGGACGTCCTCATCCTGTTCGAGCGTGAACTTTGCCCCATTGGCGAGTTTCTTCGCATTGACGGTGGCCTCCTCTAACGTGCGGCCAACAACCCAGTTCTTGCCGTCGTTACGCTGCAAAGGGACTTCATCGTAAGCACTGAGGTCTCCACTATCTTTCGTCTGTTACACTCACATCCTGCTCCTGACCTTCGATGTTCACGAAGTAAGCGGGACATCTGTGGCCCCACCACAATTGACGGGAGATACACCAATCTTGGATGCCCTCGAGCCAGCGGTACCACTCAGATTCCGAAGATTTCGGAGCAATGGTCAGGTCCCCAGCTCTTGTCCGCTGTTTCATGGTTCTCGTGAATATCCCCTCGTTGACCTGTCAGAGGTACATACCTTGAGAGCCTCTTCAGCAAGAGGCTTACAGTTGACCCACCACTGCGGCTTGAGGATGGGCTCGATGATGTCGCCGGACTTGCTGCAAATCGGGATTTGCATAGGGTTGTCCTTCGTCTCGACATACAGACCAGCATCCTTCAGCGCCTGAACAACAGCTACACGGGCGTGGAACCGTTTCATGCCCTACACGGGAGGTTTGTGAGCCTGTGACCTGATCCACACTCCATTGGTCGACCACTTACCTTGAACTTCTCGCCTGCGTTGTCGTTGAACGTGCCGTCATCGTTCAGGATGTTGATGAACTCGAGGTTATGGCGCATGCCAACCTCGTAATCGTTCGGGTCGTGCGCGGGGGTGATCTTGACAGCACCGGTACCGAAAGACATGTCAACCACGATGTCGTCCGTCACGATTGGTATGCGGCGATCCAAGAAAGGATGCTTCACGAACTTGCCGTGGAGATGCTATAGAAGACACGAATCAGTGAGACCACTGTGCAAAAGATCTAGTCAGCATACCTTGTACCTGGGGTCCTCAGGGTGAACGGCAACAGCGGTATCTCCAAGCATGGTTTCGGGACGAGTAGTCGCTACGATGATCTTCTCATCTGAGCCGTCAATTGGATAGGCAAAGGACGTGATAGCGCCGAATTCGAACTTCTCCTTCGGGTCGTAGCCTGGTACACTCAGCATTGTCCGGCCATCCAGCTGCTTTTGGTCGACCTGAACAGACCGGTTTCAGTACGTTCGCTATAGACGTAGTGAATGCATTACCTCCAGATTTGACAGTGTCGTGTTCAGCTGCACACACCAGTTGACCAGACGGTTCGCACGATACAAGATACCGTCCTCATGCAGACGGCAGAACGTCTCGACGACAGCTTTTGATAGACGCTGTCAGGATAGTCAGTATACGAAGTCGTTCCAGGAAGGACAGTCTTGCCAGCGTGCAACACGGGACACGACGGGCACGAACTCGCTTCGAAACTAGCCTAAGAGCTAGCGCTGGCCAGGTCGCAGACTGGTTGCCAGGCTAGTTCTGGATGTGTACCACATTCATATGACGTTAGTCTGAGTGATGGCCTCTGCTGATTGAGGGCCTTCGCAACAGCATCCGGACCTGAACTGGCCTCACAGCTAGTCTGTGGCCAGGAGTCCACTCACAGCGCTAGCTCCTAAGGTAGTTCCGGGGCGGAAGTGACATTTCTCCCTTTCTTGCATGGGATACGGCGCTTTGCCCGTCGTATCACTCGAAGAAGTGCACGAGCGAATGCTAGCGGGATATTATGCGGACGCACCTCGTCCATTGTGAATGCAACACGACTCCAGTCATAACTACCGCCCAACCTCCGCATTTGATTCGTGATACGGCTCTGGTAGCTGCGACGAGGAGTCAGCGAGCAAGCGCTTCAGCGGTAATAGTTGACTCACTCTTCTTTCCACTCCCATACTTTCTCGACGAACTTCTCGCGACCCAAGTCATGCCTAGTCACGCCGGTCTTGTACAGACGCTTCTCTACGACAGATTGGCATGAGATGCCGGCATGGTCGAAGCCAGGAACGAAGAGCGTGGTCTTTCCAAGCATACGATTCCTGTCATGAGAGATGAGCACAAGCAGAACTCGGCGACAGTGTAGCTCACCATCGGATCAAGCAGTCCTGAATGGCGACGGTCAAAGCGTGACCGATATGCAGGGTGCCGGTGACATTTGGGGGAGGTGAGGGGATGACGAAGAGACCTTCTGGCTTGACGTCGCCGTTCTCGGTCAATTGGGGAGCAAAGTAGCCCTGGGCATCCCACCAGTCGTACCAGGCAGCCTCGACAGCGATCGGGTTGTAGCCGCTAGCCATTGGTTGGGACAAATCTTCCGTCACGCGTAAATGGATAGGTTTGGGTGCGATTGACGAGCGAACAGCGCACCTTTTTTCTCGCCTTTGGGAGTAGTGTTTACGAACGGAGCCTCCTCCTCTTTCTCCTTTTCCTTCTTGGCCTTCTTCTCGCCGGTAGCGGGGGCAGCGGCGGCGGCTTTGGCTGCTTTCGCAGCCTTGAGAGCAAGCCTCGCCTCATTCTCCTTCTTCTTCGCGAGCTTCTTCTCTGAACGTTACGATGTGAGTCAGGTTGTCCCCAGTAGACGTGACAAGGCCGACGGACCTGCACTCTTGGTGATCGGGACAGCGCCTGCCTCTGGGGTGGCAGGCGCAGTGTCTGGGGCGGGGACAGCAGATGGGTCGGACATGAGCGGAATGGAGGAGTGCAGAGGTCGTCGGAAGGGAGGATGGGAGAGACGGAGAAAGACTAATCGATGCACTGAACGGTGCATCCAGCAATAAATAAAGTGAACGACGAGTCATGCTCTCCGATCGTCCATCGTTAACTGCTACTTATCTTATCTTATCTTCCCTTACACGCGTCTGCTAATACTAACAGTAACACGCGTCGCGTCCCTTGTTACACAACATCCACCACAATAACCACAAAACATGGCAGATACTGACCCAAGTACATCGACTCGTCCTCGCAGGAGCACACGCACTGCGACAAAGCTCGCTGTAGCTCCTGAATCCCCTGGACAGGGAAAACGGAAGGCACGCGAGACGGCAAAGACACCTGCCGAGAGGCTCGAATACCTTTTGACAAACCCCAAAAGCAAGCTTGCAAACATTGATATTGCCGTACGCAAACTTGGCATTCTACCAAATATGAAGTCGCTTACGCCGACCCCTGAAAACAGAACGTGATAAACTACAACAACTTTCTTGAATTGTCGGAGGAATCACAGCTGCGCCTATGCGCACTACTGCCTCCAACCGCATTCTATACATACACGCCATCCATATGCCCCGCTCACCCAGACTCCTCCTCTCAGCAGCCATCACCCGATGCGATGGACATCGACCGCACGCCTGCGACCCTAGACCCTACCATATTCACTTCGCCCTTCTTCCTCTCAGCCGCGCACACATGGCAGGACCATCTCTTCTCGTCATGGCTGGGCCAGAAAGCGTCAGAAGACCTTGAGAAGTTCAATGAAGGCGCGCGCAATGGCTCCCTTCATGCCCAATGGAAAGACGAAGTATGGGAGAGAGACCGGAAACCGAAGACGCATCCAATCGGCAAAAGGTGGCTACGTCTCTGAAAGGGTGTCGTGGTTCCTGTCTTCATACTGACATCCGCCGTCCACCGTCAGGGGACAGCAGACCATGTTGGACCTGACCATGCTTGCGAAGCAGGGTCTTATTCGACAAGGTGACATACTCGTGTACAAGAGACACTTTGCAAAGTCGAACGCAACTGTCGAGAAGGACTTGCTGGTGGGTCTGTATATCACAAGTAGGGCATAGCACGGGTCGGGTATGGGTATCATGAGGGGGACCCGATCCTTACCCACATCGGACCCGTATTCGCAAGTAGCGGATACGGGTAGGTGCGGGTGCGGGTTCTCGTACGGGTCGCCAGACGGGTGCGTGCGTACATGGAGACGCAATGACCAAACCCGGCGGCTATTGAGGCATGTCAGGATGCGATCTCTCCACATTGCCAGGCCTCAAGGACTGACTGAGGGTGTATAGACCTCGTTCGAGTGGTCTCTACATGGGAGCTCCGCTACGTGAACAAACTCTGACGAGTACGCGGGTACCCGCTTACGGGGGTGACTACGGGTTTTTGCGGGTTACCTCTTCCCTGACCCGTACTCGACATCGGTTCACCCAACCTGTGCAATGCCTTGTATGATATCAGCACCTCATGCACTGACCAACCATCTCCAGATCGACACGATCAACCCCAACTCACACAGCATCACCTTCCTCCTCTCTCCAGGCAGCCAAACCGCGCTGCAGCCCTCGCTCCTCGTCTCCGGCTCGCACGAATTCGACGGAAAGGTCCTGTCAATGGAAGACATCTCGGACCCCGTCGCACTCGAGCGCGGCGTTCTCGACGTCGACGGACGCGTCAACTCTCTGCAGAAGTACGAGGAGGACGTGGCGGCGTGTCCCAGCCCATACACCGCGTCGGGGGCGCCGTCTGACGAGCTCAAGAACCTCATCGCCGTGCGTGCCTGGAAGGCGTTCACCGTATGGCGGTGGCGCGATGAGATGCGAGATCAGGTCGACATGCAGCTGCTATTGAATCGGGGAGGGCGGGAGCTGTCGGCGTCGTTGTTCTATCTTCGAGGTTGCTGTGCGGCCAATTGATCTCTCCTCAGACTTAGTGTACTTTCCCGACCGGTATCTATTGTAACGATATATTCTGTGGCATCATGATGTGTGCGAGGGCGAAAAACCGGCCTTACGAAGCACCAGTATATCGCGAACTCTGTACGATCGTCAACTCGTCTCTGTCCCGATCTTCCTGAGAAGGATCCATACCAAGTTCTGGGCCAGACAAGGTAGCACGGAATCTTACCCTCGTCCCCGTCCCTGGTCCTCCCACTTGGAAGCGACGATATGTCCAAGACCAGCCGTCCGTCTTCCGCTCATCAACCTCCCTCTCCATGCCCACGCGATGATACAGCTCATATCCATGCCTTTCTACCAGCATCAGGGTCAACTCGATGACCCCCTCAGGCTTCGGTGCTCCTCCAGGCGTAGACTGAATGAGCCATGTATCCGGATTGCGGTTCAGGTTTTTCAAGCGTCCCACAACCACCGCCCAAACCTCCCTGTTGTCATACGTCCTTGAAAGCGCTGGGTGCGGAGCAGCGCGAGCGTGCGCCCCGCCCTCGCCGCTCAAGGAAGAGAGGGACGTGACGTCGTGGAGCAAGGCCGCCTTGCCCCAAAAGACGAGGTAGCCGGAGTCGGTCAGCTCGCCCCTCGGCGCGCCCTCAGTGGACCAGCTGTTGCTCTCGAACCCTTTCGTGCCGATCGCCTCGATGGCAGGAAGCCGCCCTCTCCGCGTCTGGATGTACGCCCGCCCGGACACGCTCGTCTCCGGCATCTCGGGCAACGTCGAGAGTTCCCGACAGGGATCCATCTCCGGCGCGATAAAGAGCCACGGCGCATACCCCTGTCCGCGCCGCATGGTCGCCTGGAGTACCGCGATGGTCGCGCGCGTCCGGTCGCCCTTCTGGAAGCGCGAGACGTCGAGCTGGACGCCGAGGAGACCCATGATGCTGAAGACCATGTCCACCGGCCGGGAGGACGACCGTGTGTAGGCTGCGATCCACAGCTTGAGGCCCGTCGCGCCGCTGCCGCCCCCGCGCAGCGCTGTGCGCAGGAGCTGCCCTTCGGGCATGCGGAAGATGCGGAGAGGGAGCCTGTCGGGACTGTGGCGTGCGAGAGCCGGCGCGTGCATGCGCATCCTCCCGAGCATGATCCATGCATGCCACAGCATGCGGTCCAGGTCAGCGGCGGCAGACTCGCCGGGTTCGAGGACTCGTTCGGTGAACTCTCCATGCGTAGTTCTGCTCACGTCTGGACTGCCGAGGACGTTATCACGGAACGACTCGGGGTAGTCTTCTTTCTGGAGCTGATGCTCGAGGAAGTCACGGTAGGAGGCGTGCGTGAGTCCGAACACAACCTTGACTTTCTTCCTTCCGGGAGCTACGGCTTCTTGTAGCGTCCACGCCCGGTCTATCCAGGACGTCGCGTCGTCCAGGCGTGCGAGGCGCACAAGACCTCCCGGGAAGACTAGACAGATCGCGCAGTGACGGTACACGTAGAACATCCGCTGGATCTGCCAGTTCTTGTCAGGCTTGCTGGACTACATGATGCAGAGGCGGTCGAGCCAGAGGTGTGCACAGTTATAAGCACGCGCGGCGATGCACGCAGTCCGGATGACGGAGATGGATATAGCATCGGCGTGTGTAGCACCTGAGACTGAGAACGAGGGAGTCGACGTGCCTTCATGAAGCTGCAGGTCTCGCCAGGGATAGGAGATGGCGGCAAAAGGTGGGAGAGGGTAGGAGGATAGGTCTCTGATCTCGTCTTGAGAGTCGAGTACAGGAGGATACTCGAGAACTTGCAACATGTCCGATTCAAGGAAAGCGTCTACGTCAACCAGACGGAAGTGACAGGGCTCTGCAGTCAAGTCTGCGGGGTCGACGACGCATCCGGGGAGACGAGATGAAGTGACAGAGACGACGACTCGGAAGCCAGGATCGCGTTCGTCCTGGCAATGTTCCGACGATGCCTGGTCGTTCCGAATAGCTTCTGGCTCCCCACCTTCGTCTGAGGATGGAGGACCTAGAGCGCATGATTTTTTGATTGTCGCGAGCAAATAGTGATGCACTCACGATCCGTTGACTTTGTGAGGGCAGCAAAGACCGATGTACATACAGATACAACGAAGCGAGACAGCAGTTGGCCCATCCGAGGTTCAGGATGTCAAATCAGGGTGAGCAAGCCCTGGTGCACCGAGGACCTAGGGCTTGTCCACCACGCGTTCGAAGCATGCCGTGCATGCAATCGCATCTGGATCTGAAACTTTGTAGGAATAGTAAGTATACACCAATACCGTCCCGGACGTACATTGATTCCGCACACTCTGGGGAGCGGACGAACAAGACGGCGAGAATGTTGTTTTTCCGCAATGTCCTGTCCGATTTGGAGACAACGAAGACGACTCGCCGCGAACGGGCGCTCCGCAGGTTGCCTCCGGCCATACGCTCCGCAACGTCCGTTACATTGTCCTCTTCCCTTTCGACGAGTTGAAAACATACATCGAGTCCTCGCTGCACATACTAGGGAGGCGGCTGAAACCCTCAATGTTACTCCCGCTTTCCCTCCTCGCTCTCGTGCAGTCTTTCCTCACACTTGTCGACGCTCAGAACACCCGACTCTCCCTGGATACCGTACAAAGTCTCAACACTACCGCTCTCCCCAACCCGCCTGTCTTCACGATACCTTCCAGCAATGGCCCGCTCTATGTCTCCGTTGCTTTATGCGCCAACTCTAGCAATCCACCACGCCTGTTCGTCACAAACGACACCGGCATCACTCAGCCGAATTTAGGAGACGTGGATAATGTCAATACGTACGAACTCACGATTGGGCCGTTGGGATACGGGAGCTTGATGGCCATGTTTCCAAATAATGGCTTCATCTCGGTGATGAAGGGCAGCACGGAGACGAACTTTGAACTTCTCGTCTCGGCCACAAGTACGTCTTCGTGTCGACTCGGGTGGTCGCGCACTTGCTCACATGCATGTACGCAAAGATGCGACGGCGGACGTAGACTATCCGTTCGTTGGAGACACGACATCCAACCAGGCACTCGTCTTCTCCCCTCCCTTCGACCCCGTGCCAATAGAGCAGCCCTCGTACCCAAACTACATCCTCCCGTCCGCAAACCAGTCACTCCCTGCGGAACCGTCGAACCCCGCGAACTACTCCCTCGTCTTCGGAGAGGGAGCGACCTCAGGCCTCAGAAGTCTGCCGAGGACGACGTGCGCGATACGGGCCGCGGCACGACAGGACACGAAGAACGCCATCACGCTCCTCCCCCCGAACCGGAGCCAGGGCTTGTGGTTGCGCGACTCGCAGGGCTGGCGGTGGCAGTGGTTCATTGGCGGATTGACTCCGAAGATGAACTACACCGCGTTCATGCTGCGAGAGGGCAGACTGGCTGCGTCCCCCCCACTCAGCTTCGTGACAAAGTCAGGTATGTCGCCGTTCTCGCGTGACGTCCCGTCCTCTATGCATAGAGCAACGCACGGGTCGGTTATAGATATCATGAGGCTGACCCGACCCGTACCCGCAGCGCACCCGTAGCCGTGAGTTGCGGGTATGGGTAAGTTGCGGGTACGGTTTTCATACGGGCAGCCAGACGGGTGCGTACACGGGAGACGCCATAGCCAGACCCGGCGGCTATTGAGGAGGTTGGAATGCGACCGTCCTGTATTGTCGGGACCTCAAGGCGCGAACGATATCGGGACCGAGGGTGTGTGGACCTCGTTTGGGCGTATCTCAAACCATAGCAGAGCTCTGCTGCGTGAACATAGACAGGCTTTCACGGGTAGGCCGGCTTTTCGCGGGTTACCTACTCCTTGACCCGTACTCGCACCCGTGCGGGTACATACCCATACCCGTCACGGATTTACCCGACCCGCGCCATGCCCTATCTATGCACCGCGATCTATGTACCGCGTGTTGCAAAGATGTGTACATATTTCGTCCTGGGCCACCGGCCGTACCCTCTCTCCTTGGTGCGATCGGTGGCCCAGAACCTATAGTTTTGCCTACCCACTCATGATGTTGGAACCGTTCTCCTAGTCTGGTCCAGAAGACTGGGAGAGGGTCTATGTAAGTTGCCATCCAGAGTCTCAACCTGGAACTATGGGATGTTGTCCATTGTGACTGTCCCTCTCAAACACGGAAAATGTCATGCCAGAGTGAAGCCAGGGCACCCCTTACTAGACTAGACAATGTCTGATGCTCGTAGTATTTGATACTGACGCACGTCCATTCCAGCGTCCTTCAATTGCCCCCTAGTGCACAACCTCCCATTCTGCCCCTCGGTAGCGTACACCGTCCCGCTCGCCGCACCTCGTCCGCCAGCCACCGCGCACACCGCTAACACGATTCCCCCGGCCATCGCCGACAGCATCACCGAGATCATGGCCAACTTCACCACCACGCTCACCACGCTCGCGTGCGGGCGCGACCACTACAGCCCGCTCGTCACCTGCGCGGACTGCCAGCAGGCGTACCGGACCTGGCTCTGCTCCGTATCCTTCCCGCGGTGCGGCGAGGCCCCTGCCAACTCTACCCTCTCCGCGCGCAAAGACGGCGACGACGACGACGATGATGACACTGACGACGACGACGACGACCCGCCCCCGGTTCCTGCGATCATAGACGTCAAGGCGGGCGCGACCCTGCGGAACCCGGCGCTGCCCCCGTTCGCGTCCGACCACCAGGTGCTGCTGCCGTGTTTGGAGACGTGCAACGCCGCGGACCGCGCGTGTCCTGCGTTCCTAGGGTTCAAGTGCCCGCTCCCGCGCTTCACGGCCGCCAAGAGCTACGGGGTGGGCTATATCGACCGCGGAGATGATGGGACGGTCGGGAAGGGTTCGACGGGGGTCGCGCAGGATGTGTATGGGAACGTATGGTGCAACGGGAGCTGACTGTGCCCCTGGGCTCGAGGATTGAGGAGACGGTGTGTTTGGGTTTCTCTGGGCGTGCGATGCGTTGCTGTGACTTATTGGACCTTGTGTTTGGTGTTGTATTGACGGATTTCGCGAGTTTGTAGGCACAGCCCTCGTCTTCGCCCAATCGCTGGCGGTATGCATCTGAGAGTCGGCAAGTAAATTCGACAAGCCTACGTTCTCGCTCTGGATTCAGACATACCTCGCCATCATCTCGCTTACACAGAGGCCCCCGAGACATTATATGTCGTCCAAGAATTCCGGACTAGTCCCTCCGACTATGCGCAGTTCCATGTCGCGAGGTAGGGCTCTCAGCTAGTAATCGGCGGTACCGTCTTGGACGCCTTTTCATGTTTGAGTTCCTTTTCACGGTCGTAATTGACTCGATATGACGTATCCCTGGAGGCGGAAGTCGAGGAAGTGCCACCTTTGGTTGGAGATGAAAACTCACTTTAATTTCGTGCTGAACGTCCTCCAATCTTCTGAAACCATGTTCATTGCGTTGCAGTCTGGGCCCTTCCCAAAGGTATTATAGCAGTGCCCGGCGATGGCATGTTGGGTGAGAATGATCATAAGAGGTACCTCGCCAAGCTGTGCTTGAACGGCCCGGATTTCCACGAAGGTCGCGCCCACACGGGTATATAAGTCGTAAGTACAGCCACTTTGCAGCCACTCATCACCGGAACCCAGTCCTGCGCATCCACCGTCACGAATCATGCCTCTCGCATTGAAGGCCTCTCGCATCGCGCTCCTAGGCGCAGCATTGATGACAGCGCCCCCAACGGCATACGCATACTACACCCTCAAGCGGCTCGAGGCCACATACCCTCCCTGTCCGCCAGAAACGACCTCCACCCCCGCGCTCCGCACCCCCCGCGACCCCAAGACGCAACGGACGGCATACGCAGACATCTACGCCGCGCGCGTGCCGGCACAAGCCCTCGCCGCCTGCGCGCGCCTCAACGACGGCAACTCCCTGAGCATCGAGGAGGCATGGGCGCGCACGTTCATGGCGAGCCCGATCCTCGACGCCGAGGTCCGCTTGTTCTCACTGGGGCGATCTGCGGGGGACAGCGGCTCGGACGGCTTTCACCCCGGCCAGGCACTCCTGGGCGGGATCCTGGAGGTCTTGCGCGCTCCCGCGCAGGGTGGACAGCCGTTGCTCGTGGGGTGGACGATGCCGCCGGAGCCGGTTGCGTTCTTCAGGCGGATCGCGCGCTGGGGATACCCTTGGAGGTTGATGTCGGGCGGGAGACATGAGGTGAGCGTGGCGGAGGTCGGCCCGGACGGAATGGTGGACGTGCGGTTCTCGGCGGCGCATGATTATGATATCGTCGAGGAGGAGGGGGACAAACAGAAGACGATTCCGGAATGGGTGAAGAGGTGCCACAGGGCGTATGCAATGTGGCTGTTGGACGAGAGAGCTGAGATGTTGAGGAAGGTTGGGACGTCGGATTCGCAGTTGAAGTAATTCATGTGAGATGTCATTTCACTCACACCATGTCTTATTGGAACGGTATGTAGCAAAGGTTCGAGCTGCGACTTGCGTGAGCAGGCATGGGCTACTTGGCACATCGGATTCGCCCTTAGCTAGCCCAGAAAATGATTGACGAGAGGACGACTACTGTAGCTTCCGTTCCTCCTCTCCTATGCCGACACTGCTACTGAAATCGACTATGAAGCAGCGCCTGGCGGACACGACACCAGAGACTGGAACCGTCTTTGGGGTCATCGATGCATCTATCACTAGTCTCGGTGTCGCTGCAGAGATGGTGGTCAAGACTATCGCCGATCTATATGTATGGTGGGCTGTCAGGTTTCTCTACGACCACGGAGATGTCAACGCACGGTCGTCGAATCTGCAGACGACTCCCTCAACCGCAGGATCTTATACAGCTCCGGCGACCTCTCCGCCTGCACTTGCATCGCCTCGACTAGTCGTGTAATTTCGCCTACGACCCTTCGGTCAGGCCGCGCATCACGGACCGAGTTCGTGTTGCCTTCAACATAGGTAGCCATGCTACCACTTTCATCTGTCTCGTCGTCTTCCGATTCACTATGCGCACATCAGTACAGATTACGAGTCGGTTCCGACAAACTCACTTATCAAACCACACCTGACGGGCCCAGAGCTCGATGCGTGCATCCCGTCCAATCGCGCCCAGGAATTGAGTGTCCGCCCGCCAAAAACACTCCCGACGAAGCGGTGTCTCTCGAGGACGAGTGCTGAGACCGCGCGAGAGAACGCGGGCCGTGGAAAAGACGAATCGGCATAGACGCAGCACGTCGTCCGCGCAACCCAGGTCGAACACAGTGTGAGGCACACGTGAGAGACCGCGACGGGCCACGATGTGGATTGCAGGCTGAAAGCACGTTCATCAGCCTTCATCGTTGGTGTTAGGCCACAGGAAAGCGACATACCAGAGTATATTCCCTCTGAGGCTCGGGCTCGATCCACCCAAAGAGGACTTCGCATCTTGTGCCCTTGGTTGGCAAGAGGACACCGACCACTGGTACGGAGTCGAGCGCAAGGACGCGACGTTGGTGAAGCGCGCTGCACATGAGAGGTACGATGTTGGACTCGTCGGCGACACATAGAAGCGGGGTCAAAGGCGTGGGATGAAAGGGGGACGGCAGGATGTGTTGCTGGACAACATGCTCAGGCAGGTCGTCGTAGAGATGTGCTGGAAGAGGATAACGCAGGTCTTGAGGAAAGCCGCAGGATGAAGACGCCATGTCGGAGAAAGTCGCGTGCGAGCCATGCGTATGTAGAGAACTGCCGGTGCTGCATTCGGTGCCCATGGACTGAACATCTTCTGACCCGTGTTGCCCAATTGGTATGCCCTCGAGGCTCCTTGCAAGTCTATCGCTGGGAGGGGAGCCTGCAGCAGAGTGACCCATTACGTCTTCGATCTCGACGTCTACGCTGATCTCAGAGTCACAATCTGTGTCGTGCACCTCATATAGCGTTGTGCCGGAGGATGTGTCAGACGCGCCGAGGCATACATTGCGTCCAGATGCGTTACTGCCAGAAGCGCTCGTGTTGTGGTCAACGTGTCTCAGTGAGGAGGCCCGCTGAAAGACGGAATCTGTGTTCACGGCGGGCACTGCAATCGACGGTGGACTTGGTATTACAGTGGCGGTCAAAAATAATGCCCGCCCCCCAAAATCATGTACTTCCCCATCATGTACATATGTTCTCAGTTAGTTAATATATGCATATACATGCATGTAGAGAAACATTACCATATAGCCTTATTGCGTACAGTCCCTCAGCCTGCGAGCGCGAGAAAGCGAGGGCGCTTATTTTGACGCCTGCCAGCGCACAAGCCTCCGCTGCATTCCTTCTCTTGTTCTCTGCCAACAACAGCCACTATCACTACACCACTTTAATATCTTGCATCACCCCCTTTCACACTTCTTGTCTATACTTATGGTCAAGTGCACACCCACCAAGTGAGCCTGCATCATCGCCCTTCGTAACCCTATCCATGGTTCCCCCCGGTCCTTCACAGAGATTGCCCGGCTGCTCAAGCTGGATCATCGGACGGTCTCCCGGTATGTGGCACAGCATGCACAGAACCCCGACTATTACTACTACACACCCCATCCTGGCCGACCTCGTGTTCTTTCCTCTCAAGACGCCCGTTATGCTGCCCTTGCTATCAGAAGAGGGTCTGCTCGTGATGCAACTGACGCTCAGCGCCAGCTGTTCCCTGATGTCAGTGTCCGCACTGTACGTCGAAGGCTTTGTGAGCAGGGCCTCTATGGGCGGGTGCGGCAGGCCAAGCCGTATCTCAAGCCGATCCATGTGGAGAAGCAGAAGAAGTGGGCGGAGGAGCATGCAGATTGGGGGTTGGATCAGTGGAAGGGTGTATGGTTCTCAGACGAGACAAAGGTCAATCTCTTTGGCTCAGATGGGAGGCAGTACTGCCGTAGAAGGGTTGGGGAGGAATTCCTGGACAGGAATGTGAAGAAGAAGGTCAAGCACGGTGGAGGCAGTTTGATGGTCTGGGAATGCATCACTCCTTCTGTCGTCGGTCGCCTACACCGGGTCGTAGGGAACATGGACTCAGAACAGTACTGCTCTATCTTGGAGCAGTCTCTCCTGGGTACCATTCAAGACTACTCCTCTTCCCCTGGCTCCTTCCTCTTCCAGCAGGACAACGATTCAAAACATCGATCGAAGTCTACGCAGCGCTGGTTATGTGACCACAACATTCCCCTGTTGGACTGGCCTCCCAACTCACCTGACATGAACATCATAGAGCATGTCTGGAGCCAGCTCAAGCTTCATCTCAGCAAGTGTCGCCCTCTTCCTCAGAATCTGGACCAGTTATGGGAGGCAGTGCAGCAGGAGTGGTATGGACTTGATACTTCTTACATTCAGCAGCTTTATGAGACTCTTCCTGAACGTGTACACTCTCTTAGAGCTGCTCGTGGCTCTCATACACGGTACTAGACTAGTCGTAGTTTTGTGCTGATTTTATTCCAATTTTTTGTTTACTTGTACTGCACTACTTAGAGTAGTAAAATCACAGTCATTCAATTCTTACTTACACAACCCCTTCAATTCAGTCTCAAACTATATGGTTCTTTTTGTGCATGATAGACCATATGGTAAGCTACTATTATGCAACAAAAGATATTCTTCAATGTATGTATCTGCATGGGAAATACTTAATCTTTGCGCGTGAAGCGCAGCGGGCATTATTTTTGACCGCCACTGTATGCCTGGTGATAGAGAGGTGTCATGAGCATAGACGGATGACATGCTAGAACAAACCTACATGAGATGGCGGCTGGCATCAGGGCCAACAATGAAGCGGTGCCGCCAGCGGACGAGTACCCTCTTGTCCTTGACCGCGGTACTGACCGACCTCCCGGTCTGGGTTTGACGTACCTGCAGTTGAAGCTGGGCGGTCTCAGTGATACCCGCTCAAAGACTGCGAATGGGCACTACCCACTAGTTCACGACCTCAGGGACGGCCTCGTCCACGACGCTGGAGAGAACATGTGTCCAAGGAAACTGTACGTCAGCACTTGTACTGGACTTCTGCCACGTAGGAGTACGCATGAAATTGTCAAGCTCGGGACGGCAAGTAGGGATGAACAGATGGGTCGCAACACAGGCCACCTGCGAAGGCCAAGGATGGTGGCCGCCAATAAAATCGATGGAGACGTTGTGGTCAGTTGCCCAGCGGCGGAGGACATCGTCACGGTCCAGTTCGATCTGCAGCAGTGACATCGTGGCTGCCAGGTCAGCGAGAAGAGCATACCGACAAGTAAGCGAAGCGCGACTCACTTGCCTGTTCCTTTCGACCGCGTCCCGGCTTCACGCCGCTGTACGTCATGCTCCGGTGAAAGGGCATGGCACTTACCCTTGCTTGCCGATAGTGATGTCGCACAACGAAGGGCTCGATTGCAACGCGTGGTGAAGTGCAGCGAATGAAAGCGTCTTAGTACAATTACAATCACACGTACATGTTCCCTCGTCCGGATAGCAACAGCGTATCGTCTAGCTCGTGTCCATGGCCTCGCCCTCCCCTCCAATATGTGTGATGTCCTCTTCTACAACGAGTGCACGGATCTCTTCTTTCTTGAAGTCCGTCGTCCCACGACGGAAGGTGTACGAGCGCTCCTTCTGGACGCGCTCGTTCGGTTTGACGAAGTTACGGAGCATTTCGGTGTGTGATGCGGTGATCACACATGCGTCCACGTTCGAGCCGGATCCCAGGTCGTTGAAGATACCTGCGGATATTGCGGCGCAGACGAGATCGAGCGCCTCTGCACGCTAGAGGGAACGAATGTTGGCAGTCGTACATGGTTTCTATAAAGGAGGCTCATACCTCCATGTTCGGTTTCCACTGTGCCTCAAATACTGCCATTGCTGCCAGACTACCTGAGCCCATGGTGACGTACGGGAGCTTGTCGGTCGAACCGTGAGGGTGGATGGTGAATAACTGGGGCCCGGTCGCGTCGACGCCACCAAGTACGAGTGCAGCACCGATGTGCCCTTGGTACCTGACATCTAATGAGAATCGGCGACTGCACACAATTGTAAATCACATACCGGAAGAGCATTTGTTTGAGCATGGTCATGGCAGTTACGACCCGAGGCTTGCGGCCGGTCGAAAGCGCATGGAGCTCCATATTTGATGAGATGAGGGCGGTAGTGAACTCTGTGTCTGCAGCCGTTCCTGCGCCACAGCAGCGAATGTTGTCTGTGATGTAGTGGATCTAACACGTTGATCAGGCCCACTGTAGGTTCGCGCAGCGGGTATATGGACATACCTTCTCGCAGTTCTTGTCCGCGACGATGGGACCTTCTGTCGCTCGAGTATCCGCACCCAGAATAATACCATCCTTGAAGAGGCAGCCGACGATAGTGGTACCGGTGCTGGTGGCCTTTGGTAGTGGGATACCGCGCTCGGTCAAGAAGTTGTTCCTGCACATGGGGTGTCAGGAAGACTAGAGAGACTAGATGCTGGAATGAATCGCATACCGGACTTCGTTGGTAAAGTCAAAGCCAGGCCCTGAATACACTGACGCAGCTGCCATGTTGTATGCAAGTCCAGAGAGAGGGAAGACGAGGAGGAGGAGGGCGAGGGAGAGTTACGCGTCTTGAGCTCAGGACCGCGTCAGTGCATGCGCGTCGGGCCAGACCCCGGACACTCTGCTCGCGCGTTCCAGTTCCAGGCCAGAGCCGCCGCCGCTCATCCTCCCTACGCAGCTGCACAGCGTCCAAAGCCTCTTGTGTTCTACCTCTCCCGCCCACCCACTCCCACACCTATCTCTCCTCTACTCACCACCATGGACGGCTGGACAAAGCTCTCATCTGGCATTGCGGGCCTCAACCTCGGCCAGTCCGCGAACAAGCTCGCGAAGGGCTTCCAATCAAGCGTGCAGGCAACAAGGGAGCGTCTTGGCCAGGTCGCCCCGGAGGAGATAACAGAGCTGCCTCAGGGTCAGTCTGTCGCCCCCACTGACGAGCATGGCAACTGAACATCACGGATGCCGCAGAGTACAAGGATCTCGAGGCTCGCGTCGACAGTCTCCGAACGGCGCACCTCACTCTGCTCAAGTGCGTTCTCCTGTCCTCGTTGGGTGTCCTTCCGAGTCCTCATCAGCGTCGCACGTAGGGTTACGAAGGTTTACGAGTCCGAGACCTATGACTATCCCACTCAGATCCAAGAGTCTATCACCGAGCTCGGTACCACCATCGGGCACGGCATCACCAACTTCGCCGCTGCCAACCTCAAGGGGACCAACCTCCCGACCCCGGAACCTGTCGCCGACGCCGCCCCCCAGCACAAGACGCTTCCTCATGCGATCGGACGCGCCGCTACGACTGCGGCCGCCGCCGTTCAGTCCACTGCCGGAGCCGGCGAGGACAAGCTCGGCAAGGCTCTTCACTCGTACTCGACCGCGTGGGAGAAAATCGCCGACGCGCGCGTCGAGCAGGATGCCGCCGTGCGCGAGCGGTTCCTCCTGCCGTGGCAGACGACGCTGTCGACCAGCATCGCGGTCGCGATGAAGGCACGTCAGGCGGTCCGCGTGAGCAGACTCGAGTTGGATGCTGCGAAGCAGACGTGAGTAGTGGACGCGCCATACCATGGGATTGGCTGCCCTGGAATCACACTGACGTGCTTTTGGCCACGGTACAGTTTGAAGAACGCGAGCCAGGCGAAGCAGGAGGCCGCCCGACTGGAGGTGGAGAACGCTGAAGACGATCTTGTGCAGAAGACGGAGGTTGCGATTACGCTCATGAAGACCGTGCTTGAGAACGTGCGTATCCCCGCCGTCGGTGACACGGTATAATTCTCTTACCCACACAATCCGACAGCCGGAGCCAATCAAGAATCTGAACGAGCTCGCGAAGGCTCAGGTGAGGGCATTGTACCGGTCGCATGCACGTGCGCTGACTGACAACATCCGCCTTCAGCTCATGTTCTACGCCACTGCCGCAGAAGCACTCTCGACCGTTCAAGGCGAAATCGAGGAGCTCAGTGTCGCAGCTGAGGGCGAGTACCGGTACGCATTCCTCAACAGCCGTCCGTCTGAAACGCTCGCCGAGCCTCAATGATCGTTCAGGAAATCGCGCGACCATTAAATCCAATCCTGCCTCGCACGCTCGATATGACGGACCTGTACGCTGTGCCCCTGCGCTTTGTCTTTGTATGCCATCTATTTTCGGCGGACAATCTATTCGCCGCGTCCCCACCGCTGTATCATCGTTCATGATCCATGAGATCTGGCTCCTCCAGACGGGGCGGAATGTATGTATTGTAGTGCTAGCTACTTGTGCGCATTGTTTCGCTCTGGCTTCGTTTGGCCATGATATCACTCGTCGTGGTCTCTGATATTAAGTTACTGCCCATCGATACCGCCCGCGGCCAGCCCGTTTCGCGGGGATTGCCGAACGGTGTGGCGCATGTTACGGTGGCGGGAATAACTGCCTAGTTCTTAACAAATGTTAATAACAACGTTATTAACATGCGTTAATAACGCGTTAATAACTCGGTCCGGGTTTTGCACCAGTTACTAACTTAGCGCTTCTACAGGCGCTTGCACACTACCAGGCTCGAATGATTCGTCTGTGCTGCCAGTCATCTTGTGATAGTCAGTCCACAATTGGCAGCGGGTGACACCTGTTTTCTAGTAGATTGCGAGGGAACTCAAGCTCAGGTACGACGTCCTTCTCAAAACACCGTCAGACTATGGGTCACCCTGAGCGCCGACTAGATTGCCCAGACTCCCGGGTCGCTCGCGCAACAATTAGAGAGCCAAACTTCATCAACCCAGCTGTAAAATTTCTGCAAATATAGAGCTACAGTCAGATTAATACGCTGGTCATTGATAACTGCTTCAGATGGAGGTTGAGGATTCTAGGGAAAGCAGCCTGCGCCTCGGCCATACCAGCTTAGCCTGATAGCATAAGCGCCCATGTTATTAACTGTTATTAACCCGTTACTAACTCGGGGGGATCCTGCCGGTTAATAACATGGTCATTAACCGCCCGAGGAGTTATTCCCGCCACCGTAGCGCATGTGATTGAGAGGATTGACTCGGATCCGAGTCGAGTATCGGCCACTGCTGCGAATCAATACTAACCACCACCTGCCTCGTATCTGTTGTAGTCGTCCAAGATGTCGCTCAACCCAGCAGGAACCGTCCTCCAGCCAGAGATTGATCCTCAATCGCAGACGACTCTCATTCCACACAATCAGCAACCCCTCGTGATCCGTACATATCCATCCGATTCTCAGCTCCAGAAGAGCATCCAGAACGCGGCCGCAGCGCAGGAGAAATGGGCGCGGGTCCCTCTGACGAATCGCATCGCGATCGGTCGCAAGTTTATGGTGATTCCACAGTCGTATCTCGGAGAGCGTAGCATTGACGCCTACTGCCTCAGGAAGAGTTCAGCAACATGCAGAAAGACATCCCATTGGAGCTCACTCTTCAGATGGGGCGGTAAGAACGCCATAGTCAGAGATGAAATAATCAATTGACAATGACATTGGTGCAGCCCGGTTTCGCAAGGCGCTGGTGAAGTGCGCGGCACCCTCGAGCGTGCAGACTACATGCTCTCGATCGCGGAGTCCGCGCTCGCCGATGTCTCTCTCGCAGACTCTGACAAGCCCGGCTTCAAGCGCTACATCAAGCGCACCCCTATGGGCGTCGTGCTCGTCATCGCCCCATGGAAGTACGCCAGTTCCTCCAGACACTGATATCCAGGACGCGATATTGATACCCTATCGCGTCAGCTACCCATACCTCGTCATGGTCAACTCCGTGCTACCAGCGCTCGTGGCCGGCAATGCGGTCATCCTCAAGCCTTCCCCGCAAACGCCCCTCGCCGCGGAGCGCTTCGCACTCGCGTTCCACAACGCGGGCGTACCCAAGGACGTCCTCCAAGTCCTCCACCTCAGCCCCGAGTTGACGACCAAAGCGGTGCAGAACCCGCTTGTCGACTTTGTTGCGTTCACGGGGAGCGTCGCGGGTGGTCGTGCCGTAGACATCGCTGCGGCGCAGGCCCAGAGCTTCAAGGGTGTCGGACTCGAAGTAAGCCCTGATATCTGATAATAGCCATCGTGAGCTGGTCTTCACAAGTGGTGCACGCAGCTTGGTGGGAAGGACCCTGCTTACGTTCGCCCGGACGCCGATCTTGACTACACCGTGGCGGAGCTCGTCGACGGTAAGGATTTGATCAAGGCTGTGCACCTAGAAGCTGAATACAGACGTCGTGTCCAGGCGCTATGTTTAACTCTGGGCAGAGTTGCTGTTCCATCGAGGTGACTTGAGCCGTGCTTACTACCGTATCCTGGCTGACCAGGAACGATCCACAGCGCATATACGTACATGAATCCATATATGACGAGTTCGTGAAGAAGTTCGTCGAGATCACGAAGGTTTGTAGTATACCACGAGTCCCCATCCATAGTTTCGATGCTCAAGAACGTCTCCAGAGATACAGGCTCGGTGATCCGACAGAAGCTGAGACGAACCTCGGGCCAGTATGCAGCGTCGCAAGTGCTGAGAGGATACGCAAGCAAGTGGACGCTGCCGGTCAGCTGTCCAATACATTCCAGTTCAAGGGATTCCAACTCACACCTACGTGTAGTCAAAGCTGGGGCAAAGGCCCTCATCCCTGAGGACTTGTTCCCCGTCGCACAATCGTGAGTCTATCAAAGTTCGCATATCTCACCTGTAGTGCATTGACAGCCTTCTAGTGGCACTGCGTTTGTAGCTCCCCAAGTGCTCGTTGATGTGAATCACTGTACGTCTCTGCACTCTTCTTCGACTGTCCATGCGCCATTCGCTCACAACGCCTTCCCTGATAGCCATGGAAATTATGATGGTCCGTCGCAACATCCTGTCCGAAAGACTCAGTCATATACTCACCCTCAACCCTCAGGAGGAAACCTTCGGCCCCGTCATCGGCATCCAGAAGGTCGCGTCCGACGTCGAGGCGATCGCGCTAATGAACGACTCGCCGTACGGCCTCACGGCCTCGATCTGGACCAACGCGGCCGCGAACCCCGAGTCGGAGCAGGCGTTCCTCCAGATGGTCGACGAGCTCCAGACGGGGACCGTGTTCCTCAACCGCTGCGACTACCTCGACCCCGCGCTTGCGTGGACGGGCGTTAAGAACAGCGGGCGGGGGGTCAGCTTGAGCAAGTTCGGGTACGACCAGCTCACGAGGGCGAAGTCGGTGCATATGAAGATCAAGACGGCGCAGTGATGGTCGTACATGAAGATAGGAATCGACGCCGCTGTCACGATGTTGTCGAATGTATGTCAATGTATGCGTAGGTATCGAGAACTGGGGCTCGGCAAAGCAACGACAAAACCTAACGTGATAACCTTCTTACGTTCTTCTGCTCGCGTCTCTCGTGCACACTCATCCCAGGTGATCGGACAAGGATGCCCCGCTCTGCGCAATGGTGATTATCGCAGACACGCGGTGCCAGTGGACAGACATTTTGAGCACTTCAGGCAACGCAATGGAAGATAGCAGCCAGACTTCAGATACTTCAGCCTCCCGACACCGATCAAAGGCGCACTTCAAAGTGATACATATATTGCGAATGTCTTCCGAACTCTTACATGCCTACAGCCATACTTGATTTCCGTGATGGGAAAGGAATGCGCCAGTGTCCTCCGGCCCAAGTTTCGCGATAACCTCCAGCACCGACCGAATAGACGTTTCGGGCGTAAGAGGGAGCCCGTCCCAGCTCGGCTGGTACTTCTTGAACGCCGGAACAAGCGCCTTGAAGGCCTCGATGTCTTCCGGGGTCGCTGCATGGGGCACCCAGTGAGTACTCAGTCTCCACTCATGGCACGGTACTGCAACACCCAGTTAAGAGGCAACGCAAGAGAGACACTCACGGGGCTTCTCGGCTGTGTTAACGAACCCGGGGCTGAGCGCGACGAACGTGAAGCCCTCGGGGCGGAGCGCGGCGGCGAACTCGGCGACGAGCATGTTCAGCGCGGCCTTGGAGATCGCGTACTGCGGGTTGAACGCCACGCCGGTGCCGAGGATGACGTCCGTCGCGGCGAGCCCGGTCGAGATAGAGATCACCTTCTTGGTCGGGCCCGCGCGGAGGAGGGGCAGGAAGGCGTTCGTGGCGTGTGCGACGCCGACGACGTTCGTGCGGAACTGCCAGTGTGGTGGAGGGGAGGGAGGATGTCAGCGGAGTTCCTCCGTGGACCGCAGCTAGGCGGAGACTTACAGCGGCGACGAGGTGGTCTTCGAGAATCTTCGCGTCAGGGCTGGTTTCCAAGCACGTACAACATCAGCAACTTCAAGTCGGAGAGCATGCTGAGCTCAGGGTTTTACTCACAACTCGTTTATCTTGTGGTTCGAGTGCTCGCCAGTGACGTACGCGCCGTTGTTGATGAGGACGTCGAGCGTCCCTCCCGTCACTTTCGCGACGCTCTCCGCAGCGGCCTTCCCAAATTTCGCGTGAGTAGACCGTACACGCACATCGCGGAACTTCGTCCGTCCGACTCCTCATAGTCATGGTTGCTCACCTTCAGGGTGTCCACACTGTTGAGGTCGGCCTGTAGTAGGTGCACGTTAGGGCTGGACTTCTGCAGCTCGACGAGCTTTGCCGAGCTCTGGGGGCTACGGAATGTGGCAAAGACAACGTTTTGCTTGTCCTGACTCAGTTGGCGGACGAACTCGAGCTAGCAAAGGAGCAGGTCCCTGTCAGATTCATCGAGATGCCAATGAATAGTAAGACGGCGTACCCCAAGACCTCGTGTAGCTCCGACAATCACGTAGGAAGGCATATTATAGTTGTCAAGCTTGTTCTAACGAGAGGGTGTCCGAATCTCCGAGAGGTGGTGGTGATTTTAGTAGCGCGAGAGGCTGCAGCTTGCTGATGCTAGGTCCACTTGGCGACTTGCATCCCCAAGCTTTTATACTTTCCCGTGAGACGTCCTAAGCCTTGCATGGCATGGACGGCAGGCCTGTTCACAGTGAGAACATAGAGACCTACCTAATACGGAAACCCCGGAGGGCGGAGGTAAGTAAGCTCTTACAAAGCGAACTCATCGATGACGCCCCGCGCGGCCTTCGACTCCTCAGGCTGCAGGGCCTTGTTCATGGTATCCCGGGAGCAAATGCATGGTGGCGATCCGAGGAACGTATGCGTATACAATTTGCTAAGCTGCGCATGATAAGCCCCTGGGTTTTCGGGTGTCAGTGTACAGACATTCTATCAGAGCTCTGTCGGAGAGGTTCTCACTGGCAGCTGCGTGCGTCGAAAAGCCATGAGGGTCACGTCGTCTCACAGAGATTCTGAGCGGGACTCGGCATTTGGCAGTCTCGTAGGGATGTGCCTATACGCTTAGTCAGCACATAGGTAGTATATAAAGTTGTTCTGAGTAATCTTCCCGCTTGCAGAGCTCGGCCAAATGCAAAACATTCTGTTCATCGCACGGCTCCTCCGCGAACTTCGACAGTCAATGCCTGCGTCTTGGGTGTCGTTGGTTGGCGATCCATGTCTTTAGCCGTCTGAAGTGGTTCCAAGTCCGAACGTGTACACCGCACCGGCCGGCTCAAGCTCCAAATCAGAGGACTTTGGGAACGAGACTATCGAGTACCCTCCCTTGCCTTCCTTCGCGTGCTCATCACTCGGTGAGTTATGCCAGGCGGTAATCATTTATGGCTGTCGATAGAGTCGTATGCAAGAATGTGTTTGAGAGTTTGTAGATAGTGATGCATATGCATCCTCGTTGCTTTTTCCCTTCAATCCGGATTGATATCGCATAGCCAAGAAGCGGCTCCCCCGGAACCTCAGACCAATGCACAGTGGAGACTGCCTGCCGTGCGTGAACATATTGGTAGCCGAGTGTAACGACGCCGTCAAGTGAATGTCAATGTATGTATAAATTGTTTCCGTCATCCTGAGACTTGACCCTCTTGCAGTCCAATCCTTGCCGATGACGACTCTGGTATGTATAGAGACGATGCGAATCCTAAGTGACAGTGCCGTTTGATGTGGATCCCAGCCACGAACCCAGCCAAAGGGATGGTGCGGCGTGCCTGTCACTCAGTACTCAGTACTCAGCCGTAGGTGACATGATGTCGTATACCGCGCGATGGCTAGAGGACCGACCTGAGCACTTCAAGCCCATGCAATGCAAAATGGTAGCCAGAATGCAAACTATAACCTGCGGACACGCAAAGTTCACTCTAAACGGATCAGTTTACATTGCGATCGTGTTTGGCACTCTTGCACGCCTACAGCCAGACTTGGTTGCCGTGATGGGAAAGGAGCGCGCCCGATTCCTCCGGCCCAACCTTCGCGATCACCTCCCGCACCATCCGGACAGACGTCTCGGGCGTAAGCGGGACCCCATCCCAGCTCGGCTGGTATTTGTGAAACGCGCCAAAGACCGCCTTGTAGGCCTCAATCTCCTCCGGGGTAGCTGCGAGCGAGTCGTCAGTCAGCCCTCCTTCCGCACAAGGAACCCCCCCCCCTCCAGGGAAAGAAAAAGAGAGACTCACGAGGCTTCTCGGCCGTGTTGACGACCCCGGGGCTGATTGCGACGAACGTAAAGCCCTCGGGGCGGAGCGCGACGGCAAACTCGGCGACGAGCATGTTCAGCGCGGCCTTGGAGATCGCGTACTGCGGGTTGAACGACATGCCGCTCCCGAGGATGACCTCGCGCGCGCCGACCCCGGTGGTAATCGAGACCACCTTCTTGGTAGCGCCCGCGCGGAGGAGGGGCAGGAAGGCGTTCGTGGCGTGCGCGACGCCGACGACGTTCGTGCGGAACTGGTGGGGTGTTGAAGAGGGGAAGGTCAGCGGACAGACGAGGACGTGACAGGGAATGAGGGGTTGGAGATAGCCCCCTCCCTCGCAGGGAGAATGGGTGCCAGAGACTTACCGCTGAGACGAGGCTGTCTTCGAGAGTTTTCGCGTCGGGGCTGATTTTCAGAGTCACGCACGGCGTCAGCAAGTCGTACGGAGTGGAGGTGCCGAGCAAGGTCCCACTCACAAGTTGGAGAGGTTGTAGTGGGAGTGCGCGCCATAGACGTACGCGCCGTTGTTGATGAGATAGTCGAGGCTCCCACCCGTCACTTCTGCGACGCGTGCCGCAGCGGCCTGGCCAACCGTCGCGTTAGCGTGGTGCACGAGTACGATGCGGAACCTCGTTCTGCCGGCGCCGCATCGGAGTTGAACTGACGCACCTGCAGGGTGTTCACGTCGTCGAGATCGGCCTGCACGAGGTGCAGGTTGGAGTTGGACTTCTGGAGCTCGACGAGCTTGGCGGAGCTCTGCGGGCTACGGAACGTAGCGAAGACGACGTTGTCCTTGTCCTGACTTAGCTGACGGACAAACTCGAACTAAATGCATGACCTGTCAGATTCCAGAGCGCGCCGCGGCCCACCAGAAAATGTTCCAACATACCCCAAGGCCTCGTGAAGCTCCGACAACGACGTAGGAAGGCATGTTATACGTTCGAAAGGTGGGTTTGTTTAGAGGATGTCCGAGGCGGAAATGGCGCGAGAGGCTGTAGCTTGCTGATGCTGGGTGGACTTGAAGATGTGCATCCTCAGCTTATATACCGTCTCCTAAGGGGCCCCACAGCTGATCCAGATGCTGCGTCCCATCTTGAAGGCCCGATCACGATGCGAACATATAGACCTGCCTGATCCAGAAAGTCCGGGAGGCGGAGGTGAGTAAGCTGTTATGCATTATGACGGCTGCCAGTGCACGGCACACGATTCTACCGTCGTTCTCGCCCAGGAGGCTGAAGCACTTTGATTTATGGTGCTCGGCTGGTCAGTCTCGCACCGCTTTGACCAGGGCATTGATGGCCACCATAGAGCGAGCGATGATCGATGAGCTGTGAGGCGGTCTGAAATGCAATTTGGCCACCGGCGGGACATGTGGGTCGTAGTGCTTGATCGAGGCATAGACGCCGCCCCCGTAGATCTATGAAGATATTTTCATACACAGAGTCGCCGCGCCTTGTTTGCGAAGAAACCAACAGGGGAACGACGCAGACGACTAGTGAGCAGGGAAAAGAGACGGGGCCGTTGCAAGTCATGGGCTTCTACTCATACCGGGTCCCAGAGCGACCGAGGCGCCGCGATATTCGGTGCGCCCCGTCGAAGACGCCCTCGACGTCGTTGTCCTCGCTTCCGTATACGCTAATGAGTGACTATCCGTAAGGTGTTTAGATACTAGTTTAGAGACTCTAGAACTCGGCAGCGAGACGAGTGGCGCTTCGAGCGTGACAATTTCAAAGTCCGATGTCTCTTCCAAACGAGCCCTACCTGTTCTAAACCTTGAGATTTGGAAAGGGGGGTACCCCCCCTTTCCAAATTTCTAAACGGTTTCTAAACCTCGCTTAGGACGTCTTGCTCCACTCTCCATATCCCGTACCTACTCGTTATGGGAGAAAGCGCATGATCCGCTGAGGCAATGAGGCCTGTCGGACGTGGCTCTAGATCTAGAAAGTTGGTATCTAAACGTGTGCGCTTATGCGTTACGGAATACATCACGCCCGTCTCACGGTGGGGCTGTCACACTTTTCACGGCCCGCCATCTAGCAAAAGTTGTATCCAAATCGTTACGGATAGTCACTCAATGGAGCGGTGGCGCTGACGCTGCATCTCATCGGTCAAGTCATTGCACCCAGCGGCCCCCTGATCACCCCGACGCGGTACACCGTACTCGATGCGTCGTGAAAATGAAAGCGGGTATAGAGTGAAGGTAGGCAGTATCTCACCTGTGTCTGAGTGAGGTGCGTTCGACTCTGAACGCGACCACCAAAACCGGATGGGAACGAGGCGATCGTGCACTCTCGTCTTGCTTCGCGTGATGCTCACCGCGTAGAACAAATCGGACTTTCATGCTGTGGCGGTGATGGTGCAATAGGGTCGGTCAACGTTGTATACAGGACAGCGTGTTAATGCTGGTAGATAGTGATACATGCTTCCTCGTCGATATCGGACAGCGAGATATTTGAAGCTGCCGTTCTGGAAACCCCGAACAGATTTCCGAGGGGATTCTACTTGCGGGAAACGGTAGCCGTGATGAGACCGCTGTGAATGCACCGTCTGAATTAGTGGGAAGCTCTTCGATAGACAGGTGAAACTATGTACCTCGGCGCCGCAAGAGGAACGAACACCTCCGCCTTGGGCCTGTGGTTGAACCAACGATAAGTAAGGCATCCGCAGGAGGCACAAGGAATAAGAAGGGGACATACGGAGACATGTTGTCGATACCGATGTACTTCATGTCGACAGGGACGTAGTGCTTGTTCGGGAGCTTGTAAGTCACGCTGGTGACGTGAGGGTTCTCCGCGACGATGCGCTGGCCCATCTTGTAGAGAGTGGCCTGTATACGTTCTGTCAGCGCGTTGCAAGTATGATCGAGCGGGTGAAGGGCCGTACTTGGACGCTCGCGCTGTTGTCGATTGCGAAGACCTCCAGGGTGATCTCACGCGTGGACGCTGCGAGCGCGTCGCCGTCCCAGGGAGTGCCCTTGGCCGCATCTCCAGACAAGGGCGCCTCGAATACTTTGCCCTCCCCGTCCGCGGGCTTGGGGATGCTGATGGGCGCGAAGGTGTAGGTAAGGTCGACTGAGGTGGAGAAGATGCGGTCGTTGACCTCGACGAGGGTGGTGTACTCGTCTCGGACAAAGTTCTCAAAGGCGGATTCGGTCGTCTTGATGACGAGCAGGTCCCTCAATCCCGAGGTCACTTTGGCCGTGATCTTGTCCTTGCCGGCGGTGGCGTCAATCTACGGGACACAGCAGACGGAGACAAGTCAGGTGAGATTGCCGAACACACAGGAAAGCGATGGAGGATCGCGACGTACTTCGACATCCACCGTACGCTTCTCGTCTCCGTCTCGGTAGAATGAGTGCGGGTGAGGCTTGGGAGTCTGGCCGGCACCCTGAGAGATGGGGATGCGCTGCCACCGGAGCTGCTCAACAGTGATGAAGGCCTTCTTCAGGTGAGCGTACTTGGAGACGAGGTGGGTTCCGAGATGGATAGCGAAGCGCTCGGGGACAAGGACATGAGGGGATGTCTTGGCGAGGACTAGCGGAGAGGGAGTTTAGGAGTCTTGCGGGAATGATCAGTGTGCGAACAGCCTACAATAGGTGATATTTTTGACTGTTTGAAGGTAGACGAGTGAGAAGGGAGCAGGTGTATGTTAAGGGAGACGTACTAGAGTCTGTGGCTACCACGACCGAGTTGTCTGCCTGAGTGTAGCTGCACGGATGACGGGATCGGGTTTGAATAGGATGGCGAGAGACTCTTGGGACTATGGGATGACAGACCTGATCTCTATGTCACCCTCTACGAGAGCAGTCACATTGTACTCGACGATGGTGTGCCATGAGCCATCGCGAACGACGCGGAGGACGCGAACCTTGTCCTTGCCGTAGCGAGCGTGAGAGAGGTAGGAGGACATGGCGAGAGGAGACTGAGAAGAGGATGATGGGTTCAGTTGGATGGATGGTGGACTATAAGTACTCTCGAAGTCCTCCGCGGGTCGCTTCGAGCGGCAGGCAAGTCGAGTCGAGAGTGTAGGAGGCCGTGAGCGGACTGGCCTCGACTCCCCACCCTGCGATCAGCGTTATCTTATCTCTCCGCCCTGGCACGGACAGTTTGCCTGCATATGTTATGTTGGTGCGGCCTGGGTTTGGGAGGTACATAGTCGATATCGGGCGGATGGTTTGAGAGGAAGGAAAAGGAGGGCATTTCGGGAGGTCAGAGGCAAGATCAGACAGCTCTCTGCCGCCACTTCGCGTACTGGCATGATCAGTACATTCGCTTATGGGCGCTCATTCATCCAACAGTCCGTTGGAGTCGTGCAGACACGAAGCCGGCGAGAACGAGTTCTCTATAAACTGTGAACCAATCAACTGGCAGGCCACGCTTTCGAGTTCGAATCTCACACCGCTCGTAGACCAACACCTTCCATGCTTCCTTCATAACACAACCTCGCAATACGATTACTGATCCTCATACTTTCATCATATATACCCCCGCTTTTCACTATGAACTCCGCCAAACCCGCTACCACCAACGTCCCGTCCCTGGTCTCGATTACCCCTCTTGTTCCTTTTCCTTGACCAAATGATTCGGAGTCGCGCTTGCATCACATTAAATACGGAAAGCCACTTCGTAGGCATCCCAACGCCACGGCGCACTACGGACCTGATGTGATAGGGGCTCAGCACCACAGTAGGTGAGTGGTCAACATGCATGATCAAGGTCTAACACCATTGCCAACGAAATGTGCTCAACGGTACAGATGCGCCGCGCACGCATGTTCGCACAGGCCCTACCTTCACCAAAGGCACACAATGACGACGACTAGCTCCCTCTTCAATCTTGAGCTCCACGCCGGGCAAGCACCAGTATCTGCCCGGCCAGAATGCAGTGTCATCGTCGGTCAACTATGCAAAGTGGCATTCAACCGACACCAGAGATGCCGATGGTCCCTGTACTGTCTCACGATGTGTACGAACGCACCTGCTGCTATGAGGATGTTGATGGCAGACATCAGCTACGTCGGATGCTACCGCGGGGTGAGCGCAGCAGATTACTTGGAACATTAGCCTAGAGGTGGTGTAGACAGCGACGACATGCATCATGAACTCGCCGTAGGTTGCGCTTTCTCCAGCGCGCCCTCCTTGTCTGCGCCCACAGCGGCGGCCAGCTCCTGCTTCACAATCTGTTCACCCAACGCCTTGACCTTCTCCGCCCTCAGCTGCTCATCCACCCTCATCTTGCCCATGACGGCCTCGAGTGTCTTCTGACCGACGCCCACCGGGGCCCTCGTCCACTTGACGGTCCTCAAGCCGACGCCGGGCGCGAGGTGCTTCTCGATGTACTGCACGAGCATGTCTACGACCTCCGGGCTCGCATCCCAGGCCTTGACGACGCGCTTGTGCGTCCTCCGCTCAAAGTTCTCCTGCGACTTCTTGTGCACGAACGGCCCCCGGAGCACCGTCCACAGCCGGCGCTGGGTGGGGAGATGCACGGGCTTGGAGACGGGCACGCCGAGCGCCGACGCAGCATGGCTCGCGAAGTGGACGAAGAAGTCTAGGAGGCGGGGATGGTAGGAGCGGAAGTGGAAGGTCGCGACGGGGATCCCATGCGTTTTGGGGAGGTAGTGGGGTGGCTTCACGCTCCGGCCGTGGACGATGCTGGCTGCATACTGAGGTTCGGTTATATTTGGCACCGATACTGCAGACGAGGACGAGGCCGACGCAGGCGGCCTGTTGGAGGACATAAATTGGCAGGGTTCACAAGACGTGATTTGAGAAAGACACGTACAGAGTGGATGTGCTATTGAAGCGAAGGCATCGTTGGACTACTGAAACCGCATTTCTGCAAGAGCGAGGAAACATATTTTGCAAGGCTGAACGCGAGGGGAACAATGAGAGGACTCGGAACGAAAGGGTCGGCGTTGGTGGAAAGCACAATGCTGTCGGGCGGCTAAACTTCAGAGCAGCAGTCCCACGAAAGGCATCCCATTCTTCCAGACGTCCCCGGACCGAGTCACCGATGGCTCACGGTGTATGGGCGCTTGTGGTTCAAGGAAGCCTGCACCGAGACGATATGCCACCCGCTCAGAAGGATGGCCGTAACTCTGCTCTCTACGGTTCCCTCAGGAGGCGTATGATTGAGAATGGAGACTGGGATAGGTATGTGCCTCTCTGCCTCTCCGCATGCAAGCCACTCAACGAGCGAGACCGGCATCGGGTGGCACAGGATATCTGCACGCTTCGCACATCTCTTGAACGAGAGCGGATGGATTGACACCTTCAAGGATAGGAGCAAAGGTGGCCGATTCTCTATGACCGTTTTGGATCGCTGTTGCTTATACGCGCATATGGATTATGACAGAGATGGCACGGGGGAGCACCAGCATCTCCGTGGACAACCTATTGGCCGAGTTGCTGCCACATGCCGAAGGTCTAAACTCTCTCCTACTCTCTATGCACTGTTTAGGGTTGTTGACATTCACTCGATAGAGGAGATTCCAGCTGCAGTGCGACAGGAGATTGTCATCGTCATTCGTAAGCTGCTTGAAAGGCAGATTGAGTTTACATGAGTTTCCCAAGCCCTCGATGTGGCATTTGTGACCTGTGGTGATTGAGTACAGTAGTGACTTCCATTGAGGTACCTAACCAATGTCACTGCTAGCCGCATCTGTGGTGTCGTATCTTCGCGCGGGGACGAATGCGTAGGTAATATCGCCGACCAAGATACCCTTGCCCTAGAAAGTGTTGGAGGGTTGAACCCTCAAAATGAGACTGTCATCCGCGTGTGGCACCGGAAGCATTGCGGACATGTTCTTGTTTGCGAGTCGACGGTAAGCTTCGGCAAGATATGAGTAACAGTGTTACTAACAGTTGGGTGCCAAACTCGTCCGATCACGTGCTCAAGAGTGTTCCTACAAGCGCTCAACGCCCCACGCTCAAGCGCGCCAAGTGTTGGTTCATCTTCGACTCCAATACCTAAAGCACTGTGGCACCTCACAGTCTTCAGCTACGAAGTGTCTGCTTGGTATACAGTTTATGACTGACTCCCTCGTCTTCCACTTTGTTTTACACTCATTGAACTCAGGCGTTGCAACCGGTACTTTTAGTACACGAGGAGATCAGCTGGAGGGCCGTGAGTCACGACCTTGTAGTTTCCAAACTCCTCCATCTATTGACTAAGTCGATCACTTACGACTATGTTGCAGCCTGAGCTGCTTAGATCTGAGTCTGCGCAAGTCTCTACAACAACGCGGTGCACCCTGTCATAGGGCAATTGCCGCAGAGATTGACAGCTGTTGCTAACCATAGGTTTGATTCCATTGAGAGGCCGAGCGCTCCACCTGCGCACCGAGGACAAAATAGGCATGTTGCACAACATCATTTGCCAGCCCCGTGGACTGACCAAGATGCCCCCCCCAGTGCGTCGATTGACGACTCTCCAAGATCACTCAGTCGGACAGCTTCCCATAGAGACCAACCATCACTCGACGAAACTCGCAAGAGATTGGCTACTGACATGATGCATGAGGTCTTGGTTGGTGACAAGGACGAATGGCTACGCCACTACACCTCGAATTGTATCGGCGACACAGAGGTCGAGCTAATCATATCCGCGCTCAAAACGTCTGGCCTTGTCAAGGACGACGAGGGTCGCCTTTCCTGGACAGACTTTCCTATGGCTCCCTCACACCTGTGTCGTCAGAACAAGAAGGCGGCAAAGTCAACCTCGACGGGGAAGAAGAAAGACGGTGGAAAGCCGGGAGTCAACGATACTACGACCTACGACAGGGGAGCAACGGCGCATATACAGGAAGTCGCGACGTCTGGTAAGCGTCCGACGACTGAACGAGGCATCTTCAGTCCTCTCGGTGCAATCATGAAAGCCATCGCGGCAAGCTCTCCGGGTGGGCTCACGCCATCCTGTCAGTACCTGGAAGAGCCGTATGAGACGGAATCAGAGGTACCGGGATTGCAGCTTCGCATTGATGGCATGATGCAGCTTCTTGTATCCACCTCTCCTCCTTCTCAATCCACCTCTCTTCCTCCTCGTTCCACCTCGTCTTCAAGATCCAGGACCCCTACATCGGACGTTGCCGTCAATTTTGAGTTCAAACTTTCTACCGCACCCGGAGAAGTATGTGATGTGAGTGGGATTCCGAGTATGTGCTCCAGTGGGCAGGCTCATGGATCACAGAACCGCTGGAAGGCTCTATACTCGGCGTATCACAACCTGTACAGCGACTGCAGGCGAACGCATACGTACAGTGTGCGTGGTGGCTTTGTGCTGCACCGAGGTGTCTACTGATGCGTGAATGGCATAGATCACCATCGAAGACACCCACGTAGCTTTGTGGTATTACTCTCGCTCGCACTCGGCCAAATCGGTTGCTTTCGATTTCCTGGTATGTGTTATGTCATTCAGTATACTTCAGTCCTCTCACTCTCACAACGCCCTAGGATGTTCGTGCAGTTGTCAAAGCGCTATCGTCCTTGATCTTTTCATCTCTCAAGGACCTCGGCTACGATGCGGACATTAAACGTGTCACCGAGAAAGTCGGGAACAACGTCCGCATTTGCTATGTGTACAAAGTGAACGAACGCTACTACAAGACGCTAAAGTGCATCGACGAGTACGACAACCTGATGATCACTGGCCGTGCGACGCGAGTATGGGAAGTCATCGAAGTTCAAAGCTTTGACGATACGCGAGCACTCCCAGGCGCGGAGCCGAGGGTGTTGCGGGATGTCTGGCTTGATGACGGTACTGATACAGAGAGCAAGATTCAGGAGAAGATCTTCAAGCGCTGTGACGAACTCGCGAAGAATTATCCTTCAGAAGAGGACGAACTACTCAGTGGTGTCCCGAAGGATACCAACGAGGAACTACGTCGTCGTCTTACAACTGGATCGTACAAGGACCTCTTCCTCACTATCGAGCAAGATTCGGGCGATCATGGCGCCAAATCGAAGGCTGTTGCTGCAGGGTTCGTCGCAACGCCCGAGATCTTTGCGGCCGCCGATTACTACCACCAGAGCGGAACGAAGGAGGGGGCAGATGAGGCCCGATCTACCTGGTCCACCCCGCGTAGCATCCCCACTCAAGATCAGTCCGCGCATCGCAGCCGGCGGAGTGCTGAGCCTCGCGACTACAAGCCAAAACAGCGCAACTTTGTTGTGTACAAGGAAGTGTGTCTTGCGTTGCATCAGCTCGACGATCTGTATCCCGTCACGCAAGCCTTGCTGGATATCGTACTAGGTGGGTGACGTTCGCATGTATGCTGTCTGCATCTTCCCGTACTGATGCACGGTGCTCTGCTCCAGCGCTCCAGATATTGTTCATGATTTCCTGGATTCATCGCGACGTGAGCTCGGGGAATATTCTGTACTTTGATGGTCATGGGAAGCTGGGTGACCTCGAATACGCGAAGCCGTTCGACTTGGACGTAGGGAGGCGGTCATCGGACCCAAAGACGGTGCGTGTATCAGTAACATGGCATGATTGAAGGTATTCATGATGCACAGGGAACCCCAATCTTTATGGCCGTCGAGGTTCAATCTGGTGTCCGGATATACACGGAAACGGACGATGAGACTAAAGAGGAATTGGAGAAAACATCGGCGCAGACGGATCAGAAGCCGCCGCCTCTTCGTCACAATTTCCAACATGATCTGGAGTCCGTCTTCTGGATCCTGAGTTGGCTCGCTATCACGCATGTTATCACTCCACATCCCAAGGGCGACGCCGAACGACTCTTCCATAGCAAAGACCCCGACTTCGAGTCCCACCGACGTCACGCGCTTCGCAGCAAGGCTTTCCTCAGGGAGCGGCTTACCTGTCTCGGATCAGACCATCCAAAGCTCAAGGGCGGGTTGCTATGGTTGCGCCAAAAGCTTCACAAAGGTTATATGGATCCAATGCTTGATCATCGCAAGCTGTCTACCTATGCTCCTCTTTACCACGAATTTCGTGATATCCTGCAGAACATTGCCCGTGCTGCTCCACCTGGAACAGTGCGCCTCGAGCGACCTCAGCGGCCGAAGACTACCGTCGAGTCCCGCTTCGGTGGTAGCCACAGTCGAACGCTCCATTTGCAGGCGAAACAGAACAATCCTGAGGGCGTACGACTGTCTCCTCACAAGGAGACATCGCTCAAACGCGTACGAGGGTCCTCGGAAGACACCGGGGCTGTTGATGATACCAGGCCAGAGAAGCGTCATGCTCAAGGATGAGGTGAGTGTATGCAGTTTGCTCGCGAACTTTGCTTACGGACGGCCCAGTTGCGTACTTGTGTCAAGATGGGGAGGAGCTGGGGTAGCTGCTGGCTCGCGGTCGCTATCCTGTGCGTGACTGACGGCAGTTTTCCCTTGAATGCAGCGTCGTATATCCCTCCTCTTCTACGATACATAAGGTGTGATAGCTGTGTAGAATGTTGATATAGTACGTGGTGATAACGAACTACCCAAATGAGACGAGAACGAAGGGCACAGATGACACCAAGTTTCTGAACACGGCACCGAAGGGGAGAACACTGGAGGCTGCGGGCAGTATTCAGCCAGAACGCGCGCAGGTGTCGTTAGTGAGAATGCATAAAGAGACGAAGGGAATGAAAACCGCATAGACTAGAGACGAGTTCAATGGAGGGATCCCACCGGCCGCTGTGGCCCTCCGAGCATGGCACTCACTGCCGCGGCGGGGTCTGACCATGCACACGCGCCGCACCGCGAGATACGCCCATTCGTGACCGCACACGAACTGCAGGTCCCGACCGTTCAAGCCGCGCCTGGCCGCCTTCGTAGCCATCAAACAAAAACTGTCATGCGTTTTGAGGGATGCGCATGCGGTCACCGGAATGTATGTTCTGCTGATATGGTAGTCAGTGTCTGATTATACACGAACGAATCTTGCCCTCTGGAGAAGGATAGGAGGACGGCCGACATCAGGTATCATGAAACGCAACCAAATTGCTACTCCTCAGTGTTCAAGAAACCTCCTTCCACCGCCTCCCCAAGCTACTCTCGACGCTCCCCACAACTCCTCGCCTCATGCTCTCCTTCATCCCGAGCCCAGCCTCCTCGAGCCTCCTCAACACGTTCATGAATACCTCCCTCTCCGTCGGGCCCTGGACGCCCCGCGCCCGCACGCCCCCGTCGAGTATCTGGAGGGCCGCAAACGCAACAGGCAATCCCACAGTACGCGACATCGCCGACGCGTCCATGCTCCCGTACGCGACGAGGGACGAGGTGTGCACTTCTTCCTCCACGTCCTCTGCCCCTGCGGCAGCCTGGACGTGTCCTTTGGGCCGCGTGACGATCTCGTGCGAGAGCACGACGAGATCCCGCTCGCCCGGCCTGTAACGCAACTTGTGCGCAAGTAGAGTTGCGAACAGGTCGAGCGGTGCGGCCTGCGTCTTCGGGAGAGGAGGAAGGGAGGCATCGAAGCTCGGGTCAATTGCGTGCGCATGCTCGGACAACGACGTAGGCACGATCGAAAGCCAGCGGAGCGCCTGAAGGACGTTGTCCACTTGTTTGGGGTTCAAGACGTCCCGCAACGCCGACGACACGGATGCGGAGTCGTTCATGATCAGCGTGCCGAGCTTCTTCTCCAGCGACTGGTGAACGAGCGAGGTCCAGTCGGTTGGGTGAATGGTGGTGGACGCCTCGAGGAGGCCGATCGACTTGAACGCGTGCATGAGGTCAGCGAAGCCGGGATAGCGCAAGGTGCCCCGGAAGACCGTCCGGACGCCATCGATGGGCTCCAGACCGTACACGTTCGCGTAGGGCAAGCTGTCTCTGTTTGCGAGCCCTTCGAACTTCAGCACGTTCGACAACGGCAAGTCGGGGAAATACGTCTTCAACAGGTCCTCTCCGTCGATCTCGCAAACCTGCACGGGACGTGAGTACGTTGAACATCGAGCACTATTGCCTGGTGAACGTACCTGCCCGTGAAGCTTGAATCTTGCGGCGTTCGAGGCTGCCGTTAAGGCGCCCTTGGGGCTCCAGCTGAACTTGTATCCCAGGGGAACCTCTGCGTCTTCTGGCGCTGGCAATCCACCACAGAACGAGGTGAATGAGACAATCTCCTTGTTCTGGGCCCTCAATGACTCTATCAAGGACAGAGCCGAGCAGTGGTCGATGCCAGGGTCAAGGCCAATTTCGTTCATGAGTATGACATCCGCCGCAACGGCCCTGGTAGGCGAACAACATATTCAGACAAGCCTTGATAATGAGCAGGATAGAAGGAACACACACCGTTCGTGCAGCTGTCGCATAGCAGGAGAGATGTAAGACGCCGTGACCAGATGTTTCCGGTGTCGTATGCACAGCTCAGCGACTGACGGATGGAAGGGAACAGGAAGTAGGCTACTCTCCGATAGTTAGTGCGAAGCTTACCGCTATTATGAGGAAACCGAACCTAATGACTATGTCCGCTTCGGCGACCAATCGTTCCACCGCCGCCAACTCACTCATGTCCACCAACGAAGGCGTAGCATTTGGATAGGCAGCCGTCAAGCGCTCCGCGTCAATCAAGACATTACTGGCTGATAGTATGTCAGAACATGCCCAAGCGATACAGGAGAGAACACTCGCCAACGACAAGTTCAACATCTGGCCGACTACAGATTTCAGCCACGGCGGGCGGAGCGACCATACCGCTGCCCAACATCAGCACCTTCTTCTTCGGGTATGGTCGCACATGGTCGTTGCGCTTCTCCTGCAGGACGTCTCCTTCGGACGAAAGCGCTTTGGAGGAGAAAGCGGCACTCTGCAAGCTATCTTTCCAGACACCTAGTGGCTTCCTGAGCCACTCGAACGACTCGCTCAATCGACCCCCACTGGCCACTGTCGCGCGCTTCAGCGCCTCCTTCGTATTCTCATGGCTCCCGGAAGTATGCGTGTGGTCATTGTAGTCCGCGATGAGGGAGCGCAAGTACGGGAGGAAGGCTTTGGAGAAGTGCTGGGATGCCTCCAGGGGTAGTGCGGTGGGTAGGATGTCGACCGCCATCATGGTCACGGAAGGTAGGTGCGCTGGGAGGGAAGCCGGGCGAGCTGTATAGTATGGCGAAGACAGTGTCGTGTGACGAGAGAGGAACTCAAGTCCGCCCTAAGTGTATCAGCGCGTTAGCCGTGCGACATTCTGGACTCGGAAGGCGACGGATGACATACCCCTACATCACAACTGATGTCGCCGACACAGGCAAAGCGACCCTTTCCCAACGTCTGCGCAATCTCCAATGTGGTCGTGAGTTGATCGTTGGTCATCAAACGAGGGTATGCAGGAGCCCAGCCTGCGCCATGGAGCAGCAGGGAGAGGTAAGGTGCGATCTTGGTGTGGAACACCGAGACGTATTCGTCTGGATGTGCGTAGTAGTGGGCACGGTCATATGCTTGCCCATCTCGCCGAACGAAGTAGTCTTGGGCATGCGCATGAATGACGTATATCTGTATTCACAGTCAATACTCAAACCCGGGGAGGTCATTGGAGACGGAAGATCGCGCACGTTGTGCAAGTCCGTGTCTACAAAGAGGGTTAGCATGAACAATCATGCAGTGAATGCTGAGCTTACTCGGATCCGTGACAATGGTGTGTAATTGCTCAACAGTAATGCGCTGGATAGGTAGATCCTCCAGTATGGCTAGACATCCTTCAGCTACTTTGCCGGTACTGTCAAAGCCGAGTCAGCATGGGACAATCGTCGGGCCTTCTCAGGAGATCTCACCCGGTGACACCAATGACTAGAGGCCCAAGGCTCTTGGGAGTGCCATCTGCGACAATCTGGGCCCCGACAACGTCTCTAAGAGTGTGTCTGATGGACGTGAGGGTAGGATGTGTGTGCGGCCGGGGAGTCCACTGCGTTATGAACCAGCAGACGCTCAGTGACTACACGTCATGATCCGAGGACTTTTCACTCACAAGAAACGGGCTTGCGACTCCGAGCTCGAGGTGGGCATGCGCCATTGCGCATAATGCTTCAAGTGCACCGGCAACTGTTTGGAGTAGAAGACGTCAACATCCACACTAGCCAGGATTCCAGCAGGAGAAATGCTTCACAAGACGCAGCTACGGCCCCTGAAGTCGGAGATTTGTCGCTACGCCATGAGCCGGCCTTAGGGATGCTTAAACTGAACGCGACGTGCGTCTCATGAATCTATGAGAGACTCACCACCCGCGAACCAGCCAAATCCCACTGTCCGCTTTCCGTCCTCTCCTGTGAGAAGTTCATAGTCGACTAGCCGCGGGAGAAGGCTACCCGCTTGGGGAGCAGATGGATTTTCGGAAGCCAGGAATTCGGAGAGCAGTTCCATGTTATACAGCTGACCCTTGATCGTATGCGAGAACATAACCTGCGTGCGCGGAACCATGGGGATGTTGGGCTCATTGTATGACAAATGCGAAGTGCCCGGGGCAGGCAGGGGGTCTGTGAGGACTTCGGGAAGGGGAGTTTCCTTGATGCCGACAACTATATGTGCGGGCTGGAGGGTAGAATGCAACTTCGCCCCCGCCTAATGAATAGTGGCTCCAGTTGGTTGTGTGCGGCCGCTTCTCATACACAGAAGATACGCACCTTGAGAAAGTCGCTCGACGTGAAGACTCGCCTGTCGCATGGCTGCACGAGAACCTCGACGCCATCTTTGTGCACCAGTTCGTGCACGGCATCCGGCGTGAGTGGACAACGACGCTCCCATATACGCAAGGGATCCTCGCGGCGGATTCCAAGCGTGAGCTTCGTCTTGGAAGACTTGTGAGCGGTTGAGCCATAGAAACGATGGAGGACGGGGCGGAGAGTGAGTTGAGAGCGGCGAAGGACAGTCATGCTCACATGCGACTTCGTCCGATGCAGAGAGGGGCGTCGAGGGATCAATGTTGGGGCCAAGCTTTATGCTCTACGGACGGTGGGAGGCGTCAAGGGTACGATCATGGGCGGGGACGTGGGTGTATATGATCCGAGCCGACGAGGGAGTACGCGACTGTCGGTGACGCGGGTGTCGACAACTCGCGGCCATCCTCTGAATCGAGCGAGACCGACGCGCGGGAGCTTATCGCGTACGCGACTTATCGGGCATCAGCGCGCACCAGGAGAGCCCAGCGCGATGGATGCGCATCATGCCGATGCCTGCGCGCGATGACAACGAGGGGACAGACGGTGAGGAGAGCATCCTTCGCGCGTTCCGGGGGCGATGGAGACTCAGAGTGGAGGGCGCGCCGTCGCTCACAAAGCCAGTTACAGCTGCCGCCCAGCGCGTCTCGCGTATACTGACACACACACGTGATCTTCTGCCTCCTCACTGGAGCCTTTCGCCACTGCTGGTCTCTACGCATGCGGACATAATATGTATACGTGAAGAATCGTAATAAGTTACACCTTGTATCGCCTCCCAGTCTTTGTGAAGAATGTCTGCAGCACATATACTTGGAACCTGGGACACGTCAACATTCGTCTCATGTCCATCAAGCAAGCAGGGGACTTACACTGCCATTCCAATGACGCCAAGACTCTCCAGCACGGCATACCAGAACAAACGACTGACGAGCACCTGTATGAGCGAGGATGAGGACCAACTAGAGCGAGACTCACTTTTGCGTAGACTTGACTGTGTCGAATCCGCGGTTCTCGCGTGTGTGGAAGCTTGCCCGGACATGAGGGTGCGTCTCGAGACCTTATGCGGTGAGCACTCACTATTTTTGCGTCCTCTTGATGTTCGTGAGCATCCCGTTCAGCCTGAATATGCTCTCCTCCAATGCGCTTGTCTGGTCTGCAATCTGGCCGGGCTTCGCTGGGGGCTCTCGCCGGGGTTCGGACTCGACCATGATGTCAAAGTCAACAAGCTTCTCGGTAAGCGTCGACATGTCGTTCTCAAAGCAAAACGAGTATTCCCCGACGGTGTTTCCAGTCAGGACATAGTCGCCTTGGCGTTCACGCTTGCCATCGAGCAAGACCTTCTCGTTCGGATCCTTGACCTCGAAGTCAATGTCGAACGAACCTCCCGATTGCACCTGTGACGGGTCGTTGTCAAAACACAGTCTCGTGATGTGTGCACACAGCAATGCCTACAGCGAAGTAGAACTGCATGGTGGGTCAGAGGTGAAGCAGGCCGGCTAACGGACAAGGGGACATACACCAATCTTCTCTCCCGCCTTGTCCACATCCGCGTAGAAGCATAGCCGTTCGTTGGCCCCAATGGCAGTAGTCAGCGCAGCTGCATGAGCGTGTAAGGCGAGTTGAAGAGCGCAGAGCAAGGATAGGACGAGTGCGAACGCGACAGCCATGGCCAGCGATGAGCGTGTCACCAGGAAAGGGTTAAAGACCTCGGTTACATAAGCGGCCGGGCTCTATTTCAGGGTGGCAGTGTCGCCAAATAACGCACAAACAGACGCGTCCTCCAAACCGCCATCTCCCTCCGCCGTCTCTTGCCCTCTCTCACCAGCCTCGCTCATCTCTCTGCCTGCCTCCGACACCACGAGCAAGATTATCGCAATTTTTAAGCGAAATTGCAGCACAAGCATACAGCAACACCATGTCTTCGAATGATTCCCGTGGTCCCTCGCCTACTGAACACTGCTCCCAACATGGCTTCTACCGCCCCTCGGGACAGGGCGATATCTTCCTCTTCTCGCCCGGTCTCTGCTCTCGAAGCTCCAATGACTCTGCATCCCAGTCCAGTTCTTTCGATACCTTCTCTTACGCCTACAGCCTCAGCCCCGCCGACCTCATCTCCGCCCCCAACCCATTCTCTCCGCCTTCTCTTCCAAGTCCCCAAGCGTCGCCTTCACCTTTGTTTGTGGAAGCCTACCTCTCTGGAAGCCAATCCAAGCCGATCTTAAATCCGAGTACGCCTTTCCAGGAGCTCTTCAACTCGTCGCCTGCCGGCTATTGGCAAGCGAACGATCTCTCTGTGTCACCAATCTCGAGGCACTCAGACACCGCATTCTACGCCGACGGACTCAACGATCAGTCGGACGACGAGGAAGTTGTCTCTGGGAGAATTGAGTCGCTCCTTCAGTACGGACGATCTCGAGACATCCCCGACAGTCCTCCCGCCCGGCCTTCATCTCCTTCGACATTGTCAAGCCTATCATCTATACCGTCTTCACCTTCTGCTCTGTTCTGCGGCGCGCCGATAGCATCGTCTCAGACGTCTCGTGGTCAAACGTTATCTTGTTCCCCCTCGCGACGGCCTTCCGTGCTTTCTCCCTTGGGGTCTCCATTCAAGCTACACTCTCCTTTTGAGGTACACTCGAAGCTGCCAAACTCGTTCTGTGCCAGCTCTCCTCGTCGATCCAGACGGTTTCACCAAGCTCCTCGAACCGGACCACGTTCTCTCGCGTCCGAGATTTTGAACCAACTTGGTCAACCTCGGCGCGCTGGCCCACATTCTCTCGCCTCTTCATGCAAGCCTTCAAGCTCTTCCATGCCAGCAGTCTCTGACTCGGACGATGAAAACTATGAGCCCACGAACGGTAAACGCCGTGAATCGCGCAAGCGCTCCCGTCCATCCATCCAACGATCTCCTTCGACTCGGAAGAAACGTCGAACTGCTCCCGCTGCCTCTGCTTCAACTACTAGTGACTGTACTCCTGTCTCTGAGGATCATGAAGAAAATGCCACGGAGCAAGAACTTCCGACATATCTCAATCGTACATTTCCGCTGCGTGTGCCTCTGCACGAAAATTTCCCACTCTTCTACAGACGATTCCCTGTCAGCTCTGTGACGGACCCGGCCCTTGCTGGGTATGATCTCGCTTTCACGTTCAGAGATATATGTTGTTGAACCGTCCGATATCCAGCTCTAGTAGCATTGCCGTCCCGAGAGTCTCGGACGGGATCCCCAACGAGCCTCGGGACTTATTCGATCTCTACACTCCACGATTCGTGAAGGGCAAAGGCACGTCCAAGGTACGTACCCTGTCTATTCTTCTCAACACGTAGAATTTGACGCGTGGGGTTCAGGTCGGCTTGTGTCCCATCTGCTACGAACGCGTTGATCGTGGGGGCGAAGGCAAGAAGTTGTGGCTGTCGATGAAGTTCTCGGCTTTCAAGTGGTAAGTCCGTGTTCTTCTCGTCCCGTCTCTTCCTCGCTGACGCTTCCGTGCAGAGTGCGTTTGACATGTTTCTAGAGCCCTCAACTGATCGACTTGTCAGTTACCACATGCAATACGCCCACGGTACTGTGCCCAATGCGGTCTCGAGGCCTCTTTTGCGCTGACGTTTCCTGTCACAGGCATATCCGCTACGACAGGTCGTCCTTTCTCGCCTCCGGTTGCGTTCAGGACCATCACGCGCCCGAACCCGGGCAAACATGAAAAGACGCGGCTGATGGAGGGCAAGTGTCACAAGTGCAAGAAGTGGATCGCCGTGGAAGGAATCAAGGACGTCCCGTCGAAAGTCAAGGAGATATTTTGGTACGTTCACACCCGGTCACAACCCATTGCGAGGGCGGTGCGTTACTCTTTTTCCAGGTGGAAACATGCGGCGGCCTGCCATCAGGGGTCTGTTATTGAGGGTGAATGCGATGTCTTCGTTGAGGATGAGATGTATGAGGCTATCAGAGTTGCTGAGCAGGGGGCTGATGTTGCCATGGGCGATGAGGAAGATGGTGATGGTGAGGAGGACGCGGAGGGCCAAAAGGACGTCGAGGGCGATGAGGACGTCGAGGGCGATGAGGACGCCGAGGGGTCGATCGTGGAGGACAGTGATTAGGTGCGATGGCTTGGGCGAGGAAGACGCTCGTTGTCGGACTGGGTGCGCTATGCTAAACCAAAAGGACAATGGCCGCTTGTAATCTGTGTATTCGATACGTAGTGTAGTTGCTGTACTAATGCTGTCATGTATCGACTGTATCATGGGAACTACATATCTGGCTTGTGCGCCACCAGGCGTTGAGTAGAATCGCCTGCCATTACAGCTGTTTTCACACAGCTTGTCGTTTGGCGCCGCGCGCGAGTTGCGCGCCATCGCTTGCCTCTCGCTGCGACCGTTCCCCCCGAAAAGCAGAACAGCGATATCTCCTCGAGTTCTCCACGTATCCTCTCGATTCTCTCATGTACTTGCTCGTCTCTACGGTCTGCAGGGCTGTGAACTGGTCTACTGCTGCTGCGAACACTCTGTCAAATACTACCTGGTACCTACATTGTGCGCCACAGCCAATGCAGAACAAGGATTCCGCGACAACCTCAAGACATAGCGCCGCCATTTCTACACTGCTGGACGCTATATGACTACCCCGAGGGCCTGACAACAAGTTTGCACCGGGAGCATGCATCCGGGGGTTGTTGTCCAACCCCCTCCCCCTCCCCCAAGCCGGGTGTTCCCTGGAGCGTGGCATACATCTACGTTCCTCGCGGGAGGTTACGAGAGGGAAGATGTGGGCTTAGGACGTCATGTACGAGGTTGGGAGGAGACACGGATGGCTCGATTGTGATCACGGTATGCTTCATGTACGATTTTTTTTTCTGTCCTGTCTCTCCCCTACTCCCCCTCATCCCTCGTGATGTACCTGGATACTGTCGCCTGAGCTCTAAGACCTTGTAGCATGCTGTACACTGTGTCTCATTAACACATAGTATCCCTCCAATTAGATGCTTAACCCGCAATGTCGCATGCAAGTCTGATGCGCATGGCGGAGTTTGCATACTGGTCATGATGAGCGGGTCTGGATGTTTGTATTCTTCACTTCATACTCCATGTCCACCGTTTCCCTACTCTTCCATAATCTGGAGTTTCATGCACACTCACTTTACAATGTCACCACACTACCAATGGCAAATCAGCACAACTTGTGATTACGTCTGCCTCCTGTCATATCTGCCAAACCCAAAGAGAAAGCACTGCACAACCATTGTCAGAGGTAGCGAATGTGAACCACAAACCGACAGGGGTTTGGTTGAACGCGCCATGGATGTTGGGAGAGAAGCAGGAGATGCCGAGCTGGGTAGCTTGTATGGACAAGGCGCAGTGACAGTTGAACATTGTACACAAAGTGATATCGGAATGAACATGACCGCCGCCATATTACATGCCAATACCGTATGCAAAGATGGACGAGGAAGGGCAGGAGAATGGGGCAGAGGAAGATCATACATGAAGCATACCATCGCCGGGATTGCATCCATCTTTCTATTCATATCCGATTCAACATCCAAATCCAACCTCTTCCATATCCTAACCTCCCGCGAGGAACGTAGATGTATGCCACGCTCCAGGGAACACCCGGCTTGGGGGAGGGGGAGGGGGTTGGACAACAACCCCCGGATGCATGCTCCCGGTGCAAACTTGTTGTCAGGCCCTCGGGGTAGTCATACAGCGTCCAGTAGTAAAGAAATGGTGGTGCTATGTCTTGAGGTTGTCGCGGAATCCTTGTTCTGCATTGGCTGTGGCGCACAATGTAGGTACCAGGTAGTATTTGACAGAGTGTTCGCAGCAGCAGTAGACCAGTTCACAGCCCTGCAGACCGTAGAGACGAGCAAGTACATGAGAGAATCGAGAGGATACGTGGAGAACTCGAGGAGATATCGCTGTTCTGCTTTTCGGGGGGAACGGTCGCAGCGAGAGGCAAGCGATGGCGCGCAACTCGCGCGCGGCGCCAAACGACAAGCTGTGTGAAAACAGCTGTAGCGGTAGTAGATCTGAGATATTCACGCGCCATCGGGCCGTCCAAGTCGACATACTACACGAACTGGGATGGACGCGACTTTGACTCTCTTGACCTGCCTCCTTAGTCTGGCTCGTCGGTTGACTTCGTAGGCACGCAATGCCTCGTCGCTGTCGCTTACATTTCGTTTCCTTGCATTCGTCTCTCGTCAACCTCCCCATATCTCTCTATGGACCCCTTGTAGAGCGCGGCGTGGTGAGCATCCTCTAACTCCGCACGTCATGTCGAATACCTTTAGCTGACTCAATCGCTCTGTGCAACATAGCGTCCACAGGGTCTTGCGGTGCACCTCACCCTGGTTTCGAATCAGAAGCCGTCGTCCTCGAGCAAGAATGCGTTTAGCAAGCGTGAAGCATACGTCGGATGGACCGGCATGGCGTCCGCCTCGTCATTGGCGCACTTCAATTCGAGTGGAGCAGGAGACAAGGGTATGGAAACCGTCGAGATGGACCCGCAGTATGCAGAAGGGTTGGGTTTCGCGTCGGGCGATGTGGTATGTTTGGCCGATCGTCTTGCACGCTCCTAAATTCACAAACGCATGTATGTTCATGGCAGGTGGAAATAGGCTTGCTCCACGACCTTGGATATGCCAAGTCAGTGGCTGCTGAACCTGTCACTTCGGACGACTGGGAGATACTTGTGAGTTGCACATAGTGGACGCGGCTTCTTCCACGGCGAGACACGACTCCTGACTGAGGTGTAGGAACTCCACGCATCGCACGTAGAGTCAACGCTTCTCTCCCAAGTTAGAGTGGCCGTTGTCGGGCAGGAGATTGATGTTTGGGTTCTCGGCCGGACACGAGTGCGTCTGAACGTCGGTATGATGCCGATCCTTATTCACCTATACGTTGTGCCCATGATTCATGTACCCCAGTCTCCTTGGAACCCTCAACAGGCAAAGCTCTCCTCCTGACCACCAGTACCGAAGTGAGCATTTCGCCTAAGCTTCGCGCGAAGACGAAGACGAGCAAGTCTGGCCCGGACGGTAAAAGCATTTCGAAACCTTCTGCCAATGGGGCTGCTCCTCACAACGTCCCCGCACCTGAAAAAACCAAAACACCTCGACCGGCAAAGACATTCCGACTGCTTCCTCAACGGTTGGCTGGTAATGGCAACCCCCTCGAATCACATCCGGACGAGACCCTCGCGTTCGTGTCGTACAAGACCTTGTTGTCTCTCTACCGACAAGCGTCCCCACCACAACAGCTGAAAGGATGGCGAGCTACAGTTCGCCGACTTGCGCCTCCAGCGAATCCTGATAAAGAAGGGTCACCTTCATCTCCTACTTTGCAGCCTGTTACTCGCGTACTGGTTCCGAACGGCGACGCCTCCTCGTCCTCCAAGGCAACCGACGGTGTCGACAAGTCTATGAACGAGCTTCTAGTCGTCTACTCCCCCGACGTACCCGTACCAGATGGGCATGTAGTGATGCAGCCCTCTTGCGACAATGCGGAAGATTGGGACCTCGTACGGTACGTAGGGGGTTCTTCTCATATTTGTCGCGACCACGCCACCGATGTTTGTGTAGTTTGACCTTCATAAAAGAGGATGGAAGCTACACAATACCTCCGTTCCGACCGTCGCCACCAGGGCTGTCGAAACAGTGGGTCATGCTTCCTTCCCGCTGCAGTTCCCTATCATTGACGAATACAAGGCCGTCACCCCACGGCTTGGCTGGTGTTGAAGAGGCGTTTGCCAAGTGCACTCAGTTCTGCCTGACGTCGTTCGCTCATCATGCATTCAGCAGACGGATCCGAGGCGGTACGTAACATGGTCTTCATGGTGCTTACGAGTTGACGCTAATAGTTTGACGACTTAGTCCCTGGGTTGTTGGTCACAGGGCGGAGTGGGGCTGGTAAAACTGCAATGCTTCATGCCGTCTCCAAGGCCATGCAGGACGACCCACGTACTCTATCTTGTACGTACCAGTTGCAACGAGATCCCTTCGCATCCAATCATGTATTGCCGCAGATATATCATATGTCGATCTCAGCAGGTACACTGGCTCACCGATAGCCAAGGTCCGGTCGCACATAAGATATTGGATGGACAAGGCATCATGGCACAAACCCACGGTCCTCGTTCTCGACAATATCGACAAGCTCATGGGCACTGAGCTTGAGGTGTGTCCCATCACACGCCCATTATTCCAACCAGTCCGACTGACCGCGTCTGACAGCACGCCGACTCCTTCCACACTCGTCATATCACCGAGCTCTTCCTGGCGCTCTTCGGCTCGTCCTCACGTTCCGCTGCCCCCAATGCCCGCGGAGTAGTTCTCCTTGCTGCAGCAGAGTCTCAAGCGTCTCTCCACCCTCTTCTCAATTCATCTCACTTATTCAAAGAGGTCGTACACCTAAAGCCGCCCTCCAAGGACGCTCGTAAGGAGGTACGTGCACTTTGTGCAGGCATGGACTCCGAGGATGATCTGACGTGTTCGAATGCAACAGGTCCTTGCGCATATAGTCAGCTCGCACATGAACTCGTCGGACATCACGCAAGATCCGTCTGCGCCGCTCAACTATACGGCCCTTGCGACGCAGACGGAAGGATACTCGGTGACGGATCTCAAGGACCTCGTCGCGCGTGCTGTCCATCGCGCGGCCATCCGCTCCTCGCAGTCCGCCGGCACCCTGGATGATCCCCCACAGGTGCATATCTATTGGGATTCGTCCCGGGCAAGCACGTACAGAACGCTGACTCGTCGCTCCCAGACCACGCTCACCCCAGCAGACTTTGCGAGCGCACAAGTCGACTTCGTGCCCCATTCGCTTCGGGACGTCAAGCTGCAAAAGTCGGACATTGCGTGGGCTGACATCGGAGGTAGGGCACTTCATCCCACAACTTCTTCTTGCCACACCACGACTTCGTCTTCCATACCCCATGTTGTGAATCGTGCAGCGGATAGAGTACGGTGGCTGACGGGCGTCGTGGGTGTTGAACTACACAGGTCTGCGAGAAACGAAGCGCGTCCTTCGGGAGACTCTGGAGTGGCCGACCAAGTATGGGCCCATCTTCGCACAGTCGCCGTTGCGTCTCCGGTCAGGGTACGTTTTGCCTTCCTTCTTGTGCAGTCACTCTTCGCAGACGCACTCACCTGTTCGTTGGCCATATTATTTCTGTCTCTTCTTGCTGCGCCCCGCCCCTGAACACGACCCCGCGTGTGTCACGGACCTGTCGGATAGGTTGTTATTGTATGGGTACCCGGGCTGCGGGAAGACGTTGCTCGCATCTGCCGTCGCAAAGGAGTGTGGACTGAACTTTATTAGCATCAAAGGTCCAGAGCTGCTCAACAAGTACATTGGAGCCAGTGAGAAGTCGGTGCGGACACACGGGCTCTTTCTGAATGGGCTGTGATGGATGCTGACGATCCGTGGTGCTATGTAGGTACGGGATTTGTTCGAGCGGGCCAGCGCGGCAAAGCCGTGTGTGCTGTTCTTCGACGAGTTTGATTCCATCGCACCCAAGCGGTACGTATGTAGCGGATAGCCCTCTAACGTCAACTGAACGCCCGACTCCCTTGACCCAGAGGGCACGACAGCACGGGAGTGACTGACCGGGTGGTGAACCAGATGCTGACGCAGATGGACGGTGCAGAGGGTTTGGACGGCGTTTACGTTCTTGCAGCAACAAGGTTCGTCTTCTCTCGCTTCCATCGGTTCCCCGCACGCTCTTCGTGGCAACGCCTGCCCGCGCCTTCCCATACATTGCCCTGCCCTGTACTGACCGTCCGTCCGTGTTCTCATTCTAGCCGTCCCGACCTCATCGATTCCGCCCTCCTCCGGCCCGGGCGACTGGACAAATCCCTCCTGTGCGACATGCCAGACACGGCTGAGCGTAAAGAAGTGCGTTCTTTCACACCCGGCCTTGCCTTTTTCGTCTCGTTGTGTATCGCTCACGGAACCCAACTCTCGACTGCGTTCGTTTCAGATATTGGAAGCGCTGGGCCGGAAAGTCACGTTCGGGCCCAAGGTCGACCTGGACGCACTCGCGGAGGCGACGGACGGGTACTCGGGCGCGGACCTGCAAGCGCTGGTGTACAATGCGCACCTCGAAGTCGTGCACGACGCCATCGCGACGCTCCCATCGACTGCCGAGTCAAATGGGAAGCAGAGAGTGAACGGGACGTCAGGTGAGGACGCGGATGCGGTCAAGTACACTGTGGTCGGGACTCGCGCGGAAGACTCGAGCGTGATGTCGAGAGCGGAAGAGTCGGCGTTTCAGCGGAGGGTGCGTGTGTGTTGTTCTCTCGGTCCTGCGCCGTTCTCTGCCACTCGTCGCGCGTCCCGGTCATGCAAGCCAGCGCGTCATGCTGCAATGGTGACAATGGGTGGTCACACCGTCGGTCGAGGTGTCGATGTGTCGAGACCTAGTGAGACTGTCAAGGTGCGCTTGACGAAAATTCGCCTCCGCTGGAGACTAGCTTTCAGGCTTGGCTACAGTGGCGGTGACGCGCGTGAGTGCGGGGAATGCGTGGCTTGGCCTTGACCCCGCAATAATGTGACACGCTAAATCGATTCTCGATCGTTCTTCTTCGTTTCTGCTCACAGCTGCAGCGCATCATGTCCTCGTCTGGAGCCCGGCGAGAACGCACGGGGCGTGGGACGCAATCCGTGGGTGCAGTAGACGGGCAGGCGACCAAAGCCAAGGCGGTGAGTACACGACCCGTATTTGTATTTAGGCTTCTGCCTCTCCACCCTTGATTTTGAGGCTTTGAGTTCTGGGCGTGTGGTAGGAGGCCCAGGGCTTCCCATGCCTTTCATCGGGGTTTGGAGTTGAGCGCGCCATGCCTAATTGGACATCGTGCTGACGCCACAGACAGAGACATGAGATCAGCCATGGACACCTGGAGCGGGTGCTCAAGGTCACACGGCCGTCAGTGCCGGCTGAGGAGCGTCAGCGACTACAGCGAATGTGAGTTGTCTCGTACATGACTAGGCTTACGCGGGAGGGCCGAGACCGAGACTGACACAAATCCGGTGTTGTAGATATGGGGCGTTTGTGAGCGATCGGAGCGGGGGGCTGCCAGTGCCGCCTGACGCGGGAGGGATTGGGAAGAGGGTGTCGCTGGCGTGAACGGGAGTGGAGGCGGACGAGTGCGGGCAGAAGGAGAGGGATCTACGTATTCCTGAGGTTCGGATAGTCCGAGGGGGAGGAGAGTGCCTGTGAAGACTGTGTACGGAGGTCGGTCGGAGATGTGCTATGTGCTATCGAGAGATATGTTGCGCGAGGCCGGAGGTTGTGCGGGATTCACATGGGCGAGTGCAGCTCTCCGGTCGAATGCCGTCCATGGCCAGGGAGGGAGAGGAAGATCCGGGCCGTGCAAGGACACAGCACGTGACTGTCGGCTAGAGTCGGGAGAGGGGATGCGGGGAACGGGCGAATGAGCACCTGCGCTTTCTTTTACTCGATCACCGTCACCCTCGCCCTCGTCCTCACCCTCGCCCTCGCCCCTGCCTCCTCCTCGTCTCTCCGTCTCGCAATCTGCATCCTCCACACCGTCTCCCTCGTTGACCTCGGACTAGGTCGCGGCAATGAAGACCATCCACAAGCGTTTCTACACCGTCCTCCCGCGCCCGCTCGTCGCGTCCTCCTCCGCGTCCTCCTCGCAGCATCCCCTACCCCGCGTCCGCTCCAACTCTGCTTCCTCCGTCCGTTCATTTTACACCTCGAACCAGCTACCCTTTCTCGATGCCTCCCAGCCACCTCCCCCTCCTAGTACACGCGGCAACTCCAACGTCATCGTCCAGGGCACTCGTATCGCCGCCGAGGTCCGCGCAGAGATCGAGGGTCATTCCTCCTCACACCAGCATCCTGGCCCCCTCCCGTACTCGCTCTCTACTCTAGGACAGTCCGAATCGTCCTCACATCTTCCCCTGTCACCGTACAACCCCTTTCTCCCCTACCAGGTCCTCTCACCTCTCTTCGTCTACTCTGCAAAGTCTCAGGAGGCCCCCGCACCTGATCACCGCAAAAAGCGACAACGCGTCCGGTATCACCTCGATGTCGGTGCCTATGGCATTCCAAAGCGTCCCCGGGGGCCTGTTGTCGCCGGCCGCGACGGACACGGCCGTTTCGATGTCAGGTCAGACTCGACTCAAGACGATCTTGCCCGGGCTGTGCAAGTAGGAGAGGACGCCTACTTTGTGCGTGACAATGCCATGGGCGTCGCCGATGGCGTTGGCGGCTGGTCCAGGCTTCGACGAACAGGTGAGTCTCTTTGACATCATCTCGCCGTTCCCTGCAGTGTTAACGCCCAGCTGCAGCAAACGCAACGGACCCTACGCCCAGCGCACTCTTCGCACGACGTCTGATGCATTTCTGTTCTGAGGAGGTCGATGCAGCATTCGAGCAGCCAGAGCAATCGTACGTCCCTATCTCGCACATGCAAGGGCTTCAGCTCACAACGTCTTAGTCTGGCCGATACGGACCTGTACTCCGACCATGATGACGACATTTATGCCGAACTCGAGGACTCACTAGAGGACCTTGAGGATGGCCTCGATGTTCTCATGATCTTGGAGCGAGCTTACGAAAAGGCACTTCGTTCACATGTCCGACCTGCCGACCTCAGCAGCTCCTCCGGCAGCTCAAGGTCATCGTCGCCATTATCTGACAGCCATCCCGAGCGCGCCTCTGCCGCGCCGTCGTCCTTATCGGCTTCACCTCCAGCAACAGACTTGCGCCACGCACCGGCTTCCGCTCCCGATTTCGTACCTTTGTTCGAGGGATCTTCGACAGCGCTAGTCGCCATTCTCGAGCATCGCTCGGCGCGCCCGCCAAAAGCATCAGGAGATGCTACATTGTTCGGTCCACAGCCTGTAGCGAACAAAGATACTCAACCAGAGGTCAGCACGGATGGTGCAGTGATCCGTATTGCTCATCTCGGCGACTGCATGGGCATGCTCATCCGCGGTGAGGAAATCGTGTGGCGAACGGAGGAGATGTGGTGGAACGTGAGTACATGCTGTCCGTCTCTACCTACACTCACCCACCCCCGTTCCCTTCACACAACTCATCTCCTTATCCTACACATGTCTCGCCTCCGTTGAACCTTGTTGCTGATTTCACCTTCCCAATACAGTTCAACACGCCGGTCCAACTGGGCCCAACATCCTCGACGAAACCGCACGACGCGCGGGTGTTCACAATTCCCGTACAAGAGGACGACATTCTCATCCTCGCATCAGACGGTCTGTCCGACAACCTCTGGGACGCGGACATCCTCGATGAGGTCGTGCGCTTCCGCCGGTCCTTCATGGGCCCGAGTGCAGACCCCACGTCATCCGAGAGCCAGGATGCGCACACGACGTCAGCTACTGGGAGTGGTGCGGCAAGCGCGACGTTCCGGCGCAGCACGCTCGCCGGCATGCTCAGCGAGGCGTTGTGTTCGCGCGCGAAGCGCGTGTCTCAGACGCGCGTGCCGGGGAAGGCGCAGGTTGAGAAGAAAAGCGCGATGGAAGGCGAGGAGGGTGCGACGGCATCTGGCGTGAAGAGCGCACAGAGGGAGCTCGAAGTTCCATTCGCGAAGAGGGCGCGTGAGCAGGGGAAGTCGTTTGATGGTGGAAAGCCTGACGGTCAGTCAGTCACTCTCAGGCGATGAACTATGATTTGCTGACGAGATTTTGGCCTTTACTGCTGCAGATATCTCGGTGCTCGTCGCGGTCATCTCCCCGGTAGAGTAGAAGATCCGGTGGATCTGCCAATGTTTTGTTATCTTTCCTGTGCGATACATTTCATCCCTACTTCTGCTCCTTTTGTTCTCCCTCCATCGTTGGTTTTCCGTATGCACATCATCTAACATTTATCATTATGCACTGCTCCTCACGCTCACGCTCTCGCTCGTACTCGTTCTCGTTCTCGTCGCTACTATCCACACCATTCTTAGTCATACATACACAGTACATAACTCGTTCAAGTTCAACAGTTCTCGCGGTCGAAAGGACTGCGTTTCCGGTTTAGAGGAGAGGTTGAAAGAAAGTAAAGAGAAGATTCGTTCACGTACACTATCCGTCGCACACGCACGCATCCGTTCATTCAATGCATGTATATTGATGTACCACCAGGGCGCATACCATACATAGGATTGTTTCTCAGTGACAGTGACATTGGGTAGCACTGTCCCTCAATATCGGATGCGCCGCATTTCAGCTATCGTCATGTCGCATGTACCCGATGGAAGAGGTGCTTTATGTAAGTGTCGGGCGTTGAGTACATGGCAGATGCGCACACACGAGCTGCCCATTCCAGACAACGCTGAGTGGGCAGTTGGGCGGGGCTCGCCACACTTGACAGCGTCACCATTCGATGGAAATACTCTCGAGGGCTCACCGTCTGTGCTCCCGCGCACACATCGACCGTGGCATCATGCGCTCGCTGCCGTCCGATGTGCTCCTGGACATCGTCGACCTCGTCCAGTCCGACCTGCCCACCCTCTCTCGCTGCGCACGGACGTGCCGGCTGCTCCTCGACTACGCACGGCCGTCGTTGTTCCGCACGGTCGTGCTCGAAGAGCGGTCCGCGTCCCACGCAACGTTGACGTTGGGGGCCCGCCTCTCCATCCTCGGCGCCGCACTCGAGCGGAACCCCACACTCGCCCGCCTCGTGCGCGCGCTCGTTGTACGCGGGGAGGGCCTGCGGCCGCTGCCGTCGCTCGGGCCCGGGGCGGTGCTGCCGCTGTGCAGGGCGCTGGGCGCGGGCGGGCTGGAGAGGCTGGCGTTGGAACGGGTGTCGGTGGGCGGGTGTGGGCTGCTGCTGGAGGTGGTGACGGCGTTGCCGGCGCTGCGTGCGCTGGAGATGCGGGACGTCGCGGTCGGAGAGGACCGCTTCCGGAGGCCTAGCACCGGTGGGGTTGGCTCGGAAGCCAGGGCACTGCTCGTCAGGTTCCCGCCTCTTGAGCGGATGACGGTGCGTGCGGTCTACGATTCGGAGACGTACGATGGCCTGGTTCAGTTGGCTTGTGTGTGGGCCAGTGGCATGGACGAGAAGGGAGAGAGGAGGCTCGCGAGCACGTTACGGGCCCTGGACGTGAAGCTCACAAGCGGTTGGATCAAGTTCGTGAGGCTCGTCGGGACGGGCTTGCAGGAGCTTGCGGTGGAGGGGCAGACGGAGAACCGGACGAGTTCGGCGCGTGAGTGGTGTGCTCAATCTTCCCCTCGCGGCTGCTTGCTGATCGCCGTCAATGGGGATTGCGCATGGTCATATGTCCACATTCTCGCCAGCGGAACCGCTCGTCCGCACACTGCTCGATACGATCGCATCGAGTTGCCCGGCGCTGCACACGCTCCGCCTCGAGCTCGTCTCTGGGCCATTCGAGCGAGGGTGGGAGACGGATGCGACGCGCGACACTCGGAGGCTCGCCGTTTCGACGTATTTATCGACCCTCTCGGCGGTCTTCCCCCGCACACCGCGGCCGTTTCCCGAGCTTCGTCGCCTGTCGCTCGTCCTCGTGGATAGAGCGAACGAGGCGTTCGGGGTCACCGAAGGGAGTGCAAGGGCCTTCATCGAATCCTTGCGGGCGTACGCGCGCTATCCCGGTTCTAAGCTCGAGCGCGTGAACGTGCTTGTGCGGATCCAACGGCCGCGCATGACTTCGCGTGGGTCTGGAATGCTTCGTAGTTGGAGGGCGCGTACAGAGGATGAAGCACAGGGAGACGGCTTGGGAACGGACCGGGGAACATTGCAGAGGTGGAGGACGCTCTTCTCCGCGGACACGCTTGACTGGGAGTGGCAGAGTTTGGGAGTGGAGTTTGAGATAGGTCTGGAATAAGTAACGCGCTGCATGCATATGTGAATCACTCTTCTTCACTGGATGAGGCACCTCATCGCACTTCTCAGCATTCTTTAAGTCTTGCCCAACATCCGTTACCAATGACGCATCTGTGCTGTCTGAATTTACCTGCAATTCTCCGAAACCCACAGAAATGCAGCACCTCACGTAGCAGGCTTCATCTGTGCAAACTGAAAGTCAGCTTCCCGCAAGCATCGCCGTGAGTGATTGAACGGCCCACTTTCTGGTATTGTACAGCATGCCCGGCGAGGCACGAGGGGTTAGCCAGACCAGAGAAACTGATTCAAGCTGGAGTCAAGGAGGCTCCTACTCCGATTTCGAGCCCACTGTGACGGCGACTGTGTATCGTTCACTGAAGTTGAACTCATCGGAATCAAACGAGTTCAACTGTGCACGCTGACCCGTCGTGGGAAACAACGGCGTAGCACAGCGTTTGGCTCAACGACACGCGCGTTGACTACTTAAGTACTTGCATCCGACTCTCAGGCTCATCCTCATCCTCGACGATGCACTGGCAGCAACTATCTATTCGACAGGTAAATCGGTGAGCTTTTGTAAATAAGCCAGTTTACAACCCACTGATCTACCTGTAACAAGTTGGAAACTATCGCGCCAGCGGCGGCCGACCCCTCAGCGCTCCTGCCGGTACTAGTCATTATTGACCAGTCTCACAGGCCAGCGACAGGTAAAATCAGGTGGATGGAAAGTGAGCTACTGGAGGGCTACCTGAATCTGCTGCATGTCTGGACCGCGGAAGAACAAACCTATCATGATATTCAACTTCTGAGCCTGGCGGCAAGAGGCTTCGACACTGCTTCCCCGGAAATCCGAGTTTGTTGCGCCTTCGCGCGGAGTCGGGGATACGAGCGGGTCTGGATAGACACATGTATCGACAAGACGAGCCGCGCGGAGCTCTCCGAGTCGATCAACTCCATTTTAGCCTGGTACTACTTATCGACAGAGTGCGTCGCCTGTCTCTAGGACGTCGACGAGACCGAGGACCCGCATGTCCCAAACTCTCAATTCCGTGTCGAAGCAACTGGTACATGCGGGGCTGGACCCTGCAGGACTTCATCGCGTCGTCTTCGTGTCGAAGACCTGGACCTGGCGCGTCATCGGTACGAAAGCCAGCCTGGCGGACGTGGCGCAGGAAATCGACCACGAGGTCCTCACCTTTATGTCGTCGCATACGCACGTCAGCGTTGCGCTGCGCATGTTCTGGCTCGCCAACCGGCAGGCAACCCGCCAAGAAGGCCGTGCGTACTCCCTCCTCGGTATATTCGAGGTCAACATCCCCACCGTGTATGGCGAGCGCGTCAACGCGTTGATCCGGCTGTAGGAGGAGATTTTGAGACAAATCCCCAGCCAGAGCATATTTGCATGGGGACCGCCCATGCTCCTCGACGCACACCCCCTCCATCGCTGACAGGGCCCCGTCCGGGATGTTGGGACTATGTGCGCTCCTGACCGTATCTCCTGACTTCTTCGCACTCTGCAGGTGTGTTACCCATCCCGCCCGAGACGCTGTGCAGGTGGCTGGGGATCAAGGTGCCTTCGCTTCATTTTACCCTTGCGAACTACGGAATGCACGCGATGATGAAGGCTCCACTTCACCGAGCCGTCAAACCCATCTGGCTTGCGGTCCTTGTGGGCACGGACCGCGTCGGGGGCTCCAGCCGTGCATAGTCACACGAGACGCAGGATCGGTTCGTTGTTGGCACGTCTGTTTACGTCGCCCAGCAGATCGAGTGCAGGCCTACAACTACCGCCTTGTTTGACTGCAAGCGAGCAAGCCCGGACTCGCACGTCGGGGGAGGTGCACACCCCCCATCGGCTGGATACATTGTACCTTGACTATCCGCGCGGGCCAGAGAAGCAGCCGAAGGGGAACTTCGTGAGCGCCCCCGTATGAGATCATCGTTCTGTGTGGTCCGTCCGAAAGCTTGCTGATGCGGACGGATTTCATATGGTGTCTCTGGATCCCCAGGACTCGTCTCTCGTTGTGCTGAACGGGAAACATGACCCACAAGAGATACAGCTCGTGAACGAGGCTGGATCTGAGCTTATCGTGGTCACGATATACTCATGCCAGTGCCCTGGTGATATTGCGTTCTGACTCCTGCTTAAATGCACATATGCCCTCATTTTGCAGTGCACGCGTAGTCAATTCATCCTCGCCTCGAGTCCCTCACTATCCACGTTGACTTAGCCTACTATGCGACGAGGCACGAACACGCGACTGCGCGCGCTGAAAGGAGCCAACGGAGACTACGAATGACGATGAGAGTGCTATGGATGGTACCGGAGAGCGGAATATCAGGACTGTCGTGTTAGCAGGCGTCCTAGCAAGTGGTATATGAATGCTATGGGCTAGCGTAGTGGATACCCGCAGAATAGTCTATCGTCTGACTCGGACTCGGTGAGGAGTCGTAAATACATCCCTCCTTCATACTGGTGACCCGGTATTCGCAAGACGAGGTAGTTGCTTACAAGTCGAAGTACCCAATCGACATTCCCGCTAACGATACCGCCGCACGTTCTGGCTGAATATTGCCCGCAGCCTCCATTGTTCTCCCCTTCGATGCCATGTTAAAGTTCATGAATTGGTATCGTCTGTGCCCTTCGTTCTCGTCTCATTTGGGTAGTTCGTTATCACCACGTACTATATCAACATTCTACACAGCTATCACACCTTATGTATCGTAGAAGAGGAGGGATATACGACGCTGCATTCAAGGGAAAACTGCCGTCAGTCACGCACAGGATAGCGACCGCGAGCCAGCAGCTACCCCAGCTCCTCCCCATCTTGACACAAGTACGCAACTGGGCCGTCCGTAAGCAAACTGCATACACTCACCTCATCCTTGAGCATGACGCTTCTCTGGCCTGGTATCATCAACAGCCCCAGTGTCTTCGGAGGACCCTCGTACGCGTTTGAGCGATGTCTCCTTGTGAGGAGACAGTCGTACGCCCTCAGGATTGTTCTGTTTCGCCTGCAAATGGAGCGTTCGACTGTGGCTACCACCGAAGCGGGACTCGACGGTAGTCTTCGGCCGCTGAGGTCGCTCGAGGCGCACTGTTCCAGGTGGAGCAGCACGGGCAATGTTCTGCAGGATATCACGAAATTCGTGGTAAAGAGGAGCATAGGTAGACAGCTTGCGATGATCAAGCATTGGATCCATATAACCTTTGTGAAGCTTTTGGCGCAACCATAGCAACCCGCCCTTGAGCTTTGGATGGTCTGATCCGAGACAGGTAAGCCGCTCCCTGAGGAAAGCCTTGCTGCGAAGCGCGTGACGTCGGTGGGACTCGAAGTCGGGGTCTTTGCTATGGAAGAGTCGTTCGGCGTCGCCCTTGGGATGTGGTGTGCTAACATGCGTGATAGCGAGCCAACTCAGGATCCAGAAGACGGACTCCAGATCATGTTGGAAATTGTGACGAAGAGGCGGCGGCTTCTGATCCGTCTGCGCCGATGTTTTCTCCAATTCCTCTTTAGTCTCATCGTCCGTTTCCGTGTATATCCGGACACCAGATTGAACCTCGACGGCCATAAAGATTGGGGTTCCCTGTCCATCATGAATACCTTCATTCATGCCATGTTACTGATACACGCACCGTCTTTGGATCCGATGACCGTCTCCCTACGTCCAAGTCGAACGGCTTTGCGTATTCGAGGTCACCCAGCTTCCCATGACCATCAAAGTACAAAATGTTCCCCGAGCTCACGTCGCGATGAATCCAGGAAATCATGAACAATATCTGGAGCGCTGGAACAGAGCACCGTGCATCAGTACGGGAAGATGCAGACAACATGAATGCGAACATCACCCACCTAGTACGATATCCAGCAAGGCTTGCGTGACGGGATACAGATCGTCGAGCTGATGCAACGCAAGACACACTTCCTTGTATACAACAAAGTTGCGCTGTTTTGGCTTGTAGTCGCGAGGCTCAGGACTCGGCTGGCTGCGATGCGCGGACAGATCTTGATTGGGGATGCTACGCGGGGTGGACCAGGTAGATCGGGCCTCATCTGCCCCCTCCTTCGTTCCGCTCTGGTGGTAGTATTCGGCGGCCGCAAAGATCTCGGGCGTTGCGACGAACCCTGCAGCAACAGCCTTCGATTTGGCGCCATGATCGCCCGAATCTTGCTCGATAGTGAGGAAGAGGTCCTTGTACGACCCAGTCGTAAGGCGGCGACGTAGTTCCTCGTTGGTATCCTTCGGGACACCACTGAGTAGTTCGTCCTTCTCTGAAGGATAATTCTTCGCGAGTTCGTCACAGCGTTTGAAGATCTTCTCCTGAATCTTGCTCTCTGTATCAGTACCGTCATCAAGCCAGACATCCCGCAACACCCTCGGCTCCGCGCCTGGGAGTGCTCGCGTATCGTCGAAGCTGTGAACTTCGATGACTTCCCATACTCGCGTCGCACGGCCAGTGATCATCAGATTGTCGTACTCGTCGATGCACTTTAGCGTCTTGTAGTAGTGTTCGTTCACTTTGTACACATAGCAAATGCGGACGTTGTTCCCGTCTTTCTCGGTGACACGTTTAATGTCCGCATCGTAGCCGAGGTCCTTGAGAGATAAAAAGATCAAGGACGATAGCGCTTTGACAACTGCGCGAACATCCTAGGGCGTTGTGAGAGTGAGAGGACTGACGTATACTGAATGACATGACACATACCAGGAAATCGAAAGGAACCGATTTGGCAGAGTGCGAGCGAGAGTAATACCACAAAGCTACGTGGGTGTCTTCGATGGTGATCTGTGCCATTCACGCATCAGTAGACACCTCGGTGCAGCACAAAGCCACCACGCACACTGTACGTATGCGTTCGCCTGCAGTCGCTGTACAGGTTGTGATACGCCGAGTATAGAACTTTCCAGCGGTTCTGTGATCCATGAGCCTCGCCCGCTGGAGCACGTACTCGGAATCACACTCACATCACATACGTCTCCGGGTGCGGTAGAAAGCTTGAACTCGAAATTGACGGCAACGTCCGATGTAGGGACCCTGGATCTTGAAGACGAGGTGGAACGAGGAGGAGGAGAGGTAGATTGAGAAGGAGGAGAGGTGGATACAAGAAGCTGCATCATGCCATCAATGCGATGCTGAGATCCCGGTACCTCTGATTCCGTCTCAAACGGCTCTTCCAGATACTGACAGGATGGCGTGAGCCCGCCCGGAGAGCTTGCCGCGATGACTTTCATGATTGCACCGAGAGGACTGAAGATGCCTCGTTCAGTCGTCGGACGCTTATCAGACGTCGCGACTTCCTGTATGTGCGCCGTTGCCGCCCTGTCGTCTGGCTCGTAGGTCGCAGTATTGTTGACTCCCGGCTCTCCACCGTCTTTCTTCTTCCCTGTCGAGGTTGACTTTGCCGCCTTCTTGTTCTGACGACACAGGTCTGAGGGAGCCATAGGAAAGTCTGTCCAGGAAAGGCGACCCTCGTCGTCCTTGACAAGGCCAGACGTTTTGAGTGCGGATATGATTAGCTCGACCTCTGTGTCGCCGATACGATCCGAGGTGTAGTGGCGTAGCCACTCGTCCTTGTCACCAACCAAGACCTCACGCATCATGTCAGTGGCCAATCTCTTGCGAGTTTCGTCGAGTGATGGTTGGTCTCTCTGGGAAGCTGTCCGAAGTGATCTTGGAGAGTCGTCAATGGACGCACTGGGGGGCATATCGGTCAGTCCACGGGGCATTGCGGATGATGTTGTGCAACATGCCTATTAGGTCCCCGCTGCGCAGGTGGAGTGCTTGGCCTATGGGTAGCCATATCTGTCAATTTCTGCGGCAATTGCCCTACGAGTCTATGACAAGGCGCACCGCGTTGTTGTAGAGACTTGCGCAGGCTCGGGCTGCAACATAGTGGTAGGCAATTGAGATGGTCACTAGATGGGGGAGAGCGGGAACTGCAAGGTCGTGACTCACCGCCCTCCACCTGTTCTCCTCGTGTTCCACTAAAAGTACCGGTTGGGACGCCGCGGCGGTTCGCCAGTTGATTGCAAACGAAGTTGGATGACAAGAGAGTCGGATAAGAAGTGAGGTAGCCCAAGCAGACGCTTGGTGACTGAAGACTGTGAGATGCCACAGTGCTTTAGGTATTGGATTTGAAGACGAACCAACGCTGTCGCGCGCGCGAGTGTTGGGCGTCGAGCGCTTGTACTACGGGGTGCATTTGGGACACGTGACTTCACAGGACTGCTGCCAAGGACGCATGATGGGCGCTAGAAAGTGAACTCTCTTACCACCATCTCCCCCTCACTTCTCCATCCCCGCTGTCCACAATGTCCACCAACTACGAAAACGACCCGTTCTACCTGAGGTATGAAGATACGAAGATAGCCTCTCGGCGTGTGCAGGATTAACTTCTTGCTCACGCCTCCCCTCAGATACTAGTAAGTTCGACGCGTCGTACTCTACCTGTCGAGCTCCCAGACTGATTTTTGTCTGCAGCACAGGTCACTCGGGCAAGCACGGCCACGAGTTTCTGGAGTTTGAGTACTCTCATGGACGGCTGCGCTACGCGAACAACTCCAACTACCGGAACGACAGTCTTATCCGCAAAGAGAGTACGTCACCCATCTCTGGTTTACGACTTTGCTGCGGCAGGTGCTGTTGAGTGTCCTGGAATGCTCATATACGTGGCGCTGTGCCTAGTGTGGGTTGGGCCTCTGGTCGTGAAGGAGCTGAAGCGTATCGTCGAGTCCAGCGAGATTACGAAGTGAGTATTCTCTTCGTTGCTCGTCGGGAGGCGCTGTCCGTATTGACGTGTCCATCGTCGCCATACAGGGAAGATGACACGAACTGGCCCAAGAAGAACATCGTTGGCAAGCAGGAGCTCGAGATCCGTATTGGCAACGACCACATCGCTTTCGAGGTACGTTTCCGAGTATGACCTTCGCGTGCGTGAAGTACCAATGAGACACGTATAGACGGCGAAAATCGGCTCTTTGGTCGAGGTTGCAGACAGCGAAGATCCGGAGGGCTTGCGTGTCTTCTACTACCTCGTGCAAGATCTCAAGGTTCGTTCCTCGGAGTCTTGACTTGACAAGTCGTGCTTACGCAAATCCTGCAGTGCCTCATCTTCTCCCTCATTTCTCTGCATTTCAAGATCAAGCCTATATAGACGCACGCTCTTACCTGCTGCCGCGAGGCATCGTTAACGCACTCCCTGTAAAAGTGTATTCTGACCAATAGGATGCTTGTGCTCTGCTGTCGTGAAAGGAATGATGCATTTTTTGCATGATTCGTTACAGTCATAATCGCGCAGGCTCTGCCTACAGCAACCTGAGTGTGTCTGACCTCTTTCGATCACAACTGATGACAGGGTTCTCCCAAGTACTAGTGAGTCCATTGTGTCTCTCCCTCGACCTTGACTCTCATGAGTGAGCCGCACTAGGTGCGCGGATGGGTGTCAGTATGTTCAATGTCGCCCTATTAGTTCGGAGGAACACGCACCCGACTTCCCAAAGCCCGCTTCTTGCGATACAAAGACCTTCCGAAAGCACCGGCTGGTTTGGCGGCAAGCAGGCACTCGCAGCCGCAGAAGCCTGCTGAACCTGCAAAGTGTCGCCAATCGCGCATGTCAGCCCATTGCGGTCGAGTGGGAGCGGACGTCGAGGGACAAGAAAGGGACGCGTACGAGCGAGGTCCAGCAGAAGGTGAGCGGTCCAGGGCTGATGTTCTCGAAGAAGAAACGGCAGGTGCCGAAGGAGATCGTCTGGACGTGGTTCGACTGCACGGTGAACTCGGGCGGGATCTGGCCGTTGAGGATCGTGATCGAGTTCACGAGCTGCTGGCAATCCTCCGTTATCGGCGGCAGCTGGCCGAGCTCTCCGCAGACGGTGGTGCCTGGGAGAGAGCGGATGAGAGCGGGCGTCAGTGGCTGGTCTCGACGAGGACGTCGTATGATGCGGCGGGTCAGACTCACAGATCTCGCCGCAGACGTCGGTCCCGGTGTTCGTGGGGGTGGAACCTGGGGCGGTGATGGTGGACGTCACGACCTGGGTCACCGTCTCGCTATCCGTCTCGGTCGTCGCGAGAGTGGCGGTCGCTGTTTCGGTCTGCGTGAGGATGGCCGTCTCTGTCTCGGTCGCCGTTTGGATCTCGGTCGCAGTTTCGGTCTCGGACACCGTTGCGGTCTCGATCTCGGTTTCGGTTGCGGTCGTCGCGGACACGCTGATGGCGGTCACCGTCGCTGTCGTCGTCGCACTCGCCGTTGTTGTGCGGACGGCAGTGGCGGTCGTCGTGGCCGTGACGCTCCTCGTCGCTGTCGTGGTGAGTGTGGTGCTACGTGTGGTCGTTGATACCCGAGTCGTCGTCCGAGTCGTCGTCCGTGTTGTCGTCCGGGGCGGGGTGTTGTTCGCGGGAGGGAAGAGCCACCAGAGGAGGCCCTTGAGCCACTGCTCGAGGATCTGCTCGGGGCTCTCGTGCGCTGCGCGGAAGGCCGAGGGCGAGGTGGCCATGACGGCGCAGGAGAACTGGGAGAGCTCGAGCATGGCGTTGGTGCCCGTGACGGGGATCATGGAGGTGGAGAGGAGCGTCGGGACGGAGCCGGCGCAGATGCTGTCCTGGTCGGTGCCCGTGCCATTCCCAGATGAACCTGGGCTCTGTCTTCGGACTGTGGGGTGGACGGTCAGACGGAGAGGCTGCATGAGGGATGAGATGTGCGATGAGACGTACCACGGTAGCCGGGTGTGGCGAGCGCGAGTGTGTTGAGCGCGTTGGCGAGGAGGACGGAGAGGACGAGGAAGGACTTCATAATGAGAAACCTGCGTGGTGCTCGTCCGCGGGGGGTTCAAGTGGGAGGATGGTTCCGAGTTGAGACTCCTGGGGGAGAGCCCCGGCAGGCGACGTGGGGGCACGCTTTTATGCGCTCGCTGGCGTACGCGCAAAAACGGGAGGCGGATGCCGGACTTTGGACGACGTGATCCCGGTTCGGGTGACTGACGGGAGCGTTGAATGTTGGAAGCCCCGGTGGACGTCAAACAGAACAGCGACCTGACTCCAGGCCAGGGGCACCATGCGTATATGCAAATGTGCGAATGTGAATCATGATCCTGTCGGATGGGTACAGACAGGTCCGATTGCCACTGGATGGGCAGAAGGGCTCCGGGCGTGGCGGGCGAATGCGAAAAAAATAAAAAGGAAGAAGGAGGGGCCCTCAGCCGCCATCGCTCCATTGCAGGGAGCGAAGGTGGCTGTTGGCTGTAGGCTATTGCATTGGACTGGATCCGGCCCCGCAGAGGTGTACCTTGCACGTTGTCGGTTCGCCCGCCGGCATCCCCATCATGTGTACTCGCACCGGGGTTCGTGTGTACGTGGATCGGGGAAAAGGCATACAGAATGGGGCGCGCCATGCGTATCAACCTTAGGGAAATGGGCGGGGTTCGATTTAGACTATCGGCGGCTGACGCGCTGTGTGGCGATGGTGGGTCTACATGGACGAGCGGCCAGACTTGGAAACGTTGAACACATGATCGACGAGTGGGTACGAGGGTGAAGCGACTTTGCTGTGCCTGGCGAGGGAGTGCGCTGACTCACAGGAGGAGCGCGAGTGCGCTCAGCAGAAGCCGGGAGGATGCTTCCGTCGGCGGTGGATAGGCTATTTGGGCGGCTGGTACGTGGTATGGGCTGCTTCGGAGGTTGCTCTAGGCGGCGAGCACTCAGCCTAGCTCCGCGAGGCGTGAGGCCATGGGAGAAGAGAAGTGCAAGGCACTGCCGATGTCGAAGAACCTGCAGGTACCCGCTGAGCGACACGAAACGCGGGGGTGGGGGCCATCAGCATGCTGAGTCCTCCACGGTGACAAGTTGCAGCCCGACAGAGAGACGGACCCTGCCTGTTTATCGCCGCCATCAGGGGATCGACAGGCAAGTGGGATGCACCGTGCAAGGGTCATGCCAGAACTGCCATTGACGGAGTGATGTAAGGCGGACCTGTCAGTGCTGGCATACAGGGCCCGTGGAAGTCCTACCAGGTCTTGTGTGAAGTCAGAAGCGAGACGTTCTCACCGGCGACTTAGCAGGATCATAGGGCCATTGAACTCGTCATCAATGACCCACGAGTCGTCTTCCGACCAGGAGTACCGAAGCAGAATGCTCGGGCAGGGGTTGTTATGAGGTGGTTCGCAAATGAAGACGGATGATACAGAGTTTGCCAGTAACCAGGGGGAAGAAGTCGAGGAATTGCACCCACGAAAGACCTGAGCGGACCTGTGCAGGCACCGAGTACCGGTGAGCCTAGTGCATGTCGAGGATCTGACACGATTGTATGGGCGGCGAACGGTTGGATCTAGCAGCGAGGTGAGTGCGAGGAACAAGCCGGTGTCGCACGTACCGCCGGTGCCATCGCAGGACTTAGGGCGGCACTGAGTGAATTGGTGATGGATCCAATTCACGCGGACCAGTCTGATATTTCGTTTGGAACTCATGTACTTATGGCATGAGGAATCGAAGATGTGCGTTATGCGAATGAGCATGCAACGCTGGTCGTCTCCGGTCTGAGCTCAGACTGGGGCCGGCGACAGCGTCGGAAACAGATGCGCATGAACGTAACGTCAACGACGTCGTACCATGAGCCGTACAGTCCGGATCGACCGCCACAAAGGTCCGCTGCGTGGCGTCGCGGCTGCAAACGGAAACAGCGTGCCAGACATGTCTTCCGGATACTCCACCTCGACTTGACACGTCCAGTATGGATCTTGTATGCACGGATGTGAACGGCGGCGCGAACGCGGTGATCCGCATTCGCATGTCTGAACTCTGTTCAGAGTCTGAAGCTAGATTGACTCGCTCCGTCCCCGCAGCCATGTTGTCACTGCTACTGAACGAAACTGATTCTTGAATGAAGTCGGACGGAACTCGGAAGCACTCACGAACACGAGCTGTCGAGAGCCGTCGGTAGAGACGTCCGCGAGCATGGACACACGTGCATAATTCGCGCTACACCCTTCGACTACCGACTATAGTCCCTGATGACCCTCATAACCCTAGAGACCGGATGTATACACGGAACGAGAACAGCTTCTCAATATTCTTCACCCATACACGTCTAGCATTCAGGAGTGGGCGACACTGCAAGGCACAAGCCACAGCTCGGTCAACAACCATGCCAACGTAGAGATCGGAAGACCACGTACCCGACACGCCAGAGACTGTCAGTAGAAATGCAGACCCCCTCGGAGTTGATGGGCTGCACCGGCGGCAGGCAGGCAGCCCCAGCCGCCGACGCCTGCTGGGCCTACACATGCGTCCCAGGTCAGTGTCCATCGTTCGTGTGGATGTGGAACATGCGAAGAGGACATGAAGAGGAGCACGGACGGAGGACGTACCAGAGTGAGCCAGCATTCGCTCATGGTCACCGTCGGCGAGAAGTTCTGGAAGAAGAAGCGGCAGGTGCCGAAGGCGAGCGTTTGCGCGTGGCCGGGCGCGACGGTGAAGGAGGGCGCTGGAGTGGGGACGGGATTAGCCAATAGACTTCGGACAGGGGCAGGGGAGAGGCAATGGGAGAAGCGGCGGACAAAGAGAAGCGCAGATAAGTGAGGGAGATTGATCGCGGGAGGGGGAAGGTCAAGGGCGGTGGGCTAGAATGCATGGAGGAAATGGAGCGGGACGTACACACAGAGCCGTTCAGGATGGTGATGGCGTCGACAATCGTCTGGCAGTCGTCCGTGGTGGGGGGCAGCGTCCCGAGGTTGCCGCAGACGTCCGTGCCTGTTCACATCACAGTCCGGGGTCGGATCAGTTGGCGTACAGCTCGCCATGCTTCGAAACCACACGGATGGAATGGGACGTACAGATCCCGCCGCAGACGTCGACGACGGGCGGGTCGGTGGTCGGCGTGGTATCGAGAGTGCTCAGCGTGCGGGCCTTGGCGTCGCAGGCGAGAGTCTCCACCGCGACGGTCTTACTCCCGACTACGACCTGGGAGGCAGACACGACCCGTGCGCCGGAGCATGGGGCCGTCGCATCGTCGCGCGCTGTGTGGATCGTCAGTTCAGCAGGGCCTCCGTACCAAAGGAAAACCACGTACGCGTGAAGAGGGCGTAGCCGCTTGCCGCGATGGCGAGAGCGACGATGGCGGTGCAAGTGAACTTCATATTGGACGCCTGGAGAGTGGTTTGGAGTGATCCTGAGTGATAGCTCGGTCTCTGGGGAAATTACCCCCATGCGTCCTGGGCTTTTATCGTTGGCCGTTAACGCGCCCACGGCCAGATTTGAAGTTACTGTACTTGCGTCGGACGTTCCGAGGACGTGAACGTCCACATACTCGGGCTCGGAGTTCGACCGGCCATTCGGCAGTAACGTACGAGAGAGGGACAACAAGAACAGCCGGCGGCGGCATGGGCTAAAGGACGCTTGTCTGGGCCAGGGACTGAACGTGTTCGCGATCGGAAGAGAATGACAGGTACTGGATTCGAATACCCGAAACGAGCGAAGGTGGATGGTGGGTCGCGCCCTTGAGTGCGCAGGAGAGCATAGGAAGTCTGCTGATTGATGAGGGATGAAGACGACGTCTGCACCCGCAAGGGGCGCAGCCCGGATGTTGTGCCTATACGTATTGAGGTGTTTGTGGGGAGTTGTAGCATGAAGATGGAGAGTGCGCGACGCAGGCGGCTGGATCCATAACGATGCGAACATGGTTGCAGAATAGGCTGGGCGATCGAGCGACATTGGATTCGCTGTTAGAAGCCATTGAGGGATGATGCATCTCGTGTGTAATATGGAGGCTAATTGACGGTTTGTAGGAGCGCAAAGGGGAGAGGAGAAGACGTAGAAGCGATAGTGACCAAAACCGGCGAAGAAGGACGAGTTGCTGTTCCAGGTGTATTGTCGTGCGAAAGATTGATTCGGGAATAGCGAGGAGACGCGACGTGAGCTGCTCGAGATGTCGGACCATGCAATCCGTGGGAGTGGCAATAAGGAACGAGAGTGGTATATGTGCTCTGTAGCACTGCGGCGGACAACAAGGTACGCGATGCAGAGCGGGCTACTCGGAGGATATACAAAGTGCGTTTCAGAAGATCGTCGAGACCGTACACATGACCGGGGGTGCTTACGAGGGAATGCGGCAGATGGTGTAGAAGATGTGTCAACGGTCTGCCTGTACCGGGGTGCGAGACTGTTAGACGTGGATGAGAGAAGATGTAGCTGTATGTTTGACGGATTCTGATAGGCAAGACAGTGGACAAGGTGTAGACAACACTTATCGTCCAGAACTGATGTTTGATGTTGTTCTTGCTGTCAGCTAGCGGCAAGGCAGGCGCGAGTCATGATCAAAATGGTCGATGATAGAAGGACGCACAATCACCGCAGGAAAAGCAATATACCGACGGCGAATGGCATTGCGTTCTTCGCGGAACAGGAGTAAGCAGTGGATGAATGCGGGAGGCTATGAGTGGGAGAACGTACTAAGTGCGCACTGGGACCTGAACGTATGATCCCAGGCAACCTAGAGGACGGATATATAATGTAGAGGAGAGACCAGCATACGCACGATGATGGGGAGTGTTCTTCCGGCGTCGGTAGACTTGACAATGTCTGCAGGGACTGAAACGGGACAAACTCCTTCTCCACGTTGAGGTAATCCGGGCCGTGTTGCTGGTGCAGGGCGGACGATTAGGATGCAAAGATCATTGATGCCTTGACAAACGGCTGCAGATGATGTTGCATCTGGTAATGCAACTTACATGTACATGTGCATGGAGGGATTGTGTGCGAAAGCTGAGCAAACGGCAGGCGAGTGGGGAGAATACGAGTATTGGTCTGAGGGCCGATGACATAGGGATCGTCGTCGGGAGGGGAGCTACAGGATGTATCGACGACGATGACGAGCAAGAGCGCCATGATGCGCGCGGCTGGGTGACGGACGGGCACCAACCTGTTTGACAGAATGAGAAGAGGGTCTGCACCCGCCCTCGCCGTTGCCGTGTGCGAACGAGCGAAGAGGATCAACGGCGACGAGGCACACACGCACCTCATGGATGACCTCAGCTCGTCTGGGAGGGTACGCCGCTCTCCATGCCTGGAGTATGCACAGCTGACGACCCCAGATCGGAGGGGACAGGACAAGGGGCGTATGGCACGGAGAGAAAGGAGCTTGCAGCACACAAAGCAGATGGCGTACTCTTGCAACGGTCCGAATCATTCTTTGGGCGTGTGGGTTCCCCACCGGAACGGAGATGACATTGTGGGGTCACTGCGCGGGGAGCGTCGATTGCAGCGCCGGAGATGCGAGGGCAATGGTCGTCGCCAACGCTGGCAACGTCGAGGAACATCGAGGACAAGTCGAGGACGACGATGGCCGCAGCGGAGGCCCATCGGACCCACGGACCGCGGGAATGAACACACAGACGCCCCATGATCACGGGACCAGCCGCCGGCAATGACCGAATGGGAGAGGGCGTCCGTTTGGGTGTTCAAGACTTTGAGCCAGGTTCGTCCCAGCCCTCGACTCCCCGCTTCCCTTCGACGGCCACCTCAAGCCACCGCGTCCCTCCGCGTCCTTCTCTCTGTCCGTCGCAGAGACCGACTTTCTCCGCGTCCTTGTCCTTCTTGACGCGTCCTCTCATCCTTCAATCCTTCCATCACGTCATCGACATGGATCCATTCACCTTCGGTGGCAAATACAGACTCGAGGAGGAGATAGCCGTCGGTGGTTGTGGTTAGTCCTCTCCTTCTCAGACCGACACATCCTGCTCAAATACCACACATAACCACAGGGAGCGTCTTCCTAGGCGTACACACTGTGGCCGGCAAAGAAGTCGCCATCAAGCTCGAACCCGCCATAGCCAAGTCCTCCCCTCTCAAGCAAGAGTCCAAGATCTACAAGACTCTCATGGGTGGTCCAGGCGTTCCATGGATAAACTGGTCCGGCAAGCAAGGAGACTACAATGTCATGGTCATCGACCTCCTTGGTCCCTCTCTCGAGGATCTCTTCCGGATGTGCAACAGGCACTTCTCCCTCAAAACCATTCTCATGCTCGCCGACCAGCTGGTAAGTGTCATATAATCCTTGTTACCCATGCTCGTTTCGCCTCCGCTTCGAGTTGCAACCTCTGGAACGCGGTCCTGCAGCATGCCAACGAGTCTCCCCACACCCCACGGCGTCTCGCTCTCTCTGCTTGTCCCGATTTGGCTGCTACGGCTCGCACGTTTCTCACACCCTGCCCTCCGTCCCCCGTCCCGATGGCTTCTTCCTGTATGAAAGCCTCATCGACTTTGCGTGGCTCAGGCTCATTGTCGCTGCTCCCTTCTGCCGTGTCTTTTGCCTCTTTCTTTCTTTGATCGTCGTCTTCACCCTTTCTTCTCAACCTTCTTCTGACATCACTGCTTCCAGATCACGCGTATCGAGTTCATCCATTCAAGGGATCTCGTTCACAGAGACATCAAGCCTGCAAACTTTGTTGTCCCAAAACGTTCCGACTCGGGCCGTGCAGACTACGTCGTCAACGTCATCGACTTTGGCCTTGCCAAGAAATTCCGTGACCCACGGACGGGCTCGCACATTCCTTACCACCAAGACGATCACCATGGAGTAGGCACCTGTCTCTTTGCTGCCATCAACACGCACCTCGGCATCGAATGCTCCCGCCGTGACGATCTCGAGGCTCTCGCTTACATGCTCATCTACTTCCTTCGTGGCACTCTCCCATGGCGGAAGATCAAAGGCTCCACTGTCAGCGAGACGTGGGACCTCATTCGTGACAAGAAGATCGAGACTGAAGCTGTCCTAACCGTCGGACTTCCGCCCGAATTCGACATCTTCTACAAGTATGTTCGCGGCCTCGAGTTCGATGACCTTCCCGACTACGAGGGTCTTCGTTCCTTGTTCCGTGGCCTTGCAGAGCGCCAGGGTATCGAGTACGATGGTGTCTTCGACTGGTGTGTCTCTCGTCCCGGGGAGAGCAGCCCTCGCTCGAGCGGCGAGGGTCCAGATGGTCCTGCCCGTAAGAGGAAGCGCGTCTGTAGGAGCTGCTCCGCTTGCCAGGCAGCCGCCGAACGTGCTGCTGCTGCAAACGCCACCAAGGCTGCGGCTACCGCATCCAGGCGTGCATGGGCTTGATGAGAGTAGGAGGAGTGAGGGTGTTGCGGCTTCTTGTCATTTGACGACGTGAGTCTCTGGTTCATGTCCGCCTTCGTTTATGAGCATTCAACTGATTGACGGACCGGTCATTTCAGTAGGCTCCGAAGGCATGAGCCATGTTGAAACCGCGCGGTGAGGCGAGGGACCCGAAGATGGCGTCTCGCATGTGTATATGCTTGGACCGACGAACCCCACGATCACGCGATGACCGTGCTGCGGGAACGCCAGCTCTCAAGGTTATTATTTACGACAACGCTCTGCGTTCATGACGCTCAGCGGATATGGGGTTAGGACTCGTCCATCGGTCACCTCCAAGGTGTACCAGGTACGATCACCCGGCCCTGGCTTTGGTCAGAGTCGCGTGTGGTCTCCCAGGCGGGTCGGTGTGGCGACCATGTATATAGTATTGGGCTTCGGTGAGCGCTGTGAGAGCTCTGCCTACCTGGACGGCTCTTCTGATGGTTGATTATGACAGATAAGCCTACAGCCCACCCCCAGGTCCTTATGCCCCCGTGATGTTGCTCTCCGTGACGAAGAGATGTTTGTGCTGCTGTTGTGCAACTAAATTACGAAGTATGTATGTATAGTATGTTATTGGGTCGACTCTCTTCCCATTACTCCCAAGGAGGACCAACAGGGCTGGTTTGCGGAACACTTGTGTCTTGCATATCAGTTTGCGTCCTACCTCCCGCCCCGCCCCTCACCCCTTCTCACCGTGCGAGTCCTGTAACCCTCCCCTCCCCATCCATCTTCCTCAGCCAACGCACGTTCCTCTTCTTCCCTTTTTCCCCTTGTCGCCGACTTCCTCGTACCACTCGCACTCGTTTAAGATATGAATATGCCCCCGCACCTATGACGCATATGCCACCCTTTCCCTCTCTCGGTCTCATGTTCCCCGTCTATGGTTATCTATGCATATGCGTCTGTGGTTCGCTTCAGTCTCTACAGCCGGATATCTGTAGTATAGTATTGTATATAATGCGGGTCGGTATATCTGGATCAATTTCTCTGCTCTTTCTGACGTCGGACGGGAGGTTTCTGGCGTCTATGGGTCAAGTATGGGCGTCTGCGTGTTTACGAGGGTGCCGCCACCAGGCCGCCACTGAGTACTGAACGCGCTCACGACTTCTCTTGCTCTCACAGCCTGCACCCCAACCACGCTCGTGGAATAGAGGATGTCTGCGGTGACGTTTACGGTCAACGAGAGGGTGCTGTGCTACCATGGGCCGCTGATCTACGAGGCGAAGGTCCTGAAGGCGGAGACTTGGGACGAGAGCAACACGCAGACGGGTGTGGTGGGTCCGCATTATTATGTGCATTATAAGGGGTGGAAGCAGACGTGAGTGCTCTCTTTGTTATGTGGAGTGGGCGTGTGCTGACGGATGCCTTGGTTCACGTTTCATGTTGGATGGTTTGTGTGCATTGTGTTGGGATGTTGTGCCACCGTTTGCCACTCCGTGCCGTCTTGGATCGCCGCTCGCTCTGTGGCTTGTCGCTCGGGTCGGTCGCGACTGAACGACCGCCGCTCTGTTGGACGGGCACACGGGACTCGCAACACAGATGGGACGAGTGGGTGGACGCGAACCGGTTGCTGAAGTTCAACGAGACGAACATCGCGCTGCAGAAGGCGCTGCAGAGCCAGAGCCAGGCGGCCCAGGCGGCGCACGCGTCGAGCACGAAGGCGGCGAAGGCCCAGGCGGCGCGGGACGCGGCTGGGGGTGGGAGCGCGGGCGGGAGTGGGAGGGGAGGGGGGAGGAAGGATGGGGCGAGGGGGACTAAGAGGGGACGGGAGGATGTGAGTGGTTTACTTTGTTGCCTCTGGTGTTGGTGCTTGTGGTGGGGGAGGTGCTGATACGTGTGGACGATATCTGCTAGGACGAGGGGACGCGGAGGCCGGAGATGAAGCTGAACGTGCCGGAGCAGCTGAAAGTGCTGCTGGTGGATGATTGGGAGGCGGTGACGAAGAACAACCAGGTGCGTTGGGTTGTGTGATCTACGCGCCTGGGTGTTTGCTCATGGACATCTGCTTAGCTCGTGGGGCTACCGAGAAAACCGAACGTCGTCGAGCTGCTGGAGGAGTTCAAGGCGTACGTGCTTTCGTTGGGGAGCTCAACAGAGTGAGTGCTCGTCCGGGTCCAAATACGCGCCGTTTTCTCATTGGAGTCGCTCTACAGGCTGAGAGACCCAAAGATCGTGCTACCTACGATCGTCGCTGGTCTGCAGACGTATTTTGACCGCGCGTTGGGTGCGAACCTGTTGTACAGGTTCGAACGCCCACAGTATGCGGAGATACGGAAGAAGTACGTGACGGGGCCGACTGTGCAGGTCGGGCAGGAGAAGGAGATGAGCGCGATCTATGGAGCGGAGCATTTCTTGCGCATGCTTGGTGAGTGGACTCAGTGATGACCCTCCTCTAACATGCGTTGATGGATGGGCAGTGAATCTCCCGCAGATGGTCGCGAGTTCGTCGATGGACGGAGAATCTGTTGGGCTTTTGAGGGACTATGTGAACGAGCTGTTGCAGTAAGTCATTGTACGGGTACGAACGCGTGGCGAGGTGCTGACAGTCGCCCTAGGTGGATGGTGAAGGAACGGGCGCGGATATTTGTGCCCGAGTACGAGAGCGCGAGTATGGCGTACCAGAACATCTCTCGGTCCTGACGGGATAGCCCTGTACCTGGGGCAGTGTGTGTACTATATTCTCGATGTTGCTCCCATCGGTTGCGCATGGGCGGTGTACTTGTACTATGACGTCAGCTTGGTCCAACTGCTCGTATATGTAACCGGCCCTCTTCCTCTCCCTTCGGCCAGTCTCTCCCTCCTCTCTCTCCTCTCTCATACGTCCCATTCTTCCTTTCTAGCTCCATCATCATGGCATCTCTACTTTCTGGTGCAACGAAGACCGCGCACCACCTCGCGACATCGTTGCTTAGTGCCGCCGAGGCGAAGGTCGGCTCGACCATCCCAATCAAAGTCCCCGTCAAGGAGGACGACGCGCAGAAGACGTTCACTTTTGAGGGCATCAAGGGCAAAAACGTATTTGTGAGTGCTCGCTAGTCCATGGCGTCCCCTCTGAACTCGTGCTCACCCAGCTATTGCTGTAGGTTGGCGTGCCTGGCGCGTTCACTGGTACCTGCTCAGCCCAGGTTCCTGGATACATCAAGGCCTACGAGCAATTCAAGGAGAAGGGCGTGGAGAACATCTACGTTGTCGCCGTGAACGACGTGTTCGTGATGAAGGCGTGGAAGGAGCAGCTCGCACCGGAAGGCACTCGTGAGTTTGCTATTCTCCCTACTGCGCGCATAGATATTTGATTCATGTGAATATCGTCTGCAGCGGTCCACTTCATTGCAGATGACCAGGGCGCGTTCATTGGCGCACTCGGTATGCTGTTTGACGCGTCTCCGCTACTCGGTGCGCCGCGTTCCAAGGTAAGCCGCGACTACGCATGCCGTCATCTATCCGTGTTTTGACCCGCGTCATGTAGCGGTTTGCTGCAATCGTAGAAGGCGACACTATAACACACATCGCGGTCGAGTTGAACCCGTCCGAACTCACGGTGACTGCAGCAGACAAGATTCTGCCATGGCTCTGAGCGCGTTCCAGTTCATATATATGTCGGTCTCCGAGGGTCGGAGACAGGAAGTCAAAGAAGAAGGCAGGACGTACGTTTAACTACCAACTTGTATGTCACGCTGTTGTAATATATTATCAATGCCTTTGACCGGGACAGAACGTGCTGCCGAGAAGACTGGTGGTCGACAAATAGGCTCGGATAGCAGAGTCGCCTCTCACGCTCTCATGCTTCCTCCCTGAACCTGCCTAATGTCCATGCTGTCCCCAATCTTGAGGCACTGCGGCCGCAATTTGGATGCATTATAAGGGCAGCCACTGATTGTGCGACTATGTCAAACCTTGGTTTTATACCTTCCTGTCTCTTCTCCCTCCAATTCTTGACTTGCCTTCTACTCGCCCTCCACTAACACTTCTCGCACTGGGAACAACTGCTAACGGCTGTCTGCTATGTGGCCTTTCACCACGTCATACCCCGAGCTGGACATCAATCAGCTTAATGATGAGTACGACTATATCGTTATCGGTGCGTCCAATCTTCGCGTCATTGCCCACACATATCCTCGAACTGAGACTGACTGCTCTGCAGGCGGTGGAACTGCTGGGTGCGCCCTCGCCAACCGTCTATCCGCCTCTCCCTCGATCCGGGTGCTCGTCGTAGAGCGCGGTGCGGTCGCAGACACTTGGGCCTCTCGCGTACCCCTCTTCTCGTCCGACTTCGCGTCCGATGGCACGCGCACCATCCGCCGGCCCATGGAGCCGCAGAAGGAGCTCATTGGGAAGGACGGACAGCGCGGGACCCGGGTCGTCGAGGCGTACTCGGGCTCCGTGCTTGGCGGGACGAGCAGGATCAACCAGATGCTGTATACGAGGGGGCTGCCAGCCGAGTACGACGCTTGGGAGGAGGTGGGTCTGAAAGGGTGGGGTTGGAGCGAGTTGCAGGGATACTTTCTGAGGAGCGAGAAATCGGACGTTGAGGTCGCGGGTGTTCACAGCCAGGAAGGTGAGCTCGTCCATGCGTTGACTCATCCTACTTTACGCGTCGCGGAGACTCATGCAGGGCGCGTGGATAGGCGTATGGAGGAATAGGACGCATACGCGGTTCTATTTCAGTGGCTTTGACGAGTGAGTCCATCGCGCGCGTCGTCTGCTCAGGATACGCTACAAATGTCTCATAGAGCGATACAGGCGGCCAAGAAGCTGGGCCTGCCGTACATCGACGACCTCAACTCTCCCACCCATCCGCCATTTGGTTGCGCTCAGCTGCATGTCACAGTCGACGAGAATGCACACAGGCACTCAACCTACCACGCCTTCCTTCCCAAGAACGTTGCGCTCGCGCGGAAGAACAATCTGCACATATGTACGAACACTATCGTCGAGAGACTCGAGATGGAGCGGCGAGCGAATGGCGAGCTCGTAGTAATTGGCGTTGAACTTGGACCGACCGTTGAAGGGCAGGACCGGAGGAAGAGTAGGAGCGTGAGGGTGAAGAAGGAGGTCGTGCTTTGTGCTGGACCTTTCGGATCCCCTCAAATCTTGATGCTTAGGTGCGGTCGGCTACTGCCCCGGCGAAATCGTGTTAACAAACTGGGGATTGTAGTGGCATCGGTCCTGCAGAGCATCTAAAGGAGCTGGGCATCACTGTCGTGAAAGACCTGCCCGCTGTGGGTTCCAACCTAGTAAGCTTATTGATGAAACTCATAACATGCTACACTCCATTAACGTCCATCTCTAGCAAGATCATTTCGGGGTATCTGTAGGGTTCCACATCAGCATGAGGGATTCCCTCCTTTCACTTCAAATGCGCCCCTGGGTGTTCTTCATCGAACTCTTGAAGTATCTCATCTGGGGGACTGGTCTGCTCCTGGTTCCCGTACTCCAGCTGGCCGTCTTTACGCACTCGAAACTGCTTGATGGTCAAGGAGCACCTCCGAAGAAGGAGAAGGCGTTCGACGAGCAGCTCCCCGACATTGAGATTATGCCGGTAAGCCGCCTTCCTCGCAACTCGTGCTTGCTCCACCTCTGACCTGAATACGACTGCGGTGACACAGATGGCGTACGAGAGTCAAGACACAGGAGGTTCTGGGATAGGGATCCCTCGCACGGGCGGCGCAGGCTCGTACAGCTTCCTCAACGTCCTGCTCGCTCCCAAGTCGCGCGGGACGGTGCGCCTGTCGTCAGCGGACCCCCGCGCACCGCTCGTCATCGACCCGGCCTATCTGTCGAACGCGGCAGACTTGGCGCCATTGCGGGCATCGCTGCGGCTCTCGCTCCGTCTGAGGGACAAGATGCGCGAGAACGGGTACCGGATGGAGGACGCGGCGGTGCCGAGCAGCGAGAAGGACGAGGACTTGGACGAGTGGATCCGGAGGGCGAACCGGTCGACGTACCATTATTCTTCCACGTGCCGTATGGGGAGGGAAGACGACGAGGAGTGGGAGGGAGGTGCGGTCGTCGACGAACGGCTGAGGGTGTATGGGGTGGGTAAGTTGAGGGTGGCCGACTCGTCTGTGTTCCCATGGGTGCCGAGGACGCACACGCAAGCCCCTAGCGTGGCGATTGGGGAGAAGTGTGCCGATTTGATCTTGACCGACATGTAGAGCGGGTTGGATGCTGTCTTGGATGTTTGTAATCGCAGTGATATGCTCGTGCTCGAATACGCGAGAAACCCTCCTTACGAACAAGCTGTAGCCGTGGTGCGTCTGAAGCGTAGATTCGTATGCGGTATTAGTACAGAGGCGGCTCTATGCAAGCAAATCAGTCCTCAGGCTCGTCTAGGTGTGCGTCCAGTCCTTTGGCATCTTTGCGCAACTCCTCCTCCTCGAGTGCCATGACGTCCTCTGGCGGTTCGACGTCGTCTTCGCCCTCATCTTCTTCCTCATCAATATCCTCGTCCTCGTCCATCTCTTCGTCCTCAGGTTCGTCCTGGTCGACCATGTCCTGGTCTTCGTCGACATCGACGGTCGCGCCCTCCGGCGGCCCGTGGTCCATCTCAGCGTCCGATGATGGGTCTGCACGTCCGCGCGCGGCCGCCGAGGGACCTGCGCTAGCAGAGCCTGCGGGAGGAATGGCGTGGGCTGACACAGTCTCTGTCTGAGCCTCGGAGACATCTTGCGCTACAGCTTTGGCCTTTCCCTTGCCCTTGGGGCCCGTAGAGGCAGATGCGGGGTCGGACGCGTCTTTGGCCTTGCCCTTGGCACCCTTGCGTTTGTCTGATCTCTGGAGTTCGCGATAGACTGGCACCGTGCGGGGTAAGAGCTGCAGACGGCGAGAGAGGGTGGAAGAACGACGTACCGGCAAGTTCGCCCTGGATGTTCTCTGCGATGTCTCCGAATTCGACCAGTTCGAGGGCCTTGAGGACGTCGGTGGCGGAGATGCTCTTGTGCTGTTTCGAGCTCGCAACTTCGTGCGCTCTGCATTTGAATAGTGCATGAGAGCTGGGGGAGGGGGGACAGTCCTACGGATGACACTCACGTCGCGGCTACACGCCGGGAGTTTGAGTGGTAGGTTAGGGAACAATGATAGGAGAGACGCACCGAGGTAGTTGATGAACACGGTGGACGCCTTGAGGATGGAGAGGATAACCTCCTTGGAGAACTTGGTGTTCTCTGGCACCTAAACACCGCTCGTAATTCAAAAAGGACGTCGGACGCGTGCGACGCGTCGAAACACGCTTGCCTGGGATGCCCTCGCAAGCTTCATGATCAAGGAGCGGGGCAGCTCGAAGTTGTCGATGCCGTCAGCGACAGCATCTTGCTGTGCTTGCGCGGTGACCGACGCAGTCGATTCCTTGGCTCTGGGCATCTCCCGGAGTGTGTTCTGGGGTGTGGTGGAGGGAGGTGGTGGTGGTCACAGTCGTTGTGGCTGAAGACGCGCTCGAGCGCGCGCCGTCCACGTCTCTTGACTTCGAGTGTGAGAGTCTGGCCACCGACCACGACGTCGCCCGATGCTTTGAGTTCGCGTTCAGACCTCCTTCTCTGCTTGAAAACCCCCAGCGTGGCCCTGGATGGCGTCGAAAGGGCTCTCTCTACTCATCTGGCTATTCTTCGTGCATCTCGCCGGACTATACCTCTACACGCGCGGCTTCCTCCTCACCCGTCTCTCGCTCAACACACTCAGCTCTTGTCCTGACGGCGAATGCACCCTCAAGCCGTCGCACAAAAGGGCAATCGTTCTTGTCATTGATGCTCTCCGCTATGACTTCCTCAGCCCCCATCCACCCCACCCGCCATCACCCTACCACCACAATGTGCTCCTACTCCCCCAGCAGCTTACCGCCTCCCAGCCAGAGCACTCGCTCTTGTTCGAGATGTACTCGGACCCACCAACTACTACTCTTCAACGTCTCAAGGGCATCACTACCGGGTCCCTGCCTACGTTCATGGAGATGGGTTCCAACTTTGGAGGTTCGTCCATTACCGAGGACTCCTTCATCGGCCAGCTACGGGTGGCCGGAAAGAAAGTAAGATTCCCTCATGGTCAATACGACGATTACGAACAATCAGTCATGCAGCTGTAGATCGCGTTCATGGGCGACGACACCTGGACCACTGTATTCCCAGACGCTTTTGACGCCAACATGACATTTCCCTACGACTCCTTCAACGTCGAAGACTTGCACACCGTCGACGAGGGTGTGATCGAACATCTCTTCCCACTCTTACAGGAGTCCCGGCCCTCCTGGGACGTTCTCATCGGCCATTTCCTCGGAGTAGACCATGTCGGTCACCGCGTCGGCCCCGACCATCCGACGATGAAGCTCAAGTTGAACCAAATGGACAGCGTCCTCCGTCGCGTCGTCGAGCTCCTGGATGACGACACGCTCCTCGTCCTCATGGGAGACCACGGTATGGACAGGAAGGGCGACCACGGGGGCGACGGAGACCACGAGACGTCTGCAGCGTTGTGGGTGTACAGCAAGCGGCACCGGTTGCTCCATCCGCGCGCGCACATCCCTCCGTTCCTCCTGACTACCCGCCAGTTCCCGGGAGCTAGCGTACACCATCGACACATCCAGCAGATCGACCTCGCGCCGACGCTTTCTCTCGCCCTTGGACTGCCCATCCCGTTCAACAACCTTGGGACGGTCGTTCCAGAGCTCTTTTGGCACGACGAGAGGGGCAAGGACTATAGTCGCGCGCTGACGCTGAACGCGGAACAGGTGAAGCGCTACTTGGACACGTACCGAGCAAGCCCTTCTGGTTCGGAACTCGATGGTGTCTGGCATGATTTGGAACACGCATGGGCGTCGGTGAACGTTGCCGGAAGGACAGACTCGGAGGCGCGTCTGTCTGCCATGGTGGCGTACACCCGTACCGCACTCCATGCATGCCGCATGCTCTGGGCACAGTTCAATGTCTCGCTCATGGTGCTTGGCTTGGTCCTCCTGGTGACTGGCACGACGGCAGCGGCGCTCATGTACCATAAACTGGCTGTGCTGGACGACCAGTGGGAGGGCTGGGTCTCCGAGACGCGGCGATGGTGTTTGTCGAGCATGTTTGGCGGGTCCTTCCTGGGCTTCGTCGCGTATATGGCTGTCTCTCGCTACGTGAAGGGGCTTGGACTCTTAGAGGCCCTGCTGTTTGGAGCGGCGTTCGCCTCGTCTGCTGTGATGATCTCAACCGCCATGCCCTCCTTATCCGGCCTATCCACCTCGACTCTCTCGTCGTTGCCTCTGCCGCTGTTTCTGCACGCCGCGGTGTTCGCGTCGAACTCGTTCACCGTCTGGGAAGACCGCGTGCTCACGTACCTGCTCGTGTCGTCGATCGTGCCGAACATCCTGACCGGGTTCGCAGCGCCGACGGCGAGGCTGCGGGTGCGCATCCTAGGCTACAGCGCGCTGTTCGCTGTCTGCGTGCGGCTGATGGCGCTGAGCACGGTGTGCAGGGAGGAGCAGCAGCCGTTCTGCCGGGTGACGTTCTTTGCGTCGTCGACGCTCCCCTCGCCGCCGCCCGCGGTACTGGCGCTCTCGGTCCCGGTCGCGCTGGGGCTGCCGTGGGTGGTGAGACGGTTCTTGAAGATCTCAAAGTCGGACCAGGGGACGGGCGCGCTGGTGCTGTCGTGGATCCTGCCGGCCGTGCTCTTCCTCGGGAGCACGTGCTGGATCATGGAGCACTGGGACTCGTCCGAGCGGTTTGGACCGGAGTGGGCGGGCACGCTGCGGCTCGCGAGGACGGTGTCGGCGTGGATGGCGATGGGGGCGGTCGTGTTCGTCGGCTACGGGCTGTGGTGGCTCGTGCCGCTGTGTCTGCATATCTCGACGGAGACGAAGGGAGGGCAGGGCAAGCGGGAGGTGACGGTGCTCGGGTTCGCGAATGCGTACGGGGCGCCGTATCTGATCTTTTGGACCCTCTGCCTTGGGCTGCTGTACCCGGCGACGCAGCTGACGGGCCAGCTCGTGCTCGCGCTCGCTGTGGTCGCGGTGCTCGCGCACCTGGAGGTGGTGGACAGCGTGCGGGATGTGCGGGGTCTCGAGGCGGTCTTCGCGTCCGGGAACCCGTCGGCGATCTTGGAGGGGGAGAACCTGGGCGCGCCAAGGATGCCGGTGCGGTTCGCAGAGGTCGCGCCGCTCGCGCTGCTGTCGCTGCACGCGTTCTTTGGGACGGGCCACCAGGCGGCGATCCCGTCGATCCAGTGGAAGACGGCGTTTGTGCTGAGCGCGACGGTCAGGTACCCGTTCTCGCCGGTGGTGGTGGGGATGAACACGTTTGGGCCGGTGCTGTTGGTCGCGCTGGGGGCGCCGCTGGTGGGGCTGTGGAACGTGGCGCCGCTGCCGCAACCGGAGGCGGACGGGCGGGTGAGGGGGGATGCGCTGCGGGCGGGGCTGGGGATGATGGTGTACCATGGGGTGGTGGGGGTGAGCAGCGCGGTGTGCGCGGCGTGGCTGAGGCGGCACCTGATGGTGTGGAAGATCTTTGCGCCGAGGTTCATGCTGGCGGCGGTGAGTGTCATTGTTGTGGACCTGGCGGTGGTCGTCGGGGTGGGCGTCGGGGTTGGGCGTGTGTCGGGGCGGGCGTCGAGGCTGTTTGTGTCGATGGGGAAGAGGTAGTGGGGATGGGCAACGCCCGCAGGTCCACAGTTGTTTGTTCGTATTTGGCTTCAGATAAGACGCCCACTGTATCCAGTACAGAAAGTGCGCGACGTTTGTAGCCTTCCTCCCCTCATTTCGAGCCATTAGAAAGTGTGCGCTGGACTATATGTATGTCATGCTAGGGTTTCGCCAAACAATATAATTGACAGCTGTTGTATGTTGAATAATAGAATATGGTCTGGCTGTCCGAGCAAGGTTTCACAAGAAGTCAATTGGCGAAGCACTAGAATACACTGAAATAAATCATTCCAACAAAAATGCCAGATATCGCAGAGAACACATGGATCTGCAAACGTCGCGCACAGTTGCACGGTTGCGCGAGGTGCGCGACATGCTAGCGCCGGTGCCACAGTCGTGATAGCACGAATCACATGACCCTGTTTCCACCATTTCGGGAGATGTCCGCACACCGAGAGCACATTGTCCTCGCCGTTCTGGCCTACGCTGCGTGTTCTGTGAGCGGTATGAACTCAGAGGTGTAGTGGGCATGATATACAAGAATCTTGCCACATTTCATCACAGTTTGAGGGCACCATAGGCAGTCTACAGCCTGGCGTTGCGGACAGTCTGAGAGTGAGGCCCTCTTTGGAAAGAAGATCGCACAAACGGGGTCCCCTTCCATTCTATAGAGTCTATTGGTATTTCATCCACTCACGCGACTATGTAGTCCTACGCTACGCTACCCCCTGTATATTGTCTCAGTCACGCCTCGCACCTCTCGCCATAATCATACTCACATTCCTATTAGTATTACCAATCTCGGTGCGCGCGCGCACGCGCGCGAGCTTGACCCGGAGGCGCTTCACCTCCCATCAGGCCCACTGCGGACTCGGGCGGCTGATGACTAAGCTGCCCACAGAGCTCACCGACGTTGCCCATCCCCAGAGGTAGACGAGTGTTTGATCATAGGTAGTATAATAAACGCACTGGCTAGACTACTAAGTCAGACTAGGTCGCATTCGGCAGTTCTGTTCAGATCAGATCGTTCTCGCTGCGTCCGTGATGACTGCCGACGCGCCCCGGGCGTTATTGTCTCTGAACAAAAACAAAGTCGTCGTGGCGGGCGCGGGGTGAGAAGCGAGCGTTCACACAGCCCGCCACGGCCGTCGTGCTCGACATGGCCCACGTCGCCTGACCGCCTCTCCTCGTCCTCGTCCTGCCATGGTTCGCCCTCTCTTCGTCCACTGACGACCACCGCCTCTGCCCCCGTCCTCGTCGCCGCCAGCCACGCGCTCCCGTCCACCCATCACCGCCTTCTCCGCGCCCGTCCCCGGCCCTTGCCCTCGCACTCTCACCATCTCCAGACTCCCTCTCCTCACCCTCCCCATTCTCTCTGTTCCTGAACGAACTCACGAATTAACGTCCTCACGAGCGTATCGCCCGCATTCGCACTCGCACTCACATTCGCCATGGGCAGCATCCGTATCCCAAACTTCCCAGCCTTCTGCTCTCCCCATTTCGAGCTGCGCTGCAACGCCCACTGCCATCAAGTCTCCCTCTCCGCCGAAAAATGGGCCCTCTCCAACCCTCTCTTCCTCGACCACGACGAGGAGGCTCGTCTCCCTGGCGCCCGTCTAGGCCTCCTCGCCGCCCTCTGCTTTCCCCACTGCGATCCCGCCCAGCTGCTCGCGATCACAAAGTGGCTCATCATCCTCACCCACTGGACAGACCGGCCCCGCTCTCTCTACGCGGACGAAGAGTTCTTTGACCCGTGAGTCTTCCTTCCTCGTCACCGTCTATGTCCTCTTCTCCTCCGTTTCCTCCGTCTCCGTCTCCGTCTTCTCGTCCCAGCCGTGCTATTACGTCCTTCCTCTGCACCGTCACCTCCTCAAGACAAGGCTCTGACGATGCTCACAGAATATGGACGAGATCCTTACGGCCCACCACCCGCCGTGACTGGCAAAAGCGCTTCCAGAGACACCTCGCTGCCTTCCGTCTAGGTCAAGCCATCTCGTCCCATGATGCGGACCAAGGCGTCATCCCCGACCTCGAGTCTTACATCTCCGTCCGCCGCGATTCGTCCGGTGTCAAAATGCTCCTCGACCTCGTCGTCTATGCCGGCGGTCTCAACGTCCCACAGCAGATATACGACCACCCCCTGCTGCGGCGACTGCGACAAGACGCGGTGGACGTCATAGCCTGGTCTACGGTGAGTCTCGTCATTCTACAGGTCGCATGTGCTGAGCGATGCTGACGAACGGCCGCGCGCTCGGTCAGGACGTCGCTGCGTACGCTCAGCATCCGCATACGTCCAACCTCGTCACGGTCGTCATGTCCGAGCGCAGGTATACCGCCCAGGCCGCTGTCCAGTACGCGGGCACGCTCGTCAAGGACACCATCTGCAACTTTGTCGAGAACGAGGCGCTCCTGCCCGACTTTGGCGACTGGGAGGACGACGTCCGGGCGTACGTCCGCGGGCTCAAGGACTGCGTCGTCGGCTCCCTCCATTGGCTGTACGAGACGGACAGGTTCTTTGGCGACATGGGCGAGGACGTGCGCTCGTCCGGCTGGGTGTTCGTGTCATGAGCGTTTCCGAGCTCCTCCGCATTCCGAGGGCCTTCGATACCATACTTGCCAGACCAGAGTCAGGGATCATCAGGGACAGTCAATCTCCGCCATCACTTCATCTCATCTCACACACCGTTCCCGCTCACGAATCATATATCTATATGGACCTTCGCATCTTCGTTCGTTCCGCATTGACCGAGCTATTAGATTATGTATATTCGCAATCTCCTCGTCCGCACTCCTGTTTACTAACATGTGTACATCTCATCCCCCCTCGAGCCGGTTTCTCCTACACGTACACCCTGAGCTGCCAGATCCATTCCAGCATCGCATCGTCAGCATTAGTCGTCACTCCATTCACTCGTATCGTTCGTATGGTCATCGTCCCACCCGTAGTAGTGTCCTGCTAGTCGCATTCTTGTACATCTCTCCCCCTTAGAGACGCACGTCCCTCCCCCCCTCGATCTTCGAGTTCCCTGAGCTTTGTCTAGTTCAGTCGCCATGCAGACCTCTCAATGTGAGATTGAGATGGTCGCTTTTCCAGAGTCGATGCGTGCGATTGAGTGGTGCCCTTTCCGATGCGGCTCGGGATGCTTGCAAGAACTTGGACGAAGAGCGAAGGGTATCACCAAACTTCTCATCACATGGAAGCCACAGAAAGCATACACTCCCGAAACCCAATAGTACCACAAACTAACGCAGACTCAATGCTCGCACATGTTGAACTCGAGCTCGTACACCTGCTCGTTGTGCTCGACCACGAACTGCGAGCGCTCCTTCATCAGCAGCTCCCGGTCCTCCTCCGCCTGCTTGCGCGAGAGGGTGCCCTCCTTGACGAAGCCGGCGACCATGTCGAACAGCTCCTGGGGCAGCCGCCCGAGCGCGGGCTCCTTCTCCATCTCGTCCGCCGCCCAGTCCTCCTGCTGCGCGGGCACGTCCGACGTCGACAGCACCTCCGTCCCCGGGTTCACGAGGAAGAACGCGAGGATCTTGCGGAACCCGGGGCGGGACGGGTCCGCGAGCGCGAACGGCTCGACGTGGTGCTGGTAGACGTTCGGGAACGAGACGCACTTATCCTGCTCGGCGAGGATGTGCCCGAGCGGCTGGTTGAGCGCGTCGTCGCCCGCGAAGCCGTAGACGGTGCGGTACCCCCTGTTGTCGGACTGCTCGTACGTCATGTCGACGGCGGACTCTTCGCCCGCGCCGACGGTCATCCGGAAGGCGAGCTTGGACTCGGAGATGTTCGAGCACGCGTAGTAGTAGAGCCCGGTCGCGACGATGTCCTCGTTCGCCATGCCCTCGACGTGCCACGCGCCGCCCGGGTAGGAGGGGCGCTCGGGCGTGAGGACGATGTTCGCGAGCTTGACGATCACCTGGAGCTTCTTGCCCTTGAGCGTGTACGAGGCGCGTGCGGACTCGGCCGTCGGGCTGAAGGGGCGGCACTCGGGCAGGGCGGGCCACCGGTGCTCCTCTGACCATTTCTCTTCGGCGTCCCAGTCTTGGCCAAAGTCGGGCCGCGCGCGCTCGGCGGCGTCGTACCAGTCGTACGGCTTCACGTCGAACGCGGGCTCTGGGTCCGCCGAGAGCGCGTCGGAGAGGACGCGCTCGAAGAGCAGGACGAAGCGGGCGAGGATGGAGGCGATGGGCGGGTAGAGCGCGGCGTGCCGGCGAGGGTGCAGGTTGTTGATGTACCCGAGCGCGCACACTTGGTCGCCGGAAGGCGAGACTTGGAAGTCGGTTGGGAGCCACTGGCACGACGTGCATCAGGCGAAAAACCAGACCGTGAAAGGCGAGTTTTCTTCCCGCGCAGTCTTGCCTTTCACGGGAGTTCAACACCCATATTCTGAGCAGGGATATCAATGCCTTATTGACCATTTCCATAGGTTTTTGGGAAAAGGAAGCCTTTCTCACCAAGGGAAAGGTCCACATTGTAGTCAAAGGCACAAGAAAGGCCTCCTTTCACGCTTTCTTAGTAAGTAAATGCTCGATAAAGATATATAATCCGGCCGTAGGAAATCGTCATCATATCTACGGGAAAGGAAAGACTGCGCGGGAAAATAACTCGCCTTTCACGGCCTGGTTTTTTGCCCCATGCACGTCGTGTGGTACTGCTCGGACATGGCCCAGTCCTCCAAGCATTCGTAGCTCATGCGTTCCAGGTATTCCTCCTTGGAGAGGATCGCGACGGATACTGTGCCCGTCTCTGGATCCTTCTTGCGGACGTAGGATTTGCCGATGCGGAGTGGGTAGAGCGATGGATGGACGAGGTCGAGGACCTGATTGTCTGAGCCCGGGTGCCAGTCCTTCTCTTCGTCCGGCACAGACTCGAGAAGTTCAGAGACGGCGTTGACGAACTGATCCTTGAGCTCTGGCGGAATAAGCGAACGCGACTCGTGTACGCAGTGGATAGAGGTCGCCTACAGCATGCATTCAACAGTCAGCGTCGTGAACACATACACGGCAAGAGCCCGTGACTGCTCACGTATATTCCGGTCTCTGGGTCGCGCTGGGACGCGACGTGCTTGAGCTCGTCAAAGATGTAGTCGAGCTGGGCGTCGGTGATGGGATCGCGCGGCCATGGTTTAGGGTTCACTCGGTCGGATTCCTCGACGCGCTTCTCGCCTCCCCAGAACTTGTCGACGAGCGCGGCGTCGCTCTCGACCATCTCCTGGCGCCACTTGGCGGCGAGGGCGGGGTCGTTCACCTTCTCCCACCAGTTCGGCTTTGAGCGAATGCTGCCCGAGAGCTGGCGCATGCGCAACTCGAGGAGGGGGACCGGCTCGCGGGTGATGAAGGAGAAAGGGGTGTCGAAGTCGTTGCGCGGACTGGTCCGTCTGAGGTCAGACATGGCTGCTGTGGGAGGTCAATGAGGTTCTCCGAACGAGAGTGCCAGGCGATTTATACAAATTCTCGCCCTGGAGAGGTCCCGCTGGGTCCCACCGATCGACTCGTGGTGACAGCGCATGTGATGGGCGGCGGCTCCTATGTTTGCACAGCCGCCGCCCCCCGACGCCCGACGCCCGACGCACTTTCCATTATAGGCATATCGCGCCTCAGGGCCTCAGCCGTGATGTAACGGCCCCGCCGTTACACGAGCCTCATGGTCACTCGTAGACACGGTCCCGTGATGTACTTACCTTTTCTGTAGACCGCGACGTCGCGCACGGTCATCCCCCGACTCCCTTTGTACCTGTTTGCCCCGCTCGTGGCCGCCACCATCGATAGCGGCCTCGTATATAGTCCTGTACGCGCTCGTTCGCGCCCCTCGCGGAATCAACACCAGTTTCGGGCCCCCTGCCCTCTCTCTGCCTCTCTCTCTGTCCGTCTCTCTTCGGTCTCCCGCCCTCGGTCCCCGACGCGCCCGTTACAGTTTGATTCCGCCCCCACACACTCCTTTCGTCCGGCCTATCCCCTCCGACCGCGCCCATACGTAAATCGTGTGGGAGCCATCTGTCCAACCTTTCGACTTCCATTTAGCGCCCACGGCGCTCGACAGCCTCCCGCTCTAATATATTCAACCCCCCTCGCAATGGCCTTCCCTGGACACCCCGACGACCCTTCGAACGCATGGGGTGGCCCCGCGCCCTACAACCCTTCCCAGAATGCACCACAATTGCCCCAGCAGCCTGCTGAACCTGTGTCGACGGCCCCGCTTGGCCTCGACCAGGCTCAGTTTCAGCAGTACCTCGCGCAGGCCATCCTCAACCTCAGCACACGCTCCGAGGCCGTTGAACATTTCCAAAACCTCAATGCAGAGGTCTTCAAGGCTCTCAGCGAACGCCTCCGCGAGCAATCCGCGCACAACCAGGAGTTCTACGACAACCTGAAGGACCTACGCGATAAGTTTTCCTCTTTTTCTTTTTCTTCTTCGTCTCCCTCTGCGCCGTCGGGCTCTGGCACCTCTCGCGCACCATCAATCAAGGTGCCTGAGCCCCGCAAGTTCAACGGCTCCGCTATGCAGGTCGAGCCGTTCCTTCGGGACCTCGATACTGCTATCTATCTTCAACGTGACGCGTTCCGCTTGGATCGCGAGCGCTCGATGTACCTCGTCTCTCATTTGGGCGATGGTGCACCGACGTCTTGGTACGTCTTCATTCAGCAGACGAACAACGCGCTCCTGGACGACTATCCGAAGTTTGTCCAAGAGTTCAGGCGCCGTTTCCAGGACCCCAACCTTGCTACGACGTACCTAGCCAAGCTCGACAAGCTTGAGCAGACTGGGTCCGCCGCCGTCTACGCTAACCTTTTTACCGAATATTTAGGTCACCTCCACTGGACCAACGAAGCCCTCAAGATCGTGCGCTTCGACCGCGGCCTCAAGCCCGACCTCCGCCGTGAGCTCGTCCGCATTGAGCGTCCCAACACTCTGCAAGCATGGATTCCGACTGTCATCGACATCGACAACAAGATCCATGCTCTCGAAAATCAACTCAAGGCCTCGTCGCGCAAGTCTGGCAAGGACGCGCGTCACGACCGCACGTTCACGCCGCGTGGTCTGACCACAACCACGACTGCCACCACCACCGCTCCCGCTGCGGCCGGCTCCAACGAGCATGTGCCCATGGAGATCGATGCGACCAACAACCAGCCCCTGACGACCACGAAGCGTGGCCCCATCACGCAGGCCGAGCGTCAGCGTCGCATCGACAATGACCTCTGCCTCTACTGCGCTCAGACTGGCCACCGTCGGGACACCTGTCCTCGACGTCTCGCTCACGCCGCCGCACGCACCGCAAGGGCCAATCCTTCGGGAAAAGCCTAAGCCGGAGCTCATCACCTGTCCCGGAGCTCCCAGCCGTCAACACTGGGACGCAGGCTATCCCGCCAGGGGTTCCGACGCACGTCCGGCTCGATAACGGCGTGTGGATACCGAGTCTCCCTGCGGAGGCTCCCGTTTTCCGTCTCTCTACTCACGTTCATGCATCTCCGCACTCATCTCATCATTTCTTCATCCCTGTTTCTCTCAAGTTTCCGAACAGAAAACCCATCGACACGTTCGCGCTCGTTGACAGCGGCGCGACGGACTCATGCATTTCCCTCTCTTTTGCTACCATACATAATCTCCCGTGCCATCTGAAGGACGAGCCTATACCTGTCCGCGCCGTTGATGACCGCCCGATCGCGACGGGTTTCGTTACGCATGACGTTGTGACTTCGCTTCACCTTCATGAACACTTGGAGATCATCTCTCTGGGTGTTGTCTCTGTTGCTTACCCCATCATCTTAGGTCTTGACTGGCTTAAACGCCATAATCCGTCCATCGACTGGACGTGTTCCCAGCTGGCTTTGTCCTGCTGCGGGAAAAGTATCTCCCCTGTCTCCTCTGGTGGAATTGGCAGAGGCCATATCCATACTCCGATCTCTGTCTCTGCACTCCAGTCGTGCGCACCCACCGCTGTTGGTCTCGGTTTGAGCCTTCGCGGTTGTACTCTCGTTCCATCCGTTCCTGACAACCTCGCTCGCTCTGATCAAGCGTCGGGTTGGCCTCGTGCTCGAGGCTCTCCGTTCCTCTCCACGTCCATTCTCCCTTGGTATTCTCCGCGCTTTGCATTCCCCCTTGGCAGTGGCCGAATAGGGATGCCTCCGTCTACTGACTCTGTTTTATATCCTAGGCCTCCGACCTCTGTCGTTGCTCACCTTGGCAGCGGCCGAACCAAGCACGACATGTCTTCCAACTCCTCCGCAGCCCCACGTCCGACGCTCAACGTCAAGTTCATCAACTCTGCCCGCTTTCGCAAGATTGCGCGCAACAATGAGACCGCTGCCCTCTGGTACCACCCGGAAGGATCTCGGGGCTTCACGATCGCCGCTGGGTACCTTGGTGACTCGACCCATGCTGTCCCAGGCCCAGCGTCCGTTCCTCCCGAGCCTCCACCATCCGACGACTTCCTCCAGCACATTCCCAGCAAATATCACGACTACGCCTCGGTCTTCTCGCCTGTCGAGGTTGAGAACCTCCCGCCACATCGCCCAGGCTTTGACGCTGTGATCGAGCTCGAGGATGGCAAGTCGCCGCCGTTCGGTCCTCTCTACCACCTGTCCCAACAAGAACGCGAGGTCCTCTTTGACTATGTCGAGACCAACCTTCGCAAGGGATTCATCCGACGCTCCTCTTCTCCTGCCGCCTCCCCCGTGCTCTTCGTCCGCAAGAAGACTGGCGAGCTCCGCCTCTGCGTCAACTACCGCGGGCTCAATGCCATCATGAAGAAGAACCGCTATCCTCTCCCACTCTTCGACGACCTCCTCGATCGCGTTCAGGGTTGTCGTGTCTTCACGGTCTTAGACCTGAAGAACGCGTTCAATCTCATCCACATACGCGAGGGTGACGAGTGGAAAACCGCGTTCCGCACCCACCTCGGTCTTTTTGAATATACGGTTATGCCTTTCGGCCTCACTAACGCTCCCGGCATCTTTCAGGGCTTCATCCAGGACACGCTGCGTGACTTGCTCGATGTCGTCTGCGTCGTCTACATCGATGACATACTAATCTTTTCGAAGTCCCAGGAAGAACATGACGAGCATGTCCGTCTCGTCCTCGACCGTCTACGCTCTGCGGGACTCTTCGCTAACGCGAAGAAGTGCGCCTTCGACCAGCCTGAAGTCGAGTACTTAGGGTATCTCGTCGGGTCGGATGGCATCAAGATGCACCCCGCCAAGCTCGACACCATCGCGAACTGGCCTGAACCTGCGAGCGTGAAGGATGTCCAGTCCTTCCTCGGGTTCACCAACTTCTACCGCCGGTTCATCGACAACTACGCGCGCATCGTCCTCCCGCTCAACGCTCTCACCAAGAAGGACGCACGAGCAGCTCCGTTTACCCTGACCTCTGCGGCCGCCAACGCGTTTCATGCGCTGAAGCGTGCCTTCACGTCCTCTCCTCTACTTCGGCACTTCGACCCTTGTCTCCCATGCACGCTCGCCACGGACGCATCCGACTATGCTATCGCTGGCGTCCTTCACCAACCCGACGAGCTTGGACTTCTCCACCCCGTCGCCTACTTCTCACGCAAGCTTTCTCCAGCTGAGATCAACTACGAGGTGTATGACAAGGAACTCCTCGCTATCGTCGAGTCCTTCCGCGACATGCGCGCATGGCTCATCGGCACCAACCCTCCTGTCTCTGTTGTCTCCGACCACAAAAACCTCAAGTATTTCATGACGTCGCGTGTCCTCAACCGCCATCAAGCTCGATGGTCGATGTTCCTCTCCGAGTTCAACTTTCGCCTCGACTATGCCCCAGGCCTGAAGAACCCCGCTGATGGGCCCTCGAGGCGTGTCGACTTCGCGCCTCGGAAGGGGGATGACGTCCTCCGAGAGAACGAAAAGATCCTGTTGACTCCTTTGCACACAGAGCGCCTTCGTGACAAAGCTGACGCTTCGGCGAATGCTACGTCTCCCTCGCCTCCCAGAATCCAGATCTCCGCCATTACGACTCTCAGCCTCGTTGACTCTGAGTTCCATGAGCGCTATCAGCACGCGCTGCGCTCCGACCAAGAGTGGCGCGCCGCTGTGGCTCGGAATGACAAGGACTTTACCGTCGAGGGCGATCGCGTACTCTACCGCGGTCTCCTCTTCGTTCCTATGTCTTTGCGTGCTGACGTTTTTCGCTCTAGGCACGATTCTGTTCTTGCAGGTCACCCTGGTCGTCAAAAGACCTTAAACCTTGTCCTTCGGGACTACTCGTGGCCTGGTGTGACCCAGACGGTGCGCAGCTACGTTCAGGCTTGCGACACCTGCGGTCGCATCAAGACTCCGCGCCACAAGCCCTTCGGACTCTTGCAGCCGCTCGAGATCCCCGACCGGCCTTGGAGATCCATATCCATGGACTTCATTGTCAAGCTGCCGTTGTCGCATGGGTATGATTCCATTCTGGTCGTCTGCGACCATCTCACTCGCTACGCACACTTTATTCCTTGCAATGAGTTGATGGATGCGCCGGCTCTTGCCTGGCTATTCCTCGACCGTGTCATTCATTATCATGGCCTCCCTTCGTTCATTGTTTCGGACAGAGGCTCGACTTTTGTTTCCAAGTTTTGGACAGAACTTACCTCTCTTCTGCGCACAGACCTCAAGCACTCGACCGCCTATCATCCACAGACGGACGGCCTCACGGAGCGTACAAATCAGACCCTTGAGAGGTACCTCCGGGCCTATGTCTCGTACCAACAGGATGATTGGGTCGACTATCTGCTGCTCGCCGAGTTTGCGTTCAACAACCACGAGAGCGACTCGACGAAGCAGTCTCCCTTCTTTGCCAACTACGGCTTTCACCCCGCCTTCGATCCTCAGCTCTCCGACCGCTCCTCCGTCCCTGCTGCTGCCGATATTGCTGTGCGTTTAGCACGTCTTCATGACGAGCTGCGCCTGCAGTTGAAGGCTGCGCAGGATCGACAATCCGTCTACTACAACCACCGCGTCTCGGACAGTCCGTCGTACAAGCCTGGCCAGCTTGTGTGGTTGCTTCGACGCCACATCAAGACGACTCGACCATCCGACAAACTTGACCATCGACGCCTCGGTCCCTTCCCCATCGAACGCGCTATATCCCCCTTAGCTTACAAACTCACTCTCCCTTCGTATCTTTCTCGCCTTCATCCCATTTTCCATGTCTCTCTTCTCGAACCCTACCATGATCCGTCTTCACTTCATCCCGCTCCCGCTTCTGTTCCTTTTGAAATCGCTCCGGACGAATCTCCATCTCCGCCCATCGCATCCATTCTCGACTGTCGGAAGATCGGACAGCGTTACGAGTACCTCGTGCGCTGGAAGAACCTCTCGACGGACGAAAATTCTTGGGTCCCCCTCTCCGACATCCCTACCTCCGACAACGAACTGCTCGAAAGGTTCCATCGTCGACACACCCGTTCTCCACATCCTCCCCGTTCTATATTTGAGCGCCGCGCGCTCGAAGCATCTACTACTAATGTTGTTTCTCCCCTTTCTGCTCCTCAGGTCCCATCCGCTGCACCCGCGTCGCCCGCCTCCGAACCTGCTCCCGCTACCTCCACGCCGTCCTCCGCACCTGCCCCTCGTGCTCCTCCTGCCATCCCGCCCTCCGTCACCCGCACCCGTCCGCGTCAATCCCCGAGTGGAGTACACTCCACCATCGCAGACTACGCTCCGTTCCGGACGAGTCTCGCGTCCACGGCCTCGTGCAGATGCGTAGCGGCTTGGATGGCTGTTGGCCAAGAGCTATGCGTGCGAGGCTCGCATGTCGTGAACTTGATGGCCCGTTGCGGGAATCCTGTCCGCGTCGTCGCGCTCTCCCTTGAGGAGGAGGTAGTGTAACGGCCCCGCCGTTACACGAGCCTCATGGTCACTCGTAGACACGGTCCCGTGATGTACTTACCTTTTCTGTAGACCGCGACGTCGCGCACGGTCGTCCCCCGACTCCCTTTGTACCTGTTTGCCCCGCTCGTGGCCGCCACCATCGATAGCGGCCTCGTATATAGTCCTGTACGCGCTCGTTCGCGCCCCTCGCGGAATCAACACCAGTTTCGGGCCCCCTGCCCTCTCTCTGCCTCTCTCTCTGTCCGTCTCTCTTCGGTCTCCCGCCCTCGGTCCCCGACGCGCCCGTTACACGTGACTCGACGCATGACTCGCCCTCGAGACTTTGCGTCGAGTCATGCTCAGTATCAATCAGCTGATTGCGTCCGACTGTCGGGCAGAACTTGGTTCATACTGCATTGAGAAGCTCTCGCTCTGAGGTAGGACAAAGGGAAGAGTCAGAGTCAAGAGGAGCGGCAGAGCCCTGCGCGGCATTCACACGCCTAACGGGCGTCTTTCCGCCTTTGCTCATAACCACCAACCTACTTCGCCAGACCAGGCAGGTTCGAAGTTGATAGGCATCTGCCTTGTCGCGCAGTACCAATTTTTCTTCGAGGATCTTTCATTGTTTGCCTCCCCAGTGTACTAACAGGTAGGATACCCCCAAACCCCAGGAGCACAGATAATCGCAGAGTACCACACCTCAACCTTGAAGCATGTGAGTGCAATCGCTGTGACCGACGTATCAGCCCGTCAGACTCAACTCAATGCCCATAGAATGTCCTCCTTGACTTCGAAAAGTCCGACATCGCACAGTCAGTCACGATCAGAGGCCACGAGCTCGAGCTCGCGGTCGACAAGCTCCTACGGCGAGGTTATAGAGAAATTCCGCCTTCGCTCTGAGATCACAGAGGGCAATGGGGAGGTTCATTCCTCGCCGGTGCAGTCTCTGCGCTCTCCTATCCTCCCTTCTTCGCCCATATCTCCTACCGCCGATCATGCGTTTGACCCCATCCGAGACCAGGTCGCGCACACCATCGTCCTCCGTGCCCTTCGCAAAGCGGAGGTCATAGACGGCACAAAGGTTGGCGTCGTCCTCACACTGCCCCACCACGAGGGAGAGGAGTTCCTCAGGGTCGTGGCCTCACGCCTGAAGCGGGCCATGCTCCCCAAACAAGACCCGTACCTCTTCCTCCTCGCGCTCCCCACCAAAGGCGTCAGCCCCATTCTCGTCTGCAGCTCATCCGAGGAGCTCTCGGAGCGCGCGGGCATGCTCGTCCAGCACAAGTTCCTCCAACGCGTCGAGCGACACGAGCTCCGCCACGGCCGCTGGGGTGCCCTCATCCGCGATCTCTGCAACACGACGTACGACGAGGCCGCGTTCTGGGACGCCGTGCGCAAGGCCGCACGAAGGCCGATCGACCCGCTCATCCCCCCGCCGGGCTCGCGCAGCATCGCTCAGATCCTCGACCACGCTCGCGCACGGCTGCAGCGCATCACGCCCCGGCAGGCGTACGAGGAGCTGCAGGACACGACCGCGCCTTGGCCCGTCGTCCTCGTCGACATCCGCCCCGAGGCACAGCGGAAGGCGTTTGGGGAGATCGCCGGCGCGCTCGTCGTCGAACGGAACGTGCTGGAGTGGAGGTTCGACCCACGTTGCGCCTATCGCCTCCCCATCGCGGATAGATATGACCTCAGGGTGGTCATCTTTTGTCAGGAGAGCTACACATCGTCGCTCGCTGCGGCTTCTCTGCATGACTTGGGCATGTTAAACGCGACGGATATGATTGGAGGGTATGCGGCATGGAAAGATGCGGGGTTACCTGACGAAGTCGAGGTGTCTTCTACCGCTCCCCCTTCAGAAGGTCGTAACTCTGTTCCGGTGGAGGAGTACTGATACCTACCAGCAGCCGAATTGAACTGAATCTTACACATGTCATCGAATCGTCGCGCGTCCTGGGTACAAGCCGGTACTGATCTCTTGCATTTAGGTAGAGGATTGTAGAACATCCAACAGGTCTTGATGTATATCGTCTCGATGCACACGCAACGCCAATTCGGGTTGGAGTACATAGCAAGCATGTAAGTACAGCTCGAATGGACAATTAGATATTGTCCTCGGGTCCGTCCTCGATGAGCTTCGCATAATCCTCGTAACTCGCGAACGTTGGTAGCGAGCGCAGCTTCTTACGCTGCGCTTTCTTGCCCCCATCCTCGTCGCGTTTCCGCTTGCCCTTCTGTGTCTGCGTCTCAGGTGAGATGCCACCCCACTCTTCGTCTGCACCGGCTCCCTCGTCCTCGCTTGCCTCGGATCCATCGTAGTCGATGAGACCCATGGGGACGTCCGCGTCCAGTGGAAGGAGATCTTCCGCATCTGAGCCCTCCACCAGTGACAACGTGTCGTCGTCCTCCTCGTCGTCTCGCACGTCGTCAGACGCCGCTTCCTCATCTCCATCCTCGTCTGCTTGTTCTATAGAGGAGAGATCTTCGAGGTCGGATGGTACCTCATCGCTCTCGTCGCTATCCTCCATGAGATCCGCGTCGTCTTGGAGTTCAGACGGCATAGTGGCCTTCATTGCCTGCCACAGTCGAGGAAAGTCAGACGAAAGATAGCTATCATCAATGCTCGACTTCGCTTACCCTCCATATCTCCGCCTCCTCCGCATCGCTGTCTTCGTCTTCTTCGTCGTCTTCCGCAGGTGCAGCTCCCTGAAGTTTACTATCAAGGTCGAACCCACCGTCCTCACTGTCGCTGTCGCCCCCGTCGCCTGCAGCTTCAGCTCCTTCGTCTTCACTCTCCTCAGCCTCCCCACGGCCCGCAGATCCGGCATCCGACTCGTCATCATCGTCCGACACGCCCCCCTCGTCACCGTCCGAGTCGGACGCGGCGCCCTTGCCCTTTCGCTTCGCGACCTTGGCCGCCTTCTGCCTCTCCTTCTCGTTCTTCCTCACAAAGTACGCGTGAAAGAAGGCCTCGTCGACAGGCACGTCCTCCGCCCTGCGCTTCCAGAACCGTTCATCGTTCACGGGTACGCCGAGCCCGGCCGTGGCCTCGCCCTTCACGAGCGTCACGCCGTGCGCCATAGTCGCGCTCTCGACAGAGGGCTGCATTGCGGAGGAGCCTTTGGGCTTGGGCTTCTTGGGGTTCTTGAACACGAACCGGTCGAGGAAGTGCGAGAGCGTGTTGAGGGAGAGATCCGGAGTACCGGTGATCGGGGCAGAAGTGAACAGCTGGCGGGCGTGCAAAGCGATGGTAGGGTGGTAATGATGAAGCAAGGGCAGCTGTAGCAATGAGGTCAAGTCTATTGCCTGATATGAATGTGATGCCCATAGAGACTCACAAGTTCGTACATGGGCGTGGAGAACGCATGAGCGTACTGGGGGTCTCGTTTGCGGGGATCATAAGATGGTGCATCCGGTGGAGGTGCGGCTTTTGACTTGCCACTGTGAAGGAGCTGTTTGAGAGCAGGAGTCGTGCTGAAGAGCTCTCCAAGGAGGTACAATCCGCCGGCGACGAACTCGATTGCCCCACCAGGACCGACGCCGCTGGCAAGAACCTGGACGAACCGGCGTACAAACGCAGCGACGCGAGCTGAATCGTGGTCGGCCTTGAGAGCCTTGAAGACTAGATTAAGGTATAGTGCTTGCTTGTTTGTTGTGCTTAAGCGTGGGTCCGTCAATGATGCATAGAGCGTGCGGTAGAAACGATCTCGGAGAGATACGGAGAAGGCGGAGGTCGACGATGCTTTTGAGGTAGACGCGGAGGTAGGAGGTGCGGACAATGTGGTAGATATTTGGAGGATAAGGGTAAGTGCCTGGAGGGAAATGTTGAAAGTCGACGTGTGAGTGATACGGAAGAGAGTGTCAATGTGTTTTTGCAGCCTGCGAAGTGCATCAGTTCGGATTGTCTACATAAATGCGACAGGTCAACGTACACGGCGGAGCTATCAGAGTTGAGGTGCATCTGCGCGAAGGGCAAGGCTCGGTTGACACCAGTGAGTATGGCCCCGATGAGTCGCGACGAGGAATCTTCGACCTCCGCGAAACCTGCCTCGCCTTTGATCTCCTTCCTTTTCTGCTTCTTCTTCGGGTGATCCTTACCCTTACCCTTACCCTTACCCTTGACCTTCGCATCTTGAGTTTGCGGAACGTCCTCAGTCTCGCTCCCGTCCTCCTCGTCATGTTTGGACCCAAGGATCTCCTCGAACATCTCAAAGTACATATCGACAAGTGTCCGCGCGACGGTGCGATCCGCGGTCGAAGGCGTCAAGACGATCTGGTTCAGCGTGACAGACGCATAGTACCATGCATGTGAGTTCCAGCGCGCCTGTGCGCCGTCTGCAGGCTTCTCCTTGGGCTTGGATTTCTCCTTTGATGGCGAATCATCAGAGAAGCGGACATGCGTAGCTTTGGGAGCCTCCGCGCTCGCGGGGGTAGCTTGGGCAGCGGTAGAGGCGGGGAGACGGAAGACGAGGGCGCGGACTTCACGCACGATGACACCCTTCATGGCTGGATGCGCCTGGAGGACTTGGAGGAGGTGGTACGATGCGCGCGAGCACACCGACTTCTCTGTGTCTCCCTGGAGGCTGATGAGGAGGGGTATGAAAATACGAGAAGAGGGAAGCGACGCACGAGCTTGTTCACCAGAAGACGGAGGAGGTTCTGCTCCTGCTCGGGCTGAGCGCGAAGTAGGGTAGCGAGAAAGGCGAGGGTTTGTGTACGGACATATGTGAGGGGATCGAGGGAAAAGGTCTCAAGAATCTGGAGGATGGAGAAGAAATACTTTTTGAGCCAGTCCTCAAAGTACCAGATGAGGAGGTGGGCATCTGTGACGTCTGGATGAAGTAGAGGTTGGTCTCGGAAGTATCTGCAATGGGAGTAGAAAAAGAGAAGATATGAGCGGCAGGGAAAACTGAAGGAGAGGACGATGCACACTTGAGTTTTCTGCCTGGACCACCACCGCCGACCCACCAGTCGACAACGCATCTGACAGCCTTGAGACCCTCGTCCCTGCCGCCCTTCGCGCGGCCGCGCTGGGCCATTGTCCGGAGACTGTCGAGGGCAGCGGTGTTGTGGACTGGACTAGCCTGGACGAGAAGCGTGAGGGCACTCAGCCGGTCAGAAAGGGTACCGGTGGATAAGATGGTCTTGAGGAAATGCGCATCGGACGCGCTCTGGGTTGCAGACGAGGAAGAGTACTTGGCCGCATCGGCGGAAAGCAAGGAGGAAGCACGCTCGGTGAGGGTCGACAGTTGGGATGCGGACGGTTGTGGGATGTCCGACTTTGAGGGCAGAGCGGGCACAATGTCGTACCATGACGGCGAAGGCGTACAGACGTACCCCATCTTCACCACCTGTCCAGACCGACACCGACAACGAGCAGCGAGTGGTGAGGAGATGAGAGAGACCGGGCGCGCTCTCAGCCACTCGCCCAAAATTCCTCGATGAGCGCTTACTCGCCGACTTTACGCAAGCTGTGGACACTGGATGGTTTCTCGTCTACTCTCGAGTGTTATATACATACAGTCGCACAACATCGTCTACCTTTCCCTCCTCCGCCTTTTCTTCAAGATGAGATTCGTACCAGTCCGTCGTCAGAAGCCATCCATTCGTTACACTCTGTCAAGCGCCTGGCCTGCTCAATGCCCATTCACCCCGTTCACCTGCGACTCGTTCACGTTGCTCAGCGCCGCGTCTGCCTTCTGCAAGTCGCCCTCGCTCAAGCTATTGAACCGGCCTCCGCCCGGCGTGCTCGCTCCAGACATGACCGAGTTCGTCCGCGAGCGCACCTTCATGACCAGCGGGAACGGATAGCCTTCTTCCTCCTCTTCCTGCGACACCGGCCACTGGCCACGGTAGTCGCTTGTGCTGAGCCCCTGCATCTATCGTAGCAAGTGCCAGTCAGTCCAGTCGAGGCGACATGGAAACGAAGACTCTTACCTCCTCTGTGAGCGTCCCGAGGTCTCCAGGCGTGGCGATCCCGGACATCCTGAACCGCGGGCTCGCAGGCACACTGATCGGAAGTGTCATCCTCTCCATGCCAAAGTCGAATTCCTCCTCCCCTTCTCCACCAGCGCCGTAGAAGGCGTCGGGGTACGCCCGACGAAGCGCGAGCTGCCGCGCCTTCGAGTACTCGATCCCAAGATTCTTCCAGTCAAGCAACGGGCTGAGTCGCTCCACACGGTTCCTCTGGTTGATCCGCTGCCGGCGCGTCTTCGCACAGAACGTGAACATGTGGTCCGTCAGTTGGTTGACAGAGTCCTCGACCGACTGCGACCGACGGTCCACGATGTAACATCCTTCGTCCTGTGGACGCTCAATCAAGTCTTGCATGAAGCACCCGAATCCTGACAAGTTTGTGGTCACGGAGGGGATTCCCATCTGCGAGGTGGCTTGAGGCGACTACATCCATATGGTGTAAAATCAATACTCACCACCGTGCATTCCGCGGGAGTGTATCCCCAAGGCTCGTAGTAACTCGGGAAGACGCCGAGATGGCATCCACGCACAAACTCCTCGTAGTCCATGCCAAGAATCGGGTTGTTGCTGTTCAGGAAGTCGGGGTGGAACACGACCTTTACGCGATCGCTCGAGTTGTTGAAGAGCTGAACACGACGAATCTGGTTCAAGATCGGGTCGTTGTGGTCGTCAGCCATGTTGTGCGTCGTTACTGGTGGAAGTGCGTTGCGCTTCAGGGCAAAGATGCGTCGCTTCAGCAGGACTCTGTCTTCGTCAGATAGGAGATCCTCTGCGGTAGGCAACGCAGCGCTCTCGCTACGTTACAGTTAGTCGGGAAATTCAGCGGGGAACAATCTGCCGTACCCATTAGAACTCATGGCGTGCTCGAACAGTCGTGCACCGATGCGATTCTGGATCTCCGTCACCGTATCCCGCAACTGCTTTGTGACTGCTTGACCTTTAAGCGCATCAATCGTGTACGAGTGTGTGGCAGCAGGCATAATAATGAATGCGACGACCGTGGTCTTCGAGCCCGATTTCTTCAGGCGGTAGTTGAGGCCTAAATGTCATCAGTAAGCGCCCTAGTCCATGAAAAAGATAATGCAGTGCTTACGTGCAAGAGACTCGATGAACATGTCCACACCCTTGTTCCGATACTCATACCGACCAGCCGTAAACATCTACAACGAGATCAGCATACACATGTCGCCTGGAGCAGAGAGAACATACGTAGAGGGTGTTGTCGAGGTCGAAGTCGTAATGACCGTAGAAATGACCACGAACAAAGTCGTTGATCTTCGCCTTGGCGGTCGAATGCAGATTCTGGAACTCGTGCATCGCCTGGAATTTGACGACGTTCAGACCATTGGGGAGAACCCCATCCGGTTTGCGCTTGAGCAAATGCTCGCTCTCGTAGGCTGTAATATGAGATACGGTAGTGAAAACGTCGGCACAGTGGGCGGAGGACCGTTCGATGCAATATCTGTGGTAGATACCGCGCTTGCCCGCTTCGTGGTCGACATCGAAATACTGGAGATTGTTGTAGAAGTCAACGGAACCCGCGCAGAGATAGCGACCAAGAAGGGTCGCGTGTGTAGTGAACACAGTGGTGACGTCGACATGGCGTTTGCGACAAAGAGGGATCGCGAGACCAGCTTGCCACTCGTGGAAGTGAGCTATTACGGCCTTGTCCAATTGGCGGGCCACGTACTACGAAAAGTGGAGACGTCAGTCAAACTGGAGCCAATGTGTACGTACGAGAAGGCGAGAAGCGGTAGGCGGGCGTCGGCATATCTCTCCGCGCTCAAACTCTAGGGCTGGGGCGACAGGGCGCGAGAACAGGAAGATGTTCACGTGCGCGTCCCGTGCGGGAATAGAGACTAAGAGGCGCAGTGATCGAACGATTTCTCTCGTAGGTATGAGGAGCATGTGGACAGAGGAGGAGAAAATGGCAAGACCCCGTCGCCATATATGAGAGGGAAGTCGCGTCTGTGGCGGGATTGCCGCGCCAAGAAGAAAACGAAGAGGAAGATCCGGCGAGCGTTGCAACAACAACCAACGCGTACGTACGCGCATATATCCCATACAAACAAGGAGAGACCAGTTGCGATCTCAAAGAGAGACGAGGAAGTCGGGGATATGACGCACCTCGCCAAGGAACCACGCGACGATGTAGCCGAAAACGATGGTCTCATTGGTTTCATGGTCGTTCGGAGGAGTGGGGATGCCTGCGAGGTTCCAGAGATCACCCTTCCACTCGTCTAGACGAGAGTACTGGCTGCCGGTATCGAAGAGAAGGACGTTGGGTGCACCCTCGATGAGCCAACGGCCGTATAGGATCTTGCAGCCGGCTTGACGCATAGTGTCAAGGGTTGCAGCAAGATGGGGGTCTGTGGGCTCCTGGGCCTCGACTTCCATGGGGGCCGTCTTGTAGGAGAGAGGGCCAATGAGTGTATAACGGTCGCCATATTCCTGAACAGTGACGGGGACTTTGGTCTTGATGACGGTGTAGATACCGCCGACCTTGTTGGCGACTTCCCAGGCGCACTCGAAGAGGATGGGGTTGCGGACGTCGCGCTTGACTTCTGTCATCTGGAGCTGCGAGATGCGATAGTGGTCGGCGGGTGAGGTGGGAGAAGGTAATCGAGTGGTAGTCCGAGGAGGGGATGGGGAGTGGAACGAGGAGGAGGAGGAGCTCAAAGCTTGGAGGAGCGCGGGGAAATCAAGGGACAAGTCCAGAAACGCAGACGTCATCCCCCAACCCCGGCCCGCCCTAGCCTTTCCAGGCATCCCTCCGTCGACATACATCGCGACATAACCCGCACACAGTCTCGACGATCCTCCGTCCATCCGGATCGTCGCTTGCCAGCAGATCCTCATTATTCCGCAGATTGTGCTAGAATTTACGCTAAGTCTCGCCTTGTCTTGTCAAACGTGCCTCGGCCCTCTCTTCCTCCGCCCTCGTCCCTTCCGAGGCCGGGCCCTCCCTCCGAACGTTAGTCCGCCTTCGTCCTCTCCCGGTCCATGAGATCCCACTTCCCGAACAGCAGACTGTTCCGCCAGACAAGATCAGCCCTATTCTCATCCGTATCAGTGGGAACACTCACTCAAACATCGCCATGATCGTCCATTTCCGGTTGTCCGACTCAGGGAATACCAGCGATCGCGGTCCGTAGAACACCTAAGAATCATGCAACGCACATGTCAGATCAGACACTATCAGCACCTCCACGTCGAACGCTGGCCGTACCTCGTCGTCGACCTCATCCTGCTTGCGCGGCAGACAGTGCATGAACTTCCAGTCCGGGTTCGCTCCGCCTTCCTTGCACAACGCTTCCGTCACCTTGTATCCCTGGAAGTCCTTGAGCCGCTGCTCTTTTTCAGCTTCTTGCCCCATCGATATCCTGTGTTCGCTCAGTATATCTCCTGCGCTCTCGACCACGTCCGAGCATACCATGTATCTGTCACCACCAAGTCTGCTCCATGCACGGCTTCCCGGGGGTCCTTCGTCAGCAGGATGTTCTTGTCACATTCCAGTTCGACCACACGGTCCCAAACCGGCTTTGGAGGTCGGTATTTGTCGTTTTCGGGACACGCAACCCGAAGCTTGTGTCCCAATCGCGGATATGTCACGAGCATGTCGTGTAACACGTTCGCAGAGTCCCCGACATATGCCACCGTCAGTGGCCGGACGGGGGTCAACTGGTGATACCGTTGTGAATATTGCTCCTGCTCGAATAGAGGTGCCGGGACAGAGGAGTCGAACAGGTGCGCGTACTCGTTCAGTGTGAGTAGGTCAGCAAGAACCTGGGTCGGATGCCAAAGCGAGGAGAGTGCATTCAGCACCGGCACAGGGGAGTACTTCGCGAGCTCCTAGATGACCAAATTCATGCGTTGAGACGGGTACGAAGAGCAGAAGGACGAGATGCACACCTCTATTTCTTCGTGATCTCCAACACGGGCAAAAATGCCTTGACACATTCCTCCAATGACGCGTGCAGAGTCGCGCACTGTCTCGTTCACTCCAAGTTGAATGTCGTCCCTTCCAAGGAAGAGTGTTTGACCACCGAGAAGGAGAGCTGCTGTCTCGGCGGAAAGGCGCGTTCGCGTGCTGCGTTTCGAGAAGAGAAGAGCAATGGACTTGTTGAACAGAGACTGGGACGGCATGCGTAGCTTTGCTGTGGAGACCTTGCCATTGCCCATGCGGATCTGGGGAGCGAGCCATGGGAGTGAGGTGCGCTTGAGGTGGTAGGAGTGTGCGAGGATGCGCTGGATCTGGCCGGGGCTGAGGTCGGCCAGAGTCATCAAATGGGGAACCTTGGAAGCCATCACCGTGCTTCTCTGGGCGGGGCAAGAGGAGTAGAAAGAAACGTCGCAGGTGGTCAGGATACAATGGCTCGTGGCAAGAAGAGACCCAGACAAAGTCTCAGAGTCAGAGTCGACTCAGTCGAGGTGAGCGACGCGTAGCCCTAACCCTAGACATGCTCTCCAACTTCCCGCTCGACCGCCACTCTCTCTGCCACCAACGCTCACCATGCAGGACGGCAGGGCTCCCAGGTATGTCCTCTGCCCGTTGCTCTAGTATGGTCCTCTCAGTCGTCATATTCCAGAATCAAGAACAGGGCGCCGGCAGCCATCCAAGTCACTGCCGAGCAGCTCCTGCGCGATGTATGTTCACTCTTCTCAGAACTTCGCTACCCCGTCTCATGCTCCGCATAGGCCCAAGAACGCCAAGAGTCCCAGTTCCGCGCACCAAAGCAACGCGTCGAAGACTTTGAAGAGCTTCACGAGTATCGCGGGCGCAAACGAGAGGAATTCGAGAAGCGTATCCGTCAGACTCGGTCGAGCATGTACGTGTTCCACGACTCTTGCACCCGGGTCTTTCTCTGACTCTTCTTCAGAAAAGAATGGCTCCAGTATGCCAATTGGGAGGTGTGTGCTCCTACCATTTGCCACAGGCCCTTCTTCCAATGCGAATCATCCGTCATTCTAGGCTAGCCAAGGCGAATTTGCGCGTTCTCGTTCAGTCTTTGAACGTGCACTCGACGTCGACCCTCGCAGTGTGCAACTATGGCTCTCCTACACGGAGATGGAGCTCAAGGGTCGCAACGTACAACACGCTCGCAATCTCTTCGACCGAGCCGTCACCCTTCTACCCCGGATAGACCAGCTCTGGTACAAGTATGTCTACCTCGAGGAGCTTCTCCAGAACGTCCCGGGGGCCCGCCAGGTGTTCGAGCGCTGGATGCAATGGGAACCCGATGACAAGGCGTGGCAAGCGTATATCAAAATGGAGATGCGGTACCAGGAGCTGGACAGGGCGAGTGCGATTTACGAGAGGTGGGTCGCCATCAGGCCAGAGCCCAGGGTATGGGTCAAGTGGGGCAAGTTTGAGGAGGAGAGGGGCAAGCTGGACAAGGCGAGAGAGGTGTTCCAGACCGCGTTGGAGTTCTTTGGGGACGATGAGGAGCAGATCGAGAAGGCACAGGCGGTGTTCAACGCGTTCGCGAAGATGGAGACGAGGCTGAAGGAGTACGACCGAGCGCGGGTCATATACAAGGTAAGCATTTCCCGGTCATTCTCTGCACTTGAGCTCAGAGCCATGCCTTTATCTCCCGAATAGTTTGCCCTCTCTCGCTTGCCACGGTCGAAATCGGGCCCTCTCTACGCTGCATACACCAAGTTCGAGAAACAACACGGTACCCGGACGACACTGGAGTCAACGGTGCTTGGCAAGCGGAGAATACAGTACGAGGAGGAGTTGCAGCATGATGGGCGCAACTACGACGTGTGGTTCGACTATGCACGGCTAGAAGAAGGTGCGTTACGTGAAACGCGGGAGGAGGGTGCCACGTCGGAAGAGGAGGAGCGGGCGACGAACAGGGTGCGAGAAGTGTATGAGAGGGCTGTCGCGCAGGTACCACCGGGTGGTGAGAAGCGACATTGGCGGCGATACATCTTCCTATGGCTGTTTTACGCTCTCTTCGAAGAAACAGAAACGAAGGTGGGTAATTTTAAACAGGTATCCAAGCCCTGAGCAGGAAACTGACGCCATTGTAGGACTACGAACGGGCACGACAAATCTACGAGACTGCAATTAGAGTCGTTCCACACAAACAGTTCACGTTCGCCAAGTTGTGGATAAACTTCGCCCGGTTCGAGGTCCGCCAGCTACGGCTTCCTGATGCTCGTAAGATTCTTGGAACGGCGATTGGAATGTGTCCGAAGGAGGCGCTCTTCAAGGGCTATATCCAGCTCGAGTTTGACGTACGTGTTTTGGGAATTGCCACGCGTTGCCGAAGAGATTCCTCACCAGATAGTACAGCTGCGCGAGTTTGACCGTGTGCGGACATTGTACGAGAAGTACATTGAGGTACGTCTGGGCAGTCTTGGACGACGCGGGTATACCTGCTCACTGCCTACACAGTTTGACCCTACAAACTCCGCTGCATGGATTAAGTACGCTGAGCTCGAGACACAGCTTGAAGACTTTGCTCGTGTACGCGCAATCTATGAGCTCGGTATATCACAAACGGCGCTCTCCATGCCAGAGCTCTTGTGGAAGGCCTATATCGACTTCGAGACGGAGGAGGGAGAGCGCGAGAAGGCGCGCGCCCTCTACGAACGTCTTGTCGAGCTCAGCGGGCATGTCAAAGTCTGGATCTCATATGCAACATTCGAGGCAGAACCTATTCCTGTCCAGAGAGCGTTGCGCGAAGAGGCCGAGGACGAAGATGAGGAGGAAGTGCAGATGGTGGAGGGCGATCCAGTTCGTGCGCGGCAAGTCTTCGAACGCGGGTACAAAGACCTCAAGAGCAAGGGACTCAAGCACGAGGTATGTCGCAAATTTTTCTCACTTTGAATGGTTTCCTGACACGACGATCGTTAGCGCGTCGTGTTACTTGAGATCTGGAAAGCGTTCGAGGAGAAGTATGGTGCGGCGGAGGATGTAGTGAAGGTTCAAGGCATGATGCCCATCACAAGCAAACGGCGCGTCGTCGACAAAGAAACCGGCCAGACCGTGGAAGGTACGCTTTTCATCTTCTCTTCCTTTGTCACCCTCTGATAGATGTGCGTCTTCGCACAGACTGGGACATCGTGTTTGCAGACGACGAACGCGAATCGAACCCGACATCGTTCAAGTTCCTCCAGATGGCACATGCTTGGAAAGCCTCGCAGGCGAAAAACAGTGGTGCAGCTCCTCTGTCAGGCTTCGTCGCTGCTGCTGAGCCTGCCGCCTCCTCCAATCCGAGTACGAACGTAGACGCTGGAACAGACCAGCGTGGTGAACGGGAGCGGGATGTGGATGAGGGTAGTGACGTCGCGAGCTCGAACGGCGACGACGACTAGTGTAGCTCTCTCGTGTACGATTGTTGGGACAATGTGTATGCCTACGATGTGTAACCGCTTCATACGCAACAACATGCCAGCCTTCCCGTGATTGTCGGAGTATGGGCGCCTAGTAAACACCTACGCTTGGAGGTCAACCACCATTACTGCACTTGCTCTGTTCGTGTTATCTTCCTCTCTGTGGTCATGTCCTCGGCACGCAAACCCGCCCCTCGACTACCTAGACCTGCTGCACGATACTGGAAGGGAAAAGCTCCCAAGGGCGCCGGCGAAGCGGACTCGGATTCGGATTATGACGAGGAGGCTGAACAGCAGCAGCAGCCACAAGATGACGGCGACGTGCTGATACACGATGTAGGAGAGGACGGAGATGAAGAGGACGGTCTGACATTGGGAGCCGCTGTCAACAAGCAGCGAAAACCTGGGGCAATCAGCGTAACGTTGCGAGGAGTTGTTCCGGACGGCAAAACACAGGAAGAGCTTGCGGCTGAGGGAGACGAGGACGAGGAAGAGGAGGACGAGGAGGACGAGGAGGCAGAAGAGGAAGAAGAAGAGGTGTGTAATTGGACGTCTCTAAAGTCTACTTCACCTTGAGTCATTCTTGCTAGTCCAGCGAAGAAGAGTCTGAATCGGAAGAAGAGGAGGCACCAAAACCCCAGTTTCGCCCGGTCTTCATACCAAAGTGAGTACTATCATTGACTCCGCCACGGCCACTCATCGAGGGCTTTAGGCGAGCCCGTGTCACGGTGGCGGAGAAGGAGGCCCTCACTCAAGACTCTGAGGAAGCCCTCAAGCGTAAAGAGCAGGAGATCGAGGAGCGTAAGAAGGCGAGCCACGACATGGTCGCAGAGAGCATACGTCGGGAGCTCCTGGAGAGTACGTCCATCTTTGTTATAAGCAAGGGATTGCGTACCAATTAACTGCTATAGAGGAGAAAGAGGAGCAGACCCCAGACGTGGATGACACTGACGGTTTAGACCCTGCCGGCGAGTTCGAGGCATGGCGTCTACGCGAGCTAGCTCGTATCAAGCGCGACAAAGAAGCTGAGCTTGCTCGCGAGCTGGAAAGAGAGGAGATCGAGCGACGACGCGCACTCCCCGAGGAGCAGCGACTAAAAGAAGACATGGAACGAGCGGAGCAGTCACGAAAGGAGAAGCCGAAGGGCCAGCAGAAGTTTTTGCAAAAGTATTGGCACAAGGGCGCCTTCCACCAAGACGACGAAGTGTTGAGGCGACATGACTACACGGAGGCTACGGAATCGACCGTGGACGTTTCGATGCTACCCAAGGTCATGCAAGTGAAGAACTTTGGCAAACGTGGCAGGACGAAATACACGCATTTGCTAGACCAGGACACGACTGCTGGGAGCGGTGGGTTCGGCGGTACTGCGTCTGTCAAGGCCGGAGGCACTTCCACGGCCGCGGGTGGCTGCTTCCTATGTGGCGGGCCACACCTCAAGAAAGGTATATCTCCGCTCAGCAACTCGCGTTGTAGCAAGTATCTGATGAGTTGTCTGCTGTAGACTGTCCACAGAATGTCAACCCACCTCCAGGACGGATCGGGACAGGAGCGAACGACACGCCCTCAGGGTTTGGGTCACGGACATGGGGCTCACGTTCTGAAGAGACGGATAAAGGGCAGCGTTCATGGCGTGATCGTGGTGAAGACAGGCGTCAGGGCGGTGACGACAGGGATAGGCGGAGAGACGACCAACGGGCACGCGATCGCGAACGATACTATCGGGACGACCGTGACAGGCTCGGAGGCAGGGACAGACAAGAGAAGTTCAGCCGCGATCGTTATGATGACCGATCTCGGTCACCTCGACATCGGCGAGATATGCATGAGAGGCGGTCGCAGGAACGTTCAGTTGAACGTGGCCATGATGACAAGCGGAGAAGGATAGACTGACGTACAATGCAATGTTCGGATTGGGTTGGTCTGCTTGAACCTACCTCTGAGGAGATGGTCCGGCTGCGGGCATCATGGCAGTTACTATTCACATGATTATTCTGAACAGTGAGGAGTCAAGGTGCCGCGTTTGATGGATCACATCAGGAAACACATTATTCTCCGTAGAGATCCCAATATCAGAATAATCCTAGGAGGTTATGAGTGATTTACCATTCTCTCAAGATACTCTCCAGGACTTGCCCAACTCACAGTGGTATGCCATTAGGATCATAGCTGGATCACTGCTAAGGGGAATTGATGTGAACACTTATTATAGATTTTACCAGGGTACTTCTTAGAGAGCATCTGGAGAGACAGGCAAATCTCTCAAGAGAATGGATCTCTTGGCATCTGCTGGAAGATCCACACATATTGCCAAGGATTATGACTTTCCATGGCTTATTAGGCTCTGTTGGAGTCTGTCTGTGTTCTTTGATGCACAGAACCAGTCAAGGGCATGACTTTATAAACCAACTATGCTTCCAAATACCAGATGTAGACACAAAGTCAATTAGTGTGATACCTGAAATATAATATAAGTGCTTAGTCCACCTCCAAATGTGACACTTGAGGCTCTGAATATATTGTAGTAGAGTACTATACCATTTTAAATGGTTTAAACAGTCACTCACTGGATTTCCAAATGATTTAAATTTCTTGGAAGGTCACTGGTCATAGACACAATGTTCCAATATCTGTAGGTGCTAGAGGCCTTGGGAGTGGTGTGCTATTGTGCACTCTACCCTATTTGAATATCATAGCTGATATCATGATCACTAACCAGTTATTTGAATTTGCCTACTGAAATTGCCCTGTCACCTATCACAGAGCTTTGAACTATGCAAAATGGTATAGTATCTATCTCCTATTAAAATTTATAGGTTAGGAGGAGAGGCATATTGGCAATAGTATATCTAGCATAAAAGCATATTGGGTACAGAAGAACAGAACAGCATATGCTTGTATATATTAATAAACTCTACACTAGCTATATAGTGCTACAGTCACTAGTTAGCACCTGTAGCCTTATGGCCACTTCCCCTCTCTTTAGCACAATGTAGCAAGCCTAGAAAGGCAATTCTAGGTGCAGGTATCTTGCTCATTGTCTGGCAGGTATGCTTGTGAATCACCCTCTATTAATCTGGCATCTCACAAAATGATATTGACAACTTAATATATATACAGTAAATGTGTATACATTTTTCCACAAATAATATCTTAGTGAGAACCCCCTGTAGCCATAAAGAACTCTTGCAGCAGTAATTATATTACTGCTGTATAACATTCCGGATATGCACCTGACCCACACTTAGGTGCCTAGCATCCATGCTTGAGCAACACACTCTCTGCTGGCTGAATGCCAGCACTGGTTATCAGAAATGTCAAAGACAATAGTAACAGCCAGTGTTGGTTTCAAAAATCTGGCTAAAGCTGATAGTACACTCAAGTGCACACGTGTTACTGGACTTGGCAGCTAGGCACTATATCTTGCAAATACATCTATACAGGCCTTGCAATAATGTACTATGTTGTACTACAGAGCTTGACTAGATGCCCAATAGCATTGTGTAGCTGCTACAGATAGATAGGTGCCAAAAAAGGGTTTGCTGATATAAGATATAGTGGAGTTGTATATATAAGATTAAAAGATTGGAGAAATATGTTCAAGTTCATATTCCACAAGGTGATCTTATTTTGAAAATTGTCTACACCAGGCTATACTAAGGCTATATAAGGGCATTAAAGGTAATGGAAATTTTGAGCACTAAAGTCCTAAATATACTGAAAATCATTGCTACAAACTGTCATATGGAAGTGATATATACTGAGAAGACAGGTTTTTAAGTATTATTCACTTTTAATAAGTCTGTGATTTTGTATTATAACATTCAAATAGCTAAAATAGGTTTTATACTATTAGAATAATCAAAATCTTGACTATTTAAACCCCTCATTTCCATTGTTCTTTTGTCTGTGCTTCCACTATTGTTCCAGTGCTCTCGCGTGTGCCTGTGATCTATTGTCCCTAGCACTTAGTGTTCTCTGTATATAAGTAGTAGACACTTGCCACCTGGAGACTTCAGTTTCGACCTCTTGTCTCCAGGTGAGCCTCACTGTATTTTTATTCACTTACATTCTCTCAATACAACTTGTCTCCAGCTCTGTATGTCGAGCGTTGCTCCACTCTCACTCAATGTCTCAGTCTCCTTCTACATCTCGCTTGACCAAAGGTCGCAACATTGACCATTATATCAGACATGCACAAGCACTGGACTATCCATCCAGAATGCTTAGGCGTCTAAATACTATGTGGAATATATATTATGTAACACAATATATCAAATGTGTCACAAGGAAAGTTCTAGAAATATTGATTAATTGCTCCAGCAAAACTATTGCAAAGCTAAATATGATATCTGCTGTATATTTTTCTAAGTGAATAAGTAGAGATACGCATAAGCCTTAGCATAGAGATTAATAGGTTTGAAAGCATTGTACAAAGTTTTAATATACATCATAAGGCCCTAGTGTTTAGGATTAGATCCAAAAGATTTTATTCGTATTCTGCTAATAAGGAACAAGACTAGGTGGAGGAACTTGTCACCTCTAACAGAACACAACTCTGTCTCCTGCTTCAAGCTGAGATAGATGCAAGCATCCAGAATATTACTATGTGTAAATTCCGACTTTCTCAGTGGCAGAATAAAAATATTATATGCATCCAGAATCACCATCTCAGAGCAATATATTCATTGCAGATATGCAGAGTGTATGCTCTCACCCTGTCCAACACTGTCAACACAATACATCCAGTCAGTATAGGTAGACCTGGTCACCAGCCTCAGCAAGTACCATGGCATGGATTGTGAATGCCACTTTCAATTGATTATTACTTGCACTTCAATTCAACGCATTTCTCATGTGCTGTTGAACCAGGTTTGCTTTGCATTGTTACTGGTCCAACACACATACTATTATTATGTCTTACATTTGGTGTAAACAGCGCAGTTGGCATACTTTGGGAGCTTACTACTCCAATAATGCATGTACTTACCACAACGCTTACTTCCGCACCTGCCCTTAACTCACCTGCCCTAAACCACTACATACCACCTTGATCGATGCAGTAAACAACCCTCTAGCACAGTTTGAAGCATCGCATTTGCGCAATTATAGCCCATAAATCCCACTAAGCATTGGATTACTATCAGCAACTTGTGCGCATTTGTAGCTCTTGTATCTCTGCATAGAAAACAGCTATTACCATGGTTCTGGCCTTGTTGGTGAGCTCTTACATGCCCCTACAAAGGCTCATACCTGCCCTGAAGTAGATACCCATCTA